>CM062819.1:101606891-103096891 GCA_031772625.1 Pinus tabuliformis | reverse complement strand
CACCATATAAATGGGATAATCTCCTAAAGGATATTAATGAAGGATAAACACATATTTTTTATATTGTCTTTAACAAAAAATGAATAATTATTAATATAATCATATATTTCTATTAACAATGTAGATCATTGTTATCATTATGAACTATTATTTAAAGAGCATATGCTATTAAGATATATTTAATATTATTCTAAAATGTGATATCCCACCTTACCTTATAATATAAAAATATTACTCTAACACAATTTATTTTTATTAAATTACATTTAATTATAACTAATATCATTATAATCATATGCAAAGACATATATTAATGATATTGAAAATAAAATAAAATTGAAGATTTCGTTTAAAGAGATAAGGTAGCTTGTAAAAATTATACAAAACTATGAACTCAAAACTAGACTTGTATTTACATTTTAAACAATAATTAAATAAATATTTAATTACAAGACCTAATCCATTATATGTTGCTTTACACCTCTTTTAACAAATATTGGAAGACATATCAATTATTTCAAACTTGATTAAAAGCATATTCAACATATATTTACAAACTTAAATAAGATAAATTAATCAAACACATTTCAAAGCTATTAAATATTAAATTAAGCCTAACTATTTGTGGGCCAACCCATTGAAATGAGTGAAGAATTTATCATGTATTTAAAGTGGTTTTGCCTCATCCTTAAAGTGCTTTGACTTCCCTTCCAAATCAGGCGAAATGGATTTGATTCTCCCGCAGACATGGAGAGTGGTATCACCTTCGCTCATGAAGTTGGTGTTAAAACACATGCAAGTTAACTGGGTGAAATCCATGACAAACGTTATTCTATGCTAGACTTTAAGCTCCTGTGGTTGTTATTTTGTGTAGTATTTACCGGATTATCCATAGTATCATATTCATCACTTCGACATTTTGAACCCCAAAGGGGATCCATCATTAGGACCAAAAAATGGTAGATATTGTTCTTTTTCTTTTATTCTATGTTGTCGAATCAAGGCTTCTCATTAATACAATCTCTAACTATTTTTATATAGAATAATCTATTTAGTTATATTTTTTTCCTTGAAAAAAAACCTATTTATATATCTATATATATATATATATATATATATATATATATATATATAGATAGATAGATAGATAGATATAGATATAGATATAGATATAGATATATTGTTAGTAAAAAAACTAAGTTTGTATTGTTCATCTATTTTTTATCAACAAAAAATTTCAAGCTAAAAGTCAGAAAAATACATAGACTTCTATATCATAAAAATAAAATCACTTAGACCCAAGAGTCAAGAAGATATTTTTTTGTTGGCTCTTTTTATCTTTTGATAATTCACGCGAGCCTCTATCTAAGTCTAGTCTAGCCTAGCCTTTGACAATGCATCTGCTATAATGTTTTGGCTCATGTAAATATGATGGAAAGTAGTCTAAATGAAGCGTGTAATCAACTATTTGACCTTTTCAAAAAGAGGGTCAAGGATGTATTTTTTTTATTTTTCCAATTCCATTTACCCAATTTTTAACATTTTTGGAGTCACCATAAACATGAAGCAAGGGGGTGTTCTTGAATATGGCAATCTAGAGTAGCGGATTTAGAGAAAAACACTCACCATAGTAATTTGTTGCAAGGACAATGTTTACAGAAAAATAAATAGATATATTTTTTCATAGGTGTATTATTCCCCCCTACTCTAATTTGGGAGGTATCTTGTGCCACCTCATTAGAAAAATATCTGGTGGATGCTATCTAGATGCAATAGTGAGATTGAGTGGAGAGGGAAAGGGATGTCAGTTACTGGGAATGGAGTGGAAAGTGGAAATAATATCAATGAAAATATTTATGGGGGAAGAGTCCTTTCCATGGAATATAACGACATTCCTTTCTAACCATACTCCCGAAGCCATTATGAGTGGAATGGATTTGAGATTAGGAGTTTTATTAGAGTCAAACGAGTGGGATAAACAATTATTTATGAAGGTTCCATCCCAATGCATGGGAATACCTTCCAAATGATAGATGCCCCTCCAAACAACTAATATGAAAGGGAAAGTGATGAAAATATGTTTTATAGTCTCAGAGTGCATGAAGAAAAGAGGACATATAGTAGGGCCTTGAAATGAGTGCTTCTGAAGGTTGTCCCGAGTAGGGGTTTTGTTTGTCAAAAGTAGCCACATAAAGAGTTTTGACCTAGGAGGGAATTTTAAGTTCCATAGATTTTTTCTCCACCTAGAAGGTCCCAAACTAACATCCTCCATTTCAATAATTACGTAGCCATGCTTTGGAGAATATGACCCATGAGGGATGTTATTCCAAATAAGCTGGTCTTTATAATTTTAGATAGTCACTTGAGAATGATTAACTGAATTTATATACCCGTTCCAAAGAAACCTTGTTCCATATCCAACCCTAGATTATTAGAAGTGACCTAGTTCTACTGATGCCTCAGAAAGTTGTAGTCAGAAATATGGTTCAGAATGAAGTTTCCATCCAAATTTAGCTTTTGTATAAGGGAGGGAGGAAGGATATGATCTTCTACATAGAAAAACCAAAGATCAATACCAATATGGACCTGTGTCCCATTCCCAACTTTCTAGAATATAGATTTCCCAATGAGGGGGAAGCCATGATAATATATTACATTACAATGGATCCATTATTCGTGGATGTTCTAGGGGAGCATTTCCTGTCTATAATCGAAAGAGGATATATGTATTTTTGGTAGATGGTGTGCACACAAAGACCTTCCTATTATATAAGATTCCATACCTATTTTACAACTAGTGCCTTTGATAACCAAAGAGGGTTTTTAGTCCCCACCCCTTGGGATTTTGGAGTGGCTATGTTATTTAAAGAAGTGAGAGAAAATGTTCTTTTTCCCTCCTATCTTGTCCATAGGTAGTGAGAGGTATGCTATTTGATTTTATGAATAATTTATGAAGGGATATAGGTAGGGGATGCTTAGTAGATAGGAATTACATCGAGGACTGATTTGCATAGTGTAAATATACCTGCTCGAGAGATCCATTTGTTGCACTACATCCTAATTCTATTTTTGATATTTTCCTGTAGCCAATGCTAATATGATTTTTTTATAGTTTTTCTACCTTGAATTTGGAACCCAAGTATTTTCGTCCATTGGAAATATGTTGAATCTGAGCATTGATAAGGTCTTTAATCTGTAGTTTTTTTTCCTAGAACTAATTCCAAACTTGGAGACTATGGTTGAGATAATATCTCAACAATATTCAAGAAACCAAAACTAAATAAACAAACTAAATATACTAATGTAACATTGATCCTAACAACCTTCGTTAGCTTACATTACAAAGAAAAACACTAAGTCACATTACCATATTTCATGTTGATATTTTTGTTTGGTCTGGTCTTCATTAGCACTTCTATCCACTTTGAAATCTCATAGACTACACTCTTTCTCCAACAACAACTTAGAGCTACAAATTGATCCATTTAACATTCAATTACCTCTGACCATGATTCACATATTTTTAGGATCGATGATTCTTAACATACTTTCATCTAGTCACCGTGTTAGAGAAGTAGTCTCGATACTAAATCATTCTACTGACAAACTCCCATACAAAGAAGACATAACACACTGTGTTTACCAGTTATATAGGAAAGAAGTATAGATATTGATTGTATCTAGCAAGAAATCTTACAAAGTAACATTTTTACACCCTCACAAACACACAAAAAAATCACATAACATATAGTTGTTGTTTTTGGGTCACTGCATCCTCCAAGAACCACAAACGGTAATATATTGTAGACATAATCAACCCAGTGACATGTTCTTATGGCATTGCATAAATCAAGACCACTAGTTTAAATTATGTTACTTTGTTCTATGATTGGTTCTTCATATTCATTTTACAAACCAACTTAATAAAAAATGAAAAATCTAGTGAAGAATATATAAAAAAATATAATTGGACATGTCAGTGATTGCTTTGCAGTCTCCTCTTGTGAAAAAACAACATGCTAATCATGCAAATTCCTTTCAAGCAATAAAAGTCAAATTTTGTAGAAGTAAAATTGGATTCTCAAACCAACAATGTTGCACCAATGGTGTGAAGCATGGAAGCATGAATCTCATGGTTACCTTGAGGATAAAAATGAACTATGAAAACCAACAGCAATGGTTTGAATTCCGTGGTCCAGGTTACAGATAAAATTTCTACTCCTCAATTATATATTTCCTCCCATTTATAACGTTTCCCAAGTCTAGTCCATGTGATAACTAACTCATAATTACCCTAGGCATCTGAACATGCTGAGGAAGAATATTTATTTTTGTCGTTTTCACATTCTGGGTCCTCATTATTAAGTGCAAATGCTAGCAACTTGAAGTACAATAATCTAAGCATGCTTGTGTAATGTGTGTATCTGCACTTAATCTCCACCACATGTATGATTACTTAAATACAAGTCTACTCATACAAATATCGAGACAAAGGCATGCATTTGAAATTTGAACCAACTGATTTGAGGGGAATTTTATCCAAGGTCACCAACATGATTGAATTAAAGAATAGTAACTGAGATTAAGTGCTCAAGTTGTTCTCATAGTATGTATCCAAATGGTTTGCACTTATCTTAAAGAAAAATAATGATATGAAAACTTCAACAATGATGCATTCATCCACTAAATAAAAATTCTCTATTGTCACATTTCCTTCCACATTCTACACATGCCAACACAAGCCACAAGGTCCATTGAGCCTCACAATTGCTTCTTTTTGACACCCTTTTTCAATCTATCTATTTCTTTTTGACCTTCATAATTACACATTGGGCATCAAATCACAGGAATTATGACATGGCAGGTATACAATTGTTTTTTATTTCATAAATTGATAATGTTCTTTATTATTTAGTTTAATTTGTACTTCAACTACTGAATTATGATGCTTTTGTAGTTAGTACATGATTCTGTAGCCAAGTTTGTGGTTTGATAAGTTCCAAGGTGCCAGCTGGGAAGCGAAATGTATGGATAGGTGGAAATTGATGCACTCAAATGTCTCCTCCTATTCTCATGAAGCAGATCGATGGAAACAGGTCTTAGCAATGTGGTCAAAGGAAAAGTCAACCTCCGTAATCGTCAACAAGCGAGCGAGAACAAGATCTATGGCTCATGATTTTCTTTGATAATAGAAAATCATGAGCAGATTATGCAATATTATATTTTCAAGTTAAATTTAGTTTCTATTGATAGGGATTAGGCGTATAGATCTGAACAATTGATTACCGCAAGCTCTATAAATATGCCTCTCAGCAGAAATGAAAACAGTGATAGTGAACATGACAGTGAGACTTAAGATTTGTTATTTGATACTCTGTTTCTGAAAATAATCGCTTCATTTTTTCAATGCATGGTTAAAAGTGCTTGATCAATAACGTAGTGACTGCCTTCTTGTCATGGAGGCCCCCCTCGAGACAGTAAGGATTCTTGTTTTGTTTTAACAATTAGCTATTAGCCTTATATTCTCGTAGATTTTTGTTTATTCAATCGAGTATTTATGTTTTTAATTTTATTTTAGAGTTAAGTTAAAATCATTTTTCTAATCATTCTTACTGTACAGATTTTTAATGCACATGGATAAAGCTTAGCAATAGTGATCTAGTTTCACATAGAGTTTCATCTTAGACAGTAGATTTATTTGCAGAATTAGTTGTTAAATTCAAGCATGTGTGATATTTAATTCAAGTAAGTGTGAGTGTGTTTTAAGTAGAAGTTTGTTTTATTTCATTTTTTATGCAAGTGTGATTTTTATTCAATAATATGTGTGATTTTCTTTAAACATGAGATTTGTTAAGTGAGAGAAGTTTTAATTTATGCAATAGAGCGTGAATTTCATTTAAGCAAAGTATGGATTGATTTTCATTTATGCAAAGTGTGAGATTGGTTTTAATTTATGTAAAAGTGTGAGATTGATTTACATTTATACAAGTGTGATATTTCTATTTTAAAGTAAAGTGTGGAATCTTATAAGTAGAAGTAGTTTTGTTTGAAAGAAGAGAGTGTGATCATCATTGTAGAGATAATCTTATTTTCTAGGAATAACTAATTTTCTCATGTGCATTTCAATAACTTAATTTAATTTAGAATTTATATTTCGATAACTCAATTTAATTTAGAATTTATATTTCGATAACTCAAATTAATTTAGAATTTTTGTGAATAACCAAAGACTTCTAGCACATACAATGCACTTACACTTCATCAGTTTACTAGCCCTGGTTGATAATTCATGTAAGTAATTTAAGATCAATTAAATCACTAAACATTTTGGAGTCGTTGCTGGGGAAGTGTATATATGAGTCTTTTATTTTTACTTAAAAAAACAAAATTGATATGCATAGGGAAAGATATTCTAGAGGTAGATTTTTAGGTAGAGGTAAAATATTAATTCCAACATCATCACTCACCCCACCACAACCTCGCAGTGCCACACCACCTACTCAAACTCATATTCCATCAGTTGTAGGCAAACATAAACTTCTTGAGGTACTTAGATCCAAAACCCAACCTAGAGGTTCACCAACGTCATCAACTAAAGCAAGAATGGAAGAAGATGATCCTACATCCCCAATAGAATGAGTAATTTTCTTATCTTCAACTAGAGAGAAACTTCTAGGAAAAGAACTAGAAATCCCTAGTGAAGAAGAGGAGGAAGAAACTTATTTTAACTTACCATTGATAGAAGAACTAGAAGAGGAATTAGAAAACCCAATTTTGGAACCCCATATTAGTTATGAAGAATCTACAATGGCTAGAGAAGGGGAAGGAGGGTTACATAATATCAATGGTGAGAAACCTAGGATTGGAGGAGGAAGAGGAGGAAATAGGGAATGTGAAAGAGGTGGAAGAGGTGGAGGAAGAGGGGGAGGAGGACGTAGAGGAGATACAAAACCTTTTGGATTTTCTATCCTCAATGAGGATACAATAGCTACAATGAAAAAAATCTCACTCTCCATCCTTCCAAATTTTCATGGATTGAGAAGTGAAGATCTTGAAACACTTCTCTTTGAGTTTGAAGTCTTCTGTAGATCTTATGATTACTTTCTTGACACTTAAAAGTTGAAATTGTTTCCAACAACTCTTAAGGATACAACATTAAAATGGTTCATGGGCTTAGGAGTAAATTCTATAAGAACATGGGAAGAAATGAAAACTACATTCTTAGAGAAATATAAGGACTATTGTCATTGTAGTGTTTTCTTCTCAAAGATGTACGAAAAGAACCCAC
Organism: Pinus tabuliformis; assembly: GCA_031772625.1. NCBI lineage: Eukaryota > Viridiplantae > Streptophyta > Pinopsida > Pinales > Pinaceae > Pinus > Pinus tabuliformis. Next base: position 103,089,603 of record CM062819.1, on the reverse strand, counting down.
TTAAGATTGTGGATGACAAACAATCTCAACAATATAAATGGCTGCTAAACATTGTAGATCTGCAACAATTGATAGAAACAAAACCTGCCAAAATTCTGATCTATGCCACAATCATAGTTAAACAACAAAAATAAATAGTAATAACTCCAATCATCCAATGGAAACTAGATATACAAAGAATAGTTTTATTATAACACCTGTGAAGGGAAAAAATAGATGTTACCAGTCCCCCTCTATGGGATGGGTTCTTGGCTATCCTCAAACGTCTTCAGCTTGTGTAGAGTCTCTCTCATCTCTAATTTATAAACCCAACAAAATATGGTGTGCGACAATGAAAATAATCAGAGTTACATCAGTGAGTGCAACAATGAAAATAATGAAAAGTGAATAATGAATGGAAAACTCTTCTATTTATAACAAAATATTGAGTTATCCTTGAATAATGAGCAATAATAAAATATTATTAACCCCATTCTTGGAAAAACCACTTGAAGTATTTTATTATATTTGATTAGGAGTGAAAAAGTATTTAAACTTTTATTTATAAATAATAAATAAATGATTTATTTATCATCTACAGGAATTGGTTAAGGAATAATAAACAAATAATGATTTATTTAATTATTCCTAAGAGTTTTAGTTAAATTTGACAAGGAATAATAATTGAACAATGGTTTAATTAATTATTCCTAGAAGAAAATCAAATAAATAATGATTTATTTAATTACTCTTCATGAGTTTAATTATAAATTACTTAACAAAGGTGGTTTATTAAGTATTTTCTCACAGTGAAAGCAATTTTACTATGGTAAAATTGGCTTTACATGGTGTACTTTGATCCATTTAGTAAATTAGGCTAGATGATCAATTTTTTGGTGATACCAACTGGATACCCCATAATCTTAAGGATGAAGTCTTTCAAATGATGCAAAAATAATATGAAAATGTTGAAGATTTCATTGAAAGATTTGCTTATAATATTAAAAGGGCTAAAATGCATGAATTAGATGAAGAAACTTTGAAAACTCTCTTATTAAAATCGATCAGAGATGAGTGGATTGATCTTCTCAAGTTGATGGGTAAGGGAGATATTTTTCAGTTGTCATTTCGAGAAAGTTGTGAGTTATACATACACATTTCAAGAGGTAAGGCAAGAACTAGGAAAAATCCAAGATACCCTCCCATGCCTAGGATTAATAAATATGCAGTTGGGACAGTAAATAGGGTTGAATTAGGCAATCTACTTGAAAGCTTTAAGACAAACATTTTGGGGAGTCTTAGTGAAAAAATAGATACCCTTAAAGTGCAAAATAAGAAAAAGGATAAAAATGTTGCATTAATATTTTGTCCCAAATGTAGAAAAAAAACATGCTCTGAGAGAATGCCCTCTTGACTTAAAAAATGTAGAAACCTGTGTTATATGTGTAGAAAATCATGATACTAAGGAATGTCCTTCAATACTAGGTCTTAAAGTTGTTTATTAAGAGTAATTAATACCAAATCAAGTCGATCCACTTTGTTTTATTGCTAAGAGACCGTGGCAAAATTCACAACCAAATATGACTCAAGGTTTTAACACACAAGCATTTGCACAACCATCACAAAAAAATTGAATTGCACCCATGCGTTGGCAATATTGGCCTCAACATTGAGCACAAGGATGGCAAATCCCTATGGAAAACATCCTCAATATCCTCAATATCAACAACCTTACCCTATTTTTCCACCAAAATATTTTCCTCAACATGTTAAACCAACTCAACCTCAAAATCCAAATCCACAACTTTAATTACCATTTCTTCAACGAAAAAAACAATTGCCTACTAAACCACTTCCGAATCCATATAATAATAAAAATTCACAACCTGTTTACAATATGGAAGGGAAAAATTTCCAAACCTACATGATAACTTCGTTAGATATAAGCAATGTCCAACTGAGACTTAGTAGAATATTGGAAAAGAAGTCCCCATTAGTTGTTATTTAGAAATCTGAAAAGGAGAATCTCTCTGAAAAAGAGAAATCTCTTAATCAAGAAGAAAAAGCTCAAAAACAAAGCACCCCTTTACATTCTGACAATATTCCCTTAAACTCAACTCCCATCATAGAACGAAATTCAGTATCTGTCCAAACATCACCTTTTCCTCAGATATTGAAATTGATAAAGGGGTAGAAAAACATATTCTATTGCCTAATTATGATATGATAGATGAACTGAAGAATGTTTGTATAAAATTTCCTTTGTTACAAGATATCAAATTATACCAATATTTGCAAAGACAATTAGGGAGTTAAGTATTAAAAGACAAGAAGAAAGAGAAATGAAGTTAAAAGAATCCAATTAGTTGAAAAAATTGCAGATATCATGATGGGAAAACAACAATTCAGAAATATCTTGATCTAGGAAGTCCCATTATGAAAACACATATCAATGGTATCGAAATTCCAAAACCATTGATTGATTTAGGAGCAGTTATAAACATCATGAGTAAACAAACTATGAATCAATTGAAACTTCCTAATCTACAATATACACCTACATTGTTTCAATTAGGGGAAATATCTATTATTAAACCTGATGGTGTATTAGAAGACATATTTTTATCTTTAGATTCTTGGGAGTATCTTGTTGATTTTATGATTCTAACACCTAAGAGTAATTTAGGAGGACATCCATTGATTCTAGGAAGACCATGGTTAGCTACAACTGATGCTTTTATAAGTTGTAGATCTGGTGATATGTTTATTTATGATTGAAGTTCAATAAAGAAATTCACATTATATCCTCCTGCAAAAACAACAATAGAGGTAGAAAGTGAAGAATGGATAGATGATGATATTAATATACGACTAATCTTTGTTACTTCAAAAATAGATGAAGAAGATTAGATTTTGAATTTAATGGAAAATAATGAGTGTTCGTCATATTGTGAATCTAATCAAAGTTTTCAAGAACAATGTAATATTGAATATTTATCATCTCGTCAATTATATTTACATTCCAGAATTTTTTTTGGAAATTCTTCAAGAGAAATCTTTCTAGAAAAAACCTTGAATATCAATAATAATCTAGAATAATTTCAAAAGAAAGATTTAATAAAAATGTTACAAGAACATTCCTTTCCCTATGCATGGGAATACACTGACATGAAAGGAATTTTTCCCAATACTTGTATACATCATATTTACATTGAAGAAAATGTCAAACCAATTCGACAAACTCAGAGGAGAACGAATCCAATTTTAAGGGAAATTGTTAAAGAGGAACTCCGAAAATTGTTGAATGTGAAATTCATTTATCCAATATCAGATAGCCAATGGGTTTCACCATTGGTAATTGTTCCTAAAACTAATGGAAAATGGAGAGTGCATTGACTATAGGGAATTGAATAAAGCCACTTTAAAAGATCATTTTCTGCTTCCTTTTATAGATCAAGTTTTAGATACATTGGTAGAAAAGAAATATCTCTCATTCTTGGATGGTTTTAGTGGATATAACCAGATCCAAGTAGCTCGAGAAGATCAAGATAAAACCACTTTTACGTGTCCATGGGGAACTTATGCCTACTACGTACTTCTTTTCGGATTATGTAATGCACATGCAACATTCCAAAGGGTAGTTTTAGGCATTTTCTCTGTTCTAATTAATGATTGTGTGGAAGTTTATATGGATGATTTTACTGCCTATAGAATTTCCTTTGAAGAAGCTATTAAAATTTTGGAAAAAAGTTGTCATTAGATGTAAGGAAGAAAATCTCTCATTAAGCCATGAAAAATGTTTTATGATGTTTATTGAGGGAACTATTTTAGGACACCATATTTCAAGGAATGAAATTAGAGTGGATACATCTAAAGTAGAAGTTATTTCTAAATTATCAATTCCATCTTGTTAAAGAGATGTTAGAATTTTTCTTGGTTTTATTGGTTACTATATCAGATTCATAGAAAAATTTACAAAACTTGTTTCTTCACTTTTCAAATTGCTTACAAAATATTGTGAATTCATTTTGAAGTCTGATTACCAAAGAGATTTTGAAACATTGAAAGAAAAGATTTCCAAAGTACCCATTCTAAGAGGACCAAATTGGAAATTACCTTTTCACATTTCAACTGATGCTTCATATACAAATTTAGGAGTTGTACTAGGATAAAAGGATTTAACTCATGTCATTTACTACACCAGTAAAAATTTGAATCCTACAGAGTTGAATTATATTGTAACAGAAAACGAGTTTTTAGTTGTTGTCCATGCCATTAATAAATTCAGACATTACATCATTGGTTATGAAACCTTTGTACATACAGATCATTCTTACATTATGTATTTAATGAATAAACCAAACACTAATGGTAGAATTACAAGACAATTATTGTTGTTACAAGAATTCACTATTAATATTTTGGATTCACCTAGAAAACAAACAATATTGGAAATTCAGCCTAAAAGTGCCCATGAAATTTTCATGTAATTTCCATGTCATAATATGTTAACCAATCAAAATTCTTTAAATTTAAAAAGAGGTACACATCCTAAACAATTTTAAAGTGGTTAATTTGGGTATCCGCAAAATATTTTATTATTAGTTTAGGTATCGGTGAATCTTATTATTATTATTAATTTGGATATCTTTGAAATATTTTATTAATGTTAGTTACCTACCTTACCCATATGAATTAGAATATGAAACAAATTATGAATGCTATGTAAATCTTGATATTAGTGAAAAATATAAATTGATAATGTGGGCCCATTTGACATTAATAACCAAGCCCTAAAAAAGCACCAAAAAGATAGTTAAATATAAAATATAAATATAGATAGTTATAGTTCAATATAAAATGGTTAAATTGTTAAAAATAAAAGATAATCAAAGTTAAATATAAAATAGTTAAATAGTTAAAAGTAGTTAAATATAAAATAGTTAAAAATAAAATATAGCTATAGTTAAATATAAATTAGTTAGATAGTTAAAAAATGTATTCGAGAGCGGACATATTAACGGATTCCAGAGAAAAATATAAAATCAATAGTTAAATATAATTAAATTTCAAATAGTTAAAAAACATATTGACAAATTACTAAATTCAGACCAAAACATAGAATATATAGATAAATATAAATAGTTAAATAGTTTAAAAATGTATTTTAGAAAGGACAAATTACCATATTCTTGCCAAAAAAATATATTCCAAGGGAAATTGTTGCTTCAGTAGACAATGTCATTAAAAAAACAAAAACAATACATAAATATAAAATATACATAGATAGTTAAACATAAAATATAATTATAGACAGATAAATTTCAATATAAAATATATATAGACAAGTATTTTAATAAAAGTGTCATACATTGAGTGATTTAAATAAAAGTAAAAAATTAGAAATAATAGATTAATCTTTTTTATTAAATCTTGTGCTAATAAATATTGTGGAACATAGAAAGTAAAGTAATATTAAAAAAAATTCTATAGGGAATTTTTTATTAATTTATTGATTTTTCCTTATGAGGCCACTTTTAGGCTAAAATTTCCTCTAATGATACAGTTGCTGACTTTCTATCTAGGATTCAAAATGATAATAATGATGTACCTATAGAAGATAATTTTCCTGATGAATATCTTTTTGCAGTATCTATTAAATCTCCTTGGTTTGCAGATATTGCTAATTATTTGGCTACAGGGAAGTTACCACTATATTTGTCTCCTCAAGAGAAAATAAAGGTAATTCAAATTAGTGCATCTTACTCATGGATAAATGGAGAATTATACAAAATAGGGATAGATTTGATCATTCGAAGATGTGTCAGAGAAGATGAAGTACCAGAGATATTAAAGGCTTGTCATGATGAACCATGTGGAGGACACTTCACTGATAAAATAACTGCTTACAAAGTCCTTCTCTTAAGATATTATTGGCCTTCCCTTTTCAAGGATGCCAAAGAATATGTTAAGGGATGTGATAGTTTTCAAAGAATGGGGAGACTTGTTCCTTCAGATGAAATGCCTCTACAACCTCAGGTACTCATTGAACCTTTTGAGAAATGAGCTCTGGATTTTGTTGGTTCAATTAATCCACCATCAAGACAAAAAGGGTACAATCCTGTTTGCACTGATTATGTTACAAAATGGGTAGAAGCTAAAGAAGTTTCTGTTGCTACTGAAAATGCTGTAGTTTCATTTCTTTTTGAGGATATCTTTACTTGTTTTAGTGTCCTAAGGGAAATTGTGACATATCAAGGTACTCAATTTACATCTAAGTTGGTACAGAAGATAATGGAGGAATACAAAATCATACATCGAAAGGCCACTCCATATCATCCATAGGCAAATGGACAGGTGGAATCCAACAATAAAGTAATTGAAGCAATTCTTACCAAGACTGTGCACCTACATAAAAGTGATTGGTAAGAAAGTATTCTAAAATCTTTATGGGCATCAGGACATACTCCCTATGAACTTGTTTATGGGAAGAAAGTCTTATTTCCTATTGAGTTCTAGGTAAAGACCTTCAAGCCAGCAGTTAAATTGGGTCTTGATATATCTAAAGCAAAAAAACTAAGAATAGAGCATCAGGATGAACTCGATGAGTGAGACATGATGCTATTTTGTTGGGTCCCTATAATACTAGTGATTACCCCATTACTATTGTAGTTATACCCCTTATTAATATTGTTGTTCCCCTATTGCCCCCATATTGTTATTACTATGCCCCATAGAATCCCTCTATTGTTATTTTTGTGGCTTTATATTATTATGGTTAGGTCAGCTGGGTTATATTGTGACTCCTTAGACTCCTATATATAGAAAGGAGGTTTTGTCATTTGAAACATCCAACAATTGTTCATTTATGTAATGTAAAGGAGGTTTCCCCCTCGAAGAGGCTGAATTCTAAGGCGTTGATCTATCTTTTCTATCTTTTCTTGAGCTGGTTTCATAACATTTGGTATCAGAGCTTTGGATTCTAGGGTTTCGCTACTCCAAACAGGTCATCGTGGAATTTTCGCTATAACTTTGTTTCTGCAACGTTTCAGAAGTTGCAAAAAAAACCCATTTGAGAAGAAATCGCGCTAAAGCTCAGGTCCAATTTTCAGAGCTTTTCACTCTATATTTCCGGAGATATGATCTAAGGAATTTTTTCCTTTTGCAGACTCCTGAATTACATTCCAAACAGGTGACCTGGGGAAAATCGTCATAACTTTTTCTCTGGGGATCGGATTGAAATTTCATCAGATGGTACAGAAAGAGGACGGACTGTAGTTTTTTGTATGCATTTTTCAGATCCAAAGGTCGAAATAGTGACTCGTGGCACGTTGTACAAGTTCGCTCTACCGAACTAGTCTATAATCAGGTCACTGTGGGAGATTTCACATAACTCTTCCTTGGAGAATCGAAATTGGATTAGACTGGTGGCATTGGAAAGAGGACATAGAGTGCTACCACACGTTGCAATTTCAGAACTGGATGATCTGAAAATACAGAGATACATCAGAGGCAATATAGAGCTCCTACAAAGTGAAAAAAAGGTGTGTAGATTTTTTTAATTATTTGCTTAAGAGTGGTTTGAAAATTTATTTTGAAGGAATTCAAAGGGCTAGTAGAGCATTATTATCGGTAACTGATGCCCCAAGGAAAGAAAATGCAAACACCTAGTAAGGAACCTAAAAGCTCTAGCATGACTCATGAAGAAGAAGAAGAAATGCTATATGATATATCAAAATTACAAGAACAAGTGCAACAAGTGTCACTTGCACAAAAAGCAACAGAATCTAAGATGAATGGTTTAAGGAAAGATGTAGAAGTTAAGATGGATGGTTTAAAGAAAGGTGTAGAAGCTAAGATGGATTGTTTAAAGAAAGGCGTAGAAGCTAAGATGGATGGCATGGAAGCTAAGGTGAATGGCACGGATGCTAAAATTGATGGCATGGATGATAAGATGGAAGAATTGAAGATAAATATGAATAAGTTGCTACAAGAAATGGTCACTAATGGTGAAAGGGTACTAAAGGAAACTCATGATGAGAACAAAAGAAATGTTAATCATGATTCCATAGACTCTAATGTTGGATCGAAGACTCACCATATTCCAAAAATCGATATGAGGAAGTTTGATGGCAAGGATCCTGCCACATGGATATTACAGATGGAGCAATTCTTCGATCTCAATAATGTGCAAAACGCACAAAAGGTACGTATGGCAACTTTATATTTGGAACCAAATCAGTTTGTATGGTATCAATGGCTTTGCTCTCGTAAACAATTTATCACTTGGGCAATTTTTACAGAAGAATTGATAGCACATTATGAGGATACAAAAAGAAACACTTTTTTTAGCCAATTGATAAGTCTCAAACAAAAGGGTTAAATAATGGAGCACATTGAGGAGTTCCAAAAATTGAACATAAGGGTAAAAGATATTCTAGAGGAGCATAGGATTGATGTGTTCATAGGGTCTTTAAAGGATAATATCCAACATGATGTTCGCCTTTGGGAACCTGATTCATTAGAGAAGGCATTCAGGTTAGAAAGAAAAATGGAAAGCAAAATTATGGCAACCAGGAAGCATACCACTTACAACTATAAAGATGGAAGTGTTGTTGCCCCTAGTCTTCCACAACCTATAAGGTTGACACCACAACAATTGGAAGAAAAAAGAGCAAAAGGGCTTTGTTACAGTTGTGATAGCAAATACACTAAAGGTAATAAGTGTGCTGAGAAGAAATTATTCTACATAGATTGTGAAGAGGAAGAAGAAAAGGAGCAAGAAAGGTCAAAAGAAGAGGATATACTCCAGGAACAAAGCCTAGATGAAGAACAAATAAATCCGACCATATCTTGTAATGCATTGGCAGGAATTACCACTCCTCAAACCATCAAGATAGAAGGACAAATCAAGAAGAAAAAGGTAATAGTGTTGATTGATTCAGGAAGCACCACAATTTTATTCATTGTAAGGTAGCAAAAGAATTGAATTGCTTCCTATATCCAGCACCAGAGTGTCAAGTGATGATTGCAAATGGAGGAACAATAAATTTCTCTGGAAAGTGCCATAATATCAAGCTATCCATGGGAGAATATGTATTGACTAGCCCAATGCTTTCCATTCCAATGGGAGGTGATGATGTTGTACTAGGAGTCCAATGGCTACAATCCTTGGGTACAATAGCTTTTAATTTTCAAGAAATTTTCATCAAATTTTCTACGAAAGGAAAGGAAGTTGAATTAAGGGGTATTGCAGGGAAACCAAGAAAGATAATCAGCTCTAATGGTATGACAAAGCTTCTAAAAAAGGAGCAAAGAGGTGTAATTGCACAATTATGTTCACTAGATGTTTCCACATTGGAATCATCTATTTCTCCAGATCTCCAAAAAGTCCTGGACAATCATTCCAAGGTATTTGAGACTCCCAAAGGTCTCCCACCTATGCATGATCATGATCATGCTATTCATCTGATTCCAGGAAGTGTTCCTCCAAACATCAAGCCGTACAGATATCCCTATGTCCAAAAGAGTGAAATTGAACGTATGGTTGCAGAAATGCTAGAGGCTGGTATAATTCAACCGAGTCAAAGTTCTTTCTCTGCTCCAGTAGTATTGGTGCACAAGAAGGATGGATCATGGTGCATGTGTCTGGATTATAGGGAGCTCAACAAGCTCACTATTAAAGATAAGTTCCCCATTCCTGTCATTGATGAATTACTGGATGAATTGCATGGATCAATTTACTTCACCAAGTTGGATCTTCGTTCAGGATATCATCAAATTAGAATGAAGACTGAAGACATTCCGAAAACAGCATTTAGAACTCATGAGGGTCATTATGAATTTTTGGTCATGCCTTTTGGCCTTACCAATGCACCTTCAACATTTCAAGGTTTGATGAATTCAATTTTCAAACCATTCCTTAGAAAAATTTTGTTAGTATTTTTTGATGATATACTAATCTACAACAAGTCTTGGAAGGATCATGTTGAACATGTTGATAGGGTGCTACAACTATTGGAGGAGAAACAATTATATGCAAAAAGATCCAAATGTTTCTGTGGAGTCCAGGAGGTGGAATATCTGGGTCATATTGTATCTCATGAAGGAGTTAAGGTAGACCCTAGCAAAATTAAAGCCATTAAGTAATGGAAAATCCCCACATCCATAAAGCATCTGCGAGGATTTCTCGGGTTGACAGGGTATTATCGCAAGTTTGTTAAGAATTATGGGAGAATAATAGCACTTCTAACAACATTATTGAAGAAAGATGCATTTTCATGGACTCCGGAAGCAACAAAGGCCTTTGAACATCTTAAAGAGGCAATGTGCCAAGCACCGGTCTTAGCTACAACGGACTTCACAAAAACCTTTATTGTGGAATGTGATGCTTCAGGAAATGGAATTGGTGCTGTTCTAATGCAAGATGAAAGACCCATTGCTTTTGAAAGTCGTCCAATCAAGGGAAAGCTTTTAAGCAAAGCTATTTATGAGAAGGAAATGTAGGCAATACTCCATGCACTTAAGAAATGGCGACCCTACCTAATGGGAAGACACTTCAAGGTAAAAACAGATCATGATAGCCTTAAATACTTTTTAGAAAAAAGATTATCCTTTGAAGAGAAACAAAAGTGGGTCACAAAGATGTTGGGTTATGACTTTGAAATCATCTACAAAAAAGGGAAGCAAATGTGGTGGCAGATGCACTCTCAAGAAAGGATGAGGATGTGGAAGCATTGTTGTGTGCCATTTCTATTATCCAACCAGATTGGATAAATGAAGCAAGGGAGGAATATAAGAATGACGAAGAAGTGTGGGCACTTATTCGAAAGTTACAACAAGATTCTAGTACATCTGATACATTTAGCTGGAAAAATGATTTGTTATGGTACAAAGATCGCTTATACCTCTGTAAGAATTCCCAGCTAAAACAAAAGATTCTTATGCAATTGCACACTTCTCCCTTAGGAGGGCACTTAGTATTTTTAAAAACTTACCACAGGGTTAAGAAGGAATTTTTTTGGGATGGCCTTAAATCAGATATTCAAAAGTTTGTGGCGGAATGTTTGGTTTGCCAACAAAATAAAGTTGAAACAATTAAGACACCAGGTCTATTACAACCTTTATCCATTCCAAGCCAACGTTGGGAGGAGGTTTCAATGGATTTTATCACAGGTTTACCCAAGTCCAAGGGAAAGAGTGTCATCATGGTGGTAGTTGACAGACTTACCAAGCATGCACACTTTTGTGCATTATCACATCCATTTAAAGCCAGTACAGTTTCTACTACATTTATGGAAACAATTCAAAAGCTACATGGAAACCCAAAGATTATTGTAAGTGATAGAGATCCCATTTTCACTTGAAATTTTTGGACAAAATTATTTTCTTGTCTTGGTACTCAGTTAGCTCATAGCTCATCTTATCATCCTCAATCTGATGGGAAAACTGAGATAGTAAACAAATGTTTGGAAGGATATCTTCGTTGCTTTGTATCTAATAAACAGACACAATGGGTCAAATGGTTGCCTCTAGAGGAATGGTGGTATAACACTTCCTTCCATACAGCAACAAAAATGACCACATTGATGGAACTTTATGGGTATCAACCACCATCCATCACATCATATTTAAGAGAAAATTCTAAGGTTCAGGCAGTGGAACATCACATCAAACATCAACAACAAGTCCTCCAACTCTTAAAGGATAACCTCGTGTTGGCACAAAATAGAATGAAACAACAGGCAGATCAACATCACAGTGAAAGAAGTTTTGATGTAGGTGATTGGGTATTCCTACAGCTACAACGATATAAGCAAATGTCCCTCAAGCAAGCTAAGAAGGATAATAAATTATCACCAAAGTATTATGGTCCATACAAGGTGTTGCAAAAGATTGGTACTATGGCATACAAATTGGAGCTTCCTGCAGCTTCTCGATTGCACCCAATTTTCCATGTTTCATGTGTAAAGAAGGTTATAGGTGACAATGAACTTGTTTATGGGAAGAAAGTCTTATTTCGTATTGAGTTCTAGGTAAAGACCTTCAATGCAACAGTCAAATTGGGTCTTGATATATCTAAAGCAAAAAAACTAAGAATAGAGCATCAGGATGAACTCGATGAGTGAGACATGATGCTATTCAAAGAACCAACATAGTTCAACAACAAAAATCTAGGTGGCATGACAAATTCATAAAAGAAAGGAAATTTCAACGAAGAGTGTGGGCATTACTTTGTGACTCAAAATTTAAAGTCTTTCAAGGCGAATTTCAAAATCATTGACTTGGGCCTTATGAGATTGAAACTGTGTTTGATAATGGTGCAATTAGGATTAGAACCATTGATGAAGAAAAAGTGACCTTCCTTGTAAATGGTCATCGATTGAGAATTTATCATAAACCATTGAAAAGGGAATAATTTGTTAAAAATATGCAAGACAATATTGATTTGAAGGTGTTTAGGACAGATTTATGTTCCTCTCCAACTTGACTTGCAAAGCCTTTTTTTCTTTAAAATAACAAAAAAATAAAATAAATGAAAAATAAAAATAAAATAAAATAATAAAATGGAATAAACATGAAAACCAACACTGTTCGCATGTTTATACATAAAATTTAGGATGAAAACCAAGTACCCTTGGCACCCTAGATTTTCTTTTTAAACCCCGTTCTAATCCCATTTTCTTTGTAATCCTGTTTTTGTTTTCAAAATAAGCAATTACGGAATTGTTGAGAATCTGCAGCGTTAACAAAATTCTGCAGCTAATATTGACGAGGACCAATTGGGAAAATTGAAGATCTTGGCATAAAAAAATGATCAAGCTTGCAATTGAAGGCATGCAATGAAAATATAAAAAGGTCAATCAAAACATTAGAATCATAAATCCAAAGGTATGTAAATATTAGATTAAATAATAAAGGTAAGAAACATTAGATTATGAAATAAAATAGATGTTGCTACTGCCATTTGAAGTAATCATTACTATTCCAACTTCAGATTTAACTATAAATACTATGTCCTATTAACAAAGTTGGCCGTAAGACCATTCATCACTCATCATTGCGTAGATACTCCACTCCATAAACCTTGATAATTCTGCCCTCATTCATACTCTATTTTCTTGAAATCCTTTTCACTCATTTCCATTGACGATTTCACTCTCATCCATACTTAGTTTTCCAAAGGCATTTTCACTCCATAACCTTGTCAAAAAAAGAAATTGCAGGTTGAGACTTCGCCAACATGGGGGTTATTATGAGGACAAAGCTAGATGGGAAGAAATTCATGGAGGGTTATCCATAAGTCAAACAAATGTTACAACAAGTACAATGGTTGGAATTTGTAGAAAAATTTAACAGATATGATAAAGAAGTAAAAAGGTCATTTGCCCGAGCATTTGATGGAGTTGAGGTAGAAATTGGAGATGTGAAAATAGTAGTAACAAAATATTTCATGGCAGAAGTAACTGGGCTACCTAGGGTCGATGAAAGATGGTTCAAAAACAGAGGAATTGAAGGAAACGAATGGATGAAATTTATAAAAAATTGAGGAATTGAAGGAAATGAATGGATGACATTTATAAAAAATAGAGGAATTGAAGGAATTGAATGGATGACATTTATAAAGAAACACAGGTATGGACACTTTAGTATTTAAGAAGGGAATCCCAAGTAAAACTCTTAAAATAAAATGGAGAAATTTATTGTTGGTCATTCAAAAATGTATTACTTGTGAAGGTAGATTCGACAATATGTTTTTATATCATATATGTTTGATGATACATTTCCTTGACGGTAATGAAATTAATTTGCCCTATTTCTTACTCAATAATATGAAGAAAATGACTGGTAATACTAAGAGAAAAATATAGTCTATTGAGACGATTGGGAAAGTTTCTTAGTTAGAAACCACTTTAAAGAGGTGGAACAAGAGGAACCCAATAGAAAAATAAAGAGAAGTAGAAGAAAGTTATATCTAAACCCTAAAGATGACCTACCTCTACAACAAGAGCAACCTTAAGAAGATGAAACTCCCCTTGCTGATGTATTAGAAAATATTAAAAAGAAGAATGTTAGAAGAAGAAAAACCAATGATAAGGAAGAAAACATATCTAGAAGAAAAATAGAGGAAATAGAGAAATCAAAGAAAAAACAAAGAAAAGTTCAAAAAAAAATTCCTCTCACTAAAACCTCATCCACTGCTAGGAGGAGTGCAAGACTAAAAAAAACGACGAAGGAATCATCTCGACAATCCATAGAGTTTGTCAATCTAGAGGAAGGAGAAGGGCTAAAGGCTCCATCACCAATTATTTTGTCTACATTTTCATCATCAGTTCTATCACTAGTTTCATCACCAATTGCTAAGACAGTAAGAAGAACACCTGAAATTGACCTAGTCCAACAGGAGATATATGACTATATAGAATCTTCGGAGAAAATAGCTACAAAAAAGGCCATTGCATCCTCTTCAAATCAAGAAAAAGTATTTCATTCTGATAGTCGACAATAACCTCCAATTATAAATACTCTCAAACAAGAATTTTTTGACTTGGAGACACTAAAAAGGCACTTAAAACAAGAACATGAAATATTGAAAGTGCATAATCAAATATAGAGGATCAAGAATGACAATATTCTCTTACATATTGTTGAGAAATGGAAACAAGAAATTCCAGTTTAATTTGTCCTTGAATTAAACTGAGAATTAAAATCGATTTCTAATCTCATAGCAACTTGTAAATAGTTAATTAGGTTCAATTAACTTAATTCACTTAGGAATTTTGAGTTGGAAGTCTTTTTGTAGTCATATATATGTTGTCCCTAAGTTTTAAGGGTGTAGTATGAGTTTAAATTGAGTTGGAAATCAAATCACTCAGTTTACTGAGTTAAGTTAAGTTAAATTAGTTCCAAACTATTTGTGGAACTAATAGAGGACTAACAATTAGTTGGTGCACTAGTGCATCCACGAGTGCTACTCGAGTTAATCGAAGATTCCCTCATGAGAAACTCATGCATTTCAAATCAGAGAAAGACCCAGTTGAGACTAGAATGCAGGGACAATGTACTATCAATTGTATTATTTAATGGAGTGTAAATATCATGCATGCATTAAAGATTGATCCTATGATTGGATTGCGTAGTTTTGGAAGCATTAATTCCATTTAAATATAGGCTATTCATCCTAGTAATTATGCAAGAGATTAGGGGCTTGGAAAGCTACAGAATTGGCTAAGTCTTGGCCAAGAGCTAGCTTGTGAGGTGAGAGAGTGGAGCATACTTGTGTGGAATTGTTTTAGTGAGAACAAGATTTGTATATTCATTCATATTTATGATATATGCAATAAAGATAGCGGGTTTTTGAGAAGTGGATTTCCTCATATACATCTTTTATTATGTGTCACTGATTTAATCTTCTTCTTGTTCATATTATTTTCATTGATATATTGGCTTCCGCTGGTTGAAAGTAGAAGTAGATTCTTGTCCCGTGCTTTGGTAAATTGCATGAGATTTTGAATCTATAGGATATTCTACATGTTATGGGAGTTGAAAACAATATATTAGAGGAGATTTGGAAGTTTTGAGTTTTGGGTTACAGGTGAAATTCGAATTTGCAATACATACTTCAAGATCGACAGATGGCGTTCTACTATATGTGGCTCGAGTATGCCTTGGAAGGTAGCTCGAATTTTATAGCCTGGAGGGACATAATTAAGGTTGTTCTAGAGGATAATGGCTTGAAGGAATTCGTTGATCAAGAAATTCCTAAGCCAACAACAACGGATGCACAGAATTTGGCTGAATGGAAGAAGTGTGTGGTGAAGGCGAGGAATATAATCCTTGAGGGAGTTCGAGACCACATTGTCTTGAGTCTCCATGGCAAGGAAACTCTGTATGCCATGTGGAAAACATTGATGGACTTGTATCATAATAATAGTGACCAAAGGAAATTGGAACTGAAGGACAAACTTTGAAAAAACAAAATTGAGAAAGGTGAGATGATTCCAAAATACTTGACCAAGTTCACTCAATGTCATGATGAATTTGGAAGTGTTGGAATCACAGTTTCCAAGGATGACATGGTTAGTCTTTCTCTTCTAGGACCCCCAAAGAGTTGACATAGTTATCAGGACTCTATCAATAGTCAGGAGAAGCTTCCATATTGGGAACAACTATGGTCAGATTTGATGCAAGAGGAGATCAGGAGGAACACGAGGGATGGTTCTTATTCAAAGATTGATTATGAAGATAACTGTGCCTTAACGATTAAGGTGAAGAAGGGGAAATGCAAAGCTTCCCATTACAATTCGGATTCTTATCATGGAGGTAAGAAGAAAGACATGATGAAAGTTAATTGCTTTCATTATCATGAGATGGGCCATTTTTCTACAAATTTTCCACTCAGGAGAAAATATCTCCAGATGCATATCTAGATGGGTGACAACAGGAAGTATAGTGTTACTAGATTGGACACGATTATAGTGTTACATTTTAGAGGGAGCATGGGGCTCCACTCACCTTGAAAAATGTTATGTATGTGCCCGGGCTAAAGAATAACTTGGTATCCATTGCCATGCTTGTGGATAGAGGATATGGTGTGATCTTCTTGAAAGTAAAGGCGTTCCTTTGACACATAGCCATGGTTCAATTAAAAAAGATAGGGATTTGGGTGAAGAATCTCTATAAGATGGAGGTAGAGGAGTGTGTTGCTTTGAGCACAAAAGTAGAAAGGGTGTAGATCCAAGACATTGGCGGGTTGTGGCACATCCGATTGGGCCACTTGCATCATGGGGCTTTGAATATATTATAGCATATCTCTATCGGTCTTCCTAAAGGTATGCTTGAGAAATTTGATACATGCAAGGGGTGTAATTTGGGAAAATACACCAAGTCTTCCTTTCACGACAGAGACAGACGAGTAGAGGCTATTCTAGAGCAAGTCCATTCAAATGTGTGTCGACCATTCTTGACAACATCCACAACCAAACACAGGCATTATGTTATATTTGTTGATGACTATTCTATTAAATGTTGGATATTTTTCATGCAAAAAAAGGATGAAACTTTCACAAATGTTTGTGAGTTTAAATAATTGGTGGAGAAAGAGTCGAGCAAAAAGGTTAAATATCTATGGAATGATAATGGTGGTGAGTATGTATCAAATGGGTTTAACAACTTCTTTGCAGCAAAAGGGATTAAACGGGAGTTGAAGACACCCCATAACCCTCAGCAGAATGGGTTGGCCAAGAGGAAGAACAAAAGCATAGTAGGGGCAGAAAGGGCGATGTTGCATGATCAGGGCCTACCATTACACTTGTGGGCTAAGGCATGCAGCACAATGGTTTATGTTTAGAATCATTGCCCACATCAGATACTTGAGATGAAGACACTAGATGAGGCTTATTCCAGTAAGAGGTTGGATGTTGGTCACTTCAAGATTTTTGGGTCATCGGTATATTTCCATGTGATGAAAGATGCATGGAAGAAGCTTGAGCCTACAATAGAGATGGGGATATTTGTGGGGCACACTGATACACCTCACAACTATCAAGTGTACTGTACAACCAATAGGATGATAGTGGTTCACAGGGATATCAGATTCAATGAGGAGAAGGCAATGCGAGTTTCCCTTGAGAAGGAGCTTGAGCTACATGCGGATGAGGAGATTTTAGATCCTAAGGTTGAGGAGCCTCAGATTGATGTGGAACAACCACATGTAGAGAATATGGTAGTGGAGACATCCACTCAGGTAGAGTCTTCTAGAGAGGAAAGAAAGAACACCAGAGAGGCTAAGATATTGTTAGATGATGCACAGGAGAATGTGGGAGCACCCACTTCTCAATGGAGGCAGAGGTCACCTAAGAGGTACACTAGATACATGGCTCTCATGGGTTAATGTGTTGTGATAGAGCCATCTTCCATTAAGGAAGAAGTGCAACAACCAATTTGGGTTGATACCATGGTGGAGGAGTATGACTCCATAGTTCGTAACAATGTTTGGGATGTGGTCCTGAGACCGAAGGACAAGTCAGTGGTGAGATCCCATTGGCTTTACAAGGTAAAGCAGGCTGTAGATGGTAGTGTGGAGAAGCATAAGGGTATATTTGTGGCCCGTGGCTTTTCACAAGTAGAGGGGATTTCCTATGATGAGATCTTTGCTCCTATTGCAAGGTACTAATCAATCAGATATATATTGGCACTATCAACATAGATGGGTTGGAAGATACATCAGATGGATGTAAATACAACCTTCCTTAATGGCATGATTGAGGAAGAGGTGTACATAGAGCATCCTGAAGGTTTTGAGGCCTTCGACCATGAGTCACATGTGTGCCGGCTCAAGAGAGCATTGTATGGGCTGAAGCAAGCACCCCATGCTTGGTACACTAGGACAGATAGCTACTTCACAGGGTTGGGCTTCACGAAGAGTGAAGCGGATACGAAATTATACCACATAGTGGTGGAAGGTAAATTGTTGATCATTGTACTTTATGCTGATGATCTCATACTGACAGGTGATGATCAGCTGATCAAGTATTTCAAGGTCTCTTGCAAGAGAGTTTGAGATGAAGGAAATGGGGCTCATGCATTAATTTCTTTCCATGGAGGTATGACAGGGAGATGGGGAGTTTTTTGTGTCTCAGGGAAAGTATGCTAATGAGATACTCAAGAGATTCTACATGGAGAGTAGCAAACCCATGGAGACTCCTCTAGCAGGTAACTGGAGGAAGGAGGATGCTACTTCAGGGGAAGTAGTGGAAGCTATTGTTTATAGGAAACTTGTGGGTTCACTCATGTACTTGGTGAACACATGACCGGATATGTGCTATGCATTTAACCAAATTAGTCAAGCAATGGTTAGGCCTACCAAGTTGTATTGGAAGGTGACAAAGCATGTGTTGAGATACCTCAGGGGCACTTCTTAGTGTGGATTATGGTACGTATAGAGAAAGGGAGTGAAGCTTCAAGGCTTCACCGATGCAGATTGGGCAGGGAGTCCATCCAATAATAAGAGCACATTAGGAGGGATCTTTAGTATTCGGTTAGCAACAATTTCTTGATACAATAGGAAATAAATATCGGTTGCACTCAGTTCGGTCCAGGAAAAGTACATGGCCACAAGTTAGGCAACATGTGAGGCCATCTGGATGAGGAAGATCCTGGTTTTTTTGTTTGGTCAACAAATGGATCCAACTATGATTTAGTGCGATAATCAAAGTTGTATTAAACTCTCTGAAATCCAGTTTTTCATGATCAATCCAAGCATATTGTTATGTGATATCGTCATGTCAGAGATTGTGTATTGAGGTAGATTATGTTGTTAGAGTACATTCCCACAGAGGAGAAATATGCTAACATTTTGACAAAGGCACTGTCAAGATATGCATTTGAGTTTCACAGAGACAAGATCGGGGTAGTTGATAATCCCTTTCTTGTTGAGAGGGAGTTTTGAGAAATGGAAACAAGAAATTCTAGTTTAATTTGTCCTTGAATTAAACTGAGAATTAAAATCGAATTCTATTCTCATAGCAACTTGTAAATAGTTAATTAATTTTAATTAATTTAATTAACCTAGGAATTTAGAGTTAGAAGTCATTTTATAGTCATATATATGTTCTACCTAAGTTTTAGGGGTCCAGTATGTGTTTAAGTTGAGTTGGAAATTAGATCACTCAGTTTACTGAGTTAAGTTAAGTTAAATTAGTTCCAAACTGTTTGTGGAACTAATAGAGGACTTATAGTCAGTTGGTGAACTAGTGCATCCACTAAAGCTACTCCAGTTAACTGAAGATTCCCTCATGAGAAACACATGCATGTCAGTTCAGAGAAAGACCCAATTGAGACTAGACTGTAGGGACAATGTACTATCAATTTTATTATACTAGAGTGTAAATATTGTTAGCACTCCTTAGTACCCCAAGACCGAGAAAGGACACTGACCGAGGTAACCTAAACCGACTTTGGATCTGGTGGTTATCCCTACCAAATTATAGAGATCTCTCTCAATGATCTCACAACCCATGACGTGACTGGAGAGGAAATCAGATGTTAGGCTAGATATTAAGCTCACATGGGTTTGATTTTAGAGTTTGCTCGATGAAGCTCAAAGGTCTAGGAACTAGGCTAGGGTTTCAAATGACCAATTGCAGAGATATAATGGGGAAAGGTAGGTATTCTCAGTGATAAAATTAGGTTTTAATTGTGGTATAGCGATGAAAAGATAGAGGATCAGAATGCGGATGTAACTATGAATTCACCCATCAGAAGAAATAGAACACTAGCATGCAAATCTCATCAAAGTAAAGCATATAAATTATGAATTCTGCTTAAACACCTATGAGATTATCAAAAGAAAGCATAGATATGGTAATAAGTAGAAATATATATTCAATTTGATGATGAAATAGAGAAAAAACTCTTTCACAAATCATACCACAAGAATCCCAAGATAATAACTACAATTTCCTGTTTTATTACTACAAAAAAGTGTACACTAGCTCCAAGCTATGATTATCAAACATCCAACCCTCTCTATCACTTAGATTAGACTACATATAGACCAAAAATTACATTTCCCCCTCTCAAGGGTTGAATCCACCTTCA
This sequence comes from Pinus tabuliformis, assembly GCA_031772625.1. Taxonomy (NCBI): domain Eukaryota; kingdom Viridiplantae; phylum Streptophyta; class Pinopsida; order Pinales; family Pinaceae; genus Pinus; species Pinus tabuliformis. Next base: position 103,069,023 of record CM062819.1, on the reverse strand, counting down.
TAGGAAATGTTTACAAGAATATCTCCAACCATACCTAAGACTAGGGAGGTTAGAAACCAACTCCCAATTTTTCCCAAACCAATTCACTTTAACTTTACAAGCATTAATGAGCATGAATCTACACTTATTTGACATTTAAAAAGTTAATTAAAATCATTTACATCATGTCAACTCAAAACAAGAGAAATTACATCATGAGAGATGGAATTTGACTTAAGAAACTCGAAAATTTGACCTCCTGGCAAAAGTGTAACGAATTCTCTCAAAAGCACAGCGTGTGGCTTGTGGAGGCCTTTTGAGGGACTTTCCCTGATCCAATTACTAATTTGAAAGATGTTAGAGATAGCTTAGGATGTCTTCTAGGTTCCTAAACCTTAAAGCTTGCAAAAACACTTCTCTAAGGCTTCCAAAAATTTATTTTCCCAAGACTTGTCCAGAAGCACAATGAGGCGCTGAAAAAGGAGGCATAAACATGTTTTTTGACCTATTTTTTGACTTTTTCTTCAGTTCCAAAAGATGAAATGGAAAAAAAATACACATCTGCAATGTTCTTGCCAAGATCTATCCAAACACGCAAAAAATCCATCATTTGGAGGTCCCTAGAAGAAGCGTAGTGTGAGCTCGCTGTGCTTCTGTGCACCATGATTTTTCAAAATCGCAAGAAAAACATCCAAAATCACCAAAATTTGCCAAAATTTCTTCAAAATTGTTCCCTTTTCTCCATGAATATGAGTTAAAAATTCAATGATTCACAAAAAGTCAAGGTTGTCTCTCTTTTTAATCTTTTTTAGGGTTTTCGTTAGCTTGCTTTTCATGCTCCTAACCCTAATTTTGCAAATCTGATTTCTAGTGAAGTAGTGCCTTGCCATGTTTCTTTGAAGGTTTTTGGCTCTGTTAGCCTTCTTATGGAGCTTCTCCAAGTGTTCATTTACATTCTCAACCCATTATTCCTTATCTTTCTCAACCTCAGCTGCAATAGTGTCAAGAGGGTCTTTCTGTATTGCTGAAGGAGATGGCTCCTTGTCCTCAACTTGCTCTTCTGAACAAATCACTGTTTTACCTTTCTCCTCTACCTAGCTGGACGATAGAGGACCTTGTGAGGTATTGTGCTACACTAGGCTCATGTTCACAAGTCTTTTCTCTTGTTTCAAGAAGGCCACCATGTGGTTTGCCTTTGCAAGGTCATCTTTGAGCTCTTGTATTTGTGCTTGCTATTCTTTCATAATCTCTGCATTTGATCTATCTCCATGGTCAAAAATCTCTTGCTCATCAGGAATCACCTCTTTAAATTGTTGCAAGGGTGATTCATCTGCATGCCTAGGTGATTTCTCCATTTCTCCTTGAACTTTCTCGATTGTAGCTTTCTTATGCAACTGTTCAGTTTGTAACCTAGTCAGAGGTCTAGGTGTAGGCACCTCTTTATTGGTCCCAGGGGAAAAAACAAATATTTCCCCCTTCTTGTAGGTCTATGTGATCTCTTTGCCCTAGGTGTCTTTCTGATTGAAAACCTACTGGATGAGCCAACCTCCTATGGCCTTGATGGTGTTGATGGAGTGCTATGACTGGTAGGTTGACTAGTGGTATGCATAAAGACATTTGATTGCAAGAATGTATCCCATGAGATACTAGCCTGTGAAAGATGATGGAGAAAAATAACCTTGACCAAACCATGATGAAACAAGTTTGCTTAGTAATATTTTCTTTTGGTTTGTACCTTCTATGTCATCTTGAAAAAACTTATCTATAAGTAGTGAGACAAGTTTGGTGGTTTGATGACATTGAAATGTATCAGTAGCCTTATGTGATACTGGTACAACCTTGAAAGTCTTCCCTCACAAGTAAAGTACTTCATGATCATCTTCATTAAAGGAGCATACCTATCAAGCAATTGTCTAAAAGGAAAGATGTGCGTTGGAGCATTTTTGTAGTGTGACTTTAAGAAAACCTTGTAATTCTCAATGTCCAAATCCATCCCTTTAAACCAGATTCCTCCATGGTTAGGGATTCATGTGGCTAAGGCTATAAAATTTGTTGAAATAGTGAACTCAACCCCTACTATGTTGACCTTATCCCTCCTGAAGTTGGTGAAAAAAAGGCTTGTCAATCTGGCATGGAAACCTACCTCCTGAATTCTTTCACAAAACCCTAGACAACCCACATTTTCAAAGGACTTCTTGATAAATGATGAGGCCATGATTTCATGGGTGTGAGCTAGCTCAAATCTAGAAACTTTCCCTCCCTTATTGTAATTTTTTTTCTCAGTTTCCATGGTTTTAGTTTGCATGGTAAAACCCTAGTTAGGTAGGAAGGAAGGGTAGGGTTTGCTTTAGGAAAAGAGGGGAAAAGGGACTGTTCTAGTGAGGAGAGGGAATAGAGGGGTTAGGTGCTATGTAAATTAATGGGAAAAATCTAGGGGGTAGGGAGTGTAGGGAAGTGGAAATTTTAATAAAGAGTGAGGGGAAAGGGTGGGAATGTGTAAAACACAATCCTAACCTAGAAACTGCTAGAAGTGTAGCATAGGGTAGAGTTTGTTAGGAAAACAAGGGAGATGAAGGGAATGAGTGTAAGGAAAGCTTAGGGGAGGTATGTAGGGTGTGGGTGAGGGTAGTAGAGCAAGGAAACTTGGTATTTTACCACTGCAAAAAATTAAAATCACTGATAAAACAAAAGTGCAACGAAACCCTAGGAGAGGGATTTTCACTGCATTTCTAGGGAAGTTGATGAGTAAAGGAGGTCACAGGTATTTACTTAATTTCCACAAAGATGTTGGAACATGGAAATGATGATGCAAACCATTGTAGATTCTTATTTTCCCTCCAATGCTTTTATTTTCCTCCTTTTCCAAAAGCACAACAAAGGTTCCAGAAATGCAACGTGGGCTACCAGAAACGCAGCGTGGGTTGCCAGAAACACAACGAGGGAGGAAAAAAATGTATTTTGAGGATGAAATTTGATGATCTGGTGGCTAGGATGTAGTTTTGATGATAGAGTGATGCTAAGTAAAGGTGGAATGAACAATACAAATGCTTGGGTGGTCTTCTTATAAGATTAAAATCAACTTTTTTGCTTAGGTCATGCAGTGACATCACATGACTTTTCAGAAAAATGAATGGTAGGATGGTGTGCAACAAATTCTTACTTTATTATGTAGTGTTACATATTTAAAAAGAACAAAATATACCTTAGGAAACCTTTATAACACTTTTCCTATTACTACTCCCTATCATGGTGACCTAGGTGGCAATATGACTTTTTACATGACTTTTTGAATGACCTGACCTACTGATAACACTAAATGGAATGATAACCAGAATAATGACCAACACACTCTTGGATGACCTATCACAAGGAGTGATGACAAGACCATTATGGCATTTATTGACCTTGAGAATGAAGGGGAGTAGTACTGACACAAAACTGACCAAGGATCAAATTTTATTTGAAAATTTATTTGAAAATATAACAATTCGACCTAATAACCCTATCAACCACATGGAAAGAGTACATTTGATCATTAGTGACTCATAGACACTAACAAATACGATGCATGTATCAGAGATTGATCCTATGATTGGATTACGCAGTTTTGGAAGCATGAATTCCCTTTAAATACAGGCTATTCATCCTAGGAATTACGCAAGAGATTAGGGGCTTGGAGAGCTACATAATTGGCTAAGTGTTGGCCAAGGGTTAGCTTTTGAGCTGAGAGAGTTGAGCATACTTGTGTGGAATTTTTCTAGTGAGAACAATCTTTGTATCTTCACTCATATTTCTGATATATGCAATAAAGATAACAGGGTTTTGAGTAGTGGCTTCCCCAGATACATGTTTTGTTATGTTCCCTTGATTTAATCTTCTTCTTGTTCATATTGTTTTCATCGATCTATTGGCTTCCACTGGTTGAAAGTAGAAGTATATTATTGTCTCGTGCTTTAGTAAATTTCACGAGCTTGTGAATCTACATGATTTTCTACACATATCTCTCTATGGTATGATAAGAACAAGAAGCTAAAAGAGAAGAAAAAATCCATTAAGAGAAAAGTGATAAGTCTAAAGTATAAGATTCTGATGAAGAAACCAAGGATGGTGGTCACCAAGAAGAAGGAAAAGAAGACAAATCTGGATGTGTTAGCTCAAGTATATGAAGGAGTTCAGTAATAAGAAGGGTTCATCAATTTTGAAATTATTGCATGACGACTTGCAATGACCTTCGTGTGGGGGAATGTTGAACCTCACAATTGTTTCTTTTTTATACCCTTTTTCACTTTATCTATTTCTTTTTTAGCTTCATAGTTACACATTGGGCATCAAATCATAGGAATTATGACATGGTAGGTATACAATTGTCTTGTATTTCATAAATTGATAATGTTCTTTACTATTTATTTTAATGTTTACTTCAGCTACCAAATTATGGTGATTTTGCAGCTAATACAAGATTCTGCAGGCAAGTCCATGGTTTGATAGGTTCCAAGGTGCTAGCTGGGAAGCTAAATATATGGATAGGTGGAAATTGATGAACTCAATGATTTCCTCCTATTCTCATGAACCAGATTGATGGAAATAGGTCCTAGGAATGCGGCCAAAAGTAAATTCAACCTCTGTAATCGACAACAGGCGAGTGAAAATGAGATCTGTGCCTCATGATTTGCTTTGATAATAGAAAATCATGAGCGAATTATGAAATATTATATTTTCAAGTTAAATTTGGTTTCTGTTGATAGGGATTAGGCATATAGCTCCGAACAATTGATTTCCATGAGCTCTATAAATATGCCTCTCGGTAGAAATGAAAACAATGATAGTTAAATCTTGTTGGCAAGGTTCTAAGGATATTTTGGACAATAATTTTCAGTTTAACAGGTTCTCCCAAACCTTCCAATATATTTTTTGTTTCATCAACACGCTAAAAGTATGCAGCAATATCTTCATCTTCCCTCATTTTGAGTTGCTCAAATTTTTTCCTAAACATTTGAAGCTTTGCTTCTTTCACCTTTGAGTCACCTGCATATATATTTTCAAGATTACCCTATACCTCTTTAGTGCTTTTGCAACTCAATAAATTAAGATAAATTTTTTTATAAGCCCACTCATAATAAGATCTTTAGCCTTTGCATCATATACCATATTTTTCTTATCTTATTCATCCTTGGTTAGTGTGAAGCCTTTGTCAACGATTTCCATACTTCATATCCTTGCACAAGAAAATGAACCTGCATTCTTCCACTCCAAAGTGCATAGTTATTTCCATTGAACAAAGGAACTCTATTCTTAGTATAATCCATGATCTCCTTCCAGTTGTTAGACTTCTATTGAAGGAACCAAGCTCTAATACCAATTGTTGGAAATACTGAGAGGGGGGTTGAATCAGTATTCCTTAGAAATTAGCACTTTTAAATCTTTTCAGAGCATTAGTTAATATTCAATTATTACTAATGTTTATGTAGTAATAACAATAAATAAAAGAACAAAGTAGGCACAAGAATTGTAGGTGGAAAACCCCCTCTAGGTAAAAAAAACACCGAACACTTTTCTAATAAATTCTTTATTCTTCAGCCCCAACTGAAATGAAAGAAGAAACTTCCTAGAATTCTAAAAAAACATTCTTCTCCAGCTCCCACTGGAAGGATACCCCAACGCCTTGGTTTCTTCCGTAATCAACTGGATGGATGCCCCAACACCCTAGCAAGCCACAACTCACCTTAGCACCACCCTACCACACTGAAGTGTTCACGGGCCCCAACCTATAAGAGACTTCATACACCTACCAAGCACCTCCCTGCCACCCTATAATGACTGAAATAAGACAAGACTGTGGATTCCCAAACCAGGGACAAAAATCTACGCTACAATAATATGTATAATGATTTTCATGTACTTTACCAAATACACAATCACTCTATCAACTGCAACCCAACCATGACATCATACCAGGAGTGACTCCTATACCTCCCAACACTGCCTCTTCGACTCTAGGTAGAATGAATCTTTCACAAATGACTCATTTACAATATTTACAATGATGAGTCTTTTACAAATGACTCTTTTACAACTTTACAATGATGACTCTTGGCCTTAACAATACTTCACGATATCTGGATGGATGTCATGTCTTCAAGGATATCACACTACAATGCTTCCTTTTATTTGATACTTCTACTCTTGAATTCTTTCTTAATGTTGTACTTGAATATTCTTTGATCTACATGCAAAATTTTCCATGCAAACCCAATCCCAAAACAAAACAGCGTACCCTTCAACTTACCTCTACCTGCAAAACACATGTAAGTGCATAATAATGAATAAATACAAATTAAAATAACAATGCATACCTAAAGTGTGCTTGTCACTTTTTTTGTTGATTTGTTGCAGAAGTAGACAAAGACTCCCACTCTTGATATAGGCCTGGACTCTATGCAATACTATATCCAAAACTGACCTAAAGATATATACAATGAAAATTGATGACAAACCCTAGACTTGTGATGGACCAAGTTCTAAGTACAACAACAGAGACCATTCTATCAACTATGACAAGACAAGTAACATGAACTTACAACATCATATATATTTAGAAGACTTAGTGTAACATCAAGAATATGTAGTATCAAGAAAAGGACATCCAAAATGTGGTATAAAAACTAACTATGACATATAGAGACATAGAGATATAACCGAGACCCTGTATATAATTACGTTTTCCTACAAAAAAATATGTCGAATATGATACTCAAAATTCAAATGTAAACACTAATCATATATGCCTTACTGTAGGAGACTTACCCTCCATTGTTGATGTGTGGTCCTTACTACAGTGATCCTTGAATGCATGCTTTTTCTTGCCTTCTACGAGCTGGATATTGTATTTTTTGTATCTATGTAATTTTGGATCTCCAAGGTCTGAAATTTCATCCTATGGTATCCCTCTAAGTCCTCTTTCCTACCCGATAGGTCTAATGAAGATTGAATTCTTCAAGAAAGAGTTATGACCAATCTCCCATGATGACCTGACTATAGACTGGTTCAATAGAGCGAACTTGTATGAAGTGCCACATGTTACCGTTGTGACCTTCAGCCCTGAAACTGATACCCAACAAACTATAGGCTATCCTCTTTATGTTATTAATTATGAATTTGAGTCCAATTATTAGGGAGAATGTTATGACGATTTTACCAATGTCACTTGTTTGATATGGAATTTGGGAGCCTGTAAAAACCCTAACTTCCTCATATCATATCTCTGATGCCATAAAGAACTAAGATCTGAAATTTGGTCACAAGGTTCACCAATATTTTTGATCAAATGGATTTTACTTTCAGCTTTTGAATCTTCGCTGAAAAATAGTTATAGTGAACATGCTACGATGACCTGTTTGAAGCCACAAAATCCCTACTAGAGGAGGATATGAGGGTCACTATTTATATGAATGTGTTGAGTTGAGAGGGTCCTCAACAAGTGAATGTTGAAGGGACTTTAGGAGCAAATTTTATTATTATTAATAATTATTGACTATTAAATTACCATAACCAATTATGAGTGCCATGCCACAACCCCATAGGGTTTTAGCCCACTAACTAGGGTTACTAACTTCAAACACAAATATCTCTCAAACCATGAAGAATTACGTGGCGTGGCATATATCAATGGAAACATATCGACGAGTAAAATCCATATAGAAAACCCTTGACTAAGAATAGAGTAAGTTATCAAGTAAAAATGCCCATGCAAGATCTGGGTAGCCCCTGGTGTTGCTTGGGTTGACATAAATGACAACCACTGATAAAAAATATCCCCCTTTGGCATTGATGGCAACACAAGTACTCCCCTTGTGATCATGACACCTCTTCCTACTGCTTTCTATCCCCCTTTGTCATCAATGGAAAAGGGTAGCTCCCCCTAACAAAGTATCATCCTGCGGACTAGTACACACCTCCACTCCCCCTTTCTACTTAGCTAGATAAGAGAAAGGTTCTAATGAGAACATGTGATAATCCAAAGCTTTTGGCGAAGATACTGAAATGCTTCATGAGGTAGTGGTTTGGTAAATATGTAAGTAATTTATTCCTTTGTGCCAACATATTCAAGCTTGATATTCTTTTCGACGACCTGCCCTCTAATGAAATGATATTTTATCAGAATGAGCTTTGTTTTGGAATGCATCTCAGGATTTTTGGAGATAATAATGGCACTGGTGTTATCGCAGAATATGGGAATAGGCTCATCAAAATTAACTTGAAGATCTTGCAAGGTTTGCTTCATTTAGAGAACTTGAGTACAACAAGTTGATGCCACAATGTATTCTACTTCTATTGTGGATAACGAGATTGAAGACTACTTTTTACTTAACCATGAGACATGGAAACCACCTAGGAAGAACACTGCTCCACTGGTATTCTTACAATCATCGCCACTTCCTCCCTAATCTACATTTGTATAAGCTTGGATGACCAGATCATTTCCTTTAGGATACCATAGACGATATTTCGTTGTACCCTTAAGTTATCGAAGAATTATTTTGATGCCAATAATATGAGATTATTTTGGTGCTACTTGGAATCATGCTACTTGTCCAATTTCCTGCTTCACATCTGACAGTGAGACTGTCACATATAAGAGACTACTAATCATGGATCTATACAACCTTTATACCACATCCGTTGACGAATATTCTTGTAACCTGTTACCATGGGGGTAAGGATAGGCTTGCAATCTTCCATCTTGAATTTCTTGAGCATTTGCTTGATGTACTTGATTTGATATATTAATATTCCTTTATCCTTATGAGATATCTCGATAATCGTTAGATTGTCTTGATCCAATTTCACATAGAGATTGCTTGTGAGTGCTTCCTTTCTTGAATATGTAATACTTCAACTATTCTTCTCCCCCTAAACATGTAATGAAACTACCATCTTGTTCAAACTACCTCTCTTTCTCAAAATGCAGATCTCATTACCCTGATGATGGACTCACCTAGCTAGTCCGAAACGTTGGTTTCAAAATTGCTCACAGGTTTTTCCATTAATTAAATATTCTATCATATACTGTTGCATAGACTCCTTATCTTCAAATTTTTGGGAGTTGATAAGCTGAATTATTTAGAATAGTGTGTCATTTAATAGACTGTCTTGACTCAAGTTATTGACTGAAGCAGCTATTGATTCCTCACAATCCGTTACGAATCATGAAAGAATAATTTTTGGGACCTTATTGCCTTCTTGCTTTTCTTGCTCATCTTTTACTTATTCACCCTATACCGGTTTTCCTTTCCAATTATTATTATTCTCGTCGTCAAGATTTTCATTCATGGTTGATTCCATCTTGTACCTATAGTTATGAGCTAAGTGTCCATAGTTATGACATTTGTAACATTCAATGTTATTCATATAAGATTTTGTTTGGTGTCTATCTCGTGATATTGCAAATTTGCTTCTTGGGTTTTGCCGATAATAGTTGTACCTATGTGGAATTTCACAATCCCTAGCCATATATCCAAAATTGTTACATTAGTAACATTCAACATCATCTCTCAAATGATAAAATTTTTTGATATTATGCTGAGTTTTGGAATATCCATTTATGAAGGATCTCCTGGAATTATATTCATTCCAAACATACATGTGACATTCTGCAGCTCTATGTCCAAACATTCGACATGAATAATAGTGACCATAAAAGATAGGTTGATACCTGGGAGGAAATATTCTTTGAGGAACTGTTTTCCAAGGTTCTTCCTGCGAGTCTTGATCTCTTGATCTAGCTGGGGGATCTACTCTTTTTGCATATGTTATCACCAAAAAATTGATCATCTAGCCTAATTTACTAGATGGATCGAAGTACCCCACGTAAAGCCAATTTTACCATAGTGAAATTGCTTTCACTGTGAGAAATTACTTAATAAACCACCTTTGTTAAGTAATTTATAGTTAAACCCATGAAGAATAATTAAATAAATCACTATTTATTTGATTTTCTTCTAGGAATAATTAATTAAACCATTGTTCAATTATTATTCCTTGTCATATTTGACCCAATCATGAAAAATAAATAGATAAATAATTAATTATCTTATTTTTCTCTAAAAATAATTAATTAATCACTAATTAATTATTATTCTTCGTCAAATTTGACTAAACTCCTTAGGAATAATTAAATAAATCATTATTTGTTTATTATTCCTTAACCAATTCCTTGAGATGATAAATAAATCATTTATTTATTTATTATTTCTAAATAAAACTTTGAATACTTTTTCCCTCCTAACCAAATATAATAAAATATTCCAAGTGGTTATTCCAAGAATGGGGTTAATAATAATTTATTATTTCTCATTATTCGAGGATAACTCAATATTTTGTTATAAATAGAAGGGTTTTCCATTCATTATTCACTTTTCATTATTTTCATTGTTGCACTCACTGTTGTAACTCTGATTATTTTCATTGTCGCACACCATATTTTTGTTGGGTTTATACATTATAGAGGAGAGAGACTCTACACAAGATGAAGACATTTGATGATAGCCAAGATCCCATCCCATAGAGGGGGACTGGTAACATTTATTTGTTCCCTTCACAAGTGTTATAATAAAACTATTCTTTGTATATATGGTTTCCATTGGATGATTGGAGTTATTACTATTTCTTTTTGTTGTTTAACTATGATTGTAGCATAGATCATGACTTTGGCAGGTTCTGTTTCTATCAGTTGCTACAGATCTACAATGTTTAGTAGCCATTTATATTGTTGATATTTTTTGTCATCGACAATCTTAAGTGGGTTCTTTTTGTACATCTTTGAGAAGAAAATACTACAACAAAATTGGCGACTCTGCTGGTTTTACACTTCGGATCCAGAAACTTGGGTGACCTTCGGTTTTCAGCTTAGGATTTCCTTTTATTTAGTTTCTTAATGTTTCCTAGCTTTTTAACTATAGATCTCTTAAATTTCTGACTTTCGCAAGCTTTTTGGTCATTTCCATAGGTCACAAGAACCAACTGCGACAAAGACGACAATTATTTTCTGAGATTTTCCAACTGAGAATCAAGGAGAAAAAATCACACTTTTTAGAGAAAAAAGTGTGATCTCGAGTCCAGAGCGCACCTTTCAGCCCAAAAAGTGCAATCTCACCCCAAAACAGGTCAGTACCTGCGATTTTAGGATTTCTGGTTTTTTATCAGATCTATTTCTGGGTTTTGCTAAGAGGTGTTTGTTGGGTTGTTTGACCTCTGTCTCATCCTGCTTAGGCCTTCATCTACCTAACACCAACAACCAGCAATAGGGTAGTTAGCCCAAGTAGAACGAGGCTATTCATATGAACAAGCCTTGCGCATGTTGTGGTGTTCATGGCCATTATACACATGAGTGTCCTCTTTTACCCCAAATGCGCCAAATGTGGGAAGGTCAAGCAGCTTCTAGAGGTCAACAATCACCTCAGATTCCTATGCCATCTCAACTGGTATTACTTACAAATCCTTTCCCTCATCAAGGATTTGTTTCTGCTCAACCTCAGCCAGGTCAAGCAACCCATCCCCCTAACCTTCTGGACTTAGCAACTACCAGATCCTTATGATGAATTCTGATGAGGTTAATCCCTCCGATATCAACCTGAAAACTCGGTTGCATCAATATGACAAGCCATCAACTTCGTTATCCACTGAGTCCAAAACCAAAACATCTTTTGAGCCTCTTATTACACCAAATTGTCAGTTACAGATCCCTCAGCCTAAAGTTGAGGCCATTCCTAAGATCCCCAAGGGACCATTACACCGTAACACAAATTCTAACTGAGCTACCCATACAATCACCTACCACCATGTTGATGTTGGAAGTACTCCAGTCATGCCCATCTCAAAAGAAATCTCTACTAACAACTTTGGGTGCAATAGATCCTTCTGAAAATCATTTGATTGTCTTCCTATTTGATACATCAGAACGTCCCCCGTTTCCTTCATCCACTGCTTTCCAAATACCAGTCTGAGTCTGTAATGCCATCATCTCTTGATGCATTATTGATGAAGGTGCATCCACCTGTGTGATGTCTAATGCCGTTTGGAAACAACTTAAGTCACCTGAGTTCTCCCCCTCCACCATCACTTTGCGTGCTTGGGACGGTCACTCCTCCCAACCTCTTAGCATGTACTGCAATTGTCTAGTGACCCTTGCGGGTAAGACTGTTCATGTTGACATTAAGGTTATTGATGCTCGTTTGGATTATAACATTCTCTTAGGGCGTAGTTACACATATGCCATGTCAGCTGTTACATCTGTGATTTTACGCAAGATGTTCTTCCCCCATGAAGGGAAGATCGTTACCATCGATTAGTTGACTTACTACGAGATGTCATCCGTGACCTCCCCTGAGTCCATTATCTCATCAATTTTGGATAAGTAGTCCTCACCTCCTCTCACCGATGTCTCACCTGGACTCTATAATATTCCTCATTATTGGGTGCTTTCCCTAATAGTCCCCCTCCCATCTCAGAGCCTAACTCTATGAGTGTTTGCATGTTACAAGCATCATGTGACGCCCTCATGGAGTTTTGTACATCTGATCTGCAACTAGCTCCTCAGCACCCTGTGGTTACCATCCTAGCTGATCCCTCTAGATCCAACCCCCCAGGACCTCCTCCGTTTGTGGGTGCCTCTCATATGTTTCCACCAAGAACTGTTCCTCCACGTATCAACCATCTAGGAGCTATTCCATAGGGACATTACCCTACAAGCCAGATACCTTTCCTATTTCCCCCTTCGGGAGTATTTTCTATCCCTATCACGGCTTTGCTGGTCCTTCCTAACATGACTTTGGGGAACCCAATATGGTACATCAATCCCCCTGCAAGAATTCCGCCTGGTCAGCTATGACCTTATCACTCTTTGACCATGGTTCAACCGGTCCCTACAGACCCTACCGTTGCTTCAGTTCCATCACAACCCCAATAGGAACCCACTCCTATTACGCAAGCATCTAGAAAGGGGGCAAAGCTAAGAGGAAAGAATTGAAGGAAAAGGCTCCCCAAGCTCCTCCAGCCCCTAAGGCCCCAAAGCCATCGCCTCCATGTGCTTTGTGTAAAGTTGTTGGGAATGCCACCAATGATTGTCCCAAGCTTCCTCATCTTAAACCGTTGGTTCATGAAACATTTCCTAAGTCAAATATCCCTAAATTCCATGCTAACTTACCGGGTCCACCCAAGAAACTCAGAAAGTTATGCACAAATCACCCTTATGCCTTGTGTGATCATCATGGTCACTACTCTCATTGTTTCCCTCATCTCAATGAATTTTGTGATTGCCTCTAAACACTTCCTAAATACGAGGCCACTTGTAGTGGAACACTTACTCTTGTACCCATGGATTCTGGTACCACTAGTCAACCATAATAGGGGGGCTCTGGTCCCACCATCGTGATCCCTCCCTCCAATGTCAAGATGACAGACACCATGGGCCATATCCTTTACCTGTCGTCATCCTTGAGTTCCTTGAAGGAAAACATTTTTGAGTTTTCTGCACATGCTTCTATCGAAATTCCTTCGATAGAATTCCAGGTCTCAACGTCAGTAGATCCTCCATTTATCAGCTCGTCATCTACCATTCAAGATGATGCGTATGTGAACCTTATTTCTCAAGTTAATGCACCAGGTAATGCCACCACATCATGTAGTTAGTCTTCCTCCTATCTTCCCATCTTCTAGTCTGATGAGGAAATCATGGAAGCTATGTCTACCCTTGATTACCCTTGCACTTAGGCAAGGGGACCTATTTTTTGGAGGATTTTGAAGGCCATCTCCTTCCTAATTCTCCTAATGCACTCTACCTCAATAAATTTTTCTCATAGCATATCCCTTTGATTTGTGTGTATTTATTTCTTCCATGAAGTTATGTAGGTTGTATCATCTCATCCATTGTCTTTTTCACCTTTCAGATGGATCCATCATCCACACCATATATCAGTCATGCCGATGGTGCAAGTCGCTTCTCTCAGAATCTAGCCTCAACAACCTGTGCCATTTTTACTCCCTTGCATATGTTAGTCCTTTTGAATGGAGTGTGCATTGGATCTATCACCAATAATGAGGCTGAATATGATGTAGTGATAGGTTTTTTAGTCAATGCCCTCACTCATCACATCCTTCATCTTCATGTTCATTTAGATTCTTTGCTACTTGTCATGCAATTGAATGGTGTGTATCATGTGCATAACCAAATCCTATTTAGAAAATATCTACGAGTTAAGATGTTGGTACATGAATTTGAAACCATTACTTTCAGTCATGTTCCTAAAGCCCAAAATAACTATGTAGATACCATTGCAAATAACATTCTAGATTGACATTTATCACATGTATACCACAGAAGACAACCATAAAAGAAAAACACATGGTGAATCATCATTGTCAGATAAAATGCATAATCATATTTCGTATCACATAAAACATATAAGTGTTTGGATCCCATAGCTATAAATACATCGAGTACGCCCATAGCATACTAGGGGCCCATAGGCCCCTACACCTCCTTATCATCCTTTGGAGGATCTGGTGCCAAAATGAAAAATTTTGCCAATGAAACCAATCCCAAAAAAAAAAAAAAACCCTTCAACTTACCTCTACTTGCAAAACACATGTAAGTGCATAATAATGAATAAATACAAATTAAAATTACAATGCGTACATTAAGTGTGCTTGTCACTTTTTTTTTTGACTTGTTGCAACAGTAGAAAAATACTCCCACTCTTGATATAGGCTTGGACTCTATGCAAAACTATATCCAAAATTGACCTAAAGATATATACAATAAAAATCGATGACAAACCCTAGACTTGTGATGGACCAAGTTCTAAGTATAACAACATAGACCATTCTATCAACTATGACAAGGCAAGAAACATGAACTTACAACATCATATAGATTTACCAGACTTGGCGTACCATCAGGAATATGTAGCATCAAATGTGTAGTATCAAGAATAGGACATCCTTGAATGCATGCTTTTTCTTGCCTTCTAGGAGCTCGATATTGAATCTGTTGTATCTATGTAATTTCGGATCTACAGGGTTTGAAATTTTATCCCATGGTAGCCTTCTCCATCCTCTTTCCTACCGCACAGGTCATATCAATATTGCATTTTTCAAGAAAGAGTTATTCACAATCTCCCACGATGACCTTATTATAGATGGGTTCAGTAGAACGAACTTGTACGAAGTGCAATGTGTCACTATTGTGCCCTTCAGCCCCGAAAAAATGATACCCAACAAACCATAGTCCATCCTCATTCTACCACTATTTAATAAATTTTAATCCAATTCTCAGAGAGAAATTTATGATGATTTTCCCAATGTCACCTCCTTGACATGGAATTCAGGAGCCTACAAAAATCCTAAATTCCTCATATCATATCGCTGACATTGTAGAGAACCAAGACCTTAAATTTGGTCACGAGGTTGATCAAGATTTCAGCTCAAATGGGTTTTAATTTCAGCTTCTGAATATTTGCAGAAAAATAGTTATAGTGAAAATTCCATGATGACCGGTTTGAAGTCACAAAATACCTACTAGAGGAGGATATGAGGATCACTATTTATATGAATGTCTCGAGTTGAGAGGGTCCTCAACAAGTGAACGTTGGAGGGGTTTCAGAAGAAAAGAAACATTATTAGTTGTTACCTATTCAATGACCACAACCAATTATGAGTGCCATCCACGACCCCATAGGGTTTTAGTCCACTGACTGGGCTTACTAACTTCAAACACGAAAATCTCTCAAACCGTGAAAAATTACGTGTTGTGTCATATATCAATAGAAGCATATCAACGAGTAGAATCCATTTAGAATATCCTTGACTCATAATAGAGTAAGTTGTCAAGTAAAAATTCCCATGCAAGATCGGGGTAGCCCCTGGTGCTGCTTGGGTTGACATCAATGACAACCACTGATGTACAATCTCCCCTTTTGGCATTGATGGCCACACAAGTACTCCCCCTGCGATCATGACACCTCTTCCTACTGCTTTATATCCCCCTTTGTCATCAATGGCAAAGGATAACTCCCCCTAAAAAACTATCATCTCATGGTCCAATACACACCTCCACTCCCCCTTTCTACTTAGGTAGATAAGAGAAAGATTGTAGTGAGAACTTGGGAGAATCCCAATATTTTGGCAAAGATACTCAAATGCTTCATGAGGTAATGGTTTGGTAAAGATGTTAGAAATTTGTTCCTTTATGCCAACATATTCAAGCTTGATATTCTTTTCGGTGACCTGCTCTCTAACGGAATGATATTTGATCAGAATGTGCTTTGTTTTACAATGCATCACAGGATTTTTGGAGATACTTATGGCACTAGTGTTATCACAGAAGATGAGAATAGGCTCATCAAAATCAACTTGAAGATATTACAAGGTTTGCTTCATC
Source organism: Pinus tabuliformis (assembly GCA_031772625.1). Taxonomy (NCBI): domain Eukaryota; kingdom Viridiplantae; phylum Streptophyta; class Pinopsida; order Pinales; family Pinaceae; genus Pinus; species Pinus tabuliformis. Next base: position 103,052,609 of record CM062819.1, on the reverse strand, counting down.
CAGAGAAATTGAGTACAACAAGCTGTTGTTGTGATGTATTCTGGATCCGCCATGGATAATGAGATTGAAGAGTGCTTTTTACTTAACCATAAGACAAGGCAACCACCTAGGTAGAACACTTCTCCACTGGTATTCTTACGATCACCCAACACTTCCTACCCAATCTACATCAATATAAGCTTGGATGACCATATCATTTCCTTTGGGATACCATAGACCATATTTTGATGTACCCTTAAGTTATCAAAGAATTCTTTTGACACCAATAATATGAGATTCTTTTGGTGCTGCTTGGAATTGTGTTATTTGTCCAACTTCCTGCATCACATCTGGCAGGGAGATTGTCACATATAGGAGACTACCAATCATATATCTATACAACCTTTAGTCCACATCCGTTGACGAATCGTCTTGTAACCTATTACCATGGGGGTAAGGATAGGCTTACAATCTTCCATCTTGAATTTTTTAGGCATTTCCTTGATGTACTTGATTTGATATATGAATATTCCTTTATCCTATTGAGATATCTCAATAATCGTTAGATTGTCTTGATCCACTTTCACATAGAGATTGCTTATCAGTGCTTCCTTTCTTGAATCTGTAATACTTCAACTATTCTTCTCCCCCTGAACATGTAATGAAACTTCCATCTTGTTTAAACTACCTGTCTATCATATACTGTTGCATAGACTCCTCATCTTCAAATTTCTTGGAGCCGATAAGCTGAATTGTTCAGAATAGTGTGTCATTTGATGGACCGTCTTGACTTGACTCATTAACTGAAGCAGTTGTTGATTCCTCACAATCCGTTAGGAATCATGAAGGCATAATTGTTTGGACCTTATTGCCTTCTTGCTTTTTTTGCTCATCTTGTACTTGTTCATCCTGTACCTATTTTCCTTTCCAAACCTTCTTATTCTCGTCGTCAAGCTTTTCATTCATGGTTGATTCCATCTTGTACCTGTAGTTACGAGCTATGTGTCCATAGTTATGACATTTGTAACATTCGATGTTATTCATAGAAGATTTCGTTTGGTGTCTATCTCGTGATCCTGCAAATTTGCTTCTAGGGTTTTGTCGATAATAGTTGTACCTATCTGGAACTTCACAATCCCTAGCCATATGTCCAAAATTGTTACATTTGTAACATTTGACATCATCTCTCAAATGATCAAATTTGTATATATTATGTTGAGTTCTAGAATATCCATTTCTGAAGGATATCCTGTAATTATATTCATTCCAAACATGCATGCGACATTCTACAACTCTATGTCCAAACCTTCTACATGAATAATAGTGACCATAAAAGATAGGTTGATACTTGGGAGGAAATATTCATTGAGGAACTGTCTTCCGAGGTTCTCCCCATGAGTCTTGATCTCTTGATCTACCCGGGGGATCTACCCTTTTTGCATATCCATCTTCTTTAATTTTCATAGAAGGACTTGACTCCTTTTCAAATTTTTATTTGTAACCAAGACCAATATTGTCACTGTATGCTCACTAGTCATTGATGAGTTCATCTAAAGCCTTTGAAATATTGGCGTAGTACTGAAGATTTTTTCCACTTTTTACTTCCTTTCAAAAAGAAACTATTTCAACTTCCAATGCTTCTCTCTCCTTGTTTCTTTCCTAGACTTCTTTCTTGAGTGATTCTTCAATTCGTTTGTATTCTTCAACCTTGATTTTAAGATTGAGGACCTGTTCCCTTTCTGTCTTCAATTCATCTTCAAGAGTGTTATCATGCTTCTTTTCATCCTTGAGCTCTTTAATAACCCTGAATACTTCGTTTTGAAATTCGACTTCAGTAATTTCTTCTTCTTCGTCTCCTTCATCATCAGGTGCCTCTCATTTATTGTGCTTGGCCATAATTAATACTCTTCTGCTGAATTCTTCTTCATTATCACTATCTTCTTCAGATGAGGAACTATCTTCTTTGGTGCAAAAACTTTTCTTAAACCATTTCTTCTTGCCTTGCTTGTTGAACTTCCTAGGACCTTCTTTCCATTCGTAACATCCTCATTTTTGTGAGGACATTTGGCTACAAAATGCGCAACCTCATGACAGTAAAAACATATTAATGGAAGTTTACCCTTGAATTTTCCCGTACCTATACTCATTTTCCAGATGAATTAAGTGAATTATTTACCTAGGATTTCTTCCTCTTCTTCCTTTTCTTCATACTTAGAACTGCAATTTTTTTCTTTTTGAGTCTGCTTGTCCTTACCATTCTTCTTAGATGTAGAAAATGTTGTTTCTAATCAAGATGTGCCATCCTCTTCTTCAATCCTCATTTCATATGTCGTAAGAATTTCATGCAATTCCTCTATGTTGAGATTGGTCGGATTCGATCTATCTTCCAAGACATATACCTTAGGGTTAAATCTTCCTAGCAAGGTTCTGAGGATCTTTCAGACAACAATTTTTGTCTCAATGGGTTCTCCCAAACCTTCCAATGTATTTTTTGTTTCATGAACACACTGAAAGTATGCATCAATATCTTCATCTTCCCTCATTTTGATTTGCTCAAATTTTTCCCTGAAAATTTGAGGCTTTGCTTCTTTCACCTTTGAGTCACCGGCATATATATTTTCAAGCTTGTCTCATACCTCTTTAGTTGTTTTACAACTCAATACCTCAAGATAAACAGATTCGATAAGCCCACTAATAATAAGATATTTATCCTTTGCATCATATACCATATTTTTCTTACCTTGTTCATCCTGGGTCGATGTGAAGCCTTTGTCAACGATTCCCCATACTTCGTATCCTTGCGCCAGCAAATGAACCTTCATTCTTCCACTCCAAAGTGCATAGTTATTTCCATTGAACAAAGGAACTCTATTCTTAGTATAGTCAATGGTCTCCTTCCAGTTGTTAGATTGCTATTGAAGGAACCAATCTCTGATACCAATTGTTGGAAATACTGAGAGTGGGGGTGAATCAATATTTATTAGTAATTAGCACTTTTAAATCTTTTGAGATAATTAGTTAATATTCAATTATTATTAACGTTTATGTAGTAATAACAGTAAATAAAAGAACACAATAGGCACAAGAATTTTAGGTGGAAAACACCCTCCAGGTAAAAAACCACCAAACACTTTTCTAATAAATTCTTTAATCCTCATCCCCAATTGAAATGAAAGCAACAACTTCCCAGAATTATAGAAAATCATTCTTCTCTAGCTCCCACTAGAAGGGCGTCCCAATGCCCTAGTTTTTTCAGTAATCAACTCAATGGATGCCCCAACACCCTAGCAAGCCACAACTCGCCCTAGCACCACCATACCACCCTGAAGTGTTCACACGCCCCAACCTGTAGGCAACTTCATACACTTTCCTAGCACCTCCATGCCACCCTATAATGATTGAAATAAGACAAAACTATGGATTCCCAAACTAGGGACAATAATCCACGATAGAATAATATGTACAATGATTTTCATGTACTTGACCAAATACACAATCACTCTATGACCTGCAACCCAACCATGACATCATCCCAACAGTGACTCCTATACCTCCCAACACTGCCTCTTCGACTCTAGGCATAATTACTCTTTTACAATCTTTACAATGATGACTCTTTTACAAATCACTCTTTTACAACTTTACAATGATGAATCTTAGCCTTAACAATACTTTACAATATTTGGATGGATGTCATGTCTTCAAGGATGTCCCTCTGCAGTGCTTCCTTTGATTTGATACTTCTTCTTTTGAATTCTTGCATGATGTTGTACTTGAATCTTCTTCGACCTGCATGCAAAATTCTCCTAGAGAAACCAATCCCAAAACAAAACAAAATACCCTTCAACTTACCTCTTTCTACAAAACACATGTAAGTCAATAATAATGAATAAATACATATACAAATTACAATGCGTACCTGAAGTGTGCTTGTCACTTTTGTTGTTGAATTTTTGCATCAGTAGACAAAGACTCCCACTCTTCATATAGGCATGGAATCTATGCAAGACTATATCCAAATATGACCTAAAGATATATATAATAAAAACTGATGATAGACCCTAGCCTTGTGATGGACCAAGTTCTAAGTACAACAACAGAGACCATTCTATCAACTATGACAATACAAGTAACATGAACTTACAACATCATATAGATTTAGAATACTTGGTGTAGCATCAAGAATATCTAGCATCAAATGCAGTATCAAGAATAGGACATCCAAAATGTGGTATCAAAACTAACTGTGACATATAGAGACATAGAGATATAACCGAGACCCTGTATATACTTATGTTTTCCTGCAAAAACATATGTCAAAGATGATACTCAAAATTCAAATGTAAACACTAATCATACATACCTTTCTGTAGGAGACTTACCCTTGATGGTTGATGTGTGGTGCTTACTGCAATGATCCTTGAATGCATGCCTTTTCTTTCCTTCTAGGAGCTCAATATTGAATCTGTTGTATCTATGTAATTTTGGATCTCCAGGGTCTAAAATTTTGTATTGTGGTATCCCTATGAGTTATCTTTCCTACCCTATAGGTATGATCAAGATTGGATTATTCAAGAAAGTGTTATGCCCAATCTCCTACAATGCCCTGATTATAGACTAGTTTAGTAGAGCAAACTTGTACGAAGTGCCACGTGTCACTGTTGCGACCTTCGGCCCTGAAAATAATATCCAAAAAACTATAGTCTATCTTATTTCTATCACTATTTATGAAATTTGGATCCAATGCTCAGAGAGAAAGTTATGACGAGTTTACCAACGTCCCCAGTTTGACATGGAATTCGGGAGCCCGTAAAAACTTTAAATTACTTAGATCATATCGCCGAAAATATAGTGAACCAAGTTCTGAAACGTGGTCATGAGGTTCATCAAGATTTTGGCTCAAATGGGTTTTAATTTCAGCTTCTGAATCTTCGCATCAAAATAGTTATAGCTAAAATTCCACGATGACCTGTTTGAATCCACAAAATCCCTACTAGAGGAGGATATGAGGGTCACTATTTATATGAATGTCTTGAGTTGAGAGGGTCCTCAACAAGTTAACATTGGAGGGATTTTAGGAGAAAAAAAACATTATTAGTTATTGACTATTCAATTACCACAACCAATTATGAGTGCCATGCCAAAACCCCATAGGGTTTTATCCCACTAACTGGGGTTACTAACTTCAAACACGAATATCTTTCAAACCGTGAAGAATTATGTGGTGCTCCATATATCAACGGAAACATCTTGATGAGTAGAATCCATATAGAATATCCTTCACCCATAATATACTAATTTTTCAAGTCAAAATTCCCATGCAAGATAGGGATAGCCCTTGGTGCTGCTTGGGTTGACATCAATGACAACCATTGATCATCAAAGAGTAGGTGGTGCTTTGTATTCATAAGAGGTTGGTGCCTAGTAGAAAGTAGGTTCTTTCTATCCTAAGGGGGTTGGTGCCTCTTTTGAGTGGGTTCTGTTAGACTCCGTCTTCTCAAGTCCTCTGTCAGAGTCCAATTCAGACAGGTGGTTGTCAAAGTCTCTTTTCAATATGCAGGCTAATGTCAACCAGCCTTCACCAACCACAGCTTAGATGTTTGCATAGCTTGTTCTCAGAATGTTTCAATAACATGTGCAAGCTAAAGGAAGTTTCACCCTGTCTCAGCTTTAGCAGCTCCTATCTCTGCAAAAGTACAAACAGAAAGAACATCATCAGCAATTAGAGACAAAGCAAACAAAACAGAGTGTTGCATCCAAATGCCAGAAATGAAGGAACTGGATTAGTTCTTGGCATTGATGGGAAGATCTTGTTCCGATGCTTGAAAACTTAGGACATGATATTTTCTTCAACAGTTGCAGATCTTCCAGTTCTTTTGATTTGGTTTCTCCAGAATATCACTTTAGTGATACATGCCTTGATTATGGTGTTGAGCAACCTCCTACAGCTGGTTGAGGTACTTATCTTTAGTTTTGTTGGACATCAACATGATTGTTGGACCTATGGAACAAATGTCAATGCTTTTAATTAAGGTTTATGGAGGTGGACAAATTCCTAACTACAAGGTAGTCTGGTTAGCTACTACAAATACTTCAAGTATGGATTTAGAGAAGTTGAAGAGTGGAATGGTTCCATGCGACCTAATAATACATAAACCGATTCATGGCTCCCGCCTTCATGCTGTTTGGGAACTTTTACAGGACCTTACTATGAAAAGAATGCCACAGCCTTCAGAAGTTAAAGCATCGTCTGTTTTGAAGCAGAAGCGAACAAGTGATGACCCTTGCAGAATTGAATCCATTTATAGAAATGGAATGGGTTTGGGCATAGACAAGATCAAAACCAGTTGCAGTTAGTATTCACAAAATATGACAAGAAATATAAAGATCACAACAGTAGTCAATAATGGAATTGGATGTTTGGCAAATTGCGCAATCTCTGAAGAATTGGAGCTGGCTGAGGTGTGTGCTACGCATTGGAGGTGTGCACTACGCACTGAGGTGAGCGCTACTTATATGGCCTCCGCTGCCAGTGTTAAATAACACGAGTGCTACACACTTTCTAGTGCGCTACGCGTTGGGTAAACACGCGCTGCACAGAGCCTCAAGGCCCAAAAATCATCTGGAAAATATTACATGGCTGCTCAAGTTTACAACAGCGCACCAGGAATTCCATTCAACAATTCCACCACGACAACGACACTGGATTACAAGTGCCATGGCAAAGATACCATTTCTTCCAATTCGAATTCCCTCCCTATCATGCCTCTTCTCCCTGCATTTAACGATACCCCCACTACTTTCTCTAAGGAACTTTAAGGAGATTAAGCATCTGAGGATCGAGTTACCTGGTGGGGAATTGGGGATCGAGGATGGGGTTCTCTTGAAATGGAAGGCTGAATTTGGGACCACGCTGGAGAGTTGTGTGATTCTGGGAGCCTCGTCCCTAGCAAAGAAGGGGAAGAAGAGCAATCTGTGTCTTAATAATTCGGAGGCAGAAAGTGTTGTCGATGGCGAAAACTTGGTCTCTGTGGAAGATGGCAATGGGAACGGCAATGGCAATAATGGAAATGGCAGCGGTGGCGGCATTCCAGAACCGTTCTACACGAATGGGGGTTTGAAGTTGCGTGTGGTTTGGACGATAAGCTCTCTCATCGCAGCTTCTGCCAGGCATTTTCTGCTACAACAGATCATTTGCGATCACCCTTCTCTAGAGAGCCTTGTTCTCACTGATTGCGATGGTCAGGGTATGCTATGTATGGGAAAACAGCAGCTGTGTGAGTTTAGAGAGAAACCATTGGTAGCTTCTGCATCGTCCAATCGGACGCAAGTTCCGACATTGAATATGAAGTTGTGGTATGCTCAAATCTCTTGAGCTTCCAGGTGGTATGAGGATGGAGGGAGCTACGCTCATTGCTATCAGGCCTAGTGATCGACCAATGGTGAAGAAGGACACTGATGCTTTCATTGCTGGCGCTTTCGAAGAGCCATTTAAAACAGCAGCAAAATCTCTAGCCAAAGAAAGGACTTATCTCTTGGAAACGAATTCATTCTAGTAGGGTACTCTGTAGCGTGCGTGGTCGCGGGGTCGAGGCGCGTTCTTGAAGCCTGGTTGCTTCGTCAATGGAGGCCATTTCCAGATGCTTGTCCTCGTGGAGTTTGCGTATAGGATCCGGGTTTTTGACATATAAATCGACACACTTAGCAGTAGGCTGATAGATTTAGAGGCATATATCATTATGTATCTCGAGTTCTCTCCTCGTAATTATTCACAGATGGGAGGAAGGCCTAGGGTTTGTGAAATGAGTGACAGCGATGATCACATGGATAGGCTACCCGATTCTTTGCTGCTGCTGATCTTTAATAAGTTAAATTTATCACAAAGCTGAGGAGAAAGAAGGCCTCGGTTCCTCAAATAGTCAACGAGGAGAGGCTCATTACGATTGGATTAGGACTCCATAGCTGCCCAAGCAATTCTTGTGCAGGACCCAATGGCCAAAGATTATTGAGAAGCATGAACAATCTATTGCTCTACAGGTGCAGTGTTCTAACAGATCTGGAAACACAAGAAGGGCTGAGTTAGAAGAAATGATGAAGACAACTAGTGATGGTGGTCGATGCTATGGACTTTGATGGGTTTTTTCCTTGGCATGCGGAGGTGTGCTGGGTGGTCATTGTTACGCTAGAGACATGTGTTGAGCTTAGCAAATTAAAGCTAGGTGAGTTCATTAAAGGCCAAATTTGAGTGGAAAATCGTTTATTGAAAAATTAGTTTTTGTTTCAAAGGGCCAGCGTAAGGTGAAGAGTCACCGCAGCAAAAAGATAGGAACCGATGGTATATTTTTAACTGCAGTTGCAAAATCAAAGGATCTGCACTCCAATATTTGTCTCTTAATTGGCCATCAGAGGACTTCAAGGGAAACGTTGGTCTGTTTTTAGAACAGAAAAATAGTTTTTTCTATTTTTACTATTTTAGAAACAGCTCCTCATTCTTATCAGTTTGTTATCACAATTCTGAGTCTATATATTGTATTAAAATTCATTTGTAAAGGGGTTAGAGAAAAAGTTCTGAGGTGTGTGTGGAGGAGAACAAAGCATTTCATTTCATTGTACAGTTGAATGAAAGAGATTAATTAAATGGCTCAGCTCTGATTTGTAAGATTCTTGTGGTGTGAAAATTTAGCATATGTTTTTTTCTTCTGTTTCATATGTCTTTGTAATGTTTCCATTTCATTTCATAATCATTTCTAAATGAATACTTTTAAGTGAGAAAGACAGAATTCAATTTATTTTCTCTGTCTTAAGGAAGTGTTCATATTTAATGTTTTCTTCTGTTTGATAAGGACTCATCACACATGCCCTTGTCGACTTCTCAGCAGTCTTGCCATTCCGTTTAATCTCAGTTTAATTGTTAAATTTCGCTCCTACCTCACCTTATGGAATAATCTATGCCTATGATTAAATCTCTGCTCAAGCTGTTCTTTGCCCATGCAGCCCAGAAAACCCCATCATTAAAACCCCTTTTCCTATCAATTTACTAGCCTAAAATCAGTATTAAATTTGGTCATCTCAGCCCCTTTGAAGACCTTGTGCCGAGATAGACCCGGAGAGAGCCCTCTCCTGTCCTCGTAGGGCTAGCTATGAGGCTGAAAGTGGTTTGATGTTCCCTCGAGTTTTGCTTTCCTCAGCCTGAAGCAAATTCGAGCGTTAACATAGTGGCGACCATACTGGGGAAGATGGTTTGTTGTTGATGTGACATTCAACTTGTAGATTGTCTTGTCCCAGTACATGAAATCAAATTGCAGATCTGATGCTGATGGTGGACAACAATTAGACACTTATGAAGGCTGAGACATTCACCAGGTGACTCCAACTCGATCTAGACAGTCCAGTGCTCGCTGATCCATTTATGCAATGGTAGGGTATGTGGCAAACCCTGCCCTGTGTGAAGCTGTAAAAGAAGTAAGAAATCAGTTAGTGGATCTTGAACTTAATGAAGAATTTTTCAGTGCCTTGCTTCAATGTTTGAAATCTCCGAAGCTTCCTTTTGAAGCCAAAACTGGTGTTTGTGAATTAGTTGTTGAAAGAGTTGAGAAGGAGATTCAGTGTTTAGATGAGCAGATCCAGTCATATGATTTCCAAGACCCTAAAAAGTTCTTGGAAATCCTTCCTCCTTCGAAACAAGAAATAATAGAATTGCCTACAGATGTTTGCATTGACAGGGTGCAGCTGGAGGTATGTATTGCGGAGTTGGGGCAGCCAACAGAGTCTGGCTTTCGCGATCCAATGGCAACATACATGGAAATTTTTTTCAGTTTGATTGATAGATCAGGCTGTCTTTTACGTGACCAGGCTCATTACGTGCATGAAGGGCTGCCAGCAATTACATCTGTGTCCTGGTGGAAGCATTCTCAAGTGGCATCATTCTCAGGTTTACTTGAATGGTTGATCTAGCATTTCAGTATTACCTGATCTATTGTTTTTACAGCAAAGTAGGGTAGATTTTGTAAATAAATAAGTAGCCAAAAGGTAGCATGTCATTCTGAGTTTCATTACAGTTTTAGTGTGAAGTTTGCTGAGCAAGTTTTTCAATCATTTCGGTCAAATCTGCAGTCAATAAATGTGTCATAGTTTTGTGTTAACTGTTGAAATAATGACTCCATTGCCCAATGGATGGAGGCACTGTCTGCTCTCCCAAAGCTCTGCGGTTCTTGGCACCTCCAAAAAGCGGCAGCTGCCATCCCCATTGGAGCCAGTGTTAGACTTCGTCTTCTCAAGTCCTCTGTCAGAGTCCAATTCAGACAGGTGGCTGTCAAAGTCTCTTTTCAATATGTAGGCTAATGTCAACCAGCCTTCACCAACCACAGCTTAGATGTTTGCATAGCTTGTTCTCAGAATGTTTCAATAACATGTGCAAGCTAAAGGAAGTTTCACCCTGTCTCAGCTTCAGCAGCTCCTATCTCTGCAAAAGTACAAACAGAAAGAACATCATCAGCAATTAGAGACAAAGCAAACAAAACAGAGTGTTGCATCCAAATGCCAGAAATGATGGAACTGGTTTAGGTCTTGGCATTGATGGGAAGATCTTGTTCCGATGCTTGAAAACTTAGGACATGATATTTTCTTCAACAATTGCAGATCTTCCAGTTCTTTTGAGTTGGTTTCTCCAGAATATCACTTTAGTGATACATGCCTTGATTATGGTGTTGAGCAACCTCCTACAGCTCATTGAGGTACTTATCTTTAGTTTTGTTCGACATCAACATGATTGTTGGACCTATGGAACAAATTTCAATGCTTTTGAGTAAGGTTTATGGAGGTGGACAGATTCCTAACTACAAGGTAGTCTGGTTAGCTACTACAAATACTTCAAGTATGGATATAGAGAAGTTGAAGAGTGGAATGGTTCCATGCGACCTAATAATACATAAACCGATTCATGGCTCCCACCTTCATGCTGTTTGGGAACTTTTACAGGACCTTAGTATGAAAAGAATGCCACAGCCTTCAGAAGTTAAAGCATCGTCTGTTTTGAAGCAGAAGCAAACAAGTGATGAACCTTGCAGAATTGAATCTGTTTATAGAAATGGAATGGGTTTGGGCATAGACAAGATCAAAACCAGTTGCAGTTAGTATTCACAAAATATGACAAGAAATATAAAGATCACAACAGTAGTCAATAATGAATTGGATGTTTGGCAAATTGCGCAATCTCTGAAGAATTGGAGCTGGCTGAGGTGTGTGCTATGCATTGGAGGTGTGCGCTACGCACTGAGGTGAGTGCTATCCATATGGCCTCTCCTGCTAGTGTTAAATAACATGGGTGCTACGCACTTGCTAGTGCGCTACGCATTGGGTAAACACGCGCTGCATAGAGCGTCAAGGCCCAAAAATCATCTGGAAAATATTACATGGCTGCTCAAGTTTACAACAGCGCACCAGGAATTCCATTCAACAATTCCACCACGACAACAACACTGGATTACAAGTGCCATGGCGAAGATACCATTTCTTCCAATTCAAATTCCCTCCCTATCATGCCTCTTCTCCCTGCATTTAACGATACCCCAACTGCTTTCGCTGAGGAACTTTTAGGAGATTAAGCATCTGAGGATCGAGTTTCCTGGTGGGGAATTGGGGATCGAGGAATTGGGTTCTCTTGAAATGGAGAGTTGTGTGATTCTGGGAGCCTCGTCCCTAGAAAAGAAGGGGAAGAAGAGAAATCTGTGTCTTAATAATTCTGAGGCAGAGAGTGTTTTCGATGGCGAAAACTTGGTCTCTGTGGAAGATGTCAACGAGAATGGCAATGGCAATAATGGAAATGGCAGCGGTGGCGGCATTCCGGAACCGTTCTACACGAATGGAGGTTTGAAGTTGCGTGTGGTTTGGACGATAAGCTCTCTCATCGCAGCTTCTACCAGGCATTTTCTGCTACAACAGATCATTTGCGATCACCCTTCTCTAGAGAGCCTTGTTCTCACTGATTGCGATGGTCAGGGTATGCTATGTATGGGAAAACAACAGCTGTGTGAGTTTAGAGAGAAACCGTTGGTAGCTTCTGCATCGTCCAATCGGACGCAAGTTCCGACATTGAATATGAAGTTGTGGTATGCTCAAATCTCTTGAGCTTCCAGGTGGTATGAGGATGGAGGGAGCTACGCTCGTTGCTATCAGGCCTAGTGATCGACCAATGGTGAAGAAGGACACTGATGCTTTCATTGCTGGCGCTTTCGAAGAGCCATTTAAAACAGCAGCAAAAGCTCTAGCCAAAGAAAGGACTTATCTCTTGGAAATGAATTCATTCTAGTAGGGTACTCTGTAGCGTGTGTGGTCGCGGGGTCGAGGCGCGTTCTTGAAGCCTAGTTGCTTCGTCAATGGAGGCCATTTCCAGATGCTTGTCCTCGTGGAGTTTGCGTATAGGATCCAGGTTTTTGACATATAAATCGACACACTTAGCAGTAGGCTGATAGATTTAGAGGCATATATCATTATGTATCTCGAGTTCTCTCCTCGTAATTATTCACAGATGGGAGGAAGGCCTAGGGTTTGTGAAATGAGTGACAGCGATGATCACATGGATAGGCTACCCGATTCTTTGTTGCTGCTGATCTTTAATAAGTTAAATTTATCACAAAGCTGAGGAGCCGGAAGGCCTCGGTTCCTCAAACAGTCAACGAGGAGAGGCTCATTACGATTGGATTAGGACTCCATAGCTGCCCAAGCAATTCCTGTGCAGGACCCAATGGCCAAAGATTGGTGAGAAGCATGAACAATCTATTGCTCTGCAGGTGCAGTGTTCTAACAAATCTGGAAACACAAGAAGGGCTGAGTCAGAAGAAATGATGAAGACAAATAGTGATGGTGGTCGATGCTATGGACTTTGATGGGTTTTTTCCTTGGCATGCGGAGGTGTGCTGGGTGGTCATTGTTACGCTGGAGACACGTGTTGAGCTTAGCAAATTGCAGCTGGGTGCGTTTATTAAAGGCCAAATTTGAGTGGAAAATCGTTTATTGAAAAATTAGTTTTTATTTCAAAGGGCCAGCGTAAGGTGAAGAGTCACCGCAGCAGAAAGATAGGAACCGATGGTATATTTTTAACTGCAGTTGCAAAATCAAAGGATCTGAACTCCAATATTTGTCTCTTAATTGGCCATCAGAGGACTTCAAGGGAAACGTTGGTCTGTTTTTAGAACAGAAAAAATAGTTTTTTCTATTTTTACTATTTTAGAAACAACTCCTCATTCTTATCAGTTTGTTATCACAATTCTGAGTCTATATATTGTACTAAAATTCATTTGTAAAGGGGTTAGAGAAAAAGTTCTAAGGTGTGCGTGGAGGAGAACAGAGCATTTCATTTCATTGTACAGTTGAATGACAGAGATTAATTAAATGGCTTAGCTTTGATTTGTAAGATTCTTGTGGTGTGGAAATTTAGCATATGTTTTTTTCTTCTGTTTCATATGTCTTTGTAATGTTTCCATTTCATTTCATAATCGTTTCTAAATGAATACTTTTAGGTGAGAAAGACAGAATTCAATTTATTTTCTCTGTCTTAAGGAAGTGTTCATATTTAATGTTTTCTTATGTTCGATAAGGATTCATCACACATGCCCTTTTCGACTTCTCAACAGTCTTGCCATTCCGTTTAATCTTAGTTTAATTGTTAAATTTCGCTCCTACCTCGCCTTATGGAACAATCTGTGCCTATGATTAAATCTCTGCTCAAGCTGTTCTTTGCCCATGCAGCCCAGAAAACCCCATCATTAAAACCCCTTTTCCTATCAATTTACTAGCCTAAAATCAGTATTAAATTTGGTCATCTCAGCCCCTTTGAAGACCTTGTGCCGAGATAGACCCGGAGAGAGCCCTCTCCTATCCTCATAGGGCTAGCTACGAGGCTGAGCGTGGTTTGATGTTGCCTCGAGTTTTGCTTTCCTCAGCCTAAAGCAAATTCGAGCGTTAACAGGTTCTCACAAACAAATTGATGTAATTAAGTAGGTGCTTAATTTACATCATAACATCAAATAGATTGGTGGTTTTATGCTTTGGGTTTCCATGTGAAAATACTGGTGTCAATATGTGTATCCTGCTCATGTGATGAATTATATGTACATATGAATGTATCATCTTGCTACTCATTTTCTTTATGTATGAATTCTCTCATAAGTAACAAACAATAGAGGAAAGAACTAAAAACATATTCAGAAAAAGTTTTAAGAACCTAACTATTACTGATTCACCCCCCACTCTCAGTAATTCATTATTCCAACACATGCATGCACCATGCATTCAAAATCTAGCAATGAAATCATACATGCAACTAGATAACTACAAATAATCCCAATGTAGCTGTTTGATCCAACTCTTCCTTTCTTGATCTTTGCTTCCTTTTTCTTTCTTATCCTTCCTTTTCCTTCCTTTCTCCAATGCTAGAGTGCTCCAAGGATGCTCTAAGTGTGCAAGTGTGAGAGACAAAGAATATAGAGATTAGAGAGGGAGATCCAAAACTAAACTAACAAAAGGTTAAACTGACAAAAGTTGTGAACTGATCCTTAGAAACATTTTTATTAATGAGGCCTCTATTTTCTTCAATTTCCTCCTCACATGCAACTTGTGACATTTCACCTTTCTTTTCTCCTAATTTCCTCTATTTTCATATTAAATTCCAATTAATGCCTCTTTGTCTTTTCTAATCCTTTGCAATTTCCTTTTCCAATTTCCCCTTAGTCATAATAAACCAATGAACGCCCACTAGGATGTTTTGCCCAACATTCAGCATGGAATTCATGTCCCATGACCTTGGTCTTATTTTTCCTTTATTAACTTTATTACATGAAATTTTGAGCTGGGGCTGTAATAGATCCCTCCTCCTTAGGGGAACACCCTCCTTGATGTTCTATGACACCTACAACTAGAAAGATTTTTGAAAAGAAAAACATATTTCCCATGGAGATTTATAACTTAGCTCGATGTAGTATTTACAATGGTTAACATGTTGAGAAGAAAACCAACATGACAAAGATAACAACATGATGCCCATATTGCTTATTGGAGTGTATAAAACAACCTGTTGCCATATTTAAAATGAAAAACATACATAAATATGTATATATACCAAAACTATTTTCCCTTCACCGATAAATAATGAAGGATACATAGCGCGCATCTAATCATCCATCTCACATATAGCTTCATCAGGCCCACAGTGATTCCACTGCACTTTAACTTGTTTGATTGCTTGATTCTAGAGCAAGAGCATATTTCGCTGCAAAATGCACTAAGGTTCCAGCTGGAGTTCTCCTTCTAGATCCACCTTGTTATAGACATTTTTTTTTGTGCCTTGCATCACTAAGCATGGAATGTCAATAATTAAGGGATCCAAAGTCCCTAAACATGTTGTTCCTACCCCTAGAGGAACAAGGCCAGCAAACCACAGCAGTTTACAAAAGTTCTCCACCTGAAAACACTCAAAAACAAGGCAATTCTGGATCATGTCAACTGCTCCACTGAGCATCTGCACTGAATGTCAAGTGCTCCACTGTCTACCTGCGCTGAATGTCAACTGCAAAGAAGGCTACCTACGCTGAGCGTAACTGGACAAGTGGCAGACTCATTTCTCAAGGTGTCAATGCCCAGGAAGCTTCCAAAATGACACTTGGATCAGGGAATTCGACTGGTGATGAGTAAGAGGTTCCAAATCTCCAAGTGGAAGCAAGAACCTCCAAGTGGACTCAAGAACTGAAGTGGGAGAGGACACTAGTCAGTTGCCTCAAGCTGACTCATCCTTTCTCCAAAATTCCTATATATAGATCTCTCTCATGAGGTCTAAGGAGGCTGGATTGTATTGCAAAGAATTGATGTTGGTTTGTGGTTGGATCATTGGGTGTTTATGCTTTGAAAGGGGCTGAAGAAGGAATTCCATTCTGCTGGGAAGGAGATGCTGGGTTGGAACCCTATGGGTTGTATCTCTTCCTGAACCTTGTTTATCAATCAATAAATCTTCTCGGTTCTTTCCTATATGCTGGTGTTTATTGTATGATTTGCATTAGTGTATTTGATTTACTTCTAATCCTGAATCATTTATGAATATGTATATTTTCCTTTGTATTGTGTCCTTCTCTTGTTGCATGTAGCTATTCTCTTGTCACAGGTAGCTGTTCTCTTGTGATCTTGTGGGTGCAAAAGCGAGGAGGCAAGTAGCTGTGGACACACAAAGGGGAGAGGATTTAGATCGAGGGACAACCGAAAGATAACGGTAAGTCTACCAATCTCCTCTTTCATATTTCATAAAGGAAGAAACTGAAGTAGCTGCATTCGTTTGTTGCTAAGGCACTATCACGCCTTAGGTGGATAGGATCGTCCTGCATAGGCATTTTTCCCCCCAACAAATTGGCGACTCCGCTGGGGAAGAAGTTTGTTTTAGTCATTTTGTTTGAGCTTGCATCATTGTTTACTTCATAGACTCAACGGCAACAATCGAACTGCTTTGCAAAGTAGAATGTTGCTGCTTTGATCCTTTACTGGGTTTTTGTCTATGATCTTAACAATGGACTCATAAATGACTTGATGATCCTTTGTGATAGTCTTTAGTACCCTTTCAAAGTATCCCTCTGTTTATACCTTGCTTGTGTTTCTGATTTGGCCTGAAACAGATGATTTTTGAGCATTTTATGACCCCGAAACCAAGAGAGACGAGAGTTTCTCCTTTCAGTGCAGGCACTGTGAAGGCAGTCTGCATTTCAACGCAGGTCCCGTGAAGGCTACCTGCGCTGAATGTCAAATTGACAGTGTTGTACCTGCGCTGAACCAGTGTGGCCTTGTGCAGCTGGGGTTCCTTGCTGTCTTTTGCCTGTTTTGATCTCTGTTTTTGCTGCCTTTAACCAGCATAGGTACCACATCTGAAACCCCTTTTCTTTGCTTGTATTCCGCCTCATTTTTGTACAAAAAGACTGTAAGTGTTTTTATGTGTTTTTGGCGTCATTTACAGTTTTCCTTTGCATGAGCGAAATAGTCATCCTGTAGCCTTGATTCAGATCCGATTGAGTGATTGATTGTGATCTTAGAAGAGAGTTCATTGGCTGTTTGCAGTTTGATTTATCATTTGCTTTTGCTTATTGGTTTGAATTTGTCATTTTTAAGTGTCGAAACAAGTATTTCTTTCGAAAAATCGCAAAGTGATTGTAATCTCTTCTACCCTTGATGATTTGGGAAAAAGTAAACTTGTTTATTTTCAGTCATTTAAAAACAAATTCGAAGTTGTGCAAAAAGCTTTCTTTGTAGGCATTTATACTAAGAAAGTGAAAACAAACACCTGCATTGTGCATTTTGCATTTTGATAAGTTTGCATGTTGGATTTAGGAAGAGTGCATTAGAGTGTGCTGATTGCTCTTTGAGAAAAGATAGTCGCTCTCTTTTCCCTTAAGTAGCTAGGATTTTCAAAGTTGAAAGATTATAAAGCTTGCTTATCATCTTAGACTACATTTAGGAATTTGTACCAATACATCTCGTGGTGATCCTGAAAGACAAACTTTAAAAAGATCAACTTAAAATATATTGAATGAACCTAACAACGCTTTGCAACATAACGCTCACAGTAGAGGTCTAGGTAGAGACGTGTTTCGGCGTCGTTAAACGTAGTGACTGTCGATCTCTACGAAGGTGGGTGATTCCTCCTGAGGGACGATTGCACTAATACAGACTTGTGCTCCCACGTACCATCGTGTATATATTGGGAGACCCCTATAGGCATATATCCTTTATCCTTAGGAAGCCGTGTCGGCCACCCTACTGATCGCAATGCAGTGAACACAGCATTCACGAAGATCGACCACCCGTACCGTAAAACGTATTCTGTGGTTTTGCGAAAGGTTTGGCACACCCTCTGCCTAGATCTCCAGAGCAGTTTCTTTTGGCCTTTTTCAGACTCTATAACAGAAAAAGTCCAACTGAGCATTTGTCACTTCGGGCTCGTTAAAACATCGAAGGAGACTAGAGTCATCTTTAGCTTTTTCTCGACTCTTTAAAACTAAAAAAGCAAGTTGTGTCTAAAGCGTCGTTAACAATTTATTTTAAACGGAACAATCACCCTTATTCCCGCATTGATCTTTAGGTTGAAAAGATGGAGCACACCAAACAAGGAGTTCCCATTGATGGAAATCCTAGTCCTTTCTCCTCTTGGGGAGAAGTTGGTGCGCCCCACATGGCCACATTGTCGCTTCCAGGACTGACAATTGGCCTACCAGTATGGCTCTTTTCAACCAATGTCGTTCAGAATGCCACCATTCCTGAACAGTCGAGTCAACTGTTAGATCAGACAAGAGTTGCCCACCAGCCTTCCACTTCATCTTCCTCTCCTCCTTCCTCTTCGCTTGACAGAACTGGTCAGTCAAAGAACCGGGCTCCTACGGAGAAAAAGGAGAAGAAGAAGAAAGAGAAGAAGCAGAAGGAGCCTAAGGCGACTGGGGGCAAACAAACGTCATCTAACAAAAATCCACACACAGCACTCGTAATGCCTAAATCGCCATGCGTCATATGCAGGGGATACCACTTCCATAGAGATTGTCCATGTATCCCCCGGATACTGAGAGACTGGTCCCCCCGTCTGCACAATTCGGTAGCATCGACCTCTGATAGCCATGTCGATTGTTCACCGTCAACTATTGGGAGTGAAGCTCCAGGACAAAGCGGGAAAGCTAAATTTCCCTGCAGACTGTGTGAAGGCGATCACGCCATCCACCGTTGTCCCTTCTTAGACGAGGCAAAAAGAGTTCTGGAAGATCGCCCGATTTTACAAGCAAATCTTCCTCCTGGATATCAAAAACTCTTGCCAAGTCCCCCGCTAGTTGAGAATCCGGTTGACCCGCCCAGGTGGTCAGCCGAAGCACCTGTCATTGAAGATGAACCGTCTGAATCCATACCTGACGAAAGTCTAAAGGTTGAAACGGCAGTTGACCCAGTTTTGCCTTCAGAGGCTCTATCTTCGAATCACACCATCACAGAGGAGAATAAAGACGACACCGTCCAAGTTCTCTTCATCAGCACTGATGATCAAGGGGGCAATGCCACCATTCCTTTATTGCAGGAAGCAAGTTCATCAGAGCGCTATTCGGCCGTTTACTCGGTCCCACCACCAAGCAACCTGGTTGTATCCTTTGACTGGAACCAACTAGGTAGACCCCGCTTGCCAACTAGCATACCATTCAGAATTATTGTCCAAATATATAGAATGGTAATGGCTGGTACAGTTATTGATGAAGGGGCATCTGTGAGTATCCTTTCCTCTACTGCTTGGAAAGCGCTTGGTTCGCCTGCACTTTTTCCTGAGATGAGAAATCTATCAGGCTTTGATAAGGGAACCAGTCGCCCTTTAGGGATCCTCCCCAATGTGCCAATGACATTGAAAGGGAAGACCATTCAAATGAACGTGATGGTCGTTCAAGGACCCTTGGATTATAACCTACTCCTTGGACGAGACTATATATATTGCATGGGAGCAGTAGTCTCCTCACTCTTTAGAGTAATGTGTTTTCCGCATAGAAGAAGAATGGTCAAGCTCGTGGACCAACTTTTGTTTCCCGGATCACACATCGCAAATAGTCAAATACCATCCCTAAATGGTCTATTCACGCAAGAAGTGTCTCAACCCACGGTCCGTCCTCCTGATGAGCGCGAGTAATTCGGGAAGACATGACTGGAACCCAGGGGGCATGCGTCCTGGTCTGCTTCGGCAGAGAACTTTGGGTAAAAGGTAGAATTTCCACGAAATAATATGACTAGTCCGTACCCTGTCCATGGAGGAAAGAGGGTTGTTCTAGAATAGGATTCTTTTGTCAAGGTACTTGGGAAAAACGGGACCCGTCGCCCATCTTTGTCTATTTCGGTAGGCATTGCTGAGGAAGAGTTTTGTTTAACGAAACAATCTTTAGGTAACCTAAAAAAGGTAGGCCAAGGAAGTGTTTTGTCTAACGAGACAATCTTTGGGTAACCAAAAACAGGTAAGCCTCCCTCAATAACACCAATGTTTTGTCTTTGAGTAGTGTTCTTCTCTTGCGATCCTACGAAAAATCTATTAAAATCTAGGCTAACGAGAAGACAAGTATCGTATAGACCCGTTAAAATTAACGAGAAGAAAAGTATCGTTAAACTAAACTAGCAAGACGACAAGTAGCTGTGAACACCCAAAGAAAAAAAGAAGTGAGAAGGAGGAGGGGCAACCTTGGAATTGTATTTTATACCTGGGGGCATGCAAACCCTTTTGGAGTGCAAGAAAAGAGCGGTTATTTACCTGTTTTTTGGGTTAGCTGTGTCGGAGCCGGTTATTTATCTGTTTTTTGGGTTAGCCGTTTCCGAACTTGCATAAAGGAAGGGTGCGGAGCAAAGCGTAGTGGGATGAAGCTCCATAAAAAATAGCGATCTCACAATGAGACAATCTTATCTTATGACTGGTATTACGAGCAGTTTTAGCATAAAGTTCATGCTCGTTAAAAAATAAACGCAAGATCCGAGCAGTTTTAGCACATAGTTCATGCTCGTTAAAAAATAAACATAAGATTGAGCAGTGTTTTGGCGCATTCAAGCTCGTTAAAAAATGAACCCATACCGGTAAATAACTATTGAGTATGTAACCTGATCAACCGTAAAAAAGACCTTGGTCGTGTTTCGTGCACCGTCGCCTCCACCGTTCATTTGGCCAATCGTTTACCTCCATATGATTGTTTACCCATTTTGAGGAACGGCTGCGAAGAGTGATTTCACCTAGCCATCCTTGTGACACTACCGTGATTGGAAAATTCCAACATGTACCTGGAATCAGCTGCTAACCCTGTTTATCACTCGTTCCTCAAAAGACGAGTCTTCTTTAAGCTCTTTTCAACTCACTCGTAAAATATGAAAAGATTGCCGAGTTTTGGCCTTCTAGCTCATTAAAGCGACTGGAAGTGCTATCCCTCCTCTAGATTTTAATCTTTTTGGACCTGAGGGATTATTGCACAAAAAGATCGAGCGCCTGTTTTGTTCATCTCGTTAAAACTATCAAAAAATCATCCCTTCTGTATTGTTTTATACTTTTTCGGACTTAAGGGATTAGATGATGAAAAAGGACTTTTGGAGTTAACTTTATGTACCTTTTTAGACTCTCTAAAAATGAAAAGGACCGAGTTATCCTTGTCGTTAGACTCGTTAAAATCACTGAATAGCGACAAACTTGTCTTTAGACGAGAACGAGTTTCACTATCGCTAGGCTCGTTAAAACATAGCGATGGGCTTGCCCGAAGGGCAGGTTATAGAACAAGCATATGTTATCCTCCTCAAGCTTGACAAAAATAAAGAGGTACTGGTCAGCAATGACTGGGGAAAAATTGGGAAAAATCAAGAAGTCTTTGATGGTAGCAGGTCGCTCTTGAACATGACACTTTTCCTCCGTATCACATCGGGTTCGGTTGTTTCATTCACCGGTCACATCACCATGGTCTTTGCCACACCATCCATACTTGGGGTAATGCTACCGATCCATCGCATCAGTGTCGCCATATGTTCAAGAGAAGTCGTTCAGAAAGAGTCAACCAGGCCCCATCCAATGCCATACATTATCCTTCATCCATTTCATGACCGCCACCCTGAACCATATGTCACAGATTGTTTTCACATCCATTAAAATTATTAGCTCCGTTTCGTGTCACTGATGTGGGATTCATTAAGGCCCTCCTTTGACGGATCGCTTCTTGTCGACATCAGCTCATTATCCAAGAAGTTGATCTAGGAACAACCCTCTCAGTACTTTGAAGCCTGCATGCCTCAATGGCAAGTTTCTCACTTCCGGCGACAGGTATACATCAATGACCTTCGACCAGAAGATTTTGCGTGGTGTTCGACGCCAAGTCCTTTATTCACACCACGTGAATTGTACTGCAGTACCTTGAGGGTCATTATCATTATTGGTGATTCCTCTCGCGCTTGTTAACGGTTTACATCATTGACCGGTAATCAAGCGATGTCTTTCCATGTTCGACTTCAGCGCAATTCTCACATGGATCGACTTGTACTTAGAGTGAAGATCGAACGAGATTGAAGACCCCGGATCTAGTTTCATCCATCCGGGCTGCGATATATATTCAGGAAATATAAAGACATTAGACATGTACATCATTGCAGCAGATGATCATCCTACTCAAAGGATGATAGTTTTGCCAGAATTATCCGTCTACCATCAGACGATCGTCTGTTCTATGTACCAAAATGTATTTATAAAGCTGAGCATGGGAATTCCCACCTCAGCTAGATCATGAAAACCGTATGAATCATAATGTATTGTATTGTATCTTATTACAGGTCTCCTCCCAGCAAATGGATGAACTTCAGACTCCCCTGGATAAAGCATTTCACCCGATAAATGGCCTCATACTTTAGGGGGCAACTGTTATAGACATTTTTGTGCCTTGCATCACTAAGCATGGAATGTCAATAATTAAGGGATCCAAAGTCCCTAAACATGTTGTTCCTACCCCTAGAGGAACAAGGCCAGCAAACTACAGCAGTTTACAAAAGTTCTCCACCTGAAAACACTCAAAAACAAGGCAATTCTGGATCATGTCAACTGCTCCACTGAGCATCTGTGCTGAATTTCAAGTGCTCCACTGTCTACCTGCGCTGAATGTCAACTGCAAAGAAGGCTACTTGCGCTGAGCGTAACTGGACAAGTGGCAGACTCATTTCTCAAGGTGTCAATGCCCAGGAAGCTTCCAAAATGACACTTGGATCAGGGAATTCGACTGGTGATGAGTAAGAGGTTCCAAATCTCCAAGTGGAAGCAAGAACCTCCAAGTGGACTCAAGAACTGAAGTGGGAGAGGACACTAGTCAGCTGCCTCAAGCTGACTCATCCTTTCTCCAAAATTCCTATATATAGATCTCTCTCATGAGGTCTAAGGAGGCTGGATTGTATTGCAAAGAATTGCTGTTGGTTTGTGGTTGGATCATTGGGTGTTTATGCTTTGAAAGGGGCTGAAGAAGGAATTCCATTCTGCTGGGAAGGAGATGCTGGGTTGGAACCCTATGGGTTGTATCTCTTCCTGAACCTTGTTTATCAATCAATAAAGCTTCTCGGTTCTTTCCTATATGCTGGTGTTTATTATATGATTTGCATTAGTGTATTTGATTTACTTCTAATCCTGAATCATTTATGAATATGTATATTTGCCTTTGTATTGTGTCCTTCTCTTGTTGCATGTAGCTGTTCTCTTGTCACAGGTAGTTGTTCTCTTGTGATCTTGTGGGTGCAAAAGCGAGGAGGCAAGTAGCTGTGGACACACAAAGGGGAGAGGATTTAGATCGAGGGACAACCGAAAGATAACGGTAAGTCTACCAATCTCCTCTCTTTCATATTTCATAAAGGAAGAAACCGAAGTAGCTGCATTCGTTTGTTGCTAAGGCACTATCACGCCTTATGTGGATAGGATCATCCTGCATAGGCATTTTTCCCCCCAACACACCTGCAATACATACCAATCAATAACATGATCAAAATCCTTTAAATATATTTTAAGAAATGAAACATGGAAAACATCATGGAATTTCACTGTCGAAGGAAGTGAAAGTCTATAAGCCACTGGTCCAATCCTCTGAAGGAACTCGAAAGGCGCACAATATCGAGGTGCCAACTTCACACATGACCCAATCCTCAAGGAGCTCTTCTTGGGCTTGATGTGAAAGAACACATGTTTCCCAATCTGAAACTCCTTAAATGCCCAGCGCTGATCTGAATAACTCTTCTACCTATCCTGTGTTGCCTTTATATTCTGCTTGATAACCTACTCTTTCTATTCCATCTTTTCCAACATATCTAGTCCTATCAACAACCTGATCACTTGATCACTCTAGCTGATGGGAGTATTACAACTCTGTCCATATAATGCCTCAAACAAATTCATCCTCAATGAATCTTGATACCCATTATTTTAAGAAAACTCTACCAGTGGAAGATACTCTTCCCACTTTCATTGTCAATTCATAACATACATTCTCAACATGTCCTCCAGAAAACTGTTGACCCTCTCTGTCTATCCATCTGTCTATGGATGATAAGTTGTATTGAAGGCCAACTCTGTACCCAAACCTACAAATAACTCCTTCCAAAACCTGGAAGTGAACTTGGCATCTTTTAGCTGACACAATATTCTTCAGAACACCATGCAACCTCACTATCTCCTTGATTAAAACTTGTGCTAAATCACTAGTTGAATAAGTAGACTTCACTAGAATGAAGTGTGCTACCTTTTTCAACTTGTCAGCCACAACCATAATAGAATCATGTTGTCTAGATGTCCTCTAAAAACTTGTAATGAAATCCATGGAAATGATCTCCCATTTCCACTCTAGAATCAAAATCGGCTGTAGTAGACAACCTGGATGCTTGTGCTCTGATTTTACCTATTGAAAATCCAAACATCTAGCCACAAACACTACCACTTTCTTCTTCAGATTCAGCCAATAGTAGAACTTCTTCACTGTTGTTAGAGTCTTATGGTATCCATATGACCAAAATATGTCTTAACATGAAATTCCCTCAAGATAATATTCTTAATCTCACTGTTGTTTGATACATAGATCTTGTCCCTAAATCTGATCAAACCATCCACTGTGAGACGATAGTCCACATCCTAATCACTAGTAACCTACTTCTATAACCTATTCCTAAGATCTCTATACATGTCATCATGTTTTCCTACCTGTAAGATATGATACTATAAATTTGTCTCATATGAATGCATAATTGTTATGTGATTTACCAGTACATTCTTGCTAAGAGCATCTGCAACCCTATTCTCTTTTCCCTTAATGTACCTTATCTCAAAGTCAAAGTCACTAATCGTGGCCAGCCATCTAGCTTTCCCGACATTTAGATTCAATTGGTCAATGAAATATCTCAAACCACCGTGATCACTCATCAACACGAACCTCCTGCTAAGAAGGTAGTGTCTCCACATCTTCAAAGCATGAATGATCATTTCCAACTCAATATCACATGTCACGTAATTCTTCTCATGCTTATTTAGTTTCCTTGACTCGTAGCATACCAAATGTCCCTCCTACATTAGGACTCCACCAATTCCTCTCTTTAAATCATTTATACACACCAAAAACTCTTTATCCAGATCTGCAATCTTAAGAACGGGAGAATTTGTCAATAGCTGCTTCAACTGCTCAAAACTTGTGGCACATTCCTCTATCCATTCAAATTTATTTCTTTTCCTCTGCATTGATGTAATAGGATAGGAAATGTATGAGAAGTTCTTAATGAGCCTCCTATAATAACTTTCTAGTCCCATGAATGATCTCACCTCATCCACATTTCTAGGAGCTTCCCATTCCATGACAACTCTTATATTTTCTGGATCCATTGCTATGCCTTCCTTGGAAACCACATTGTTTTGGAGAATTTAGCATCTACGGATAAACACTAATTCACTAGACAAGTAGTTGTGCCTAGAACAATAGTTTAAAGTGTTTTAGACTTTCCCAATATGCAATAGATAAGAAGAGAGGATAGAAGGCCTACCTATAGTTCCACTTTCCTCTCGTCTCCCTTGTATTGATTCCGTCACTACTTCCCATACTTAATTCGCTTGAAAAGTATCCTGTCAACACAAGAAAAGACAAAAAACAATCAAAGCATACGATCCATTGAATATAAATGAAAGGAATTAGAAGCAATTCATACATATAAGCATTATGAAAGAACAATGGAAAAGGGTTCAAACACTTTATTAGATAGAAGAAGGAATTAAAACCATCAGTGTCTGATTCAATGTCATTCCTCCAGCTTGGATCCCATCCACATCACATCAAAAGCAAGACAAGCTTGTGGCATCACATCATTTGCTCTAAAGTCAAGTCTCATAGCAGCATTATCTCCTTACAATTCAACATAATCCAACTCCTAATCACTTAGATGAGTGGTCAATTTATAGGAAGATGAAGGAGGTTTTGTCATTAATTGTGACATTGAATGGCCTTCCATACTTAGAATTAGTTCCATGGAGGAAGGGATGAGAGGATAGGATGATCCTTAACTCATTCCTCATCCATTTTCGAGCTCATAGGAGTTTATAAGACAGGGAAACTTCTAGATGACTCCAAAAGACAAGAATATTCCCCAAACCCTATGTGAATTTCTCTCCTTCTCGCCTAGCGCAGGTGAAAGGAAGCCTAAGTGCTTTGCAGAGCACCCTGGTAGTGGACTCAACTACTCTACAACGCACCTTCATAAGGGCTTACCTGCACTGGTCCCTCTAGAGGCAATTTCTAGATGTCTTCAAGTCATGAAACTGTCTAGGAAGGAGGCATTCAAAGGGTTGACTTGTTTAGGGCATGAAAAAACTAATTTTAGGGTTTGATGAGTCCTAAATCACTAATCTGAATGTTTGGATTTGATGTGCCCAAATGGATCTGCTCAGAAAATGGCAATGTCGAATGAAATGCTTTACGATGTGATGAGGAGGTATCGAAGTGGAAGGTGACCTACATCAATTACAATACACATATCATGATATTTTATTTTACATGAATTTATGAGGGAAGGAATACCCATGCTCAGAGTATAAACTTTGATTACATGTACATAAACGGTCGTCTACAGATATAGACCCATGATCGGAATGACTATCAATGTAAAGACATTGTACATATGATTTAGTACTCTTGATATTGCAGCCTGGATGGATGAAACTAGATCTGGGGTCTTCAATCTCATTCAACCGTTCGCTCAAGTATGAGTCTAACCATGTGAATATGTGATCTGAAGTCGAACATAGGAAGACACCATATGATTACCAGTTGATGATGTAAGTTGTTAACAGATTCAAGAGAAATCACCAATAATGATAATGATCCTCAAGGTACTGCAGTACATTTTTCATGGTGTGAATGGATGATTTAATGTCGAACACCATACAAAATCTTTTGGTCAAAGGCCATTGATGTATGCATGTCACCAAAAGCAAGAAACCTGCCATTGATCCATGTAAGCTTCAAGGTACTGAATGGTTTTTTCTAAGTCAACTTCTTGGATAATGAGTTGATGTCGACAAGAAGCAACTCATCGTAGGAGGGCCTTGATGTATTCCACATCAACGACACGAAACGAGTGTAGTGATTTTAGAGATGGAATTTGACGAATGACATAAGGTTCAGGAATGGCGATCATGAAAATGAAGTTTTATGGTATTGCAAAAGATGAATTTTGACTAGATGACTTCTCTTATACATGTTGGAAACACTAAAGTGAATTGGTAGCATTGACCCAAAACAAAGTGATGGATGGTATGATAGAACAACAGTGTGATAACAATCAAGCTAATAACCCAACCCAAATAGTCATGGTGATGGAGTGAAAGTTTCATGTTCAAGAGAGACCTGCTACTATAAAGTGATTTTCCCCTTTTTCCATTTTCCCTAGTCATTGTTGACCATTACCTGTTACGGGAATAAGTACCCTAGGGCTTTGGGTTTAAACCCAAATAGAGCAACAACAAACTATAGTAACAAACACTCATACAACTCAGGCAACATGCTTATATAAACAAACTATGTGATAGCGATCATATCGAATGTCCTTCATTTGGGTAGTTCCAGCAGGGTTTAGACCCTCTACAACTCCTGATGATCTTCGAATATGCAAATCAACCAATCCGAACATACATAGCAACATATAGATAAAGAATTTTAATGAAATCAACTTTATATCATATAAGCAAAATGATTAGTTATACATCAAAATGACGTTCATACATGAATTACAACAGTATCTGATACATAAACAAAGTTAATCTTAAGAACAAGACAATGTTTCCTTTTATTGTAGAAAGCTATAACCAACACAGAGAGAATTCACCTCAGTCTTCTTCTTCCGGCTCCAAGCGGAACCATCCTCCAGATTCGTCCAGTCCCAGTCTTCATCAGCCTCCTTCCATAACCAATACCATGATATCTCAAGCAAGTGGGAGAATATCAGCACTCAAGGAAACAAGGGTTTCCTGAACTTGAGGAAGTGCTTGAAGCATAGGAATACTTCAGACTCAATCAGGGAATAATTTCAATAAAGTAATTCTATCTCCTCCCCTCCTTAAGGCCCACCCATAGAAGTCTATTTATACTTCTCCCAATTAGTTTTTTAGTTGGGAAATAGTTGGGCCATGGGCACTAGGAGATAATCAACAAGTAAAACCTATGAACTCTACCCATAGTTAAGGAAATTGAATTTTTTTAAGTGTTTTAACACATATACGCGAGTTAGGTATTGACTAACCCACATGTACACGCTTTTATCAAAGGGCAAAGTAGCGTACAAGGAGAAAAACATTGTTTTAAAAATATTTGGACCAAGTCTGGAAGGAGGGTTTGCCCTAGGCCATAAACCAACCATCACAAATACCAAGGGTGATATTTGGAGCTATAACGAATGCCCCCTAATATATGAGGTCAGAAGGGGTACATGATGGCTGAAATGTATTAAGTATATGGAAAGGAAACCTGTCGAAACTGAGAAGGACTTCACCAGATTTCAGCCTGCCAAGCCATCAAAAAGAGATTAGAAAGAAACAGCTGTCTGAGGCAGGCATACCCATGCTCAGAGAAAGTAAAGCATGTCCACATATCAAGTACAAGCGGATCCACTATGTATACAAGTATAAAAGACTGAAAGTACATAATCGATCATCTAATCGTGATAAAAAAAGTACATGTTAGAATATCACATATAAGAAGATGATCAATGAAGCTGAAAGATGAAGCTGATCACTAATGTCAAAAACTGGTCCCAATAGTACCAAATGAACATGATGGAATAAGATGATACTACATCGCAACTCAGATGCCAACATATAAGATGTCGTTGTGAAGGACTGCAACATATAATGTGGATGGTGTTGACTAGCAGTAATAGGAGCAACTGACAAGTGAACCAAAAAATGTTGATGCAACCCGAGGTCTTCATCGACCGCCGTGGTACATTTCTACACAATGGGAATAAATGATCTAAATTCAACCATGTGAGAAATCATTTGATTACCGGTCATTGATGTATACCATTAACAAACGCGAGACTACTCACCGATAATGATAATGAGAGTCAAGGTACCCAGTACAATCTAACAAGTGTGAATGAATGAGCTGAAGTCGAACACCTGGAAGAATCTATCAATCAGGGGACAATGATGGTTTCCCACTGTCAATAGCGAAGGAATCTGCCATTGATGACTACAAACCCCAAGGTACTACCAAATGGACTCTAGATCTTTGCCCCAGAGTAATGAGTCGTAGTCAATAGGAAAAGATCCACTAGAAGGAAGGCATTAAGACATCCTTCAGCAATCTAGCACGAGTGTAACCCGTAGGCCAATAATGTGGAAGGAATCGGATGAAAAAGATGTAGTAACCCAACCGAAGCACGTTTCTAGCGTACACAAGATGTAGTTAGCAAACGATAGAAACCCTCTGAACCAACCAATAATGAAAGCTAAAATAGAGGCGAGGAATCCACCAATAGGGTCAAATGGAAACCAAGGCACTGCATGAATCCAAATGTGTGATAATGAAAGCTGATGTTGAACACAAGGGAAACCACTCAGTCAAAGACCCATGATATTGATCGATGCTAAGCACAAGGTGACCTATCAATAATGAACATAGGGCCAGGGTGCAACTCTAGGCCTGCCCTCAGAGCAATATGTTGTCATCGATAAGGAGAAGAATCACCAGCAAGAAGTCAATAGAGACCTTCTCAAACCAACACAAGCAAAGGACCAATATAATTGATGTGATGATGAACATGACACTGACAACCAGGGATGGCCAACTGAAAAAAAGGTCAAGAGACACCACAGAGGGGTCGACTCAGGCTTACTTCCCTTGAACAAAGCAGTGATGACTATATGGCAGCGTATCATAACTCTGTGTAAGTTCATCATGTAGGAGACATGAGCAAACTCTCCATATGATTGGAAGAGGTAACCAATTGGAGGAGAACTGAATCAATAACAAGGTTAAGGCGTACCTAAGTCAAACTAAATCCCACCCAAAATGGAGGAGAGACTTTCTTTTGAGTTCTTTGTTCAAGGGTGACACGACTGACTCTAGCTGCCAATAATATATGGAAATGTTGTCCCATTCCCGCTCTTTTTGGAATATATAATTTCTTTTTCTTTTTCTTTAAGCTGGAAAAAGAATAAAAGAATGCTATAATACAGTGGAAAGAACGAGTGTCAAAGAAATAGATGATCTAGTTCTTGGGATGGGAACAATCCTATGCTCAATGCAGGGAGGCGAAATTGGTGAAGGACACTCAAAGGGATGTTCCTTCCACGGGTCAAAGGGTGTGTCAAGTTGCAGAAGCTAAGTGATTGCATGGTTGATCTTGTAGAAGACATGGACAAATAAGTGGCTTAAACACAAGTACAAGTGAAGTCGGCTCAAGGAAAAAAGGTGAAAATGGTCAAAATGCAATGCAATAGTACAACTCAACACAAAGGAGCCTCTAAGGTATAAGGCCAGAAATAAGCATAGAAGTAAAGAGAATGTGTCTTCAATGCACAAGTCATGGCAAGACTAAAGAGGACTCCTGATCATACTCAGTAAAACAACATGGGCAACCAATGTCAGTGAGGTTCTAACTATGATGCCCATGTAAAAAATGGCTTTACCAACTCATCATGATTTAAAAAATTGGCGAGTGAACATGGTTTTCTAACCAAGACACGATGGAGTTGACCCTATGGCTAATGTATCACTGAACAGAGGCTAGTATGCAAGATGCAATGGAAAAAATGGTTTCCCTAACCTATATGCTAGTAAGTGAACGATACCTGCCATGACAGTTCAGTGGTCATGGGGCCAAAATAGGATCTCGAAGAAGTGTCCAAAATACCCTGAAACAATAACTCATTCTCGACAATCCAAGCTGAAGTAAAAAAACTCATGAGACGAAAAATCAAGTTTTGAGAAAAAAAAATTGAAATTTCAAAGCTATATATTGACTTTTAGACTCACAAATTTTTCATTTGCATTTGGAAAAAGCTGTGGATCAAAAATGAGCAAACTCGCCTCTGAATAATTCAACCATTCAAATCGCGCCAAAGTTACTAGGTAACCCTCAAACCATACTTGCAATGTTTTGTGATGCTTTTTAGAAGCTTTAATTAAGATTTGATTGTGGGAATTCTTGTCAAAAAATCCAACTCTAAATACATGTGGGTTGGCTGTGACAAACCCGCGTATACGATGGCCCTACATGCGACTGTGTGTGAATGGAACCTGCGTGTACACAAGTTGAAGTTCAAACTCAAATTCTAATGGTTGAAACTCATTTATTTTCAGGATGACCATTACATCAAGAGAGAGAGAGAGAGAGAGAGAGAGAGAGAGAGAGAGAGAGAGCATACCATAATTGGAAATGAGGTAATGAACAACCAAATTTCACTAGATGCATTGAGAGGGTGCAGCTTGTTGAAGTTCTTCAAAATGCCGAACATGAAAGCGAACACATGCCTGCTCGAGTTATTTATCCACTACTTGAGTGTGGAGGATGATGCCTTCATGATAGATTAGATGCCTCTTAGGATTGAGGTGGAAGACATCTACTTTATCACAGGTCTCTCCCGAAGAGGGGAGGTTGTGCATTCGACCAACAGGACACAGAGTAGTCTTTCAGTAGAAGACTATATACACATATATTATCCTGGGCATCTAGAAAATATTTGAATTCAGATTCCAATTAAACACGTGGATAGTTTATATCTCAAGATTCTATTGTTTACCATTGCTAGGGTAAACGGATCAGCTTCACTACATCAAGCTTCACGGGTATCAATGAGCCTGGTAGTGGAATGCCTAACCACTGTGTTCGATTGGTGCACACCTCTTCTAACCAACATGAAAATCCAGGTGACCTCCATTTAGAAAGGTTAGACTAAAAACTTTGGATATGGGACCATTTTATGCTCCTTCTTCTTCGAAAAGGTACCTAGGCTACATCCCAAGGTATCTGTCTCTATCAGCAGCTCATGAGATCAACGGATGGGTAGGTGGGCTGACTTGATGAAACTCCTTGGAGGTAAGGACGTGTTGAGGATGACTTTCGATGATGATTTTTTCGCCTAGTGGAACCAACAAATCATCGCAGTTGATGACTACCCTTATGTTGGCATGGATTTCCGAGGAGATCCAGACTTGGTGTTGCCACCAAACGCAGCATGGGGAGACATAGGTAACAACTTTTTAAATTTTTGTTAATTTTTAACGTTTTTTCTTTTTTAAATATGAAAATGAGCTTACAAATATTTTTGATGGGACTAAAACACTGACATAATGATCATGTTCCAGATGTGGGTCCAGTGAGACCAGATGGATTCCCCAAACACAGGCATCGTGGAAGAGGTGCTGAAGAGGCAGCTATTGAGATAGGTCAGGTCTTATATGCAGTCCAAAGAAACTTGGTGAAATTGACTCACCAGGTACCAATGGTATCCATAGAGGACCTACCTGAGGAGATGCAATGTCGCGTGGTACGAGTACCATGGGACTGGGTCCACATACTTCGTCATTTGGCCAATGCAGTAGTTACCTTCTTAGCCGCTCATTCTGCGCCGAGTCGATAGATAGACTGGACATGATTATGGGCATTTAGTCCCAATTTTGTATATTATTTTTTGAACACTTTATGTGTACACGGGTAGTTTTATGATATTTATCTACAATTCCAAATTTTTTATGTTTGTTTTTAACTTGATGAATGATTTATATGCCAATCTAATGCTTGATTAGTGATAGAATTTGCTAATGAATTTTCAGATCGTGGAATGTGCACATATTTAATATAAACAAATGATCGTTGAAACACCCTCACTCTCAAAAATTGATGATATAAATAAGGATCCTGAACTCGATAAATGTTATTTAATTGTGACACTACCAGATGTGAGTCAAGATACACTACCAATGAATCAATTCCACAAGAAATAGCTTTGGATAGTAAATTAATAAAGACAGTATATTCAGCAACGTTATTTGAAGCAGGACCAATATAGACACCATCAACTATCCAGATGGATAATAAATCACCCAAGCTACGGAAGCGAGATTCCAAGTGTGCCGACTAGCACCATCGGCGAATCCAAAATAGACCAAGTCATCCATCAACACTTGCCAAAGCAGATCAAAAAAGTGTCGATATCACAAAAATTCCCAACAAAATATGTACAGAAATACAAAATATACAAAGAAGTTATTTCTTGGCTGTAACATAAGAAAAATACTTCTTGAGGTAGAGCCCATTTTGGGGCTCCACCAACTTGTTCCCTTCAAAATCGACTAATTCATATGACCCCTTTTCTAAAAGTCATTTTACTATTAAAGGACCATACCACATAGACTTGAATTTTCTTGCCCCCAGGGTGCCTTTATCTTGGTCATAGACCAAGACAAGTTCGCCTTCAGAAAAAACCCGAGGATGGACAACTTTTTCATACTGAGTTTTAACCCTTTTCTTATGAGCCTCGTTTATTATGGTGGCATCTCAATGTTGCTCATCGAGATGCCCCAAATGAACGAGGCACTCTTCGAGACTAGAGGTCTTTGGAAGAAGCTCAACAACTAACTTAAGGGATAGAATTTCGCATTCAATAGGAAAAATAGATTCCAACCCATAAACTAACTGAAAAGGTGTAAAACCAGTGGCAGTCTTTACTGAGGTTCAGTATGCCTAGAGAGTAGGGTACAACATGATGTGCCAATTGGAGTAATTTTTGTTAATTGTCCTTTTCACGATAGTCTTGAGGGACTTATTAATGGCTTCAACTTGCCCATTGGCCTGAGGATAATACAAAGACGAATGCTCTTGCTGGAAACCCAACTTAAGAGCCAATTTGGTCATCAGTTGGTTCTGGAAATGACTGCCATGGTCAGTGAAAATCTCTCTCGGGATACCAAAACATGAAATAATCTGATTGAAGAGGAACAATGTTGTTGTTTCACTATCATTTTTATAAGTAGGCATGGCCTCAGCCCACTTCGTAAAGTAGTCTACGGCCACTATAATATACTTGTGATTCGCCGCTGAAGGTGGATTACAAGTGGTAAAGTCAATGCCCCACTTCGTAAAAGGACTGACAGTGACAACAGGGAAAAGAGGAGCTAGATGCGCGCACATCTTCCGAGTATAGACTTGGCAAGGGTGGCAACATTTGATCGCTTCAATACAATATTTGAAAATTGAAGGCCAAATGTAGCCGACATGCAAGACTTTTTGGGCTGTTGCAAGCCCTAATAGATGACCACCATAAGCTCCACTATGGAAATCATTAAGTATAGACTCTACTTCCTCCAGAGTTAAACAACGCCTAAGGATTGAATCAACCCCTCGGCGATATAATTTATCACCAATGATAACATAGTTCTTAGCAAGGTGATGTAATTTTTGACATTCATCCTTGGAGGAAGCAGGCGGGAACTTCGAAGTCTGGAGATATATGATGATATCTCTGTACCAGGGATCTTGTGAAGAGAGGAGGAATAGATGTTCGTCTAGGAAACTTTCTTCATAAACAATTTCTTCTTCACAAGGCATCTCAGAAATTAATTCCACGAAAACCAATGACTTCTTAGACTTCGCTGACAAGAACTCAAGATCGAATTCTTGTAAAATAACAATCCATCGCTTGTATTTGCCCCCAATCACTCACCTACTGAGGACAAACTGAAAAGGATTGACAGCCGCTAAGACGAATGTTTTGTGTAGCAGAATATAATGACGAAGCCGCTGGACAGCATGGACAGCTAACAAGGCCAATTTCTCAACA
Organism: Pinus tabuliformis; assembly: GCA_031772625.1. Lineage (NCBI taxonomy): Eukaryota > Viridiplantae > Streptophyta > Pinopsida > Pinales > Pinaceae > Pinus > Pinus tabuliformis. Next base: position 103,017,787 of record CM062819.1, on the reverse strand, counting down.
GGAGAATAGAGTAGTTTAGGACCTACCAAGCCTCAACTCAAGTAGTAAATCACATGCTCCATGAGAGCATCATCCTCCTGAACCAAAACCATACTTATGGTTGATTCTGTCATTGCAAGATACAAAAGGAAATCTCTACCATAATCTAGTGGACTCAACAATGGGGTAGAGATTAATGCTTGCTTTAAAGCATCGAAAGATCGTTGTGAAAAGTCATCCCATAAAAACAGAACTCCTTTCTTCAGCAAATGTATAAATCTTTTAGTTATCTCAGCGTAGTTTGCTATAAACTGTCTCAAGAAATTTGCCTTTCCTTGGAGACTTTGAAGTTGTCGGATGGAAGACGGGGGAGGCAACTGAATTATTGCCTCAACCTTGAAGGGATCAACTCAAATCCCTTCAGTTGATATGATGAATCCTAACAACTAACCAGATGTGACCATGAAAACACACTTATTCGGATTCAACCAGATTTTGTAAAATCGACATCTCTCAAAAACTAATCGAAGGTGGCTGGGATGATCGATTCTCTTTCGAGAACGAGCAGCTAAATCATCCAAGTATGATTCGATGACATGCTTGATGTCATGGAAAGTGTAAGACATGGCCTGCTGAAACGTAGCGCCAACATTTTTAACACCAAAAGGCATATTTTTGTATGCAAAGGTACCCCAGGGACAAATAAAAGTTGTCTTATGCTGGTCTTCTAGATGAATATATATTTGATTATAACCAGAGAATCCATCCATGAATGAGAAAATTTAATTACCCGCACATTCATCAACTATCTGATCAATAAACGGTGTGGGGTAATTATCTTTCGGACAAGCCTTATTCAAATACCTAAAGTCGATGCAGACTCGGATCATTCCTTGTTTTTTGTCTACCGGGACTAGATTAGAAACCCACTCCATTAGAGGAATAGGGTATATGAAACCCACCTTTAGCAGCTTTTCTACTTCAGCTTTAATAGCTGCTGCTTTCCTAGGATTGACTGGCCGAAGCTTCTAACGAATCGGCTTGGCATTCTCATACGTCTTGATCTCATGCTAGACTATAGATGGATTAATATTAGGCATTTCCTCATAAGACCAAGCAAACACATCCCTAAACTCTTTAAAGAGGTCGGTGTAAATTTGAATCTCTTCATGGGAAGAATTAGCTCTGATGAAGACATTTTCTATAATGTCAGGATTCCTATAGATTTTTATAGGTACAGTTTTTGAGATAATCAACATATTACCTTCGGAAAATAAATGTGTTGGAGAAAAAGGGTTTGACACTGTACAAACATCATTTATAAGCAGCTTGGAGAACCTGGATTTGACTTCCTACAATGGTGGAAGAAAATATGATCGATGATGTAAATCTTCCCAAGGCCGATCTATACCCATCATCGCTTCTAAAATTTCTTCGTCAGATGGTAAAACTGTATCTAAGAAATCCAGAGCAGAAGTAGAGTCAAGGGTCTAAGCTGGAGCCACATTTCCATATAACTCCTCTTCTAAAAAAGGAGTGGGATGGTTGTGTGCAGAGTTAACGATAGATTAATAACTAAGCTCTGCTGCAGACATGGGGAATTCCATTCCACCAACTTGGCCTCCATCTAATGTGGTCATAGATGAAGGTAAGGTCCAAGGGTTCGAAAAATAATGAGTTCGAAAGAACTCTTTCCGTGAAGGCCCCTTGGAGGATGAAATTGCATTGATTCTAGCTGTAGGAGGGGGAAGATCAAATTTACCCATCAAGGAAGAGTACATCCCTACTTTTAAATTCTGTATAGGCTAATGAGGATTATCCACCAATGGAACGGTAGAATCCGAAGTTGCATGAGAATCACCCAGAGAATAATCTAATTGATCAATTTTAACAATTCTCCCCTCGTGAGGAAAACAAAGGATGCGAAACATACATGAAACTATGGCATCCATCTCATAAATCCAATTTCTTCCCAATAGGAGGTTGTAATCCAAGTTGGCATCAACGATTTCTACCTCAATATTAACGATCTTTCCTCCAACACATATAAGAAAAGTTGGGATAATTCTGTATGCCCTATGAGAATGACCATCAAATGCTGTTAAGAGAGTCGGTGAAGGAACAACTAAAGGTGATCCAATAGCCTTCCAACATGACATAAACATTACACATGTGGAAGCTCCTGCATTTATAACTGTCCGAAAAATATTGGTTTTCCAGTAAGTAGACTTTATCTGGAAAGCCATATGATGAGGAAATCTCTTTTAGACATTGAGCATATCAAAAGTGAGCACTAAAGAATTTTTTGGATCTACTGCTATGATTGTAGAAAGCAAAGCACCTCTTTGAGCAGGACATGATTGGAGTACCTCCAATGAAGACATATCACATGGACTTTGAGCTAGATCTTCTACAATCGAGTAGTTCTGGGCTACCCTAGCATTAGGGTTAATCATCGAGCGCTTAGCGGAACCTTTCGGTATCTAAGGTATAGACTCAACAGAGGGTCGCTCAATATGAAGCAGGTCTGAGGTTTCGAGAATAGATTTTGGCTTAGATGTTTATGTTTCACCATAATCGCTTGTGCGTGTGAAAACGTCGACATGCGAGTTCATCATATACACATTTGAGGAATTTTCCCCTTCTAGGTTGCCCCCTGCAAATGTACCAACATTCGAGTTCGCGCCAGCAATTAATTTCTTCCCTTGGGGAAAATGGTTAGTCATGGCAACTTGGGAGCTAGAGGACCCTTGCTGCACTAACAAGTGTTGAGCATCCTGAATCTTGGGGCAGAGGTGAGTCAAATGATCTCCATTGAATAACTTGCATGGAAATTTAACTTTCTTCTTAGACTCTTTTCTACCCTCACCGGCACCATTGCCGGACGTGTACGCATTACCCTTCCCTTCTTGATTCTTCTTCTTACCTCGTCCCTTCTTCTTCCCATTGGATTGTTTATTTGATTTGGGGTTAGAATCCTGGATGATGTTAATGGAGGTAGGTTGGGAGGGCGAAGGTGTAGACGGTGATGCCTGGTTAGAAGAAGAAATTTGTAAAGACAACTGTTGTAATTGGTTCAAAAGGTTCACTGTATTTGTGTCAATTGATCCAACTATACCATTGGTGTGAGGGTCGGGCTTCGGTTCAGCTAAATCAACCTTGGATCTAGGAGTGTCAGGTAAGATTTTTTGAAGAGTCCCAGACTGAGAATATATCAATTCTAATTGTTGGGCTCGAAAAATAGCCTGCTCTTCCGAATAAACACCAGAAAGAGAAACATCCTTAGAGATTTCAGGTTGTAAAGATTTTAAAAACCATTCGAGATGGAACTCTAGTGGAATTTTGGCTTTGATAAGCCTCTTTATCCATCTCCATTCCTGGATATGATCTGAAATGTGATTTGTCATATCTTGATGAAGATTGGCCAAAAGTTCAGTTCCGGCTTCATAATGGACAGGCAATTGAAAATGGTTTAAGAAAATATTAGCCAAATCACTGAAAGAAGTAAAAGTGGCCCCTAACAACTCTATATACCATTTGGCTGCATTCCCTGTTAAGGTGCATTGAAATAACCTCAACCTGACTAAATCATCGATCAGGGAGTTTGATGAGCACCATAAATGGAATGTGGTCACATGGTCTCCCGGGTCTTCACCATTCTTCCCTTCGAATTTTGGAATATTCGATGGAATTTTAGTTGGGACCGAAAACCAAGCTGGATTGTACCTAATTGGATCATTCGTCAATTTAATCAAGTTTGGAAGATTAAGCTTGGCCAGAAAAGGAAGTCGTGGAGGACCTTGAGGATTCCATCCGGACTGGATGGGGTTCCCATAGGTCTGAAAAGAATGACCTAGATTTGGAAAGGCACCAGGTTTCCCAAAGTAACTTGTAGAACCTACTGCAACAAAGGGTGATCCTTTTGGTGCAGTAAAACTCGGAGTTTGACCAACTCCAACCGAAAATCCTCCGTAACCGGTAAAGTTACCCCCTAATTAAGTATTGTATGGAGCTGATATCCCTTGATAAGGGTTCAAAGCATTAGCAAAGGGTGAAAAAATTTGAAATGAACTAATCGAGGAATACAACACATCCCCTTGTTGGCCGAAAAACTGATTCCCAGCTCCTATCCCACTAACTGCAGGGTTTGTCCAACTTTGAAAGGGGTTACCACCTTGACTTGTGAAAGGAAAAGGCATAGACCCTACTGTTGGATTGGAATGTGGTATATGACCACTTCCAAATGGGAAACCCTAAAAAGAAGTCGATCCACTCATCATGGATGTGGAAGCGGTTGATGGTATATTCAATGAAACTGAAGGAATACCTTCATAGGGTATTCCAAAAGGGAAAAATCCAAAACTAGACGCATTAGCTTGAGAACTTCCACTTGTCAATGGAATGAAAGTAAACCCAAATAAGGAAGTGCTAGGAGTGTTAGAAGGGATAGAAATAGTTCCTCCCCTTGGATAGATATGGGAGTCTGCATGCTCGCAACACTCATGGTGGATGCTATGCTTCCAGCAGTGGTAATCGAAGGGATAGATGTGTGTGGACCTGGGCTCGAAGGCCTGTGAGCTAGAGTTGCAACATATAACAATACGTCTAGATGATCAGGAGGGAGAAGAGAATTCAGAGCTACTATCGACTTCGAAATCTCTTCTACTTCAATACTATCTTCCGATTGGAAGAGTACTTGAGAAAGAACTGGTGTGTTCCTATCTAACTCTGTGGTAGTACCAGGTCTATCTTGTGAACTAATGCCCCCAAGTGGAGGATCAATCTTCGATGCGCTTGCTACCACTTGTTGAAAACCACTGGCAGAATCTCTCCTATGCCTCCTAGGAGAAGGCTCTGGACTCGTAGGTGAAATCCCACGAAGTCTCCGGAACCGTCGAGATGGTCGGTCAGTCACTTTGAATTATTTTTATAATATCTACTTAAAGACTCGAGAAAATTAAAATCTAGGCCAACTAGGAACACAGAACACACACTTAAAATGTCCCTAAAGAGATCAACAATCAAACAACTTCCAAGTATTTCCGCTCCGGGTGATTAGGATTGGACACCAAAATACAAGAAAGTTAATAATAAGGGGCTTCTGAAAATAGATTGGGGTAATTACGCCCCAGGTCTACTAGCGAAGGTATCAGAGGTAGTTACGATGACCTCTGGACAACAGCCTTTGCCGATGTAATCCCCCAAGCTTCGCAAGGGTGCCCTCCAGAAGTACTGTTGAACGTGATGCAATGTCAACCTCAGGTGCCACAGGATTCCCCTCTACAACCACCTATGTGGATCCCTAGGATAGGCAACTAAAGACACCAACTTGTATCAGAAGCCGGGCAGAACAGTCATGAGGTAAGATCCGACAAGTAAGAGAGGGGGTATCTCTTGTCCTTATCTTCACGAACCCTCGTGCTTAACTCCCAGTCACGGAGCTTTCCTGGTCTCCCTAATGCTATTGGATTTCACTCTTTAATCAAACTTCTATGTTTTACAATTTAGAGTGGCCTTGGAGAGTTTTCTCTCCTCTCACCCAATCCAAGGCCCTAAATAAACCTAAAACTTGTTGGTGTATTTTGATGACAATACAAAAAGTTCTAGATTATTTTATTAAGCGCTTGATTTTAAGTGGTTGTTCTTTTAAGTCAAAGGGACAATATGGAAATGAAACCGATGGTGTTTGTATGACACAAAAGAAATTAATGAAAAACTAACTTATATGAAATGCAATCGTTTGTTCTTCGATGAAAAGAAATTTCTACTTGGGTTCTAAGAAACTTCTATAAAGCAAAAACTTTTTTTCTTTTCTTTTCTTATGGCACACTTCACACTCACAAAAGCTAAAAATACTATTGATGCTTTAATAATGCAAAACTACCCTAATGCAAGGTATACATGATAATGCAAGATCCTAGATTACTATAAAAAGAATGAAAGCAATTGTTTATAACTTATTAATAAGCCAACTTAAGTGTTTGAAAGAATACAAATTTTGAATGCAAAATCTTCTCCAACAATAAGGACTAATAAAAAAGATCACAAATCACTTTCAAAAAATCAAAAGAAACCAAAATCAAACTTGGAAAAAGAAGACAAAAACAATTTTTTTTTAAGGACTTTTCTTTTCCAAGAAGCAATGAAAACAACTTTTCGAAATCACTCTATATGCCACTAAAGACTCAAAGACCGAAAGAAGAGCACAAGGAAACTTTGCAAGTTACCAATTCGACAACGAATGAAAACTTGAACAAAAATGGCTTCATCTTGTACTAATAGACCCAAACAACAGCAAAGAGCTTTGAGAAACTGACCAAGAAGTCAAGAAAGAAACACTTTCAAATTCATCAAAAAGAAACCTTCAAAAAGCAAGAAAAGGTGTAAGGCCACGAAATGATGGAAAGCAAAGCAAGTAGACAAATAATCAAGCTTGACACGAAGATTGAAAACAATCTGTTGTTCCAGAGGACCAGAGCAATCAAGAACCTCTATAAGAAGTCTTGTGTGTCCAAACACAAATCATAAAAACTCACTCAAAAGCAAAGCTAGGCCAAAAAATTTTCAAGGCAGAAGAGAATTCAAAATAGTAAGCTCACTAAATAATTAAATTCTAAAGACAGAAACTGACCACTCAGAAACTAAACAGACCAAGAAACAAATCTTTCTGGGCAGAAAGATTTGAAAAAAGCATGCAAAAAATGGTGTATGTGACTGTGTTCAAGCACATAGGCGTGTACATGCGCTTCCGACAAAGGAAAATCGTGTATACGCGGGTTCACTTCACAGAAACAAGCATGTGTACGCTACTGTAAACAAACCAAAGTGCGTATACAAACATTTGCAAGAAAAATAAAAAAATGAAGCCAGATCAAAAAGATCAAACTTAAGGTCTAAGATTCTACTGGACAAAACAATACTGTCACAGAAAGAAAACCAAGAACTGAGCCCTGATTGACACTGAACAACCCAAAGTAGGAATAACAAGATTGTTATCCCTAGTGGAGTCGCCAATTCTGTTACGGGAATAAGTACCCTAGGGCTTTGGGTTGAAACCCTAATAGAGCAAGAGCAAACTACAGTAAGAAACACTCGTACAACTCAAGCAACATGCTTATATAAACAAACTATGCATTAGCAATCATACTTGGATGTCCTTCATTTGGGTAGTTCTAGTAGGGTTCACACCCTCTGCAACTCCTGATGATCTTAGAATCTGCAAATCAACCAATCCGAACATACATAGCAGCATATAGATAAAGCATTTTAATGAAATCAACTTTATATCATATAAGCAAAATGATTAGTTATACAACAAAATGACATTCATACATGAATTACAACAGTATCTTATGCATAAACAAAGTTAATCTCAGGAACAAGACAATGTTTTTTTTTATTGTAGAAAGCTATAACCAACACAGAGAGAATTCACTGGAGTCTTCTTCTTCCAGCTCCAAGTGGAACCATCCTCCAGATCCGTCCAGTCCTAGTCTTCAACAACCTCCTTCCATAACTAATACCATGATATCTCAAGCAAGTGGGAGAATATCAACACTCAAGGAAACAAGGGTTTCTTGAACTTGGGGAAGTGCTTGAAGCATAGGATAATTCAGACTCAGTCAGGGGATAATCTCAGTATAGTAATTCTATCTCCTCTCCTCCTTAAGGCCTTCCCATAGAAGTCTATTTATACTTCTCCCAATTAGTTTTTTAGTTGGGAAACAGTTGGGCCATGGGCACTAGGAGGTAATCAACATGTAAAACCCATGAACTCCGCCCATAGTTAAGGAAATTTAATTTTTTTAAGTGTTTTAACACATATACGTGGGTTGGGTATTGACTGACCCGCGTGTACACACTTTTATCACAAGGAAAAGTAGCGTAGAGGGAGTAAAACACCGTTTTTAAAATATTTGGACCAAGCCTAGAACGAGGGGTTTCCCTAGGCCATAAACCAACCATCACAAATACCAAGGGTGATATTTGGAGCTATAACAATACCTCTTTATTTTTATCAAGCTTGAGGAGGATAACATATGCTTGTTGTATAATTTCACCCTTCGGGCGAATCCATCACTATTTGATGTTTTAACGAGTCTAGTGAAGGTGAAACTCGGTCATGTCTAGATGGACAAGTTTGTCGCTATTTGATGTTTTTAACGAGTTTAACGACAAAAACAACTCAGTCCATTTCATGTTTAGAGAGTTTGAAAAGGTACAAAAAGAAAAATCCACAAGTTATTTTTCGTAAATTAATCTCTCAAGCCCAAAAAAGCATAAAATAATACAAGAGAGATATCATTTCCAATCTGTTAACGAGATGGAAAGGACAAGTGCTCAACAATCTTTTCATATTTAGAGATTTTGAAAAGAGCTTAAAAGAGAACTCCATTTTGAGGAATGAGTGGTGTCTAGGGTAGCAACTGGTTCCAGTGATGTTGGAACTTCTCAAAACATGTTGATTTATGTGAAGAGGCTGGCTAATAAGACCACTCATCGCAACTATTCCTCAAAAACAACCAAGTGAAAGCGTATGATCAGCCAAAGGGATGGTGGCGATGGGATGAAAACAACCAAGGCTCAACTGATGAAAGAGGTTGATAGAATGGCAATCACGAATGTTAAAATGGAAATGGGTTCATTTTTAGACAAGCTTGAACCGTAGGGAACTATGCTTGGATTCAGTTTCATGTTTACACAAGATTGAAACGAACAAACTATGCTTGGATTCAGTTTCATTTTTACACAAGCTTGAAACAGAGAACAATGCTTGATATTGGTTTACCCCAACATGATGAAAGGGAGAGTCTCCTGTAACCATATGGAAGTCACTGAATTGAAGTAGGACAGTTATCCAACACCTTTTTGGCTTCGTCCAAATAAGGACAAAGGTGAATGGGGTGATTTCCTTCACATAACCTACAGGGAAAACTTAACTTTACCACTAGATGCATGCCCCCCAAGCTTCATTACATTCACCTAAGTAGACTACTCGTGACTATCAAGTGGATGGAATGAAGGTTTGTTTATGAGATCAAGTGAAAGACTCGACTGGGATTTTACGAGATCTAATCAAAGACTTGACTTGGAACTTGGGTCCTTGTTTCATTTTTTAATGAGCTTGACACAAGACAAGGAACTCTACTCAAATTCCTTGTTTCATTTTTTAACAAGGTTGACATAGTAAAAGAACTATCCTCATATTCCTTTGTTTCATTTTTTAACAAGGTTGACACAACACAAGGAACTATCCTCGTGGAGATGTTTCATTTTTTAATGAGGTTGACACAGTAAAAGAAGTATCCTCATATTCCTTGTTTCATTATTTTGACGAGTTTGATGCAAGATAAGGAACTATCCTCATATTCCTTGGATCACAACTCATAAGAGATCATGAAGGAGAGATCTGGTTCCAATCCCCCCAGTACATGATGTACAACATCATTGAATTGATCGTTAGTTGATGTAGGTATGGAACGGGTTGCCACATAATTGACCCGTGGCGGGGATGATACCATTGGTACAAAAGGACCACTTAGGGAAGATAGTTGACTAGAAGGAATATTTGGACCGGGAAATGAAAGCTGGCCAATGGTGACAATTCTGCCTTCATGCGGGAAATAAATCACTCGAAAGAGTGTTGAAACAATAGCTCCCATGTCATAAACATAATTGCGCCCTAGAAGTAAATTGTAATCTAAAGGGCTTGGGACTACCATCACATTCAAATAAACGATTTTTCCTCCCAAAGTAATAGATAACTGAGGGAGGATCCCTAATGGTTGAATGGTTCCTCTGTTAAAAGGCAACAGATTTTGGGTAATAGGCACAAGCAGCGACAAACTGAGTGCTTGCCAAGCAGTTGAAGAAAGGATACTCACAGATGCACCTTCATCTATAATAGTGCCCGATACAAACATATTACAAACCTGTACTATGATCTGGAAAGGGACATTAGATGGAAGATGAAATCCTGCCAGTCGATTCCAATCAAAGGAAGTGACTAGAATACTTGGAGGGGGTACCGTAGAAATGAAAGAATTAACCCCTTGAGTTACGAGAACTGAAGGATTTTCCTCCTGTCTTGATGGAACAAGTGGATTGCCCCCAAGCTCATTTGAATATGAAGTAACAAAAAGAACCTGAATGGTATCATACTCACTCTCTTCGGGAAAGGTACGACTAGCTGAAGGTGAAACCGGGTCAACTATTACCTCGACTTGTTGATTTGGGTTGGGTATAGACTCATAGGATTCACTTTCAGACAGAGTGGGTTTGACTGACGGTTGATTTTGGTCAGTCAATTCATCAACTAGTGAAGGATTTAGGGAAAGTTTCCTATAACCAGATGGAAGTTCCTGCGGTGAAGCAGGATGGTTATCAACCACTTTTTGGCTTCATCTAGATAGGGACAAAGGTGAGTGGGGTGGTTCACTTCATATAACCTACAGGGAAACTTAAATTTACCCTTCTATCCATGAAATTTACTACCAATAGTTGATGGTGTGTCACCAACATGATCTCCAGAAGTTGATGACACAGGATGATGTGAATGGGAAGACCATTCTTCTAAGATCTGAGGAATATCAAGACAATTTTGAAGAAGATGGTCTCCCGCACAAAGTTTGCATGTATATCAAACTTTGTGAGGCTTGATGGACAATTTCTCATTAGATGTTGCATTCAAAGCAATGATTGCTTGGTTGCCCCTCTCATGAATTTGATTCTTCTTCTTCTTCTTCCCTTTCTTCTTCTTCTTAGCCACCTAGTTACTAGTACCAATACTTTCACCAGGCAAAGAGGAAGAAGGGGAGGAAGAAACAACCGAGGAAGAAGGCAAAGGGTCAACTTTAGAATCAACTGCAGGTTGATTTTGTCCAGTTGGAGGAGTACTCGATTGCGAAGAAATCGTGACATTTTGAACCAAACAGGTTGAAAAAAACCATACTTGCAAGCCAATGGTAAATCCTGGAAGGGACAATGTAGCCATATATGGAGCACCAATATTTCCAAAAGGAGGAAAAGGACTAGGATTCCCATCAAAAGGAATTCCTTGATCGGTGTACTCTAGATTTCCCGCCATATGTTTCAACCTAAGATCAACTAAGGAGTGAGCATGGAGGATGTTATCCGCAGTCAATTAATTTTATTTTAATCAAAGTAACATAACAAAACAAAAGAAGGATAATCTAGGCAAAAGGTTTACCAAGCAATTGTGAACTGCAGAATACCTCTTGGTGAACCAAGAAGTATGGGTATGCAATCTCCCCGAACGCTGTGTTTGGTGTATCACAGTGTACAAGGCGGCTGACTCGGTTACCTAAGGATGGATAGCAACCTAGTGTTGCCCTCGCATATATGCCTAAAAGTACGTGGAGGCCCAACTGGTATAAGCGCTGTCTAATGCAAAACTGCACAGTGAGAGCATTCCCATATACTTTATGTACTGTAACACTGCCCTATATACCCGAAGGTACGTGGAAAACCTACGATATACTCACACACATTGAATAAGGTATCACACTCGGGATGTATTGCAGACAAGTTAGCGACAACTACTTTGTTTTACGATGCCAGAACACATATCTAGCCTAGAACCACCAAATGTTCTCGTTAATGACAATGCTCCATTAGGTAAATTGATGTTTATTTTAAGTTGATCTTGCTTAGAATTTTCCAAACAAGGTTCACCACGTGATGTATGTTTGCAATTCCTAAAATGCAACTAATATGATAAGCATTCTTTCCATTCAATTTAGCGATGAAAATCTTAGCTACTTCGAGATAGAGCATTCAGATTTCTTTTGATCAAAGAGTAAAGAGCACAATCTAAATGCAATTTCCCTACACTATTCCTATCAACACACACAAACTTTTTCAATGCAACATGCATGTATTTCTTTTCGATTCCCTTAATGTGAATATGAAAAAAAAAGAAATATGCACATACAATCAATCAATCTTTCATATGAACAAAGACATTTACGACAGTTTAAATTCGAAGGAAGAGAAGACTTTACGACACTTTCTTTTGAATGAAGATTAATCAATTATATCCTAACTTTGACTATTGATCAATAATGACAAAGAAAACATGAAGAAACATTAATCAATCCAATCAAAGTCGGGCTAGACTAGGAGATAAACACTCATTTCTTGAGACATAACATTCATTGATCAATCAGCAAACAATCAAACAGAGAAAACTTGGTAAAAACTCTTTCCAAAGGTGGGAAACTGATCCTAGGAGGATCAGCATAGCCCAGAGTGGGAGACAGTGCACTTCAGAGCACTGTCCCTAAGCCAGGGATGCTTTGTAGTGCACTGTGTCCCTCACAAGCCTGCGCTGGTGACAGTAAGCCATTTCAAGAGGCAATTTGACACAATTTTGACCAATTTTTCAATGTAAACAATTGAATTACAATCTATGAACACAAATAGTTTTATGAAACCAGCTCACAAAAAGATAGAAAAGATAGATAAACACCTTAGAAATAAGCCTCTTCAAGGGGGCAACCTCCTTTACATTACACAAATGAACAATTCTTGGATGATACAAATGACAAGACCTCCTTTCTCTATATAGGAGTCTAAGGGGTCATAATATAATCAGAGCCGACATAATAATAATAATGTAAGGGCACAATAATAACAATAGTGGGCTTCTATGGGACACAATAATAACAATATGGGGACTACATGGGCACAAAAATATAATAAGTGGGTTGTACTAATAACAATAAGGGGTTACAGTAGTAGTATAGGGACCTAACATGCCCCTCTCCTTTGAAAAGTGTTGTCCTCAACGCTTGAGTAGTTCTTGATGCTTCTGTATAAAATTCTCAACCTTCCATGTGGAATCTTTAGCGGGTAAGTTCTTCCACTTGATGAGATACTCTGAAATTGATCAATTTCGTAGTTGTTGACTTCTCGGTTCTATGAATGCTTTAGGTTCCAATATGATTTCTCCTTCCTTGTCAAGTTCTGGAAATATTGTTGAAACTCGAATATTCGGTAATTTTTGAATGACTTCCCACCCCACTTCACCATTCTTCCATTCATCCCTTTCTTTGTTTATCAAATTTGGTTGGATAATTATACCAACCTCTACCATTTCTGCAACCATATGTTCAATTTCACTCCTTTGGGCATATGGATATCTATAAGACCTGATGTTTGGAGGAACACTTCCTGGAATAGAATGATCATGATAACGAATACGCAGGAGACTTTTGGGAGTCTCAAATACCTTGGAATGATTCTCTAAGACTTTTTGTAGATCTGGAGAAATAAATGATTTCGATGTGGGAACCATTAGCGAACATAATTGTGCAATTACGCCTCGTTGTTCTTTATTTAGAAGCTTTGTCATTCTGTTAGCGCTGATTATCTTTCCTGGTTTCCTTGTGATACCCCTTAATTCAACTTACTTTCCTTCAGAAGAAAATTTCATGAAAAGTTCTTGAAAATTAAAATCTATTGTACCCAAGGGTTGTAGCCATTGGACTCCTAGTACAGCATCAGTACCACCCATTGGAACGGAAAGCATTGGGTTATTCAATACGTATTCTCCCATGGATAGCTTGATATTATGGCACTTTCCAGAGCAATTTATGGTTCCTCCACTTACAAGCGTCACTTGACACTCTGGTGCTAGATATAGGAAGCAATTCATTTCCTTGGCTATCTTACAATGAATAAAATTACGGGTACTACTCGAATGAATCAACACTATTACCTTTTTTTTCTTGATATGGCCTTCTATCTTTATAGTTTGAGGAGTGGTAATTCTGACCAATGCATTACAAGATATGGTCAAATTCATTTCTTCTTTCTTTGGGGTTAGTTCCTGGTGAGTATCTTTTTCTTTTGATGTTTCTTGATACTTTTCTTCCTGATATTTCACTGCTTGAACCTTTTCCTTCTTGATATGTCCTTCTATCTTGAGAGTTTGAGGAGTGGTAATTCCTACCATTGCAATACAAGATATGGTCGGATTCATTTGTTCTTTCTCTAGGGTTGGTTCTCAGTGTAAATCCTCTTCTTTCAACGTTTCTTGATCCTTTTTATCATTAGGAGGCCTTTCTTGTAGCAGCTTTGTCCCACCTTCCTTCAAACCATCCACATCTTTGTTCAAATCTTCCATGACTTTCTTCTAATATGTTTTCATACCATTGATATCAGCTTCCATGGCATAGATTAAACTATTTATCTTTTGCTCCTCTAGAATATCATTTACCCTTATATTCAATTTTTGAAAGTCCTCAATGTGCTCTGCCATTAAACCCTTTTGTTTGAGATTTATCAATTGGCTAAAGAAGGTGTTGCTCTTGGTATCCTCATAATGCGCTTACGAGAACAAAGCCCTTTATACAATAAAAATTGATTCGGTTCTAAATAATTAGATGCAATAAGTACCTTTTGTAATAGTGGTACACCATGTAGACCAAAATCTTTCTCCATCTGTAGTATCCAATTTACCAAATCCTTGCCATCAAACTTCCTCATCTCGCTTTTTCTTGATTTTAGGAGCTATATTTTTAAACAACTGTAAATCTCTAATTTTGGATCCTTAAGTTCTTCAATTTCGGCTTGTAATATCCCTTTGAGTCCTCTTTCTAACTCCGCAAGTCTGATCACAATTGGATTCCTGAAGAAAGATTTATTCCCAATCTCCTGGGATGACCTAATTATAGACTAGTTCAGTAGAGTGAACTTGTACGATGTGCCACGTGTCACTATTTCAACCTCAGGTTCTTAAAATTATACCCAAACAAAATACAGACTGTCTTGTTTCTGTAACTTCTTACGAAATTTCAATCTGATGCTCAGAGAGAATGTGATGACTCTTTTCCCAAGGTCACCTACCTAGGATGTAATTCAGGAGTCTACAAAAACCCTAACTTCCTCAGATCATATATCTGAAACTATAGCGATCCAAGATCTAAAATTTGGACCCATGGTTCAAACCGATTGCTTCTCAAATGGGTTATTGTTTTAGCTTCTGAAACTTCGTAGTCAAAATGTTATAGCGAAAATTCCATGATGACTTGTTTTAGATGAAATTCTGGAGCTTGGAAACACCCTAACTTCCTCAGATCGTATCTCTGAAAATATAGTGAGACCAGATTTGAAATTTGTACCCAAGGTTCAGCGTGATTTTTTCTCAAATGGGTTTTTGTTTTCACTTCTGAAACATCGCAGAAACAAAGTTAAAGCGAAACTTCCACGAGACGTGTTTGGAGTAGTGAAACCCTAGAATCCAAAGCTCTAATACCAAATGTTATGAAACCAGCTCACAAAAAGATAGAAAAGATAGATAGATGCCTTAGAAATAAGCCTCTTAGAGGGGGCAACCTCCTTTACATTAAACAAATGAACAATTCTTGGATGATACAAATGACAAGACCTCCTTTCTATATATAGGAGTCTAAGGGGTCATAATATAATCAGAGTCGACATAACAATAATAATGTAAGGGCACAATAATAACAATATGGGGAATACATGGGCACAACAATATAATAAGGGGGCTGTACTAATAACAATAAGCAGTTACAGTAGTAGTATAGGGACCTAACAAATAGAGTCTACAAGGATGTCTTAGGGGGTGGATAAGCTACTAGGAAAGAGGATTCTTCCCTAGTGGAGTCGCCAATTTTTTTTGGAGAATTTAGCATCTATTCCTCTCCTCCCCCTTGTATCAATTCCGTTGCTCCTTCCCATACTTAATACGCTTCAAAAGTACCCTGTCAACACAATAGAAGATGAAAACATATCAAAGCATATGATCCATTGAATATAAATGAAAGGAATCAGAAGCAATTCATACATATAAGCATTATGAAAGAACACATCATATGGAAAAAGGTTCAAACACTTTATTAGATAGAATAAGGAATTACAACCATCAGTGTTTGATTCAAAGTCATTCCTCCAGCTTGGATCCCATCCACATCACATCAAAATCAAGACAAGCTTGTGGCATCACATCATTTGCTCCAAAGTCAAGTCTCATAGTAGCATTGTCTCCTTACAATTCAACATAATTCAGCCCCTGATCACTTAGATGAGTGGTCAATTTATAGGAAGATGAAGGAGGTTTTGTCATTAGTGGTGACATTGAATGGCATTCCATACTTAGAATTAGTTCCATGGAGGAAGGGATGAGAGGATAGGATTATCCTTAACTCATTCCTCATCCATTTTTGAGCTCATAGGAGTTGATAAGACAGGTAAAATTCTAGATGACTCCAAAAGATAAGAATATTCCCCAAACCCTATGTGAATTTCGCTCATTCTCGCCTAGCACAAGTGAAAGGAAGCCTAAGTGCTCTGTAGAGCACCTTGGTAGTGGACTCAACTACTATGCAGCGCACCTTAATAAGGGCTTACCTACGTTGGTCACTCTAGAGGCAATTTCTGGATGTCTTCAAGTCATGAAACTGTCTGGGAAGGAGGCATTCAAAGGGTTGACTTGTTTAGAGCATGAAACAACTGATTTTAAGGTTTGATGAGTCCTAAATAATTGATATGAATGTTGGGATTTGATGTGCCCAAATGGATCTGTAATAAACATGCCCTAAGTAATGTACCTCTCTCTGAAAGAAAATACATTTACTAAGCTTGGCATACAACTGATGCTCTCTTAGAAATATCAACACTATTGCTAAGTTTCTGTCATGCACTTCCTCATTCTTAAAATATATCAATATATCATCAATGAATGCAATAACAAACTTGTCCAGATAAGGATGAAACACACTATTCATCAAGCACATGAAAGTAGCTGGAGCATTAGTAAAACCAAAAGGAACTACAACAAACTCATAACGCCCATACCTGGTCCAAAAAGAAGACTTGTAGATGTTCTCTTATTTAATGTGTACCTAATGGTATCTTGATCTCAAATCAATCTTTGAGAACACCATTGCTCCTTTCAACTGGTCAAACAAGTCATTGATCCTTGGTAACATATACTTGTTCTTGATGATTACCTTGTTCAGTTGTCTATAATCAATGAAAAATCTAAGAGTACCATCCTTCTTCTTCAAAAACAACATTAGTGCACCCCACGTTGATATATCTAGCCTCATTTATCCCTTATCAAGAATTTCCTTCAACTGCAACCTCAATTCTACTAACTCTGGGGTGCTCATCCTATATGGTGTCTTTGATGCTGGTGCTACCCCTGGTACCAACTCAATAGAAACGTCCACTTCCCTGTGAGGTGGAAAATCTGAAATATCTACTGGGAACATATCCTGAAACTACTGCAAGATCGAGTACCTCTTCAAAACTTCTGCATCTTCAACATCCTTACCTTTATCACTAGAAATATGTATTGCAAATAACACACACCCTTTCCTGCGACTGCACTTCACTTTCATAGTTGTATCCATTGTAACTACTGTTGCCTTATTCTTACCTTGCAATATTCTTTTTTCTCTATTGTCATCCAAGCACTCAATAGCCTTGTCATAATATTCTACTTTGGTCCTGTCAAGGTACATCTAATCCATACCCAAAAGCATACTATATGATCCCAATGGAAGTACATTTATATGCGCTGATGCAGGCATACCATTCAGCTCAAATGCACAAGCTCTTACCCAATGATAAACCCTCTTCTTAGTAGCAATAACAATTGCACCAACCAAGACTTTGCATGCACTTATTTATTCAAACCACACTTATCCACTAGTTCAAGATTAACATAACTATAATTAGATTAGGTCAATCAAAATTGAAACAACTTGATCACAAATATTACCATCCATCTCAATAATAGATGCCTAATGGTCCACCTATGTTGATCCAACGGGATATTAGTGGCCACCTTCCTATTCCACCTAGACCTCTAGTCAGTATCATATGTTTCCTTTTTTATTGTATCATTTACTATTTTTGGAAGTTTTTTCGGGTCATGAACTTCCAGAGCAATTTTGACCCCCTAAATGGCATTTATTTTTTAGGTCCACAACATAGTCCTGCTGCAAACCCTAGAGTACTCGAAGATACATTTCCAACAAGGTATCGTATACAGAAAATGGAGATAATATGACCAAGTTACGACCTGAGGAAGTTAGCTATCCAACTAACCCCAACAGGGCCCACAAACTCTTGACGTTCTATCTCCTATGGTTAGGGTTTTGGTTTTTTAGGGTTTTCCCTTATTGTTCAATAATATATAGGCCCTTGAGCCTCATTGTAACACAGTCCATAGGCATGTAGCTACTGCATCTCTTCTTAGAAATAAGCTACCATTGCCCGAGCTAGTTTATTTCCATTCTGTTTGTAAGCATATTTTAGTTTTCTGATATTGATGAAATGAAGTGTTATTTTTTATGCATTTATGTATTTATGGTTAGATCTATAATTTGTTGTGTTCTTGTTTAAATTCATATCAGTGGTATCAAATCGGTCTGCTCTTTCTCTGTTTTTCTTTACATGTCCCCAACGAGGTCAGATTATAAGGAGTTAGGGCTCGAACTGGTTAAACCTTT
This sequence comes from Pinus tabuliformis, assembly GCA_031772625.1. NCBI lineage: Eukaryota > Viridiplantae > Streptophyta > Pinopsida > Pinales > Pinaceae > Pinus > Pinus tabuliformis. The sequence continues at coordinate 102,999,299 of CM062819.1, read as the reverse complement.
GCAAGACCAGTCTCACAAACCCCGACAGCCTCCCATGGCAGAAGAAAAGAAAGAATATGGGGTAGGAGATCCTTTCAAAATATTTCTCGAGGAAGCCTCGAGCGAAAGAGGAATGTGATGGTGGATAACTTTGCCCAAATCCTTCGACTTCTACCCAAAAACAACGCATATTCATCCAACAACCACTCTAGAGGTGCCACTCCTTTTAAGGTATAATTTAACTTTGATATTCCCATATTTGAGCGCTAGATATATGCAAAATCCAAAGATAAATGGTTAAATCTATTGGAAGGATATTTTTTAGTTCATGACTTTTCCAATCGGGAAAATATTACTTTGACACTTCTCAAAGCCACCCCACACGTCAAGGATTGGTGAGAAACCTACTACAAACAAAAGGACGAGAGGGAATCCTCATTGTTTTTAGCCACACCAACTTGGAATTCTTTCTGAGATGCCATCAAGGAACAATATTACCCTGTCAGGAGCTATGAAGATAAATACATAAAGTGGACCACGCTATGGCAGGGAAGGGACCAAGATGTGCCAGAGTTCACAAATGTTTTCCATACCCTTCAAACGAAGCTGGGTATCAAGGATTCTGAGCATAATTTTGTACTCAGGTATTACCACTGCCTACACAAGTACATCCATGATGATATGGAGTTCCTGGACATCTCCTCACTCAGCACAGCGTACTGATACATCGTCAAGATTAAGCAGAAATTTAAATACAAGAAGCGAGACTTTGTATTTGCGAATCCAAAGAAAGGAAAAGATGCCCCGAAACCATAGAGAAAATGACAAATCCAAGGCAGGGTGACCCAGGACAACCCACTGAATCCACAAGCAAAGAACACCACCACAAAGAAAAAGAAGGACACAGGAAAGTGGTGTGTGTTCCATAAGAGCTCCACTCACAACACAAGTGAGTGTCGGGCCAAGCAGTCACTAGTGGCCAAGATGAAGGCTTTTGAATCAGACACATGTTATGAATCTAAGTTAGAACCCAACAAGGGGAATGAAAAAGGTAATAAAATCATTGACGTAGAGCCTAGTTCCACCGTGGTCGCCACCAAGATCCAGAAGAATGAGCCTGTAGATCTAAAGGAGGGGGAATGCCTCTTCCACTCATAGATATGGGTGAAGGGTTCCCCACTGTAGTTCATTGTCGATGGTAGGAGCCAAAAGAACCTCATTTCAGTAGAGTTCGTGAAGCGGCTTGGCCTACTGACTACCACACATCCACATCCATACACCATCAGGTGGCTCCACCAAGGAAGAGATCTCCGAGTCAACCAACAATGTCACCTTCCCTACAACATCAAGCCCTTCATGGATGAGGTATTGTGTGATGTTTCTACTCTTGAAGTTTATGATGTATTATTAGGATAACCATACTTATGGAAGTGACATGTTGTATATGAGTGTAGAAATCACTCTATGATTATTACTTTTGCCAATGAGTTGTACATGATACTAGAGGAAGCCCCACCTACCGCCATCTCTTTGATCATTGCAAAGCAATGCAGTAAGATCATTTCCCAGACCAGAATTTTTTTTTCTTATGATTCGCCCTCAAGGCAAGAAGAAGGTTGTGGCCACAGATTCTAGACATGGCTCCTCTGCATAACAACATTATATGGACAAGGTCATGGAGGAGTACAAGGAAATTTTCACCTCACATATAGGGATATCTCTGTAGTGTTAGGTCATGCACTCCATTGATCTAACCCCAGACACGCCACTACCCAATGGAATGATCTATCAACCCTCTATTCTAGAGAACGATGAGATCAAGAGGCAGATTGAGGAGATGTTGCAGAAAGGGTACATCAGGCCAAGCTCATCACCTTATGGGAGCCTGATTGAATTGGTATAGAAGAAGGACAAGACCTAGATACCCTGTATTGACTATTAGGTGCTAAACAAGATCACTGTCTGGAATAGGTACCCAATCCCATAGATTGATGAACTTCTGGACCAACTCAAGGGGGGAAATTTTTTTAGCAAGATTGATTTGAAGTTAGGTTATCACCAGGTGCCTATCGAACCCTCGAATGTGTGGAAGACTACCTTCAAATTCAAGGAGGGACTTTTCGAATGGTTTTTCATGCCTTTCTAGTTGACGAATGACCCCGAAACCTTCATGATATTGATGGAAGAAATATTGTGACCTTTCATGAATGCATTCATGGTGGTGTATTTAGATGACATCTTGATCTTCAACTAGAGTTGGGAAGAGCACCTCCACCATATTGGATAGGTCCTTCAAACCCTGCGATAACACACACTGTGTGCCAATTTGGAGAAATACACTTTTGGCATGACCCAGGTTCAATATCTAAGGTACATCATTGATGAGAAGGGTGTGCATGTGGACCCAACCAAGATACAATTCATTCGGGATTGGCAAGCCCAAACCACTCTAACAAAGCTCCATATATTTTTGGGTCTTTCCAATTTCTACCGCAGGTTCAGGTTGGGATTCTCTCATATCACTTAGCCTTTGAGTCAAGTCACCAAGGGCAGAGTGAAAGAAAAGTTTTTTTGGCCTGAAACTGAACATAAGGAATTTGACAAGTTGAAGCATCGCCTTTGCTTTGCACCAGTGCTCACATTACCAGACCTGCAACAACCATTTGAGATTGAGATAGACACCTCCGACTATGCTATTAGTGTAGTTCTTACTTAGCAGGGGCATCTAGTGGCTTACCACAATGAGACACTTTCAGACACAGTCCGAAATTATCCCACTTATGACAAAGAAATGTATTCCATTATGTAGGCCTGTCGTCAATGGATGCATTACATTTTGGGGAAGGAAACACTCATCCACATAGACCACTGACCCCTGCAGTACATACACACACAAGGGAAGTTGCAGAATGATCACCATCAGAAATGGTCCACATACCTAAAATAGTTCCATTTGAACTGTAGAGTCTCCAAAATGTATTCAAAATATCATCCACTTTCACCTTTATCGCCACCATTTCACTCACATGTCAAAACTCCATGACCATATAACCTTTCATTAGCCTCCATTTTCATAACTATATAGGTTCCATTTGTGTTCTCCAAAAGTCAATGATTTCTAGCATTATAAGTGAATTAAATGGTTAAAACTTAGAAAAATGGCATATACTTGCTAATACTTAAAAGTAGCTTGAGTTTCATGACATATGTAGGTCATTTGGAAGCTTCAAAGGCACCCTTATGTGGCCTCCAATGCTCAAATTCGAATTCTCTTCAAGATATGGAAGAAAATTTGGATAAAGGTCAAAGAGGATATGTGTCTCATCATTAACTATTTAAGTTGTAACTCTATGATATTTTCGAGGGATCTAGGGAGAGAATAATGGACCTCCATTAATGAAGTAGCTTCTTCTATTTTTGTATAGATAGGAGAGCCTCCTCCTTTCAAAGGCATGTGTAAAGTTAGGGAAATGCTCATGTTTTGAATATAGAATTTGGATTTGGCAGCATGCTCATGGGTGATGTTCACTTTGATTTGGTTATGCTTACATTTGGAGCCTCTCAAATTTCCATCCCTCATGCTTTTGGATTTGCAACCTATAATGGTGAGATTTATTGCTTTTCATAGATTAAGATTTATTGTTTTACATAGATTAAGATTTATTGCTTTCATAGGTTAAGATTTATTTGCTTTCATATCTAGAGGTTAAGAATGATTGTTTTTGCTTTCATTTCATGTCATGCGGTTTTGATTATTCATTTCATAGGATCTTGATTCGATAATGCACACATGATCCCTTAGAGTAGATTTCATTTCATGCAATTCCATTTCTGAAAGAGTGGTGTGATTTTCAATTCCTGTAAGTGTGATAGATTAAGATTTCAATTCTTGCAAGTGTGGTGGATTAAGATTTCAATTGCGCACACTGTACTATAATTTATTTTGAATTAATTGTTGAATTATAATAGGTGAATTTAGTTTGTCTTTATTTGGTTTCATAGTTAGGTTGATCTAAATTCGAAGTTCATTTCTAGCATATACAGTGCACGCACGCTTCACAAGTTTTACGAAATCCCCGGGTTGAAAATTAAATGATAGGTAATTAATTTGCCTCAACATGAACATTAAATACAAGAAGGGAAGCACAAATAATGTTGTAGACTACCTCAACCGACTACCAGTCATGGCACTGATCACTGTGCTCGAATCCTATGGGAACAAGACTTCAGGGTGGCTGCATATTTACAAGAGAGATCCAGATATTTGTAGCACATACCAGACACTCCTTGAAGGTAAGCAAGTTCCAAATGTTTAACTCCAATATGCATTGTTATGCCACCTGGCACACATCTATGTTCCTTCAAGTGAGCGTGCCAAATGATTTGGGAGGTGTACTACAGTCAGGTCGTTGGACATTTCAGGGTAGAGAACATAGTGGATGTACTGCAAAAGTATTTTTATTGGCCAAATCTTTGTCAATATGTTGGGAAGTACATTAGATCCTGCAATGATTGTGCCATGTCCAAAGAAAACATCAAGAAGCAAGGCCTATATACTCCTCTTCCTATTGCTAATCGAACTTGGGAATCCAGCTCCATGGATTACATGTTGGGCCTTCCTTCTACTAAGCATGACAACAACTACATTTTTGTGGTCATCGACAAATTCTCTAATATGGCCATCATGATGGCCTACAAGAAGAGTATCATAGCAGAGGCCAATGCTAAGCTCTTCTTTGAGCAAGTGTGGGTACACTTTCGGATCCCATAGTCCATTATCTCATATCACGATAGTAGATTCCTAAGTGAATTTTGGTCAAGTCTCTGGTTGATGCTAGATACCAAACTTACTAAGTCCACGGGTTTCCACCCTCAAACTGATGGCCAAATAGAGGTCATCAATAGGATGATTGTACACATTTTGTGCTTGTACAACCCAAAAAATCCACGCACAAGGGATGAAATCCCCCCTATGTCCAACACAACTACAACAGAGCTATCCATAGCTCAATGGGCCACAACCCCTTTTAGGTAGGGCTGGGATTTCAACCATTATCTCCCATTGATGTGGCCATACCATTTGTAACTACTCAGGATGATTCGACTAACGTCCAGTCCAAAGCCGACATGGCTAACAACTTCATTGAGCATATTCTACACATCCTCCAGTAGGTCCATGATATATTGGATATAGCCATTGCTAAGTATAATCATATCCATGATCAACATCAAGTGTCACAAAAGTTCTAGGTGGGTGACAAATTTTGGCTACATTTGCAAAAGAAGCACCTTCCTAGACCCCACCGCAAGCTTCACCCGCTCCGACATGGGCCATACACCATCACCAAGGCTGTAAGGTAAAATTCATTCGAGCTCAACATTCAATCCTTCCTTGGTCTACACTGATTGTTCAATGTAGATCGCCTTCGACCATATTTTCCACCATTGCTAGACACATCCAACATTGCAGAACAACTCACACCAACAGAACTAAACCTAGACTACATGGAACATGCCACAATTGAACAAGTCATGGACACACAGATAAATAACACTTGCCAATAGAGGATCCAACTATGTCGAGTTATCAAAGTAGGCCATCTCCTTCACTAGGACAAGTGGTTCACCAGGGAGCAGGTTTAACAGAATTTTCCTCACCTCATGGGGGATCTTCACGTAATGGGGACCATTGCTTCCTAAGGAGGGAGGAATGCTCCAAGTGTATATTAGTGTCCACTCGCCTATTCCACCTAGACCTCCAGTTAACTTCATCAGTTTCCTTGTTTATTGTAGCATTTACCAATTTTAGTAATTTTTTGGGTTGTGAACTTCTAAAGTAGTGTTGACCCCCTAAACGACATTTTTTTTATGTTCGAAGCAGACCCATTGCCTTAAGTAGAGCCCTTCCACAAATCTTTTAGTACTCGAATAGACCTTTCCAATAAGGTATCATTCATGCCAAACAAAGATAATATGACTAATTTATGACCCCAGGAAGTTGGCTGCCCAACTAACCCCAGTGGGGCCCTAAAACTCTTGGCATTCCATCTCCTGGTGTTAGAGTTTTGGTTGTTTATGGTTTTCCCTTGCTGTTCAATAATAAATAGGCCCTTGAGCCTGTTGGGTCCCTATAATACTAGTGATTATCCCATTACTATTGTATTTATACCCCTTATTAATATTGTTGTGCCCCTATTGCCCCCATATTGTTATTACTGTGCCCCATAGAATCCCTCTATTGTTATTTTTGTGGCTTTATATTATTATTGTTAGGTCGGCTGGATTATATTGTGACTCCTTAGACTCCTATATATAGAAAGGAGGTTTTGTCATTTGAATCATCCAAGAATTGTTCATTTATGTAATGTAAAGGAGGTTTCCCCTCAAAGAGGCTGAATTATAAGGCGTTGATCTATCTTTTCTATCTTTTCTTGAGTTGGTTTCATAACATTTGGTATCAGAGCTTTGGATTCTAGGGTTTCGCTGCTCCAAACAGGTCATCGTGGAATTTTCACTATAACTTTTTTTCTGCGATGTTTCAGAAGTTGAAAGAAAACCCATTTGAGAAGAAATCGCGCTGAACCTCGGGTCCGAATTTCAGAGCTTTTCGCGCCATATTTGCAGAGATATGATCTGAGGAAGTTGGTCTTTTTGCAGACTCATGAATTACATTCCAAACAGGTGACCTGGGAAAAATTGTCATAACTTTCTCTCTGGGGATCGGATTGAAATTTCATAAGAAGGTATAGAAAGAGGACGGACTGTAGTTTCTTGTATGTATTTTTCAGATCCAAAGGTCGAAACAGTGACTTGTGGCACGTTGTACAAGTTCGCTCTACTGAACTAGTCTATAATCAAGTCACTGTGGGAGATTTCTCATAACTCTTCCTTGGAGAATACAATTTGGGCCAGACTTGTGGCATTGGAAAGAGGACACAGAAGGATACTACAGATCACAATTTCAGAACTGGAGGATCTAAATTTACAGAGATACATCAGATTCAATATCAGGCTTCTACAAAGTGAAAAAAGGTGTGTAATTTTTTTTTAAATTTTTGCGTAAGCTTGGTTTGAAGGAATTCAAAGGGAATAGTAAAGCATTATTATCGGTAACTGATGCCCCAAGGAAAGAAAATTAAAACACCTAGTAAGGAACCTGAAATCTCTAGCATGACTCATGAAGAAGAGGAAGAAATGCTACATGATATATCAAAATTACAAGAACAAGTGCAACAAATGTCACGCTCACAAAAGCTAACAAAAGCTAAGATAAATGGCGTGGAATCTAAGATAAATGGCGTGGAATCTAAGATAAAGGGCATGGAAGATAAGATGGATGATTCAAAGACAGATTTGAAGAGAGACATGGTAGATTTGAAGACAGATTTGAAGACAGATTTGACAAATTTTCTACAAGAAATACTTACTAATGGTGAAAAGCTTGTAAAGGAAACTCATGATGTGAACAAAAGAAATGTTAATCATGATTCTATAGACTCTAATGTTGGATCGAAGACCCACCATATTCCAAAAATCGATATGAGGAAGTTTGATGGCAAGGATCCTGCCACATGGATATTACAGATGGAGCAATTCTTTGATCTCAATAATATGCAAAACACACAAAAGGTACGTATGGCAACTTTATATTTGGAACCAAATCAGTTTGTATGGTATCAATCGCTTTGCTCTCATAAACAATTTATCACTTGGGCAATTTTTACGGAAGAATTGATAGCACATTATGAGGATACAAAAAGCAACACTTTTTTTAGCCAATTGATAAGTCTCAAACAAAAGGGTTCAATAATGGAGCACATTGAGGAATTCCAAAAATTGAACATAAGGGTAAAAGATATTCTAGGGGAGCATAGGATTGATGTGTTCATAGGGTCTTTAAAGGATAATATCCAACATGATGTTCGCCTTTGGAAACCTGATTCATTAGAGAAGGCATTCAGGTTAGAAAGAAAAATGGAAAGCAAAATTATGGAAACCAGGAAGCATACCACTCACAACTATAAAGACGGAAGTGTTGTTGCCCCTAGTCTTCCACAACTTATAAGGCTGACACCACAACAATTGGAAGAAAAAAGAGCAAAAGGGCTTTGTTACAGTTGTGATAGAAAATACACTAAATGTCATAAGTGTGCTGAGAAGAAATTATTCTACGTAGATTGTGAAGAGGAAGAAGAAAAGGAGCAAGAAAGGTCAAAAAGAGGATATACTCCAGGAACAAAGCCTAGATGAAGAACAAATAAATCCGACCATATCTTATAATGCATTGGCGGGAATTACCACTCCTCAAACCATCAAGATAGAAGGACAAATCAAGAAGAAAAAGGTAATAGTGTTGATTGATTCAGGAAGCACCCACAATTTTATTCATTGTAAGGTAGCAAAAGAATTGAATTGCTTCCTATATCCAGCACCAGAGTGTCAAGTGATGATTACAAATGGAGGAACAATAAATTGCTCTGGAAAGTGCCATAATATCAAGCTATCCATGGAAGAATATGTATTGACTAGCCCAATGCTTTCCATTCCAATGGGAGGTGCTGATGTTGTACTAGGAGTCCAATGGCTACAATCCTTGGGTACAATAGCTTTTAATTTTCAAGAAATTTTCATCAAATTTTCTACGGAAGGAAAGGAAGTTGAATTAAGGGGTATTGCAGGGAAACCGGGAAAGATAATCAGCTCTAATGGTATGACAAAGCTTCTAAAAAAGGAGCAAAGAGGTGTAATTGCACAATTATGTTCGCTAGATGTTTCCACATTGGAATCATCTATTTCTCCAGATCTCCAAAAATTCCTGGACAATCATTCCAAGGTATTTGAGACTCCCAAAGGTCTCCCACCTATGCGTGATCATGATCATGCTATTCATCTGATTCCATGAAGTGTTCCTCCAAACATCAGGCCGTACAGATATCCCTATGTCCAAAAGAGTGAAATTGAACGTATGGTTGCAGAAATGCTAGAGGCTAGTATAATTCAACCGAGTCAAAGTTCTTTCTCTACTCCAGTAGTATTGGTGCACAAGAAGGATGGATCATGGTGCATTTGTCTGGATTATAGGGAGCTCAACAAGCTCACTATTAAAGATAAGTTCCCCTTTCCTGTCATTGATGAATTACTGGATGAATTGCATGGATCAATTTACTTCACCAAGTTGGATATTCATTCAGGATATCATCAAATCAGAATGAAGACTGAAGACATTCTGAAAACAACATTTAGAACTCATGAGAGTCATTATGAATTTTTGGTCATGCCTTTTGGCCTTACCAATGCACCTTCAACATTTCAAGGTTTGATGAATTCAATTTTCAAACCATTCCTTAGAAAATTTGCGTTAGTATTTTTTTATGATATACTAATCTACAACAAGTCTTGGAAGGATAATGTTGAACATGTTGATAGGGTGCTACAACTATTGGTGGAGAAACAATTATATGCACAAAGATCCAAATGTTTCTTTGGAGTCGAGGAGGTGGAATATATGGGTCATATTGTATCTCATGTAGGAGTTAAGGTAGACCCTAGCAAAATTAAAGCCATTAGGGAATGGAAAATCCCCACATCCATAAAGCATTTGCGAGGATTTCTCGGGTTGATAGGGTATTATCGCAAGTTTGTTAAGAATTATGGGATAATAGCAGCACCTATAACAACATTATTGAAGAAAGATGCATTTTCATGGACTCCGGAAGCAACAAAGGCCTTTGAACATCTTAAAGAGGCAATGTGCCAAGCACCAGTCTTAGCTACACCGGACTTCACAAAAACCTTTATTGTGGAATGTGATTCTTTAGGAAATGGAATTGGTGTTTTTCTAATGCAAGATGAAAGACCCATTGCTTTTGAAAGTCGTCCAATCAAGGGAAAGTTTTTAAGCAAAACTATTTATGAGAAGGAAATGTTGGCAATACTCCATGCACTTAAGAAATGGCGACCCTACCTAATGGGAAAACACATCAAGGTAAAAACGGATCATGATAGCCTTAAATACTTTTTAGAGCAAAGATTATCCTCTGAAGAGCAACAAAAGTGGGTCACAAAGATGTTGGGTTATGACTTTGAAATCATCTACAAAAAAGGGAAGCAAAATGTGGCGGCATATGCACTCTCAAGAAAGGATGAGGATGTGGAAGCATTGTTGTGCGCCATTTCTATTATCCAACCAGATTGGATAAATGGAGCAAGGGAGGAATGGAAGAATGACGAAGAAGTGTGGGCACTTATTCGAAAGTTACAACAAGATTCCAGTACGTCTAATACATTTAGCTGGAAAAATGATTCGTTATGGTACAAAGATTGCTTATACCTCTGTAAGAATTCCTAGCTAGAACAAAAGATTCTTATGGAATTGCACACTTCTCCCTTAGGAGGGCACTCAGGATTTTTAAAAAATTACCACAGGGTTAAGAAGGAATTTTTTTGGGATGGCCTTAAATCAGATATTCAAAAGTTTGTGGCGGAATGTTTGGTTTGCCAACAAAATAAAGTTGAAACAATTAAGACACCGGGTCTATTACAACCTTTATCCATTCCAAGCCAATGTTGGGAGGAGGTTTCAATGGATTTTATCACAGGTTTACCCAAGTCTGAGGGAAAGAGTGTCATCATGGTGGTAGTTGACATACTTACGAAGTATGCACACTTTTGTGCATTATCACATCCATTTAAAGCCAGTACAGTTTCTACTGCATTTATGGAAACAATTCAAAAGCTACATGGAAACCCAAAGATTGTTGTAAGTGATAGAGATCCCATTTTCACGGGAAATGTTTGGACAGAATTATTTTCTTGTCTTGGTACTCAGTTAGCTCATAGCTCATCTTATCATCCTCAATCTGATGGGAAAACTGAGATAGTAAACAAATGTTTGGAAGGATATCTTCGTTGCTTTGTATCTAATAAACAGACACAATAGGTCAAATGGTTGCCTTTGGCTGAATGGTGGTATAACACTTCCTTCCATACAACAACAAAAATGACCCCATTTATGGCACTTTATGGGTATCAACCACCATCCATCACATCATATTTAAGAGAAAATTCTAAGGTTCAGGCAGTGGAACATCACATCGAACATCAACAACAAGTCCTCCAACTCTTAAAGGATAACCTCGTGTTGGCACAGAATAGAATGAAACAATGGGTAGATCAACATCGCAATGAAAGAATTTTTGACGTAGGTGATTGGGTATTCCTACGGCTACAACCATATAAGAAAATGTCCCTCAAGCAAGCTAAGAAGTATAATAAATTATCACCAAATTATTATGGTCCGTACAAGGTGTTGCAAAAGATTGGTACTATGGCATAGAAATTGGAGCTTCTTGTAGCTTCTCGATTGCACCTAGTTTTCCATGTTTCATTTTTAAAGAAGTTTATAGGAGATAAGCTCCCAGTTCAAACAATATTTCTAGAACTTGATGAGGAAGGGAAAATGATATTCGAACCGGAAGCAGTCACAGAAACAAGAACTCGACAGCTACGAATTCGATCAATTTCAGAGTATCTTATCAAGTGGAAGAACTTATCCGCTAAATATTCCACATGGGAGGATGAGAATTTTATGCAGAAGTATCCAGAACTACTCAAACGTTGAGGAAAACACTTTTTTGAAGGAGAGGGGCATGTTGGGTCCCTATAATACTAGTGATTACCACATTACTATTGTATTTATACCCCTTATTAATATTGTTGTGCCCCTATTGCCCCCATATTGTTATTACTGTGCCCCACAGAATCCCTCTATTGTTATTTTTGTGGCTTTATATTATTATTGTTAGGTCGGCTAGATTATATTGTGACTCCTTAGACTCCTATATATAGAAAGGAGGTTTTGTCATTTGAATCATCCAAGAATTGTTCATTTATGTAATGTAAAGGAGATTGCCCCCTCGAAGAGGCTGAATTCTAAGGCGTTGATCTATCTTTTCTATCTTTTCTTGAGCTGGTTTCATAACAGAGCCTCATTGTAACACAATTTAGAGCCATGTATTCGCCACATCTCTTCTCAGAGATAACCTACCATCATCTGAGCTATTTTATTTCCATTCTGTTTGTAAGCATATTTAGTATTTTGATATTAAATAAATGAAGTGTTATTTATACTGAATCTCTATATTTATGGTTATATTTGTAATTGGTTGCATTCCTATTTAAGTTCGGATCATGCCTGCTATCCAATGTTTCATAGATCCAAGGAATTCTCTATCCAACATCCCTGTTGATGGTGCTAGATTCCACCAAAATTGCAAGGGGATCTCCCCAATGTGAAGTCCCAATGAGACCTCAAACCATTTGGTGTAGGAGTCCCATCTAGTCATATGGCCCGACCACCATTAGAATGATAAGAAATGACTTGGTTAGAATCGTACATAAGAGAACACAACACCTCTTTGGGTCAGTGAGAATGTGAGCTTTGTGAGACTCCCAATGTAAGGTGTACAAGGGAGAATTACACAGTTGGAGAGAGAAATGAACCACTGGTTAGAAAATTAATAGTACTATCCTAAAGGGGGACCCAGGGAAATGAGAGAGACTTGTTGAGTACCTGCAGATTAGTCCACATAGTAAACAACAATCATTGAAACATAACAACATTCATTCAATAATATACATAGCTAAGCAACAAAATAGTTCATTAACTTAGTATGTGAATAAAAAAACATATACGATACACATAACCAAAATTGTCCAACTACATCTATGATAGATGTATGAAGGAATGCCAACTCATTGAGCTTCTAATTATAAGTGAAATATCCCAAGTACATTGTTACATGAGTGAATCACGGCATCCAATAGTGGAACATGAAGCCACAACTTGCATCTTCAAAGAATAATCTATTTCCTTTGTAGTACAAGAAAAGCCAAGGCTAGGCCTCCAAAAGGCTGACAAAAGTCCTCTTGTTTGAGTTATGAGGAGCTATTCAATAACAAACATAATGGATTTTGAGATTCCTCATGACTCTTGAGTTCCTATGACTGTTCATATTCTAATATGACTCATTACATTCCAATGTGTGGCTTTTCATATTCCATGTGTCCCTTGTACTTCATTACACAAAATTTATCACATAAGGCAATTTACAAATGAGACAGTGACCTAATAAGGCAAAACCGCAAAAGGAAAAAACTGATCAAATGGATAGATCATTTTCTTCTTCATGGAGTTCACTTGTGATGTAAGTGTGCCATCCTATGAACTCCTTTTCAATGGGTTCTACCATGATTGGAAAGTATCCTTTATAGCACACCTTCACCTCCAATCCCTCTAATAGTATGTTCTTGGAGCTTGACTAGACATTATTCCATAGCCATGAAAGCTTCATGTGTGCTTTTATTGGTACAAAGGCATACTACTGAATAACATATTTAGTCACCTCCAAGCCTTCCCATTCTAATACTTGTATGACTTTTTCAATGTAATCCCTGATCTCCTGAAAGATGACCTCCCTGCTTCTGATTTCTGTAAGATATTTGATGGCAAGCATCTCATTCTTCTGTATAAGAGACTCAAACCCATTATGCAGTCAATTGTAGGCAACCGTAGTGTTAACTGACTGTTCTCCACAATGAAAGAAGTTCTATAGGAGGAGTGTCAACTGCACTATGTCAATTTTTGTGGAGATTTTATTGCTCTTTTCCAAATGCTACAGGTAATTTGGATATTTGGCAGTCCACTCCTGCATCTAGTCAACTACTCTGGTTTCTATATTTAGGAGTTTCACCAATTTCTGTGCATTCTTCTGGATGGAAATGAGAGGAGACATGACATGTTGTATAATTATTGTATCATCATATAGTCATGCCATAATGTCCTCCATTGGTCCCAATTCATCTAGCATGACGCACTTCCATTCGGCAATATTGGAGTTTTGTGATGATAGTTGTTGGTTCTCCACTGCAAGATGTTCTACTTGCTGCTTCATCACAACAAGTTATTTTTTCAACCTAGCATTCTTGTTCAACAAGTATTCTGAGTTATCCTGTGTTGGTGTAGCAAATGAAACATTTATCACTATAACTACCCTCAGATTTCTTCTAGTGTTGGAGGTGATCACCTTTTATGTCGCTACTGAGACTGGATTCTAAGGATCTTGTGGGAAGTATCTATGCCTTTGTTGCACACTCCTTTTATTCATTTGATCAAACGTTACGCTGCATACGTCCATGACTTGATTTGCTAGTGGAGATGTGATCCCCATCTCTCCAAATGGAAGATGACCTCCCATGGGTGTTTTTTCACTTGGAGTACTGGGCTCATCATCCATGGGCTAGATGGTATCTTATTCCTCTAATTTCTCTTCCTCCAACTCTTGAGTCAATTGTTCTTCTTCTAGCCTCTGTGTTTCTTCCTCCTCCTGAAATTGCTTCTGTTGTTCTTCCTCTATCTGTCTACTATCTTCTTGTTCTATCTGTTGCTTCTCAAGAAACTCATCTTGTTTCGTGTTCTCCTCCTCTTCTCTTTCTTCTTCTTCTTCTCCTTCTCTTCTATTTGGCTCGGTTTGTGAAGCTTCTATTTTCAAAGGATCGACTTTTCATTTCCTGCTACTCTCACCTAATGAACTTGATCTTTTTCCTGGGAGCTAACTTATTTACTTGGGGTGTTGTTTCCTCCTCCTCCTGCTCTTGCTCTTACAAGTCCTAAGCTTGTGGGTCATGGGGTGAACTGGCTTGTGTGGCTAGATGTGTCTTCATTCTAACATTGTGTCAATTGTTTATCTTTTCATCTTCTGGTATGGACAATGATGAATACCCCGTGTTATGGCCATCCCTTTGACAATGCAACCTAATAATTCCCCTAGGATCATATGCATGGAATTATTTAGTGATAAAGTGTAGGCACTTAAGCTCTTCTATCACAACTGATAATGCCTTATGATTCTTTAATTTGTACAATTTTATCCTCCATGGAAATATAGGCTAATGGGATTTTTCCCTCCTATGAAGAATTCTTGACATCCCCTTGTCCAGTTAATTTTCCACCTCCTACATGAAAACCTTGTTTGTCACATATCACAACATAAGATGAGGGGTTCTTTGACATCTGAAGCATCTAATATATTTGCCATTAGGAGTTGCAAACCAGCCCATGATATATTGAAGTCAATCCTTACTTGACTAGTCATGCATGGTGGATCAATGTTGAATGTTAGGAAAAAAATAGTTGCAAAGAAATGTTTTGCCAACCTGTCGTATGCGCCTTTGAACCTTCCTTTTGATAACACCTTACGGTGGAAATTAATTCTGAACTTTTCTTTAGGATTCCAGTTCCAATATAGTTTCAGGAATGTATACCATGCATAGAACCCATCTAGGAGATATGCAAACATGTAGAATTATGAACTTTATTTTCCTCTAAAGATGCTTTAGCCTACCCCACATGTCGTTGCAGTTCATATGATAACATATCCACCCAATTGAAGACTCTTTCATGGTTCACCACCAGATTGAGCATATATATTCAATTTTCTTGGAACACTTTAGTGTTCTTAAGCCCAAACATATGACATTACATAGCCATCAAATAATGATATACATCTTTCCTAATATTTGTCGAATAAATTGTTGATGGGCGATGAAAGAATTTGGCAGGTTCTTGATTCCATTGTTAAATAACATCAGTCATGTCCAAGGCAGCCCATCTTGTGTATAAATTATCATTTGCATAATCATTTGGATTTATCATCTTATAGTATGTTTGCTTATCCTCACCATAATAGGTGATGAGGTGACCACCACTCTCACTGTGGAGCACAAGGTGAGAGTCATCCATGTGTGTGATGATCCATTCAATAGCCTCAACACATGGAATGACTATGAATATGCATGTGATCCAGTGTATCCTTGAATTCTTAATGTTGATATATGCATGAACATATTCTAAGTCCTCCATAAAATTCTCCCACATGAATGTGTTGTAGATCTTTCTCTAGGTAACCTCTGTTATCTTTTCAATAAAACACTATGTGTCTGCATGTATAGGAACACTGAGCTTTGCAACTTCAATCAACTCACTAGTGCTTACTTCTAAAAGTTCTCTTGAGGCTACTTTACGAGGTGGCATGTATCCAACAAATGACCACACAATGGTGACAATTGTAGCACGATCACCTATTTGTGGAATCACAGTCATAGCGACAAGATCAACTTAAAACAAATAACTATGAAAAGAAAATGTGAATCAGGCTCAAAGAGTCATCACGAATGATAGATCATGAAAAAAAATGAAATACAACCAAAAATAACTTCCATGCAAGCAAAATACACATGCAAAATAGGAGGGCAGACTCTCAAAGCATAAAGGGGCATTCATGGTCATTCAGGGCTTCGTAGTGCATTCATGCACTAAAAAAAGAGGAAAAAATCAATTAGGGTGCATTATAGAAATGAGAAAAGAGGAATTTAGGTATTCCCTATGCACCCATCTACCCCGGGAGACAACGAGGGCACAATATCACACTCCAAAAGGATGAAGGATGAAGGCAATAAAGCTTTGAGTCTTCAAATTGTGCCTATGCGCTCAAGGAAAAGGAGGGTGAACTGTTTCATGTTGGAAGGATGAATGGATGGAGCTTCGTGCCTTTGTGATGAACCCATGCGCCCTAAGGAAAATATGGCTTACTATAGCACTCCGAAGGGTCAAAGGGAAAGGCTTCATGCCTTCGTGATGCACCCATGCACTTAGGAAGAAAACTGGGTCAAACAGGGTGCAATTTTCAAGGCTGAAGGAGCTTCGAGCTGAAGGAGTGTGATCTTCCTATAGAAAGATCAAAAACATTTTTAATTAACAGGATTTGATGCTAAGACAAGGAGAATAATTATCTGCAAGGATTTATAGTTGTTTTCGCATGCATGGCGGAACACAGAAGTGATGAGCCTTATAAATGGGTAATTATATGGGCTCATTTTACCTCCTAACCTAGTCAAATCAACCATTCTCTTAGCTTATTGAATGATTTTCTGATTATATTTATGCTTATAGGGTGAGTTCAGTTAGTTATGATGCGATGTGGTCTAACATGTATTTAATGTAGATTATTGATGGGTTTTGAGGTCAAAGTCAAGGGTCTAGTGGTCAAATGGTAGTAATAACTCGAAGTAGATAGAGGAGAGGACTTATAGGAAGGAATCCCCCTCATTTATTACTCCTCACTTTGAATTCCCCTTCATTCAACTCGGAGTACAAGCAGCTGAATCATGCACTAGAAGGCAACCAAGCAAGTGGAGGATGACTGATAGTTATCTCCATTTTTGGGAGCCAAAGCTCCCTGATTTTAAGGAAGCTATTGTTAGCTTCAAATGTATAAGTAGAGAGTCCTAGGGCCTCACTAAGGTCGGAATTTTTTTCATGTAAACTCTGCTCAAATTTCGATCTTATTATTTTGTGATAGTTTCATGTAATCTTGCTATTGTTTTGATAATGAATATGGAATCCTTTTTGAGCTAGCACTGAGTTACCTCAGAGGGCTGAAGCTCTTGGGTTAGGGTCCAATCCAAGTAGCCAAGCTTCTCTCTACTTTTATTTGTATGCTTTACTTTAGTTTGTAGATTAATTTGTTGTTAGATGTATTTTTCTTATGGTTAAGAATAGATTGCTTTTGATGATTTAGTAGTTTTCTTCCATTTGTGCTTTCTGTAGTAGGTTAAGTAGTGATTAGAGAAGGTTCCAAAGGCTATAAAAAATGCCTTGGCCTCTCTTCCTCCCTCTAGGACCATGAATTGAGGAAAAGACTCTCTTGCTGCCCCAAAAACACAAATTTTCCTCATTCCTAGGACTTCTAGTGTTTGCAGTTCTTTAGTAGATTGGTTGTCTAGTTTTGCTTTTCTTTAGATCTTCTTTATCATGTTCACTTCCTAATTTTCAATAGTCCTCTTTCATGCTTTCCTTTCTTGCAAAATTTCCCAACATTTTCTTCTACACATCATAGGTTAGGCCATTTTAATGCAAAACTCTATTTTCCTAGGATGCACTCATTTCATTTGTTTCTTGATTTTTTTGATTTGCTGTCAGTTCCTATGCAGCAGATCACTTCCAGCAGTAGGCCAGCTTATCAGAAATAACATCCTCCATCTGATCCCTACCCTACATGTCTCCCAAACTTCACCTCAATTCTGCCCTAGTTTCCTTCATTTTTCATAGAACTTCTTCCTCTCTCCTTAAGCAAATCCAATCATCTTTCTCTGTCCTTGTGATTCATGGTAGACCTTAGGCACTCTAACACCTCATTCCAACCTTCATCCACCTTTTCCACCCACTCTCACACCCTCAGAACAGCAGAACTTGCTCCCGGACTCCTCCTGTAGGCCTCCTATAGTTTCCCTATTTTCCTCCTGTAGTTTTTCCTGTAGGCTTTCTTTTGAACGTCGAGTGTGGGAAAATCCTCCAGAAGGCCACCTAAGACCTCCTAAGACCCATCCACACCATCCTACATCCTCGCAAGCTCCAAAACCACCCTCCAATGCCACCTGTTTGCTACCACACTCACACACAATAAATTAGATGCATGATTAAATTCACATAAAAGCACATAAAAATCCAAAAATATGTTTTTTTGCTTATTTACTTCCAGAAATAGCATGGCTATATGTTTTTTACTTCCTTGAGTAGGTAATGGCATTTCTTTCATGGTTTTCATAGTGTTTTTGGCAAAAGTAGAATTGGCTTGTTAATTAGGCTTTACTGGGATTTGCTTTACATTCTAGTCTTTATCCTTTCTGTAATTAGAATAGCATTTGTAGAGTAATCTTTCTTTACTTTCATCACACATAGAGCTTATTCTGAAATATATAGAACTTGGCCTGAGATCCTAGTGATCTCGTGCCGACTGACCAAGTGACAACCTGCAGTGAGAACTAGTACTTGTGCATATAGCATCGACGCTTCCAAGTTTGTTACGAACTACCGGGTTGATAAAAGTAAAGTTGGCAGCTGAGGAGTTGCAACATTATTGTTGCAATACTGGCGCTCACCACTTTTTGGTGCCATTGCCGGGGAAGCGTCAGAGTATTCTATGATTACTACTTTCTTTCGTTTCTTCTTGCAACATTCTGCTAATAATTTATTTCAACAATGTAGATTAGTAATTTCTTTTCTTTCAGTTCTGCATTTCCTTGCTTTCCTTTCTAATTCTACAAATTTCATTTCAGCAAAAGTAGACTAGTCATTTCCTTTCTTTCAGTTCTACATTTCCTTTCTTTCCTTTTCAATTCTGCAAATTTCCATTCAGCAAGTTCATTTCAGCTAGTTTCAATTTGTTTTTTTCAATCACAATTTTAGTTTTTGCAGGTACTATCAGTGTGGGGAAAAAGAAATAGAAAACCAACCAAAAATATTTCCCTTCATACCTAGTAGCAATAGAGATAACTTAGGAAAAAAATTTCCCAACGCCCCTACTGCTTTACATAGCCAACCTTCTCTCTTCTTCAGTGGCTATGGTCAAGAACAAACCTTAGGTGAATAGCTAGACATATTTGAAGAACCTATAGGGGAAGAAGAAGAAAAAAAAATTCCTCTAGAGTCAATGGCTAAAAACAGAAATGCTAGGGGAAATGGAGAAAGAATAGAGGGTACCTTTCCCATTTGGGAATCCAATGGGGACACCAAAATGAAGATTATAAGTCCTTCAGCCCTACCTCACTTCTATGTCCTGACTACAGAAGATCCTGACACCTTCTTGTTTGAGTTCTTTGTCATTTGTCGAACTTATGACTATGCAGAAGACGAGCAAAAGTTGAAATTGTTCCCTTCTACTCTCAAGGATGCAGCATTGTGCTAGTTCATGGGATTACCTGGCAATAACATCACAACTTGGGCTTAGATGCAGCAAGCCTTTAACAACAAGTATCGAGACTATTTTAGGTCAAAAGATACTAAAGAAGAAATCTTCTGAATGACCATGGAAAGTGATGAGTCCCTGGAAGACTATGAAGAGCGGTTCTAGCTCAATTACAAAAGCGACGGGTGTACACTTGACCTTGAGTCTCTGAAGTTGGTCTTGCTCAGGGGAATCCGGGAAGACCTTTTAGACACCCTCCATCTACTGGCCGAGGGAGACATTTACCAACTATTCTATGAGGACATAAAGACTATTTTTAGAAACCATTCTAGAGCAGCCAGAAAGAAAGGTAAGGGGAGTCAACCCATAGCCAGTACCTCTTCTTCCAATTCATCCATTAAAGGGGAAATTGGAAGCATGCTGGAAGACTTCAAGAGTGATATGCTGCAGACTCTTTCCATGCAAATGGATACCTTACATATCAAAAGAAAACAAGAGGAAGCAAAGAGGGCTTTAGCAATTTTTTGCCCTAGATGCACCGGGAGGCATCCTAGGAATGAATGCCCATTACACTCTATAAAGGTCTGTTCAGTCTATGAAGAAAATAATTCTACAAATAAGTGCCCTTCCTTGCTCAGACTTAAAGTTGTATACCAAGGGTCCGAAGGAGGCACTGAACAGATCTATTACATAAACCAAAGGAGGCCGCTTGGACCTAGACCATACCAGCAGGGGATGCAAGGGACATCTCAGGCATACTACCACCCCAACCAAGTCTCCTCCATACCTTCTTGGGGCCCCTCTACTCATCCTTCCTGCTCCATGCCTCCTCCTTGGTCCTTCACATCTCAATATCATGCCCAACCAGCCACTCATTCATTTCAAACTTATGCTCAGCCACAGCCTCAGTGGAATGCACCTTATCAAGAGTGGAGGACCCAATACAAATCTCTTCCCACTCTTATGCCTCCACCACCTACCCAACCACAACAGTTACCTTCTACTCCACCAAGGCAACCCCAAATGCCTGCCCAGTCAAATCCGAACCTGAGCAACAGACAGGCTCAACAAGTGTATGGTGGGGAACCATCATGCCCAACTTATGCTGTGGAGATTCAAGAAATTAACTTGCAATCCATGAAAGTTCTCCCAGATAGCCAGCCTCCACCCAGGGAGGTTGAGGAAGATAAAGAGGAAAGCAAACCTAAAGCAAATCCACCCTTTCCTGAGAGACTATCCATGAAAATCTAGCCTACCCCATAAGAGATTTAACTCCTGGGATAATTGAAACATTTATGTGTGAAGATACCATTTCTCCAACCCATAAAATATGTGCCTATCTACAATAGGTTAATCAAAGAGAAGTGCTTTAGGCATCCAGGAAGGCACAAGAGAGATGCCCCAACCATCAATGTCATTGGACAACTGTCCGACCTGATGTTGGGACAGATAATCTGTCCAACATATCTAGATCCTAGAAGCCCAGTAGTTGATGTCCATATCAATGGCACAATGGTCCCACATGCTTTGATTGATCTGAGAACTGCCATTAATGTGATGACAAAGGACACAATGCTTAAACTTAATCTCCAAGACTCCTTGAGGAAGACCACGATAGTGCTGCAGCTAGCAGACTGCTCCACCGTGACCCCTGAGTGGATTGTGGAAGATGTGATGGTCTCCATTGATTCTTGGGAGTACCCCGCTGATTTCTTAGTTCTCCAGCCAAAGGAAAATCTCATTGGGTGTCCTCTCATCCTGGGAAGACCTTGGTTGGCTACAGCCGATGCCTACATCAATTACCGAGTTGGGAACATGACCATAAATAACAGGCACGTGTCCAAGCAATTAACCCTATATCCTCCTGCTCAACCATTGCTAGAACATGATATACCTCTCTGGTTGGAGGAGGAGGACGCGGATGAAGTTTATTCTGCACCACTTTGTACATTGGAAATCACCATGGGAGGAAAACTGCAAGATGAGGATGATATGATTGAAAATTTGATTCAGAATCCATCTCCCAATACATCACCATTAGAAGACATAGTAAGAGAAACCCAAAACAACCCCTCAATTGATCTTTGTGTGGCTAACCCCATTCCTCTCTGTGTCAAAAATGTAGAGTTTGGCCCAGGAAGAACATTGAAAATCAATCCATCCCTATCTACTTCCCAGGAGAAGGAGCTATGCAACATACTGAGAAAACATCTAGATGCCTTCACCTAGATTTATAAAAAGATGAAGGGAGTGCACCCTTAAGTATGTACTCATCATATATACATCAAGGAAGATTGAAAACTAGTCAGGCAACCTCAAAGGAGGATGAATCTAGCACTTAAAGATACTATTAAGGAAGAACTGCAGAAATTGCTTGATGCAGGATTCATCTATCCCATTTATGACAGTGAATGGGTCTCTCCTTTGTTGCTAGTGCCAAAGAAAAATGGTAAGTGGAGAATCTATGTCAACTATCGGGAATTGAACAAAGCCACTAAAAAGGACCATTTTCCTTTACCTTTCATAGATCAAGTGTTGGACGGTCTGGCAGGGAAAAAGTTTTTCTCTTTCCTAGATGGGTTTAGTAGGTACAATCAGATTCAAATCAGCCTAGAAGACCAAGATAATACCACTTTCACTTTTCCTTGGGATACCTTTGCATATCGGGTCCTTCCTTTTGGTTTGTGCAATGCTCCAGCCACTTTCCAAAGAGCGGTATTGAGTATATTTTCTGAATTGGTTCATGATGCAGTACAAATATACATGGATGATTTTACTCCTTATGGCTCTGACTTTCAGGAAGCTTTATCTAACCTAGGAAAAGTTCTATATAAGTGTGTTGAGATGAACCTATCCCTCAGTCCAGAAAAATGTGATTTTTATGACCAAAGGGACCGTGCTCGGTCATGCAATATCTCAACAAGGACTGCAGGTGGACCCCAACAAAATTGCCATCATCCAAAGGGTCCCACCTCATTAAAAGGTGAGAGATGTCAGAAGTTTCCTAAGCTTAGCTGGATATTATAGGAGATTCATTAAAGACTTCAGCAAGCTAGCCTCTCCTTTGTTTGGCCTCCTAGGCAAAGATGTTGAGTTCATATGGTCGGAAAACTGTCAAGAAGCCCTAAATACCTTGAAGAGCAAGTTAGTGACTGCCCCAATTCTCAGAGGCCCAAATTGGACCCTACCATTTCACATTTACACAGATGCCTCAAACAAAGCGATAGGAGTAGCCTTAGGACAAATTGATGGAAAGATACCCTATGCCATATACTTTATAAGCAAAAACTTGTCAAAGGCAGAGTCAAACTATACTGTGACCGAGAAGGAACTCCTAGCTGTCGTGCATTCCTTAAACAAATTCAGGCATTATATCACAGGCTATCAAACCTTTGTGCACACTGATCATGTTGCAATTAGATATTTAATGAACAAACTAGATGTAAATGCTCGCATTATTAGATGGTTGCTTTTACTGCAGCAGTTTGATTTGACAATTATTGATAAGCCTGGTAAAGAGAATTTTGTTGCTGACTTTTTGTCTAGTGTGAATTTTCCTGCAGGTGAAGAAGGAATGGTGGAGGACCAAATTCCAGATGAACACCTATTTGATATATCAGTATTCTCTCCATGGTTCACTAATATAGCAAACTATTTGGTTTCAGCACAGTTCCCACCACACCTATCCTCAAAAGAGAAGAGCAAGATAGTAAGGAAAAGCACCCCTTTCACCTAGATTGGAGGCAATCTCCTCAAACTTGGTCCAGATTAGATCTTGAGAAGATGTGTTAGGGAGGAGGAAGTCTTTGACATCCTCCTAACCTATCATGACGGGCCTTATGGAGGTCATTTTGTAGCAAAAATAATCACCTTCAAGATATTGCAAGTAGGCTACTACTAGCCCAATCTTCATCAGGATGTGTGATCGGTGTCAGAGGATGGGAAAACCCACTGAAAAGGATGAAATGCCCATGCAACCTCAAGTGACCTTTGAGCCATTTGAGAAGTAGGGCATGGACTTTGTGGGGCCTATCAACCCCCCTTCAAAGAAAAAGCAGTACATCATTGTGTGCACTGACTATCTGACAAAGTTGGCGGAGACAAAAGCAATCAAAGTAGTGACAGAGGAAAAAGTAGCTGAGTTTTTTAGGGAAAACATATTCTACAAATTCGGGTATCCAACAGAGTTGGTCATAGACCAAGGCAACCAGTTCACTTCCAACCTAATTGAAGACCTACTCACACATCATAAGATAGAGCACAGGACTTCAACCCCTTACCATCCACAAGCCAATGGGAAAGTGGAGGTCACTAACAGAGCATTGGAAGGGATCCTAACCAAGGTAGTGAGTAGCAGCAAAAAATATTGGGCGGACAGATTAGTTGAGGCTACTTGGGCCTACAAAACAACATGGAAGACCACCACCGGGTTCACACCCTATGAACTGGTCTATGGAAAGAAGGCTTTGTTGTTAATAGAGTTTGAATTCAATACCCTAAGGATGACATCTTAGCTCGACCTAGACCTCAGCCATGCATAGAAGGAGAGATTACTTCAGCTAAATGGATTGGATGAATACATATTGCAGGTCCTTCTCCATACCGAGGTAGTTCAACTTCAGAGAAATATATGGCATGACAAAAATATCAGGGAGAAGCAATTCCAAGAGGGATACTGGGCATCACTCTATGATTTAAGATACAAGGATTTCAAAGGCAAGATGAGAACAATATGGCTGGGACCCTACACTGTGGAGAAATGCAATGACAATGGTTCAGTTCTGATCAGAACCATTGATGATGAAGCCATCCCCATGCTTCTCAATGGACATCGGTTGAAAGTATACAAGAAACCCCTCTTTAAGCAAGAGTTTATTGAGGATTTGAATAAAACAATGATGGTAGTGGAGCATGTCTTAGCTTCCACTTCACCCACTCACTGAAGAAGAAAGAAAAAATAAGGACTCAAGTGAAAACCTCCATGAGGTGCTTGAGTCCCATCATTGGGTTGAAAACCTCTTCTAAGGTAGCCCAGTGATGTCAAAAAAAAGGGAAAAAAGGAAAGAATAAGATCCCTGGGTGAAAACCTCCCTTGGAGGCACCCAAGGCAACCAATTAGGGTGAAAACTTCTCTAAGGCACCCTAGTTGTTTTAAAAAAGAAAAAGAAAAAAGAGAAATGAATTTTTATTGCATTGCAGGTTTGCAGGAGGACTACAGGGAGTAGAAAAAGGTGCCAAGGGAACCCTGACATTCATACCAGCACCCATCTTATCTTCTTCACACCTTCCTCCATCATTTTTGGCATCTCTTACACCCCACTGTACCTTTTTCTTTCAAAACTGTGTTTTCTACAGGAGGCTCCTGTAGGAATGACAGAGAGCCAAAAGTGTCTACAGGAGGCAGTTTGAGGGACAAGAACAACTTCATGAGGAACCTATGATCCCTCTTACCACCTTCAAGCCTCCTTGCCATCATTTCCAAGCCTGCATCACACCCCAAGCATCATTTTTTTTTCCTGTCTAAGAGAAAACACAGAAGAAAACAATTTTTTAGTTTTGAAAAAACAAAAATAAAAAGAGGAAAAGGCACCAATAACCTTACCTGAAGCTTACCTACCATCCCTCCATCATTCATGACACCTCTAGCATTATTCTCGAGCTCCAAGCACAGGGAAAAGATGAAGTTTCCAGGGGAGAAGCAGCTACAAGAGCTCCTATAGGAATTCCTGTAGCAACTGATCCCATAGAAGTCCAGCACCAGCAACAAGAGAGTGCACACATGTAGGTTGAAAAGGCACATGCAGCTCAGCTCCAGCAAAAGAAGAACCTGCACAAGCACACAACCACACATCAGCAAGCAGAGATAGGATGCATTAAGGAAAATGAAGGCATACAGCAGAGAAAGCCACACCACCTCACAACAAATACACTCGGATCATAGGTAAGTAACTAAGTCACTCCTCTATTTGCGTCTATGTTGGGCCTCACAATGGTCCCTATTTTCACTCCATTATTCACTAATATCTTCACATTTTACCTTCATGTCACCTCCATTCCACCTCCATATCATTCCATTTACCTCATTATTGGGTTATAACTATGCTTTTCCAAAGTTTATTAATTCTTAACATTTTTAAGTGAATTTATCGCTAAACTTTAGAAAATAATATGCTTATACTTATACCTAACAATTAGAATGAGTGTGTTGACATGTGTAGGTACAAAGGAAGCTTCCAGGGCATCTTTATGTGGCCTTGAATGATCAAATTCGAATTTGATAAGATAAGCCTCATGGAAAAGATCATGGAGAAAATCATGGACCTCATGGAGGAGATCATGGAGGATAGGGTTATGTGTCTAGATGGTTGAGAAATGTATGGAACTAAAGAGAGATTAGTGGATCATCATTATGAGTTTGTTATCTCATCTCATTGTATAAATAGGAGTACCTCCTCCATTCCAAAGAGATGACTCTTAGAGCATGTATCCAAACTTATGATGGAATAGAATAAAGCTTCATTTTACATATATTTCCATTATGTTGTTTTAGAATTAATTTTCCTTAATGTAGTATATGGAATAATTTGTCTTGTTCTTAAGAGAATTGAGCTCACTCTAAAAGGATGAGAGAAACATTTTATTTCATCTTAGATCTTATTTCATTTAATTGCTTAGATGTTTGAGGATTTGTTTATGATTGATGAATGAGTTTTAAATTAGAATCTTATCAGCATATGAGAGGACAACCAAGGGTCTAAGTTAGGCTCTCTCTCCATTTGATTTGCATGATAATTGAAATTCATTCTTTTGCTTTTATGTTTCAAGTATCATATGAGGAGATAACCAAGAGTCTAAGTTAGGCTCTCTCTCCATTGATTTATATGGTAATTGAAATTCATTCTTTTGTGCTTTTATGTTTCAAGTCATTTTATTTCTTATGCTTATGAATGACTCTTAGTTTGGTTTGGATTAGTACACGAGAGGACAATCAAGAGACTAAGTTAGTCTCTATCTCTATTTGAATCTGAACAATAATTAAGTTCATTCTCTTGTCTTCATTTCAAGTTTTTAGTTTTATGTAATCAATGATTTCTCTATGATACTGTAGGGAAGGACAACCAGGACCTCCTTAGTTAGGAGCCTCTTCCCTTGCATATTATATTGAATCGTAAATAATTTAGCTAGACATAGAGTTAGTTGCCTACTCCTGCATATATTTTGCTGGCATCATCACAAGCTTACGAGTTTCCCTGGTTGATAATTTAATGCAGCAATTTAAGCCCAATAAATTGCCCAACATTTTGGCGTCGTTGCCGGGGATGGTGCTAAGGGATTAGGCATTAGAATTTAATTCAGTATTTATTTTTCTTTAGATAAAATAACTTGTGAGACCTAGTGACAGCAGGATCTTCACAAATGAGTTTAAGTTTGAGTTTTCTGATGTTTTAATGTTTAGCTAGTTTAAAATTTCGTCTTTTCAAAAACACCCCCCCTACATAAATAAAAACGAATCAAGCGATTAGTATGCTCTCTTCCTGCGTTTCGTGCGATCAGGAATATCAGAAAATCTATTGATTTTGTTCAAATAAAAATACTCTTACTGGAGAGCTAATTTGCAAAAAGACAATAAAGAATTTTGTGAATAAAAAAAAACATCTTTAATTTTTTAAGATGAAATTTAGTTTCGGCCTGGAGTATGCCGTAAAACTGCTTCTGCTTGGCTAAGAGCTCGTCTTCCTCGGACGTAAGGAAACAGGTTAACGGCCCAAGACCCAGAGGCATCTAGCAGGAGTGAAAGCCTGCTCCCTTACGGACCACCAGCGGGTTATTACAGGTGGCGTGGTTTTCCTTGATAACGGTGATGAGTCAAACCGACATTCGCGGATAGCAGCCAGAGATGGCTGTCCTCACTGTTGGTTTGACACCTGAGTTTGATAGGTTTTGCCACCTTCGGAAAAAAAAAAAAAGAAAGATGAAATTTAGTTTTTTAATTTTAGATTTAAAAAATAAAAATAAAAAAAATTAGTTTTTTTAGTTTTAGATTTAAAAAAAAAAAAAAAATTGTTTTTAATTTTAGATTTAAAAAAAATAAATAAATAAATTACAGGCCCTCGAATCTCTGGCTTTTTTTGCTTTTTCTTGAGACAGAGTCAAATGCTTCAATCCTGCCACTGTACAGTTTCGTCTAATGTAGAGCCTAAACCCTCTGTGTACTGCCCATATAAAATACTACAGCAGGGATACCAGGTGGGAAGCTTTTAGCCAGAGCCCATTTCCCTAATGGGTTGTAAGGTCCCATCGAATCCTCTATTTCTGTCAATAATGGGCCAATTAGATCAGTGAAGGCTTTCAAGCCCATTTGAGAAGTCGAATCGCTTTACACCAATTTACTAACGATTTTCACTTTGCACAAGTCTGGTCGGCACAGATCTTACAAATTGCAACTATTGTATTTGTATTAGAGTTAAAGATTGGGGATTGATGGCAAAGCAGATGAAAGGAAAAACACAGCCTGTAAATTGGTCTTATGCACCAAGGCAG
This sequence comes from Pinus tabuliformis, assembly GCA_031772625.1. Lineage (NCBI taxonomy): Eukaryota > Viridiplantae > Streptophyta > Pinopsida > Pinales > Pinaceae > Pinus > Pinus tabuliformis. Next base: position 102,970,977 of record CM062819.1, on the reverse strand, counting down.
CCTCATCTCCCTCCTAAAAGTCCTTTTCCAAGCATGGGGCCAGCTTTTGTAGATTATAGTCCTAGTCCTTTCATGGGACAAAGAAGCTCTCCGCATGCAAGGGAAGGATATAGGCAGCATCAACAAACTTCTTCAGAAAGCATTCTCATAGAAGAGCAGCCTTCCTGGCTTGATGATCTGCTGAATGAACCTGAAACTCCTGTCAAGAAGGGCTCTCATCGACACTCTGCCAGTGATTCTGTTACTTTTTTTTGGACGTTCCTAGTACAATTTCAAGAATAGAGAACATTGCAGAAGTGGAGTTTGATAGAAGTGCAAAATCTCTATTCTCACGAACTTCTTCAGATGCTGATTGGATTGATAACGAGTATCGTACATCGAACTCTTATCAGGTAAAGTAAAAAAAACCACCAATCAGAAGTTGGGATGCCTCTGTAAATTTAGGAACACCATACAAGGGTGGTTCAAACAATGCAAGGGAGAGTCGTAAAATAGCAAATCTGGGTGCATCATCGCTTACACAAGATTCCGAAAGTGCAACAACCTTTGTGGTTAAACGAGAAGAACAACAAGAATGTGATGGACATGATGCCACAAGTTCAGGTGTAGAAGGGAAGGACACCTCACATTTCAAACAGGATGATCCTGATGTGGATCAAAAGCGAACAAAGCAGCACTTTGCTCAGCGTTCTCGAGTTCGGAAACTTCAGTACATTTCTGAACTTGAAAGAAATGTCAGTGCTTTGCAGGCCGAAGAGTCAGAAGTGTCAGCCGAGTTGGCTTTCTTGAATCAGCAACGCCTTATTTTGACTTTAGAGAATCAGGCTCTCAAGCAGCGTATAACTGGTCTTGCTCAGGAAAAGTTAATCAAAGATGTTGAACATGAATTGTTGATAAAGGAGGCACAAAGATTGAAACATTTGTACCAACAACAGCAAATGCAGCAGCATTCTTCATTACAGCCAAGTCATATGCATCAGCTCCCAACTTCTTTGGATCTTGATTTGCAGCAGTTGCAGTTTAGCAAGCTCAGTCTTGGTACAGTGAAGCCTGTAGATTCAATGTTTCCCATGTCAAATAGTGTTTTCGAACACCAAAAGCAACAACAAAAGACATGCTAGTAGTCAATATTTGCATCCTCTTTACAGGGGAATGGTCTTTGACTGCTTCACTGGAATACCATAGAACAAAATGCAGGAATAATAGAACACCCAAGCTGCAGGCACATGCAGCCCAAAACTGCAGCCTCAAGTTCTCTAACTCTGGAACAGTTATGGAATTTTCAGTTTTTTTTTACAGTTTTGTGCAAAGCAATCCGCTGAGTGCTTTGAAAGATGCGGAGTCATATGTGCGATCCGTTAGCAACACAGAGAAGGAATGTTTCAAAGTGACGAAACAGTATTTCATGTGTAAATTGGAGCTCAGCCACTAAGAGCAATGCCCGATTAAATTTATTTCTGTACGAATCAATTCAACATTATGATGATGTTATACTAGAATCTTAGTTGGATGGTGTAAATAATGTACAAGAGCCAGAGTCAATGCTGCTCCCAACAGTGATTGAGGCTCAGTTTGACCTTCAGTTAGTCCATTTTGTAAACTATCAACATAATATTGTTTTATGTTGATGATTACAGGCATTCTGTACAACAGTATTGTAATAGAGTAGTCGCCATTGAAATGGCATTCACAAAAAACGATGAAGCCGATCTAAACGCAGAAGTCGCCGACGAAAAAATGCCAATGGAGTCAGCAAAATCTCAGCAGAAGATAATGGCACGCCCAAAATCTCAGTAGAAAATACTGGAGATATTCAGTTGAAGTGCCGGGTTTTAAGGGGAAGATCAGATTCGAATAAGGTTTGTTGGTTTTTATTTAATTAATTTTTTCTTTTTTTTTTTTGACAACTAACAAAAATCTAAAAAAATCAACATTGTTTTGTTTTTATTTCCATAAAAATAGCGAATCATGAGTGTGTTGATAAAATAAAAAATAACGATTTGTAATTAGGTTTTTTTACAACTTAAAAAAAATATAAAAAAATCCACATAAATAATAAATTAAAAAAAATGGTTTTTAATTTGTTATTTAAATAAAAATAAAAAAATTCGTGTGTTGTTTTTAATTTGTTATTTGAATAAAAATAAAAAAATATTTTGTAGTGTTGTTTTTTTTATTTAAATAAAAATTAAAAAAAATATTTTGTGTAATATTTTGGATAATACAAAAATCAAAACAACACAAAATAATTTTTATTTTTATTTAAAATAAAAAAAGATTTCCTTATTTTTATTTTTATTTTTAATTAAAAAAAAAAAAAGAAAAAAAACTAACTTCATTTTAGTTATAGTATATTTTTAGCATTTTTCTTTCTTAGGTTTTAATAAATAAAATTTTGTTGATTTTAAAAAAAAATTCAACTTAAATAATAAATTAAAAATTTATGTTTTTAAATTATTGTTTAAAGAAAAATCTAAATAAAATCAACATAACAAATAACCTTTTTTTTTTTTTTACTATTTTATTTTTAAAATTTGTTGTTTAAGATTACCATTTACTTGCCTAATAACATTTCATTCCATGTTGAGGGTGACACGGAGGATGCTCAACACGGGAGCGGAACGGAACTAGGGTTTGCGAAAACCTTCAACGGTGCCTACTGCACTACACGGATACGCGCAGGGACTGTAGGAAAATCTCTGCGGTGTGACAAAGCTGCAGGACACTAGTGACACGCTATGGAACAACCTCAGGGGAGGGCGTCAGAGCCCTCCCCTTCACAGCACGATCCTGAGCAAACAGTAATCTTTGGATCAGTAGATCAGGAAATCTTAAACAAGGGGAAAAAGCATCAAGATGATAACAATGAGACCGGGAATCGGAAGAACAAAGACAGCAATACTCAAGAAGGAAGAGAAACTCCAGAAGAAAGCCCAAAAATAGCCTCATCAACATGCCAACCAGTCGCCAAAGAACGACCACGAATAGAGCTGCCGGGAGACAAGATTGACAGAAGAATAGAGTTCATGAAGGATCATGCCCTCATTGGGAAGTTTATAGGGTTTTGGCCAACTGAGAAAGCCTTATACGGCTGGATTGCGGCGAAGTGGAAACCCAAAGGAGATGTCACTCTGCAGTTAGGGCCGAAAGGCTTCTTTACTGCTATATTCTTCTATCTTGAGGACAAATATAGGATTCTGGGAGCCGGGCCTTACTTTTTCAACTCGGCAGGACTGTATCTGAGGGAATGGATCCCAAGATTCAACCCAGATAAAGAAGATCTCACTTGGGCACCGGTTTGGATCAGAATGTACTCTCTTCCAGATGAATATTGGGACGAGGACATTCTCAAGGGCATAGGAAATGGAGTGGGAGAATACATTAGAGCGGCAGAAGAAACCAAATCTCGTAAGTACATCTCCTATGCTCGAATATGTGTCTTTATCCGCCTGAATGAAGCTTTACCAGAGTCGGTAACTCTAGCCCACCGAGATGAAGAATGGATCTAGCCTCTCGACTATGAACACGTACCCTTTCGGTGCAGAAAGTGCCATGCTCTGGGGCATCTCTTCAAAGACTGCCCTCAAAATGCCAAAGCTAACACCCCTGACCAGGCTGAAAATCCAACCCAGGATGGCTTTACCAAAGTCCCAAGCCGAAAACGCTCGCATAAAAAGCCCCAGAGTGGGATCAAACCCCAGCCTAACAAACCCCAAGAACCTGTAACTAAGAACAGCTTCGATATTCTTGCTCAATCCTCTGAAGATCAACCCCTGAACTCTGAGACCAACCCTGCTCGCCCATCTTCCTCATCCAATCCCCCTCCCTCAGATCCCCCCCCCCCAACCTCAATCCCCCATCATCATCCCAACTATTCTCAGCAGAAGTCAGAAAGAACCAGCAGAGATTCACAAGGATATGGAAGTCGATGGAAAGGTCGACCTCCCCCAGGACTTAGAGATCAATATAGAAGAAAGAAATCAAGTGCAACAAATGGAAGAAGAGCCAGAAAGCATAGATCTACACGGCCTGGATATTCTGGAACTAGAACTAGCTTGCAAGAAGAGAGCATACGATACAATATCAGAGACTCAACTCAATAAGCTCGAAGTGGTCATCTCGCGAGCCTATCATCAACATCAACTAGGGATACAACCAGGAAGTCAATGGGATGGCAGCCTACGCCCAAAGGATACTAAAAAGAGAGGAAGGAAAACAGATCTCCAGCGAACGATTGAGATTGGAAAAATCCTGGTAGATTCAGGCAGATATGCTAAGTTGACGAAATACTACAAGCCCTCCAATAATAGTTGAATCATGAAGCTTGTATCATGGAACTTAAGGGGGCTTAATAGCCCTGGAAAACTCAGGATGTTAAAAAACATGATAAAAATGGAAAAGCCACAGATGTGTTTTCTCCAGGAAACCAAATGCAATAGTTCTACTCTAGGCAGTATTCTCTCAAAAGCATGGCCAGGCTGTCGCTCAGTTGCAGTAGATGCCTCGGGAGCCTCAGGAGGGCTTGCTATAGCATGGAATACCCAAGCGGTAACCCTAACAGACTTTCATGCCTCTCATCACCTCATACAGGCGGCCTTTCATATATTGGGCACCAACATACATGGCAACTTATCAAATGTCTATTTCCCGCAAGATACAGGAAGCAAAATTGCACTCCTTGACACAATAGCAGCTCTGAGCAACAACAGAAGGCACCCATTATGGATTGTTGCAGGAGATTTCAACATGATCACTAAAATCGAGGAGAAGATAGGAGGGAGAATCAGAATGGAACTAGAAGTTGATCGCTTCAAGGACTTTATCCAAACTGCGTCTCTCATAGATATGCCATTCTGTAATGGTACCTTCACATGGAGCAATCGCAGAGCTGGCAAACAACAAATAGCTTCCAAACTGGATCGCTTCCTCATCTCGGACAATGCGGTTCATCTTGGAGGAGACATCTCAGCGGCTATCCTTGCACACACAGGATCGGATCACTGGCCGATTGCTCTACAATGGCAAAGACCAGGAGACTTGACAAAGAGACCCTTCCGCTTTGAAGGTTTTTGGCTCTCGCACCCTACCTTCAAAGACTTTGTCAAGACCATATGGACATCTTTTGTCCCTCCAGAAGGATAAAAAATGTATCAGTTCCAACAGAAGTTAAGATTTCTTAAAAATCACCTAAAAAGATGGAATAGGGAGACCTTTGGAAATATCTTTAAGGCGCAACAAGAGTTAAATCAGGAACTGATGGATCTGCAACAAAAGATTATCACAGAAGGGCATACGGAGGCTACCCTGGAACAGGAAAGGCTCATCCATAGCCAGCTCGAGGATAGAAGAAAGCAGGAGGAAATCTATTGGAGGAAAAAGTCAAGGGTCAGATGGCTGAAGGAAGGGGAGCGCAACACCAAATTCTTCCATAGAACCACGGTGCAGAGAAGGATGCATAATAACATACCCTTCATCCAGAATCAAGAAGGGGCAAAAGTAGAGAAGCATGAGGAAATCGAAGAGGTACTTCTCAGTCATTTCCAACAGGTCCACAATGAGCCTAGGGAAGATCGGCAACAGGCTATCAGGAAAATAATCAGCAATGTGCCAAAGCTCATCAAGGAGGAACATAATGAGCTTCTCATGCGCCCCATTCTCCCTCAGGAAGTGGATGATGCAATATCCCAGCTCAAAGAAGGAAAGGCCCCTGGTCCAGATGGATTCACCACCACGTTCTTTCATGCTTTCTGGGACATGATAAAGCTGGAGGTTTGGCAGATTGTTGAGGAATCAAGAGCCCTGCGCTGGCTTCTTCCCTCCCTCAACTCCACCTTCATCACTCTCATCCCAAAAGAGGAGGACTCTATCACCCCTGATAAATTCAGACCAATAGCACTCTGTAATGTCATCTACAAAGTTATATCTAAAGTCATCGCCAATAGGCTCAAGCCTCTCTTACCCCTACTCATCTCACCGGAACAATCGGGGTACGTGGAAGGACGACAGATAATGGATGGCATTCTCCTCACGCATGAGATAATACACTCCCTCAAGCATTCAAAGCAAACAGGTATGATACTCAAACTAGACCTCTCTAAAGCGTTTGATAAACTCAGCTGGACTTATATTCAACATATGTTAAAAGCTTTCGGATTTTGCACCATGTGGATCCGATGGATCATGAGCCTAATCACCTCCACTCACTTTTCCATCCTTGTGAACGGCATCCCCTCACGCCCCTTCAAACCCTCTCGAGGTATCAGGCAAGGGGATCCCCTATCCCCTTTCCTCTTTGTGCTTATGGCTGAGGGTCTTGGTAGACACATTAAAAATGCCCTCCATTCTCAGCAGCTCAAAGGTATTTCTGTTCACAATACCCCTGCCACCTCTCATCAGCAATTCGTTGATGACACTATGCTATTCGGCTACTCCTCTGTCCAGGAAGCCTCTCGTTTAAAATCCCTTCTCAATGACTTCTCTGAAGCCTCTGGCACCCATGTCAACTGCTCTAAATCGCAGATTTTCTTCTTTCACACTCCTCCCTCTGTTAAATCTATTGTCATTCGCATTTTGGGCTTCCCCTCTGCAACCCTCCCCTCTAAATATCTCGGAGCCCCCCTCACTGCCTCAGCTATAAAGCATCCAGCTTGGCGCTCTCTCCTAGAGAAGCTTGATTCCCGCCTCAACCTCTGGACATATCGATCTCTAAACTTAGCCAGTCGGGTGGTGCTCATCAAATTTGTCCTTCAGGCAATGCCTCTGTACCTTTTCTCTATCCTAGCCGCGCCCAAATGGGTCCTAAAAAGATTAAGGAACCTTCAGCGTGACTTTTTATGGGGCAGTTCGGCAACCAATCGCAAATGGGCGCTGGTCAAATGGACCACTGTATGCATGCCCAAAGACAAGGGGGGCATCGGGCTGAGGGACCCGGAGCACAGCAATTCAATCATGAACGCCAAGATCTGGTGGCAATGGATCACTAATCCAGAAAATCCCTGGGTAAAAATCTGGACAGCAAAATATGCCAACAACAGACCTCAAGAAGAGCTCATTAGACTTACTCCCACCGAAAAGGGGTCGCTAATATGGAATGCGGCCAAACAACATCATGAGCTAATTCAGCAGCACAGCTTCTGGGAAATTAGGAATGGTCGCACGGCAAGATTCTGGACAGATGCCTGGAACCAAATGCCCAAGCTCACCAGTGCTCTTCAACCACCTCTGATACCGGTCAGGCAGGAGCAGCAGCAGGTAAAAGTCCAACAATTTTGGACGCAGGAGTTGGAGCATGGATTCAGAAAATGGAGACAGAGTAACCAAATACTCAACAACACAAATATTCGGGAGGCAGAAGAGTTCGAGAAAGAGTTAAGGAAGAGAAGCATAAGGCATAATGAAGGCAATGACATCCTAAGATGGGGATACCAACCCAAAGGGACCTACACTACATCCGAAGCTTACAAGTTAGTCTGCAACCTCCCCACTTCTCCAGATCCATTTTGAAGCAAAATATGGGGTCTTGGATCGTGGCCCAAAATCTCCTACTTTCTCTGGCTGGTAGGACATAAAAGAATTCTCACATGGGATAAACTAAGGAGATGAAATTTTCATGGTCCCTCTATCTGTCACAACTGCTTTCAAAGCGAAGAAACTCTTCAACACCTCCTGGACACTTGCCCTCTAGCCAATCAGTTATGGGAAAAGGTGAGTTTCAGATGCCAGAAAAGATGCAGAGGGGATAACGACATCATCAACTCCATAAGACTATGGCCAAAGAACCCCTACAACTGTGAGACTCTCAACCACCTATGGAACATAATCCCCGGAATGGTCCTATGGAGCATTTGGAAGGAAAGAAACAAACGTATATTCAAAAACAAATGCTCTCCTACTGAAGAAATTTGGAAAAGACTACATGAGAATCTCAAAGAAACTATGTTGCTGCGAGCCTGGACAAAGGAGGATCTCCCCTCTACAGATAATGAAAAAAGCATTCTCGACAACTGGCAATTGCAACTGCCACAAGATGCTCCCAAGCACTGCCCATCTAATTGCAGCATCAAGGACAACAGCCGCTGGAACGCCCCTCCCATTTACTCATACAAACTCAACTTTGATGGGGCTTCCAAAGGCAATCCCGGAGCAGCTGGATTTGGAGGAATATTGAGGAACCATGAAGGCACTCCTCTAAAGATCTACTTTGGAAACATTGGATGGGACACCAACAACTCTGCAGAGCTAGAGGGACTCTGGCAAGGTCTCCAGCTAGCCTGGAATCTCAACCTTCAGCCCTTGATCGTAGAAGGCGACTCCCAGATTCTCATAAACATGGCTACTCGCATTCAGAACGGCTCTCAAGCTAGGAAGGTGGCAACAAGTTGGAGGCTAGAAGCGAGGCTAAATGCTATTGAACAAGATCTGCGCAATAACAGAGCCATCTCCTTCAATCACACAAAAAGAGAAGGCAACAAGATAGCTGACCTCCTGGCCAACATTGGAGTAGAGAATGATCAGACCTTTCTAGCCGGAAACACGGATATCATCCCGACCAATATCCAGTTCCAGGAATGCGAAAGCTTGATCCAAAGAGATGTAGTCTTCCCGGATGCGGGTGTTTGTACGAGTGGCAGCGAGGAGCCACATGTATAACATGTGCTGCCTCGTGTTCATCTGGAATTTTAATACCTCTCGCCGCTGAAGAGTTAAGTAAGGAGAAGCGATTGCAGAGCATTCAATGCTGCGCAAGGTGAAATGCGTAGGATGCAGAGGGCAGTTAAGGTGTTCGGGTTTCGAGAGAATTTCAAGCGGTTTAAGATGGAGGAGAGTATGTTGCAGGTCCCTGCTTAGAGCAAGGATCACGCTGCTCAGGCTCCCGTGGGCAATCTCCTCATTCACGCGGCAGTTCTTATGGATTCAGCAAGCTATCAGAAGGCCGAGGGAAGTCGCGAGCTAGTATACTCTATTGTATGTTGTTTTTGTTTTGGTGAGCTTCATCTCAGAATTGTGGCAAGAGGACTTATTGTTGTTGGGGGGCAACTCAATTCGGGAAAGAGCCCATTCGCAGCTCAGCTTCAAATCACCGGCTCCCCGGCAAACATGGTCAGACCAAGGCAATGGTTGCTCAGCAGGAGAGGGTCCGCTCGAGGAGGTTCTTCTCGCCGCCCTGGTGAGGAATTCCACCACCACTGCTGCTGCTATTACTGTCACAGAAGGATAGGGGCCACGTCCATCCAGGCAACTCAACACATGGAGGTGGGTAATACCAGCGCTGGACATCACTCTCTTCCAGCTTTCGGGTCTACCATCTTCACGCTTGGCAGTTCGAGGGACAATTCCTGCATCAATGCACACATCTCAGTTCTATTCACTGAGGATTTTCAGGAAGATGAAGGCGGTTCGGGCAGCAAGGAAGAGCTCCCAGGCGAACAGCCGGGAAAAGTCGAGAAAGACCCAGTGGGGGTACCTGAGCAGCCTCCCAAACGACCTCAGGAGCAGGAGGCGCCGACTTCAAAGAGGGATGTAGGGGAATAATGGGACGGCCTCCCCGAATACTACGGATGGTGCCGAATTATTGAGGAAGAGCCGGAGGACTAGCGTCCAAAGGCACACTCTGGCGCTCTCCACTTTTGTTCAGGTCTGGTATGGGTCTCTCGTTCCTGTCTGTGTCTGGTATAGGTCATATGTCTATGTTTGTGTCTCCCCAGTTTATATTCATGCTTATGTACGCACAGGTTATGTCAGTAGGTTCTGTAAGGGTGCTGTCAGTCTTCTAACACCCCTGCGAGGGTTGGATTTTTGTTCCGAAGCCCCTGCGTGGGCAATTTTTGTTTAATTGTGAACAATGTTATGTCATGTTATGATTTGGAAGAGGTTCTGTCTGGAAACGAGGCCCCTGCGAGGGCCAACTCTGAGATGTGAAATGCTAACCCAATGAGCCACAGTAGGCCTTGGGCAACTTGACTCTCTGCTTGTAATGCTTTCTTGTACATAATATAATAGAATATAATAGTTTTACCGAGAAAAAAAAAATTGTTGTTTAAAAAAAAACAAAATTAAAAAAAAATAATAAAAAAAAAAAACAAAAAAATCGATTGGAGGATTCTCAAGACGAGAATTATTTCTGATAGCTTTTAGTTGGCATCACATCTTTCTGTTGTATGCTTTATGATGCACTAATATGCAGGACAGAATTGCCAAGCACATGAGTTATCTGACACAAACAGGGAGTATTATTTTTCATGGTTGTGTTTAGGAATGGATTGAAATTGATATCATGAATTGAGTTACTTTCACCACTTTGATTTTTCCTAAATCTGTTTTATTTGGTATGAAATTTTTGCGTAAGAATCATGAAGGAAATGCGCAATTCTTCTTGAACAAACTTATGTTTTCTTTCTGCCAAGTTTTTTTTACAGGTTACAGGATAGCAAAGTGATCATTAAGGAGATTACATTGTGACGACAATTAGTCTTCCAAAGACTACATTCATGCAAATCCTGAAGACAAATCCATATCCATAACCACTACCTTGTACTTCCCTTTTGCAAAAAGATTTTTAATTCCACCAATCGTACATCCATAAGGCGTGACACTTCCATATCCATTTTTCACAGCAAGAGTTCTTATTCATACATCATGCATTTCCTTACATACATCCATTTTCCTTCTCATTACCAATCCCCTTCATTTCCGCCAATAAAACCCTGCTTGAGTCAAAGTCCTAGAGTCTATGTATCATTGAAAAAACACCAAGAGGCTTGCATGCCTTAATGGCAAGTACTCTTGCCAATGAACAATGGGAGTACATTAATATCCCTTGTTCGTTGGATCTTGTAGGTGACTCGACCACGACAAATTTATTCGTACCTACAAAGATGTGTTAGGCATCCTGACTCCCATTGGAATCAATGGTGGGAGCTCTTGTGTTGGCTAGGGGCATTCATTAATGGCCACTAAGTCAACAACTTCTTGCTATGTTCGACATCGACACATTTAATCACATAGTAAGATTTGTGCCATCGAGCGTTGAAGACTTGAAGACCCATATTTTGTAGCAGATGAAGCCAATTTCTTTTCATTATTTTTCAGTTTGTCATCACTTGAGGACAAGTCAATCAATAAGGCTGGGAGGGAAATGTAACTTATATATATTTTGTATACCTTCCAAGCCTTATAGATTTTCAGCCATATTTAGCAGACTCATCAGATTCATCATCCAGCAGCAGAAGATCCAGCAGCAAATACGACTTTCAGCCATGTTCAGCGGACTCCTCAGATTCATCATCTAGTAGCAGAGGATCCAGCAGCCGATACAACAATACAGCTCCATCTTTCATCCACAACTTGAAGAAAAAGCTTCAGAGTAGAATTGTGGCAGCTGAACATGCATGATTCATCCACCATTTTCCCAACCAAGTAAAGAAGACTATGAACAACAGTCTTTGCCACCACATGTGCACAACTCTCATCCATTTTTGGAAGGGTAAGTTAAGGTATGATATTTTCTAACTTTTAACCATTAAATTCCTTGAAAAGTTAGGATAATAATTTTTGGAAAAACTTCACTTCCTTTCCCCTTCTTTTCCCCATTTCACATAACTGCCCAAACCATCCGTTTAAGGGGAAGGATACATTTACATACATGCTTTGTCACATTCATATCCACAGTCATATATCACATTCTAAACCCCACTTACCTTCAAAATATATTCACTATTACATGAGCATACAAATGGCTTTGACAAAAGTATTTAAAAGATAATTGGATGCCAATACAATCATGGTTGTTACACAAGAACCAACCATGATGCATTCCTACAAAAATACTCTGCAACAAAAATCACATTATCAATACGCAAAGATCATACATTGAATGCAGCAAAAAAAATATGGTTGAAACACAAGAACCAACCAAGTTGTAATTCATCAAAATAACGCTTTGCAAAAGTTATGTAAATGATATCATGCAGAGTTTAAGCCAAAGCTCAAGTACCAAAAAGTAATGTAATAGATTGCATGAGGACATGCAATACCTTCAGTTTGGGGCAGATGTTGGGCCTCACAATGGTCCCTATTTTCACTCCATTATTCACCAATATCTTCACATTTTACCTTCATGTCACCTCCATTCCACCTCCATATCATTCCATTTACCTCATTATTGGGTTATAACTATGCTTTTCCAAAGTTTATTAATTCTTAACATTTTTAAGTGAATTTATGGCTAAACTTTAGAAAATAATATGCTTATACTTATACCTAACAATTAGAATGAGTTTGTTGACATGTGTAGGTACAAAGGAAGCTTCCAGGGCATCTTTATGTGGCTTTGAATGATCAAATTCGAATTTGATAAGATAAGCCTCATGGAAAAGATCATGGAGAAAATCATGGACCTCATGGAGGAGATCATGGAGGATAGGGTTATGTGTCTAGATGGTTGAGAAATGTATGGAACTAAAGAGAGATTAGTGGATCATCATTATGAGTTTGTTATCTCATCTCATTGTATAAATAGGAGTACCTCCTCCATTCCAAAGAGAGGACTCTTAGAGCATGTATCCAAACTTATGATGGAATAGAATAAAGCTTCATTTTACATATATTTCCATTATGTAGTTTTAGATTTAATTTTCCTTAATGTAGTATATGGAATAATTTGTCTTGTTCTTAAGAGAATTGAGCTCACTCTAAAAGGATGAGAGAAACATTTTATTTCATCTTAGATCTTATTTCATTTAATTGCTTAGATGTTTGAGGATTTGTTTATGATTGATGAATGAGTTTTAAATTAGAATCTTATCAGCATATGAGAGGACAACCAAGGGTCTAAGTTAGGCTCTCTCTCCATTTGATTTGCATGATAATTGAAATTCATTCTTTTGCTTTTATGTTTCAAGTATCATATGAGGAGAAACCAAGAGTCTAAGTTAGGCTCTCTCTCCATTGATTTATATGGTAATTGAAATTCATTCTTTTGTACTTTTATGTTTCAAGTCATTTCATTTCTTATGCTTATGAATGACTCTTAGTTTAGTTTGGATTAGTACACGAGAGGACAATCAAGAGACTAAGTTAGTCTCTCTCTCTCTACTTGAATCTGAACAATAATTAAGTTCATTCTCTTGTCTTCATTTCAAGTTTTTAGTTTTATGTAATCAATGATTTCTCTATGATACTGTAGGGAAGGACAACCAGGACCTCCTTAGTTAGGAGCCTCTTCCCTTGCATATTATATTGAATCTTAAATAATTTAGCTAGACATAGAGTTAGTTGCCTACTCCTGCATATATTTTGCTGGCATCATCACAAGCTTACGAGTTTCCCTGGTTGATTATTTAATGCAGCAATTTAAGCCCAATAAATTGCCCAACAGTCTATGTAATTAGAAACCATACGAAGGCAATGAGATGGTTGAAATCAAAAGGTGGCTAGTTAACTTGGCCACCTTTATTTAGTTGACTCCACTCAACCGAGATGTCACCCACACATGCGCACAGTAAACTCAAGCATAAGATGCCAAGGATAGGTAGTGTGAGTAAGAGTTAACTCTGATGCAATAATGAGGGATTAGGGGCCATGATAACCAAGTAGGTGGGGACCAACGGTCCGAATATGGGCAACGTACACCTTGCCAGCTCAGCACTCATAAACGAAAATATCCAAAAAGGGTAATGAGCACTCCTCCCTATGCATTCTCACCATCTTTTCTTCATTCTCTCCTCGTAACTCAGCCACAACAGTCTTCTTGTGCCCCCACAACCTCGTAAACATCATCCTCCATTGATTTCTTCCATATTCTTGCTCTCGGCATTATCTATAGGAGCACCTACAGGAAATCTACAAGAGGGACAACGGGCTTCTACAGGAGGGGTAGTGAGTCATTTTGAAGGGAGAAACCAAGATTTTTCGCACAAATTTCAATCTGAGGAGGTAGGGTTCATGCATGCCCCCTATTGAATATCAATATATGAAAGAAGTGGTCTCAATTTGAGGATGAAATAAGTCTTTATGAGGGCAGAAAATACATAAAAAAAAAAAAATATGTTTATTTAAAAAAAAAAACGCAGTCTCCTTTGTTTCTCTATTTTTCTCAAAATTCTTTGTCTCCACCTCCATATTTGGTGTTTCCAAAGAAGTGCAGGTAGTATGATAGGGGGGTTTATGAGAAAAGAGCCCACTAACTCCACCAGGCTCCATGCACATCCTCAAGTGGTGGACATATTTACAAGGGCAAATTGGATGAATTTCTTTGAGAAGTTTAGAGGGATTGATGATGAAATTGCCCAAGAATTTTCTCTCTCTCTGGTCCCTCACATAAGAACACATGACACTGTAACCATTAGAGGCCTCTCCATTCAAATAACCCTTGAATTCATCAGTAGGGTCACTACCCTTCCTCTTGGGCTGCCTTGGAGTAAAGATGAGAAATCAATTGGCTAGGCTGCCAAGAAGAAATTTTTCCAAGATAATGAAACCCCTGTTGAAGACAAGAATGGAATTAGGAGGGCTAGTATACCATATCCCTGGGATGATGTTAGATACCAAGTGATCAAATACATTTCTTGTGAGGGGAGGCACAACATTGTCTATGGTTATCATTTCAGAATCCTCCATGACTTGAGATATGGCATGGATACCCCAACACCTCAAAAACTCAGTATCCCTTACTTTCTCCTTTAGTACCTCATCGACTCCAACACTAAGGTACAAGCATGAAATTCATAGGAGCTAGATGACCATGGCCTAATCAAGATCCTAGTAGAAGAAGCCCTCCATACCCTTACACTCCCTATAGCATGGGAAGTTTTCAGAAATATGACAGCTGAGGATGACATCAAGGCATTAACTTATGATGTAAATCTTGCCGTCAGTGAGGAGGAAGAACAACAAGGGGGAGAAGATGAAGCCAGTGGTCACATAGCAGAGCACGAAGAGAAGGAGGAAAGAAAAGAAACAAAGGAAGGAAAGTTGAAGAGACAAAGAAGGAGGAAGAAAAAGAGACAGAAGAGGGAGAAAAGGAGGTAGACAAGGCAGAGCAAGGAGAAGAGTCCCCTGAAACTTTAGAAAGAGAAGCAGAAGCTACCCTCACTACCCTCAGTACACCAGTCAAGCCAAAGCAGAAGAGGAAAAGAAATACCTCCATGTATTTCAGGGCAAGGAAGAGCACAAGAATTAAAACAGGCAAACCTTAGCCCTGTTCAAAAGTCCCCATTACCATTGAAGATTCACCATCTGCCAAGGTGAAAGAATCTCCTTCCAGGACACCTATAACCTATGAAAGGGGGACTCCAAGATCCTCTACATGGAAGGGAAAGGCAATACTACAGGACCCAAAACCAAACCTACAGGAGGCTCAGATAGTCCTATAGGAGACACTGTCCAAACTACAGGAGACACAAAAGCTTGAGAAAAATATAGGAGGAAAGCCAAAGGTGAAGGAGGAAGCACAAGAGCTACAAGAACCTGACCACCAATCTATTATTTCCTCCTATTACAATCTACTTGATGGAGGCAAGATAATCCCATAGAAATTTGCAATTCCACTGTTTTTCATATTGGAGAAAGAAAGAGTGAGAACACATAGGTGGATGTAGATAGACAAATCCAAAGGAGTTGCGGATGTTGGCCATATGGAAAACAAAATCAGGGAATGGGTAGAGAATTGAGTGCTCTCAGAGATAGAGAGGCCATTAAAAGAAGCCACCTTGAAAATGAGAATGAACTACTAAGGAGGCAGCTGCAAGAGAAAGAGACTCAGCTGGCATACATGGCCAGCTTATCCATGGAAGCATTACAATGCAGAACACCAACCAAATCTTATGGCTTCTATCTGAAGGATCAATGGCTTCAATTCCAAATAAAGACTTTGGCAGAAAGAGGCGCAATGCCTTTCCAAGACTACGACAGTTCATGGATTTGTGTGACCAAAGCACCTCAGAGGATAAGGAAAAGATGGCAGAGTTCTACCTACACAACATGGCCCTCATAGACATGAATGTGTGGGACCCCAATGCCAAGCTAGGGGATCTACAATTAATGGCCATGGCCTCATCGGTGAACCATGAAGAATTGAGGGCAGCAGAAATGAAAAGATTGCTAATAAAAGAGCAGAATGAACCATTGATGATAAGAGCTGAGCCATCGGATCCTATGGCACTCATCAGCACACACAACCTACTTGCCAATGACCCCCAAATTTCCCCTAAATATCTAGCCAATCAAGAACAAGCATTACACACTTTGAATATATGTTTAGGCTACTTAGGGAGGACTATGTGCATGCATGAATGAGTAGATGGAACACCCTACCCCATAGTTTGAAGATTAGGGAATACCATTCCCCCATGAGACTGAAGAAGGCATTAGAAAGAGTGCCAATGTATAAGTGCTCCATGCAAAATCTGAAGGTCAACTGGATTGGTGTCAAACTGAGTCCTCCACTCATATTAGGCATGCTGGAAGGCAGAAGAGAAGAAGAAGATGAGGAGTAGTGGAAGGATATAGACAGAAAGGCAGGATTTTATGGGGAACATGAGCAGACGACATCAGAAGCCTAGAATTCTAGGGAGGCCACCAGGGCCATAAAAGACAAAGAACTTGACTAGGTTGCTCAGAGAATGAGCAACACCTTCAGTAGGGGGTGATGATGAGCCTCATAAATGGGTAATTATATGGGCTCATTTTACCTCCTATCCTAGTCAAATCAACCATTCTCTTAGCTTATTGTATGATTTTTTGATTATATTTATGCTTAGAGGGTGATTTGAGTTAGTTATGATGCCATGTGGTCTAACATGTATTTAATGTAGATTATTGATGGATTTCGAGGTCAAAGTCAAGGATCTAGTGGTCAAATGGTAGCAATAACTCGAAATAGACAGAGGAGAGGACTTATAGGAGGGAATCCACCTCATTTATTACTCCTCACTTCAAATTACCCTTCATTCAGCTCGGAGTAGAAGTACTCGAATCATGCACTAGAAGGCAGTCAAGCAAGTGGAGGATGACTAATAGTTATGTCGGGTTTTGGGAACCAAACCTCCCTATTTTTAAGGAAGTTGTTGGTAGCTTTAGATGTATAAGTAGATAGGCCTAGGGCCTCATTAAGGTCGGATTTTTTTTTTTTTTTTATGTAAACTCTGCTCAAATTTTGAGCTTATTATTTTGTGACAGTTTCATGTAATCTTGCTATTGTTTTGATAATGAAGATGGAATCCTTTTTGAGCTAGCACTGAGTTACCTCAGAGGGCTAAATCTCTTGGGTTAGGGCCCAATCCAAGTAGACAAGCTTCTCTCTACTTGTATTTGTATGCTTTACTTCAATTTGTAGATTAATTCGCTGTTAGATGTATTTTTCTTATGGTTAAGAATACGTTGCTTTTGATGATTTAGTAGTTTTCTTCTATTTGTGATTTCTATAGCAGGTTAAGTAGTGATTAGAGAAGATTTCTTCTAGTTTTCTTCTATTTGTGCCTTGGCCTCTCTTCCTCCCTCTGGTACCATGAATTGAGAAAAAGACTCTCTTGCTACCCCAAAAACACAGATTTTCCTCATTCCTAGGACTTCTAGTGTTTACAACTCTTTAGTAGATTGGTAGTCCAATTTTGCTTTGCTTTAGATATTATTTATCATGTTCACTTCCTAATTTGCAATAGTCCTCTTTCGTGCTTTCCTTTCTTGCAGCATTTCCCAACATTTTCTTTTACACATCATAGGTTAGGTCATTTTAATGAAAAACTCTGTTTTCCTAGGATGCACTCATTTCATTTGTTGCTTGATTTTCTTGGTTGACTATCAGTTCCTATGTAGCAGATCTTTTCCAGCAGTAGGACAGCTTATGAACAATCACATCCTCCATCTAATCCCTGCCCTACAGGTCTCCCAAACCTCACCTCAATTTTTCCCTAGTTTCCTTCATTTTTCATAGAACTTCTTCCTCTCTCCTTGAGAAAATCCAATCATATTTCTCTCTCCTGGTGACTCATGGTAGACCTTAGGCACTCTAACACCTCATGCCAACCTTCATCCACCTTTTCCACCCACTCTCACACCCTCAAAATAGCAGAAATTTCTCTCGGCCTCCTCTTGTAGGCCTCCTGTAGTTTACTTGTTTTCCTCTTGTAGTTTTCCTGTGTCCTCCTGTAGTTTTTCATGTAGGCTTTCTTTTGAAGGCCAAGTGTGGGAAAAGCATCTAGAAGGCCACCTAAGACCTCCTAAGACCTCCTAAGACCCATCCACACCATCCTACATCCTCCCAAGCTCCAAAAACACCCTCCAATGCCACCTGTTCGCTGCCACACTCACACGAAATAAATTAGATGCATGATTAAATTCACATAAAAGCACATAAAAATCTAAAAATATGTTTTTTGATTATTTACTTCCGGACATAGCATGGTTAGATGTTGTTTACTTCCTTGAGTAGGTAATGGCATTTCTTTCATGGTTTTCATAGTGTTTTTGGCAAAAGTAGAATTGGCTTGTTAATTAGGCTTTACTGGGTTTTGCTTTACATTCCAGTCTTTCTCCTTTCTGCAACTAGAATAGCATCTGTAGAGTAATCTTTCTTTACCTTTCATCACACATAGAGCTCCTTCTGAAATATATATAAGTTGGCTTGAGCTCCTAGTGATCTCGCGTCGGTTGACCAAGTGACAACCTACAATGAGAACTAGTACTTGTGCATACAGCACTGACACTTCCAAGTTTGTTACGAACTACCAGGTTGATAAAAGTAAAGTTGGCAACAAGGGAGTTGCAACATTATTGCTGCAATACTGGCGCTCACCAGGAAGTTCTCTGGAATGTGAAAGTTTTCTTGCATGCACCAGTGATTTAACACTTGCATGATGAAGATTAAGCTAAAACATTAGCAAAAAAAATGCAAAGGAAGAGTTTGACAACAAAAAAATAATATTTGATAGTGAACTGAAGAAAAGTAGTAGAATATTGAGCATGCAAACTTACTTGCTACATTGGTTGATGAAGGGCTTCTTGATTCTCCAGATGTGCACTCAACTTAGATGAAATGATGGTGAAATAATTATTAACTGAGTTACTTTAAAGAAAATAACATGAAAAACATATTCATACATGAGTGCCACTTATCATCACTTGAAAGGATTAGTTAATAAGGAGTTAAGGCAGTTCCTATTTTCTAGGAGTGCACCCTTATGCAACAAGTTGGGTCATGCATGCAACTGGACAGGGTACATGTCTTCAACACTAAGGAGTGCGCCCAGGTAGGGCACACTTCTTCAGCCCAAAGGAGTACACTCACGTCAAGTGCAAGCCTTCATCAACTCAAAGTGTGATTTTTCTTTTGTGAGATATTTTCTTTCTTTTTTCTTGCTTTTCTGATTTTGTGTGCTTTTTGAGTGTGTGCATGGCTAGAAGGCAAGTTTCTAAGTCAAGAAATACCATTATTTCACATAACCACAACTTACTAACTCAAACACTTCTAATGGTTAAGTGATGATGCTTGATTCACGCTGACTTAGAAGGATGAGACATTAGGAGAAAACAATCAAATAAAAAATCAGACCACATGACAACGCATGGGGGTTTGAAATTACAGTTAGCATAGGCTCCAAAATTGACATAGGAAAAAGTTTTGGAGGGTCATTTTTGTAGTGAAAAAATCCCCAACTGTTTACACTTCATGTGCACTGTAGATCTATGGCCTACCACCTTGATACAATAGACAATCCCTCTTGAGATGATCCTTGCCACATATCCAACATTGCAATTGTCCCTTACCCTCACCTTTATGCTAATTCCCTCCAGGCTGTGACCCATGTCCCTATCCAACTACATTAAACTTCTTGTAAGGAACAACATTCTCTTTCTCGCCTACAATCTAAGGTCTTGTTCGCTTTGGTGGCCACTTCCCCTTAAATTTGTATTTCCATTTCCAACCTTGTTTATACTTTGTCTTATGCTTTGATTTCTCATAACAATGCTTCAACATTCCAATCAATTCTTCAAGTGACCAAGGCTCATCATACTCAATCTGATCTTTAAATGCTAATGGTAATCCACTGACAAATCTCTAAACTTTGGCCTTCTCATCCTTATGATACAATACATACCTCAGTAAATTCAGGAACTTAGTCGTGTACTCCTCATCTATCATTGATCTCATCTTTAGATCATAGAACTCCTTAGCTTTACTGTCATAGTACCTCTATGACAAGTGCTTCTTCCATAAAAGTCTCTTAAATTCATTCCAACTAAAATCCTTTGACCTGATGTCTCTAGCCCGCTTCACATCTTCCCACTAGATGTTCGCTTGGTCTCCATGTTCTCTGTGTAATCATGCAAATGAAAGAACTTCTTCATTCCAAGCAACCATGCCTCTGCATCTTCTGGATTCTTCAGCTCTCCATCAAATGTAGGTGGCTTGGCTTTCTTGAACTCATCTGAAAAATATCCCTTATCACTCTTCCTATAAGGATGATAGCGATGATGACCATGGTACCTTTCAAAACAAGAACTAGAATAATGCCCATGTCCACTACCTCTCATATTAGGTGTATCCAAGAACATGCAATCCCTGATGGTATCATCCTTGTCCAACCTGTGCCCATCATGATACCTGCTACCATATGCTCCATCAATCATGTCCTTCTGTCCATGACTAATCCTAAGCAGTCCCTGCCTTCGCAATTCTAACAAACTTTGAAGGATAAATTCATTGACCTTTTCTTGTTTCTCCTGTGCTCTAGAAAGTCTCTCTTGTGACTGAATGATTCTGACATTATTTTGTTTGCAACTTCTTACTTTTTCATCAAACTTCATAGTGTTTCTGCTAAGTGAGGGGAGTAATCATCACCATGTTGCTGATATGATCTATAGGGAGAGTATCGTGAACTATAATCCACCATTTTTCTAGTCATCTTTGATCCTCTTCTTCCTGCAAGTATATAATTTTAGCTAAACCTAAATATAAACATAACCATTGTACCTCAGTTTAGTTTAGGGGAAGATATCTCATCTGCAAGATCAACCAGATTAGCACAATACATGTATAAACATAATCATAACAAAATATAGACATCATGAATGAAAATACCAACTACATACCATGACCCCATGCATGACAACCATGCCCATAACAATGCATAACAACATATAAACACTGACATGCATAACAAATACATATACAACTGACATGAATTCATGAAAAACATATCCCAATAACAACTTCATCAGCTTCAACATGAAAACAAAACTACAACAATGACCATCACCATGCATACATAACAAGCACACATACAACCTTCATGCATGCATGAAAACCACATGCCACCCATCTAGTTTTGGGTTGAACCATGCTCTAATACCAATCTGTAACACCCCTCCTCCCACACTTACCCATGTTAACTGGCTCACTGGGATAAATATGTGACAAGGCGTTACTATGCTATGACTCAACCTCCTAGGTGCAACTAAGGAAGTGGAATTGACAAACTGAAACCAAACTAAACTTCCTCAAGAGCTAACCAACCAGTCCAGGTGCCCAACCCGAAAGTTAACTTTTTTTTTCACTGACTTGGGCTCTCAGTGTTTCCCATGACAAAGCAAGAAAGTGGTTGAGACCCTTCAGTCGCTCCCATAAGCCTGCGTCCCAATGAATATAAACTTATTCACTCATTTCTGTGCCATCGACCTTGGAATTTGAGCCAATTTTTCAGGGTTAGGATCCATACCTTTTCCCAAAACTTAATGAAACTCTCAGAAATGATAAATAACATAGAGAGAAGGCCTCTAATTCAAAACTTAAACAAGGATCAACCTCTTAGGTGAAATTAAGGAAGTGGAATTGATGAACTGAAACCAAACTAACCTTCCGCAAGAGCTATAGGACCCCGAGGAGCTAACCAACCACTCCATGTGCCCAACCCATGATTTAACGTGTTTTTAACTGACTTGGGCTCTTAGTTGCACACATGACAAGGTAAGAAAGCGGTTGAGACCCTTCAGTCGCTCGCATAAGCCTGCATCCCAGCGACTATAGACTTCTTCACTCAGTTCTGTGCTAGCGGCCTTGAGATCTAAGCCAGTTTTTCAAGGCTAGGATCCAGATCTTTGCCCAGAACTTAATGAAACACTCAAAAATAATAAATAACATAGAGAGAAGGCCTATAATTCAAAACTTAAATAAGGACTTAACCTAACTCATCCTAGACATGACAACCATTTCATCGAACACATCATGAACATATAATCTACACGTCATAATTACATATCCAAACATAGGGACCTCATACTTATCTAATAATCGTCAAGAAGGTTTGGCGCCCTCTCATAATAGATGTATTATCATCTATTAGGTCATAAATTAATTAACCATTCATTTACTAATTGAAGCATATTGAGAGCCATAACTAAAGTTTGTCATAAAGCTATGCTTATAACCAACATATAACCATAATAATAACAATGATAGAACATCCATCAAAGCCACATAATAACAAGTACGTTTACTCATGAAATACAAGGGAAAAAGAGCTCTTATTAACATATGCAAATCCAACCAAATCAAGAACTTCCATGTACCACTCGACCATAGATTGGGTTGAACCAAATCTTTGCTTTAGCTAATTACCCCTGTACCATATTCCAAGCATGAATATGGGATCACAACAACAAAAAACCAGGGCTTCCTCCACCTTTACTGCATATCCCTCCATTACCGGTCAAGGGATTTCTAGGCCTAAAAGCCTCATCTATACAACCAAGACTTATCGTGTATCCTGCCATTACCATCCAAGGGATTCTTAGGCCCAAACAAAGAAACATACACTACAGGCTTTAGCGCAATCCTGCCAAAACCAGTGAAGGGATTACTAGGCCTAAACAGGCATGAACGTCTCCGGACTTCTTCACCAATACCTCGAGGAATTTTCCTGTCTCCACCTTTAGGCTTTACCATGTATCTTGCCATTTCCGGTTAAAGGATTCCTAGGCCCTTGGGAATTTTCCCGAGACCACCTCACACGGTTCCAAAACCATCCAACAATATAGCTCAACCAAATGAAAGGACCCCGTCACAAAATGGCTATCCGAAAATGGCAAGGCAAGGTTGAAACCATTGTCACACCTAGAAAAACCCATGCTAATGACAATAGGAGAACCAAATTCACAACCATGCATGCCAAATCTAACAAGAAAATCATACATGCAACTCGATACCTGCAAATAATCTCATTGTAGCTACTTGATCCAACTCTTCCTTGCTTGATATTTGCTTCCCTTTGCTTCATTATTCTTCCTTTACCTTCATTTATCCAATGCTAGAGTGCTCTAAGAATGTTTTAAGTATGCAAGAGTGAGAGAGAGAGAATATAGAGAGTAGAGAGAGAGCTCCAAAACTAAACTGATGAAAGTTTAAACTAACAAAAGTTGTGCACTGATCCTCAGAAGCCTTTTTATTAATGAGATCTCTATTTTCTTCAATTTCCTCCTCACATGCAACCTATGACCTTTCACCTTCCTTTTCTCCTAGTTTCCTTTATTTTCATAAATAAAATGCCAATTAATGTCTCTTTGCCAATAAATGAACACCCACTAGGATGTTTTTCCCAACATTTAGCATGGAATACATGTCCCATGACCTTGGACTTATTTTTCCTTTATTAACTTTATTACATAACCTTTTGACCCAAGGATGTTACATAAGTTAAGCTCAATAAATATTACCAGTGTAGATTCATCTTAACCTTGATCTAGCACACATAGATTCATCTTAACCACGATCTAGCACACATCAAGAGGGATCAAATATTTTGAGGTGCAAATAATTTTTACAGTGCAAAACTTGAAAATATGTTTGCATCTTAAGAGATTTGATCGCTCTCAGTGCTTAGTGCTTGATAGATCTGTGGTTAATATATCTCTCTCTTTGTATATATATTATTGTGCAAAACTTGAAAAAATGTCTTCATCTCTAGAGATTTGATACCTACACACACATACACACACATATACATAGAGAGAGATAAATTAACTACATATCTATCAATTACTTAGCACCTAGAGGGATCAAATCTCTAGAGATGAAACCATTTTTTCAAGTTTTGTGCTATAAAAATGGTTTGCACCTCAAAATATTTGATTCCCCCATACAAGCTAAAATGTAAAACAATGGGATTATTTAATTCTTCATATTAAAATTTTTATTTATGACTTACATTGATTTTTTTAATTAATATTTGAAATGCAACATGTTAATTTTACATTAAAAATTGGAATTAATCTTTTTATGTATTAATTTTATATTACAAATTTGAATGAATCCTTTTATTTTTCTTATCACTAAGTAATTGAACTTTTTCTCTCTCTAAATTAATTGGCATTGATATTCAAATAATTTATTTAAATTTTGTATTGAAATATTTTAAAAAAATATAAGAATTATACATTTGTAATACTCAAGAGAACAAATATATAATTTTTATTTTTATTTTTAATTACTTAATATCTTTTTAAATTTGTTATAAAATCATGTTATTTATTTATTTTTTTCACTGGAAAAATTGTAATCTTTCATTATGATTGAAAAATTACATGTTGTAGATGCCTATCGACATATGCCATATTTCAAAAATGGTGCTCAAAAAAGATGCATAGATCCTTCATCACCATGGAGGGTTTACGGATTTCAAGAAATAAGCATGAAAAACAGAATATTAATGTACAAGTGGGGAAAGTCAAACTTTTCTCCCTTTTTTCTTCTCAACCTTTCTCCAACCCCCCTGTGACTCTATTGGAGTTATGAGTGCTAGTGTTGTTTCAGCCATAGGTTGTGGATTGTCTTTATCTAAGTCTGATGTGTCTAATATGTGTTGACGTTTAGTTTTCCCATATCCATAGTATCTGATATCTTTGCCAATGCTGTGTCTATATGTTCCTGTGGATTTGTGTCTTCTGTTGTTGATTCTTTGTTCATCTGATTGGTCTTGTATGGGTGAGAAAAATCCATCTCTTCTTCCTCCTCGTCATCTGAGGGAGGTGGAGGAAATTACCACCCCTTTACTTGTTTTTCTATTTTCTTCTTTCTGCGATTGTCTTTTTTGGCTACTGGACACATGCTTTGTAGGTGTCCTGTTTGTCGGTAAATTTGGCATCTAAATGCAGTATTTTCATAATCTAGAACCTGTGTCTAGCTCCTTTGTCTATGCTTCAGCTGAATTTGGTTTGGCAGGCCTTTGCTGAGATCTACTTCCACACAAATATGTGCAAAGGTATATATTATTTCCTCCACTTGTTGGGTGTCCATTTTGATGTAGCGCCCAATAGTATTTTCGATTCCAGCTAGTACTTGATGATTCCAAAGATGTATTGGGAGATTATGTAGTCGCACCCAAACTGGCATCTTGGAGACGACCATTGTATTTGCATCAAAATCTGGGAACCATGGTGTGATGAAGAGTCCTGTGGATCCCCAGAACCAAGCTCCTTCCTATATTACTATGTCTCTATCTATTGCTGATAGAAATTTCACTATGAAAAAGCCCTTAGAACAGAGGTGTATTTTGCATTGTGTGGTCCAGTTTGTGAAGATCCAATGAAATAGATCAATCGGTTTGGGCCAGAAGCAGTTAAATCTACATATTATTGCTTGTCTTTCATATATCGTGCAGTTCTCTTCTATTTCTGGTGTATCTATATTGTATTCTGTGGTATGATTCAGTTGTTCAACAATGTATGGCCTAGCATCCATACCTGATTGATTCGGTGCTGCTCCTTCTGTGTTTTTCCCTTGTAGGATATTTTTGAAGGAAATGCTACCTAGTTTTTTCCTTATTAAACTAGTACCACTTCCTTCAGCCCTGAGAGGATTCCTGCTATTGACGGTTGCGCCCCCTCTGATTCTCAAGTTGAGGATGATTGTTGACAGGGGTGCAATTTTGTATTCCTAGAGGTATTTAGTGTCTTGTAGCACTTTGTCCCCATGTACCAGATTTTGTGATCTAATGGGGTATCCCAGCTGTTGCATTATAATTTCCTTCATTTGCTTAACAGAATCTGCCTCTTTTACCCAGATGAGTTTTGATTTTCCTTTCGGGGTTTTAACTATTATTTGATAATTGTGAGCTCTTACCCGGGATCCAGATCTTGTTTTCAGTAGATCTACCCCTGTGATTCTGCTCCGCATCTTTTGCTCACCTCTAAACAGCTTATACAGTGTGAGGGCTTCCAGATCTGACCAAAAATGGGGTTGATCTACAATACGGGGTTCTGGATCGAAGAACCCAAGACTCGATCTGTGCACAATGCCATAGATCAAGGGAGATGTTTCCCAATCAGGGCTCAATGGCGATCGCTTGAATATATGTTAATCATGATCTGCATCATAATAGTACAGATCAGAAGTCTGATATGCAATAAACTTGAATGTTTCTTCATACCTTTGGCATTGTCTATGGTTGTCCGCCTTACGAACTCCATTGTTGCTCAAGATAGCTCCATCACAAAGCGCAATCTCAGAAACCCTCGCCATTGTCCACCCCCCTCGACGAGCATCCTTTGAGTTTGTATGAAGAGCAGCACCATGGTCACCGATGTCGGCTCTGATTATGATCAAATCGTAGTCAAATGCCTTGACGTGGCTTCCATTTTCTGTAGCTGAAGCCCTCTTTCTAAATCCCTGCAGTCTAGGCCTTCCCGTTTGCCGGGCATCCAACACCACTCTTCTGAAGCATCACTCGGCAAGTACTCCGAAGGTTTCCTTGCGCAGACCATAGAAGGAGAGACGGGAAGGTCTGCCTCCATTGGATACCCCACTATTGTCAACCCTGCGGTACTTCGAAGGAGCAAAGGAGAACCGAAGCACTGCACTTTGCGTGGCCTGGATGTTACCAAGTTTCAAAACCCTCCAAGGATCCTCACCATTAGCTCAACCAGTCTGAAAAATCATGTTATTTCATATGGATATCAATATATTTTACTTATGGCTAAGAGTGAGGGTGAAAGATTTTTACATCTCCTTCATATTGGGTTGTAATACCAATAAGCTAAGAGCACACTGATATCATTAAAACTATCCAACCATGTTTATTCATTACTATTTTTTATTATAGTTGACTTCTAACTTTTATTTAGAGAATATTTTATTTTATCTTAAAAATTACACGTGTCAATTCGAGGTTAAGCATGGACAAAATCACAGATTACCCTCATAATCGTATGTAGAATGCCCCTCTAGATGCAATAATATTATTGAAAATTTGACTAATGTACCTCTTAAATGATACTAGAAGAAAAAGAATCATATATTATAGGAGAAATTTTACCTTGTAGATATATGAAGAAAAGCTCTAGCAAATTAAAAAATAAAATAAAATTATTAACTAGTGTAGCCATATAAATTAAATGGTACCTTAAATATATGAAGAAAAACTCTACCAAATTCAAGAAAACTACTAACTAGTGTAGCCATATAAGTTAAATGGTTAATAAATGCCCATAAGCATCAATTCATGATTAACATGAAAAACACTTACTTCATAATACATTTTAGATTGTCAATATTAAAAAAAATCACAAAAGTTGACAAAATTATAACTTTATTTTAAATTATTATTATTTTTAAAAAAAACTATTGTTAGTATTAATTATAAAGATTCTTAGCTATGGAGATTCACCTACACTTACTATTAAGATTACTAACTTATAAATAAACTTTTTTACCTTGAGTGTTTCTTACCATGAGTGAAGACCATGGCTTACCAATATTACATTATAACACTTGTGACCATAACTACTTTTAATATAAATATCAATAAAAAATATTCCATAGAAATTAAAGCCTTCTCATCCACTTAATAATTATTAATAATTAAACTAAAAATCTAAAAATATATTCCAAAATAAACACACAAAAAAAAACAAAATTAAAACAGATAGATTCCACATTCGTAACTAATCTTTGAAAATGATCCAATTGATTAAGCTACCAACTAAACGAAGTTGTCTTTAGTGCGACTTTTTGGAGTTCCCCTTGCAGAAATCCGGTGGAAAAATTTGAGGTGAAATCTTGATTTGTGTTATTTAAACTAGTTTTTAGTTTTTTGATTGTGGAGTTTCCGTTGCATAAATCCGGTGGAATAATTTGAGGTGAAATCTTGATTTGTGTTATTTAAACTTGTCCTTTTACTGTATATATGGATTCAACACCCTGAAAAACCTCTAGGGCACTTTGATTGTGCAGGGGTTACCCATCAAGCTTGTCATTTCAATAAATTCCTGCTGGATTTTAGAGAAATTAAACGAGAAACACCCACAAAAAGAACTTCTAAAAAATCTCACTAAATACAACTCGCCAACTAAAATAGTCCACCTTCGAATCCCTATCATATCATTGAAAAAAGATAAATTTGGAATTTATAATTTGTTATTATACGTGTGGCATGCATGGTATTACGCATTCAATTTTTCCAATGACTGCATATTAATTTGTCTTTAACCAAAAAATTATGTTGCTTATCCATAGTTTAACATTAAGAATTCAAATTTTGTTATTTTTTATTATTATTTAAATTTATTTATTTGTAAAGTAATTAATTCAGGGCTTATTATGGATTGTTTAATAACTTCAATTTTTGTTAGTTACTAATTTCTCACTTTTTTTATTTTTTTTATTTTTTTTATTTTCATCACTGATAGTTTTTTCTCCATATTTTCAATTTAATCTAACTTATTATTATTATGTTAAAAATATATTTTAATAAATTTGATTATGAAAATTATATATTAATATAAACAATATTAGTTAATCATATTTTGTGATAGCATTTAACAATACAATATTTTATTAGTTGTTTTATTTTTGTGTTTATTGTTTTTTAATTTAATTAAACTATATTTAAACTAAAAGAAAAGTATTAGCTATTATGTAAAAATGGGCCTGGAGTATGCCCTAAAACTGCTTCTGCTTGGCTAAGAGCTCGTCTTCCTCGGACGTAAGGAAACAGGTTAACGGCCCAAGACCCAGAGGCATCTGGCAGGAGTGAAAGCCTGCTCCCTTACGGACCACCAGCGGGTTATTTCAGGTGGTGTGGTTTTCCTTGATAACAGTGATGTGTCAACTGACATTCGCGGATAGCAGCCAGAGATGGCTGTCCTCACTGTTGGTTTGACAAACTGAGTTTGATAGGTTTTTCCACCTTTTGCAAAAAAATGTAGAAATAGAAAGAATCCAACATCTATAACAAATTGTTGAACAAGAATGTCAAAACGAAGATTCTTCGATACCGCTGAGACTGGTCAGTAAGTAGATTTTTTTTCATTACCGTTTATATCGACAATTTGTTAAAATCCATATCTTCGAACTCTCTGAATGATCACATTCTTGAGGCCGTGGTCTTTGCAGAGAGGTGAAGGTTCCGATAATTTGATAGCCAACCTACAGCGCTGCGGAAGGGAGGGAAAGTTATGATCATGACACCAAATAAGAAT
This sequence comes from Pinus tabuliformis, assembly GCA_031772625.1. Lineage (NCBI taxonomy): Eukaryota > Viridiplantae > Streptophyta > Pinopsida > Pinales > Pinaceae > Pinus > Pinus tabuliformis. The sequence continues at coordinate 102,941,511 of CM062819.1, read as the reverse complement.
CGAGGACACTAACTCAACCTATTCCTTGTCTAACTATTCTAATCTCGAATTTTGCAGAGTTGACCAATCAAACTGGTTGTGCAGAGTTCACTAATCAAATTGGTCGGGCAGAATTCACTAATAAAAGTCGTGATTCTAATCTAGAGTAAGTTAATTCAAAGTTAACTATCTTTGGTAATTCTGCCCCAATCAAACTAGTAATTCCAAATTTGACCGCCCAAAATATAGAATAATTAAACTACGGCATTACTATCACTATCCCTTGACTAGGTCACCGTCATTCATACACCGGAGCACTTTCGCGGCTCCAACATGACTTTTGAGGTATCCTGATCCTGATACGTTTCCGTTGGAACAAAATTCATGGCCCATGGAACACACATCACGGCGGAAGCAACAAACGTCACGGGATTCTGCGTGAAGGTGTTTGAATCGGCCATCAAAACTCTCAGTTGTTCCGTCGATTACATCCCATTCGGAGATCGAATTACTACGATGATCTTATTGGAAACATTACATTAGGGGTATACAAATCTGGTGTTTCGTAATAGTCGAGCAACTCAAAAATAAATAAATTCTTTAACTCATACATTGTCAGATCGTTTATGTAATCAACGTCTTTATTTCTATGAATGTTCATGCAGGAGGAATTTGATGCAGTGGTAGGGGACGTTACCATCACGGCAGCACGAGCTAAAAAAGTACTGTTTACACAGGCTGTCTTAGATGCTGGTCTAGTAGCAGTAGTCCGACTCAGGAACGGAGATAACATTCGTTCTGGATTTTCATTGCCGAAGCCTTTCAGCGCTGGAATGTGGGTACCCAACACTCTTCTTCATTACTGTAGCCATCAAAGTGATATCATTTTAGATTTCACCATAAACTACTATTACCTACTTAGATTTCAAATTTTTATTGGAGTTTAACTGGTTCTTCATTATATAACCAAAATGATATCAAAATTCTAAATAACCACCATGATTACACCATAAACTACTATTAACCTCAAACTTCTATTAGAATTTAACCAATTCACATTTCCCTTAACATCATTATACTCTTGGTTAACATAGTTTTCAAGCTTCCTTAGATAACTTAGAGCTACTAAATATCCATCCTTTATTCAACAAGGAAGAAAGTTATTGCATTATAAAGAAAAAAAGAGAAATACTTACTCACCTATTTCGCAAGTAGATTACACCATAGACTACTATTACCTACCTAGACCTCAAACTTCTATTGGGATTTGACCGATTCACATTTCCCTTAACATCATTATACTCTTGGTTAACATAGTTTTCAAGCTTCCTCAGATAACTTAGAGCTATTAAATATCCATTCTTTATTCAACAAGGAAGAAAGTTAGTCATTGCCTTAGAAAGAAAAAAAGAGAAATACTTATTCACCTATTTATTCACCTATTTCTGGCCAGTAGAGGTATTGGCTACGTCACCTACTAGGTTCTTACGTAGGAAAATGTCCGCTATGTCACCTAAGCATGGTATACTTACCTAGGGTAGGAGTGTTGTCTCATAATTTTGTTCTATCGGGTAAGTAAATGATTTCTCCTTCATTTTTCAAACTTAGTTTCTTTCTAAATTTTTTTATGGTTTATATTCTATTTATGTTATAAATTCTTCTTTTCTCCTTTCTTCCTTACTATTATTCTATATTGGATCATTATATAATTTTTCATTTATTTAGGTACTTTATGGGTGGAAAAGTTAGAAGGACTAGTTTGTAGGGCCCATTTTACTGGTAGGTCCTAGTTGAAAATTTGGGGTCTAAAGTGATTTTGAATCATCAAAAAAAAAATTGTGGTCAAGATTTGGTGAGCATATCTCACAACCCTTGAAAATTCACTCCAAAACCTTTTCAATGGTGTGAAAATGACCTCAACCAGATTATGTGAAATTCATGCCTCCTCAAAGTTGACCTACTAGTTAGCCACCATGGTATGAATGAATGCCATGTAAACCTTTGTTACTCACACATGTGGGATTAGCCGCATGAGGAATTTCAAGAATATTTTAGAGGGTCCAAAACGCTTATAAAATTGAGGGCCTGGGTCATCAAAACCCTAATCCTATTTGTATATCAGGCTATGTTAGGTACTAGATTGCTAGGAGGAAAAGGAGTTCCATTATTTTACATTTTACATGTTCCAAAGATGAGAAAAACATTTAGGGTTGGTACTTTTAAAGCATAATAGAGGAGGAGGAGGGGGAATTATATAACATACATTCATGGCATAACATTAAAATGTAACTCCATAGGAGCTCGCATTCCCTTGTATGTGCATTTTTATAATGAAATCAAAGAGAGGAGAGGGTAAGCCTCACCTTCTAGTTGGATTTTCTCCCATATTTAGTTTTCAAGGATAAATATTGCATTCATTTGTGTTGATGGTGTGCGTTTTTGGTTTGTTCTTCCCATTTCTCATTTAATTTATTTTCATAAAATTCAAGCAAAGCTAATAAATAAATAATATGGGATCTAAGGAAATAATTTACTTAATTCTAATATTTCATATCATTGTAATATATGTTGTCAAAAATTATTCTAATAGAATATCCATGGTAATTTATAGATCAAATACATCTTGTTTCCATGGTCTTAATTCTTCTTGATCTTGATCTAGAGTATGCTTCCTTATGCTCACACCTTGAAGTGATATAATGCTTAGGTTGTTAGTTAGAAATATGTAAACACACTCAAAATATTCTAAAAATTATAAATTATATAAGCTTTGAGCATAGGAAGTAGAAATTGTACACCTATGTGGCACATGTCTTGAGCCCTCAATTGTTTGAACCAACTCCAAGGCATGTAAATAGACATATCATGGTTGGAGAAGGATAACATGTAGACACGTGCCCTTTTACTACAAGAATACTTCAAAGAATATACACCTTAAGTAGGAAAACCTTGGTCCCTTTTATTTTCACAAAAACATTAGCTTGAGAAAAAAGTTCAGTTTTTATCCAAGTCTGATTTGACTATTTTAGAATCTTTTGAGCCAATTGTTGGCTACCATAATATAGTAGAATCCTTGTCATTGTAATTGAGAGTTTGATCAATAACCAAGGTTGGAAGAACTTAGACTTAAGTGAAAAGGTTTTCATAACAAGATCGTGTATTGTTCTTCTTGTTGTAAAATTCTGAATATGATCAATATAGATATCTCTTCTCCTTAGTCCCTGAATTTTTTTAGTATTATGTTATTTTATGTTTGAAATAAAATTTATGCTACGTGTCTAAGACCAAGAACTCGATAGCTATTGTTAAGGGTGTTGAGAAATGTAACTAGTTTCTGTCTTCATAATTGTTGTACTCATTTCAATATTTATATTATGTCAAAAACAAGAAAATAAGAAAGCAAAATTATTGCTATTAAAGCATGAGTTTAATGCTCATTATTGATTGTCTTCTAGGTAAAAGCATGTTCTTCGTGCTTCTAAAGTTTGTTAGGTCTTATGATTTATTAACATGAGTCAAAGGAGTCAACATCATGTTTATAAGACCCTTCTGGGAAATTCGTAATTGAAAAAAAAAATCTAGAAAGTCTTGGAGTCTCCAAGAGTACCCGGGATCCTCCAATTGACATAAAGGAGGGAATTTAACCCCTTGAGAAGGCTATAAAAGGAAGTATTTCGACCTCATTTGGACATACTCACTCACACATTCGATCTATAAAGAAAGGAGTTTGATATGTAGTTGGGACGTGGGAAAAGGAGAGTGAATTTGTAGAAGAGGTTGGGAGGCCGAAATATCTTGTCTTTAGGCTCTATCTCTCTCACACGTGCGAAGAATCTATGGTTTCTGTAGCCAGAAAGAGGCCAAAGTTACAGGTCTGAATGTTGGGGAGCGAAGTTGTTGTTGGGGAGCTAAATTGTAGGAACAAGTTGCTCGATAGAGAAAAATACTTGTCTTGACCTTATTGACCTTGGGGAGAACTATTTTGCTCCAAGAAGGTCTCAAAAGTAATATAGATTAGGGTATATATAGTAGTTGATGGGACAAAGTTGTTGGAGGAAAAAATTGTTGGGTGAAGTAGCTAGACAGTTGCTCGAAGGATGAAGTTGTAAGGCAAAAGAAGAAATAATTTGAGGAAGGGACGACTTGGTACCGGGAGAAGGACTCGGTCTAGGGATTGGGTATTTGTATCTCATTTGAAGTAGATTCTAAGAAGAGAAGAGTTTTCGGGTTTTCACCTTGGAGGGGTTTTTCCCTGACTAAGAGCCTATATCTATGCCCTCTTTTATTCTTGTTATTTCTTGATATTGTTTGATGAAGATATCTAATTGAAGAACATAAAGAATATAACTAGGTTTCATAAGAAAGTATCAAGGTTAAATAAGATAAGTTATAATTCTTGCCACTTTACATTTTATAACATGGTATCAAGAGCTAAGGTGAGAAAGGAAGGTAGCCAGGAGGACACTAGAAAGAATTGTTGATCAAGGGAAAGGAAGCTCTCAAGGCCTAAAAGAAGAATATTGTCTCTTAAAGGGATCTTGTTAAAGCCTTCTCTAAGAAGGTTAAGAACTACATCTATCTCGCAAAAGGAAGTCTACTTGAAAGGCATCAATGTTAGAAGTTTTTTGTGAAGGAATCCTAGGGGAAATATTTCAAGGGCATCATCAAGAACTCTCTAAAGGTCTTGAATACATCAAGAAGGTTGGAGATACTATTTAAGTATTGTACTATCTCATTATGGATGATTCTTCAAGTCATATAAGTTCTTTCTGCAAGGAGAGCAACAAGATCATTGGGGCAATAAACTATATAGCATGGAAGAAGAGGATTGACTTGATACTCACAGAGAAATATGTAATGGGATGGGTTACTAGAGAAATTATTGAACCTGGTAAAGACAAGACACAATAGCTAGAAAGGTACAAGAAAGGGGAAGAGGGATCTCAAAGGATCATAGTAGAATTAATCAAGGATTCTCTTGTTCCATTTGTAGAAAATTTGAATACTTCTAAGGCGATGTACAACAAGCTAGCGAATTTGTACTTTGTAAGTACAACAGGTCAAAAAATGTCTTTTAGGAACAAGCTATATAGAATGAATAAATTGAAGGATGATGATATGGCATCCTTCCTCAAGAGAGTATCTCAATTAAGAGACAATTTGTAAGGACTTGGGTAATCGATCATTGATTTAGAGGTAACCATATGTGTTCTAAATTTATTTCCACTAGAATGGAGTAACTTTGCAACAAGTGTCTACTCCAAGAAAGATTCAACTCCCTTTGATGAACTGTGGGCACAATGCATACTAGAAGAATCAAGGATCAAAGTAAAGGTTGACATTGGATCTTATGAGAAATATCAAGCCTTTCTAGCTTGAGTCAAGAAGATGAAGAAATGAAAGTTTTGTAAGTCCAAGAAGGAAGATATGTCCAAGTTGAAATTATTCAAGTGTAAAGAGTTTGGACATGACAAGAGGGACTGTCCAAATCAACATAACAATAAGAGAAAGGATAGAAGTGAATCTCATGTAGTCAAAGGAGTGGGGGAACTTGAGAAGAAAGAAAAGAAGGAAGAAGTGAAGGGTATTTACTACTAAAGAAGGTTCACATACTTTTAGGTTCTCTATGAATGTTTAATTTTCTTTTGGATGATACTTTTATGCATAAGCATCATAGGCTAGAAGCATATGATAGTAGCATGGTTGATATTCATATGATTAAGTCTCTTAGTAGAGATCATCTAGGATAAAATGTTATACCATTTTGCATAATGTTCATCTAGATATTATCTAACATCATGTTAGAGGTTGTCATCTTGCTTATGATTCAAGAAGGATCTTCATCTTCAAAATCCCTTGGGAAGAGCATCATAACAACAATAGTATGGATTCTATGTAATGTGGAAACATGTTGGTAAAAAGGGACGAAGGATTGCAATGGGTCAGGATATATACTTTTTGTGAAAATATATATGAATAACTAGATGATTGGATGAATGCATGGGAATGTATGGATAAGATTCATGTATGAGAATCTTGTGGAATAATGTTGATTATAAATCTATGCTTAAGTATTTATGATGCTGAAAAATAATAGAAATTGACTTACTTAAGAATGTATGAAAGATTAGGAATTTCTCTAGAATATGCATTTGATATCGATTAACATCTAGTATAATCTTTAGAAGAAAAGTTGTAACTTGGTAATCCATTTCGATCCTTGGGTACTTTGATGCAAGAAGGAAAGTTCGAGTTGAGATGGTCAATGAGAATGCTGATGAAATGAGAAGCTAATAATGGTAAGGTAAGTCTATTTCATTTTGGCTTGGTTAACTAGTAGAATGGTGCAGGAATACATAATGACCGTTGAGGCAAAGTCAACTATATGGATGAAAAGTATTGAGGTAAGTTCAATATTTGGCACCTGGAAACTATGAAGTCAAGTGTGTTTATCTTGGAAGGTAGCAGTATGAGAACATAACTTGAAGGTCAAGGAAAATCACTTTCATGAGGAAGAAATGATCACATAGAAGTTTGGGAAGGCTCAATACAATGGCTTCATGTCAAAGATGGGAAGTGATGAGAAATAAATATGACCTAGATCTTGTCACAAGAACACAGAGTGGAGATGGTTCCATGTTACTTCGGAAAGAAGCAGGCTCGGTAAAAGAGATGCGAAGGAAATAGGGAGCCACATAGCTATGGAAAAATGGTAGCTAATACTTTGATGAAGACAAGCTATAAGGCTTGTGGTGTTGGATTCCATTACTGGAAGGAAGTCCAGAATCTCCTCTGGTTTTGAGAGGGAGAAAAAGGAGTCTCCTTGAATAAGGAGCAAGGATCTATTCTCAAGATTCAGTGAGAATAGGGATGTCCTCTCTATTTGAGAGGGAGTGAATTTTAATATCACATGTGTGTTCTCCTCTTCAAATGATGAAGAGATAATGTTGAAGGATTGTATAAGCATATGTGGTTTCCTTAAGGATATAATTTCCAAGAAAGGAAAGGGACCGACACTGTTTGAGGACAGGACAAGAATCCAAGAGAAGAGTGGTTGAAGAGGATCAATATTCTTTGAGGACTCAAGTATGGAGATGCAAGATAAGAATAGTCCTAAAAGGACATATATTGTGGACATTTGGATGGGGTATGTACCTTAGATAGGTAGTATGGTATCACACATAAAATCGCCCATCATAATTCTCTTGAATTAAGAAGAGCTTTTCCAATTAGGCCTTAGGGACATTGTTGGTTATAATGATGATGCTTACAGTATGGCTTATCAATCTGACTCTTCTTGAGAACTCTCCAGGTTGAGATGTGATGTTGTACTGATTTTAAAATTATGAATACCTCCATAGTTAAGAGGTAGTATTGAGAAATGTAAATAGTTTTAGTCTTCATAATTGTTGTACTCATTTCTATATGTATCCTATGTAACAAATAAGAAAATAAGAAAGGAAAATTATTATTATTAAAGCATAGGTTTCATGCTCATTATTAATGGTCTTCTAGGTAAAAGCATGTTCTTCATGCTTCTAGAGTTTGTTAGGTCTTAGGATTTATTTTCATGAGTAAAAGAAGTCAACATCATGTTTATAAAACCCTTCTGGGAAATTTGTAAATGTAAAAAGAATTTTTTTTAGTCGAGAAAGTCCTGGAATCTGCAAGAGTACAAGTCAGTCCTGGGATCCTCAAGTTTTCCTAAATGAGGGAATTCGACCCCTTGAGAATGCTATAAAAGGAAGCACTCAACCTCATTTGGACATACTCACTCAAAAGTTAGATTTCTCAAGGAAAGACGTTGATCTGTAGTTGGGAAGCTGGGAAAAGGAGAGAAAAGTTTTAAAAGAAGTTGGTAGGCCAAAATATCTTGTCTTTGGGATCTATCTCTCTCACATGTGTGAAGAATCTAGGGTTTCTACGGACATAAAGAGGCCAAAATTACAGGTATGAATTGTTGGGGAGCGAAGTTGTTGCTGGGGAGCAGAATTGCAAGGTCAAATTCCTAGATAGAGAAAAATCCTTATCTTAACCTTGTTGACCTTGGGGAGAACTATTTTTCTCCAGAAGGTCTCAAAAGGAGGATAGATTAGGGTTTCTACAACAATTGTTGGGACAAGGTTATTGGAGGACGAAGTTGTTGGGTCAAGTAGCTGGACAGTTGTCGATAGGACGGAGTTGCAAGGAAAAAGAAGAAATTATTTGAGGAAGGGCCGACTTGGTACTGGGAGAAGAACTTGGTCTATGGATTGAACCTTTGTATCTCATTTGAAGAAAATTCTAAGAAGAGAAGAGGTTTTGGGTTTTCTGCTTGGAGTGGTTTTGCCTTGGTTGAGAGCCTATATATGTGTCCTCTTTTATTTTTGTTGTTTATTGATATTGTTTGATGAAGAGATCTAACTAAAGAACATAAATAAGATAACTAAGTTTCAAAAGCAAGTATCAAGTTTAAAGAAAATAAGTTATAATTGATGTCACTTTATATTTTCTAACAAAGGGATGCTCATAGTGTGCTTTATTTGATGGCCATGATTATTTTCACTTAAGCATGGGTATACCTTCCTTGGGAAAGAGAGTTGTCTCATACTTTTTTCTTGTAAATAACCTTTTGATCCTTTGTTTGTAAATATCCTTAGATTTCCTATTAAAATCATTAGTGATATATAATGTATTAGGCCATTAGTTCTTCTTTTTCACTCACACACTAGGGGGCATATGCTATATATGAATTTGAACATTATTGATCTTATGACTTGATTTGCTTCTTTACTACATCCCACTTTGGTAGCCTTGAGTTTCCTAGCCTCAATGTAGATCATTATTCTTTGTGCTTGTGCATTGCATTAATGCAACTTGCAAATGGCTAATTAACAACATGTGTGAAGACTCACAACAATACTAAGAAATAGAAAATGTATGAAATATATGAGCTTTCAACATAAGAAGTAGAATTCATATAATTATGTAGCTAAGACATTAAGTCCCTAATTGTTTGAACCAACTCCAAAGCATGTAAATAAAGACTTTATAGTTAAAGAAAGTTAACATTGACACCCACATACCTTTTGTTGGAAGAATAGTTTAAAGGTTGTAAAGTTGAATCAGGAAACCCTTGGCCCCTTAACTCTTCATGAAATATTTAGTTTTTTCCCAAGTATAACTTGAATCTTTTAGGGCTTGTTGAGCCACTTCTTGGTTCCCACACTATATCAAAATCCATTTCTTTGTAACTAAAGGTTTGGTCACTAAATTGGAAGAACCTAAATACCTACATATAGATTAAGCATATTTACTTTCGTTCACCCCAACACTGCAAACCCCACCCTTAAAATGCTTGTAATACTATGTCATTGTATGTTAACATTGGATGTTCATTTAACTAGTTCAACACATAAGTGAAGCTCAATAAATATTACTAATGTAGATTCATCTTAACCATGATCTAGTGCATATCAAGAGGGATTAAATCTTTTGAGGCGCAAAACTTGAAAAAATGTTTGCATCTCTCTCTCTCTCTCTCTCTCTCTCTCTCTCTCTCTCTATATATATATATATATATATATATATATATATATATAGATATATATATATATATATATAGAGAGAGAGAGAGAGAGAGAGAGAGAGAAAGAGAGAGCATTGATCTATGAAGCACTAAGTAGCCAGAGTGATTAAATCTCTAGAGATGCAAACATTTTTTCAAGTTTTACACTATAAAAGTGGTTTCCACTTCAAAAGATTTGATCTCCTCTCTCTCTCTCTCTCTCTCTCTCTCTCTCTCTCTCTCTATATATATATATATATATATATATATATATTATATTATATATTAAATTTTTTAATATTTAAATTGCATTTTTTAATGTATAAATGAATTTAATGCCTTGAAAACCCCTTAGGCACTTGGATTGTGTAATCTACATAGCTTAAACTTCAACTCCAATATTTTTTTGACAAAATTACAAAAAAAATATAGGAACTAAAACATAAAATAGTTGCCTTATTTAATTCTTCATATTGAAATTTTTATTTATGATTTACATTGATTTTTATTTAGTTAATATTTTAAATGCAACATATATTTTAAAAAAAAGTATAAGAATTATACATTGTTAACACACTAAAGAGAAATTATAATTTTTATTTTTAATTACTTTATCTATCCTTAAATTTTTTATAAAATTATGTTCATATGGATATCAAAATACTTTATTTATGGCTAAGAGTGGGAATGAGAGCGAGTGGTATTTTTATTTAGAGAATATTTTATTTTTATTTTAAAAGGTACACGCCTCAATTTGAGGTTGAGCATGGACAAAATTACACATTTCCCTCCTACTAGGATGTAGAATGCCCCTCTAGATACAATAATATTATTGAAAATTTGACTATTGTACATCTTAAACCATATTAGAAAGTCATCAATGAAGAAATAGAATCATATATCATAGGAGAAATTTCAAATTCTACCAAAATCAAAATTTTAAAAAACTACTAACTAGTATAGCCATATAAACTAAATAGTCATAAATGCCCACAAGCATCAATGATTAGCATCAAAAACACTTACTTCATAATACATTTTAGATTGCCAATATAAAAAAGAATCACAAAAGTTAACAAAAAAATTACTTTATTTTAAATTATTTATATTTATAAAAAAATATTAAATATCGTTATTAATTATAAAGATTCTTAGCCATAGAGATTCACCTACACTTGACTATGAAGATTCTTAATTTATAAAGAAACTTTCTTACTATTAGTAAAGACCATGGGTTACCAAAACCACATGCCCAAAAAATATAACTCATTTCTTATAACACTTGTTCATATGTCATTTTTTACTATGAGTCAAGACCATGAGTTACCAATACCACATGCCCAAAAAATATAACTCATTTCATATAACACATGTTCATATGTCATTTTTTTAATTACTCAATTTAATTAAAAAGATAAAAAACCCATAACTATTTTTAATATAAATATCAATAAAAAATATTCGATAAAAATTAAATCATTATCATTTATTTAATAATTATATTAAAATTCTAAAAACCTATTCCAAAATAAACACACTAAAAAAATAAAATTGGAATAAACACACTTAAAAAATTAAAAAACATAAATTACACCGGCATAACTAACGTTAAACGTTTGAAAATAACATACCAAGTATTATTTATAATTTGTCCCTTTCGTTCGTGGAAACTTCACGCTGAATTTGTCTCTTTCGTTCTTGGAAACTTCTTCCAAATTCTTGAGCGACAATTCAAAACAAAGGTTCTTCGATACGGCTGAGGCTGCTCAGTATTTAGATTTTTTTTGCATTACCATTTAATATATCGACAATTTTATTCGTATCTTCCAACTCTGAAAGATGACATTCTTGAGGCTGTGGTCTGTGCAGAGAGGCGAAGGTTCCTAGAATTTGATGGCCAACATACATACAGCGTTGCCGAAGGGAGGGAAACTTATGACGATGACACGAGATAGATAATAAGATATGATATTGATTTATATGAAATAATTTTTAATTGTATTTATTATTAATTTAATATAAAAATATTTTGGTATAAGTAAAAGTATATTTTTTACCAATAGATTATTTTAAATGATTAATTTTTGGTACAGAATGTTTTAAACTTTTCTACGTTGAATATTAACTTTAAATTATTTATAATATATTAGATAATTTAAATTATTTTTAATATAATAAGTTTAATTTTTTAATAAGTTTTTTTTGGTAAGATAAAGTTTTATTATATAATTTATTAATGTTTTCGAAATTTGTTATTTAGATTATTTTAAAATGGGATAAAAAAATTAAATAAAATTTTTTACAATTATAATTTGCTAAAAAATAATTTATAAAAAAAAAATGTAAGTTCATTTACGTATTAACTTGTTTATAGAAGTAAAATTTAATCAATTTCATAATTTCATTTATTGATAAAAGCATTCTTCATAAATAACTATAAGAGTTAAAAACCTAATTTCTTTCTCTAGCATGTTAAATATATTACAATTCAATGTAACTTGTTATAACGATGAAATCTTCTATTAATTGATATAAATATTTATTCAAAAATAAATGAAAGAGTTTAACAAGGTATCCATTTTTTTTTATCTGTAAGGTAATATAGTAGTATGAAAGATAATAAGTCGATTTTAAGGTTACAACCAAGCCTACGTGCAATTGGCTTATGAGATTCTCTCATGTCTGAGACAATGGACATGCCTTTGTGCAATGATTTGGCTACTAAATCTAGGAAGATGTGTAAGGTAATATAGTAGTATGAAAGATAATAAGTCGATTTTAAGGTTACAACCAAGCCTACGTGCAATTGGCTTATGAGATTCTCTCATGTCTGAGACAATGGACATGCCCTTGTGCAATGATTTGGCTACTAAATCTAGGAAGATGTATATACTTATCGCTCTAAATTTGAACTTGCAATCTCTTATGAGGAAATCACATGTGCTTAACCATTAGGCCAACTCAAGTATTTTTTTGACACAAAGATATGCCACTTGGAGAATCAAATATAAAATATTTTTTAATAGATATTGATCCCTAATAAAAAATTTAGATAATGACATTTAATAAAAAAATCCACTGGTTTTGCAACACCGTGTTTTCATGATACACCTATACACTAGATACATTACAAGGAGAATCAAGCACATAAGATTTTTTCTAATCAAAATTCATCCTAAATCAAAACATCAAACTCACGTTCAAATGTAGAAAGTAGTTCATACCTTTCAAAGTTCAATAATTAAACTAAGCAGCAGGGAATGCTAGCTAGGTGGCTTTGTTTATTTTCATTTCGAAATATAAAAAATTATTTTAGATGCTCAATTTTTTCTTCCGATATTTCGTTTTATAAGATTCAAATATTTTTATAACAAAATATTAATCTCAATAATGAATATTTTTTAATAATTATGTAGAGTGTTGAAACTTCAAATCTATAAAGAGTTTTATTTTTATTATTTAATAGTTAAAATGTGTAGAAATTCCTTGTAGATTCAAACTGCTAATTATAATATGCTAAAACAATTGACTTGAATCTACTCTACTCATCAATGGAAACAATAAACAATTGATGAAATCAAAGAGCATACAAGAGAAAGAATTCAATCACACTTAACACAATGACTTTATGAGGAAAACCACAACTAAAAATCCCTACTATCTGCATATTGCATTATTTAGAAAATATGAGATGATTACAATGCTTTTCTCAAGCTTGACCAACCTCTGCACTATCTCTATCTATCTCACTGCATCATAGACAAGCATAGGCCAATACTTAGCCAATTTTCTGCTTCCCCAAGTCCCTATTTCCTTGCGTCGTTCATCAAGGAATTAACCCCTATTTAATTGGGAAATTCCTCAATTATGATTTGTGAAATCCTCATAGGCCTTCCTCTGATTGCATGCTTAAATACCAAATAACTGAAATATGCTTACATACATAATGGAAATAAACTAGCTCGGGTGGTGGTAGCTTATCCTTGAGAAGCGATGTTGCAACTGCATGCTTATGAACTGTGTTACAATGAGGCTTGAGGGCCTATTTATGATTGAGAAACAATGTAAAACCCTAAACATAAAAAAACCTAACCCTATGAGATGAAGTGCCAAAATTGTAAGCCCCGTTGGGGTAAATTGGCACATCAACTTCTTGGGGTTGTAACTTTGGCATATGATATTCGTTTGATGCACACAATACCTCATTAGAAAAAACTGTCCGAGGAATACAACTTTGGACTAAAATCTTGGGAAAAAACCCATGCTTTCCAGAAAAAAAAAAAAACGTCATTTAGGGCCTCAAAATGTCTCTAGAAGTTCACGACCCAAAAAACTGCCAAAAATAGTAAATTATGCTACAATTAAGGAAGCTGAAAGAAATAATAGTACAATGGTGGGGCTCCAAGTGGAATAGGTGGGTGGCCACCAATATCCACTTGGATCAGTTCTCCCCCTTTAGGAAGCAATGGTTCCCATTGCATTGAGTGCCTCCATGAGACTGGGAAACTTCTGCTGAGCTTGGTCACTGATGAGCCACTTGCGTTAGTGTAGGAGTTGGCCAGCTTTGACAACCCAATATAGTTGGATATTCTATTGATGAGTGTTTTTGATCTGTGTTTCAATGATACTATCAATTGTGGTCAGCTTGATGCAGCTTGGGTTAAGCTCTGTTGGTGTTAGTTGCTCAACAATGTCTAATGTGTCTAGTAATGGGGAAAAGTATGGCCGCAACCAGTCCACATTGAATACTAGGTGTAGGCCAAGGAATGGTGTAATGTTGAGCTCTAAAGCATTGTCCCTGACAACCTTAGTGATGGTGTAAGGCCCATATCATAGCAAGTGAAGCGTGCGGTAGGCCCCATCGAGGCGCTCCTTCTGCAAATGTAACCAAAATTTGTCACACATGTGGAACTTGTGTGGGACCCAATGCTAGTCATGATGTTTTTTTACTTAGAATTTTCTTTGTCCAATATATCATGGACCTGCTGGTGGATGTGCTGAATGCTCTCAATGAAGTTGTTAGCTCTATCAGCTTCAAACTGGACATGAGTCAAATCTTCCTGAGTAGCTGCAAGTGGTATGGCAACATCAATGGGACATAGTGGCTAGAATCCCAGTCTCACTTGAAAGGGGTTGTGGGTAGTTGAGTTTTGGATACCTCTATTGTAGTTGTGTTCGACATAGGGGAGGATTTCGTCCCATGTGTGTGGATTATTCGAGTTGTACATGCGTAGGATATACATGATCATCCTATAGATAATATCTATCTACCCATCAATTTGGGGGTGGAAGGTCGTGGACTTAGTGAGCTTGGTGTCGGGAAGTATAAATGTAAGATTTACACCAACATTTAATTTGTCAATTTGGGTAAGTAAACTTAGAGGCATAGCATAATATATGCCAAAATACAACCTAAGGGATCTATTAAATAAAAATCAAGCTCTTGCAAGAAATTTAAAAGGAGCATCATTCAGGAAAAATAAACAAGTCTCTTCAAAGAAAAGTAAACAAACTCAAGGAATCTACTGCTGGCTCCTCTTCTAGTTTGAGTTGACTCCTACAGTAAGTCTTCCTCAGTTGTCCAGGGGACAAAGGAATGTAGGTCCCATTCAAAAGAAAGTGATTCAAGAAAGAAGGAATGTAAATCCTCTTAGAACTTACTGCTATGTTGCAAGCATGAAACTAGAAATCACACGGCAACTTTATTCCAACTAATCTAAGGAAATAATCAAATGCTTTAAAAAGAATCAAGATAATATCAAGATAATAATGCATTGCTTCTCTTAAAGACAATTCAGTACTTTAGTTGTAAGAGAAATATACAATAAGAACCAATATATAATTCATGTTACTTACCCTGATCTTATTAAATACTTCCTTATAATATATGCAACATTTAATTATAATGAAGAATTTTGTGAGCGTTTTGTCAACAAGTTTCACAATCTTTCCTTATGCCGATCCTGAAATTTGCTTGCAAAAGTGTAGGAATCCGTCTCATATAATATTCAAAGGCAATCATGAACACATGTTAAGTTAAGTTAACCATAATTCTTGTTCAGCAATTATTTCACCATTGCGTTATGGAAATAAACTTTGTCATGCAGCAATGAGATCAGGGTAAATCTTTGTAAGAATAAATAAGAGACACAGTTAAAACATTCACTGTTTACTTTAGTTCAACCTTTATGAAAATACATCCAAAAGCATTGATATTAAAATTAAATAACCAGAGCAGTAAAATAAATCTTGTGGAATGAAATTGAAAATTAAATGAATAAAAAAGAAAAGGAGCTATGAAATGAAATTGTGAAATTATCTAAGATCACACTCACACCAAGAAAACTAAAATGCAGCAAAAGAAAGTTAAGAGGTTTGGGGAAACATATTGGCTGGTGGGCCCAACAATCCAGCTCGTTTCCCTTGCAACGATTAAGTCACAATCTTCAAAATAGTATGGAGAAACAAAATTACTCAGAAGTGATTGCCAAATAAACTCATTCTAGAGTAGAAACCAGAATTCAGGATTTAATGCCAAAGAAATTCATTTCAGAAGTCCTGTTACATAGGTATAGAATGATTCAACACCGACTCTAGTGGTCCCCTCCATGAATCATCCCACTGAGCGCACAACTCCTCCCCTCCTACCAGCAACTTGATCCCCTGTTCTGCAATAAAAATATGATGTACAAAATGTAATATTCCATCCTCTTCACACCTACATAACTCCTCTCTTTTATATTCTTTTTTACATGATAGTTTCCTTAGAAAATAACATGCGGGTTGAATCCCTACTAATATTCATCAATAGAATATCAGTACAACCATTTACCTATTGAAGGAATGAAGATCTGGCACGAATTTCCCAAATCTGGCCGTTTTCTACAATTCTGGAAAAATCGGTTTTTTTAACAACATGCCTCCAAAGAACTCTGTGTATGTCCTTAACCATTACGAATTTGGGAAAGTTGTTTGGCTGAAACCTTGTGTGTTATATTTACAATAATAACCTCTCTCATAATTTTCTGGTTAAGCTCCATTACCTCGGAAATCATGCCCAAAATTCACTGTTTGAAATCTGAGATCCTAAAATTATGGAAAAACAGTTTATTTTTATAAAACTGCCTCAAAGACCATTATGTAAGTTTTATACCATTATAAATTTTAGAAATATATTTGCCTCTTAGTCAATTTGATATATTGGGATTAAAACCCATGTCCCACAACTTCTCCATTTTCCTTCGCCGGCACAGAAAACGAGGCGAAGGTTGGTAGTTTGGAAACTACTTCGAATTTGGGGCTAATGCATTAATTATTGCCTAAACATAAATCCTTATGACTTGGTTGTATCTTAGCTTATGTGGAAGTGATCAAATAATATTTTGAACAAAAAACTCCTTCATATTTGCCTAAAAATGTATCAATGTATGAAATCCCCAAATTAGTGTAGGCATGTTGGTGTAGGCAGTGCTGGTGCGGGAATGTTGGTGCAGGCATAGCTGGTATAGGAACTGCTACTACAGGAATGTTAGCACCTACCACAAAAGAGCTTGACATTAATGATATTTTCACATTGAATTAACGAAACAAGAAGAGTTCATAGATCAACAACTGTCAGCTCTAAATGCCTCTAAATAATCACTTAATAATGTGCAAAATGAATAATAATGATTATAGAGACTTAGTATAGGCACAAAATTATTCATTTAAATCATGAAAATTTGGACAAAAATTGAGGCTCAACACTCCCCCACACTGACCTTCTTGCATTTCCTCATGCAAGCCAAACCATAAGATTATTAAATCATGGAAGCATGTAGGGGGAATGTTTAAAGATCATACTATGCTTCCTGATAAAAGTGTCAACAAAAATCCCCACAAGGAAATATTAAGATATCATGGTATGTCATCATTTTTAAAGCATTCATCAAGTCTGCAACATTATTATTACTGTGCCAACTAAAACCATGTTACAATCCTGATGAAGATACCAAGTGCAAAAATGGTAAAATTGCAATGTAATAGATCAGGTATAGGAAAGAAATGCTTTGTACCAAACATTATGGAAAAAGTGTACTGCACCTTTATGATAGACATCACATACTTGTTGTCCCGTTTCAAATGAATTCCCTGGTTGTCATTTATTTGAGAGCCCTTATTTTTGCCTAGAGTTTTATTAACACTGATGATAAAAAAATCAAATCTTTGTTGAAAAGGTGCAATTTTAAGAAAATTACCATAACATTCCTGCACCTAATACAACAATCCTATACCTAGGTCACATAGTGCTTATTTAGAGGCAACCACAGTCAACACACATTGTTGTCCATCAACACCTAGTGAGTAATCATCGCTGAGCAATTCATCACTCTAAATACTATAAAAATTAAGTGAGTTATGATACGAGAAAAGGGAAATAAAAATAGAATAGTATGACACCTTCTTGGACCAATCAACAACCTCTTCATTGAACACTCTAAATTTTGTTGTCATCTAGATGAAAAACTAAGTTTCTTCTTAATCCAGTACAAAGATTTACCTCCACTAAGGATACCACATCATTAAAGATTTCTAATTTTTTGAAAGATAGAACTCAAAGCATCATGCTCAAATCATCTTAAAACCATTTCCAAGAAATAAAATGATGAGTTTTAGGGAAAGAGAAGGATAACTGAGTAAATCTTAGTATGCAATTAACTTTAATACCATAGAAATGGCCCTGCTGCCCACAGGTGTCTATAACCTCGACAGAGATGTCTTTTAACCCAACGAAATTCCTGTATCCCACTTACTAGATATAGATTCAGAGTTATCTTATTTAATTTTAAAAATTAGATGAAGGCCACTGTCCTAGCTTGGTAACCAGCTGATGGCAGTGCCACTCACAAGAAGTAACATGGATGAACATGCTGGCTCGTGATGAGACCTCCTGTCTTCCATCTTTTCAGTTGAAAGCCATTACTTTGGCTTGGTGACTAGCATAGTAATGTCATGCATGTTAGGTCCCATGATCATGGTAGGTCAGCTCATCATGAGACCTCCTATCCTCCCCTAAATCTTTTATAAATTCTGATTGTAATTAACTTTGAAGGTTACTTAATAAGTGGGGAGACAGATCTACTCCTTAAGAGTACAGGATGGCGTGAAAAGTTTTTAATGACTAATCATTACTGGATAGTTCCTCTACCCTAAAGACTTGTTAAAAATATTCTAGATAATGACTGAAATATTCTTTAAGTTAATAATGCTAGTGTTCTCATGAATAGTTTATTATGATCTTTACAAGAGTGGTCCACCATAGGGGGCTCTCCAATAGTAGTTTCTAAGGGAAACTGAAAATATATATCTCAGATGAAAACTTCATTAGAGTGGTTAATCATGGTTACTTTTGCAAAATCATGAGGTATTAGAGTGAATCATACTCAACAAGATTTGTCACAGATGTGTGTGTTAACAACCAATGTGAATCAAAAGCAATTTTAGTGGCTATGCTTTGAAAGTCAAAACCCCAATTGCATTGTTGTAACAACTTTATTCATGGCATTTCTCTATTCTTCTACCCTACTGTACCTTAAGAAGTGGAAGAATCCATTTTAATTATAGGAGGACTTCCAGTGCAACCAAGTGCGCAACAAGAGGATAATCATATTCATGTTGAAATTTAGAAAGTATATGAAAGAAAATACCAGAACATGAGGTACCAGTTGCATTAACTGATGTGATGCTACAAATTGTTGAATGATAAGGGAGGGATGAATACTGACAGTCATCTGGAACCAAGATTCTATCGGATCCATATACTCTTGGTCATTTGATTCATTGGAAACATCTGATGCATCATGCAAATCCTCCAATTTTCTTTGTTCATCCTCTAAAGTACATGCTAGATCAAGTTGGTGTTCTTCAATCTCTACTTTTGATGGTTTCTCCTCATCAAGCATGACCCTTAGCTTCTCGGTATCCCTAGGAAGACCTTTCGATTCTTCATGATTCTCTTCTTCTCGAGGAGTAGATCGATTTCTAATTGATGCCAAGATGTGTTCTTTCTGTGATGTAGAGACCCTAGCTTCTGCTAGAATTTGAGATATTTATTTGAATAGCATCACACTTCCTGGCATTTTCCTGCTAGCTGGAAAGTCTTGTTAGCACCTGGATTGAGAGAGGTGGGGTTCTTTTAACACCTGAAAAACTCAAAAGATCAATTGCAGTAAAAGGAACAAACCAAGATTGCAAACTAAGGAAATCACACTTGCGGAAATTAAATAAACTCTATTGCAAAACAAAGTAACACACTTTGCAGTATAAAAAATTTCTCACAAAAAAATCAATTGCAGTAAATCAAGAATCACACTTTGTAGAAAGAAAAATTACTCATAAAAATCTAAATTGCAGTAAATGAAACAAATCAAGCATCACACTTTGCAGTAAAGGAAATCACTCATTTGCAGAAAGGAAAACCTGGCTTGTGAGCTCTCTGGGAATGTCGTCCAGTATGCTTTAGCAAGCAAGGGGAATCTCGTTAATCTAGAAATTCAATTGTGAAGGAAAGGAAAAATCATGACAAATCATTGAGGCCTTATCTTACAACACCTCCCCAACAACGACGCTAAAATGTTGGGTGATATAAATGCAAGATTTACACCAACATTTAATTTGTCAATCCAGGTAAGTAAACTTAGAGGCATAGCACAATGTATGCCAGAATACGTCCTCAGGGATCTATTAAATAAAAACCAAGCTCTTGCAATAAAATCAAAAGGAGCATTATTTAGGAAAAATAAACAAGACTCTTCAAAGCCAAGTAAACACACTATAGGAATCTACTTCTGGCTCCTCTTCTGGGTTGAGTTGACTCCTGCAGTAAGTCTTCCTCAGTTGTCTAGGGGACAAAGGAATGTAGGCCCCATTCAAAATAAAGTGATTCAATAAATAAGGAATGTAAAACCTCTTAAAAATTAATGCTATGTTGCAAGAATGAAACTAGAAATCACATGACAACTTTATATCAACTAATATAAGGAAATAATCGAATGCTTTAAAAAGAATCAAGATAATAATGCACAGCTTCTCTTAAAGACAATTTAGTACTTTAGTTGTAAGAGAAATATAAAATAAGAACCAATATATAATTCATTTTGTTTACCCTAATCTTATTAAATACTTCCTTATAATATATGCAACATTTAATTATAATGAAGAATTCTGTGAGCGTTTTGTCAACAAGTTTCACAATCTTTCCTTATGTTGATCTTGACATTTGCTTACAGAAGTGCAGGAATAAATGTTTTTCTACAAAAGTGTAGGAATCCGTCTCATATAATATTCAAATGCAATCATGAACACATGTTAAGTTAAGTTAAACAGAATTCTTTCTCAACAATTATTTCACCATTTCATTCTGGAAATAAACTTTGTCAGGCAGCAATGAGATCAAGGTAAACCTTTGTAAGAATAAATAAGAGACACAATTAAAACATTAACCATTTATTTTAGTTCAGCCTTTATGAAAATACGTCCAAAAGAATTGATATTAAACTTAAATAACCAGAGTAGTAAAATAAAGCTTGTGGAATGAAATTGAAAACTAAATGACTGAAAAAGAAAAGGAGCTATAAAATGAAATTGCGAAATTATCTAAGATCACACTCACACCAAGAAAACTAAAATGCGGAAAAAGAAAGTTAAGAGGTTTGGGGAAATGGACTAGCTGGTGGGCCCAACCATCCAGCTCATTTCCCTTGCAGCGATTAAGTCACAATCTTCAGAATAGTATGAAGAAACAAAATTACTCAGAAGTGATTGCCAAATAAACTCATTCCAGAGTAGAAACCAGAATTGAGAATTTAATGCCAAAGAAATTCATTTCAGAAGTCCTGTTACATAGTTATAGAATGATGTAGCGTCAGCTCTAGTGGTCCCCTCCAAGGATCATCCCACTGAGCGCGCAACTCCTCCCCTACTGCCAGCAACTTGATCCCCTGTTCTGCAATAAAAATATGATTTACAAAATGTAATATGCCATCCTCTTCACACCTACATAACTCCTCTCTTGTATATTGTTTTTTACATGATAGTTTCCTTAGAAAATAACATGGGGATTGAATCCCAACTGATAGTCATCAATAGAATATCAGTAAAACCATTTCCCTATTGAAGGAATGAAGATCTGGCATGAATTTCCCAAATCTGGCCATTTTCTACAATTATGGAAAAATCGGTTTTTTTAACAAAATGCCTCCAAAGAACTCTATGTATCTCCTTAACCATTATTAATTTGGGAAAATTGTTTGGAGTCAACCTGGTGTGTTATATTTACAACAATAACCTCTCATAATTTTTTGGTTTAGCTCCATTACTTGTAAATGGTGCCCAAAATTGTCTGTTTGAAATCTGAGATCCTAAAATTATGGAAAAACGGTCTATTTTTATAAAATGACTTCAAAGACCATTATGTAACTTTTATACCATTATGAATTTTATAAATTGGTTTAACAATTAGTTAAGTTTCTTTACTGGGACTAAAACCCATGTCCCATAATGTCTCCATTCACCTTCACTTACATGGAAATCGAGGCAGAAGTTGGTAGTTTGGAATCTGCTGCGAATTTGAGGCTAAGGCATTAATTATTGCCTAAACATAAATCCATACGACCTGGGTGTATCTTATCTTATGTGGAAGTGTTCAAACAATCTTTTGAACAAAAACCTCTTTCATATTTTCCTATAAATGTAGCAATGTATCAAAGCCCCAGATTAGTGCAGGCATGTTGGTGCAGGAATGTTGGTGGAGGCACAACTGGTATAGGAACTACTACTACAGGAATGTTAGCACCTACCACAAAAGATCCTGAAATTAATGACATTTTCACATTAAATTAACAAAACAAGAAGAGTTCATAGATCAACAACTGTCAGCTCTAAATGTCCTCTAAATAATAACTTAATAATGCGCAAAATGAATAATAATGATTATAGACACTTAGTATAGGCATAAAATTATTCAATTAAATCATGAAAATTTGGACAAAATGAAGGCTCAACACTTGGTATTTAACAATTACCACAAGCTGAACCAAAATGCACTTAGGAACCTGCTCTCCTGATTTGAGATAATGGATTGTGGAATCCAAAAGTGTACCCATACTCATTCAAAGAAGAGTTTAACGGTGGTTTTGTGTTGTGATACTCTTCTTGTAGACTGCCTAAATGGCCATCTTAGAGAATCTATTGACGACCATGAAAACACAGTCGTTGCCATTCTTGGTAGAAGGAAGTCCTGACATGTAATCCAAGGAGATAGATTCCTAAGGCCAGCTAAGAGTAGGCAGAGGAGTATATAGGCCTTGCTTCTTGATTGTAGGTTTGGAAATGGTGTAGGTAGTGTAGGATATGATGTACTTCTCAACATCCTTTCGAAGGTTTGGCCAATAAAAATACTTTTGCAATACTGTCACTGTCGTTTCTACCCCAAAATGTCTTGCGACTTGACTGTAGTGTGCTTCCCAAATCATCTTGGCATGCTCGCTTGAAGGAACACAAAGGTGTCCCAGATAGCATAGTATTGCACCCTAGAGGTGAAAGTCTATAAGCTGCTTAACTTCCAGGAGCGTTTGGTATGTGGTGTTGAATCCTGGATCACTCTTGTAAAGATGTGGCCATTCCGAATTCTCATGTCCACAAGATTAGATCACAGTGGTCAACTCCATGACCAATGGTCATCTGAGGCAATCTACAACATTATTGTTGCTTCTCTTCTTGTACTTAATGTTCAAATGGAACTGTTGTAGGTATGTGTACCATTTCTGATGGTGATTGTTCTACAACTTTCCTTGTGTCTATATGAACTATAGGGGTCAGTGGGCTATGTGGGCGATTGTTTCCTTCCCTAGAATGTAATGCTTCCATTTTCAATAGACCTGCACAATGGAATACATCTCTTTATCATAGGTAGGATACTTTCAAACTGTGTCTGAAAATGTCTCACTGTGATATGCCACCAAATGCCCCTACTGAGTAAGAACTGCACCAATAGCATATTCAGAGGCATCTGTCTCAATATCAAATGGTTGTTGTAGGTCTGGTAATGTGAGCACTGGTGCAAAGCAAAGGCAATGCTTCAACTCCAAAAATGCCTTCTATTGGGATTTGGACCAAAAGAAATTAAATTCACTCCGCCATTGGTAAATTGACTCAAAGGCCAAGTGATATGGGAGAACCCCAAGATGAGCCTATGGTAGAAATTCGCAAGACCCAGAAATTTGCGAAGCTCTGTTAGAGTGGTTGGGACTGGCCAATCTAGAATGACTTGTATCTTGGCTAGGTCCACATGCACACCCTGATCATTAATGATGTAGCCCAGATATTAGACCAAAAGTGCATTTCTCCAAATTGGCACACAATTTTTGTTGTCGTAGGGTTTGGAGTACTTGTCCAATATAGTGAGGTGATATTCCCAACCCTGGTTAAAGATCAGGATTTCGTCCAAATAAAATACCACGAATGAGTTGGTGAAGGTTCGTAAGATGTTTCCCAACAGCCTCATGAAGGTTGCAAGGCAATTCGTGAACCTGATAGGCATGGAAAGCCATTCGAAAAGGCCCTCCTTGGATTTGAAGGTAGTCTTCTTGTTATGCAACCAACTCAAAAAATAGAAGAAGAGATAGATAAATGACTTCAAAATTAGCCTCTTTGAGGAGGAAACCTCCTTCACATTACACAAATGAAAAATTCTTAGATGATTCAAATGACAACCTCCTTTCTATATATAGGAGTCTCAGGGGTCACAATATAATTAGATCTGACATAACAATAATAATGTAAGGGCACAACAATAATGATAGTGGGATTCTATTGGGCACAATAATAACAATATGGGGACTACATGGGCACAACAATAACAATAAGGGGGCTACACTGACAATAAAAATGGGGTTATACACTAGTATTATAGGGACCTAACATGCCCCTCTCCTTCAAAAAAGTGTTGTCCTCAATGCTTGAGTAGTTCTGGATGCTTATGTATAAAATTATCATCCTCCCATGTGGAATATTCAGTGGGTAAGTTCTTCCAATTGATAAGATACTCTGAAATAGATTGATTTCTTAGTTGTCAAGTTCTTGTTTCCGTGACTGCTTTAGGTTCCAATATGATTTTCCCTTCCTCGTCAAGTTTTGGAAATATTGTTTGAACTAGGATCTTTTCACCTATAACCTTCTTTAAGCATGAAACATGGAAAATTGGGTGCACTTGGGAAGTTGCATGAAGCTCCAAGTTGTATGCCATAGTACCTGTTGGGAGTTTTAATTTGTTATTTTAAAGATCCTAATATTAAATCATTAACCAGGGGTTGTAAACATGAGTTACACTGCGTATTGGTTCAATATCTAATTACAAAGTATGTGATTTCCCTTGTAATCAATTCCGAAGTGAAAGAGCCTATTTACTCAAACTCCTCTTTCTATTTGAGGCATTCAAAACTCCTTCATCTACTCAAAGCAATTAAAAATAAAATAAAATCCCTTCTAGCTAATTAAAGTAAAAAATCTTCTATATTCTTAAAGAATCAAGCATGCAAAACCTCAGAGAAATCATACTTATCTCAAAAGACTCAATGCTCTCACTTACTCATCAAAGCCTACATAAACTATTATTGTTTTAAATTTGTTTTAGCCACTCAAAGAGACTTATAACTAACACAGGCTTTCTATGAATTATTTCTACAATGAAAAACTTAAATAACTCAATTCAAACACTAAAGCTAACTCGCTTTAACTGATGAAATTCTACCTATAGAATTTAAATCTCATTCATTCAAGACACACACAAGCAGTCGAATGTTCTAATTAAAATCACTCTTATGAGACACTTAACTACAGGATTCAAATTGCATCTAATGAAAACATTAACTTAATGAAAATATTAACTACGTAATTTAAATTGTATCTAATGAAAACATTTACTCTAACCGAAATCAAAATACTTTAACTACAAGATTCAGATTGTATCTAGTGGAAAAAAAAATCATTCAAATCAAAATCAAAGTGCTAAACTATAAGATTCAAATTACATCTAATGGAAAACAAAATTACTCTAATAGAAATCGAAATGCCGAACTATAAGATTCAAATTGCACTTATGAAAACATTCGTTAATGAAAGTCACTCTGGCTTCGAATTGCATTCAATGAAAAACACTCCTCTTCAACTGAAATCACTCAGGCTTTTAAAATGTTAACTACAAAACTTGAATTGCATTCAATGGAAAACACTCATTCTTAACAAAAATCGTTCTAGCTTTTAGAATATTAGCTACAGATTCAAATCACATTCAATGGTAATGCTACTTTCAACTGTTCTATGCTGAGACATCCACGTACATTTGATGCATTCAAACAATGACAAAGTATACGGTTTCGGAACACTTATGCACAATTCAATTCGGATCGAAACGGTTTTCAACACATTAGTATAATGAAATTCTTTGGAAGAGATAATCAAGGATTTGAATTATACTCAGTTTTCACCAACCTTTATGGTCACCAGAATAGTTCGTAAACATCACATAACAATCAAACATGTCAAAAGATGATAATTGATCCAACAAGCGAAAGGGAGAAAGACATGTAGAGGAAACACATGGATTTCATTGCTTGCAACCATGCATGTCATTGAAGATAGAATGGCATGAAAATCATAAGTAGTCTTTCAAGATACACTAAGAGGTTTATTTCAAGGGATGTGCTTTGTTTTCCATACCTATCCTCTAAAGGTTTATTCATCAGGTGGAGTCTTCATGTAGTCCCGATCTTCTATCATACCTTGGGTTCCTTAGTCTGCTTATCTTCCTCCTCGGCTCCTTGAGAGTCCTCTAACATGTCATCCTTCTTGTGATCAATGAGAGACACATATGCGAAGTTTCAGTAGGCAATGGCTTCTGTGAGATGAGACCCTGGGAGGAAACATTTGCATAGTTTCATGATACAAGGTAGACTGAACAACTGAGGGACAAACTAGACAATTTTAGGATGAAAGGCACTATTGTGGTATGAGGTCATGGGAGGAAACATCTGCATAGTTTGAGGATGAAAGGTAGACTAGGTAGCTGAGGGACAAAACTGTGTATTTTCTGGAGACAATGGGTTCTGGTTGAGGGAAGGACACTGGTAGAAACCCATTACACAGTTTTGAATTCTAAGGGAGTATGGACTTTCTGCACATTGCGTAGTTAGTGTGTGTGATGAGTGTGAAACATGTCTATTTGGTGAGGACAACCCATTCTCATAAAGATTTCTCCTTGAAGAAAAACAAACTTCCCCTTACATGACAAGCGATAACCCCCTGCCCAAAGATGACACATACTATATAGAGATAAAAGCGTGAACGACTCTTAAGATCGAAGAGGGAAGCTTGAGATCATTAGCTTACCAAATAAGTGACTAAGGAATGATCGATCACAGGATCCATAGTAGGCTCTAAAATTTGAGTACATGCCAAAATTTTGGAGGGTGTTGCAGCCGCTACAACACTTGGCGACACACTGGTTGAATTCCAACTTCTCTGTCTTGGTTCGTTCAATGCAGACCATTGGTCCATCAAGGAGTATTGATTCATCATCCATATTACTTTGGCTTTCCCACTTACCCCATGGACATACATGGTTCGCCTTGTACCAACTTAGTTGAACACAACATGGGATTCACCCAAAACACAATGTTTTGAATTGGGAAGGGTATTTTAGCTCGTGAGCTTAAGATTTTCAGAGTATTGTTTTTCATCTCAGGTGTTTCTCCACTGCCAGTAGGCCTAGACATTACCTCGACAGAGTAACATGGGAACACAAGCATTAATCCACTCTCAGAAAGCCTGGATAGTACCCCGGTGGAGTTGCTTTCTTTACCTCTCTAAGTAGGAAACCTTTCTCTTCTATCACCTCTGTTATTTTTTGAAAGAGAACTATGCATAGGAACTTATTTATTTTTCGGGTAGAAGAGGGATCTCGACTTATTGAGAGTAGGAGAGGTTGTTCCTTCAGAGAAGCATGTAAATACCTCTGATTTAGGTTTGCTCGTTTATATTTTTCCCCTTCTCCATTTCTACTAGTTGGATAAGCTTGAACACACCAAAGCAGAAAACTGAGTACAGGCATGAGGTTCCTAGACTAGACACAGGTTCATGGTTGGACCAAAGCTCTCCTTACGAATGGATCATATTTTCCGTCAAGACTTCATTGGCCAAAAGTTACAACCAAACATAAGGAATATGAAAATAGGACTAGCCAAGGGCTGTAGTGTCACAAGACTCTTTGAACTTCAGCCACATACACATTCAGAAGCCAAGACATAGGTCCCATCACATCACTTATTTGTGTAGTGAAAACAAATGAAAACCTGAACAAGGAAGGAAACAAAGAAAAAAGAAAGAAGACACAGAACCAGGAAACCAAAATCGAAAGACAAGACAACAAAATGACTAAAGCGAACATGATGTAAAACTAGAATAAGAAAACCAAAACGAACTATTGGGAATGAGTGCAAGATGAGTGCAAGGAAAGGAAAACTAAGATGAAACTAATCCTACTCCTATCCTAACAGCTAGACAGTTGGGGTTACATGTAATGAAATTTCTAGTGAAGCCACTGTAGTCATTCCCGACCTGCATCCACAAAGATATGAATGATTAAAACAGATAAAAAGTGATGTGCAACAGAAAATACAGAAACTTGAAAAATTTGCACACGGGAAGGAAGGTCTTGCCTGTGGGCAGAAAGACGTGTCACAACCACTACTTTTACCCAATTCACATGCTTACCTCTTTGATGGATACCTCTTTTCAACAAACCTCGGAAGCCTCTTATGGGTGCGTCCTTGTTTGCACTGAGCTTCTTAGCAAGCATGAGGAAGAATTGAAACTTGTTGCCTACAACAAAGCTTACAAAATAATATTGTTCCAAGCATTCAATGATTTGATCATAAAATTCATGATGGTTGTCCTAAAAGCCTCGTAATCTCGAAAAAGATGAATTTTTTATTAGAGAAGAAGGATCACGATGGGAATCTTATAAATAAAAAAATAGATTTGATCATCCTTGGCAGTCATGACAAGATAGTGAGGACCTGCCATAACCATTAGCGAAGGCTGAAGTGCCTCACTTGCTTGACGGAAATCTGAAGAGAGAGATGTTAAGAAATGAAGATCAGAGAGTGCGAAGAAACTATCATTGGATGTGCTGATGGGAAAATGATAAGCTAAATGATAGTCACCCAAGATAGAGAAATGATCAAATGAGCTAGTTGGGACGTCATATTCCCAGTTTGCAAT
Source organism: Pinus tabuliformis (assembly GCA_031772625.1). Taxonomy (NCBI): domain Eukaryota; kingdom Viridiplantae; phylum Streptophyta; class Pinopsida; order Pinales; family Pinaceae; genus Pinus; species Pinus tabuliformis. The sequence continues at coordinate 102,912,668 of CM062819.1, read as the reverse complement.
GAATAAAGAAAAATCCATTCGAGCAATCTTGTGAATGCTCTAAACAATGGAATCAAGTTCATTGTGAGTTTGATATGACAGACCACCTTCCTACAACTGGTGACCAATTGCACAAGCATCATAGTCATCACAAGAGCTTAACAAGGATGCTAGCATAGCGAATTCATGAAACCAATTGAGGCATGGTGAATGGATAGGAACTTGATTTGTGTGACAACTTGTGTGTTCATCATCACACAGGGAGATTTCTGGTGTGATAAGAGGACAAATTTGCAATACAATATTTGCAAGAAGACCGAGGAGCTAACTACGAAGGGGGAAATTCAATAGTATGATTATGGGTAAAGATAGTTTTTTAGATGATCAACTACACAATTCCATGAATTCGTGAGATATGGGCATTCCCAACTTGATTTTAACGTGAGAGATTTGCATGAAGATGAATGCGCTGTAACAGATTCATGAATTTGGTCATAAGTGAAATTTTGAAAATTTGAGAGATCACACCTAGAATACCAAACATTTTTCACATGGGAATTCACATTGAGTGCAACCATGTAGATAGATGGATTGTGCATGAGAAACCAGATTTGATTTGGTTTGGGGGGCTTACCAGAGTCATGAAGTCTTGACATAACCATCAACGGATGTTGAAGTGCCTTGACTCCCTTGCACGTCCTAGAAATTTCCACAATTGTGGAATCACATTTTGAATCTTTAAGCAGATCATGCATGGCTTGAGGGTGGTTGTCGCTGCTAATTTCAAAACTCCTTTCCGGCTGGAAACCATCTCTATCACAGATTTCACAATATTTTTCAGCTTCAACAACAATCAGATTGCTCAATTGAGGAGGCTCTTCTAATGGTATATCCAAAGATAAATGAATTGGTGAGATCGTATGAGCAAGATGATTTAACGAGTTGTATTCATGCAAAAGGAGAGATGATGAGGGGTGGGAAGACTCCAGTGTGATTAGATTATTTTTAATTTTATCATGGACAGTCTCACCACCTTGTGTCGATTGAGGAGATAACTCATCAGATAAAGAAGCAAGAGAACATGGAGTGTCTCCACCGTATGTAGATGTGTTGTGAATGGTAGGATGAAAGGAAAAGTGAGGTGAAGAGGAAGTTTCAATATGGACGTTTTCTTTGATAGAAGCGTATTCTAGATCTGAATTAAAATCTTCATGAGAAACCAGAAGATCACATGATGTGCTTGGGCATTCGTCACGACATACGGACATGGAGTTATCATCATTGGGATGAATACCGCCCAAGGCTGGGGATTGATTGAAAGAATTGATTGTATAGGATGTTCCACCGAGATTAGCAGATTGAGAATCGTTCAAGAATGGAATCTCATTGTTTTGATGCAGAAAATTTTGAAACAGAGAGGGAAGATTGATAGTGTCCTCACCTTTCTACTCCTCTACCTGTGTAATGTGATTGCCTTACACCCGATTGCAGTTTGATCCAACAACTTGAGAATCAAGAGAATGTGAACCACTGGCTGTTGAAGTAGATTAATCAAGAGAGTCATGGTACAAGGAGTCATGGATTATAGATGATAGAGGATGGCAGAGATGCAGATAAGATTTGAGACTCTAGTTATGAATGGTGATGTCCTCTTGCAGAATAGAGGAGTGAGTATTCATTGTAGGCTCCATGAGCCATTCTGGAATTTCCTCCATTGTAGCAGGATATGGATGAGAAGATGGGCTGGGGACATACTGTGTAGATTTCTCAGCTTCATGATCACCGCAAGGGGGTACCCACATCGAGACAGGAAATGGAGGAGGACAAGCAACAAACGGTGTAGTGGGCTGCTCCTCTGGAATCTGAGGTGCCTCATGATCCACAAGAGTTGGGGAAGAAGGGAAATTAGGAGGTTCACCATATTGGGCAATATGAAACAAGAATTTCAACTCTTGTCTCAAGCAATCCGAGTTCGAAATTTGGTCAATAATTTTGCAACAAAGGTGAAGGAAACGATTAACAAAGTCCTCAAATGATTCGTCAGGCTCCATTCTTAAACAACAATTTTTTTCACAGACATCCTGGTGTCTATACTTATCAAAATATTTCATCATCATCTCGGCTAGCTAGTTGAATGAATCGATAGAAGTAGTGGGTAATGTATGATACCAATGTTCAACATGAGCTTTGACTGTGAGGGTGAATAACATAGTCTAGAAATCTTCAGACTTTATTTGGTGACGATGGAAAAGAGTCATAACTTGAAGCACATGCACATGAAAATACGGTTCACCCTCACCATTGAACTTCAACTTGGACAGGTCATGAATAACTTATGTAGGGACGGTACAGTTAGGATTTTTAGAAAAGCATCCTAGGGTTATGATTTAAGGAAGACCCGTTTCAAATAAGAGATTCAAACCAGACTCTATGGGCACAACGTGTCATCTGGCCCTCCTTCTAGCGCCATTTTGTTGACGGTGCTATAAATATATCAACCAAGGGGATATACTTGATATGAAGTCCCAACTAGACCTCACATCATTTGGTGTAGGAGTCCGATCCAGTATGATGGTCAGGTTTCCATTTACTTAGAGAGATGCCTTGGCTCTAGCTATCAATGCATGAGAGTATTATGCTGGTATCTTCAAACAATAAGGTAAGTGTGCCTGGTGAGTGCATAATGTAACTTGTGTCTAGGTTTTCTTACTGAAAAGGGGGAAAGAAAAGTGAGACTCTAAGTGAGAGATAGTAGTACCACCCAGGGAGAGACACACACGAACCAGGAATGGTTTATCCAACATCAAGCGAAATAGTCCACAATGGACACAGTAGTCATTAAAACCAAAGTACATGGGAAAACACGTACACCATCCAACGGAGTAGTCCACATGGATTCGATGGTCGTTATAACCAGTAAAATAGGAAAGTTTGTCTAGTATCCTGCATAGTAGTCCACAAGGATGAGAGAGCAGTGTTGACCAAAACAACACATTCCCAACAATGTAAGGACTAAAACAACCGAAGTAGTTCAATTATCTTAGTACAGGTGAAACAAACATGCATTAAAAATTCCAAAATAATAGTCTTACAAACATCTACAAAACATGCATGAAAACGTGTTGGCCTTAACAAGCTTTTATATTAAGAAAATGTTCCAAGACACATCTGTACACCATATATCACTAGTCCCAATAGTGGGACATTGGAGCCACTCCTCACTCCTCAAAGAACTGACTAAAATATCTCAAGGCTATGTGGGAGGATCCAAGGTGGAAAGTCCTTTCTCATACAATGGGAGGGGTATATATAGCCAAGGGTGATGCTTGACCATTGTGACTCTTGGATTTCCCTCATGACCATTCAACTTCCTATGAATTTTCAACTAACATGACTCTTCATCTTCATTGTGTGTGTTTTTTGGACTTTCACTTTACATTACCAAAAGATATTACCCATAATAGTGATGTGGCCTCGACAACTCATGACACAACTTGACATGACACTGCTGACATAGACTGGCTGGCTATGGTGGCAATGTCAAGTTGTTGTGCTACTAAATGATGGATGTATTATTGGGTGTGCTTCATCTTCTCCTCTGCATGGCTTGATAATGTGGGGTCTTCAATGGTCTTGGTAATATGGTTCCATGCATGTGTTCCTTTCACTTGCTGTTTGATGATCTTCTTTCGTCTGTCTAGCTACAAGTAATTATTCTAGCATATGCGCTCCTTCTTCATCCCATTCATCATATCACCATGATCTATCAGTGTACCTATTCATGTAATTCACTTATGATGGGACGACATCAAATCCAAAACCTCCTAGTCTAAGATGATGCAGTGATTTCCATGGCCCGGGCCCAGGAAAGATGACAGATTGGGAAGAGGGCCCAACAACTGTGCACTGTGTAGTTCCAGGTGACAAGGAGGGAGAGTAGTCACTGAGACTCCACAGAGTGCAACTTAGACTTGGATTAGGCACTTTGGGGCACAGTCTTCATTGTCAGGGAAAACTACACAAATGCCACTGGGAGGCAGTATTGCGTAATTGAGGACACCAATGGAAGTTGCAAGGTGGGACCCTAAAGGGGCACCTTTGAATAGTTTCTTGAGGGAAGACAAGGTAGGACATCAAAGGGACTAGAGGACATTTCTGTGTAGTTTTTGAGAGTAGTGAGTCCCAACTAAGGGGGGCCACTGGGAGGAAACCTCTATGCATTTTATAGGAGCAGTGAAGGCTTAGGTCTCTGCACAATGTGGGGTTCCAAAAGGCAGGAAGGTGGCTTAATGAATGATCTTACGAAGTGCGAAATTAAAGTTGGGCTTTGAGACAGTTTATGTAAAGTTCTGGGAAGGAAGACAAGCTTCTCACTTCTAGGATTGAGGAGTGCAACTGATCCAGAGGACTACCTCAAGAACTACATAGTTCTAGGTAGCAGAGCTGCACCACTGAGGGCTGAGACTATACAGTGTAGATTAGTGGGGGTCTGGTTAAGTGGGTTGTTCTGTCAAGATATTTTAATGAAATGGCTAAGTGTGAGAGGCAAGTGAACTTGTGGGGACTCAACATTGTGATCACACACTTAGCATACTTCGACAACATGGCAACACTAACCACTGGGACAACATAGCAAAGCATGGCCCTCTGTGGGACTGTCTAGAGCTGAAAACGATAAGTGCAACACTTGGGATAGACCTTTAGATGACCATGATGACACTTGCGTGATAGTGCTTACAACTTTGTGTATGAGTGCGATAGGTGTTGACATGGATAGGACGACTTGTATACACAAAAAACAACCTTCATGGTCACCAGAACGGTTCACAAACATGACATAACAACCAAACATTTCAAAATATGGCAGTTTATCCAACACGCGAAAGGGAGCAAGACACGTAGAGGAAACACATGGATTTCAGTGTTCGTAGCCATGCATGTCATTGAAGAGAGAATGACATGACAATGATAAGAAGTCTTTTAAGCTACATCAAGAGTTGTATTTCAAGATATGTTATTTGTTTTCCATACTTACCCTCCAAAGGGTTATGCATCAGGTGGAGTATTCATGCGGTCCTGATCTTCTATCATACCTTGGGTTCCTTGGTCTGCTTATCTTCCTCCTTGACTCCTTAAGAGTCCTCTAGTAGGTCATCCTTCTTGTGATCATTGAGAGACACATATGCGCAGTTTCAATGGGAAGTGACTGCTATGGGTGAGGCCCTGGGAGGAAACATCTATGCAGTTTGATGATTCAAGGTAGAATGAGTAGCTAAGGGACAAACTATGCAGTTTTATGAAGCAAGGCACTGCTGCAGTATGAGGTCCTGGGAGGACACATTTGTGTAGTTTTAGGATGCAAGATAGACTGGGCAGTTGAGGGAAGGACACTGGGGAAAACCCATTGTGCAGTTTTGAATGCAAAGGGAGGCTAGGATTTCTACGCATTGCGTAGAAAGTGTCTACGATGAGTGTGAAACATGTCTATATCATGATGACAACCCATTCTCACAAAGCTTTCCCCTTGAAGGAAAAAAAACTTCCCCTTGCATGAAAAGTGATAATCCCCTGCCCAAAGACAACACATACTATATATAAATAAAAGTGTGAACGACTCTTAAGATCAAAGAGGGAAGCTTGAGATCATTAACTTACCAAATAAGTGACTAAGGAATGATCGATCACAGGATCCATTGTAGGCTCCAAAATTTGAGTACAGGCCAAAATTTTGGAGGGTCTTGTAGTTGCTACAACAAGTTGCAAATGTGAAAGTGACACTTGCGAGAACAAAGGTGCGTGAGAGAGACAGTTGAGAAAATTCACCGAAAGAGAAGTATAATTGTGATCGAAGTGATGAAGACTTTCCATGGAGAGTGTGCAATAATTGTCGATATGTATTATGCAGTAAACTATGCTTATGGATTTCACAGTCATTGTCACTTGTGATTGTGCAATACTAATGCGTATCTAAGATTGCATAAAATATTTGTCTTTATGAATTCATCGAAGACATAACATGTGTGCGAAAGTGACTTTGACACTTAGAAGAAGACTTAATACATTGCAAAACATTAGATGACCATGAAATGACCATGGAATGACAGATCAAAAGATCCTTAGTAGGCTCGAAAATTCAAGTGTAAGAAACATTTTGGAGGATGTTTTTCATAGATAGGGAGATAATCTCTATAGACCTAGTATACCCCCATACATGCACATTTACTTAGTGGCGAATGCGAAAAATCTTAAACTATGTGAGATTTTCATGTTGGATAAGGAATAAGAGCAGGTCCTATATTCCATTAAGGATTCAACACTAGATACTTAAGGAGATTTTATAGAAGATATAGTTTCGTAAAAGAGGTATATAGCTACATGACAGGGGAAACACAACCTTTAGTAGATTTGGTTGAAAGGGAAAATTCAAGGAAAAACACAATGGTACTCCGGGGAGCAGGTAGAGGCCGAAAATTTTCTCACCTCATTCAATAATCATCTTTGGGAAAAGAATCCTCCCAAAATGGAGAGGTATGATCCTTATTGTAACATACATAAATTTTCATCCATGTTAATGTTTTTAGAATGGGAAAGTTGAAGGAATTGGCTTACATGAGAAGTTTTATTGATAGGACCCAGTTTGGAGAATTGGGCTCTAAAACCTTTTGGGACTAGTGTTGGGGTTTTTCTACAAGAGGGATTAGAAAAAATATCTACACTATGGGTTGCAAATAGTGGAACAATTATAATATTAGAATGAAAGATTTAAATCCTAAAGTGTCTACACATTCATATGAAATTATTACAAATCTAAATCATAACAAGAGAAAATACAGAAGTGTAACACATATAGCATGTTGCATAATCAATATGTCAGATGATGACTTTTATTGAATTGGTGAAACCTATGGATAAATCTCATAAATTTTCTTGGTCAGCCTCCTCCTTGGGAGGGTTCATTTCAAATCCTATACTTGTAAGACGATGGTTGCTCCCTCCAAAATGGGTAGACGAGACAATGAGAAAAAAAGAAAAAAGAAAATCTTGAGCTCAACCAATGGAGAGAGTGCAAATATATTGAGATCATAACGAGGATGATGATAAAAGTCATGGTTAAATGACAAGAAAACCTCTCATATTTATAACAAAATGCTAGCTAGATTTGTAAAGGTCAAATATTAAAAAATATTTGTTGAGCTAAAAAAGATATAACTAATTTGATATTTTAATATTTTTTGTGAGGGGAAAATGTCATAAATAATGGTTAATGACATTTTTTTGCGAAATAACTCAAAAATAATGATTTATTTAGTTAAATAAAGAAAACAATGTATAAATAAATGATTTATCAGACTAGTGCAACAATATAAATTAAATGGTTGGTATATGACAATAGGCATCAATTCATGATAAACATCAAAACAATTACCCCATGATACATCTCACATTTCCCAGATTAAAAAAAATCATAAAAATTAACTAAATTAGAATTTATAATTTAAGGAATTAATATATGAGTTAATCACTATTATTAACCATGGAGAATCACCCCACTTTACCATGGAAATTCTTAACTTGTAAATAGGTTTTTTTACAATACCATGGACCAACACCATCATTTATTAATACCACATACCCAATTTGATACATATTGATATGGAATTTTCTTTAATAAACTAATTTGAGACAAATTAATTAAAAGAGAATTACTAACTTGGAGATAAATTTGAACCCTTGATCTATGGATGCTACTATGAATATTCCAACATATTCCATGGAGGCTAAATATCTACCATCCACCTAAATAATAACCACAAATTAAATTAAAATTCTGGAAGGCCTATTCAAATAAACATGCCTATTGGCATATTATTTTCATTTGACTAGGTAAAGTACTTAAAAATAATTAATAAATAAATTATTATTAAATTATTTCTAGTTGAAATGGTAAAATAGTTGGAAAGGATTCATAGATAGTGTTTTAATGATTTATTTCCATGGGAATATTTCGAATATGTAAAAATAATTAATAATAAATGGTTCATTAAATTATTTCTGGGAATAAATTATTCACATAAGTGAGTAAAATTATGAGAATAACATATACTTAATGATAATATGGGTTATTCTAATATAAATGGGTAAATTAGCAGGAGTAACATATGAAAAGTGGTTCCTTGGCTATTTCTGTAGGTGAAAGTGGGTTTTAGTGTGTAAAATCGATATTAACATGGTGTATTTTGATCCACCCAGTTATTTAGGCTAAGTGGTCACGTTTTGTGTGATAACAACTAGTTTAAGGTCTTAGATGTCATTTTTTTGGGGGTCAAAATTTCTTATGTAAGTGTGGGACTTCATGATGCTATTTTAGACTCGAAGAAATTTCCAAAGGTGAAAGAATCATATTAATTGAAGTTCAAATGAAAAATTTATTCCTCCTAGAAGTCAACCTCTTGTTATTGACCACCATAATTCGAGAGCATGCCACATTAGCCCCAATTAATCTTGGAAATGGCGCTAGCCACGCGGACACTGTCAAGAAGACTCTAGAAAGTTTAAATTTGTAACCTTATTTAAGAGTTAAAGGAGACAAACTTGATTCCTACCTAGCTATCGTGTTGTTTTATAACCGAACCACTGGGAAAAAAGGGGTTGCATTCTATTCAAGTGCATTTTATTCCATAGTAGAGAAGAGTAGCTAAAAGTGGATAGTTAAATAGTGTGCTAGAGGGGGCTTGTGTTTTGTAGCAACTAAAAAGCCACATGTCTCCAATAACTCCATAGAGAGTTCCTTCTCCTTTGTACTTGCATCATTTCCATTCTAGACAAAAGATAAAAAAACAACCTCATCTCCTAGCTGGGTTTTCTCATCTAATGATTTCCCAAAGCATATTTTGGTGTTCTTCTTGATTGGTTTGTGTTTGTATTTTACCACATTTCCTACATTTTATTTATTATATGCATAACAAACACAATAAGTAATAACATATCTAGAATCTAAAGGAATTAACCCTTCATATTATAAATTTTGGTTTACTATAATAGATCTGTTGTGAGAAATTGTTAAGTGGAATATCCATGCCATTTTGCAGATCACATTCAATGGACCCCATTAGAAACTTCTCAACACAATATATTGCAAACTAAGTTACCCTATGAAACTTGGTCTATATCTAATTATGCAAGCTTAAATAAGGAATGTAACCTAGTTATTGTTACACAAAAGGATGTTTTACCCACTTCATCGAAGTGTAGGTGATAGCTCCATAAGAGCCCCTTTTATAAGGAGAAGAGTTATAGGTTCATGAAAAATTTTGGATCCCATACAATAGGTGTTGGTTGTATAGATCCATGTACTAGTCTTTGTTGTAGAATTTAGAATAGCTATGAAATGATTATATTTCACTCCTAAGGCTCTTATCCCCAATTACGTACGAGTAGTTTGTAATGTTGGTAACCCTCCCAAACATGTATTGTATTAATATTGGGCTATGAAATAACTCCCTTTACAATATAATCCTAGATATTAACTCATTGTATGATTACCTCATCTCATATTTAGCCAGGATTTGGTAACTCACTAAAGAATAGGCATCTACTACTATTACCATGACCTCAAACTTCTATTGGGGTTTTGCTAATTCACATTTCACTTAACATCATTCTACTCTTGGTTAACATATTTGTCAAGCTTCCTTAGATAACTTGGAGCTACTAAATAACCATGCTTTCTTCAACAAGGAAGAAAGTTATTTCATTAGAAAAAAAGAAAAATACTTATTCACTTATTTCTTGCAAGAAGAGGTGGTGGCTATGTTACCTCCTAGGTTTCTCATTTAGGAAAAAGTTCCCTATGTTACCTAGGCATGGTATACTTACCCGAGGTAAGAGTGTTGTCTCATACTTTTGTTTTTTCTTGTAGGTAAATGATTTCTCCTTCATCTTTCAAACTCAGTTTCTTTTCAAAATCCTTTATAATTTATATTGTATTTATGTCATCAATTCCTCCTTTCCATGCATAGGTTGGGGGAATTTGTTATAGATGACTTTAGACATCCCCAAATTTATGAGTTTTATTGAGATTTTACTATTATTCTATATGGGATCATCATATAGTTTTTCATTTATTTAGGTACTTTATGGGTGGAAAATTTAGAGGGATTGGTTTGTCGGGCCCATTTTAGTGGTAGGCCCTAGTTGGGAAATTGGGCTCTAGAGTGATTTTGAAGGACCAAATAATTTTTTTCATGGTAAAAACTTTGTGAGAAATATATATCACAACTCCATGACACTACACTCCAAAAACTTTCCAATGGTGTGAAAATGACCTCAATTAGAGATTTTATGTGAAATTCATGCCTCTTAGAAGTTGACCTACTAGTTAACCACCATGGTAAGAATGGATGCAATGTTATCCTTCATTACTCACACATGTGGGGCTATCCACATGATGAATTTCAAGACTATTCTAGAGGGTCCAAAAATATTATAACATTAAGGGTTTGGGAAATCCAACCCCTAACCATATATGTTAGGGTCCAACCCTAACCCATCTATTTATGCAATAGGGTCGAGTCACAGTTATAGTTAGTCAAATAGTCAATAAATCCTGCACTAGTAATTGTAAGTGGTTGACCCGCATTTAGGAAAGGGACCACAGTTAGTTGCAAATGGGCCATGGTATTAGATAGATGGTATTGAGAGAACCATGGTAATGACCCATGGTATTGTATGTTTGAATCCTATATCAAGGACAAAGACTCCCCATTGAAAGATATCGAGTCTTATTTGTAATCGAGCTCTGCTCTGTTGGAGGTTGCCCCCTCGAAGAGGCAAGTGAACATTGCTTTCATCTCTGAATAATAAAATACTTACTATTTTTCTCATTTTGTTTTGTGTTCTAGGTTGTATTACTTCACATATTTGGTATTCTAGAATTTCTTGCAGGTCAAGAGCATAATAAGTGGTATCAGAGCACTTTCTAGGGCTCATGGATACCTCCATTTTTGGTAGAATTTTTCTTAGGCTAGAGATGTGTTTCGACGTCTTTAAGCCACATGATCTATCATTGAGTGCATAAACCTAGGGATTTGAGAGGCATGAAAGCAGGAAATACAAGAGGTGGTCACACTTGTTGGACTCCCTTGTAACCCCTATGGGCATCCCTTTGAGTCGTAGCACATTAGACAGAACCGTGCACGGACTACCTTTCACGTACCCTCTAGGTATATTAGAAGCCCCCTAGGCTCACCTAAAACGTCACCTTAGATAAGCCGACGACCGTCTTGCTACTATAGTACACTGAGAACAACACTTGAGGAGATCACTCACGCGTATGATAGGGTAGTGAGGTAGTACGATTAAGGGTACGATTGATCCTCCTTAGTTAGTGCCCTAAAAGATTAGGCCGATTACTATTGTTGGACTCTTATGTATATTTTAATTTGTAGAACCTGATACTCCTTTGTGACCATAGTTCCCTCGATTCTCTAAAGATCGCCCATTATCTTATTTTCTAGATCAGATCCACCAATTGGGGTTCTACTGTTGCAGTATGATTCAGATCTAAAAGTTGGGGTTTTGTTGCCGCCGCAACAATCAAATCCACAAATTGAGGTTCTACCACCACAACCACATTCAAATCTAGCAACTAGGGTTCTGTAGCTACTGTATTCCAACTCAAATTTAGTCGCTGGGGTTTCACAGGCAGATTTGACCATCTGCGCAGTGAGGCTTGTGGCTCCTATAGTCTGGGATAATTTTCGCAGGACATTGGGTAGGATGAATTTTTCTAGAATTTGGCCACTGCAGTATTGATTAACGAGGAGTAAAACTCCGTTCGGAGTAAAAAAAACTGGGACGCTTACAAGAGATTTAGCCCATAAGATTCAAGACGACGAGTTGATTGTAGTGGTACCATTCAATTGTCAGCTTCAATTTTTGGGTGGTCCCAAATTTTTTCAAAGTGACGACAAGTGACCAAGATTTGTGTATGGTAGAAACCAGAGCTCAAGCCATGGCCAACGAGAAGATTGAGCGTCTTGAAAAAGAGTTGGATTCTTTCAAGGACCTAGTGGACTAGATGTAGAAATTCATGGAAAATTTCAAAGTGAGCATGTTGGGGTTGCATCTGGAGCCACATGGTCTTAATGAAGACCTTGAAGGAGAGTCTAGTGATCATATTCACTTCCATAGAAATCACCAACATTCCCACCCTCGGTCACCCAAGTTGGACATGTTTAGTTTCCATAACTTGTACTACTACAGTTTAGGATATATGCATTGAATCATTCACTATATTAGTTTGCATGCAAAGTGTTTGATGAAATGCTTAAATGGTTCAATTATTAATTGCATACAAACTGTTTGATAAAATGCCCCAGTGAGTATGTTGTTTGTGGTTGGGGATAGTATTGATGTGTAATAGTATTCTTGTAGTTGATATATGCTTAATTGTATGCAAATAGTTTGCTATATTAGTTTGCATGTAAAGTGTTTGAAGAAATGCTTACATGCAAATGTAATAGTATAGTAGTTGTTTGAAGAAAAATGTAAAAGTATTGTAATTCTTTGAAGAAAATGTTATTTTTTTGGGATGGGGTAGTATTGTAGTATGATAATATGGATGGATATGATCTATGCCTATTTGAATGTAAAGAATTTGAAGAGTTGCATGTAGGGAATTTGAAAGGTTGCATGAAAGGAATTTGAAAAGTTGCATGTAAGGAAATGGAAAAGTGGCATGTTTTTAGTTATTATGTTACAAGTGGAATAAGTGCAATGTTTTGACTTAATCTCATACAAAATGTATGAGAAATAAAAATCAATTTAGTTTCAAGTGTGGTTAAATTTAGTATAGCTTTGGAGATCCCATTTCCATAATTGGACATTCGAGATCGAGCCATTATAGTAGCTTCCTCCTTCTACCTTAGTGTGGACCATGGATCGTAAGGTGATATGCTTATAGGTTGTTTGAATGCTTGATTAAATGTATGATATGTGACTGGCTATGTATGGATTATATGTCGCTTACATGTTGATTTCATGATACCTATTTACATCGTTGTATATTAGGTTACATTTTTGAATATTTTGATTACATGTATCAGTCTTGTAGGTTAATTGCAAGAATTGATCGCTTATGTTTGACTACATGCGTTTATGCATAGGTGTAGTTGATTTGGAATTTCTTATGCATACTGTTGGTTGCATGTGGCAATGTGTATAATGGAGTAATGGTTGTTTTCATGCATGAGGTCATGGTTTATGTACTTGATATGGTCATGTATTGATAACTGGACTCTAGCTAGAATGATGCGTATATGGTTTTGTACTCATTTTTTACGTGTGTATATGCATTTGTTATGCATGTATGGTCATGGCTATGATCATACATGTATAATAGGTCAAACATGCCTTCTGAAGTCACACATATGCAATTTAGGTCATCATGATGCTATTGGTTGTTATGATGCTAATGAGCTAGTTGAGATAGAGCAAGGGATGCAGATCATCATAATGAGGTTGCAACATTAGACTTTGGGATAAGAGAAGATCGTCATACATGTAGTGTATGTTTGGCATGCAGGTATGTAAGTTAAGGATTATTATATGCATTAGGGTTATATACATTAGGTTTATGAACATGTATTTGATGTTATGGTTACATTCATGATAGATGTTAGATGATTAGTGTGGTTATATGCACATGTGTCAGATAGTCAAGAATGATAGTAACCTGTAGTTGTATACATTGCTATTGTTGTTTTATATTAGATAACTTGATGATTATGTTGTGTGTTGTTGATGTGTATGATATATATCTTATTGTTGTTATATGTTGTTAACTTAATGATTAGGGTTATTTCATTGAGATATTGATGTTATAATTTGGATTGGTCATATGTGTGATGGTTATGTTCATTGCCTTGAAGATCTTGATGTTATATGTATTGTATTAATGTGGTTTGACCTATGCAGATGGTTATGTTTGCAATATTCAGGTATGAATCGACATATCTGTGAGATGGTGTCATACTAATCTAGATTGACTTTGCATATGTGTATGAGTTTACAATGTGAACATGTTAGTTAGATATTGTTATGGATATCATGATCTTATGAGTGCTTGAGCTGATATGTTGTAAAGTTATATCATGCTAACTAGATTGATTGTGCAGACAAGATCACCTCCCCTGAGATACATTAAGGTATTAGTTGATTATGTCATATATTTGGTGCTTGACTATTGATTATGTCATCTAGTTGATTTATTTAACATGGTATGAATGTTTGATGAATTGCATAATATGAGTATGTACTCAAATGATCTTGTTTTAAGATTATTGTACTAAAATATGTGTTGAGATAGTTGATATGTACTTGAGTATAGTAGGTGATAGTTGTAGTATTATGACTAATGACTATGAGTTGACTATGGATTATGACATGATTGTTAGTCTTGGTAACAATTGATTTCAAATTAATAGATATGATTGTCTTGATATTTGGAACATATGGTTGACATGTGTGAACAGTTGCATGGTAACATGCTCGGTATTAGCATGAAAAGGTAATAGTTGATGTGTCTATATAATTAACAGTTAGGTGGTGTGACAACATATAGTAAGCCTCACGCGGATGCAGGTGACAACCTAGTCATTTAAAATGATTAGATTGATGGGCAGCGAGAAGATGGGCCACATGACCCTCTGCTTTCCCTCCCATGCCAGTCTGATACGAATTCATGGCGGCCTACAAGCTTCATTAAATGGGTACTTTGGCTGAGATTTACCCATCATGCGCACATCAATGGATTCCACTCGCCATAATGTTGTTCTTCCCCCCTGCTCCATTGCATTTGTCCGCCTCAGGCTGCTGAACCTGGAGCCGTTGCTGGTTGGTAAGCTGTGTAGACCTTGGTAATGGGCATCACTTCTCCCAAACTAGGCTCTGCAATTTGACATCAACCCAACCTTCCCTTGCTCATCCTCTGTTCAATTCTTCAGCCAACTCCCCCACTGATAGCTCGGCTTTGCATTCTGCCATGGCATGCATTCATCACCGAATGCGAAGTCGAAAAGGGGGATGTCGTGGTGGTAGTGTCTGCCCTCTTGCGACGCCTAGCCCTGAATCCGCCTCCACCTCCCCTTCCCCTGACATTCCCAACCCATATGGCTCCTTCTCTGGCAGGTATCCTGATACCTGCAGTGGTCGTGGACGCGCACAACTTCAAGGCGCTAGCCGAAAAGATGTTGCTGTCCACACCACAAATTTTCCTCTCCCCCCTCACCCTGCTCCCCACTTGACCCAATTTCGCTTCCGCAACACCCTGAATAGACCTGTCATTACAGCCACTATCACCATCGTTTTCTCTGAAGAAAATGATCCGCAGGATGCTCCGTCGGGAACACTGGAGCACAGCAACGGGATGCTCACAGGCTCAGGAGTGACCATGATTCAGGCAAGCAACTGATGGACGAGGAGATGGTCATCCTACATGGCAAGGCATTGGGTGGCGGTCAGCATGTAGCGGAAGGAAAATCTGGAGACATGCAAACACCTGGTGGCAGAATGGTTGACACATCAGGGCCGCATGCAGCTACTGGCAGCTCTGGTGGCGTTCAACCTGCTCGTGGACCTCAAACCAGCATGTCGGAGGAGGAGGATGATTGGTATAAGTATGCGTTCCTCATCGAAGAGGAGCCCGCCCCGAACGACCTCAAGTGATGACACTTGGCAGCCAGGTATCACCCTTATGCCAACTGGGTATTTCTTCTGCTGACTGGCTCTTTTCTGAAATGGTTGAACTGATTAAACTTTCCTGGGTTTTTTGCCATGTTTTGATATTTCCTGTTTTTAAGACTGATAACCCATATGTGGGTATTTTTTGCCTTCGTGGATTGGTTTCCCCATCGATGGGGCAGTCAAGTTATTTTTTGACAGATGATGTTCAGTACTGCTGAGGCCTGTGCCTCAATCTAAACATATTTTGTTTCATATTAATAGAATAGATTTACTTAGAAAAAAAAACATATAGTAAGCCTTGATTCCAACAATGTAAAAAGGTAAAAGAAAGGAATTGGGCAAGAATTCCTTTGACTATGTTTCGAAACCCTAATTTCGAATGAATGAGTGCTTTGCACACAAGAATTCTTCTTAACCTTGACTTTGTCTGACATTATGTGGATATTTTCTATATTCATGAACATGCACTTGACAGGTATATTAGCTAGTCTTTAGCTACAGGTGGATCTGTTAAAGGATTGGAATCCCTTGAGAGATGGCATGGATGTGTTCAGTTGCAAGCAATGTGCTTGACACAATAAGATGAGGTAACTGGTGTATTATTATGCTTAATTATACATTGACAATTATGTGTTTATGGCAGCATGATGCAGGGAGTTGCATGGCAAGAGAAGTTGCTGTGAAATATCGAAGATGGCTCAGGTTGAGCTTTCCTTGGGAACCATGGGGATTGAGTCATGGTGTTAGTCTTGTGCTTTTGGTCTTTTGAGCTTGATTTGTAGTTTTGTTTATGTCTGGTGCAAGGCCTTGCCACTTTGTTGTAGTGTTATATCGTTATGGGCTTTCGTGGTCTTCTTCTTGGTTTTTTCTTGTCTTCTCTTTTATTTTTTTGAGTCTTGGGAATTGGTTGGGAAAGAGGAAAGTTGACGGAGATCGGGGAGAGTTGTGTGGTCCCTGAAAGGTAATGTAAGATTCAGATGAATCTCGGTGCATGAGTAAGTGCAGGGGAAGGTAAGGCTATGATAGTCGGTTGGACTGGCTGGGTCCATTGTGGTAAATGGATGATAGCAGTATAGTCATAAGAAAGGTAACAGGAAAAGGTAAATTAAATGGATTTGAGGCGTCATATTCCTTGGCTATGTTGGGAAATGTTGTTCTCAATGTTGCGCATGTGTTGCATGAATAAAGGAATTTCTCTTAACCTACACCTTATGTTATCTATGTCACTGTCTAATAGGGATTGTCAGGGACCATTCTTCTGAAGGAATAATTTCTTACGCAACTGAATGGCATGAAGAGGTTCCTGGTTCATGAGGAACCAAGTGGGAAGAGTAGTCATGAAAAATATACGAGGTCAGTATCATGCGATTATGAGTTGATATTATGTGATTATATTATGACTATGTTGTGGACATGTTATACCAAAGGACGCACCAGTAGAATGAAATCAATGTGGTCCATGGCAAATAAGATAAGTATGAATAAGACACTGGAAGCAATGTTTCTTGGTAGAGTCAGTGTGGTTCTGGATGTGTGGTACTACTGTTATTCATATGTTGTATATGTTGTACATGTTGCACCTATGATGTGTGCACTTGTGGTATTGTGTATACATAACATGTGTACATGTTATTTATGCAATGTTATGTATAGAATGATACAAATAGGGTTGTGTGAATATTTCATATGGGGTGTTGTATACATATTGTACTGTCCTCATAACATATATGCAGTGTGTGTGCATATGGTGCTCTGTGCATGTTGGATATGCAGTCCAGTGTACAGATAATTCTATGTACATGTTGGGAATGCAAAGCTATGTACAAGTGGTGTTGCGTGCATGCTGTACATGTGGTGCTATGTACATATGGTGTGGTGTGCATGATTGTACAAGTGGTGATGTGTGCATGTGGTGTTGTGTACATGTTGTACAAGTGGCGTTGTCTGTAGGAAGTGTTGTGTACATGTCTTGCATGTGGTGTTGTGTACATGTGGTGTTGTGTACATGTCATTTCGTGTACATGTCGTGCGTGTGGTACTATGTACATGTGGTATTGTGTACATGTTGTACAAGTGGTGTGGTGTACATGTGGCATTGTGTACATGTTCTGCAAGTGGCACCATGTACATGTGATGTTGTGCACACGTTGTGCAGTGGTGCGGTGTACTGGTGGTACTATGTACATATTGTACATATGGTACTGATGCATGTGTGGTATTGTGTGCATTTCATACATGTTGTGTTGAGGGCATGTGGTATTATGTATGTGCATCATGTAGTCATGGTATTGCGACGTGTGTACTCATTGTTTTGTACTCTGTGTAGGTACACGTATTAAGTGGTATTGTACATTAGGTATAAATGGATGCACTGTGTTGTACACTGGCTGTAGGTGTATGCGTTGTTCTTCAGGTGTAGGTGAATGTATTGCATGGTGTTGTGTGTCAAGTGTGGTTGTATGTGTGTGATGCACACAATGCGTATGTGCACCTGGTAAAGGAGAAGGCACTGGGTGTTTGCTGGGTGTGGCAATCGATCTAGTGTTTATACAAAAGAAAAAAGGCAGAAGTAAGGATCAATGAAGGATAGATACCGGTATTGTATTTCAATTTTATTATGCATTTGATTTATGATTCTGGTATATGATGATTACATGTGAATTATGATTCTGGTTTATGATCTATGATTCTGGTTTATGATGGTTACATGTGATTTATGATTTTGATCTATGATGGTTGTGTTTTGAGCTAACCTGATGTGATATTTTTATACATGTTGATTTGGTCAAAGATGCTAGTTTGACTTCTTGTGATAGGAAGCAAACAGGATTCCAAGTGTACCTTATTGACAAACTACCAATGAGGTATGATTTGAAGTTATTTCAATTTATTTTGAATCTAATGGAAGTTATGTTCTTGGTACAGGAAGCATGAACATGCCCAGTTGGGTGGTTGAAATTGACTGCAAGAATTAGCAACAACAGTGAAAGAAATTAGAAATGCAGTAGTATGCTGGTAGAGCACTTCAGAAGCAAGGCCATTGTGGGACACTGGTACCCAATTGTGTCCATTGATTTCCATGAGCCTGCTATGACGGTATGATGGTTTTAAGGTAATGATATGCCTTGGTTTTTGTATCTTCTGATGCGAGAAAGCCTTGCCAAGGGATGGACTGCCTAGGATGGGGGTTCCAGTGGAACTTAGAGGGTGAGAGACTGCACAGAAGGGGTGATCGGATTCTCGAGGGACTGTGTAGCAGAGAAGGGAAGGTCACGGGTGTATTTGTTTTGGTCATTAGCATTGCAAGATGGAATTAGATGCACATTGTGAGTGTTCCCTAGAACAATGAGTCGGTAACTATTCGCTGAGAGAACAAGTGGCACAAGATTATAGTGCTGGACATTGGATGCAGATTTGACTTCGCAGTGGATTCTAGACTTCCTAGGAAGGAGGTAAATCATGGTATTACTTTGAGGGTGGAGGTGTAAGCCTCTGGATTCCCTTGTTGATTGATACGAGCATCATATCCTTTATTTGTTGGTTAAGAAAATGTGTATATGTGTATATCATTGTAAATAATGTAATGAGTTGTGTTATAAAGCTCCAGTATGTGGTATGGTTTTTATCTGGTCATGTTATCATGATGTTTTACTTTTGAGCAGGTCATTCATTTTAAATACTGCAACAAGTTGTGTTATAACGCTCCATGGGCAGTATGTTTTGTTTTAAACATTCATGTTGGTTATAAGTGTCATTGAATACAAAGGACAGTGTTCCCCCAATGGGGAAGGTTATGTAACAACCCTGTTGAAAATTCCATGTAAAGATATATAAATACCACAGATGATGGGACTCGTATTCCAAGATGAATGGTGGGCAGGACAACCTAATGGGTGTTAATTTAGTTGTTTATGGTTAAGGAAATTGGCAAAGGCATTAAAGAGGCAAAAATTTATTCTGGATCATTTATTTATGAAAATAATGGAAAATAGGAGAATAAGGAGGTGAAAGGTCACAGGTTGCACGTGAGCAGGAAAATAATGGAAAATGAAGAAAATAGAGGCCTCATTAATAAAAAGGTTTCTAACGATTAGTTGGCAAGCTTCTTCCTTTTAGTGTGAACCTTTTTTCAGTTTAGTTTTGGAGCTCTCCCATTATTCTCTCTCTCCCTCATACTCTTGGAGACTTAGAGTTTTCTTGGAGCACTCTTGGTGGGTGTGGCATACTTGGATTCTTGGAGAAAGAAGGCAAAGGAAGAGAAGGAAATCGCAAGAAGGCGTCGACATCAACAACTACAACATATTTGCTTGCAGGTACTAAGTTGCATGTATGATTTATTCACTATTTTGGCATGCATGACACATGCATGTAGTTTCTTGGTTGTGATATGTCATTGGCATGGCAAATTCCTTGGATTGATAGTGGATTGCCTAACCTTTGCCATTTCCTGGATAGCCATGGTGATTGTGGGCTTACTTTCATTGTTTTGTTTTGGTTGGTTCTCATGTTTCCTTAGCTTGGGTTGAGTTATTAGTCCTAGAATCCCTAGCTAAACAAACACTCTGGAAGCCCTGTAATAGCTTGGGTTGAGTTACTAGTCCTGGAAGCCCTGGTTGGACAAACGCTTTGGAAGCCCTATAATAGCTTGGGTTGAGTTACTAGTCTTGGAAGCCCTAGTTGAAAAAATGCTCTAGAAGCCCTTGGTGGGTTGAGTTACTAGTCTTGGAAGCCTTGGTTGGAAAAACGCTCTAGAAGCCCTATATAAGTTGTGGGTTGAGTTACTAGTTCTGGAAGCCTTAGTTGGACAAACACTTTAGAAGTCCTATATAAGATGTGAGTTGAGTTAATAGTTCTAGAAGCCTTGGTTGGACAAATTATATGGAAGCCCTCGAATGCTTGGATGGAGACCAAATTGATGATGGTTATTGGTGATGTCTGACCGTGAGGTGGAATCACTGTTTGATGGGTTGAGGTGGGTGGCCTCTGGTAGCCCTGGATGAGTTTTGATTGATGTGTTCTCTGAGATCTCACATTCATGCTTGGAATATGGCATGAGGGTGATTGGCTGAAGAGAGACTTGGCTCAGCCAATGTATGGTTGGGTGGAACGTGGTAGTCCCATCACCGGTTGGTTCATTGTATTTATTAATGAAAAAAATCCATTCCCTTGATTTTCATGTGCAAATGTACTGATGTATATATGGATTTTGATGGTTGATATTTTTATTGTATTTTTGTTCCTATTATGTTGTTTATATGCACATTTACCCCGGAGGGTGTTACAGATAACATGTGTGATGTGGCCTATCACTGAGTTTTTGTTAGTTAATTCAAGTTAGATGGCATGCAGTGTGTTGTGGACTAGTCAATGGCTAAAAGTAGCTGTCTAGTGGAGTTAACTTCTGTTTATATTAGTTAAATGATCTCTATTTCTAGAATAGAGATAGACATGAGTTTAGTTGAGTAGTTGACTTTGTGTTAGCTCAACTTACTCTCAGTTAACTATAGAAACTGCTAAATTTAGCCCTAGTAGGTCGATGGCTAAAAGTAGCTGTCTAGTGGAGTTAACTTTTGTTTATATTAGTTAAATGATCTCTATTTCTAGAATAGAGATAGAGATGATTTTAGTTGAGTAGTTGACTTTGTGTTAGCTCAACTTACTCTCAGTTAACTATAGCAACTGCTAAATGTATTTATTTATGGTACACATGTTTTTATGTGCAAGGATTGAGGACACATAAGAGCAATTTCTCTTGAGAATTGCTCTAACAATAGGGAATTATCCTATTTTTAGGAGAAAATTTGAGCTAGTAAATATGTGCTCCTAATAGGCCTTATTTTCCTAAGTGTTGGGAAAGTCTTATGTAGAGTTGATCGGTATTACAGGGATCTTCACGCTTGAAGCATATTCTATGTAATAGATTAGATTTCTTAGTTGATTAAATATAACAAAGAAGGGGTTTTTCCAAGTTGGGTTCCCTAGAAATATTATGTGCTCAATTCTTGATTGTGTTTATATTCATTATTCTCTTTCCACAATTTTTTGGTAGATAAATCTTATGTCTTTTGTGATAATTTTTCTCTCATTAGCAGTTTTAAGGTTTCAAGGATTTTCTACATGGTATCATAGCTGAAAACAAGATTGAGACCAAGTTCCTTGATCATATTCAAAGCACATTGGAGAGGAGATCAATTGGCATATGAATTCTACAAGTGCATGAATCATGTTAGTTAATGGCTTGAGGACATAGCATGCCCTAGAAGGGAATTCAAATTTTTCTACATGGAAAGATAGAATGGAGGTTGTACTAATTGATAATGGAGTTTTGGAATAGATCAGAACTGATATTGCTAATCCTCTTGCATTATATGCTCAACAACTAACTCAATGGAGGAAGGATACTGCCAAATCTAGGAGGATGATCCTACAAGGAGTTAGAGACCATATTGTTCCAAATTGTCATGGGAAGGAGACACCATTCTAGATGTGGAAGGCCCTTACTGATCTATTCGAAATCAGTAGTTATGCCAAAAAATTAAATTTGGATTACAAATTGAGGAACATTCAAATGGGAAAGAATGATGCCATTATTGCATATATATCCAGGTTTTCTCAAGTGAGGGATGAACTTGGATGTGTTGGAGAGACAATTCCACCAGTAGATCTTATGAGCCTTGCTCCTCTTGGGTTTCACAAATCTTGGCATAGTTTTAAGGATGCATTGAATGACAGAGATAAGCTCCCTGATTGGGAGAGTCCGTGGTTAGATATTTTGCAAGACGAGATAAGGAGGAACACAAGGGATGGAATATCATCTAGCACAAAAGATGAGGAGAACTTTGCTTTAGCTGGAAAAGGGAAGAAATCCAAGGGAAAGACGACCCAAGGAAAAACCAAGTCTAGTCCGAATGGAGGAAAGGAAAAGAGGGATCTTAGCAAGATCAAGTGTTTTCATTGTCATGAGTTTGGACATTATGCTACAAAAATGTCCAAACAAGAAATCCAACAAGCATGATGTATCAACAGCAGGAGGAGAAGTACTCTCTTCTCAATTCAAATTAGATTGAATGAAGGCACAAATGTATTTATTTATGGTACAAAAGTTTTTGTGCACAAGGATCAAGGATTGAGCAAAGCAATTTCTCTTAATAGTTGCACTAGGAAATATGGAATTATCCCATTTTTTAGGGGCATATTTGCACTAGGAAATATGTGCTCTTGGCAGGCCCTATTTTCCTAAGTGTTGGGCGAGTCTTGTGTAGAGTTGATCAATATTGAAGGGAGCTTCAGGATTGAAGCATATTCTATGTAATAGATTAGATTGCTTAGTTGATTCAATACACGCAAGTAGGGGTTTTTCCAAGTTGGGTTCCCCAAATATATCATGTGTTATACATGTGATTGTGTTTCTATTCATTGTTTTCTTTCCCCAAATTTTTGGTAGAGAAATCTTGTGTCTTTTTGTGATGAGTTTTCTTTGATTAGAAGTTGCAAGGTTTCAATGATTTTCTACATATAGATTAGGCATCTTTACTTTTGTTGTTGTCTTTCTAATATAATCAATATAAATTTCTCTTGTTCACCCCAACATTGCAAACCCCACCCTTAAAATTCTTGTAATACTATGTTATTGTATGTTAACATTAGATATTCATTTAACTAGTTCTACATGTAAGTGAAGCTCAATAAATATTACCAATGTAGAATCATCTTAACCATGATCTAACACACGTAGATTCATCTTAACCACGATCTAGCACACGTCAAGAGGGATCAAATATTTTGAGGTGCAAATGATTTTTGCAGTGCAAAACTTGAAAATATGTTTGCATCTCTAAAGATTTGATCGCTCTGGGTGCTTGATAGATCCAAGGTTAATCTGTGTGTGTGTGTATTATAGTGCAAACTTGAAAAAATGTTTTCATCTCTAGAGATTTGATCCCTACACACACACACACACACACATATATAGAAAGAGATAGATTAACCACATAACTATCAAGCAATAAGCACCTAGAGGGGTCAAATCTCTAGTGATCCAAACATTTTTTCAAGTTTTTCTCTATAAAAATGGTTTGCACCTCAAAATATTTGATCACCCTATACAAGCTAAGATGTAAAATAGTGGTATTATTTCATTCTTCATTTTGAATTTTTTATTTTTTTTATTTATGAGTTACATTGATTTTTTAATTAATATTTTAAATACAACATATTAATTTTATATTAAAAATTTGAATGAATCTTTTTATTTTTCTTATTAGGAAGTAATTGAACTTTTTTACTCTCTCTCTAAATTAATTGGCATTGATATTCAAATAATTTATTTAAGTTTTATATTGAAATATTTAAAAAAATATAAGAATTATAATTTTTTAATACTCAAAAGAGAAAATATAATATTTTTATTTTTATTTTTAATTACTTTATTTCTATTTAAATTTGTTATAAAATTATGTTATTTTATATGAGTATCAATATATTTTATTTATGGCTAATGGTGAGAAGGAAGGATTTTTACATCTTCAGAATGGGTTGTAATATCATTAAGCTAAGTGCACACTAAGATAATTAAAACTAACCAAACATGTTTATTCATTACTATTTTTTATAGTAGTTGACTTAGTATTTTTATTTAGAGAGTATTTTATTTTTATCTTAAAAGGTACATAAGTCAGCTTGAGGTTGAGCATGGACAAAATCACACATTACCCACATATGGGAATGTAGAATACCCATGCTATAATATTATTGAAAATTTGACTAATGTACCTCTTAAACCATAGTAGAAGATTGTCAATGAAGAAATAGAATCATATATTATAGGAGAAATTTTACCTTGTAGATATATGAAGAAAAACACTACCAAATTGAGAAAAACTATTAACTAAGGTAGCCATATAAATTAAATAATACCTTAGATATATGAAGAAAAACTATACCAGAATCAAAAAACACAAAAGTTAACAAACCTATCACTTTATTTTAGATTATTATTATTTATAAAAAATATTAATTGTTATTATCAATTATAAATATTCTTAGCTATGGGAGATTCACCACATTTGACTATGACTATTTTTAACTTATAAATAGACTCTTTTACCCTTAATCAAGACTATAGCTTACCAATACCACATACTCTAAAAATATAACTCATCTCATACCACCTTTTTCATATGACATTTTTTTTAATTACTAGATTTAATAAAAATAAATAAATAAACTATAATTACTTTTAATATAAATATCAATAAAAAATATTCAATGAAAATTAAATCTTTCTCTTCTATTTAATAATTAAACTAAAATTCTAAAAATATATTCCAAAATAATCACACAACAAAACAAAATTAAAACCGACAAATTCCACATACAAAACTTTACCTTTGACAAATGATGCAAGTGATTAAGCTACCAAGTAAAATAGTCCATCTCCGAATCCAGATTCCTTTTTCGAAAATAACCTTTGACAAGACAAATGATCCAATTGATGAAGCTACCAAGTAAAATAGTCCATCTCCGAATTCCCATCGTATAATGAAGAAGATAAATTTGGAATTTGCAATTTGTCTCTTTCGTTCGTGGAAACTTGAAAGGTATTTTTTACTGGGCTCAAGTCATTTTGGATTGGGAGGGTGCTATTTCTATATGGAAATTTGCTTTAGATTTGGACCTTAATGGTCAATTTGTCTTTTTCGTTCGTGAAAGGTATTTTCCACTGTGCTCAAGTCATTCTGGATTGGCAGCGTGCTATTCTTAGATGGAAATCTGCTTTAGATTTGGGCCTTAATGGTCAAATGGCTGTCCAATGGGATAAGGTAATCTAGAATATGAAGAGCAATGGGATATACAGGACTAAGGAAAAGGACATCATTGCATAGGGTAAAGGAGGTAGGATAAATATTTTTGTTAAAGATATATATATCTCCTTAATAGAAGAGCATCATGATTCTGCCGAGAAAATATTTCCACTTACATTTTGGAAATATGGATGCCCATACAAAATTGTACTTTTCTCTTGGCTTGTATATCATAACAAAAATCTCACTTGGACAAACCTTCAAAAAAAGAATTGGCAAGGTCAACTATTTGCTCTATTTGTCTATTTGAGACAGAGGACAATATACACATTCTTCTAAACTGCATCCACACTCAGGCCCTTTGAAAAAAGCTTGCCTCTCATTTCAGTTTCAATATCATATCCCATTCAACCATTATGGATGCATTTGAATGGTGAAGCTCCTAGAAAGTATTATGGAGACCAATTCCCCTTATAGTTTTTTGGTTTGTATGGAAATGGCGGAATAGAGTGATTTTTCATAACTGCAAGGTGGATTTCATGCTCATATACGATCAGATCATCCCTATTATCTCTCTATCTTCCCCTTTATTTCCCAACAAATGAAACAAAAATCAAATAAAATTGGGCCTACTCAGTTAAGATATCGGAGGGCTCATTTTGATGGTGCAACAAAAGACGATATGTGTGCATACGGAGTATACATCAATATCATGGAAGACCAACACTTTTCAATTTACTGGAATGGTGGTCCAGGGACATGCAACAAAGCTGAGGCCATGGCTTTATATGGTCTCCTTTCTTTTTATTTTTTCTTGAATACCGCCCCCCTTCGGATCTTCGGTGACTCAAAAATCATCTTCGAACATGTGATTGGAAAACATTCAATAAAAAATGCCAATTTTTCTAGATAGAAGCATAAGATCTCATCAATCTGGAAGACTTCTCTCTTCTTCATTTCACATGTAAAACGCTCATAGAATATGATTGCTGATATGCTTTTTAAGAAAGACCTACGGACACAATGCGGAAAATGGTACTTGAGCGTCGATGTGGGGTCTATCACCCATCAAATTCAACCATTCTCCATGCCGGGTATATAGGAATTCTTATCTCTCTTGGTATGTATCATGATCTCGTCTTTTTATCTACGTCATATGCCCAAGTATCACGTTTTTGTTTCCTATCACGCATCAAATTCAACCATTCTTCATGCCGGGTATATAGGAATTCTTATCTCTCTTCGTATGTATCATGATCCCGTCTTTTTATCTACCTCATATGCCCAGGTATCATGTTTTTGTTTCCTTATTCTCTGTATAAGGGTCTATCTCTCTATCTGTTTTGTTATTTAGATTTGTCAGTTAATGCAGTTATGGCGGTCAGTAAATGCAGTTATATAGTTGTATGGCGGTCAGTAAATGCAGTTATATAGTTGTCAGGTTATCATTATCTGTATATGCATACACGGTCACCTTTTGTTATATAGCTGAAATATATTGTCAATATTCCCACTACATTCTATACTGTGCCTGAGATTTCCATAATATATACAGCTTTTTTGTTCTGAAAAAAAAAACTTGTCGCTGAAAACAGCTAGCAGAGGATTTTTTTTCTTCATTCGAAGAAATCGACAACTTTATTACAATCCATATCTTCGAACTTTGAATTATCACATTCCTGAGGCCGTGGTCTATGCAGAGAGGTGAAGGTTCCGAGAATTTGATAGCCAACTTACAGAGGGAATTTTTTTTTTTCATTCGAAGAAATCCATTGGAACTAGTGATTCCAATGGAGATTAGAATTAGTTCAGAATTAGCTTGAAAATTTACAAAATTAACGAATCAAACTAGTAATTCCAACTAATTCCTCTGGTAGAGAAAATTGCACCGCCCAAAAATATATAGAATAATTAAACTACGGCATTACTATCACTATCCATTGACTAGGTCATTCATATACCGGATCACTTATTTTCTCTTCCCAAACGGTCCAAATTCATCCAGCTCGGCCATCAAATCCACGGCCTTCTCAGCACTTTCACCTCACTTCAAAAACCTATCTTCTATTCAAAGATAAGCCAACTACAATGTACAACATTGCAGATTCATATACAGTCCAAATTCATTCAGCTCGGCCATCAAATCCACGGCCCTTCTCAGCACTTTCACCTCAATGTCGTGTCCACGACTCCAACATGACTTTTGAGGTATCCTGATCATCCTGATGCGTAGTTGAAAATGCTTGTATCCAACCAACCCAAACTAACTTATTTAATTTGGAACAATCGAGTCTAAGATTTGCAGATTCTTATTGTGAAACTCCTCGTAATGGGCTCTGTGGGATCCAGCGCTTTTCTTGCGTCGACCCTTTTTCTTATAATTAGCATTCATTCCTTTCATCCAATTATTCATGCATTCGAACTGAAAGTAGGTGTGCCTTGGAAGACGGAGTTCACTGAATTCGTTTCGGTTGGAACAAAATTCACGGCCAATGGAAAAAACATCACGGGCGCGGATGCAACAAACATCACGGGATTCTGCGTGAAGGTGTTTGAAGCGGCCATCAAAACTCTCAATTACTCCGTCCATTACATCCCAGTCGGAGATGGAATTACTGAGCCTAATTACGATGAGCTTATGGGAAACATTACATTAGGGGTATTCAAATCTAGTGTTTCTATTGTTAGTAATACTCGCAGCAACTCTAAAAATAAATAAATTCTGTATCTCAAACATTGTCAGATCGTTCATATAATTAACGTCTTTATTTCTATGAATTTCCATGCAGAAATTTGATGCAGTGGTAGGGGACGTTACCATCACAGCAGCACGAGCTCAAAAAGTAGTGTTTACACAGGCTGTCTTAGATGCTGGTCTAGTAGCAGTAGTCCGACTCAGGAACGAAGATAACATTCGTTCTGGATTTTCATTTCTGAAGCCTTTCAGCGCTGGATTGTGGTTACTAACACTCGGGTTCTTCATTACTGTAGCCTTGGTGCTCTATATTTTAGAGCGCAGAAGGAATTCAGGTAGCAGGCAATTTGGAAACATAGTATGGTAAGAAAAAACTTTGATGCCACGGCCTATCACTATCTCTAATAGTTAGAATTCCAATTATCAAAGGCAACTAACTATATAGGGAATCCAATACACATCCCTTAAATAATATAGCAATCTCTCGTTATGTGCAGGTTTAGTTTTTCGACTTTGATCACAAATCAGAGTAAGTTGCTCTCTTTCTAAGTTTTAACATCTCCAGTTCTCTGATTGAACTTCTTTTCACTGTGTGAGGAACGTGTAAACTAATGAAAGTTTATGATGCGAATACTACTCAACAGATGATATTAAGACTGTAATGGGGCGCATAGTTGTTATAGCGTGGCTTTTTGTTACGGGAACTCTGTACTCGTGCTCTACGGCGAATTTCTCGGCTCTTCTAACAGCCCCACGTTTGGAACCAACACTTAGCGACTTCCAGAGTGTGGTGGCGAGCAGGGTTAATATTGGGTTCCAACAAGGGTCCTTCGCCGAAACACAGTTGAGAGAATACTTCAAAATTGATGGGCGCAGACTAAAACCTTTAAACAAAGAAGAGGAATATTTTAATGTTTTGTCTACTGGTAAGGTGGGTGCCATCCTAGACGAACGTCCATACAAGGAATCCCTAGTGGCAAAACATTGCAATATGCTCACCTTTTCTGGAAAATCGTTCACCACTCAAAACTGGGGATTTGTAAGTGATGCCACTGTAATTTGATTTCAGCTAAAAGCATTCAAACATCCACTACGGAACTTACTATTCATAATGTTCAGTCCTTTCTAATTTATGGTTTTTTAATCTAATCTCATTGATATTGCTTGCTTCTGCGCAGGCGTTTAGTCTCAGGCATGAGAAATTGGCAGAGAAGATTTCTAACATAATACTCGAATTAGCAGACAATGGCACACTCGATGACTTACGAAAAAGATGGTTGCCATATTACCATGAGGACTGCAGTGGATATACTCCGCCGGAATCCGGGCATGTGTGGGGTCTTTTTGTCGTATCAGGATTGGTTACAGTTGTAGCATTATTGATTTACCTGACGCGATGGAAATGGAACGCTTCAAAAGTGGCCCCACAAACTGTTCTCCCAGACTCATCCGCCCATGTAGAAGGCTTGGACTTGGAACTGTAACATAACTATGTGGCTACGGCCACATTAATCTCTCTTTTTCTCCAACCATGTCCTTCTGTGTTGAAAGAGTTGTTTTCTTGATCATGGAGCAAATGGCCAAGTTGAAGACTACATGCTATTCTTTTATTGTGATCATGGTATTTAATGATTGTGACAGTTTGTAATTCAATGTTATTCTATACATGATATCGTTGTGTTTGATTTTTCCAGTATAATATACTTTTGTCTGATTTTTCGATTAGGTTTAGACAACTTTCGTGGGACTTTGATTCATTATTTAATTTTTACCTATCTCATGTGAGTGGATTTCATTATTTGATTTTTATGTAGAATGTTTTGTTTTTACATTTGAGTTTATATATGTTACAAGTTCCTGGAATCGAAATATCTGTCATAAATTAATATTTTAATTCATTTTAAACTCAAAGTTTGATAATATGATTAATCCAAAATACATTCTAATAATAATAATATAAATCATAGAAATCTGAGATCAATAATCACCCCTCTTCTTTAAAAACCTTTCTTCTCTTCAAAGATATGCCAACTACAATGTTGTACATTGCAGATTCCCGGATCCAAAGTGAACACTGTAGCTGTCCCCACTCCTGCCGCAGGGCAGGTATTTTGCATTTGATAAGCGTTCACCCTCTATTAATGTAACAATGGCTAAAAAATAAAAAACAATTCAAAAAATTAACTTTGTAAATGAAATTAATTTATTTATTTTAATATTTTTAACATTACGATGAGTTCAGGCCGCTTGACTCTTATTCGATCATCATTGTGATATTGGTTTATATGAAATAATTTTTAATTATATTTATTATTAATTTAATATTAAACTTTGTAAATGAAATTAATTAATTAATTTAATATTTTTTAACATTATGATTAGTTCAGGCGGCTTCACTCTTATTCGACCATCATTCTGATATTGATTTATATGAAATATTTTTTAATTATATTTATTATTAATTTAATATTAAAGTATTTTAGTATAAATAAAAATATATTTTTTACATATAGATTATTTTAATGTTAATTTTTAGTAGAGAATATTTTAAATTTCTTTAGGTTAAAAGTTAAATTTAAATTATTTATAATATATTAAATAATTTAAATTACTTTTAATATATTAGATAAATTTAACTTTTTTAATGAATTTTTTTTGCCAAGATAAAATTATATTTATATAATTTATTAACATTTTCAAAATTTCTTTATTTAAAATGGGTGAAATTTTTTAAATAAAATTTCTCACAATTATAACTTGCCAAGAAATAATTCATAAAGAAAAATGTAAGTTTATTTACTTATTAACCGGCTTATAAAAGTAAAATTTAATCAATTTCATAATTTTATTTATTGATAAAAACATTCTTTATAAATAAATATAAGAGTTAAAAACCTAATTTCCTTCTCTAACATATTAAATATATTACAATTCAATGTAACTTGTAATAACTTGTTAGAACCATGAAATCTTCTATTAATAGATATAAATATTTATTCAAAAATAAATGAAAGAGTTCAACAAGGTATCCATTTTTTTTATTATTTGTAAGGTAATATCGTAGTACGAAAAATAATAAGTTGATTTTAAGGTTATTGTTGGCTTGTAGGGGCCTCACCCAGGTTCAGAGTTAATTAGCCAAACAAATCCCTGTACTACTTGCCCTTTCGACAACAGTCCACGGAGCACGGACTGAGGTCTCACCCGAAGTAGTATGGGTGGGTGATAGAACCAGGTTTCCGCACCCTTGAGATGTCTGAGGGGTTTGATTTGGTCCAACTGTTAGTCCCTTCGAGTGGGTTTCTTCACGCACTTCCCTGGCCTTTGCGCCCTGATATATTCGCCTTCGCGCAGCCCTAACTAGGGGCTATGGGGCTTCCACGCTGCTGGAGCAATGCTCTGCACTATTTCCCTAAGTCACACTCGAGATCTTACTTATCTTTTTATACCAGTTAGTTATCTTTGCGTAAATGGATTCCTTATGTTATATTTATTTATACAACACATTCATATGAGTTCACGCAACAAATAAACAGTAAACTTGCAATTCATACCCAATAATACATAAAACAGGAAAAGATACACAAAAATATGGTATAACTTCTCTTTTATTAATTCTTCCCACGGTTACAGACTTGACCTGCCCTGCGCACTCAGCTGCAGAGCCTTCTCCTACTCTACGACCCAAAGACACAACTTACACTTCGACTCAATCAATTCCTTAGACTCATCTTTCTTCGATGTTCTTTCTACACTTAGAGCCTCGCTCTATTTATACAATCCCATGGTCCGCGGACCATGGGTAGATCTTGGGTAGATCTTTCAAACCGACATTACATTACAAAACCAAGGGCGAACAACCTTATGACTCTATTATGACTTCGTGCTCTGCGCCCACAAATCACAGAGTCTTTACAATGGACTTAGTCAAAACTTGGGCTTTAAGCCCCAAAACATGCCTTGGAGGGATTCCACGCCCAATAGGCTCCCAACACAAACATCGTGACTCACCCTTAAGTAACTCTGTCGGTGCAAAGATCTTTGCGTGGAGACCCTCCAACTCTGCTTGAACAGCTACAAGGTCGGCATCGCACTGAGCGACTGCCTGTTGAATCTCCTGTACACGTTGCTCTGAGACCGCAGTGTTAGAACTACTTCCCTAGATTTTGTTCCTGCATCCCCTGCATTTGCACGAGCTTGCTTTCAATTATTGTTGTAATGATGAAGGCCTCGTCGATCCAAGGCTGAACGTGTGCCTTCAAGATTGCTTTTCTATGCCATGCTACGTCCACCTGCTCTTTCAGTGCTTTGGCCTATTGCATTCGTGCGAGCCTCTGAGTGAGGGCCACTGTCTGTGCGGTCCCTTTGACGTTGTCATACTGCTGTTGGAGCTCATGCGCCTCTGTCTCTAAGCGCTGG
Organism: Pinus tabuliformis; assembly: GCA_031772625.1. Classification (NCBI taxonomy): domain Eukaryota; kingdom Viridiplantae; phylum Streptophyta; class Pinopsida; order Pinales; family Pinaceae; genus Pinus; species Pinus tabuliformis. Next base: position 102,880,028 of record CM062819.1, on the reverse strand, counting down.
ATGTTAGGGTCCTCCTGCAGATTGGTGAGGGCCTAGAAAGACTTCCAACGTTCTGGTGCAATCCCTTACTGCACTGCTGATCTCTTCCATCCCTGATGTAATAGCACTGGCGCGTTGTTCTCTTAACTCTGGAGGGGTGGATGGCTACGCCTTCAACTGCAACTCTACTATCTGAAGGTTCAGCTCCAACTGAACCTTGGTCATTTCTTCTCGCGCCTCGCACACCCCTGCTGCTAATCTGTGGATGCGCGCCTCTGCTGGTGCGTCTGCTAGGATGGCCAGCTTAGGGACCATCTGGCAGGCTTCTTCCAGTACCTGTACCATTTGCCTGTTCTGCGACACCACTTTGTCGCATTGCAAGCTCAACTGCTCCATGTTGATCTTTTGCTCGCTCAACACTTGCAACGCGCGGCTCTCCCTAGCCCGCAGTTCTACAGTAATCCCATCCTGCAGAACATAGAGTGTCTCCCGCGAAAGCGTAGCCATGTTGATCCCTATCCCTTTGAGTGCACTAACCGTAGGCCTGTCAGCCTCATTTGTTGTAATGAGTGCCCCCTCTAGTAGCACTATGGTATTGATTATCCGAGCGCATAGCATTTGCTTGGTTACAGTTGTCCCTACTGCGAGGTTGGTCGAAAGGGTACCAACCTGAGGAGTGCGCACCTGCAACTCCTAAATCTGCACTCTGAGAGCCCCCAACACAATTTGATTCTCATCCGTGAAGTTCTGGAGGGCCTCAATGGTGACGTCGCGCACGGTTTCGCTTGTGTCATGCAGATCAACCTCAGTAAGGGTGATTGGGTTGATCGACAGCTTGGATGCTTTCACCTTTTTGCGCGGCCCCGTCTGCTCGCTCGGGCGCTAGCATTTTAGTAGTGTTGACACTGTTTGTGGGTCTGCGCTACCCTCTTCTTCCTCTATTTCCATATTTTTCTGTTGCCCATGCGAAGACGACTTCTGGCCCTTACGCGCCTTCTTGGTTGCCTCCTGTGTTGCTGTTGCTGCGACCTTTTTCTGTTCTGCTGCTATCTGTGCAGTGTCCCACGCCTCCTGCGCTTTTTCTGTCGCTGCTTCTTACCTTCTCTTCTCTGCCAACTGCACCATACATAGTTTGGCCTCCTCTTTCTTCTTCTGCGTAGCAGACTTCTCCACCGCTGCGATGTCTGGGGCGCGCCACTCTGGCAGCCATGTCTCCAGTACATCGAAAATTACATCATCTATGGCTATGTAGGGTAGCTCGCTCCATTCCTTGGTCGGGTCCTTGCGTGCTATGATATATATGTTGTGGAAATCCAATTTAAATTCTGCAAAACTTTGCAGGTCGTTGTAGACAGTGGGTGATAACCACGATTTGCAGTTAATCCCCATTCTGATGTTCATCTCCATGAACACCCAGAATATATTACTGTCATGGATCCGGTTTGCATCTTTCGTGACCCATAACGAAGCGTACTTCACGGCCTCTGGCAAATCCCCATCAATTGTGGGGAACTGGCTGTCCTCCGGTAATTCTCTTGCCATCAGCACTATGGACGGCAGAAGCCATGCATAGTGGAACGATTTTCCTTGTTCCTGTGCCTTGTGGCAATTTTCTAGGAACTCCTTGCATAAGAAATCAGACTAGTTAAACTAGATCCCCTCCACGCATTGTTTAGCAAGTGCCACCACCGGTGCAGGTACCTTGTCTGTGCGACACTTCCGCATGAGCTTGCCTGCCAGTATCTGGGTCGCCACTTTAACTGCTTTTTTGTTGATGCTGGATATGACGTAGCCCCTTTTCTTATTCTCCAGCTTGTATTTCTTCTTCATGGCCTTCGCGATGGCCAAATTGCTGCTCTTCCCCTTCGAGATGTCTACGGGGTCCTCTCCTTTGCACGGGAGCCAGGTAATGTTATGGATTAAGTGGTCCATGATGGGGATGGGCTCCTCCAGCCACAAACACCCACCATGCACTAGGCAGAGCAGCTGTTGATGATGAATATCATTACTGGGGCACGGTGGAAATGCAGCACCCAGAGCAAGTTTAATAACCCTGCCTTTTCCACTCTGCGTAACCACTTTCGCGGCTCCAATTCGATAACCCCCGCCATGGTGTTCTACTTGGGTTTCATGAGCTACGCGGTCTCTAGATGAGGGAATTTCTCATGGTCAGCAAGATCCCAATCTTCGAATTTCAAGTTTGGCACCCGCCCTAGGTGCATGCCCTCAAAGATGATGTCGTTTGGGAGGAGCGGAGTCTGGAGAGAGCTCTTTCTCTCGTTGAGGTCCTTGGGCACTTTTGCCTTCCCCTTCCACAGAGGGATATACGCAGGCAGCTTGGTTGGAGGGTGCGTAGCCTCGGTTTCTACTTCCATGCCCTCGTCCTCGTCTTCTTCAATTATGAGGTCCTCCAAGTCTTCCTCCTCCTCGTCAGTTTCCAAGTTAACTGCTTTCCCTTTCTCCTCCATCGTTAGTCTGGTGTGCAGTGGGTTTCGTGGGGACAAATGCACCAGAATCATTGGTTGTTTATCCTTGTTCGGTCTTGGTGTACGCGGCGATTTAGGGATTTCCACAACAATCTCGGTGCCTTCAGGGGCATCCTCCACGGTAAGAGCTTGCGTGGCCTCTTCGGCAGTCATTTCTGCAATTTCCCTAGCCTCCTTTAATGTTGCCATCTTGCTTGTCCAGAAATCTCTCAATTTCTTAATCAGGGGCTCAATCAACGCTTGGCACAGGGCAACACTTTGTAATTTATAGCACCTTTTGAATTTGAATTCGACTGTTCCCCCAAATTCGGTTCATTAATGCTCCCTTGGCAGCAGATTTTCCCAAATCTTGCCCATAAAGAGCGTCTTAAATGCCTGTCGCCCACTCCATTTGGTCTCAAGTCGAGAATCACATCGTGAATAGTGACTCCAATGGTCACTTTCCTGCCAACCCATGCGGTAGTGCAACCCCCCTTGTGCGGTCGCGGACCTTGTGATACTTTACTCCTGCGCGTAGCTCCCGGGCAGAGTAGTTTATAGTCCCGCACCTCCTTTCAACTGCCTAGAGTGCTAAGACTGTACTCCCCACGGTTAGTCAAGTGGTTGCACCACCTATATAGGGTTTCAACCAGTCATCCATCATTTTTCCTGAAAAACACCCACCTACGATTGTTACTGGCTGCGTCACACACTTTATCATCTGCAGTGCGCCACCATGGGTGACCCGTTCAGTAATATGTGGTCCAATCCTAGGCATCAGGTTGATCAACTCTCGACGGTAGTCCCTAAATTCATCACCGTGATCGTGCGCACCCTGTTTTATCACCTTGGGTTTCTTATCAAGAAAATCTTCCTTTATTTCGTCCTCAAGCTTCTTGACTTCCGCTTCCACCAGAGTGCTTTTCTCCCTTAATCGCACCCTTTCTTTCATAAGTTCTTGGAGCCTAAGATCATCCTGTCGGATTTCTTCCTCAGGTTCCAAATGTTCTACTTCGTTCAGCTGCGTGATCCCTTCTTCTAAGGCTCCGCGAGCCGTCATATCTACTAGTGCTGCTATTTGCAGACTAGGCATTTTATATTCTATGGGGATTACAATGTTCGCTCCATACTCCAGCCTGGGAGGCGCTTGCTCCGTCAATTTCTTGCACATGGTCCTATAAGCCCACAGAACCGCTGGTACACGTAGGTCCCAACCACTCCACTGGGCACCATATACCTTGTTCAGTGCTTTGCGTACTTTGTTAAAAGCTCCTGCGTGGACAACCTTATGCACACCCGTTCTTTCCATACTTCGTCGTTCCAACCAGGGGGGTCATTCGTGCAATTTCCTGGACCGCACATGCTTACTGACCATGTCTCCTAACGCAGAGTCTGTGTGCATCCGCGCAGGATTTTAAAATATGCGTGTATCCATCTAGACAGGTGCGCGTGCGGATCATTCCGCTCGGCAATCTTGTCTGTTAATCACATCTGAGGCTTCCCAAACCGTATGTGCATCATCCTCCTGCATTCGCGCCAGTCCTCAAAGCTTCCTTGGTGCGTACCCCACCACCTCACGGGCGTAGCGCAGTACCCATTTCAAATCTTCAAAACGTTGTTGTTCCGACACCTCTCTTTCAAATATGTTCAGGAAGTCATCTACCTCGCTTAATCCACCATACGTAGGCAGACCCCTTACCTCCTTTGATACGCAGTGCAACGATCTCGTCATCATGTTACAGTTCAGTGTGGTTACCTCGTGTAACCGGTTCTAACATAATACTTGAATTAGCAGACAATGGCACACTCGATGATTTACAAAAAAAATGGTTGCCATATTACCATGAGGATTACAGTGGATATACTTCGTTGGAATCCAGCGAAATTCAGGTTGACAGTGTGTGGGGTCTTTTTGTCGTATCAGGATTGGTTACAGTTGTAGCATTATTGATTTACCTGACACGATGGAAATGGAACCCTTCAAAAGTAGCCACACAAACTGTTCTCCCAGACTCATCTGCCCATGTAGAAGGCTTGGAACTGTAACATAACTATGTGGCTACGTCCACATTAATCTCTCTTTTTCTCCAACCATGTCCTTCTGTGTTGAAAGAGTTGTTTTCTTGATCATGGAGCAAAGGGCCAAGTTGAAGACTACATGCTATTCTTTTAGTGTGACCATGGTATTTAATGATTGTGACAGTTTGTAATTCAATGTTATTCTGTATATGATATCGTTGTGTTTGATTTTTCCAATATAATATACTTGTGTCTAATTTTTCCATTAGGTTTTTGACAACTTTCATGGGATTTTGATACATTATTTAATTTTTATCTATCCCATGTAAGTAGATTTTATTATTTGAATTTTATGGAGAATGTTTTGTTTTTAAGTTTTTGGAATCGAAATCTCTATGATAAATAATATTTTAATTCATTTTAAACTCAAAATTTAATGATATGATTAATCCAAAAAAAATTCTAATAATAATATAAATCATAGAAATCTCACATCAATAATTATCCCTCTTCTTTAAAAACCTTTCTTCTATTCAAAGATATGCCAACTAAAGAAGAAACCTTTCTTCTATTCAAAGATATGCCAACTACAATGTTGTACATTGCAGATTCCCGGATACAAAGTGAACACTGTAGCTGTCCCCACTCCGGCCGCAGGGCAGGTATTTTGCATTTGATAAGCGTTGACCCATAAAAATAAAAAATAATTCAAAAAATTAACTTTGTAAATGAAATTAATTAATTAATTTTAATATTTTTTAACGTTATGATTAGTTCAGGCCCCTTGACTCTTATTCGACCATCATTTCGGTTAGTAATAAAAATTAAAGAAAAAACAATCCTCTGCCACTGGTGTGCTATATTCCTTATTCATTGTATAATAAATCTTGAATTTCAATGACTGAAAAATAAGTTGGTAAGGATTATTTCAGTTTAATTAACGTTTAATATACCTTCATGTATTTACTATTTAAAAACATCCTCAAATTTGTTTGTTGAAGGATATTAATTCAATTTTTATACGGTGTACGTTTTAAATTATTTTTATTTATATGATAAGTATATCATTATATTTAATATATATATATATATATTTTCAGTATTTAGTTTTGTATACTTAGTTAATGTAGTTTTAACTATAATAAGATGGGATATTGATTTTTTAAAATAATTTTTAATTATATTTATTATTAATTTAATATTAAAATATTTTGGTATAAATAAAAGTATATCTTTTACAAATAGATTATTTTAAATTATAAATTTTTGGGTTTTAGATTTGTTTACGTTGAAAATTAAATTTAAATTATTTATAATATATTAGATAATTTAAATTATTTTTAATATATCTGAGTTTAATTTTTTTAATGAGTGGTTTTTTGGTAAGATAAAATTTCATTTATATAATTTATTAATGTTTTTAAAATTTGTTATTTAAATTATTTAAAATGGGTGAAAAATTTTAAATAAAAATTTTCATAATTATAACTTGTCAAAAAATAATTTATAAAGAAAAATGTAAGTTTATTTACTTATTAACTTGTTTATAAAAGTAAAATTTAATTAATTTCATAATTTCATTTATTGATAAAAGTATTCTTCATAAATAAGTATAAGAGTTAAAAGCGTAATTTCCTTCTCTAACATATTAAATATATTACAATTCAATTTAACTTGTTATAACCATGGAATCTTCTATTAATAGATATAAATATTTATTCAAAAATAAATGAAAGAGTTGAACAAGGTATCCATTTTTTTATTATTTGTAAGGTAATATAGTAGTATGAAAAATAATAAGTTGATTTTATGGTTATAGTCAAACTTACATGCAATTGGCTTATGAGATTCTCTCATGTGTGAGACAATGGACCTGCCTTTGTGCAATGATTTGGCTACTAAATCTAGGAAGATGTATATACTTATCTCTCTAAATTTGAACTTGCAATCTCTTACGAGGAAAGAACATGTTCTTAACCATTAGGCCCACTCAAGTATTTTTGTGACACAAAGATATGCCACTTGGAGAATCAAATATAAAATATTTTTTAATGCATATTGATCCTTAATAAAAAAAATTAGATAATGACATTAAAAAAAAAAAACCCATTGGTTTCGTAGGACAAAAGTGTGTTTTCATGATACACCTATACGCTAGATACATTGCATGGAGAATCAAGCACATAACATTTTTCTAATTGTAATTCATCCTAAATCAAAACATTAGACTCATGTTCAAATGTAGAAACTAGTTCATACCTTTCAAAGTTCAATAATTAAACTAAGCAGCAGGAAATGCAGCCATGTGGCCTTGTTTATTTTCATTTCGAAATATAAAAGGTTATTTTAGATGCACAATTTTTTCTTCCGATATTGCGTTTTATAAGATTCAAACAATTTTATAATAAAATATTAATCTCAATAATGAATATCTTTTAATAATTATGAAGAATTTTGAAAGTTTAAATCTAGAAAGAGTTTTATTTTCATTATTTAATTGTTAAAATGTGTAGAATTTCCTTGTAGATTCAAACTGCTAATTATAATATGCTAAAAAAATTGACTTGAATCTACTCTACTCATCAGCGGAAACAATAAACGATCGATGAAATCAAAGAGCATACAAGAGAAAGAATTCAATCACACTTAACACAATGATTTCCTGAGGAAAGCCACAACTAAAAACCCTTGCTATCTATATATTGCCTTAGTTAGAAAATGTGAGATGATTACAATGCTTTTCTCAAGCCTGAGCAACCTCTACACTATCTCTACTTGACTTACTACTTCATAGACAAGCCTAGGCCAATACTTAGCCAATTTTCTGCTCACCCAAGTCCCTATTTCCTTGCATCGTTCATCAAGGAATTAACCCCTATTTAATTGGGAAATTCCTTAGTTATGAATTGTGCAATCCTCATAGGCCTTCCTTTGACTGCATGCTTAAATATCAAAGAACTGAAATATGCTTACATATATAATGGAAATAAACTAGCTCGGGCGGTGGTAGCTTATCTTTGAGAAGCGATGTTGGAGCTACGTGCCTCTGAACTGTGTTACAATGAGGCTTGAGGGCCTATTTATGATTCAGAAATAATGGAAAATCCTAAACATAAAAAAACCTAACCCTAGGGGATGAAGCACCAAAATTGTGGGCCTCGCTGGGGTAAATTGGTACATCAACTTCCCGGGGTTGTAACTTTGGACACGTTCTTCGTTTGATGCACACAATAACTCGTTAGAAAAATCTATCTGAGGAATACAACTTTGGACTAAAATCTTGGGCAAAAACAGATCCAAGTGGCTCCAGACACAAGCAGAAGTCCCAGAGGACTTAGAAAAGGGCAAAATTCAATGTGGCCAAATTGCTCCCAAACTAGCACCAGATCGAAGTGCTTTTCACCCTGATTCCAACGGTGTGAATGACACTCAAATCCGATCTCGTATGACGGATAACGAGCTAATCAAATTTTTGGTCAAAGATGGTCTGTGGGCCAGGTTTAAGTGTCCTACAATTTGACCGACCTCGGGGCATGAAACCTAGCTCCCGAAAGAGGGCGAATTTTTTGGATCGTTAATTTGTCTAATATCCCTTATATTAGACAAAAATGGAAAAAAGTGGTTGTCATTATAAAATAAAAAAAATAATATTTAGGTGGCAGGCAATGACCCCCGCCACTTCGTCAGATCCCACATAACAAATGTTATTTAAATGGTTGACGGGTCATGACCCCTGCAGGCCCCCCCAGCAACCACACAACACCATATAAACATTTATGGGCAGTGGGCGGGCCACCTCCGGTGGACCTAGCCCACGCCCCACCTCCACTATACATAACGCACACATGGGCCGGCGGGAATCGAACCCACCCGGCCACGTGGCCGGCCCGCACCACAGGCGGCCCAACCAAACAACAATGCCCATTCAATATGCAACCAAACAAACGAACCCCGCCCAAAATTAAATCAATATAAAACCAACCTCAAACACTGCGCCTCATAATTGCAACGGTTAAATGTTTTAATGCACCCAACAAATAAAAAGTTTAACGTGCTATTTTGGAGAGGCGGAGATTCGAAACTACAACCTCCACCTTCATAGCCTCCTCCGCCATCGTTGAGCCATGTGGGTCGACTTTGTTAACTCCGTCGTCATTATGTATTTAACCCTTTAACTGCTTTTGCACGGAGGGAGAAGAGGTGGCGAAATGGAGAGAGGATAGGAGCGCGCTGTAGAACCATGAGCGATGGAACCAGGAGTGGACCCCTGACACATTTTTTGAGACACATAATGTTTTAATATTTTGTAGGTGGAACCATGATTTTGGAAAAGCACAGGAAGAACCATGATTGAGCCAAATTTCTAGGAGGGCGAGATTTTACCAATGTCCAAATTGGACAAATTTTATGTCGATCTTACACTTCTCAACGACACGAACCTGATGGCGCAGTTAGAATTTTGATCTAAGAAGCATATATTCAGATGACCTGAAGGAGGGAATCTTTGAGGAATCTAGGGAGAATCTAAAAGATTCCATAAGCCCCGGATTCTCACTTTCTCAGAATTCAGATATTTGACAGTCAATTTTACCCTATTTGATGACACAAATCTGATGGTGCATTCAGATTTTCCATTTGATTATTTCATTTTTCAGCGACTTTTCAAAGTGGAGTGGAGGTGTCAACATTCATGTGCGAGCAATCATTTCCATGAGATTCGACGCTGTGATATTGATGGTACGGCCAGCTTCAATAGTTTGACATCATTTTCTTCAGATGGCCCCAGGATGTGAGGTATATGCCGTGTGTTCATGTACTTATTTTTTCTCTTAGATGCATTTTGATTTATAGATCCCTATTTGATGTTTGATGTGGGATCTTGTTTTCTTACTTGTTTCATGATTCCTACTTGATGTGACATAGAATCATCTGTGGGATGTACTTGTTGTCATGATTCATCATGTTTTTTTTGAGATCCCTTTGTCGTCATGTTGACGGGATTCTCATGTGTCACCATGTATGTTTTCATTGAGATCCCTTTGATGCCATGTTGGCAGGATGCTCATTATCATCATGCATGAGTTTGTGTCATACTGATAGGAGTCCTCTTTTACTGAGAGTTCATGTAGCGGAACATCTCGTGGAGCCACTCTTGCATGAGGGCATTTTCCTTGTATGATAGCGATGTCACCACCTATGTACATCATCACTATTAATAGCACTTAATGCAACAGCCTACATCATCTTGACACCGGGCCCAGAGACGTAGTCCCTCCTGGACGAACTCCATTATCAACGTCTTGTTATTTTATGTTGTTGATGATTGTCATGTTCCTTTTTCATTACAACATGCATATATGTTCACTTATGCTATTTTAAATGCAAGTCTAACAACATCACAGAAGTAAAAGATCTTGGTTAAATCCGGGAGTTGATTCAACTCGGATAAAAAACACACACATTCCAAAAAAACTCTGTTTAAGGTCTCAAAACGGCTCTGGAAGTTCACGACTCGAAAAACTACCAAAAATAGTAAATTGTGCTATAATTAAGGAAGCTGAAAGAAATAATATTATAATGGTGGGGTTCCAAGTGGAATAGGTGGGTGGCCACCAATATCCACTTGGATCAATCCTCCCCCCTTGGGAAGCAATGGTCCCCATTGCGTTGAGTGCCTTCATGAGATGGGGAAACTTCTGCTAAACTTGGTCCCTGGTGAGCCACTTGTGTTGGTGTAGGAGTTGACTAGCTTTGACAACCCAATATAGTTGGTTCTTCTATTGACGAGTGTTTTTGATCTGTGTTTCAATGATCCTATCAGTTGTGGTCAGCTCAATGTAGCTTGGGTTAATCTATGTTGGTGTTAGTTGCTCAACAATGTTTGATGTGTTCAGTAATGGGGGAAAGTATGGCGGCAACCGGTCCACATTGAATACTGGGTGTAGGCCAAGGAATGGTGTAATGTTGACCTCTAAAGCATTGTCCCTGACAACCTTAGTGACGGTGTAAGGCCCATATCAGAGCGGGTGAAGCTTGTGGTAGGCCCCAACGAGGTGCTCCTTCTGCAAATGTAACCAAACTTTGTCGCTCACGTGGAATTTGTGTGGCACCTGATGCTGGTCATGATGTTTTTTGTACATAGAATTTTCTTTGTCCAATATGTCATGGACCTGTTGGTGGATGTGCTGAATGTACTCAATGAAGTTGTTAGATTTGTAATCTTTAGAATGGATATAAGTCAAATCTTCCTGAGTAGTTGCAAGTGGTATGGCAACATCAATGGGACATACTGGCTGGAATCCGAGTCGCACCTGAAAGGGGTTGTGGGCAGTTGAGTTGTGGAGACCTCTATTGTAGTTGTGTTTGACATAGCGGAGGATTTCATCCCATGTTCATGGATTATTAAAGTTGTATATGCATAGGATATACATGATCATCCTATTGATAACCTCTGTCTGGCCATTAGTTTGGGTGTGGAAGGTCGTGGACTTAGTGAGCTTGGTATTTAAAAACAACCAGAGGCTTGACCAGAATGCACTTAGGAACCTACTATCCTAATCTAAGATAATGGATTGTGGGATCCCAAAGTGTACCCATACTCGGTCAAATAATATTTTGACGATGGTTTTTGCTGTGATACTCTTCTTGTAGGCCACCAAAATGGCCATATTAGAGAATCTGTCAACGACCACAAAAACACAGTTGTTGTCATGCTTGGAGAAGGAAGTTCCGACATGTAATTCATGGAGTTAGATTTCCAAGGCTAGCTAGGACTAGGAACAGGATTTGATGTACTTCCCAACATCCGGTCGAAGGTTTGGCTAGAGCCTTGCTTCTTTATTGTAGGTTTGGAAATGACATAGGTAGTGCAGGATTTGATGTACTTCCCAACATTCGGTCGAAGGTTTTGCCAATGAAAATGCTTCTTCAGTACTACCACTATCATTTCTACCCCAAAATGTCCAACAACTTGACTGTAGTGTGCTCCCCAAATCATTTTGGCATGCTCGCTTGAAGGAACACAAAGGTGTCCCAGATGGCATAGTAGCACGTCCTAGAGGTGAAAGTCTGGAACCTTCTTACCTTCTAGGAGCATTTGGTATGTGGTGCCAAATTCTAGATGACTCTTGTAAAGATGTGGCCATTCCAAAGCCCATGTCCACAAGATCAGAGCACAGTGGTTAGTTCCATGACCGACAGTCATCTGAGGCAGTCTACAACATTATTGGTGCTGCTCTTCTTGTACTTAATGTTAAAATGGAACTGCTGTAGGTGTGTGGACCATTTATGATGGTGATTGTTCTACAAATTTCCTTGTGTCTATATGAACTGTAGGGCTCGGTGGTATGTGTGGGTGACTGTTTCCTTCCCTAGAATGTAATGCTTCGATTTTCGGTAGAACTACACAATGGAATACATCTCTTTATCATAGGTGGGATACTTTAAGACTAAGTCTCAAAGTGTCTCACTGTGATATGGCACCATATGCCCCTGCTAAGTAAGAAATGCATTAATATCATATTCGGAGGCATCTATCTCAATCTCAAATGGTTGCTATAGGTCTGGTAATGTGAGCACTGGTGCAGAGAAGAGGCGATGCTTCAACTCCAAAAATGCCTTCTATTGGGATTTGGACCAAAAGAATTTAATTTCACTTCGCCCTTGGTAACTTGAATCAAAGGCCAAGTGATATGAGAGAACCCCAAGATGAACCTGTGGTAGAAATTGGAAATAGCTAGAAAGCTATGAAGCTCGAGTGGTTGGGACTAGCCAATCCTGAATAACTTGTACCTTGGCTACATCCACATGCACACCTTGCTCATCAATGATGTAGCCCAGATATTGAACCTGGATCATACCAAAAGTGCATTTCTCCAAATTGGCTCACAATTTGTGTTGTTGTAGGGTTTGGAGTACCTGTCGAATATGGTGAGGTTCTCTTCCCAACTCTGGTTAAATATCAAGATGTCTTCCAAATACACTACCACGAATGAGTTGGTGAAGGTCCACAATATATTTCCCAACAACCTCACGAAGGTTGTGGGGGAATTCGTGAACCCAAAAGGCATGGAAAGCCATTCAAAAACTCCCTCCTTAGATTTGAAGGCAGTCTTCCTGTTATGCAACCAACTCAAAAAATAGAAGAAGAGATAGATAAATGACTTCAAAATTAGCCTCTTTATGGGGGAAACATCCTTTACATTACACAAATGAACAATTATTGGATGATTCAAATGAAAAATACCTCCTTTCTATATATAGGAGTCTCAGGGGTCACAATAATTAGAGCCAACATAACAATAATAATGTAAGGGAATAACAATAACAATAGTGGTATTCTATGGGGCACAATAATAACAATATTGGGACTACATGGGCACAACAATAACAATAAGGGGGCTACACTGACAATAACAATGAGGGAATACACTAGTATTATAGGGACCTAACATTCCCCTCTCCTTCAAAAAAGTGTTTTCCTCAATGCTTGATTAGTTTTGGATGGTTCTGTATAAAATTATCATCCTCCCATGTGGAATATTCAGCAGGTAAGTTCTCCCACTTGATGAGATACTCTGAAATAGATTGATTTCGTAGCTGTCGATTTCTTATTTCCGTGACTGCTTTAGGTTCCAATATGATTTTTCCTTCCTCGTCAAGTTCTAGAAATATTGTTTGAACTGGGAGCTTGTCACCTATAACCTTATTTAAGCATGAAACATGGAAAACTGGGTGCACTCGGGAAGATGCAGTAAGCCCCAAGTTGTATGCCATATTACCAATATTTTGAAACACCTTGTAAGGACCATAATACTTTGGTGATAATTTATTATCTTTCTTAGCTTGCTTGTGGGACATTTGTTTGTATGGTTGTAGTCATAAAAATACCTAGTTGCCTATAGCAAAACATCTTTCACTATGAGGTTGATCTTCCAGTTGTTTCATTTTATTCTGCACCAAAGTGAGGTTATCCTTTAAGAGTTGGAGAACTTGTTGTTGATGCTCTGTGATCTTCCACTACTTTAACCTTAGAATTTTCTATTAAATATGATGTGATGGACGGTGGATGATATCGATAAAGTGCCATAAATGGGGTCATTTTTGTTGTAGTATGGAAGGAAATGTTATACCACCATTCAACCAGAGGTAACCACTTGACCCATTGTGTCTGTTTATCATATATAAAGAAATGAAGATACCCTTCCAAACATTTGCTCACTATCTCAGTTTTCCCATCAGAATGAGGATGATAAGATGATCTATGAGCTAATTGAGTACCCGGACAAGAAACTATTTCTGCCCAAAAATTTCCAGTGAAAATGGGATCTTCGTCACTTACAATAATCTTTGGGTTTCCATGTAGGTTTCGAATTGTTTCCATAAATGCAGTAGCAACTATATTAGATTTAAATGGATGAGATAATGCACAAAAGTGTGCATACTTGGTAAGTCTATCAACTACCACCACAATGATACTCTTTCCTTTGGACTTGGGTAAACCTACGATAAAATCCATTGAAACCTCCTCCCAATGTTGACTTGGAACGGATAAAGGTTGTAAAATAATCAAGGTCTTAATTGTCTCAACTTTATTTTGTTGGAAAACCAAACATTCTGCCACAAACTTTTGAATATCATATTTAAGGCCACCCAAAAAAATTCCTTCTTAACCCTATGGTAAGTTTTTAAAAATCCCGAGGGCCATCCTAAGGGAGAGATGTGAAATTCAATAAAAATATTTTGTTTGAGTTGGGAATTATTACAAAAGTATAAGCGATCTTTGTACCATAATGAATCATTTTTCTAGCTAAATGTATCAGATGTACTGGTATCTTGTTGCAACTTTTGAATGAGTTCCCACACTTCTTCATCATTATTCCATTCATCACTTGCTCCAGTTATCAAATGGAAAAAAACAATGCTTCCACATCCTCATCATTTCTTGAGAGTGCATACATAACAGCATTTTTCTTCCCTTTTTTGTAGATGATTTCAAAGTCATAACCCAACATCTTCATGACCCATTTTTGTTGTTCTTCTGAAGATAATCTTTGTTCTAAAAAGTACTTAAGACTATCATGATCCATTTTTACTTTGAAGTGTCTTCCCATTAGGTAAGGTTACCATTTCTTAAGTGCATGTAGTATTGACAAAATTTCCTTTTCATAAATAACTTTGTGTAAATACTTTCCTATGATAAGATGACTTTCAAAAGCAATGGGTCTTCCCTCTTGCATTAAAACAACACCAATTCCATTTCCTGAGGCATCACATTCTGCAATAAAGGTTTTTGTGAAGTCTGGCATAGGTAAGACCGATGCTTGGAACATTGCCTCTTTAATATGTTCAAAGGCATTAGTTGCTTCTCGAGTCCAAGAAAATGCATCTTTCTTCAATAATGTTGTTAGTGGTGCTACTATTCTCCCATAATTCTTAACAAACTTGCGATAATACCCTGTCAACCCAAGAAATCCTCGTAGATGCTTTATGGATGTGGGTATTTTCCATTCCTTAATGGATTTAATTTTGTTAGGGTCTATCTTAACACCCTCATGAGATACAATATGACCCAGATATTCCACCTCCTGTACTCCAAAGAAACATTTGGAGCTTTTTTCATATAGTTGTTTCTCCTCCAATAGTTTTAGCACCATGTCAACATGTTTAACATGATCCTTCCAAGAGTCGTTGTAGATTAGTATATCATCGAAAAACAATAACACAAATTTTCTAAGGAAGGGTTTGAAAATGGAATTCATCAAACCTTGAAATGTAAAAGGTGCATTGGTAAGGCCAAAAGGCATGACCAAAAATTCATAATGACCCTCATCAGTTCTAAATGTTGTTTTCAGAATGTCTTCAGTATTCATTCTTATTTGATGATATTGTTACGCAACCAAATCAAAAAATAGAATAAGAGATAGATCAACGACTTCAAAATTAGCCTCTTCGAGGGGGAAACCTCCTTTACATTATACAAATGAATAATTCTTGGATGATTCAAATTACATAACATCCTTTCTATATAAAAAATTCTAAGGGATCACAATATAATCAGAGCCAGCATAACAATAATAATGTAAGGGAACAAAAATGACAATAGTGGGCTTCTATGGGGCACAGTAATAACAATATGGGGACCACATGGGCACAACAATAACAATAAGGGGGCTACACAAACAATAATAGTGAGGGAATACACTAGTATTATAGGGACCTAACATGCCCCTCTCCTTCAAAAAATTGTTTTCCTCAATGCATGAGTAGTTTTGGATGCTTCTGTATAAAATTATCATCCTCCCATGTGGAACCTTCAGAAAGCAAGTTCTTCCACTCGATCAGATACCCTGAAATTGATCGATTTCGTAGCTATCGAGTTCTTGTTTCTGTGATTGCTTCAGGTTAAAATATGATTTTTCCTTCCTCGTCAAGTTCTGGAAATATTATTTGAGCTGGGATCTTGTCACCTATAACCTTGTTTAAGCATGAAACATGGAAAACTGGGTGCACTTGGGAAGTTGCATGAAGCTCCAATTTGTATTCCATAGTACCAATATTTTGCAACACCTTATAAGGACCATAATACTTTGGTGATAATTTATTATCCTTCTTAGCTTGCTTGAGGGACATTTGTTTATATGGTTAAGCTGTAAAAAGACCCAGTAACCTACATCAAAAATTCTTTTGTTGCGATGTTGATTTTCTTGTTATTTCATTCTATTTTGCGCCAAAGTGAGGTTATCCTTTAAGAGTTGGAGAAATTGTTATTTATTCTCAATGTGATCTTCCACTTCTTGAACCTTAGAATGATTTTCGAAGACTTTTTGGAGATCTGAAGAAATAGATGATTTGCGAAGTTTGAACCTCTGTTGAACATAATTGTGCAATTATGCCTCGTTGTTATTTCTTTAGAAGCTTTGTCATGCAATTAGAGCTGATTATCTTTCCTGGTTTCCCAATGATACCCCTTAATTCAACTTTCTTTCCTTCCCAAAAAAATTTCAAGAAAAATTCTTGAAAATTATATTGTACCTAAAGATTATAACCATTGGAATCCTAGTACACCATCAACACCACCCATTGGAATGGAAAGCATTGGACTATTCAATACATATTATCCCATGGATATCTTGATATTATGGTACTTTCCAGAGCAATTTATGGTTCCTCCATTTTCAACCATCACTTGAAACTCTGGTGTTGGATATATGAAGCAATTCAATTTCTTGGCTATCTTACAATGAATAAAACTATGGGTACTACCCAAATAAATCAACATTATTACCATTTTCTTCTTGATATGTCCTTCTATCTTGAGAGTTTGAGTAGTACTAATTCCTGTCAATGCATTACAATATATGGTCAGATTCATTTCTTCTTTCTCTCGGGTTGGTTCATGGTGTATATAATCTTCTTTTGATGTTTCTTGTTCCTTTTCTTCCTCCTCTTCCCAATCTATGTAAATTAATTTCTTCTCAACGCACGTATGACCTTTAGTGTATTTGTTATCACAACTGAAACAAAGCCCTTTTTCTCTTTTTTCTTCCAATTTTTGTGGAGTCGACCTTGTAGGTTATGGAAGGCTACGAGAAACAACACTCCCATCTTTATAGTTATGAGTGGTAGGCTTCCTTGTTTCCATAATTTTTCTTTCAATTTTTCTTGCTAACTTGAAAGCCTTCTCCAATGAATTAGGTTCCAAAAGGTGAACCTCATGCTAGATGTTATCCTTTAAATTCCTATGAAGACATCAATCCTATGCTCCCATGGAATATAATTTACCCTTATATTCAATTTTTGGAAGTCCTCGATGTGCTCTGCCATTGAACCCTTTTGTTTGAGATTTATCAATTGGTTAAAGGTGTTCCTCTTTGTATCCTCATAATGTGCTATCATTTCCTCCGTAAAATTTGACCAAGTTGACAATTTGTTTATGAGAGAAAATCCATCGATACCATACAAACTGATTGGGTTCTAAATATAAAGTTGCAATACGTACCTTCTGTGTCTTTTTCAAATTATGAAGATCAAACTATTGCTCCATCTGTAGTATCCATGTTACGGGATGCCATCAAACTTCCTCATATCGATCTTTGGAATATGGTGGGTCTTTAATCCATCATTAGATTCTATGAAAAATGATTAACATTTCTTTTTTTCTCATCATGAGTTTCCTTTAACCCTTTGTCAAACCTTCCTTTAAACCTTCCATGTCTTTCTTCAAATCTTCCATGTTGCCTTTCAATTTTGCTTCTATACCATGGATATTAGATTCCATGCCATTATTAAAACCATTGATATTAACTTCGATTCCATTCATCAAACCATCCATCTTAGCTTGTGTTACTTTTTGTAAGAGCGAAATTTGTTGCACTTGGTCTCGTAATTTTGACATATCATGTTGCATTTCTTCCTCTTCTTCATGTGTCATGGAAGAGATTTCGGGTTGCTTACTAGGTGTTTCCATTTTCTTTCTTCGGAGGATCAATTAGTGATAATTATGTTTCACTATGCCCTTTGAATCACTTAAAACTAGTTTTTCAAACAAAACTTATGCAAATTTTGAAAAACTACACACCTTTTCTTTTTTGCTTTTTAGGCACTCGATATTGAATCTATTGTATCTATTTAATTTCGGATGTCCAAGGTCTGAAATTGAGTCCTTTTGTATCCCTCTGTGTAATTTTTCCAATCCCACAAGTTTGATCAAGATTGGATTCTTCAAGAAAGAGTTATGCTCAATCTCCCACGACGACCTCATTATAGATTGTTTCAGTAGAGTGAATGTGTATGGAGTGACACGTGTCACTGTTTCGACGTTTGGCCTTGAAAGTAATACCCAAAAAACTATATTCCATCCTATTTCTATAAAAATTTTACGATATTTGAATCTGATGTGCGAAGAGAAATTTATGGTGATTTTCCTAAGGTCACCTATTTGAGATGGAATTGTGGAGCCTGCAAAAACCCTAAATTCCTTGAATCATATCTCTGAAAATATAGTGCGACAAGATCTTAAATTCGTACATGAGGTTCACCAAGATTTCTGCTGCATGTGGTTTCAATTTTCTCTTCTAAAGCGTCGTAGAAAAAAAGTTATAGCAAAAATTCCACGATGGCCTGTTTGAAGCAGTGAAACCCTAGAATTCAAAGCTATGATACCAAATGTTATGCAACCAGATCACATAATAGAAGAAGAGATAGATCAATGACTTCAAAATTAGCCTCTTCGATGGGGAAACCTCATTTACATTACACAAATGAACAATTATTGGATGATTCAAATGACAAAACCTCCTTTCTATATATAGGAGTCTAAGGGGTCACAATATAATGAAAGTCGACATAACAATAATAATGTAAGGGCACAACAATAACAATAGTAAGGTTATAGGTGGAACAATAATAACAATATGGAGACTACATGGGGACAACAATAACAATAAGGGGGCTACACTGACAATAACAATGACGGAATACACTAGTATTATAGGGACCTAAGATATATCCTGAACGAAGATCCAACTTAGTGAAGTAAATTGTTCCATGTGATTCATCCAATAATTCATCAGTGACAGGAATGAGAAATTTATCTTTAATAGTGAGCTTGTTGAGATCCCTGTAATCTAGACACATGTGCCACGATCCATCCTTCTTGTGCACCAATACTATTGGAGTAGAGAAATAACTTTGACTAGGTTGAATTATACCAACCTCTAGCATTTATGCAACCATAAGTTCAATTTCACTATTTTGGGCATAAGGATATCTGTAAGGACTGAGGTTTGGAGGAAGACTTCCTGGAATCAAATGAATAACATGATCATGATCACAAATAGGTGGGAGGCCTTTGGGAGTATCAAATACCTTGCAATGAATGTCCAAGACTTTTTGCAGATTTGGAGAAATAGATGATTTCGATGTTTGAACCTCTAGTGAACATAATTGTGCAATTACGCCCAAATTTTCTTTCTTTATAATATTTTTCATGCCATTAGAGTTGATTATATTTCTTAGTTTCCCTGGGATACCCGTTAATTCAACTTCCTTTCCTTCCCAAAAAAATTCAAGAAAAGTTCTTGAAAAATAAAAGTTATTGTACCCAAATATTGTAAGCATTGGACTCCTAGTACAATACCAAGACCACCCATTGGAATGTAAAGCATTGGAATATTCAATACATATTCTCCCATGGATATTTTGATATTATGGCACTTTCCAAAGAAATTTATGGTTCCTCCATTTGCAACCATCCCTTAACAATCTGGTGTTGTATATAGGAAGAAATTCAATTCCTTGGCTATCTTACAATGAATAAAATTATGGGTACTACCCAAATCAATCAACACTATTACCTTTTTCTTTTGGATATGTCCTTCTATCTTGAGAGTTTGAGGAGTGGTAGTTCTTGCCAGTGCATTACAAGATATGGTCGAATTCATTTCCTCTTTCTTTAGGGTTAGTTCATGGTGTATATCATGTTCTTTTGACGTTTCTTGTTCCTTTTCTTCCTCCTCTTCAAAATATATGTAAAATAATTTCTTCTCATCACACTTATGACCTTTAGTGTTTTTGCTATCAAAACTGTAAAAAATATTTTACAAACTTTTTTCTTCCAATTATTATGGTCTCAACCTTGTATGTTGTGGAAGGTTATGAGATGCAACACTTCCATCTTTATAGTTGTGAGTGTTAGGCTTCCTTGTTGCCATAATTTTGTTTTCAATTTTTCTTGCCAACCTGAATGCCTTCTCCAATAAATTAGGTTCCCAAAAGAGAACCTCATGTTGGATGTTATCCTTTAATGTCCCTATGAAGACATCAATCCTATGCTCCTCTGGAATATCATTTAGCCTTATATCAATTTTTGGAAGTCCTTAATGTGCTCCACTATTGAGCCCTTTTGTTTGATATTTATCAATTGGCTAAAGAAGGTGTTTCTCTTTGTATCCTCATAATGTGCTATCATTTCCTCTGTAAAAATTGACCAAGTGACAATTTTTTTTTACGAGAGAAAAGCCATCGATACCATACAAAATGACTGGGTTCTAAATATAAAGTTGCAATGCATACCTTTTGTGTGTTTTTCACCTTATGGAGATCAAAATATTGCTCCATCTGTAGTATCCATGTTACAGGATCCTTGCCATCAAACTTCCTCATCTTGATATTTGGAATATGGTGGGCTTTCAATCCAATGTTAGAGTCTATGAAATCATGATTAACATTTCTTTTATTCTCATCATGAGTTTCCTCTACTACCTTTTCGCCATTAGGAAGCCTTTCTTGTAGCAACTTTGTCAAACCTTCCTTCAAACATTCCATGTATTTCTTCAAATATTTTGTGTTGTCTTTTAGTTTTGTTTCTATACCATCGATCTTAGCTTCTGTTACCTTTTATGACAGCACAATTTGTTGCACTTGGTCCGTAATTTTGATATATCATGTTTCATTTCTTCCTCTTCTTCATTTGTCATAGTATAACTATCGTGTTTCTTACTAGGTGTTTCCATTTTCTTTATTCAAGGCATCAATTAATGATAATTATACTTCACTATACCCTTTGAATCACTTCAAACTAATTTTTCAAACAAAAATTATGCAAATTTTAAAAACTACACACTTTTATTTTTTCTCTTTGTAGGAGCTCGATATTGAATCTATTGTATCTCTATAATTCCAGATCTCTACGGTTTGAAATTTCATCCTATGGTAGCCCTCTGAGTCTTATTCCAACCCCACAAGTTAGAACAAAATAGGAGTCTTCATGAAAGAGTTACACCTGATCTCCCACGATGGCCTGATTAAAGACTAGTTCAATAGAGCAAACTCGTACGGAGTTCCACGTGTCACTGCTTCGACTTTTTGCTCTAAAATTTCTACATGAAAAAATACAGTCCTTTTAATTTCATTTTTTTTACATAATTCCAATCTTATGCTTGAAACAAAATTTATGATGATTTTCCCTATGTCACCTATTTAAGATAGAATTTTGGAGCCTGCAAAAACCCTAACTTCCCTGAATCATACCTTCGAAAATATAGCGAACCAAGATCTGAAATTTTTACAGAAAGTTTACCAAGATTTCAGTCCCGCATGGTAAACATTTCAACTTCTGAAGCCTCATAGAAAAAAATTATAGCGAAAATTCCAAGGCGACCTGTTTGAAGAAGAGAAACCTTGGAATCCCAAGCTTTGATACCAAATGTTATGCAACCAACTCACAAAATAGAAGAAGAGATAGATCAAAAAATTCAAAATTATCCTCTTCGAGGGGGAAAAATCCTTTACATTACGCAAATGAACAATTCTTGGCTGATTCAAATGAAAAAACCTCTTTTCTATATATAGGAGTCTAAGGGGTCACAGTATAATCAGAGTCGACATAAAAATAATAATGTAAAGGCACAACAATAACAATAGTGGGCTTCTATGGGGCACAATAATAACAATATGGGGTCTACATGGGCACAAAATAATAATAAGGAGGCTACACTGAGAATAACAATGAGGGAATACACTAGTATTATAGGGACCTAACAGTGCCACACATCGAAGGGTTTGATTGGTATATGGTGATAAACAGACTTCAATTCAATCTTGTTTAAATATTTGGCCCCATTGAGCTGGTCCAAAAGGTCATCAATCCATGGGATTGGATACCTATTCTAGGCAGTGATCTTATTCAGGTCCTGATAGTCAATAGAAAGTGTCCAGGTCCCGTCCTTCTTCTATATTAACATGATCGGGCTCCCACAGGGTGATGAACTTGGCCTGATGTTCCCTTTCTGCAACAACTTCTGAATTTGCCTCTTAATTTCATTGTTCTCTAGAACAGAGCATTGATAGATCATTTTGTTGGGTAGTGACATTCCTGGGGTCAGATCAATGGAGTGATTGACCTAATAGTGTAGAGGTACCCCTATGAGTGAGGTGAAGATGTCCCTGTACTCCTCCATGATCTTTTCCATCCGTTGTTGCTATGGAGAGGAGCCCTATCTAGAGGTTATCGCAGTGGCCACAATATTCTTCTTTCCATGAGGGCGAATCATAATAAAGATAAATTTCCCAGTCTAGGAAATGATCTTACTGCATTTCTTTGTAGAGATCAAAGAGATGGAAATAGGTGGTGCTACCTTCGGTATCCTGTATAACTTATTTCCAAAAGTAATAATAATAGTGGGAGGCCTAGACTCATTCATAGCATGATGCTTCCACTAGTATGGTTGGCTTAATAATACATCACAAACTTCAATAGGAGCAATATCACACAATACCTCATCTATGAATGGCTTGATGTTGTAGGGAAGGTGACACTATTAGCTCACATGGTGATTGCGTCCTTGGTGAAGCCACATGATGGTGTACTACTATGGGAGTGGTGTGGTTAGTAGGCCCAACCACTTCATGACCTCTGCTGAAATGAGGTTCTTTTGGCTCCCACTGTCGACAATGAACTGCACCGAAGAACCCTTCACCCACATCTGTGAGTGGAAGAGGCGCTCCCCCTCCTATGGATCTTCGAGCTCAATCTTCTTAATCAAGGTGGTGGATATGGTGGCACTAGGATTTGCGTCAATAATCTAATTCCCTTTGTCATTCCCCTTGTCATGTTATAAATCAAAGTTGGAACATGCATCTGATTCAGAAGCCTTCAGCTTGGCCACTAGTGGTTGTTTGGCTTCCCTGTGTCATTCCCCTTGTCATGTTATAAATCAATGTTGGAACATGCATCTGATTTAGAAGCCTTCATCTTGGCCACTAGTGACTGTTTGGCTCGACACTTACTCGTGTTGTGAGTGGGGCTCTTATGGAACTCACACCATTTTCCCGTGTCTTTCCTTGTCTTTTTTGTGTTGTTCTTTGCTTACGGATTTATAAGTTGTATTGGGTCGCCCTTCCTTGGTTTTATCCTTTGTTCTATGGTTTGGGGGTGTGTTTCCGTTACTTCAGATTCATAGATCAAAAGTCTCACTTCTTCTGTTTAAATTTTTGCTTGATCTCAACAACATATCAATATGTGGAGTCAAATGAGGAGATGTCCAGGGACTCCGTCTCATCACGGATGTACTTGTGTTGACAACCACGGTACTTGAGTACCAAATTCCACTTAGAATCCTTGATACTCAAATTCGCGCGAAGGGTATGAAAAATATTTGTGAACTTTGACACATCTTGGTCCCTTCCTTGCTGCAGCGTGGTCCACTTTATGTATTTATCTTCATAGCTTGTGACAGGGTAATAATGCCCCTTGATTGTATCTGAAAAATAATTCCAAGTGGGTACAGTTGAAAATAGTGAGGTTTCCCTCTTGACCCTCTTCTCACAGTAGGTTTCCCACGAGTCCTTGACACGGTGGGCGGCTTTCAGGAGTGCAAAAGTAATCTTTTCTCGATTGGAAAAAGCATGAACTGAAAAATATCCTTTTAACAGATTTAACCATTTATCTATGGAATTCACTTCTATCTCACCTTCAAATATGGGGATTTCAAAGTTGACTTGTACCTTAAAGGGATTGGCACCTCTAGAGTGACTGTTGGATGCAGATGTGTTGCATTTGGGTAGCCGTCGAAGGATTTGGGCAAAGTTGTCTGTAATCGCGTTCCTTTGTCACTTGAGGGCTTCTTTGAGCAATATTTTGAAAGGATCTCATGCTCCCTCATATTTATTTTCTTTCACCATGGGAGACCATCAGAGTTTGTGAGGCTGGTCTTGCAAAGCTTCAACCAATTCGAGCTCTAACTCCTTATACCCTAACCTCGTTAGGGACATGCATATGAAAACAAACAAAGAGAAGACTACTCTGATATCACTGATTCAAACTTATGCAAGAACTCAATAGAGTAAAAATATAAACATAAACACAAAGATGCTACAAAAATAAAACTTCATTTCATTAATATCAAAGAACTGAAATATGCTTACATACATATTGGAAATAAACTAGCTCGGGTGATGGTAGCTTATCTTTGAGAAGAGATGTGGCGGTTACATGTCTATGAGCTATGTTAAAATGAGGCTCAAGGGCCTATTTATTATTGAGAAATAATGGAAAACCCTAAACATAAAAAAACCTAACCCTAGGAGATGAAGTGCAAAAACCGTGGGCCCTGTTGGGGTAAATTGGCACATCAACTTCCGAGGGTTGTAACTTTGGCATACGGTCTCCATTTGACACACACAATACCTTGTTAGAAATATATATTCGAGGAATACAACTTTTGACTACAAAAATTATTGATAGATTCACATTTTCCCATTTTCCAAAAAAAACATCGTTTAGGGCCTCAAAACGGTTCTAGAAGTTCAGGACCCGAAAAAATGACAAAAATAGTAAATTCTGTTGCAATTAAGGAAACTAAAGGAAATAATGGTACAATGGTGGGGGTCTAAGTGGAATATGATAGTGGCCATGAATATCCACCTGGATCATTGGGTCCATTAGGGTTAAGCTTTGGAGTGTGGGGTTGGCTGGGCTTAAACCTAGGGGTATTGTAAGAAGAAATAGAGAAAAAACTTTTAAGGACATCATGTAAAAGGATGTGTAGACAATCAAATTGTATACTTGAATATATATGACGTGGATAAGTCATGATTTATTGTCAACCCACAAGTTATCAAGGTTCATTATGGAAATAAATGTCCACAAGTTATCCTTTTGGATTAACAATGGTATTGGTATCAAGGTCCTCTGAAAAGATGAGCACTAAATCCATAACTTAGGTGGAAAGTGAGGGTGAGGGTATGGTTGGGGGTTGAAACCCCGACAGACTTATGGGAATGCAACACAAGGTTGTGTCTAATGGTAATGACACATAAATATGGGTTGCCATGTTGAACTGTGATGGTGGGTGAATCGATGGTAAAAATCATGGAATCAAATCAACGGTGGATAATAGTTATGGGAGGTGGTTATTTTTTGGGGGGTGGGGGGGGAGGGTCGGGGGCACCCAAAGGCCTAGACTCATGATACAATAATAAAAAATGGAGGATGGTCAGGTCAAATTTGACATTTCTTGTAAATTGAGGGCCCCCTTTGGACGTGGAGGTATGGAAAAAGGAGGGGGGCACGAAAATCACCAAACCTTTTATCAGATGATTGAGTAACTCAAGGATGGGATCCACAAGCATTGTGGAATGTGAATGTGATTTTGAGATGTGAAAATACTATGGGCTCAAATTTTAAATGGGGGAAGTAGATGTGGGGTTAATCCAACGCAACCCGTGGATTATGGTCCCCCCTCTAGTCACGGACCAATGTGTACACAAGGGAGGGCCAAGATGAATCCCTTTTAAAATTTCAATATGAATCCAATATTCTACAATGACTCCCCTGTAACTATAATAAAATCTGAATTTTCAACCAAGACTTCGCTTAGTCTCCCTCGCTTGAATGGGAGGCTTACATAGCTTTATACTGGTGTGATCCCATGCAAAATTGACAGACCTTCAAAATATAAATAATACACCATCGTGGAGACATACTTTTTATACGTGCACAAATGGAGAATTTAATGCACTGCAGACATGGGGCATTAACAAATGTTTAGGCAGAGAAAGCGAACACACAGTGGATAACCGAGAAAAAACTCAACTTATTTTACAATTCACAACAATACATTTATAGGGGAATATTATAGCCTGCATTCATTCTTTGCAAGGGCTCTCATGCTTGATGGGCCTCTAAATTAGACATAAATTAAGGCCCATGCCTATAAATTAAACATAAATTAAGGTCTATGACCATACTTCAACACATTAAACCTCTCTTTTTGCATTAGATAATGTATTTTTAACTTTAATATATTCATTAGGAAGGTTTATGAATAATTTCATATTTGTGCCTAATATTATTTATTTTTGTGGAACATTATGATAATATTGGGCAAATTATGAAGATTTGGAGGAGGAGATAATTTAGGGACTTGCTCCCTACTACAAGAGGATCACTATTAAATAATAAACCAACAAGATATTATGGAATTATGGCACATATTGTGGAACTCCAATGATTGAGAAAATCTAGGAATGTGTTCCTTGCCATTTAATGCAGATTCCTAGTATTGGGAACCAGATACTCTAATCAAGGGATTTTGATGGGGAAAGCTTCCTCCATTCATGAGGAATTATTCCTAATAATTTTTTAAGTACCAAGTCGAATTTTCCTCTAGGGGGAGATTTTCATTAGTGTTCTTGTGGAGAGAAATCGTATTTCTGTAGTTCCATTGTATTTTCTTGCATGGAAGTAATTGTATTGATAAAAATAGTGAAGATTGGTGTCATGTTCAGCTTATAAATCTTATTCTCATGCATAGGTATTTGGGCTTGGCCATCCCAGGAGCCTCAGAGCCCTTTTGTATCATTTTCTTTCCTTCTTTTCACTTCTTATTCACATGCATCTCTTGCTTTTATTTCTTTATATTTCTGCATTTAGTATTAATGATTTCTTGTTGTAGGATTGGGTTAAATGGTTGATGTAAGTTATTTCGCAGGATCACAATCATCATTTCATCCTTGGAAAATATTTGGAAGGTCATAGTAATCATTGAGCTACTTCGATTAGTCTTCTTATTATCTGGAACTCCTTTGTGGAAACTAGCAATAAATATATGTTATTTTTTAGAGCATGCTAATGAGCTTCAATAAAGTTGGTTCAACTTGTATTAGATCAAAAAAACATTCTATTTCATAAAAAAAATTACCCCATTTCATTTTCATTTGATTAGGTTATAAATTTGATGGATTTACTAGCTCACTGGTTCTCAAATTTCTTATTTTTAGACTAGTAATTTTCTGTTGTTTTTTAGCATGGGTTAACAGAGGTATTTTTGAGTGATTCCAGTTGGAATGGAGACCTAAGACATCCTAGTCAATAAAAAAATGTTTCCCATCCAATTTGGATTTTATTTTCTTGGTCATTTGATGAATTATAATTTCGTATAGTAAATCTGTAACATCGTGTAGTAAAACAGGGTACTGTGTAGGAGAACTAGCACATCCTGTAGGAAATCTTGTAGTGGCCTTTTTTGAGCCCAAACTAAGAAAATTCATCATTGAATATGGGATTAGGCTTCTACTTAACCTCCATTCCATCAAGACCATTTTAACCCTCTTCCTCCATACCTGTCTCCCCTTCCAAAGAACAAGTGAGGATTAACATTTTCATTTATAAAACAAAAAGATTAAAAAAAGAGTTATTTTATATTCACACATGCACATAATAGTTAATACTCTCTATATCAGACTCCATGATTAGTTAGTTTAAATCATCATATGTGATAAATAGGGTTAAGTTAGGTTTCTTTTACATTTATTTCATGATCTTTATGTAATTAGAATATGTTTCTTTCCTTGTACTTTATTTCTTGGAATAGGTTAATGTTTCCATTTCAAGCATTTCATTTTCTACAATTAGTTTAGGATTTGGTTTCAGTACATGCACTCCATTACATTTTGACAGCAAAGGAAGGACACATTGTATGTTGTACATATAGTGCCGATACCTCTTAAGTTTGTATGAACCCTGGGTTGATAATTAAAAGTCGGTAGCCTTGAGAATTGCGGTATTCTTGTTGCAATACTGAGGCTCATCACTTTTTGGCACCGTTGTGAGGGAGGTACCAAAGTATGCATTGTTTTCTTCCCTAGTTGAGTCATTTCTTTTTACTTTGTGTAAAAAAATAAAATTATTTGCATTAGGCATATTTGATTTCAAAAGTAGAAAATTGCATTGCATTATAGTTTTCATTTAATCATAAAAAAAACAAAATTTATCCAACACCAACTCACCCCCCCATTTGATCATGTGGTGCAGTAAGAGCCACATCACTATTCACTTTTGATGGTAGAAGAAGAATATGGCAAAGAATGTAGAAGAAAATAATGGAGACGATGACAATGAGGAAGATCCTCTCGGATTTCCCATTCAAGATACTGATGGTAGTGTGCACATGAAGAACATCCCTCCATATTTTCTTCCAAAATTTCATGGTCTAAGGCCAGAGGATCCAGAAACATTTCTCTTTTAATTTGAAATTGTTTTTAGATCTTATGGCTAGTTATTAAAAATTAAAAATTTGAGATTGTTTCCAACAACATTGAAGGATAGAGCTCCTAAATGGTTCATGAGTTTAGGGACTAATTCAATAAGATCATGGAATGATATGCAAAAGATATTTCTAGAAAAATATAAAGATCATTATCTTAAAGAAGAAATCTTTAGAATGAATAAAAAAGAAGATGAGAGTCTAGAGTATCTAATAGAAATGTTAATGTATAATGTTAAGAGGGAAAAACTACATCATTTAGGATCGGACACACTAAACACCCTCTTACTTAGAATAATTAGGGATGAATGGATTAATCTTCTTTATCTCATGAGTAGAGCTGATGTATACCAATTATCATTTGAAGAAATTCTTGAAACATGCAAACACATATCAAGAGGCAAGGCAAGAGTAGGTAAATCAACATCAAGATCGGTAAGTCAAGCTAAACTTGGAAATTTGCTTGATAACTTTAAAACAGAAATTCTTAGCAATCTAAGTGAACAAGTAGAAATGTTAAGAATACAAAATGAGAAAAAAGAAGATAATGATATTTGTGTTGTACATGCAAAATCACATGATGTTAAATGTTTCTCCTCATTACCAAGATTGAACGAAGTTCGCCAAGAGGATAATGGAGCAAGTCAATTGCCAATGCAACTATGTTATGTAGCTCCAAGGGGACCATGACAACCTAGTCAACCTAGTATGATGCAAGAGCCAAATTCACAATTTCAAGGTTATGCATATCCACCTCAAAGTAATTGGAACACACCCTTTCCTTGGCAACACTGGTCATCTCAACCCCAAAACTAATCTTGGCAACAAGATTGCCAAGAAAATTATGGGAGCCATCCACAATATTCTCAATATCCTCCGTACCCAACTCCATGTTATCCCTACCATTCACCTCCACCACAACCACAACCCCAATCACATCCATCTCAAATATCCACTCCCACTCAACTACCTGTACCACCATTTCCAAACCCACACATTGAAGTATCTTAGCTCACTTACAATGATGAGGTACAAACATCTCCTCTTGAGATCAATGGTATTCACCATAGCTCGGGAAGAGTATTGAAAAAAAAGAGATTATCTTGATATCATTGAAGGACCACATCTAGAAGAAGAATATTCAAATGAGAAGACCACAGAATCATGGGCTGCACTTACTGAAGAGTAGACATTAAAATCAGAGATTGAGAAAACTCTCTCATGGTTACCATAAAATCCTCCATGAATTCAAGAGAACAATCAACAAAAAAAGGAAGATTTGAATTTCATGGAAGAAGAAAACATCCAAGATGATCCAAATCAACAAGAAAACCAAGGGCATCAAAGTTATATTGAGATTTGGTTCCAGAAAATTGACAAAGTGCAGCAATACTCTCTTCTTCAATTGTGTTTAAAATCATCAAAGTCAAAGAATTTGATCACTCAAATCTAGGTACATGTCAAGTCATATATTGCAAGCCTACACATCAGTTTTTTTGTCATCTTGATGTGCACAAGGCTCCATGGGATGTATTCTTATACTTAAAGTGATTGTGTTTTTCAAGTAGGGTAGGGTAGAAAAAAAAATATGAAAAATGATAGAAAAAAAAATCTCAGGTGAAAACCTCCTTTGAGGCACCTCAAATTGGCTCATTTATTGAAAACCTCCATGAGGAAAAAAGGAAAAAAGAGAAAAAAGAAAAGATCCTAGGTGAAAACCTCCTTTGAGGTGCCTAGGTAGACCGACTAGTTGAAAAAGTCATTGAGGCGGCTAGTAGGCCTAGAAAAAAAGAAAGAAAAAAATAAAAAATGCTTACTCCATGTATCTCTTTGATGAATGTAGGTGCTTTCCAACATCTACAAGGAACAAAAACAAGTTGCCACCAAAGAAAGAAAAAATAGGTCAAACCTAGTCAAAAGAAGTCAAATTTTGACTTTCTCCTCCTTTTTCTCAAATGCTCCAACAAGGCCAAGGCCATGCCAAGCCATCACCCTCATATATTTCCACCATCCACCCATCATTCTCAATATTTTCCCATTTAGTTTGTTTTTTGTCCTAAAAAACTACAGGAAGGCTCTCTTTTACTACAAGAAACAGAAATAAATAGAGAAGAATTTTAGTTTTTCCATAACTTGAAAACCACACATCCATTTAAAAATATGTTTCATGGGGAGATGAATATGGATGATGGTAACATGCCCAAGAAATTTTAGAAAATTCTAGTGCACAGTTTCTAAGAAATCAACCTCCATCACCTTCAGCCATTTTTAGTTTTTCTCGAGATCCGTGCATCCATTGACCAAATTTTTTTATGGGGAGGTGAATAATGATGATAGCAACATGCTCAGAAAGTTTTAGGTCAATCCATTCTATCATTTGGGCGATATGGACAAAGAAAGTTTGCTACAAGAGGATGTCCTGAATTACTACAGGAGTTTCCTGTAGTACTACAAGAAGTTTTGAAAATCTAAAGAAAAGACAGTCCGATGGAAAAATTGTGATGCAGGCCTATTTTGGGATGGGAGAAAAGGAAATTGAATTCATCACATCTCAGCCAACACCCATTATGACCATGTTACTCTATGGCCACACCTTCCACTCATTCCAATACCTATTTACCCTCCAATAGAGAAATGACACAAACATTCAAAAAAGGGCAGCTACAACAGCCTATTTGGAAGTAACAATAGGCTTCAGGCCTAACCTTCAACACCATGATTAAAGAGTAGAATCATAACTACAGACGCAATGAAACTTCTCTACAGCTCAGCAACAACAAAGGAAGTCATTACCTGCACATCAATAAGAAGCTAACCCATGAGAAAAATAAGATCAACAACAAAGAAAAAGGTAGTCAAGAAGATGTACCTGAGTCATGAGAAGCACAACAACATCAACTCAGTAGCATCATGCATGTCTCTCCAACAACCATCAGGTAGGTATAGGTATGAAATATTCTTGACCTCTTCTCTTGAGCATATTATAGTTAGAAATTTGTTGTCAATGCATGAGAGATGAGGTTTTATAAGCTAAGGATGCGTCAACAGTCTCAATTGCCTTCAACTAGTTAATTACAGTTCACTCCTTCACTCATGAAATGTTGAAAAGTCAAGTTATGAAGGGTGATGATTTCAATGAATGAGGACAAAAGTTAAAAGAAGAAATTTTTTCCAAGGCCAAGTCATCACAGCACTCCAAGCCCTCCATCCACTTCATATTCACTATCTATCCATCATTCATCCATCCCATTTCATAATTTCAAGAACAAACCCTATCTCACCCTAAACATTTCTTGAAAAAGAAAACAGAGCATCCTCTCCATTTTCACAAACCTACATCATTTCTCATCACTTCCATACAGTTAGAAGACTCTGAAGGAAGAAGGAATGACTACTACAGGAAGGAAGAATGTTGCTACAAGAAGGAAGAAAGAAAAATTGTACTAAAACCCAAAATGGCAGTGCCTAAGAGAGACCTAATCAAAACAAAGAACTCCAAGGCCATTAGGCAACCATCTACGCCGCAAGAGAGAAGAAGAAGGTAACAAAAGAGAATGAGGCATCCACCATCAAAACAGAACTCAAACTGCAGTGATGAAAATAGACTTTCCAAGAGGTCTCTAATCTCTTTCTAGCTTTTGTCCAAGGCCTAAAATATGTTATAGAAATGAGAGAAAGGCATGGGAGTCAAGTTGAGGGTCTGTCCTAGG
This sequence comes from Pinus tabuliformis, assembly GCA_031772625.1. Taxonomy (NCBI): domain Eukaryota; kingdom Viridiplantae; phylum Streptophyta; class Pinopsida; order Pinales; family Pinaceae; genus Pinus; species Pinus tabuliformis. The sequence continues at coordinate 102,847,808 of CM062819.1, read as the reverse complement.
CTTAGACTATCATTTATGCTCAAAAAGGGTTTCCTGTAGGTTTCCAGTAGTTTTGACACGAATTACTACAGGATGTCCTAGTTCTCATCTAAAAGCGTTTTGAAGATTTTAGAGGTGACCAAATGGTGGAACAAGGTAGTAGAAGGTTTATAAGGATGTGGAAGGCCTTGCTAAACTGAAAAATCTTCAAGAACCCATCTTGAATAAGGGGAAGAAGGCAAGATAATGGTCTCAAGAAATAATGATTTTTCTTTGCATAAATATGTTTTTGGGCTTGTCCTCGTAGAACTTACAACCAAGATTCTTAATGCACAAGAAATACGCCACCAGGGCCATGAATGAGGCACAATGAGGTCACTAAGTTGCTCAAAGGATGAGCAACACTTTCAGCATGGGGTATGATGGGCCTCTAAATTAGACATAAATTAAGGCCCATGCCTCTAAATTAAACATAAATTAAGGCCTATGACCATCCTTTAGCACATTAAACTTCTCTTTTTTCATTAGATAATGTATTTTTAACTTTAATATATTCATTAGGAAGGTTTATGAATAATTGCATATTTGTGCCTAATATTATTCATTTTTGTGGAATATTATGAGAATATTGGATAAATTATGAAGATTTGGAGGAGGAGATAATTTAGGGACCTTCTCCCTACTACAGGAGGATCACTATTAAATAATAAATCAACAAGATATTATGGAATTATGGCATAGATTGTGGAAGTCCAATGATTGAGAAAATCTAGGAATGTGTTCCTTGCCATTTAATACAGATTCTTAGTAGTGGGAACTAGATCCACTAATCAAGGGATTTTGGTGGGGAAAGCTTCCTCCATTCATGGGGAATGATTCATAATCATTTTTTATAAGTACCAAGTCGAATTTTCCTCTAGGGGGACATTTTCATTAGTGTTTTTGTGGAGAAAACTTGTATTTTTGCAACTCCATTGTATTTTCTTGCAAGGATGTAATTGTATTGATAAAAATAGTGAAGATTGGTGTCATGTTCAACTTATAAATCTTTTTATCATCCATAGGTCTCTGATTTTCCTTGGGCTTGGCCATCCCAAGAGCCTCAGAGCCCTTTTGTTTCATTTTCTTTCCTTCTTTTCACTTCTTATTCACATTCATCTCTTGTTTTTATTTCTTTCTATTTCTGCATTTAGTATTAATGATTTCTTGTTGTAGGATTGGGTTAAATGTTTTATGTCAGTTCTTTTTCATGATAACAATCTAATCATTTCATCTTTGGAAAATATTTGGAAGGTCATAGTAATCATTGAGCTACTTGGATTAGTCTTCTTATTCCCAAATCTAGATTTCTGGAACTCCTTTGTGGAAACTAGTAGTAAATTTCTGCTGTTTTTTAGAGCATGCTAATGAGATTCAATGAAGTTGATTCCACTTGTATTAGATAAAAAAAAATCTATTTCATAAAAAAATTTGGCATTTGATGGATTTACTAGTTCACTAGTTCTCAAATTTCTGATTTTTAGACTAGTAATTTTATGCTATTTTTTTAGCATGGGTTAACAGAGGTAGTTTTGAGTGATTCCACTTGGAATGGAGACCTAAGACATCCTAGTCATTAAAAAAATTGTCCCATCCAATTTGGATTCGACTTTCTTGGTCATTCGATGAATTGTAATTTCGTATAGTAAATTTGTAACATCTTGTAGTAAAACAGGGGACCTTGTAGGAGAACTAGTACATCCTGTAGGAAATCTTGTAGTGGCCTATTTTGAGCCTGAATTGAGAAAAATTATCATTGAAGCTGGGATTAGTCCTCTACTTGACCTCCATTCCATTAAGACCATTTTAACCCTCTTTCTCCATACCTGTCTCCCCTGCCGAAGAACAAGTGAGGATTAACATTTTCATTTATAAAACAAAAAGATTAAAAAAAGAATTCTTTTATATTCACACATGCACATAATAGTTAATACTCCCTAGATCAAACTCCATGCTCAGTTAGTTTAAATAATCACATGTGATAAATATGGTTAAGTTAGGTTTCTTTTACATTTAGTTCATGATCTTTATGTAATTAGAATATGTTTCTTTCCTTATACTTTATTTCTTGCAATAGGTTAAGGTTTCCATTTCAAGCATTTCATTTTCTGTAATTAGTTTAGGATTTGGTTTCAATACATGCACTCCATTACATCTTGACAGCAAAGGAAGGACACATTATATGCTGCACATATAGTGCTGATACCTCTTAAGTTTGTACGAACCCCGGGTTGATAATTAGAATTCGGTAGTGTTGGGAGTTGCAACATTCTTGTTTCAATACAGAGGCTCATCAATGCTCCTCCTCAGTCTTCCCTCTACTAGTTACTTAAGATATTCTCCTAAGTTGATTGATCTCTACTTCAAAAAATTGACTATCTGCTCTATCTATACCCACCTATAAGCCTCTTACACTCTAGAGAATATCCTAATATAAAAAAGAGAAATCAGACATCTATCCCAAATCCTAGAAACTACCTAACACCTCAGCTTAACATTTGTCACCTTTACAATGGGCCACACAACAAAAATTTCTAGCTCAACAAAACTTCCTAATAAATATGAATCATGTTTTGACTCATAAGAAAACTATATTATCATTACTTGAGGGAAATGATATACACTAATTACTTCCTAACAAATTTATTGACTCTAACCACCGTGGCCTTGCACACATAATGAAAAAGACTCCATAACAATGGTATTAAATCATTATCTCTTGAAAAAAAACATAGCAATAGTCACATATTGTCATCCAAAAATCATTAGAATGATCAATGATGACAGAAATTTTTTAACTGCCACCAAAAGTAAGAAAAAAGAGCACTGGTGAGGGCCAATAAAATATCATCGCTAAAAGTGTCACCAAAGAGAGAATTAATGATGGGCCTTCAACAACCCTCATAAAAAGTGTCATTCAAAATGTATTTGGTGACAAATATTAAAGAATTGTCACTATATGCTCTTACAACAATTCTTTTTTAAGAACCGTCACCATATGCAACATTCGTGATGAACCTTAAAGGACTTTCATAGACATAACCCTCACCAATGACCTTTTTTGTTGTAGTGGTCAACTTCTGAGTGGCATAAATTTTTCATATGAACTCTGGTTGAGGTGATTCTTACATTGTTGGAAAGGTACTTGTGTGTAGATTAAGGTGGGAAGATTCAACTCCAAAGTGAAAAAAAATTTCCCCCAAAAAATGGCATTTTATGCCTAAAAATGCTATAGAAAGGTTTCAAACCCCAATTTGTCAAACTAGGTACCGCCAGTAAAAATGGTTTTGTACGCCGATTCCTCTAGTTTTTCCTCTATGAATGTTGAATGTCATTTTATCGCATTAGGAAAATGAGTATCAGTTTGGATCTTTTTCGATGCATCAAAATGTTCCAAAGCACCCCCCTGAAGCATTAGAGCCCAAACAACTCCAAAGAGAAAGAAATTCCTAGATCCCAAGGCTCAAAAACCTATTTTTGACTTCCTATGCAGTTCCCTAGTCCATTTATGTGCATATGCAGAGGAGTCCATTAGGAATTCTGCAAAAGTGTGCTCTGTCTGACACTATGGCCTATGCACATGACTTAATGCAAGTAAATATAAAAAGTAAAGTCTATAAGCATTGTTAGTCGAATCTTTCCCGACTAACAAGCTTTGAATGGATTCCTATTCATCCCTGATCCCTCCCATTATGGAGCTAATTCCCTATTTTTGTCGAACCCCTATCCCACCATTTGTTGATCTTATCCCTTAGGAAATGGATCTCAAACTTCCTCCTTTTTGCCTATAAAGATAACACAGGCCTGAGGATTGAGGGGGCCATTGAAGGTAGGATTATGCTGCAAAAATAAGGCTAGAGAGGCTTTTCATCCAAGGAGAGGGTTGGAGATTGTGAGAAGAGGCTTGTAACATCAAGGCTTTGAGGTTGTAAGTTTATTCTCCATTTTATTTAATAAAAGAAATTGTTCTTTCCTAATCATGTATTCTTTGATATCATTTGTGGGACTCCTTGGTCACTCACATAGGTTATGATTGGTTATTGATTCAATTATTATATATGCTCAGTTAATCAATTCATATATGTTTCATTCTATATACTACATGCTTTGATCCTTTGTGTGTTTCTGTCTATGCATATCTCCTTCGAGACATCATGGATAAGTTGTGGCAAGTGTTGGAACAATATCTAAAGTATCAAGGAGAAGTTAACAATCAAAGGCACTGAAAGGGACTTCATCAAGCATTTCAATTAAACGGTAAGAGATCTCTTTCATATTGTTTTTTTCAATCAATCATAATATAAGAAAAGCTAGAAATTCTTTCTTGTTTGTTACTAGATTTCTTTGTGGTCTAGGGAGATCCATATTATCCACAATAGGGAGTAGTCAGATTAACAAATTGGAAATTCCACTAGGGATCGTCTCATTCTCCATCATTATCTTTGTTTTGGCCTTTGACCCTTCTGTTATAGACCTCTCTCAGTGTTTGTAAATGTTGAAAATCTGGATTTTTTATTTATTTGACTTGTTTTTATTTTTTCTAAAAATTTCCCCGTGGGTGCACTTTAGATTTAGGCACAAAGCGTAATTATAAACACTTTTCTCTTTGCAACAATGCGTATGAGCACAAGTTTGTTCTATGACCTACGCACATACCTTGAATGTTTGAAAAATTCAGTTTTCTCCTCATCACTCCAGAGATTTGGATTTTTCCTATTTAGTTACATTTGTTTGTACCCTCAATGAGTCTTTATTAGTCTGGTTGAGTGTTGTGAAAGAATTTGCTTGTATTTTCTTGTTTTCACCAATTAGGGTAAAGATTCATCTGGTGTGTGGTCAATCTATCGAAAGAAAGATCAGTTCTTCTTAGTTTGTTGTCTTACTGTTTTTCTCTTTTGAACAAATTAGATTGTGTGTTTATTTTTCCCTTTTGTGAATGAAAAACTATAATTTACAAGAATGAGTATTGTTTGTGAAAAGTAATTCTTATCCCAGTGTTGAAATGAAAGGTCATTTTTCTTACATTTCTGAAGTGTTTATGAACTGTACTCTTGACTGCAAGTGAATTCATAACATTCATTAGGAAAAAATAATTTTGGTGTTGATTGGTTACTTCTTGCATTTTGGAAAATTTTTGAGTGATTGTTTGTCAAAAGGAAAGTTTCTTGATTTTGTGAGTTATTGGGAAAAGTGAAATTTTAAAAGTTAATTTCAGTATTTGGTCAATTAGAAATTAAACATCTACATTTAGGAAAAGGGATATAGTGGGATTTAAGAGTTTTTTTTTGCATTTCCATTGAATAATTGAAAAGATTATATCCTTGCTTCATTTAGAGATTCATTGAAAAGGAAATATTACATGTCATATTCGATTGCATTAGGATTTGCGTCAAGTCATAATTCCATCAATTTCACGTCCATTACCTTTGAGTAAATAATAACTTTTAAAATCAACGCTAATAAAATCAATCTAGTAATTTTTATTATTTTAGGGATCTTTTCCACCTACATTAGATCAGGTTGTAGGGCTTTGGAATAGGGAAGTGAATTAAATTTCCAAAGCTGAAAAAAAACATTAGCATTTTGTGATAGGGAGTAAATCCATTTATTGCCATTTGGATCTGGGAAGCTCCCCTTACAAAGGAGTTAAGCACGAGATCAAGTCAAACCCAGTGGAGTGATCAACCCAACTTCATTGGTTAAAGTAGAGTAATTTACTTGTTTTAAAAAAATGTCGGAAGGTACTTGGGAGTCACTTGGAAGTAAACCTTAGATTAACCATGTTGAGGAACTTTCAAGGGGATTGAGCTTTGTTACTCTGCCCTTGCATGTATGTCCGATCTATGACTTTCCCCCCATGTTAAATTGTTTTATGTGGTAACGTTAAAGACCATATTCTTAGTGGCCTTGAAAATATCTCAAAAATAAAAGTCATCAGATGGAAGTGAAACTATGACTAGGTCGTATTGTTCATCATCTTGATTCTAATGGTGTTAACGACACTCAAATCAAAGTTTTTATGCTCAAGTTATAGCTGGTTAAAGTTCTGGTCAAACTTGGCCAACTAATAGTCTTAATGAGGCAAAAAATTGGCAGAATCTTGGTGCACAGAATCTAGCCACTTGAAAAGGCGAATTTTTCACCTCTTTAATTTGTCTAATAACCCTTATAAACTAGCAGAAATTTTTGAATCCCATATATATATAAAAAAAAAAAAAAACTTATAAGTTTGGGGTGGCGGGCCACAACCCCCGTCACCCCCCAACAACATTGGCATGATATTATATATATATAAAAACACTATGGTGGGTCGGGGCCGCAGGTGACCTAGACCTCACCAATGTCCATTCACCATATCACACAGTAGGGAGCTAGCGTGGGTTGAACCTACCCGACCCACGTGGGTTAGCTACTAATGGGTGGCCCCATTTTCAAATAAAAAAATGTTGAAACATATAACTTCCAAACGAATATGACAAATCAGCAGATAATGTTACCGCAAACCAACTTCGGTAGCAATCAAGCCATAATCGTGCCTCCGTTTAGACAAAACTATGTAACCGCCAAGTTAATATACAATGTGTCATTTGATATGGGTGGTCAGCATGGTGGGAACCCCCGACCACACCTCTCCCAACATAGCACCTTTACCAATGGGCCCAACGACCCCAACTTCAAAATCTCTACCGACACAATTGTATAAGAATTCACTCATTCACCTAACGGAGAGGGGACCAATAGAGGAGTGATGGAACCATGAGTGACCCAAGGGTGTGGAACCCTAAGTGAGGGTATCAATTAGATGCTGAAATTATTCCCTTAGAGGGCCAAAGGTGCAAGTGATAGAATTGGACAAGTTTATAGTCGATTTTGCACAATTTTGTACTAGGAATCTAGTGGTGACATTCGTTTCTCCAGCCCAGCTCCCCATTTTCAGACCATCATCCAGATCAGAGGTATAAGGGTCATTTTTGTAAAGTTGCTTGTAACTGATTTCTTTGATTCCACTTAATAAAAGAAGTCCTCCCCACTATTGGGTGGGGATCGAAGACGTAGTCCACATTGGGTGAACTACATAATAAAATTGTTGTGTCTTGGATCTCATGTTTGCTTATGTTTGTCTACTTCTTCTCATGTGGTTTAAGTTACTTGGTTAATATGATCTATTATATGCAAATATGAATGCATCCTTGAAGTTAAAAGATCTGGATCAAGTTTGGTATTAGAGAAAATCTTCTTGATTTGAGTTTCATGACTGAATGCTAACCATGAACAAGCTCCAAAGAGGTGAAGGGAAACTTAAATCCTCTACTCTTGAAGCAGGGCATGCATCAAGAAGATGAAACATGGAAGATGAGGAAGGTCGATTGGAGGAAAAGAAAAATTATCGCAAGATCTTCTTCACCATGGCAGAGCAATTTGACAAATTATTTGTAGAATATGAGAATAAAGTCAAGCCTAAGAAGAAAGAACTAGATGATCATGCCTCGGTGAATCATCAAGGTGGAGGAGAAGAGCCTCCTCCCTCTCCATCCTACAGTGAAAGTCCCTCTTATTCCTCTTCTCATCATTTTAACAGGAATCAGAGGAATACATCTAAAAAGCCATTTTTCAAGTTGGATGTCAAGTTTGATATACCTGTGTTTAGTGGAGAATATAATGCATAAAATCTAGATAAATGGATAATATAGGCTGAAGTGTATTTCTGCATACAAAAAATCAAAGAGGATGAAGCCAAGATCCAGCTAGCAACCCTTCAATTGAGTGGCACTGCTCTCGTCTGGTAGGAAGGAAAGCTGCAACAAGGTGGTAAGAGTAGTCATAAACTTATTTCATCTTAGTCCAAGTTCATTTTTGCTTTAAGAGGACAATTTTACCCATTGGGTTATAGACATAAGGCCATGACGGAATGGCAACATTTGAAACAAACTGTTCAGAATTTTACAGAGGAATTTAGAAATAAGCATTATCATTGAATGTTCCACTAGACACTTTTGATACATTCATGAAATATATTGGTTCTTTCTATAGCTATTTGTGTCATTCAATGTTATTATTTGAACCTAAGTCTCTTGATGAAGCTAGTGTGATGGTTGTACATCTTGAAAGCAGGTAGAAGCATGAGCAAGATGGCCACCTAAAGAGGACAACAGTAGCCAAGAGAAGAGAAGAAATTCCCTCTTGTACTCATTGTGAGAAAGAAGGGCATGATGAGGATAATTGCTGGAAACTGCATCCAAAATTGAGACCTAAGAGAAATGACAAAAAAGAGAAGAAAAAGATAGTTGCAACTGTTCAACAAGACCAAGAATCTCAGTCAGAGGATGATGAGAATATCACAACTATGGGATTTGTAGGTGGTCGACCAATTGACCTGGGATCAAAATCAGGTGACCAAATGAAGATCGGAGCTCTTGGAATTGCAGCAGATGGACCCATCGACTTGGGTTCTGATTCAAGAGATGAGACAAAGATTTCAACAGATGTTGTACCAAAAATGAAAAGGGCACCAAATGCGGCATGGATACAAGAACTTAAAGAAATCAACAAAAGCATTTAGGTAGATAATTTCGAACTAAGGAGACTCTTACAAGAAGCAGAGAAATGAAAACAAAGGTTGCAACATTAGTTACAAGCCAAGGAGGAGGCCTTGGAAAAGTTGCAACATAAAAAGACATAGGTAAAAAATGATTGTTTAATTTCATGTACCTTTTATGATGATGATTTCACTTCTTTTGAGAAAAATAATACTGAAATTGGATCAAAATTATTGAATAAATGGGGTCTGAAGGAAAGGGCCTCAACATTAATGGCCAAGGCATTGTGAATCCCATCAAAGTGGAGGAATTGCCTTGTTATTAAGGACTTGGATATGTCACAAAAGAGGTTGGGGAATGCTCCAAGGCAGTCAACAACCAAACAACAACAGATTATGAGAGAACTTCATCACATTATAGTGTTAGTGAGGGCACCACGGGCACTTATCAAAGGTGCACTAGGAGAAAGTGTTCCAAGATGATCCGAAAAGTTTGGAGGAGAAGGAATAATTGTAGTCACTGCAACGAGGTTGGACACTAGAGAGCCACGTTTCATATGCTCCATGCCCAAAAATCATCGATAAGGAATCCAGTTGGTGCACCAGGAGATTAGTCCATGATCTCTATTTAAAGAGCATGGAGGGTCATTTGTAAGGTGACCGTTCATGAGAGAAGCTTATGTGATTTTTCTTTGTTTTATTAATAAATTTCCTGAAGTGGCCGCATTGGCTCAGGACGTGGACTGTTTCCCTCTTTGAGGGTTTTAACCACCTCAAGAATACTGGTGTATTGATCTGTGATCTATTTGTGAGCGGTGTCCTTTAGTGTTCCATTTGAGGAACTTACCTTGTAAATTCCTACATGGTATCAAAGCTATTTGATGTCCACATCTATTGGTGATCCAAATCGGATGCAGTTGTACTGGCTTCCGATTTGGATCACCAATGGATGCGGCCCTCAAATAGCTCTGATACCATGTAGGAATTTACAGGGTAAGTTCCTCAAATAGAACACTAAAGGACACCGCTCACAAATAGATCACAGATCAATACACCAGTATTCTTGACGTGGTTAAAACCCTTAAAGAGGGAAACAGCCCACGGCCTGAGCCAACATAGCCACTTCAGGAAATGTATTAATAAAAGAAAGAAAATTTACATAAGCTTCTCTCATGAACGGTCACCTTACAAATGACCCTCCATGCTCTTTAAATAGAGATCATGGACCAATCGGTGCTAAGCCACGGATCAAGTGTCGGTAATATCGAGGAGAGAATGAACCATCGGATCACTACATATCATGATCACCGGATTTTAAGTTACAAACGTACATAGTAAAGAAACACACTTTACCTAACTCTACACTAGACCAAGTTATACTTAACTATTTCCTATGTGTCAGAATATCCTAACATCCCCCCTTAAGAACAACTTGGGATACGATCGAAGGATGTACAAATATGGCACAATAGGAGAAGGAAGGAGGCATTAGAGCCTATCCCCCCTTAGTGACAACTTCCTGAACTCCAACCATAAATCGAAGTTTAGTAAACTTCGCGTGAGAGCCTTTGTAAAGATGTTTGCAACTTGATCATCTATTGAACAATATTGCACTTCAAGAACATGGTCATGAATGAGATTTCTGATGAAGTGCATGTGTAGTTCAATGTGTTTGCTGCGTTGATGTTGGACTAGAAGTTTGCATAGTTGAATGGCACTTTTATTATCACACCAAAGTGTAGTCGAATGTTGCTGCTGAAAGAAAAACTTTGATAGGATCTGACGAAGCCACAGGGCTTCCTTACTAGTTTCTACAACACCACAATACTCTGCTTCTGCTGAAGAAAGAGAAATGGTACTTTTTTTCTTGCAAGCCCATGTAATAGGTCCAAAACCAAGAGTGAAGACATAACCGACAATAGACTTCCGATCATCAGGGTCACCAGCCCAATCAAAATCAATGAAACCATCCAATAGAGGAGATGCTTCTGCACTATAATGAATCCCAAACTGTACCGTACCTCGAACATAACGAAGTATTATTTTAGATGCTTTCCCATGACTTTCATGTGGGTTTTGCATAAACTAAGGAATAAGGCCAACAACAAAGGAAAGGTCAGGATGAGTATGGGTCAGATACAAAAGTTTTCCTACAAGCTGACAGTATAAGGTAGCATCAACTTTAGGGGAAGTACAAGTGACTGAAAGTTTGGCTCTAGACTAAAAGGGAGAAGGGGCTGGCTTACAGTCTTCCATGTGAAAATGGCGTAGAAGATCACATGCATACTTGGACTGGGAAAGGGAAATACCTTCCTTGGATTGCAAGACTTGAAGACCAAGAAAATAATGCAAGTGTCCTAAGTCTGTCATTTCAAACTTCTTTTTAAGGTTGGACTTCACAGGGTGTATAAGGTTGGGATCAATACCAGCAAGGATAATATCATCAACATAAAAAACAAGAATGATAAGAGACTTACCCACTTTCTTGGTGTATAAAGTACTGTCAGAATGACACCTAGAAAAGCTAGTATCTAAAAGAAAGCTATCCATTTTGGCATACCAAGCCCGAGGGGCTTTCTTGAGACCATAAAGGGATTTCTTAAGCTAACATACAAGGCTGGAGTCTGTTTGTATAAATCCATGAGGTTGTTCCATATAGATTTCTTCATGTAAGTCCCCATGCAATAAGGCAGATTTAACATCCATCTGATGGACTTCCCATTTGAAAGAGGCAGCAAGGGAAAGAACAAGGCGGATAGAGTTCATTTTGGAAATAGGGGAGAAGGTTTTAGTATATTCAATGCCTTCAACTTGTGAAAAACCCTTAGCAACAAGACGAGCTTTATGTTTATCAACTTTTCCATCTGGTCCATACTTGGTTCTGTAAGCCCATTTGCATCTAACAAGTTTTCATCCATTTGGAAGAGGAACAAGATCCCATGTATCATTTGCGAATAATGAACAATATTCTTCATTCATAGTTGCGTCCCAATCTGGATGGCCTGAAGCTTCTGCAAAGGTGTAAGGATTATAATTCGATGAAGCTTGAGCCAATAAGGAAGAGGCTCTATCGAACTGAGAATGTGTATGTCGCTGATTTGTAGGATCACCTGCGAGCACCTACTACATCCCGAGTAGCATGGACCCATTTTGGAAGCTGAGGAGCTAAAGGAGGATCCTGAGAAGGTGGGGGAGGATTTTCATCCCCGCTATTATCATCTGAAGAAGAAATATTTTCAGAAGTAGAAGGGATGAAGAGAGGTGGCACATCAGCCGAACTAGGCTTGTAGGCTGATATATTTTCAGCAAACTTTACATCTCTTCTAATGATAACATTTTTGGACTTAATTGGAATAAGTGTATATCCTTTAACATCTTCAGAATATCCAACAAAAATTCATTTTTCACTCTTAGTTTCTAAAGCTTTATGTTTCTCATCTGGAATATGGGCCCATGCTTCACTTCCAAAAACACGAAAGTGACTTACATCTGGTTTAATTGAGCTCCATGCTTCTTCTGGAGTGATATTATTTAAAACCTTAGTAAGAGTGTGATTTACTATGTAATTTTCACAGTTAATTGTTTCTGCCCAAAAATTAAGACTATGTCCTTTAGATTGAAGCATACAATTAGCCATTTCCTTTAAGGTGCGATTCTTCCTTTTAGATACACCATTTTGTTGTGGAGTATATGGAATAGTATGTTGCATTTGAATTCCATGCTCAGTGCAAAAGTTGATGAATTCGTTGTTAACATATTCTCTGCCATTATCAAAACTTAGCTTAAGAATTTGATGTCCAGATTGTTTCTCAACAAAGGCCTTAAAGGCCAAGAACATGTTAAATACTTCACTCTTGAGTTTTAATAAGTATACCCAAGTGCGTCTGGATAAATCATCAATGAAAGTTAAGAAATAATTGTAGCTAGAGAATGAAACAACTGGAAGTGGACCACATAAATCACTATGCACAAGCTGTAAAGGGGCTGAGGCGTGCCAAGAGGCACGTTTTTCAAAACTATCCTGATGATGTTTTCCGAGTACACATCTGGAACAAACACCATCTCTGCAAGATACCATAGGAAGTCTTGTCACCATATTTTTTTTACATAGATTTTGAAGGGAGCAATAGTTTAAGTGACCAAATCGCTCATGCCAAAGTTTTCTCATTTTGTCATTATGAGCAACAAATACCGAGGGAAGAGTTGATGACCCAAAGTTGTTAAACTTATACAACCTTGTAGAATCATCAACAATGCTAGTAACTAAAATCTGTCTAGGATCTCTTAGGTCCTTAATTACAACATCATGAGGTGAGAATTCAATGATTTTACCTTTACCTAAATGAGTTATCTGATATACATATAGAAGGTTGCAGGATAAGGTTTGAACACATAATACATCATTAAATTGACCATTGTCTAGATTAATAGTTCTAGTCCCTACAACACTAAGAGATCTATCATCACCAACATATATATTTTTGGTGTTACAATCATTTAAAGAAGAAAACATGGCTTTGTTTTTGGCCATGTGATAAGAAGCTTCAGAATCAATGAGCCACTCATGAGAATGAGAATAAGCAAATACATTTAGTGCATAACCAGACCGAGATGCTTGACAACCACATGTAGAAAGTTCTATTCCTGAAGATGAAGTTAAAGTTGAAAAATGCTCCAAATGGATGTTATGCTTCTTCATTGCTGCTTCCAAGGCTTCCATCTTCTTAAAGCATTTGGATTCTCAGTGGCCATCCCGATTACAAAAGTTGCAATGTCTATTAGTCTTTTTCCCTTTGTTTTCATTTGCCTTATCATTTTGTTGAATTGATTTTTCATTTTGAGACTGAAATTGCTTAGGACCATTCTTTTTAGGATACTACTTCTTAGGATTCTTTGAATTTGGTTGTTGCTGGGTGGCTAAGGATTTATTAGAAGGGTTTCCAAGATTAAGAAGACCAAGATGTAAGATTTTTTCTTGTTCTCTTATTAAAGAATCACAAAAGGCATCAAAAGAGGGGTACTTGTAGTCTTGTCCTTGAGAAATAAAGGATTCTCTAGTAGAATGGAAGGTGGATACAAACACAGAGTAGGCTGGTCCCAACTTAGTAAGAATGGAATAGATAAGGCTACCGTCTTCTTTCTTAACCTTAACACCTTCCAAGAGAAGTCTAAGGGTCTTGAACTTGGACAAAAATATTCAATGGAAGAAAAATTATTGGGGTCCAACGTAAGTAACTCATTTTCAAGTTGATGGGCTTTAATTTCATTTTTAATTCCAAAATTTTTAGTGAGTTGCTTCATTGCTTCATTAGGGGTATCAAGTTCTGTGATATGGAATCTAAGGTCTAGTGAAATAGACATCACTATTAACCCACATGCTTGATCTTGCCTATTTTCCCATTTGGTTGCCTTATCTTCATCTTTAGGTTTAGTTTCTTGGCTTGAGGCTATTCTGTAAAGACATTTACTTCTAAGTAAATCCACAATGTAGGACCACCATTGGAAGTAGTTGGTGCTGTCAAGAATAACTTAGCATGGAATTTCCATTTTAACAGAAACTGAAGATGTAGATGCTGAAACTAAGTGTTCCAATGGAAAGATCTCAAAACATTAGGCTGATTAAAAAAAAACGGCTCTGAAAATGGCTTCTGGATGAAGAAGTTATGGCTTTTTGAAGAAACATTGTTGAAGATGCCGACAAAGTGCGTGAATGTGTCCAAACTTAATCTAATTAGCTCACTTCAAAAAGGATTTTATGTGACTCACTTTTATACATAAGTGAAATCCACTTTTACAATGGTACTTTATGAGCTATTCACTAAATTGTAACTTAAATAAAAGATAAAGAGACTTTAGAATTATAAGTGGCTCACTTTTTATAATGGGTGAGAACACTTTTACATAAAGTAACTTTAAAACATAAGTTACATGTGTTTTTTGAAAAAGTAACTCAACAAAAAGAAAGACTTGAACCCAAGACCTCTGTTCTCATAAAGTAACTTTGGACGAAGTGAGCTAGTTTAAAAGGTTAGTGATTTTTGGAAAAGAGGAAGGGGTTTTTGTTTTGTTTTGTCTTGTTTTTTGTTTTTTTGTTTTTTATAGTCACTGAAGCTTTGGGGTGTGTGCTTACATGAAAATGATATTTTTGCCTACAAAACAAAAAACCAAGCACAGATATAAAAAAAAAACCAAACCTTATGGCTTGAAGTTAGCTTTCGTTGGAAATATTTTCCTCAATGTTTCTGATTTTCTGAGATCGCACTAAGGCGCAGCAGAAAAGAGCATACGCATGAGAAAAATCCTTCCTTTATGTTTCTGATTTGCCCAGTTCACACAGAGTCGTGGGGCAAAGAGCATACACATAAATGAAAGGTATAGATCTGGTAAAAAAACAGAGAGATACATAAACCGAAATAAACAGAGAGATAAATAACTAAAACTGCAAGTGGAGACTGTATACCTCGAGATCTTAAAAATGAAGTAGCTAGGGCTACTAGAAACCTTTTCGCGTGAAATGAAAGGGCTTCCTCACTGGAACAGATGCTCCTAACACAATAAAGCAATCCTCTCGGCTTGAAAACGGTCAGAAACGGTAGATCTAGGAAACGACATTCGGATGCAGTTGTACCGACTTCCGATTTGGATCACCAATGGATGCGGCCCTCAAATAGCTCTGATACCATGTAGGAATTTACAGGGTAATTTGTTTAGATAGAACACCAAAGGACACTGCTCACAAATAGATCACAGATCAATACACCAGTATTCTTGACGTGGTTAAAACCCTCAAAGAAGGAAACAGTCCACAGCCTAAGCTAACGCGGCCACTTCAGGCAATTTATTAATAAAAGAAAGAAAATTTACATAAGCTTATCTCATGAACGGTCACCTTACAAATGACCCTCTATGCTCTTTAAATAGAGATCATGGACCAATCAGGTGTTAATCCACGGATCAAGTGTCGGTAATACCGAGGAGAGAATGAATCGTCGGATCACTACATACTGTGACCGTTAGATTGTAAGTTACAAAAGTACATAGTAAAGAAACACACTTTACCTAACTCTACACTAGACCACTTATGTGTAAGAATATCCTAACAACAAGAGATTATGAGAGCTCTTGATCACATTCTAGTGTTAGTGAGGGCACCATGGGCACTTATCAGAGGCGCACCAGGAGAAAGTGTTGCAAGACGATCCGAAAAGTTTGGAGGAGAAAGAATAATTATAGTCACTGGAACGAGGTTGGACACCAGAGAGCCATGTGTCATATGCTCCATGCCCAAAAATCATCGACAAAGAATCCAATTGGTGAATATATTCCACAAACGAATCCACCACATTCATGGTGGTTCACTTTATTGAGTAAGAGATGGTTTTACTAGATATAATAGCTTGTCATGGCCACATTTTGTAAATCATGTGTTGCGAATAATTGTAAAGTGATGATGTGTTTTCCACCTCTTATTAAATAAACGATGATTTTTTGACCTTTTTTCTATAGCTAGGGTATTGTTTTCTATTATAATGTAAACTTGACCGAAGAGTGTGTGTTATAAACTCTTGGAAAGTAAGGGGTTTTTTAGTGATGTGTGGTTTTGTATGTGATTACAAATGATGTACCAGATTTGCATGCAATGCAGATGTTGAAAATATGGCTTGATGAAGACACAGGTAGTGTGTAGGATGCGTTCATGATTTTGGAGGACTAAAATGTCCTCAGTGGGGAGGAATGATCAGGAAAGATCCATAAAGAGAAGTGGCCTTGAAAATAGCTCAAAAATCAAAGTCATCAGATGAAAGTGAGACTAGGACCAGGTCATACCTCTCATCTCCCTAATTCCAACGGTGTGAATGACACTAACATCAGAGTTCATATGCTCAAGTTATAGCTGGTCAAATTTCTAGTCAAACTTGGCCAAGTAGTAGTGTTAACAAGGCAACAAATTGGCAAAATCCTGGTGCATGGAATCCAGCCACTGGAAAGGGTGAATTTATTACCTTTTTAATTTTTCTACTAACCCTTATAAACCAACAAATTTTTTTGAACCCCCTATATATAAAAAATAAAAATAAAATTATAAGTTTGGGGTGGCGGGCCACCAATGCCATCGCCCCCCAACAACATTGACACGATATTATATATAAAAAACAAAATACGGTGGGTCGAGGTTCTAGGTGACTCAAACCTTGCCCAAGTCCATACACTATATGACACGGTAGGGAGTCGGTGGGGGTTGAACCTGCCCGACCCACGTGGGCCGGCCCCAACGGGAAACCACATTTTCAAATTAAAAAAACGTTGAAACATATAATCGCCCAATGAATATGACCAATCACCACATAACGTTATTGTAAAATAACTTTGATATCAATCAATCAATAACCATGCCTCTGTTTAGACAAAACGATGTAACCACCAAGTTAAAAATATAACGCGCCATTCCATATGGGGGGTCGGCGGAGTTTGAACCCCCAACCACCCCGCTCCCAACATAGCGCCTTTACCAATAGGCCAAATGGCCCCACTTGGAAATGTCTACTGACACAATGGTATTAGAACTCACCCATTTTCTCAACAAAGAGGGGACCGATGGAGGATTGATGGAACCTTGAGCGACCCAGGGGTGTGGAAACCTGAGCAAGGCTATCAATCAAATGCTGAAAAGATCCCCTTAGAGGGCCAGAGGTGTTAGTGACAAAATTGGACAAGTTTATAGTCGATTTTGTACAATTTTGTGCCAGGAATTTAGTGGTGACATCCGTTTCTCCAGTTGAGCTCTCCATTTTCAAGCCATCATCCGGATTGGAGGTATAAGGGTCATTTTTGTAAAGTTGCTTGTAATTGATTTCTTTGATGCCACTTAATAAAAGAAGGCCTCCCCACTATTGAGAAGGGCCCAAAGATGTAGCCCACATTAGGTGAACTTTGTAATCAAATCGTTGTGTCTTGGATCTCATGTTTTGTTATATTTTTCCACTTCTTTTCATGTGGTCTAAGTTACTTGGTTAATAAGTTCTATTATATGAAATTATGAATGCATCCTTGAAGTTAAAATATTTTGGATCAAGTTTAGACTCACTTGGACTTTTCTAGAGGGTATTCTTCATTCAAGATGGCTTATATGAAGTTTAATTCCACCCGATTGTGTACATTAAGTAGTTTTTCAGCGTAACTGGTTCCACACACTCTATCTATAGCCACTTTTTAGTTTGATCTTTACGACGTTGGGTTTCATCACCAACTAGTGATTTCACTGTGAAAATCTTGTTTGCATGGTTTGATTCCTTAGATTTACTAGTCCATGTGTAACAACCCTGGTGAAAATTCCATGTGAAAATATATAAGACCACGGTTGATGGGACACATATTCCAAGCTGAATGTTGGGCAAGAAATCCTAGGGGATGTCCATTTGGTTGTTTATGACTAAGGAAATTGACAATGGATAAGGCTTTGGAAAGGCATGAGGCATTTATTGGAATTTTATTTATGAAAATAAAGGAAATTAGGAGAAAAGGAAGGTGAAAGGTCACAGGTTGCATGTTAGGAGGAAATTGAAGGAAAATAATGGAAAATGAAGAAACTAGAGGCCTCATTAATAAAAAGGATTTTGAGGATTAGTGGGAAAGGCTTGATCAATTCAGTTTTGGATCTCTCTCATTATTCTCTCTCTCTCTCTCTATCACTCTTGGACACTTAGAGTTTCTTGGAGCACTTTGGAATTGGAGCAAGAAAGGCAAAGAAGGTAAGGGGAAGAAAATATCAAGCAGGGAAAGGCTGGATCAAGCAGCTGCAACAAGCTTCATTATAGGTATCGACTTGCATGCCTATTTTCCTTGCTAGATTTGGCATGAATGGGATTACATGTGTTTCTTTTCTACCATGGCATGGGTTTTTCCAGGTGTGATCATATTTTCAACCTAGCCTTGCCATTTCCTGATAGATTTGATGAGATTGGTTCTATCATATGGTTTATGTAGGATGGCCGGATTGGATTCGAAGTTGAGTGGGGTGGATCTCTGAATTGACAAAAACACGGTCTAGTGGTCCCTGAACTGGAATGAGGATCACGAAGCCACTGGCCTAGTAACCCCTGAACCAGACTGTGGGTTGCTGTAAAGAGATATTGTGTGCCTCATTGAGCCTAAGAATTCTTACCAGTGAATGACGGGATGTACAGTAAATCCAAGAGATGGATTCTCTCTCCGTTGGGCCTAGGAATCCTTGTCGGTGAATGCTAGGATATACGGTAAATCCAGGAGGTAGATTCTCTCTCCGTTGGGCCTAGTGATCCCGGGATGGGATGCACAGTAAATCATAGAGAGAATGTCTTGGTGTAGGGTCTAGTGATCACTAAATCAGACTATGGATGCATGGTAAAGCCTGAGAGACTAGGAGGTGTTAGAGTCGGTATTGTCATCCCTCCGTCAGAGATCAAATCCTCTTGTTGCATTTCATATTAGGTGTCCCGCCCAGTCATTTACATTCCATTAGGTGCATAGATCATCTGACGGTAGTGGCATTCCTCCAGTTTCCCTCATGTTATCTACTTGCTGGCTCATATTTGCTCATAAAAAGCATATACTGTCTTCTTTTTATCTTGAAAAATTGCAAAGGTTGTTTTTAGGGTTTCATGGTCAAATAGGTCTAGGGTTTCATTAGGGTTTGGTCAAAAAATGTGTCAAAGTGTCCAATAATTTCCAGCAGGCCATGAGGAGGTTTCAACATCAATAAATTTCATCGCCAAGTGTTCGCAAATGTGTTTTTCATTTTGTTTTCCTCATTGTAAATCTTTTCATCTGTAATCCTGGTTTCCTTCCTTAGCCCCAGAAGCTCCATGACCTGCAAAACAAGCAAAGCTCAGGACATTAAATTCATCATAAAGTTCAAAAGAAGTGAAAAGTCCAAAAAAACAAAGTTTAGAAATAAAGTCAAATCCAAAACATTATGAAAGTGGGTTTCATGAGCCAAAATTTCAAAAGCTCTTTGTTTATAAGCTATTCCTTCATTTGACAAGTTCATTTGCAAAAGAGAAGCAAGGCAGAGCAATTTTGGTGAGCAAGTGAGAAATTGAGTGAAAATCACTGTAAGGTTGCCGGCGCGGCGCACTGGGCAGGAGGCGCGGCGCACTCACCAGGCACAGCGCATTGGGCTGCATTGCGCAGTGTAAAATAACAAGGGCGCGGCGCATAGGTGGGGCGCGGTGCATTGGGCGTGCTACGCGACGCACACAGCCAGAGAGCCCGAACCTTGCCCAAACTCGCTCCAATCGCCCGAAATCGCTTGGAATGGTCTTGAAACAAGTAGGTAGAGCCTCCAAATACTGTTTGCTATCCAAGTTGATGCTTGTTTTGTGGTGCTTGTAAAATACAATCAAACCGTACTATTTGAAGAAACTTGCTGCCTAGGGTTTGAAAAAACTATTTTGCTACCAAGTTCATCATCCCTCCATCATTCCCTTATCCCATTTTTCCCTGATTTCATTGTTCCCTAAGTTCCCCTACCCCCTAAATTCACTAATCCCCTATCCCAAATTCCCTTTCCCAAATTTCCTATTGTAAAATCCCAAACCCTAACCTTAAACAAAATCTCCCAAACATCTCATATTTTCCCTAACTAAATCTATCCCAACAGTCCCAAAATTGCCACTATATTTTCCCTCCCCTTATACTCCCTCATTTCACTGTTTTCCCTTGGTGGCGGAGGTCAAACAATCATCAAAGAACAGTCCACCACATTTTGACACATCAGCACCTATTTCTCCAAGGTAATTTGTCTACCAGCAGCTATGGCATCTAACCCTTCATATGGTTATGAAGAGGAGACCCAAAGTGACTCACCCACGGAGGGACATGCACCCAGGAGGCCTCATAGAGGTGGCAAACATATCAGAGAGGAACCAACCACCCTTGTCGAGTTACAGGCCTGCCCTCTTGCCATCTTTTGTTTCCAGCATCAGTCATGTTATGAGTTTTGTGAGAAGGTTGCTAATATTCAGTTCCAGAAACCATTTCATTAGCAACCAGCATACCAAACATTCGAGAACCATGGAACAAGAGGCAGAAAATTGACCGGTAGCACTATGAACCATACATCAAACCCGGTTTTTTGAGACATCTCAAGAGAGTGTTTCCTTTTTGGTACCTCAGGGATGAATATGCTCCTTTAATGAAACTCATCATGAAGTACTTTACCTGTGACGGCCGGTTCTCCCGCTTGTATGCTTATCACATCAGGCTGCTGATGCATTTTACTTGGGTACGGATGATGAACATTCCTTATTTCATATGCCAAAACATAGAGAAGATGACCACTCTTGTGCAGCACAAGACCCCTCAACAGCAGTTCAATAGTATTTATCATTTTTCTCTCATCAAAATTGTGGTCGTTCATCAGCTTGGATTACCAGGCATCACTTGGGATGACTTCATCTCTCATGAGTTTTTCAAAGCTCAACAGGGACCTTTAGAGGTTGGACATGAGACAGGTGGACCTTCTTATCAGCGTGAGGGCCATGAGACCGCTAGTGTGCTGGTGTTCATCTCCTATCAGAGGGGCACTAGACGGTTGTTTGCAGCAGCAAAGCGAGTGTTATCTCCACCCGAGGGGGAAGGGGCCTTGCTTCCATCATCAGTACAGTAGGTTCAGGACCAAGGCAAGAGGCCTCTATAGGAGCAAGGACCATCAGGTGAGCGAGAGACTGATTTCATCCTCATTGAGGGTGATGATACTGATATGGGCTCGCAAAGCGCAAAACTTAGAGAGATCATTAAGGAGCAGCAGGCGGACATTGATTCCTTGTCAACCAACTTGGATTGAGCTCAATCGAATATATAGTACTTGGAGTAGAGGAATAAGCAGCTTGAGGATCAACATGTGGTTATGGAGTTGCAAAACATTCGGCAAAACTGCCAAGCTGCCCAAAGGAGGAGGATAGAGTTCACTTCATTGGAGCAAGAGATCAATGCCGATAGGGAGTCATGGCTTGAAAGAGCCAACATCCACTTGGAGAGGAAGCTAGAGAAGGCCATCAATGAAAAGAATATGCTTAGAAATTTTTCATATCATTACTTGTCCCGGAACTTGGTGTGCAAAGCGAGAATCAGGAGTTTGAAAGAAAAGGTGAAAAGAGCATCAAGGAGGCAAAAAGAGGATGAAGGACTTCAAATCTTGGCTGAGGCTTCCTTGACTTATCACAGCACTTGATAGAGAAGACTCAGCGCAAATTTCAAGAAATTTGGAGCAATTTTTTCATTTTTGCAAATTTTTGGCACAAAAAACAGGTTTTCTTGCCCTATGCGCCGCGCCACGTGGCACTCGCTTTTGCTAGAGGCCTTCAAATCTCAAAAACTCAGCATTTTTGGATTTTTCATGCAAAATTACACTTACCTACCTATGTCCAAGAAATTTGGGCAGGTTTTGAGCCCTCAAAAAGGTCAAAAACACTTAAAAAATGACCTCACTGCCCCTATTTTGACACACAGGAAGCAATGTTGGGAGAATGGGCTTTTGGAGGGGAAATGGAGGCCAAATTGAAAAATTCCACTTGGGTTGGAAAGTAAACAGGTAGAACTTTCCAGCAAGCACACTTGGAGCTCATTTGGACATCGGTAAGGCCTCCAAAAGTGGGTCCAAACAGGCGCTATGCATAGAGAATCAGGCGCGGCGCATAGAGGAAAAATTGCCAGTTTGACCAAGTTTTGCTCTGTTTTTTGCCCAGCTTTGCCTAGTTTGACTTTTTTACTTTCCTAATGGAAAATTTATAATGTAATTTGATGTATATTTATGGATCATGATGTAAATATGTTGGATTTTCACTTGTATAGGTAGATTCATCAGTTTAGAGGTGGTTGAAAACTAAATGAATAAGTTCCCTTATTTTTAGAGGCATGCTGTTATCTTGCCTAGTTTCTAGTTCTCAGTTTAGAATCAGTTGGATCAGCTCCTAAACATGTGAGCTCGACCCCTAGAGGCAAGGAGGAGCTATGTTTTTCTATATTATGTTATTTTTCAGTCATTAGCATGGTTGGACTCTTGAGAAAGCATTGAGCTTCATTGTACACTCATATTTTCATTTTGGCTAAGGAATTGAGACCAAGATTTGCAGCACTCTTTGGGATTCATGTGGCAATGTGTATTGGTACAATGCTTCTCTTTGTAATTGTGAATTTTTTTATGTGATTACATGCCATTATCTATCTTATTTCTTCTGAACTAAACAAACAAGAGTGTAAGTAGAATTCATTGAAAGTGCAATGCTCTACTTGAAGTTTGCTTTAGTTATTTGATGTTTTCAGCTGTTTGGGGAGGATTCATGATTGCTCTTGCCCTCTTCAACACCTCACCTATCTTTTCCTTCCATCTCACTAAAATTTAAGTGCCAAAATGATTGCCTACCTTGCCCCATCGAGATCTCTGCAGAACTGAGCCTCAATCCCCGCACCCCAAAATGTGCCTTTCCCTTTGAGCCAACAAAAATCCATTTTATCAAATCAACTCTTTTGCACATATACCTAGCCTAAAATCAGAAGATATTTCAGTCATCTCAAGCCCCATAGATCATCATTTGCTGAGATTGACCCGGAGAGAGCCCTCTCCTGACCTGGTAGGGCTAGCTACCAGGCTGAGCGTGGTTTGATGTTGGCCCTGGATCCTACCTTTTCAGCCTGAGGTAAATCTAGGCTCTAACAGGAGGCACTAAAATTCCTCATGGTGTAGGACATGAACTCTGGTGGCATTCATGTTGATTCGTTTTTTTTGGTGTATTCTATGAGTCCCACATTCATGCTTGAAATATAGCATGGGGGTGATTGGCTAAAGAGAGACTTGGTTCAGCCAATCTATGGTCAGGTGGAACAAGGTTGTCCCATCTCTGGTTAGTTCATTCCATTGATTAATGAGAAATTCATTCCCTTGATTTTCATGTGTAAATGCACTAACGTATATATGGATTTTGATGGTTGATATGTTTATGGTATTTCTGTTCCTATTATGCTGATTATATGTACTTTTTATGACAACAACTATGTATGGCCATCAACATGTTTTTACTTGTATATGAATGGATAATGTATCTATGAACTAAAAGATGATAATGCAACAAATGACATGAGGGAAAAATTGTTCATATCGATTCTCAGATAAGTATGAAATCCCTACACTTAATTCTTTTGTTTACACCTGTAGGTTACATGTTGATGATATGTTTAATGAAATGGATGTCATGGCTAGTAGGGGTCTGGTTATGTTTTTGTTCAGTTTATTTCTTTTGCATCATTGTTTCCCTGTATTTCATTGATTCTAAGCTATCACTCAATTCTGGGCGGTGGCTTGAGCTCTGGGCTTGAAAAATTAGCTTAAATCCCGAGGTCACTGGCACAAAACTCACAATTTTGGTCCCTAGTCACAGGCAGACAAGCCTGTGAGAGTGACTTTCGGTTGCTGGTCTCTCCCTTGCCCATAAAATGAGAGCGATGATAGCCTAAGAGATCCAAAACAATAGTTGAACCCTGGGACATGTTGTCTGAGTGGGTGCCTTGTCTTTTGAGCATTCTCTTGATGATGTTGGATGACTATGTGTGATGTTCCATCGATTCCACTTCCTTAAGGTCACATATGAGGTAGAATATGATCATAGTATCCTCTCGTCTCATGTTTACGCTAGTTCACATGGTTACTTGGGAGGATGTGGGAGGAGGGTGTTATAGAGCAGTATCAGAGCAGGTTGTGCTCTCTTTGGGTCATATTTGATACCACATAATTGTATCAGAGCATGGTTCACCCCTCATACTGGATGGGTGGTGTGAGTTGGTCATGCATACATGTCAGTTGCATGTGTGTCTCTTACACTTGCATTCCATGTTCTTGTTGCATTGCATAATGTTGATCATGGTTGTAGTAAGGTTATCATGAGGAGCTTGATGTTGATTTTGTGGAATGTATCATCAATAGTATGTGACTGGTTACATGATTATATGTAGCTTGATTACATCCTTGTATGTTAGGTTTAATTCTTGGTATTTTGATTACATGTATCATTCTTGTAGATTGGTTACAAGAATTGATCGCTTATACTCAACTACGTGCATTCATGCATATGTGTAGTCGATTATGCATTGCTTATGTATGTTGATGGTTGCATGTGGCAACGTGTACAATGGATTAATGGTTTTTGTCATGCATGAGGTCATGGTTTGTGAAGTTGATATGGTTATGCATTGATGACTGGACTCTAGCTAGAAGGATATGTATATGGTTTTTTACTTAGGTGTTATATGTCTATATGTAGTTGTTATGCATGTATGGTCTTGGTTATAGTTATGCCTAAATAGTAGGTAAAACATGCCTTGCGAAGTCATGGTATGCAATTTAGGTCATCAGGGTGATATTGGTATGTTATGATGCTAATGTTGGTTGATATAGAATA
Organism: Pinus tabuliformis; assembly: GCA_031772625.1. NCBI lineage: Eukaryota > Viridiplantae > Streptophyta > Pinopsida > Pinales > Pinaceae > Pinus > Pinus tabuliformis. The sequence continues at coordinate 102,822,824 of CM062819.1, read as the reverse complement.
GGAGATGCAGATCATCATAATGAGGTTACAGCATTAGAATTTGGGGTAAGAGTAGATCGTGATATAGGTATTGTATGTTGGCATGCAGGTATGTAAGTTAAGGATTATTATATGCATTATGTTTATGTACATGTATTTTTATGTTATGGTTACATTCATGATAGATGTTAGTTGATTAGTGTAGTTATATGCACATGTGTCAAATATTCAAGAATGATAGTAACATGTATTTGTATGCATTGTTATTGTTGTTTTATATTAGATAACCTAATGGTTATGTTATGTGTTGTTGATGAGCATGACAGGTTAACTTTTTGTTGTTAAATGATAGTTAGCTTGATGATTAGGGTTATAACATTTATACCTTGATTTTATATGTATCACACTAAGTTGGATTGGCCTGTTCATATGGTTATGGTCATGGTCAATTTTAGAGGTGAATTTTAGCCCAAGGGCAAAATTTAAGGGGTTTTTCATTTCAGAGGGACGAAATTCTTATAAAACACCAATTTCATATATTTAGCCCAACTTTTATCTAAAAAATAAGTATTTTTTTCATTTTATCCCAAAAAAAGGGGCGGATAAACTATGAAAAGACTCATTTGAGCCAATTTGTCTGGTTTGGGAGGTTATATTCCATTACAATCACATGATTTTATGCTTTGCAATGTTAAATTCATTTGCAATTTCCCATTTTCTAGTTTGGGAGGTTGTATTTGGTCCCAATAAATAAAAATAAAAATAAAGATGAGGTATGGTAAATAAATAAAACCTATTTTTATACTTACTCCAAAGGTATGGTAAATAAATAAAAATATAAATAAACTAGAGGTATGGTAAATAAATAAAACATCTTTTTATATTTAGTCCGTAACCCTCTTTCTATTTAAGAAGGCTCAAAAAAGAGGTTTTATTTAAGTGAATCATATGGGCCAAATACCATATTTATAAAAGAGGTATGGTAAATTAATAAAAATATAAATAAACGAGAGGTATGGTAAACAAATAAAACATTTTTGTTATATTTACTCCTTAAGTCACCTTATATTTACGAACACTCAAAAAAAGTGTTATATTTAGGTGAAGCCTATGGGCCAAATACTATGGACCAAATACCATAGGCCAAATTATTATTAATACCATGCAAAAAAACATTATTAACCATAATATTAGAATTAATAAAAATAAAGATGGCACATGGTATTGATCCATGGTATTCACGTGGAATGTAGCCTATTTAAAGGGGAGAATTAAACATCATCGATCCATCTTTACTCTGGATCTACTAAACCTCGAGAGGGATCAAATATCGTGATATGCAAACTAGCATAGAGTGAAAAAATATTTGATCCCTCTCGGGGCTTGGTAGATCAAGAGTAAAAATGGATCATGTAATTTAATGTCAATTAAACATTTTAACTTGGTTAAAATAAAAAAATAAAATAAAATTCAATTATTAATTTTATTAAATTTTTAAGCTCCAGGTTTATGATAACCCATGGTAATATGATGGTATTCATGTGAGCATAGACTATTTAAAGGGGAAATTCTATCAGCTTAGATCCATCTTAATTCCAGGTCTACCAAGTGCTGAGACAGATAAATAGATTTCATCCCTCTAAGAGTGGTAGATGTGGAGTTAAGATGGATATAGGTTGGTTTTTATGATAATGAAGATATTAAATAGACTTAGGAAATTATATTGTAAAAAACATCTTAAGGTGAATGGTTAAAGCTACATTTAGTCACTTCACAAAATTTAGTAAAAAATACCAATATCTCCATTAATATTGGTTTTTCTGATTTAACAAAAAAAATTCAAAACAGTGAAATCTTATCTCTTTCCGCATCACCCTCGTAGAAGAGAGATAGTCGCTACCCAGATTTCCCACCATTTTTCAAATGTTCTCAATATGATATCTTCATGAAAAAGTTAAGGTACTGATGTTGGATTAGTTGTTTGAAAAATATGTTGGTTTGTACAACCTTTCATCTTCTCTGTTATTCTTAGTTTTTCGTAATGATCTGTAGGGGTTGGGCCACTGCAACATATTGTCCTAAAAGGCAGAGATTGTGCACCAAAAAGGAAATTAATTGACATGTTACAACGCTGTTAAAAAATGCAAGACATATGAAGGTAGTGAATTATGCTAATAAGAAATTTAGATTGGGAGAGACGTAATTAAATTTTATTATTTAATTGAAGATTTCCAATTAAAATAATAATAAATCTACATTTACGAGATGAACGGAGGAGGCTCTGTGTGGTGGATGCGATCTAGGGTTAGGCGAAGAAACCCTAACAGAGACGTCAGCTCTGCGCAGCAGACGCATCAAGCCGGCAAGAATAGCGCTGCAGCGTGACAGAGCTGCAGAATCCTAGCAGAGGCAATGGATCAGCCTCAGGGGGGGGCGTCAGAGCCCTCCCCCACACAACACCCACCTGAATCTACAGTCATCTTTGGTTCAGTAAGTCAGGAAATACTGGACAAAGGGAAACAACAGTACAAGGAGGACAGTGAGAAGAATCACCAGACAAACAAGGACGGTCACGAGCCAGAAGGACATGAAAGCCCAGATCAAAGGCAAAAAGTCTTCTCTTCTACATGCCGACCTGTCGCCAAGGAAAGGCCAAGAATCGAGCTGCCTGGAGACATCATAGATGAAAGAATAGAGTACATGACCGAACACGCCCTCATTGGGAAGTTCATAGGCTTCTGGCCGACTGAACGAGCTTTATACGGTTGGATAGCGGCGAAATGGAGACCCAAAGGAGATGTTACCCTTCAGCTGGGGCCAAAGGGCTTCTTCACCGCAATCTTTGTCTGTCTAGAGGACAAATACAGAGTCCTGGAAGGAGGGCCTTACTTTTTCAATGCAGCAGGACTCTATCTGAGGGAATGGATTCCAAGATTCAACCCAGACAAAGAAGACCTCACTTGGGCCCCTGTTTGGATCAGACTCTACTCCCTTCCAGATGAATATTGGGACGAAAGAATACTTAAGGGCATTGGAAATGGAGTGGGAGAATACATCAGGACAGCCGAAGAAACTAAAACGCGTAAGTATATATCCTACGCACGAATCTGTGTTTTTATCCGCCTGAATGAAGCTCTGCCAGAGTCAATCACTCTTTCCCACAGAGATGAAGAATGGACCCAGCCGCTGGATTATGAGCACGTTCCCTTTAGATGCAGAAGATGCCATGCTCTGGGACATCTCTTCAGGGACTGCCCTCTCAATGTCAAAGACAACACCCCTGCACCCTCTGAGAATCAAAACCAGGATGGTTTCACCAAGGTTACTCATAGAAAACGCTCGCATAAGAAGCCTCAGAGTGGACCTAAACCCCAGCCCAACAAGCCCTCCAATGTTGCATCCAAGAACAGCTTTGATATACTTGCCCAAACCTCTGAAGACCAGCCCCTCACCTCTGATCCCATCCCCTCGCGCCCATCTTCCTCATCCCACCCGTCCCCCATCGATCCATCCTCCAAATCCTCTGCTCCTGCCGCTCCCTCTTCCATCCTCAGCAAAGATCCCGAGCAGTCTAACAAGAACATGGAAGTTGATGGAAAGGAGGATGTTCACCAAGACTCAGAAATCAACAAGGAAGAAAGCGAACAAGTGCAGCAAATGGACGAAGAACCAGAGAGCATAGATCTCAACGGTCTAGACATTCTGGAGCTAGAAGCAGCATGCAGAAAAAGGGCATATGAATCCATCTCAGAGCTTCAACTTGATAAGCTCGAAATGGTTATCTCAAGGGCCTATCATCAACACCAACTTGGGATACAACCAGGCAGTCATTGGGATAGCCACCTGCGGCCAAAAGACTCCAAGAAGAGAGGACGGAAGACAGATCTTCAGCGAACTATCGAAGTAGGAAAAATCCTGGTTGATTCAGGCAGATATGCAAAGTTAACGAAGTACTACAGGCCCTCCAATAGTAGTTGATCAATGAAGCTCGTATCCTGGAATCTAAGAGGGCTTAACAGCCCCGGAAAACTAAGAATGTTGAAGAACATGATAAAAATGGAAAAGCCACAGATGTGCTTTCTCCAGGAAACAAAATGTAACAGTTCTACCCTAGAAGATATACTTTCCAAGGCTTGGCCAGGCTGTCGATCTGTAGCTGTAGATGCCATGGGAGCCTCAGGAGGGCTAGCTATAGCATGGAACTCCCAAGCGGTAACTCTCACGGATTTTCATGCCTCTCACCACTTCATTCAAGCAGTCTTCCACATCCTGGGAACCAACATTCATGGCAACCTATCTAATGTCTATTTTCCGCAAGACACAGGCAGCAAAATCAGGCTCCTTGACACTATTGAAGTCCTTAGCAATAACAGAAGTCACCCACTATGGATAATGGCAGGGGACTTTAATATGATTACCAATAGCGAGGAAAAGATTGGCGGAAGATACAGATTGGAGCCGGACGCTGCACGCTTCAAAGACTTCATCCAAGCAACTTCCCTCATCGACATGCCATTCTGCAATGGAACCTTCACTTGGAGCAATCGCAGAGCTGGTAACTCCCGTATTGCCTCCAAATTGGACCGATTTCTAATTTCTGACAACTCAGTGCACCTTGGCGGAGACCTCTCAGCAGAAATTCTCGCTCATTCGGGGTCGGATCACTGGCCCATAGCTCTGCAATGGAGAAGACCCGGAGATCAGACAAAAAGACCCTTCCGATTCGAAAGTTTCTGGCTATCTCACCCTGCATTCAAGGATTTCTTCAAAACGACCTGGGCCTCATTCCTCCCTCCGGAAGGCGCGCGGATGTATCAATTTCAACAGAAGCTGAGGTACCTAAAAAATCAACTAAAAAAATGGAACAGGGAGACCTTTGGAAACATATTCAAGGCGCAACAAGATCTGCATCAAGAATTGGTGAATCTCCAACAAAAAGTAATTACAGAGGGACACACGGAGACCACCCTGAACCAAGAACGACTCATTAACAGTCAGATTGAAGCCAGAAGGAAACAGGAGGAAATCTACTGGAGACAAAAATCAAGGGTCAGGTGGCTGAAGGAAGGGGAGCGCAATACAAAATTTTTCCACAGAACTACGGTGCAGAGAAGGATGCACAACTCCATCCCCTTCATCCAAAAATAGACAGGGGAAAGAGTCGAATCGCATGCAGAAATTGAAGAAGCACTCCTGGACCATTTCCAACTTGTCCATCAGGAACCAGCAAATGATAGGCAACCGGCAATTGAAAAAATAATCAGCAATGTGCCAAAAATCATATCGGAGGACCACAATAAGCTTCTAATGAGTCCCATTCTTCCTCAGGAGGTAGATGAAGCAATGGCCCAGCTCAAAGAAGGTAAGGCCCCAGGCCCGGACGGATTCACTACCACATTCTTCCATGCTTTCTGGGATTTGATAAAATTGGAGGTGTGGCAAATTGTTGAGGAATCCAGAACCACACGCTGGCTCCTCCCCTCCCTCAACTCCACTTTTATCACTCTCATCCCCAAAGAGGAGAACTCCATCACGCCTGACAAGTTCAGGCCCATTGCCCTCTGCAATGTCATCTACAAAGTCATAACAAAAGTCATTGCCAACAGATTGAAGCCCCTCTTACCTATGCTTATATCACCGGAACAGTCAGGGTACGTGGAAGGACGACAAATAATGGATGGCATCCTCCTCACGCATGAGATTATCCATTCTCTCAAGCATTCTAAGCAGGCAGGTATGATTCTCAAACTGGATCTCTCTAAAGCCTTTGATAAGCTCAGTTGGTCTTACATTCAGCAGATGTTAAAAGCTTTTGGATTTGATTCCATGTGGATCCGCTGGATCATGAACCTAATCACCTCCTCTCACTTTTCCATCCTGATAAATGGCATCCCCTCACGCCCTTTCAAGCCCTCGCGTGGTATTAGGCAAGGTGATCCCTTATCCCCCTTCCTCTTTGTTCTGATGGCGGAGGGTCTTGGTAGACACATAAAACATGCCCTCCACTCTCATCAGCTTAAGGGCATCTCGGTTCACCACACCCCTGCCACCTCTCATCAACAATTTGTTGATGATACTATGCTTTATGGTTATCCCTCTGCCCAGGAAGCAGCTCAATTCAAATCCCTCCTCAACGACTTCGCTGAGGCCTCTGGAACTCAGGTCAATACCTCCAAGTCGCAGATTTTTTTCTTTCATACCCCACCTCAGGTCAAATCTGCTATTACTCGCATTCTGGGCATCCCTGCAGCGACGCTGCCCTCCAAATATCTAGGCGCTCCCCTCACTGCCTCTGCCTTAAAACAGCCCGCTTGGAGCACCCTTCTCGAAAAGCTTGAGTCCCGCCTCAACCTCTGGACCTACAGATCTCTTAACCTTGCCAGCCGGGTAGTGCTTATCAAATCCGTCCTTCAATCCATGCCTCTCTATCTTTTTTCAGTTCTTGCAGCACCTAAGTGGGTCATAAAGAGAATCAGAAACTTACAGCGCGATTTTCTCTGGGGTAGCTCAGCTACAAATCGCAAATGGGCTCTGGTTAAGTGGTCCACTGTATGCATGCCAAAAGGCAGTGGCGGCATTGGCCTTCGGGATCCAGAGCACAGTAACGCTATCATGAATGCCAAGATCTGGTGGCAATGGATCACAAACCCGGAAAAGCCTTGGGTCAAAATCTGGAAAGCCAAGTATGCCAACCACAGACCTCCAGAAGAACTCATTAGGTTCACGCCCACTGAGAAAGGGTCTTTAATCTGGAACGCTGCCAAGCAGCACTATCACTTAATCCAACAGCATAGCTTTTGGGAGATCAGGAATGGAAAACTAGCAAGATTTTGGTCTGACGCCTGGAATCAACTGCCCAGGCTAACCAGTGCTCTTCCTCCAACTCTAATACCAAACAGACAGGAGCAGCTGCGGGATAAAGTCCATCTTTTTTGGACACAGGAAGGGGAGCAAGGATACAGGAAATGGATACACAGTAATCAAATTCTCACCAATGCCAACAGCAAGGAAGCGGAAGACCTTGGGGAAGAATTAAGAAAGCGAAGAATTCGGTATCATGAAGGCCATGACATTCTCAGATGGGGGTATCTACCCAAGGGGACCTACACCACAGCCGAAGCCTACAAGCTGGTTAGCAATCTTCCTCCTTCGACCGATTCATTATGGAGTAATCTATGGGATCTAGGAGCTTGGCCCAAAATTTCCCACTTCCTCTGGCTAGTAGGGCACAAAAAAATCCTCACTTGGGATAGACTCAGAAGAAGAGGCTTTCAAGGCCCTTCCATATGCCATAACTGCTTTCAACACGAAGAAACCCTCCAGCACCTTCTAGCTTCCTGTCCCCTAGCCAACCAGATTTGGGAAAAAGTAAGCTTCAGATGCCAAAAAAGATGCAGAGCAGATGACGACATCATCAGCAATCTTAGGCAATGGCCAAAAAGCCCCTACAACTGTGAACTCCTCAACCACTTATGGAGAATCATCCCGGGCCTAACCTTATGGAACATCTGGAAGGAGAGGAATAAGCGCATCTTCAAAAACACAAGCTCCCGCATTGAGGAAATTTGGCACAGACTTCAGGGAAATCTTCATGAAACCATGATGCTCAGAACCTGGTCGAAGGAAGATCACCCCTCAACTGACAATGAGAGAAACATCCTCGACAATTGGCAGCTGCAACTGCCACAGGAAGACTACAAGCAGCGATCTTCCAACAGCACCAGCACAGAAGATAGCTGCTGGAAACCTCCCCCCATCAATTCTTTCAAACTCAACTTTGATGGGGCTTCCAAGGGCAATCCTGGAGCTGCTGGATTCGGAGGAATTTTGAGGAACCATGCTGGCACTCCCTTGCAAATCTACTTTGGAAATATGGGGTGGGACACTAACAATTCTGCCGAGCTAGAAGGCCTATGGCAAGGTCTCCTACAAGCGGAACAGCTCAATCTCCAACCCCTGATTGTGGAAGGGGACTCCCAGCTGCTCATCAACATTGCCATACACTTACAGAATGGATCCCAAGCCAGGAAAATCGCCCCAAGTTGGAGACTAGAAGCCAGGCTAAATATCATGGAGCAATATCTCAGAAATAACAGAGCCATTTCTTTCAATCACACAAGAAGAGAAGGCAACAAGATTGCGGACCTATTGGCCAATGTGGGGGTTGACAATAACCAGGTAATCCGCTCAGGATCCATGGATATCATTCAAAACCACCAACAAGCACAGGAACTCAATTGCCTCATCCAAAAAGATGCCAGCCACCCGGATGCGGGTGTTTGTACAAGCGTTATGGCAAGGCCACATGGCCAGCAAGTGCTGCCACGAGCCAGCCCGTGGAGGAATGTAAGGCATGACGCAGAAGAAATAAATGAAGGGGCTCTTGCTCCATACCTTAATGACATTAATGGAGGTAGACTGTGAGGGCAGAGCGCATTCATGGCGCTCAAGTTTCAAGGGCACGCTGTGGGAATTAAGATGGGGGAAAGAATGGAGCTACGCCATTCTCAGCAAGACAAGCTCGCTGTGCAGACGTGCTGGAACATTCTCTGCCTTCTGGCAGACGCTGGGGACTCTGAACCACCTGCATTGCAAGGGAGAGATAGCAAGGCACCACCTGCAGGTGCTGGGAATTGGAACCGTGCATTGGAAGCTCTGTTTCGAGCAGCCAGTTCCTTCGTCAATATGGCTAGAACAAGAGAACGGCAACCGTGTAGAAGAGGATCTGGTCGTGGGAGATCCTCTCGCCCTCCAGCAGCGGATGCCCACCACCATTGTTGCTGCTGCTACTGTTATCGCCGAGCTGGAACTCCCCACCTGCAAGCATCTCAGTTCTTGGACTCGAGCAATCCGAGTGAGGGACCGCCAGGACCGCCAGCGCTTCCAGCATTTGGCACCGCAGTATTCAATTTGGGAAATCTTAATGCCCACATTTCAGTCCTCTTCGTCAGGGACGCAAAGGAGGACCATGCCGGGTCAAGTAGCAGAGAATTGCCCTCTGAGAACCAGGCGGACAAGGCTGAGGGACAAGCGACAGCTGCAAAAGGAAAAGCACCCGTCCAAACTCAGACGCAGGAGGCGTCAACGTCCAGAGCGGGAGAAGTTCAGGCAGACCCCCAGGATGGCTATGGATGGGTCCCGATCGTTGAGATGGCACCAGAGGAGATGGAACCAGAGGAGTAGCTCAACCATCCATCTTCTGTCCAGGTCCTGTTTTGCGGTCTTCTGTCTCGGTCGCTTACTATGCTTGGGATAAAATGTATGCTTTTGAATGGGTCTGGTAATTTGTCTGCAGGTCTTTCTCTGTTTTTGATTCAGTTATTAAGTGTTTTCTGGGAGTTTGCAAATGTCCATGGTCGCCCCTGCGAGGGTAGTTTTTTGAGTCACAGCCCCTGCGAGGGCATTGTCAAAGTTAAATGGTGAATTTTGATGAGTTTTTGAGGCAGCTTGAACACATATGTAAGCTAAAGCCAGCTGCAAACCCACAGTGCCATAGCTGGCCACGGGAAACTAGTTTCACTGCATGTAATGTTACTTTGTACATAATATAATTACTTAGCGTAGTCTTACAGAGAAAAAAAAAATTTAATAAATCTACATTTACATATTTATATATTGATCGGAAGGCTTCTCACAATGGTCCCTTCTTTCCATTAGATCCGCTTTAGGCCTTTGGGATACCTACTACTTTCTTATATTATATAGTTGGGGCTTGCTACTTGTTGGCGTATTGGGGTAAACAAACTTGATGTGTTTTTTTTATCTCGTAGTTGGAGTCTATGGAATAAGAAAGAAATTTGATAGCTTGACAAAAGTGGTAGCTTGACAAAAGTGGTAGAGAAAAGATTAATCTCTCCTACCTTGACAGAAATGGTGGTCAAGATCAACACCTACAAGAAATTTGTTGTGGAATATTATCAAAACTAATAGAAGGATATGAAAGAATGTATAGTAAGAACCTTGACAAACACGACCACTGAAACTTGCAACATTGTTTGTAGGAAGAGAAAATTATGTTTCTTTTTTCCAAACATGTATGTTAGTATATTACAGTTTAATGAATATGTTTTCCTATTATCATATATGGTTTCATAATTTAACAAAACATTCACCAAGACTTCACAATGTTTTATTATTCAGTGAAAGATTCGCCATGCCTTTACAAGATAATATAATTTGGTGAGAGATTCTCCAAAAAAATTATATATACATATTATATTATTGATAAAACTGCCTCCCATGTTTCCTATGTATCATGGGGATTCACCCATTTATTAAACATATAAATTTAGGGTGGTTCTTAAAATTTTCCCTGGTTATGGTTACAACATTGAGGTATGAGTCGACTTATTATGTTGCATTGCATTGTACTAATCTAGACCGATCGTACATATGTGACTGCTATGCATAAATGATAATTGTGTATGAGTTACGATGTAAACATGTTAGCTAGTGACTATTTTGGGTATAATGATCTTATTTATGTTTGAGTTAATATCTCGTGAAGTTATATCATGCTAACTAGATTGATTGTGTAAACAAGATTGCCTCCCTCAAGATACATTAAGGTATGAGTTTTCTTATGTCATATATTTGGTACTTGACTGTTTCATTATGTTGTCTAGTTTATTTATTTAACATGGTATTCTTTTAAGTTGGTTGAATGTTTGATGGATTTCGTAATATGAGTATGTGTTCAAATTATCTTATTTTAAGATGGTTGTATTTATACATATGTGTTGAGACATTTGATATGTACTTGAGTGTAAGTAGGTGATAGTTGTAGCATTATGTCTAATGACTATGAGTGACTATGGATTATGACATGATTTTTAGTCTTCGTAAAGGTTGATTTCAAATTGATAAATATGATTGTCTTGATGTTTGGAACATGTGGTTGACATGTGTGAGCAGTTGCATGAAACATGCTTGGTATTAGTGTTACAAGGTAATAGTTGATGTGTTTATATAACTAAAAATTGTGTGACGTGACAACGCATAGTAAGCCTCGATTACACCAAGGTAAAAAGGGAAAAAGAAAGGAATTGGGAAAGAATTCCTTTGGCTGTGCTTGGAATAACTAATTCCAAACAAATGAGTTCTTTGCATACAAGGATTCTTTTTAACGTTGATCTCGTCTGACATTAGGTGGATATATTCTAGATTCATGAAAATTTAATTGATAGGTATATTAGCTAGTATTTAGTTATAGGTGGATCCATTAAAGGATTGGAGTCCCTTGAGAGATGGCATGGATGCATTCAGTTGCAAGAAATGTACTTGACACAACAAGGTAAAGTATTTGGTGTATTGTTATGTTTATCTATGCACTAAATTTTTTGTTTATGGTGGTATGATGTAGGGGATTACATGGAAAAGAGACTCCCATGAAATCTTGAAGAAGGCTCAAGTTGAGATTTCCTTTGGAATCACTATGAACTGTGGGGATTGAGTCATGGTGTCTGTTGTTAGCCTTGTGCTTTTGGTCTTTTGTTATTTTCTTGCACTTGATTTTTTATTTTGATTGTATCTGGTGCATAGCTATTCCACTTTGTCACGGTATCATATTGCTTTGGTTTTCATGGCCTCCTTGTTGTTGTTTCCATTCTTTCCTTTTATTGTTTTGAGTCTTTGGAATTTGTCAGGAAAGAGGAAATTTGATGGAGCTCAGGGAGAATTGTGTGGTACCCAATAGGTAATGTGAGATTCAGATGAAGATTTGTGCATAAGTGCATTGGAAGGTAAGACTGTGACAATCTATTATATATATTTGATCCATTGGTGTAAATGGACAGTGGCAGTATAGTCATGAGAAAGGTAATAGGAAAGGTGGAGTTAATGCATCTGAGAAATCAGATGCCTTGGCTATGCTGGGAACGATTGTTCTCAATGTTGTGCATGAATAAAGGGAGTTCTCTTAACCTTGACCTTGATATCTAGTAATTATGTTATGATTATGATTATGCTTATGTTTATATATGTATACATGTAGGTGTGTATGTATGTCATGTCTGACAGGGTCATCATGGATCATGATTATTAACGTTAACATTTATATGTATATATATGTGTGTATGTATGTCATTGTCTGACATGACCATGATTGTTTTATGCTAATGTTTATATATATATATATATATATATATATATATATATATATATATATATATATATATGTACCAATGTCAGTGTCTGATAGGGTTTTAAGGGATTGTTGTTATGGAGGAATGGTTTCTTACGCAGGTTAATGACATGAAGAGGTTCCTAGTCTCACGAGGAATCAAGTCGAAGATTATTCATGATAAATATATGAGGTCAATATCATGTAGATATGAATTGATATTGTATGCTTTTATTATGCCTATGTTTATGTTATGACAGGTAATGCAAAGGAAGGCATCAGAAAAATGGAAGTAGTGTGGTCTGCGACATGCTAAGACAAGCATGGATAGGACACTTGATGCAGGGTTGCTCGGTAGGATCAATGTGGTTTTGGGTGTGTTGTACTATTGTTGTGCATCTGTTGTATATGTTGTACATGTTTCACTTTTGATGTTGTGTGCATGCGGTGTGGTGTATACATAGTGTGTGTACCTATTGTTTATGCAATCTTATGTATAGGGTGTTAGTACAAATAGTGTTGTATGCATGTTTCATATTCAGTGCTGGGTATAGATGGTGCTATGTACATGTTGGATATATAGTGTTGTGTATATATTGTAATGTGTGCATGAAGGATATGTAGTTTTGTATGCATATGGTGCTTTATGCGTGTGGGATATGTGGTGTTGTGTACAGATGGTGCTATGTACGTGTTGGATATGCATTGCTATGTACATATGGCGTGGTGTGCATCAGTGTACAAGTGGTGTTGTGTACATGTTGTACAAGTGGCATTGTGTGTAGGTGTTGTTCTGTACATGTCGTGCACGTGGTATTGTGTACATGTGTTGCATACATGTCGTGTGTGTGGTACTGTGTACATGTGGTATTGTGCACACATTGTACAGTGGTGTAGTGTACATATGGCATTGTGTACATGTTGTGCAGGTGGTGGCATGTACGTGGGATTTTGTGCACACATTGTGTAGGTGGTTCTTGGTACATGTGGCACTGGCATACGTCTGGGATTGAGTGCATGTCGTACATGCTATGCTATGGGAATTTGGTACTATTTATGTGCTTTGTTTAGTCATGGAATCATCACATGTGTATTCATTGTGTTGTACTCTATGTGGGTACATGTATTATGTGATGTTGTACATCGGGTATAGACGTATGAGTTATGTTGTATATCAGGTGTATGTGTATCCATTTAGTGGTGTCTCATGTTGTCTGCATATGTATGTCTTGTGATGTACATTGTGTACATATACATGTTGTGTTGTGTTGTACACCGGACGCAGGAGTATGTACTGTGATTTTTTATGCACTAGGTGTAGGTGTATGTAATGTGTTCTGCACTGGGTGTAGGTATATGCATTGTATGTCAGGTGTGGATGTGTGTATTGCATGGTGTTGTATGTCATGTATGGATTGTAAAGGTGTGATGTACACTACGTGTGTGTGCACACAGTTGAGGAGAAGGTACTAAGTGTTGTTGAGTGTGGAAATCGATCCGATGTGTGTACAGAAAGAACAAAGGAAGAAGTAAGGATCGATTAAAGGATAAATATTGTTATATTATTTGAGTTTTACTATGCATGTGATTTATGATTCTGGTATATGATAACTATATGTGAAATATCATTCTAGTTTATGATGGTTACATGTGATTTATGATGTTGATATATGATGGTTGTGTTTTGAGCTGACCATATGTGATATGTTTATAAATGATGTTTTGATCGAACAGTTAGTTTGACTTGTTGTGTAGGAAGCGAACAAAATTGCAAGTGTACCTTATTGAAAAGCTACCAATGAGGTATGATGTGAATTTATTTCGATTATTTTAAATCTAACGAAAGTTATGTGCTTGGAACAAGAATGCATGAACATGCCCGGTTGGGTGGTTGAAATTGACTGCAAGAATTAGCAGCATCAACAAAAGGAATTAGAAATTGCGACAGTATGTTGGTAAAGCACTTCAGGAGTAGGTCCATTGTGGGAAACTGGTACCCAATAGTGTCCATTGATTTCCATGAGAATGCTATTACCAGTATGATGGTTTTGAGGTAGGTATATGCCTTGGTTGTTTGATATTTTGATGCAAGGAAGGCTTGCTAAGGAATGGACTTCTCGAGATGGGGGTGCCAACGAAACTTGGAAGGTGAGTGACTGCATAGAAGGGATTGAATAGATTTACCAAGGGAATATGTAGCAGAGGAGGGAAGGTAGGAAATATATTTGTTTTTTTCATTAGCATTTACAGATGGAATCAGATGCACATTGGGAGTGTGCCCCAGAACAGTGAGCCGATAACTGTTTGTTAAGAGGACAAGTGGCACGGGATTGTAGCGTTAGACATTGGATGCAGCATTAACTTTTCCGGTGGATTCTAGACTTCCTGGGAAGGAGGTGAATCCTGGTATTACTTTGAGGGTGGAGGTGTGAGCCTCTGGATTCCCTTGTTGCAGATGCATGCATCATATCCTTTATTTACTAGCTTAGAAAATATGCATGTGTATATGTGGTTATTGTAAATATCATAATGAGTTGTGTAATAAATCTCTAGTATGTGGTATGGTTGTTATTTGGTCATGTTGTCATGACATTTTTCTTCTGAGCAGGTCATTCCTTGTAAATACTACAACGTGTTGTGTTATAAAGCTCCATGGGCAGTATGTTTTATTTTCAGTAGTATTGTTGGTTATAGGTGTCATTGAACACTGAGGATAGTGTTCCCCCAAGGGGGAGGGTTCTGTAACAGCCCTGGTGAAAATTCCACGTAAAAATATATAATACCATGGTTGATGGGACACGTATTCCAAGCTAAATGTTGGGAAATAAATCCTATGAGGTGTTCATTTGGTTGTTTATGGCTAAGGAAATTGGCAATGGCTAAGGATTTAGAAAATCATGAGGCATTTATTGGCATTTTATTTATGAAAATAAAGGAAATTAGGAGAAAAGAAAGGTGAAAGGTCATTGTTATAGCTCCAAATCTCACTCTTATGGTTTGTGATGCTGCACTCATGGCCTAGGGCAACCCCTCCTTCCAGACCTGGTCCTAAAATTAAAAAAAACAGTGTTTTATCCCTTATACGCGACATTGCCCTGAGTTAAACATGTGTATACGCGGGTAGGCATATAGCCAACTTGCGTATATGTATTAAAACACTTCAAAAAATATAAAACTCCTTATTTTCGGGCGGAGATTGCGGGTTTTACCTGCTGATTACCTGTTAGTTCTCGTGGCCCAACTGTTCCCAACCAACTCCCAACTAAAAAACTACTTTGGGAGAGGTATAAAAAGACCTCAATGGGAAGGCCTAAGGCAGGAGAGAAGAGAAGAGAGAGAAATGTTATTATGCTGAGATTTTTCCCCTGACCAGGTCTGAAGATCCTTGTGCCTTCTGCACTTCCCCCATTTGTACAGGAAACCCTTGTTTCCTTGTGTGTTTATGCTCATCCATTACTTGTGACATCATGGAGAAAGTCATGGAAGGAGTTTGTTAAAGGCTTGAGGCTGGACGAATCCGGAAGGAAGCTTTGCTTGGAGCCAGCGAAAGGTGACTCAGGTGAAAATATTCCTTTTCTGTACTTTATTTGTCTATAATAAAAGAAACACGTGTCTTGGTTCCCGAAATGAATCTTCTTTATGTTAATGATATTCATGCTAGAATTCATATGTGAATGGTTGTTTATATTTCATAACTAACTACCTTTCTTTATAACATGAAGATGGTTTCTTTATAAGTTTTTGTCCATATACTGTTGTGTTCTTTGAATTGGTTGTTTTGCAAGACAAAAGGAGCAAGAGGAACTTGAAGAAGGGTTTGGACCCTTGAGGACCTTCTCAAATGTAGGACCGAAGGTACATACCCTTATCATAGAATCTGCTTATAATAGCATAATGGCTGCATGAATGTGTGTTTCTTTGTATAGACAACTTTCAGTCTGCTAGGGTTTCAACCCAAAAGCCCTAGTGGAACCTTTCCCTCAACAAAATTGGTGACTCTGCTGGGGATAACACTGTTGTTGTTCCTAGTTTGGGTGTTTTTCAAGCCAATCAGGGCTCAGCTACCTGTTTGCTTGCTGTTGCTGTGTGGTCTATTTTTGAACTTTAAGTTTTGCCAGTTTCTTCAGTTTGTTTTTTATTTTTCTTGAAACCTTTTATATACGCTATTTTTCTTAGTTACAGAGGCATATATACGCTTGTTTCTTTGAGTGAACCCGCGTATACGCAGGTTTCCTCAGTTACAGTCGCGTATACACGCAACCTGTACATTAGTACAGTCGCGTATATATTGCAATTTTCAAGATTTGTAAATCTATTTGTCTCTGAAGGTCTGTCTGGTGGTTTGATATGGTCTGAAACAGTCACTGTCCAGTATCAGTTGTTAGTTTTACAGTGAGCATCTTGTTCCGAATTCTCTCTGATTATAAGGAGTATTGGTCTTGTTTTTGTTGATTGCAAGCGTCATCGTTTTTTGCTAAAGCATGCAAGATTTCTTGCTAGGAATCTTGGCTGCTCTGATTCATCAGGGCAGGAAGATTGATCTCAATCTTTGTGTTAATCTTGCTTTTGGTGACTTTTTGTTTGCTTGACAAAACCACTTTTTGTGACCATCCACTTCTTTGTTTCATGAAAGTTGTCGATTGATACTTTCTTGAAATTGGTCTTTTTGATCTTTTTGGTTTTTATTGCCAAAGCTTTCATTGCTGCTTTTGATTGTTAAGAGCACCTGTAAACAAATTTATTTTTGTTGAGTTTTCATCCATTGTGTGTGTCAACTTGCAAAAGTGTTTGTTGCCTATTCTTCAATCACAAAGTTTCAGTCTTGTTGAGAGCATTTTTTGAAAAGACTCTTTTGTTGTTACTTTTGAAGAAAACTGTTTGAAAAACTTTGTTTTGCTTTCTTGAACTTTGTTTTCATTTGGTTTCCTTTTAGTGAATGAAAGTGCTTTATGTTTGTCTTGAAACTTGTTTTTAGTGTTTAGACGAAATGAATAGTAGCATCTCATATTCCATCTAGACATTTTAAGTGGCAAAATAAAAAGTGATAAGCAAGCAACTTTCATTTCTTGTTTTCAGAGTAGTTTTGAATCTTGCATCAGCATATATTTGTTGCATTAGGATAAGTTTGCATATCTTTTTAGGCATCCATAGATTTGTTAACTTTTGTGAGTGTGAATCATGAATTAACGAAAAGAAAAGAAAAATTTGTTTCATTTGAAGTTCCTCTGAACCCTGTAGAGATTACTTTTCATCGAAAAACGAAAACAAGTGCATGTGCATGTAGTTAAGTTTTTATTAATTTCTTTTGCGTCAAAAAACACCACTAGTTTCACTTTCGTTATCCCGTGACTTAAAGAACAACCTATTTTAAAATCAAGCGCTAATTAAAATTCACTAAAACTTCTTTTTTTTAAAAGTTAAATACACCAACAAGTTTTAGAATTTTAGGGCCTTGGATTAGGTGAGTGGAGAGTTAACTCTCCAAGGCCATTTAAACGTCAAACGTAGGAGTCTGATTAACGAGTGAAAATCCAATAGCGTCAGGAAGACCAGGAAAGCTTCGGAACTGGGAGTTAAGCATGAGGGTCTGTGAAGACAGGGAAGAGAGATACCCCCTCTCCTACTTGTCCGAACTTACCTCATGACTGTTCCGCCTGGCTTCTGCGACGAGTTGGTATCCATAGTTGCTACTCCTAGGGATCTGCACAGGTGGCTGCGGAGGGGAATCCCATGGCACCTGAGGTTGACGTTGCATCAGTCTCAACAGTACTACTGGAGGGCACCCTCGCAAAGCTTGGGGACTTGCACCGACGCAGGCTGTTGTTAGGAGGTCAACGTAACTTCCTCTATTACCTTCGTTGATAGGACTGGGCCCTCATCATCCCAGACTATCTTCGGAAGGCCCTTTATTTCACTTTCTTGTATTTTGGTGTCCGGTCTTAATCACCTAGAGTGGAAATACTTGGAAGTTGTTTGACTGGCTGTTATCTTTAGGGACTTTATAGTGTGTTCTCTGTGCTCTTAGTTGGCCTAGCTTTCAATTTTTTGAGTCTTTAGTTAGATCTTAACAAAAAGTTCAAAGTGGCTGACCGATCACCCAGACGGTCTCGAAGACTTCGTGGTCTTTCACCACCAAGTTTAGAGCCTTCTCCTAGAAGGCACAGAGGTAATACTACTGGTGGGTTTCATCCCACGGCAGTTGACGCATCAGGGATTGATCCTCCTCTCGGGGGCATTAGTGTGCAAGCAAGGCTTGGCACTTCCTCAGAACAAGAGAGAGACACTCCAGTTCTTTCTCGAGTTCTCTTTCAAGTGGAGAATAACATAGAGGTAGAAGAACTCTTAGAGTCATTAGCGGCTCCCAATTCTCCTCTACCATCTAGTCATCCGGACGTACTACAATACGTTGGGACTCCGACGCACAGACCGTTGGGTCTACCTCCATTCCATCCACGAGTGGAAATGCCCAAACCAATGCTTTTGGTTCTGGATTCTTCCCATTTAGCACCCATTCACAGGGTATTCCTTTAGTTCCGTTTAGTGCCGCCACGTCCATGATGGGCGGATCGGCTTCATTCCAGGGTTTTCCTTTCGAAATTGGTCATATACTACATTCCAACCCGACGGTAGGATCCATGCCTTTTTCTTCTATAGGACAAAGCATCAATCCTTTCCAAGGTTGGACTAACCCTGGGGTTAGTAGCGCGGGAACTGGGAATCCGTTTTTCGGCCAACAAGGGAATAGGCCATACTCCACGGTTAGTTCGTTTCAAAGTATTCCTCCCTTAGCTTCGGCTTGAAATCCGTATCAGGGGTTATCAACTCCTTATAATCCTTTCGGAGGAAACTTTGCTGGTTATGGAGGCTTTACGACCGGAGTTGGTCAAACTCCGAATTTTGCTGGATTACAAGGCTTGCCTTTTGGTTCAGCCAGTTCTGCTAGTTACTTCAGGTAGCCTGGTGCCTTCCAAAGTTCAGGCCAATCTTTTCAGAACTTTGGGAGTTCTGCCCAGTCTGGGTGGAATCCCCAAGGTCCTCCTAGGCTTTCGTTTCTGGCAACGTTGAACTTGCCAAATCTCACTAAGTTAACAAATGACCCAATCAAATACAATCCGACCTGGCCTCCGGTCCCAACCAAACTCCCTTCAGACATTCCAAAATTCGAAGGGAAGAGCGGTGAAGACCCAGGCGACCATGTAACCACATTCCATTTGTGGTGCTCATCTAACTCCCTTATTGATGACTCGGTTAGGTTGAGACTCTTTCAACGCACCTTGACTGGTAATGCGGCCAAATGGTATATAGAGTTGCCAGGGGGCAACTTTACATCTTTCGCTGACTTAGCCAATATTTTCTTAAATCATTTCCAGTTGCCTGTCCGTTATGATGCCGGAACTAAACTTCTGCCCACTTTTCGTCAGGATAAGGCAACTCACATTTCTGACCATATTCAGGAATGGAGACAGAGAAAGAGGCTCATTGAAGCCAAAATCCCTCCGGAGTACCGTCTCGAGTGGTTTTTGAAATCTTTACAACCCGAGATCTTCGAGGATGTCTCCATGTCTGGAGTCTATTCTGAGGAGCAAGCCATTTTTAGGGCCCAGCAATTAGAATTGATCTACTCCCAGTCTGGGATCCTACAAAAATACTTCCCAGATGCTCTTGGGTCTAAGGTTGACGTAGCTAAGTTGAAGCCAGGTCCCCACGCGGATGGTATCGTTGGGTCGGTAGACACGAATGCGGTGAACTTGTTGAACCAATTGCAGCAGTTGTCTTTACAAATTGCTTCTAACAACCAAGTCACATCGTCTAACACTCTGGCTTCCCAAACCTCTTCGATTAATGCTGTCCGATCTGATAACCCCAAAGGAAATCAAAATTCTAATGGGAAAAAGAAAGGACGAGGTAAGAAAAAGAACCAGGATGGGAAGGCTAACGCAAATAAATCCGGCAATAATGCTGGTGGTGGTGGAAATGAGTCTAGAAAGAAAGTCAAGTTTCCATGCAAGTTATGCAGTGGAGACCATTTAACTCATCTCTGCCCCAAGATTCAAGACACTCAGCGCTTGTTAGGGCAGCAAGGGACTTCTAGTTCTCAAGCTGTGTTAACCAACCCTTTTCCCCAAGGGCAGCAAATGCTTGCTGGCGCGAGTTCAAACCCTGGTACCTCCGCAGGGGGCAACCAGGAAGGGGACAAGTCATCAAATGTTTTCATGATGGGTTCTCATGCTAATGTGACCACACGGTCACGCGATTATGGTGAAGGCGAAACTTCCAAGGGTAAACTAGTTCCCGAAACTAACAACCCACTTCATATTGAGCGACCTTCTATCGAGACTATACCTCGGGTACCGAAAGGTTCCGCTAAACGCGCAACTATCAACCCTAATATTAGGGCAGCCCAGAATTACTCCATTGTTGAGGATCTAGCTCAGAGTCCATGTGCTATGTCCGCTTTAGAGGTTCTCCAGTCATGTCCTGCTCAAAGAAGTGCCTTGCTATCGGCAATGGGGGCAGTGGATCCAAGTAATTCCTTAGCTCTCACTTTTGATATGAATAATGTCAAAAAGAGACTTCCTCATCACATGGCTTTCCAGATAAAGTCTACCTACCAGAAAACGAATATTTTTCAGACGGTTATAGATGAGGGAGCTTCCACGTGTGTCATGTCTATGTCATGCTGGAAGGCCATTGGATCACCGTCGGTTGTTCCTTCACCTACCCTCTTGACAGCATTTGATGGTCATTCTCATAGGCCATACAGGATTATCCCAGCCTTTCCTATATGTGTTGGAGGGAAGGTCGTTAATATTGAAGTAGAAGTCATAGATGCTAACCTAGACTACAATCTCCTCTTAGGAAGGAACTGGGTATACTAAATGGACGTCGTTGTTTCGACTCTGTTTCGTGTCATTTTCTTTCCTCATGAGGGGAAAATCATTAAGGTTGATCAATTGGATTATTGTCCAGTTGATCCTCAAACAAGCTTTGACTCTACTATTCCTTTAGTGGGTAACCCCCGTCCGCCTACTGAGAATATAGGAGTCGGGATGTACTCTTCATTGATGGATATGTTTAATCTTCCCCCTCCTACAGCTGGAATAGATACAATTTCATCCTCCAGGGACCCTTTACGGAGAGAGTTTGTTCAAACTCCTTATTCTTCGAATCCTGGAACCTTAGCTTCATCTGTGACCACATCACGTGATGACAAGGTGGGTGGAATAGAATCTCTTATGTCTGCAGTAGAGCTTAGATGTGAATCTATCGATAACTCTGCAGATAACCATTCTACTCCTTCCTCTGGGAAAGAGATAGATGGTGATGTGGCTCATTTTCGGATCCTTGATTCCACCTCTGCATCAGATTGCTCGGATATTGTTTTTCCATCGGATGAAGCGATATTCAAAGCAATG
This sequence comes from Pinus tabuliformis, assembly GCA_031772625.1. Classification (NCBI taxonomy): domain Eukaryota; kingdom Viridiplantae; phylum Streptophyta; class Pinopsida; order Pinales; family Pinaceae; genus Pinus; species Pinus tabuliformis. Next base: position 102,801,308 of record CM062819.1, on the reverse strand, counting down.
ACGACTATAGATCGACCTTCGGAAGATTTATATCGTCGGTCACATTTTCATTCCCCTGTGCATGAAGTCAAATCTCGGTCCTCCACTTTGACTAGCGATGTTTGTACGGTCCCTTTGGCTCCAACACAGTCATTGCCGAAGGAAGTATATTGATTGGTTCGATAATCGTACCTATAAACATCCCTAGGAGTAAGTTGGTAGAGCCCCCTGACGGGCTCTACCTCAGGAAGTACTTTGCTTAGTTTTGGCCAGGCAATGGCTTCTTTGTACTTTATGTATATTTGTACATATATCGTGGAGAGTTTTTTGATATCAACACTTTTTGGTCTGTTGTGGCAGGTGTTGATGGATGATTTGGTCTATTTTGGGTTCGCCAATGGTGCTAGTTGGCACACTCAGAATCTCGCTTCCGCAGCTTGGGTACTCTTTTATCCAACTGGTCAATTGCTGGCCTCAAGAGGCACGTGTATCGGTCCTGCTTCAAACAATATGGACGAGTATACTGCCGTTATTTTATTATCCGAGGCAATCTCTCATGGGATCGACTTGTTGGTAGTGTATCTTGATTTTCAATTGATAGTGTCACAATTAAACAACATTTATCGAGTAAGGGATCCATGTTTATATCGCCAGTATTTAAGGGTGAGGTTGTTGCAAAGATCATTTACTTATATTAATTATTTACACATTCCAAATCGGTTAGCTGATTCTATCGCTAATCAAGAATTAGACTGGCACATCAATCATTCATCACAATAAAATCAAGCATCAAAAAGTCAAACTGTATATATATATATATATATCATAAAGCGTCTTGAGTGTACATATGTTTGTCCAAAAATATACAAAATTGGGACTCAAATGCCCATAATCATGTCCGGCATATCTAACGCCTCGGCTCAGGATGAGCGGCTAAGTAGGTAACTATCGCATTGGCCACGCACCGAAAAGTGCAATCCTAGTCACGTGGCATGCCAACCACATGACGCTGCATATCCTCAGGAAGGTCCTCTATGGCAGCCATCGGTACTTGGCAGCTCAGTCTCGCCAAGTGTCGCTGGACGTTATGTAGAGTCCGTTCTGTATCAGCAGCCACCTCTTCGGCTCCTCGGCCGTGCCGTCCATGCCGCGGGAACCCATCTGGTCGTACCGACCCAATGTCTGGAACATGATCATCATATCAGTCATTTGAATCTCATCAAAAATATTTTTCAAAATTCATCATTATATTTGAAAAATCCAAAAAAATCATAAAATCAAAAAATTCTTACCAATGTCACCCCATGCTGCGTTCGGTGGTAATGCTAGATCAGGATCTCCTCAGAAATCCATCCTAGCATAGGGGTAGTCATCTACGGAGATGATTTGCTGATCCCACCAGGTAAAGAAGTCGTCGTCGAAGGCAGTCCTTGGGACCTCCCCACCCCCCAGACGTTTCATCAGATCAGCCCACCGGCCCATGCATGGATCTCATGGGGTGCTGATGGAAACTGCTACCCTGGGGCGGAGTGCGGGAACCTTCTCGAAAAAGAAAGTACACAGGATAGTCCTATATCCAAAGTTTTTAGTGTGACCCCTCTTGATAGAAGTGAGCTGGCTCTTCATGTTGGCCAGAAGAGGAGTACACCAGTCGAACACAGTAGTGAGACAGTCAACTGCCACGCTCATGGTTAGCTGTGACGCCTGATGTAGAGAGGATGATCCGTTCACTCGAGCTATGGTGAACAAGATTATCCTAAGTGATAAACTCGCCACATGTGTGATGGAAATCTGGCTCCCAACCTTCTTGGGATGTCTCGGGCAATATATCTGTACATAGTCCTCTATCGTGAGAATACTTCGTGTCCTGCCTCGGGAATGTACTACCTCTCCCCTTCGGGAAAGGCCCATGATAAAATAGATATCCTCCACTTCTACCCTGAGCGGCATCTGGTCGATCATAAAGGCTTCCTCCTCGACGTCCCAATAATCAATGAGCATCTCAAGCAGATGCATGTTTGCTTTCATATTCGGTAGTTTGAAAAATTTAAGCAAACCGCATCCCCGTAGGGCTTCCAAAGCATCAGGATCATTCATGACTTCATTATCCACCACTGTGTGCTCTTTTTCACGCCAGGTGATCGACATTCTGAGAAAAAAATGATTTGTAACCGTTAGTTTTTGTTTAAAAATGGTTCGCGACGTATACACGGGTCCCTGTGCACACAGTCGCGTATAGGGCCCGCGTGTACGCGGGTTCAACATTATCAACCCGCGTATATGCCACGGTGAAATTTTTGGCAAAAATTCAACGGTGAAACATTAATTAAAAGTCTTAAAACCGGTCACAATCAATTGCAAGCTAAGTATAAGAGTTACCTAGAGGGTTTTGAAGAATTTGAATGGTTGAATATGGCTATGGGAAGTTTTCTCCTTTTGCTCCAAATCCTTTGCTCTCAAACTCAAATGGTGAAAATGGTGAGTCAAAAATCTCTTTTATAGGTTTTGAAAATGCAAAATTTTTTCAAAATTTTATTTTATTTGGCCTCATGTGACTTTTAACTTGGGAGCTTGGAATGTCGAGAATGGTTTGATTTTCAGGACATTTTGGACGCTTTTCGACAGTTTTGAGACGGTTCCATCACTGTTGACCCGTTATGGCAGGTATCGTTTTCTCACTGGCATATAGGTTAGGGACACCATTTCTCCGTTGCATTATGAATACTACCCTCCATTTGCCGATACATCTGCCATAGCGTCAATCCCATCGTGTTATGGTTCGTAAGCCATCTTCACTCGCCGATTCTTTAAATCATGACACGATGGTAGAGCCATCCTTTACATGGGCATCGTAGTTAGCACCTCACTGACATTTGTTGCCCATGCTGCTCCGATTTGAGTAGGCTTGGGAGTCCTCTGTAGTCCCGCCATGACTTATGCGTTGAAGACTCATTCTTCTTAGCTTCTCCGCTTTGTTCTGGCCTTATACCCTAGAGGCTCCTTTGTGTTGAGTTGTACTACTGCATTGCATGTTGACCACTTGCACCCTTTGGCCTAGAGCCGGCTTCACTTGGACTCGTGTTTAAGCCAACTTTTGACCATGACATCTGCAAAAACAACCTTGCATCCCTTTGACTTCTGCAGCTTGACACACCTTGACCTGTGGAAGGAACACACCTTTGAGTGTCACTGACCAGTTTTCACCTCCCTCCATTGAGCATAGGAACGTTCCATTCCCAGGAAGTAGATCATCTGTTTCACCGACACTCGTTCTTTCCATTGTACCATAGCATTCTTTTATTCTTTTTCCAGCTTAACAAAAAAAGACAAAAAAATTAAATATTCCAAAAAGAGTGGGAACGGGATAGTATTTCCATTTATTGTTGGTAGCTAGAGTCAGTCGTGTCACCCTTGAACAAAGCACTCAAAACAAAGTCTCCTCCATTTGGGCAGGATTTAGTTTGACTTAGGTGTGCCTTAACCTTGTTATTGAGTCAGTTCTCCCCTGATTGGTTATCTCTTCCAATCATATGGAGGGTTCGTTCGTGCGTCCTACATGGCGAACTTATACAGAGTCATCATATGCTGCCACATAGTCACATTGAGTCGTGCTTTTGTTCAAGGGAAGTTAGCCTGAGTCGGCCTCTCTGCGGTGTCTCTTGACTCATTTTTCAGCCGGCCATCCCTGGTTGTCAGTGTCATGTCTATCATCACATCAGTTTTATTGGTCCTTTACTCGTGCTGGTTTGAGAAGGTCTCCATTGACTTCTTGCTGGCGAGTCTTCTCCTTATCGACGACGACATCTTGCTCTGAGGACAGGCCTAGAGCCGCACCCTGGCCCTATTTTCATTATTGATAGGTCACCTTGTGCTCAGCATTGTTCAGTATCATGGGTCTTTGACTGAGTGGTTTCCCTTGTGTTCGACATCATCTTACATTATCACACATTGGGATTCGTGTAGTACCTTGGTTTCCATTTGACCCTATTGGTGGATACCTCGCCTCTGTGTCAGCTTTCATTATTGGTTGGTTCAGAGGGTTTCTATCGTGCGCTAGCCACATCTTGTGTACGCCGGAAACGTACTTCGGTTGGGTTACTACATCTCTTTCGTCCGATTCCTTCCACATTATTGGCCTACGGGTTACACTCGCGCTAGATTGATGAAGGATGCCTTAATTCCTTCCTTCTAGCGGATCTTTCCCTATCGACTCCGACTCATTGCTTTGGGGCAAAGATCTAGAGTCCATTTGGCAGTACCTTGGGGTATGCAGTCATTAGTGGCAGATCCTTCGCTATCGACAGTGGGAAACCATCATTGTCTCCTGATCGATAGATTCTTACAGGTGTTCGACTCCAGCTCATCTATTCACACTTGTTAGATTGTACTGGGTACCTTGATGCTCATTATCATTATCGGTGAGTAGTCTCGCATTTTTTAACAGTATACATCAATGACCGGTAATCAAACGATTTCTCACATGGTCAACTTCAGATCATTTATTCCCATGGTGTAGAAATGTACCACGGCGGTCGGTGAAGACCTTAGGTTGTATCAGCATTCATTGGTTCACTTGACAGTTGCTCCTGTTGCTGCTAGTTGATACCACTCCACCTTATATGTTGCAGTCAGTTACGACGACATTCTATATGCTGGCACCTGAGTTTACGGTGTAGTACCATCTTATTCCATCATGTTCAGTTGGTACCTTTTGGGATCAGTCTTTGATATCAGTGATCCGTTGCATCTTTCAGCATCATTGACAGTCTTATATGTGATATTCAGACATGTACTTGTTCGATCATGATCAGATGATCCATTATGTATTTTCCAGTCATTTATACTTGTATACTTAGTGGATCCACTTGTACTTGATATGCAGACATGCTTTACTTTTTCTGATCATGGGTATGCCCGCCTCAGACAGTGTTTCTTTCTGATCTCCTTTTGTGGCTTGGCAGGCTGAATTCTGGTGAAGTCCTCCTCGGTTTTGGATAGACTTCCTTTCCATGTACTTGCATAATACATTTCGGCCATCATGTACCCCTTCTGACCTCATATATTAAGGGGCATCTATTATAGCTCCAAATCTCACTCTTATTGTTTGTGATGCTGCACTCATCGCCTAGGGTAACCCCTCCTTCCAGACCTGGTCCTAAAATTAAAAAAAACAGTGTTTTATCCCTTATACGCAACATTGCCCTGAGTTAAATGCGTGTATACGCGGGTAGGCATATACTCAACCTGCGTATATGTATTAAAACACTTAAAAAAATATAAACCTCCTTATTTTCGGGCGGAGATCGCGGGTTTTACCTGCTAATTACCTGTTAGTGCCCGTGGCCCAACTGTTCCCAACCAACTCCCAACTAAAAAAATACTTTGGGAGAGGTATAAAAATACCTCAATGGGAAGGCCTAAGGGAGGAGAGAAGAGAAGAGAGAGAAAGGTTATTATGCTGAGATTTTTCCCCTAACCAGGTCTGAAGATCCTTGTGCCTTCTGCACTTCCCCCATTTGTACAGGAAACCCTTGTTTCCTTGTGTGTTGATGTTCATCCATTACTTGTGACATCATGGAGAAAGTCATGGAAGGAGTTTGTTAAAGGCTTGAGGCTGGACGAATCCAGAAGGAAGCTTTGCTTGGAGCCAGCGAAAGGTGACTTAGGTGAAAATATTCCTTTTCTGTACTTTATTTGTCTATAATAAAAGAAACATGTGTCTTGGTTCCCGAAATGAATCTTCTTTATGTTAATGATATTCATGCTAGAATTCATATGTGAATGGTTGTTTATATTTCATAACTAACTACCTTTCTTTATAACATGAAGATGGTTTTTTTATAAGTTTTTGTCCATATACTGCTGTGTTCTTTGAATTGGTTGTTTTGCAGGACAAAAGGAGCAAGAGGAACTTGAAGAAAGGTTTGGACCCTTGAGGAGCTTCTCAAACGTAGGACCGAAGGTACGTACCCTTATCATAGAATTTGCTTATAATAGCATAATGGCTGCATGAATGTGTGTTTCTTCGTATAGACAACTTTCAGTCTGCTAGGGTTTCAACCCAAAAGCCCTAGGGGAACTTTTCCCTCAACAGTCATAGGTTGCACCTGAGCAGGAAATTGAAGGAAAATAATGGAAAATGAAGAAAATAGAGGCCTCATTGATAAACAAGCTTTTGATGATCAATGGGAAAGGCTTGATCAATTTAGTTTTGGATCTCTTTCATTATTCTCTCTCTCTCTATCACTCTAGGACACTTAGAGTTTCTTGGAGCACTTTTGCATTGGAGCAAGAAAGGAAAAGAAGGTAAGAGGAAGCAAATATCAAGAAGGGAAAGGTAGGATCAAGAAGCTACAATAGGCTTCACTGTAGGTATCAACTTTCATGTGTATTTTCCTTGCTAGATTTGGAATGCATGGGATTTCATGTGTTTCTTTTCTACCATGGCATGGGTTTTGCGAGGTGTGACCATATTTTCAGCCTAGCCTTTCCATTTCCTGATAGCTTTGATGGGATGGGTTCTCTCATATGGTTTATGTGGGATGGTCGGGTTGGATTCAAAGCTAAGTGGGGCATATATTTGAATTGACAAACACATGGTCTAGTGGTCACTAAACCGGACGGAGGATCACGAAGCCACTGGCCTAGTAACCCTTGAACAAGACCATGGGTTGTTGTAAAGCCATATTGTGTGCCTCATTAGGCCTAGGAATCCTTTCTAGTGAATGGTAGGGTATACAGTAAAGCCAGGAGGTGGATTTTCTCTCTGTTGGGCCTAGTGATCCCTGGATGGGATGCCCAGTAAATCCTAGAGAGTATGTCTCAGTGTAGGGACTAGTGATCCCTAGATCAGACAGTGAATGCATGGTAAAGCTTGAGAGATTAGGAGGCACTCAAATTCCTCATGGTGTAGGCTAAGAACTTCGGTGGCATCCATGTTGATTGATTTTTTTTTGTGTATTCTACTAGTCCCACACTCATGATTGGAATATGGCATGGGGATGATTGGCTAAAGAGAGACTTGGCTCAACCAATCTATGGTTGGGTGGAACGTGGTAGTCCCATCTCTAGTTAGTTCATTCCATTCATTAATGATAAATTCATTCCCTTGATTTTCATGTGTAAATGCACTGACGTATATATGGATTTTGATGGCTGATATGTTTATGGTATTTCTATTCCTATATGCTAGTTATATGTACATTTTATGACAACATATATGTATGGCCATCAACATGTTTTTACTTGTATATGAATGGATAATGTGTCTATGACCTAATATATGATAATGGAGCAAATGAAATGAGGGAAAAATGGTTCATAGTGGTTCTCAGATAAGTATGAGATCCCTAAACTTAATTCTTTTGTTTACACCTATAGGATACATGTTGATGATATGTTTGATGAAATTCCTGTCATGGCTAGTAGGGGCCTAGTTATGGTATTGTTCAGTTTATTGCTTTTGCATCATTGTTTCCCTGTATTTTTACTGATTCTAAGATATCACTCAATTCTAGGCAGTAGCCTAAGAGCTGGGTCTGAAGAAGTGGCTTAAATCCTGGGGTTCCTGGCACAAAACTAGAAATTTTGGTCATTGGTCGGTGGAAGGCAAGCCTGTGAGAGTGAATTTGGGTTGCTGGTCTCTCCCTTACCCATAGCATTAGAGCAACTATGGCCTAAGAGATCCAAAATAGTAGTGGGACCCAGGGATAGGTTGTCTAAGTGGTTTCCTTATCTCCTGAGGGTTTTGTTGATGATGTTTGATGAATGTGTGTGATGTTCCATCTATTCCACTTCCTTAAGGTCACATAAGAGGTCAAATTTGATCATAGTAGCCTATGATGTCATTTTTAGCCCGCTTGGCATGTTTACTTGGGTGGATGTAGGATGAGGGTGTTAGAACACGTTATTTACTTGTTTTTTACTTTTTAGAGACCTTAGGTTTGGATTGTGAATATTATTTGATTTCATGATAAAATTTCATCTTAGCTGATTCATCATGGAAGTGGCATAGAATGCAGGGTAAACTCCCTAAATTTACACCTAGTCAATTGGAAAAGATTAAAACTGAAAGGTCAAAATCAACGGGATCTAGAACCTCAAAAAAAGCTAAAACATCTACAGTTTTACAATTTGAGACAATAGAAACTTAAGTGAATCCAGTGCAAGGAGTAGAATCAGACTTGGTTCATTTTGGCCTAGAAATGACTGAAGTTATTCAATGTGAATTTGATACTGGTGAAGGTTCCGACACAAAACTAACCGAACCAGAAGTAGAAGAACTTGAGTTTGATATTTCTAAACCTGAATCACCTTCAGTTGTTATAGCTCCTACTCTTGATCCACCTTCACCTCGAAGGAAACTTATAATTACGACTGGATTACCACTTGGTTTGATTAGTATTGAAGATATTACTAGGAATGAGGAGGAAGAATCACCTCGTAATCCAGTTATAACTAATGAAACTTTTGATCCAAGAGTTTTTCCAAGAGTTCCTTTTGATCCTTTCTGACTCGATCCTTGGTATTCTACCCCTTTGAACTTTTTAGGTCCTAGTTTTCCACCTCACTGCATTCCTTTTTATTCACCGAGATGAACCATGTCAGAAATTCCTCTTGGGAGGAAACCTACTGGTTCACCTATGTTTACCAGCTCTGTGGTGTCATTATTGTATGGTGATCCTTCAGTCCTCCTAGATACCAGTCACTTACTAGGAATTTTTCAGGAGCTACTCATTCTCCTCAACCTTCTACTTGGTCATCTAGTTTATCTACATCTACTATTCAGAGCATGACATCCATGCCTGAAGCATATTTGACATTAGACCAATATTTTCACATGGTATCTAGTAACTTCGGTAATCCTCAAGTAATCCCAACTGGTGTTTATTACCTACCGGCGGGGAACCCACCTTATCCTCCACTTCGAGGACAACCTATTGTTGGATATTACCCTACAATTGGAGGAAAACCTTTTCTTGGAACTTATGGTCAGATACCTCAGCTTGGTTTGGGTCAACCTGTTGTGGCTTATCCTTTGATTAGTACTCCTTACCCTGGGATGAATACTATTTGGAACCATGCTTTTTCTCAAAAGCTTGTTCCAGTTGCTCAACAAGTGTCAGTTTATCAACCTGTTCAACTTATCGGACAATCTATTCCTCAAATACCTGTTCCAAGTATTGTTGTACCTATCCAATAGCGTATCCAAGAAAGTTCGCAAACACTTATTCAACAACCAACTCAAAAACCTGTTCAACAGCCAATTCAAAAACCTATTCATATTGGACTTCAAACACCTGTTTCGCAACCGGTTCCGAGATCACCTCAGAAACCTATCCTAGGAATATCACAAATGACTGTTCAAGTTACCCCTCAAATACATGTTCCACAAACTGCATAGGCCATCCCTCAGGAATCTACATATCAAACTGGTCCTACTGCCCAATCTACACCATAGATTCCTATTAGAAAACTTGGTATGGGGACAATGCAAACACCTTTTCAAGGCTAAGATTTTCAAAGCCCACTTTTTTAAGGTCAATCTTTTGAGGTTCCACCTTTTCAAGGTAAATTTTTTCAAAGTCCACCTTTCCAAGGAAAACTTTCCAAAGCCAACTTTTTCAATGTCAGTTTATCCAAAGTCAACCTGTTCAAAGTCAATTTGTTCAAGGTCAACCTTTTCAAGCTCAACCTATACATGAGATATATTACTTGGGTCAAATGGGTCAAAGTAAACCTTTCCAGAGTCAACTATAGCCCGATCATACTTATCAAGTTCTTGTTCAATGACAACCTGGTATGATTCACCCTGGTTACCCTAGAGGAATGAAAATTCCAACCGCACTGGCTATTCCAGGATATCCTTGGCATCCTCCTTCAAGGATTGGACTTAACCCTCAAGGTTATAAAACTATACAACAAGACCCTAACCAGAAGTTACCGTTCATTGCAACCCTAGATTTACCAAACTTATCCTGACTAATGAATTATGATATTTTTTGGACGGAATTTCCTACTAAGTTACCGAGTGATATATCGAAGTTTGAGGGAATATTAGGAGAGGACCCAATAAATCATGTGATGGCATATCATCTTTGGTGTGCATCGAATTCACTAATCGATGATTCTATCAGACTTCACTTTTTCCCTATGAGCTTTAACTGGTTTGACAGCCAATTGGTACATTGAATTACCTCATGCTTATTTCCATAACTTTAACTCTCTAACAACAACAATTTTGACCCATTTCCATATACTAATTCAATATGACACTGGTACCAAATTTTCTACTTCCTTAAAATAATCAAAATCCACTTACATTTCCAATCATATACATGAATGGAGATGTAGGCATTGATTAGTCAAAGCTTTTATTCCATATCAAAATTTACCTGAAAGGTTTACGAAGTCATTGCCTCCTGATATCACTAAGGATGTTGCTAAGGGTGGTATTGTGATGGAAGAGAAGGTAATTTCTCATGCCCAGTACTTAGACTTATTCTATACCTAATATAGAACCTTGTACAAGAAAATCTCGAATTTACCTCGCCCAAAAATTTTGTATGATCAATTAGATTCAAGTCCTATATGATCTAACGTCGTTGATGATGTAATAGGTTTTGTTAGCCAATAGTCTAAGGGTAAAAAGAATAATTCTAAAATTACTCAAACTTTTTCCATACAAGATTCACCCATTGAAAACCTTTCTCTTGAAACTACTTACGAGATTAATGCCATAGAATCATCTACTAGAATGAACCAATCATTTGGAGGTAAAAATTAGGGGAAAGGAAAAACGAAACAAAATGCTTCTCCAAAAGAGACACCCGATAAAACTAAACCTACTGAAGAGAAAATAAAACCTCGTTATCCTTGCCTTATATGTAATGAAGATCATTATACAAAGGAATGCCCACATCAGGTAGAGGTTACCAAATTCATTAAAGGTTCTCCAACTCCCATTGTTTTGAAGGATCCCTTTCCTTCTCAAGACAGCAAAATGGTTTCACATAACACATCTTCTTCTTCCACATCGCAAGATATCATGATGATGTCTTCACAACAAGTTATGGTAGCAACAAGATCAAAATATTACAGATCTAAGGGTCTTGTAGTCAATGGGAACGAGACTAGTTCATCTAGTCAACCTTCCAGTTCAATTCCTCCTCCTCCTTCTAAACCATTACAGATTGAGAAACTAAATCCTGACATGATGATTCGACCACCTCCCAAAGGTGTTCTTTGAAAATTGTCTTTCAACCCACATGCTAAAGCTGCTCAGAACTAAAACATTTTTGAAGACTTGGCTATGTCTCCTTCAGAAATGTCAGCTCTAGAAGTGTTACAAACATGTCCAACATAAAGAAAGTTATTATTGTCAGCTATTGGAGTGATTGATATACAGGATTCTAATCTTATTATTTTTTATCTTGAAATTCATATACCTAGACTCCCACATCAATTGGCATTCTAGATTCCAGTTTTTGTCAAAAATAGACGAGTTTTTCGCACAATTATTGATGAAGGAGCTTCTATGTGTATGATGTATATTGCTTCTTGGAAAGCTTTAGGTTCTCAAACTATCAATCATTCACCTACCCCTCTAAAAGGATTCTAATTGAATGTGTTTTCGTCCTTATGGAATCCTAAATGATCTACCGATAGAGTTAGAAGGTAAAACGACCACAATCGAAGTTCAAGTTGTTGATGCTCAACTTGCCTATAACCTTTTTCTTGGTTGAAGTTGGACCTATGTTATGTCTACAGTGGTATCATCACTTTTCCATATGATACAATTTCCTCATCAAGGAAAAATAGTTAAAGTAGGCTAGTTGTCTTACTACACTTCTAACGCTAACTCTACAGGTAACGTACCTTTCATCGGAAAAACGAGTACTCCTTATGAGGATATTGCTATTGGTTTTTGCAAGGGCTCATCATTGATGGGAACCTTTCCACTCCCTTGTTATGAATAAAAATATTCATAAATAATATATATATATATATATATATCTATCTATCTATATATATATATATATATATATATATATATATATATATATATATATATATCTATATATATATATATATATATATATATATATATATATATATATATATATATATATATATATATATATATATATATATATATATAGATGTTGGGATAGGGTCAATTTTGGGATAGTTTAATCAAATTTTCAATAGAATTTTGTAGAGAATGTAAAGTCACCGCGAAATGTGAAAGCAGAGTGCGGAGCTAAGTAGGAGTAGAAGGGGCTTTATCCCCTTGTATAGGTAAGTGATAGGTCTGTTTCAAGACTCACCCATAGGCCGTGGGCCATGGTATTGTATTAGAAAGGCTATAAATATTTGATTCATAGCGAGTATAGATATCATATCTTTTGGGAAAGAACAAGTGTAAGGTCAAGTGCTAAGGCAGGAGAGCTTTGTTTTCCTGTACTTAGAAGAAAGGGAAAGGCTCCTGCAGTTAAGTGTGTGGAGACCTTGGCAAGTCCGTAGCTGAGTACGTGGGCCCCTGCAATTGGGTGTGTAGGGTGGAAGAGTCTGTAATTTGAATGTTGAATCTAATAAAGATAGATTTTGGACCAAATCTATTACATCTGCGTCTTGTTCTTAATTCTGTTAAATTTATGCATTATTTCTTAATGATCTATTTTCTATGAAGTAAAGAGTATCTTCTGTGCAAATTTGTTGAAACTTTAACATTTATGCATGAAATAAGTAATTATCTGTTTTTACAAAGCTAGTAGATAAATCTCTTATGATAAATGTTTGAAGCGGGTAGTTATGCGTGAAGGCAAATCTAGGGATATTATTTACTACGTGAAAGTTGTAAATTTTCTTCTTTTAGGTTTGAAAATCCTGATCATAGACCTTCACGAAGGTCTAAAATCCATTTGGATAGGGTTTCCGTAGTGATCCATAGGATGATATAGATCTGCGCAAAGGCTGATCAGAGCTACAAAGGCCTTAGGTTACATATCACACGGTCTCTGGATGCAGAAACCTGGTTCTAGCATCCCCCAATACCGCTTTGAGTGAGACTGAAACCTACACTATGTAGGTTGTTGCAGAAAGGGCTAACAATTAGGGTTTTGTTGGTTGGCGTGAACAACTCTAAACCTGGGTTAGGCCCCCTTAAGGCAACAAATGGTTCCATTTTCAGGATCAAGATTTGTCTAAGAGATATGTGATAAATGGTTTCCTACAAAGAAAGAGATTGAGAAGTGGATTGACTGAAAAGTGAACGCATTTGCGCCTTAAGAGAACAGAAGCCCTAAATTGTGCAAGGAGAAGTGGTTGCATAGATATTTATATAGAGACGAGATTGAATTGTTCTTCTATTTCATCCCTGACGAACTACACGAGTGGTTGTCTATATTGGCCGATAGTCAAGGGAAGTGGAGGCTTGATTTCCCTATAGTGTTGACTCCGAAACTAGTGCGACGTTTAGAAGCATCAGGAAGCAATATCGCATAGGTCGTGGATCATTGGATTGATCACACGCTTGGAAGTTTTGTGACTGAGTTCACAATCGATAGAAATATCAGCTATAGAGAAGCGGAACATAGGCTCTTTAAGGGACTATGAGGTAAGTATTTGAAATCATTAAAAACTTGGATTAAAATGTTGTTATGTGAAAATAGGGTTATGCAGTTACCTTGATGTTTGGGGCTACAAAAAGTGGGAGATTCTTTAGAAGAAATGAAGGAACAAGATCAGAGTACAGTCTTCTCATTGAACCCCCTTCAAGTGATGACGAAGGGATGATACTAACTACACTGTGAAGTGCAGTTCAATTAATTAAGCAGGGTATCCTGAGGATACCTCATCCGTCCACTCCACCTCCACCTCCACCTCCACCTCATATGCCTACACCTTCACCTCCACCTCCACCTCCACTTCCACCATTCAACATGGTGAACGCGATGAAGATGTTGGTTTTTAAAGGGGTAGGGAGCGAAGATCCTGAACATCTCTGGTTTGTTGCAGGAGCTGTATGGATAACACAGTAGATTACAAATGATAGCATCAATAAAGCACAACTAGTCACAACCTTACAAGATCATGCATTGACATGGTACATTAAGTACTGCACTGATAATCCCACCGCAACGTTGGCAGAAACCCAGCAAGCTCTGAATAAGGAGTTTAGAAAGCCTAAGTTAGAGGTGCATTCGGTGACTGAATTTAAAGAGATTCGAAAAAAGGTAGATGAGACACCTTGGGATTTCGATCAAAGGTTGAAATTCCTGATCAGGCAAGCCAATATGGTGATTACAGATTCCCAGCATCATGACTGGTATATAGCGTCACTCTTGTCGCACTTAAGAGTGCCTTTGTCACAACAAAAGATAGAAATGCAAGTAGAAGCCTCAGAAATTGCGATGAGGATGGACATCTCGCCCGTACAGGATATAGACCTTGGAGTGAAATAGATTCACTCACAGCTGGAAAACCTACACTTGGAGTTGCAGATCCTGAAGAAAGGAAAGGAAGCCTAGCTAGAGGTGTGCACCGAAATGTGGTGCTTGAAATGCAAGAGCCATGGGCACGATAAGGACCATTTCCTAGTTTATAAGAACTATCTTATTGGGGGAGGGCCTACTCACCTGAAACGAGAGAGTAATGTTGGGCCAAGCACGGGAGCTACACCATGGTGTGCTATCTGTCAGGTTACAAGACAACATGCGATTGATAATTTCCATTTACTACAGAAGTTTGTACATACCCCTCATTAGTTGTTTTGAAATTTCTGTAAATTTGTAGGTCATGACGAATGAAATTGCATGAGTTATGAGCTGATGATGGATAGAACCCCTACCTATCGAATTCACGTAGAAATCTGGCCTTAGGATGAGGGCACAGGAGCAGCAAGTGGAGGATTCCAAGGCCAAGGACGAGGAAGAGGGGGTGGACCTGGTCGAAGATGTGGCCAGATACTTTTCTATAACTATTGTAAAGTAGTACACTTCGTGCAAGATTTCACAAACACCACACATCCATCATGTAAGTATTGTCAAAAGTTTGACCATGTGATAGAAGAATGTCTGGTCCTCATGGAAAATATGCAATAAAAGAAGGCGTAGCCCTAGCAGCCTACACAAAACATCCAAATGATGAGGGAAGAGCCCCGCGAAGAAGATTAGAGTATAAATATAGTAACAAGGAGTGGTATGGGCACTGGTGCAGATAAGGGCAAGTAGCTTGAGGGTGATGGGTGGGTGCGCAAGGATGTTAAGAAAGAAATAGAATTTGACCTTAATCACGCTAAAGAAATCTTCATGGAAGCAAAGAAGAACTTCGCTGAGCCATCCACTTCAGGAAGTCAGGAGAAAATGCCAGAAACTAGTACAACACAAGAAGTAGATCCTTCAATCTTAGCTACTTTTCTAAAGACCTATATGAAGTTACTCTGTGATAAGAAAGTATTAGAAGGGTTGCAAGAGTCAATCCACAAGTGCACAAATAAATAAAATACCCCTGCTAAACAACACACTGTGAGAAAAATTGGTAAGAATAAGAAACGAATGGGGCGCGAGATGAGGCTGATTTCGCAAATAGGAGACTATGAAATGGACCAGGTAATCTTTGATCTAGGGTCTAATACAGACGTCCTACCTATGTAGACATGGGAAAGGATGGGGAGACTTGTGTTGCAGTGGTCTCCTATTCAGCTGTGCACGACAAATCAATAGAAGATTATTCTGATGGGGTGATTATATGGTGTAACGGTAGACATTGAGGGCGCAAGAGCATTGGCTAAATTTGAGGTCATTGAAATAGTGGATGACGGTAACTCATACCCTGTGCTACTAGGAATTGACTGGGCTTTTGATATGGACGTAGTAATCAACTTGAAGAAGTGGAAAATGACATTTGAACAAAAGTCGCTTAGGGTTGTAGTCCCATTAGACCCTGTTGAATGAGTGCATTATACTGAACCTTTTCGCGAACTTGTGGAAAGTGATGATGATCTAGATTAGATATAAAATATAATAGTGTGAACTGAATATTGGATCAATCCTACAGCCAATGGACGATTTGAGTGGGACATGGATAGCTCCTACACCTCAGACTTGGATGAAGAGATTAAACACTGGCAGAATCGGTTGCATGAAGTATATACACTCCATTGCAATATGATGACTAAGACATTATGGTGTGTCTCAACTAAAGTAAGGAAGCTTCCACATTATGATGGTTTGACTGATGTGGATCTATTTTTAGATGAATTTGAACAGGAAGTACCCGAGGAACATCACTTCCAAGCACTGGAGTTGGCACTGCGCGCTATGCCTGCCCATTGGTGGGGTATGCCCAAGGAGAGATTCGTTGGATGGAAGGAATACAAAATAATGATGAGGTTAAAGTTTAGGTATGCTAATACTTGGATGATAGAAAATTACAGTGGGAAGGATGATCCACATGATCATATGGCATGGTGGACTAAGTCCTGGGGAGAATAACCACAACCATAATGGGTTCACATTTTTTTGTCATACCTTAGATAGAATCCCAATGAACTGGTATTTGGAAACGGAGCTTCGCCATGGGATGGCTGAATGGGACATCTTCAGAGAGATTTTCTTATTGACTTTCAACTTTGAGGACGGTTTTGAATGCATTGATGAAGCGCTCCAGGAGATAAAAGTAGCTATATTTAGAACGCTAAAGGAGTCGGTCGAATGGGCTCAGCCGGATTGGAGTACATAGTCTTGCCATACGCTAGAATGTTACAATGTGACAGTTGAAGAAGAAGAAGACCCACAAAATATTAACATTCTAGAGACAGAAGGACAATGTGAAGTTGAAGGACTGAAAGCAGAAAACCTGGATATATCAGAGCCTTTTAAAACTAGACAAGTAAATATTGGATTTGAAGCAGAGCCAGAGTTCGTGAAGATAGGAGACTATTAAGATGAAGATACAGTCGATAAGGTGGCTAAACTACTACACTAATACCAGGATCTATTCCCAAAATTGTTTTTGGATCTAAAGGGGATTGTTGGAGATTTGCGTGTTATGAAGATTACGTTGAAACCAGACGAAAAGCCTGTTAAGCAGAGACCTTATCGTCTCAATCCAAAGTATAAAGAAAAGGTGCACCAAGAGCTTGATAAGATGATGGATTTTGGTATTATTGAACTAGTAGAGGAATCCAATTGGGTAAGACCAATGGTTGTCCAAGAGAAGAAACAGAAAGGCGAAATCAGGATATGCATAGATCTAAGAAAGCTGAACTATGCATGTGTTGGGCATGGAATCCCCCCACAACATGGTTTGAGGCTCAAAGCCCAAGTTTTGAGTAATATTATTGTAAAAACTCCGCAAATTGCATGCGTGGAGTGTGAATTGTATGTTAGAGTCATAGGGCTGTTCGCCCTAAGTTTTGAATGTAGTTTCAGCCTACCCATGTTCTGTGAACCATGGGATTGTATAAATAGAGTGAGGCTATAAGTTGTAAAGTAGTGAAAAAACCAAGGGATGGAGTCAAAAGGATAGCGAGCATAGAGCAAGAATCTAGTATCTTGGTTCGTAGTAGTAGGAAGAGGCTTTGCAGATGAGTGAGCAGAGGCCTAGTAGAGTCTGTAGCTGAGTGCGCGGACCCCTGCAGCTGAGTGCGCAGGGTGGAGTTGAGTCTGTAACCAAGGAAGAAAAATAATAAAGAGAAGTTTATCTAAATTTCGTGTATCTGTTCTTATGCTATTACATGTTTGATATCAATTGCAATTATACTGTTTATTTATTGCGCGTTGTTGTATGAATGGTGAATATTGGTAAGTATAAATGAAAACATATAGATAAGCTAAGTTAATCAACTAATATCTGGTTACTAGTAAGGATTTGGGTAATAACACTATTCGGTCCCCAAGTAGGGCTGCTAGGGCAACATCACTGGCTGTGAAGTACTGATAAGTGCGGGTAGCAACGTGCATGCAAGGTCAAACCATGGACCACTTGGAACCCTTTAGACATCCCCTGGGTGCTGGAACCTGGTTCTAGCACCCTCCCATACTACTTCGGGTGATACCTTAGTCCGCGTTCCACAGACTGTTGCCGAAAGGGCCAGTAGTACTGGGATTTATTTGGCTAAATCACCTCTGAACCTGGGTTAGACCCCAACAAGCCAACAACATGCATGCATGATCTGTTTCCAACACCATTTACAGATGAAGTGTTAGAGAATGTTGGAGGACAGGAGGCTTATTCATTTACTGATGTCTTTTCAGGATATCATCAAATAAATATCGCGGCGTAATATCGAAGCAAGACAATCTTCATGATAGAGTGGGGTTGCTTTCAATATACAGTAATTCCATTCGGATTGAAGAATGCGCCTACAATCTTCTCCCTAGTAGTAATCGCGACATTTAAGGAATTTATTCATAAATTTTTGGAGGTTTATTTTGATGATTGGACTGTGTTTGGGTTGGTGAAGCACCATGTTGTGAGTCTGCACCTTATGCTGGATACATGTCGAAGGTATCAGATTGTGTTGAATTTGAAGAAGTACATATTCTGTGGTGCTTTGGAAATTTTCTCGGACATGTACTATGTAAGAAAGGATTGACAGTGGACCCTGTGAAGATCATTGTGATTTTAAATTTGGAAACCCCCAGGAATGTCAAACAGCTGCGGGTGACATTAGGGCACACTAGGTATTATAGAAAGTTTATCAAGTCATATGCTTAGATAACCGTGGCATGGAATAATTATTAAAGAAAGATGTGATGTTTTGTTGGGATGAAGAATGTCAGTGAATTTTGAATGTATTGAAGGAAACGATGGTGACTCTGCCCATTTTGATGTTTCCAGACTAGAAGAAAGAGTTCCATGTGCATGTCGATGCCTCTTGCATTGCGCTGGGTGCGGTATTAACACAAGCAAGAGAAGGAGAAATTGATCATCTAATAGCCTTCACCAGCTGAAAGTTATCAAAGGATGAGAAAAATTATTCCACTATAGAGCGTGAAAGACTGGTGATGGTCTACGCATTGCAAAAGTTTCGGCACTATTTTTTGGGCGCACACTTTAAAATGTATACAGATCACTCTACACTGAAGTACTTGGTGAATAAGCTTGTGTTGGGGGGGAAGATCTGTTGATGGTTATTTTTGTTTCAATAATATGACTTTGAAGTGATTGTGAAGCCTGGAAGGCTGAATGCAGGACTTGACCACTTGTCAAGGATTTAAACAGGCGAAGAACCAAATAGTTTGGAGGAAGGACTGCCGAATGTGCAGATCTTTGTGGTGCGCGTCATGGATGACCATTTTTCTGATATCATTCAATTTTTAACCATGGGTACAACTCTAGAAGGATATTCTACTCAGCAGAAGAAGGAATTAGTAGTTCGCTATGTATATTTTTCAGTGATTTCAGGTCACTTGTATAAGATGGGAATAGATGAAATATTGCGAAGATATGTTCCATAATTTGAATGTGCAAGTATCCTTGCTGAAGCACATGGAGGAGAAACGGGAGGACACTACGCAAAAAAGTGACTGCACAGAAGATTCTGCATGCTGGGTTATGGTGGCTAACATTACATAAGGATTCTAAGGTGTAATGCAAGTTGTGCGATGCTTGCCAAAGGATGGGAAAGCCTTCGTGAAGAGACGAATTGCCTTTAAATCCTCAGGTTTTGTTGCAAGTATTTGATAAATGGGCCATTGATTTCATAGGTCCAATACAAGCACCAGGAAAGAAGACGGGTGCACGGTATATCATTACCATCACAAAGTATTTAACCAGATGGGCGGAAGCACAACTAGTAAAGGATTGTACCGCTGCCACCACTGCGAAGTTTTTGTTTGAATATGTCTTAACACGGTTTGGATGCCTTAAGATATTGATGAGTGATAGAGGTACACACTTCTTGAATGAAATGATTAGTGTGATGCTTGAAAAATTTCAGGTGTATCATCAAAAGAGTACTCCCTATCACCCACAGGTGAATGGAACGATAGAATCATTTAACAAAATCTTGGATAATGTGTTGAAAAAGGTCTAGAATGCACAAAGGAATGACTGAGATATGCGCGTACCAGCAATACTATGGGCATATAGGATGACCTGAAAGAAGTTGATAGGCCAAACACCATTTAGGCTAGTCTATGGAATTGAAGTGGTGATGCCTATGGAGTATATTGTGCCAAGTCTACGTATTGCAACTTTGACAAAGATGGAGGATCGTGAGACCTTGGAGGAATGGCTTGCACATTTGATGGAGTTAGAAGAAGACCAATTTCTTGCAGGATTTAACCAGCAAGTGCAACAGGAATGCGAGAAATCATGGCATGAAAGTCATATTAAGCTATGCACTTTCAAGGTGGATGATTTAGTGCTACTATATGACAACAAGTTTACACAATTTATAGGGAAATTTTAAATGAACTAGTTGGGGCCATATGTTGTTAAGGAGATCACGGATGGTGGTGCAGTTCAACTCGCAAAGCTGAATGGGGAGCCATTGCCTGGAAGAGTGAATGGCAACAAGTTGAAGTTGTATATAGGGGATCTTGCCCCTGCACAATGACTACATGGTAGCATAACAACCTTAGTAATCCAGGCAGCTACAAGGGTTTGCGAGACTATAAACTACGCTTCCCGAAGAGGAATAAAATATATTAAGGAGGTTGTGTGATGGAAGAAAGGAGTGCGACAAGTGAAGTTGCGCTGGATGTGCTGCACCGCAGGGCAAGGTACCACGCAGAAGGGGTCCAAAAGTAGCCATTGGAGTTAGTATTCATGATTTGATGGAAAAAAATACGTTAAGAGGAGTGGGTAGGCTCTATTTATGGAAAAAATATTTGGATATCTACCGCCAAAGACACATTTATGATCAGAAAATGGAGGGAACGGTCAGATTTGAATTTGAAAACCTTTGTAAATATGGCATGTCGGCTTGCAGGGAAACACTTTTCATTCTGAGAATTGTCTATGAGCCTTATTATTTTAATTTTATGAAGTGTGAAGACTGGGAAGAACTCTTTTAATGACCATCATTTGAAAACCTATCTGTAGCAGCTCGTGAATTTTTTTTTGACCGAATGATTGCAACAAATCGCACAGAGAGGCTGTTAGTTCTGAAGCTGCTATCTCTGACGCGACGACCCCTGAATAACGAGCATGGAAGCTACGCCCTTTGTACCTACGGTGCCAAGGTCACCCAGGTCGAAGAAATCATATGCTAAGGATAAGCATAAGCAATCTGTACTGGTGAGGCATTCATCGAGGAAGAACCTAAGGGTTCGGCAGAAGGAGAAGAAGGATAAGGCAAAGAATCCAGAGAAAGTTGTGGACTTGGAGGCAGAAGAAATCCTTGATGGAGTTGAGGAGTTAGATGTTGAGAAGGGCTAGCCTATCACTAGGCTCCAAGAGTATATCCCTCCACGGAAAGGGAAAACAAAAGTACCCAAAGACCTAGATTCAGGTAACTTTATGATCTCTACACCACTATTACCAAAACAGGTCATTTTTGAAGGTGCAGTCTTAGTGCAAATCCTGGTGTTGAAGATGGACAATTGGGATCTCACTGACCACAAGAAATTCCCCCAATTAGCTACTAATAAATACATGATGAAGATCTACTATGAAGAAATCAAGTTTACATGGTTGGAACCCATGAAATGGGTCAATGACATCGAGCAGGCCGATTTACTGCACATGCTTTGCATACCACACTTCCACCGGTTCATTATCAACACTGTGTATGTGCGCTGGCTGCTCGCGTTGGTGCATGATGGGTGCTTATGGCTCGGAGAACCCATCCCTATAACTGACATGCTCATCCATAGGATTACAAAGCTGCTCTATAAAGGGGCAAACCCTGCCAAGGAGTTTGGATGAAAAGTGGAGAAAAGGAGTTGACGGATAAGATGAAGATGAAGTTTGGGCTGATCAAAAAGTCACGTGGGTATTCTATCTGTTCCATTCAATACGAGACGTGTTGCCCAGATTCTAACAGGGAATATTATGAGGAAATGTCATGCGGACGAAGTTCTAGTGCCAGTAGTGTCGTTGGTTTCCCAGTGCACGAAGGGAGTATAGTACAATTGGGCGCAATATTTATGTAAGGAATTCCTCACGAACTGTCGCGAAGCACAGGAGGACAACAATCCATTTCACTATGCCTAGCTACTATTGCTAATTTACTAGTAGCATGGTGCCTGTGGGAGGATAGTCAGTTTCCTCCACAGGAAGAAGATTTACTTGAGGTAGCGAAGTTCACTTTGCTGTCGGTGACAAGGATCCGTAGAGGATCAAGGAATCCAAGATTTTCTAGATATTGGTTGAAATGGACCTCCACATAGTAATCAGTCAGCGACCAAGGTTGTCTCCAACCTTGTTCGAGCAGTTGAGGGCCTTCGTGGAGTTTAAGGCCAACTTCCATAATGTCTCGATCAGGGCGAGGTGGGACCCTAAGCATATATGGCACAAGTTTCCATACTTAGTTTCAGAAACATATGTGTAGGAAATTGTGGGAAGTTGGCCAGTGGAGTGGCGACAACCCATGGATGTTGGTACAGGTACCAGCTAGGGTGGAGAAAGATTTTTTGAGCAAAAACGTAAAGAAGCGGTATAGAAAGCGGTGCGAGAATTGGTCGAGCAGAGGAAGAAAGAAGTTGTTGCTAAGGCGACTGTTGAAAAAGAGTGTGTTGCAAAAGAGTGTGCTGTGACTGAGCGCACTGACATAGAGGAAGTTGAATCATCAGCTTCCAAGCATACCAAGGAGTAGGAACTGTCTGAGCAGGACGAAGATGGAGGAGAGGAGCAGAGCACTCCCTTCACATTGAAGAAGCGCAATAGGTAGACAACTTCTGGGCCAAGGAAGAAGAAAAAATCAGATTAACAAGTGCGCATTGACCCAATGATCCTCAAAGAAGGGGATTTGGATGAAATTGGGAACAAAGTCAAAGATGCTAGAATGGAGCTATGGTAGAAATTTGAACAACAATACATGCAGACGCTAGGGAGCAGCCAAAAGGATCTGTGTGAGCAGCAGATCTAAACAGGCAAGCTTCAAGCGGGCGTAGGGAAAGCGAGCAGGGTGCAAGTGAGCCTGGCGCAAGGGAGCGAGAAAGTATTGGAAATGGAAAGGACTCTAGACCTCAGAGTCATCTCCTTACCAGAAGGATCAGTCCATGTGGAAGTAATTGAAGACCGCGCTCTACTGAGCATGATCAAAGACATCGGGGTGAACTTATCCACGCTACCACTTCAGACTATCCATGCACTACATCAAGGGGTCTCGAACAAGCTTAGAATCAGAGAGTAGCATGCACTTGCAGTGATCAGTGAATTTAAGGTAAAAAAAAAAACATATTTTCAATGAGAAAGCTCAGGCTCTGAAATAAAAGGAAGAGCTGGAAGCGTGAAATCAGAACCTGGAAACAACAATCACACAGGCATGCAATTCAGTCCCAAAGTTAAATATTCTGGAAGACACCACAACTACAATGAAGATAAGGAAACTAGCTTCTGTAGTCCATGAATCAAAAGAAGGGATAGGTAGAGTCACATTTGACTTCCACATGAAGATATCATAATTACAACTGAAGCTACATCCAACTACTCTGCTAGAGGTTAGGGAGCAGCACAATGCTTTCATTTAGGAACATATGAATACTTTGGATATTGTAGTTAAAGGATGTGATTTTATCTTTAAACAAGCCATGGAATTATGGGACACCTTGTAGGAGGAGCTAAACCTAAAAATGCTGAGCATAGAAATCAGAGAGGCCTAGCAGAAGTATGATGAGATCCGGGTGATTGCGTGCACATTGGTCCCAGTCCAGTGCTTCACGCACCTACAAGAAGGGAAGCTGATACAGGAACAAGTATAGGAATTGCAACAAAAACAATCCGTGTTAAAGGCTCGACTTCAACCTTAGACATAAGAGGCAAGCCAAATTTCTCAGACCATTTAGGAGAAGTTGAAAGATCTACAACAGAGGATGATGCATCTTGTGGTAGAGGGACCAACTACTGGAAAGTTGGTCGAAGAGCTAAAGAAGGCTGCCATACAAAGTACCTAGGGGCTGAACGTATTGAAGCAGTAGTTCAGTGAGCTCTGCCACAAAGTCGAGAAGCCAACTGAGTGACTCAAGGGTGAGTCACCATATTTGTGTTGGGGGCCTATTGGGATAGGGTCCCTAGGGTCAATTTTGGGATAGTTTAATCAATTTTTGAATAGAATTTTGTAAAGAATGTAAATTCTTTGCAAAATATGGAAGCGGAGCGTGCAACTAGGTAGGAGTCAGAGGGGATTTAGCCCCTTGTATGGGTAAGTGATAGGTCAGTTTTGAGACTCACCCATAGGTCGTGCGTCATGGTATTGTATTAGAAAGGCTATAAATATTTGAGTCATAGCGAGTCTAGATATCATATCTTTTGGGGAAGAACAAGTGTAAGGGAAAGTGCTAAGGTAGGAGAGCTCTATTTTCCTGTACTTAGGCAAAAGGGGAAGGCTCCTGCACCTGAGTGCGCAGAGACCTTGGCAAGTATGCAACTAAGTGGGTGGGCCCCTACAGTTGGGTGTGCAGGGTGGAAGATTCTGTAATTTGAATGTCGAATCTAATAAAGAATGATTTTGGACCAAATCTATTGCATCTAAATCTTGTTCTTAATTCTGTTAAGTTTATGCATTATTGCTTAATGATATGTTTTGTATGAAGTAAAGAGTATCATCTGCGTGAACATGTCGAACCTTTAACATCTATCCATGAAATAAGTAATGCTTTGTTTTCAAGAAGGTAGTAGATAAATCTGTTATGATAACTATTCGAAGTGGGTAGATCTGCGCGAAAGCAGATCTAGGGTTATTATTTACTACGCAAAAGTTGTAAATATGCTTCTTTTAGGTTTGGAAAGACTGATTGTAGAACTTTGCGAAGGTCTGGTAGCCATTTGGATAGGGTTTTAGTAGTGAGCCATAGGAAGATATATATCTGCGCGAAGGTTACATATCGCATGGTCTCTAGATGTAGAAACCTGGTTCTAGCATCCCCCAATACTGCTTTGGGTGAGACTGCAGCCTGCACTATGAAGATTTTTGCCGAAAGGGCCAACAGTTAGGGTTTTGTTGGTTGGCGCGAACAAATATGAACCTGGGTCAGGCCCCCTTAAGCCAACAATATATATATCTTAATTAAATAAAGAACAATAGAATAATAATAAATAAATATTAATGATTAAATTAATTAATTAAATTAGTTTCCCATTAATTATGAAAGGGAGCTTATGTCAAAAGACATGATCTTTAACCCTTATGGCTAGTTAACTCCTATAAAGGAGAACCTCCCAAGGGCTTGTAAATCATCATCGAATATTGAATAATAAAATATATTTTTTTACATAAAAAAGTGTATTTCATTGGCAAATATAAGTGAATAGAAAAATTATTGTTTGAGTGGTATTAGAGCTACAAATAGCCTGAACTGTGTTGCACTCGTTCTACCTATGTTGTCACTTCGTCCTCTATCCCTACGTACCCACCATTCTACTATCACAACCGTCCCCTCACTTCACCCTCGCATTTGTTCCATTGCCTGTACACACGAATTGTTCCATTGTCCTCCCCCGTTACAAACATTGTTCTGCCATCCCCTCTCTATTGTGCCCCCCCTCGACTGTATCCACTGTTTCGGCAGCCTACGAGGAAGTGAGCAGATTGTTCCCACTATTCTGATAACCAATGAGGAAGTCCCGAGATCATGCCCTCTCTTTTGAAAGTCGATGAGGAAGTACTCACATGCACACGCTGTTAAAAGGGTTGTTGTCCCCTACCATAAAGCGGCATGTTCCCAGTCAAAAGGTCAACGAGTGTGATTCATTGTGTCAATACATACGTGGCTCGGTATTATAAACTAAATTAGCATAATTTAATTAATTTAATTATTTAATTTAATATATATATATATGTATATATATATATATATATATATATATATATATATATATATATATATATATATATATATATATATATATATATATATATATATATATATATATATATATATATATATTTAATTTAATTTTTTAAAAGATGGGTCTATTAAGAAAAAGAAGAGCAAAACGGGGAGTAGCAATGACGATGATAATTCAAAGAAGTTTCAAGATGAACTTGATAGAATGCGCAAGTGCCTTGATAATGTCGAGAAAAATCAAGATGAATTTGGAAAGGGCCAAGAAAAGTTAATTAGTAGTCAAGACCAAATGGAAGATGATATCAAAGAATTGAAGAGCATGATGAGCCAGTTTATGGGAGGATCCAACCCACCTTTTAATCCCTTAGCCACACGAAGTCCAAAGACTCTGGAAGGTGAAATTTTTCCATGTCACAAATTTTGGTTGATGCACAAAAAGCCACAAATACCACATATACAGTTCGAAGGAAGTGAGTACCATACAAAGTTTCCTGAAAGAGACTACCTTAAAATTAAAAGAGAATTACCTGAGCATGATGGTAAGGACCATAAGGGCACCATTGTATGGGTATATAAAATGGATGCCATTTTTGGACCAAACCCGCCAATAGGTGAATAAGAGAAGGTCATGATCGCATCCAACAACCTTGAAGTTGAAGCATATGATGGGTTCCTATGGTGGTCCAACAGATGTGCAACTCGCTCGTTCAATTGGGAAAATTCTAAAAACACCCTGCTCAAAAGGTTACATGACGAAGAAGAAGACGATGTTTACGAAAAACTAGTTCACTTCAAACAAAAAGGATCGGTAAGTGAATACACCCATGAGTGGGAAGTGTAGCTATAAGGCAATGTGGCATTAAGGAATATTTAAAGGAAGAATTAAAACTATATAAACCCAAAACCATTGAAGAAGATAGACATGAAACAAAAAAATATTCAAAAGGGAAGTAAAGTAAGTCGTCTTCAGAAAACATTGGTAAGTACATTCCACCACCAATACGCGAAGGAGGAAAACAACAGTCAAATTTTGAAAGAAAAAGGGATGGAAGGTAATGGAAATGCAGAGATAAATATTCCGCAGGACACAGGTGCACTATGCAAAAAATTTACAACTATGAAGAAGAACAAGAAGAAAAATCTTCAGAAGATACCTTTGAACGAAGAAAGCGATGAAGAAAACGAGACCCCTAATCTAGATCCAAAAGAAGAGAATATGCCAATAATCTCTTTGGTAGCTATCAAAGGAATAGCTCAACCACAAACATTGAAGCTAAAAGGACATATCAAGAAACAAAATGTTATCGTTTTAATAGATTCAGGAAGTAAGCACAACTTTATAGATGTTAATGTCACAAAAAGAGTGAACATTTTTTCCTATCCCATAGTAGATTTAAAATTTATGGTGGCAGATGGAAAATGAATAGATGGTGTAGAAAAGTGCCATAAAGTTAAAATGCAAGTGAATGAATACGAAATGGAGTCTAATTTTTATACGGTCCCTTTAGGAGGATTAGAGACCATCTTAGGAGTACAATGGTTGTAAACACTAGGGACGTATTCGGAAAATCACTAAAAATGGTACATTAAGTTCAAAATGGATGGAAGGAAGTATAAGCTATTTGGATTCCAAGCCCCACCTACCCCAAGTAATTTCTACTCAATATTACTTGCAAGGGAGCCCCATTGTTCATCACACAATGTCAATATTTAGTGTTATTATCGATGGAAGGTGTTCACCAACAATCTAAAGTTTCATCCCTAATCCAGAAATATGACAAGGTTTTTCAAGATTTACCGATGAAATTACCCCGTGAAAGGAAAATTGAACATATCATTAAAGTCAAACAAGATTCAACACTAGTAAATGTAAAACCATATCGCCACCCCCATCATCATGAAATAGAAATAGAACGATTAATACAAGATTTGTTAAAGCATGGAGTCATTACGAACAGTAGAAGTCCATATGTTGCAACAATAGTATTAGTCAGGAAGAAAGATGGATCTTTCTAGTTGTGTATAGATTACAGAGGATTAAACAAAATTACTATTAAACACACATTCCTATTCCATTCATTGATGAGATTCTAGATGAACTCCATGGTGTAGAATATTTCTCAAAATTAGATTTGAGATCAGGTTGCTATCAAATTCGAGTGAGATTAGAAGACATCGAAAAGACTGCATTCAGAACTCACAAAGGGCACTATGAGTTTAAGATAATTACATTTGGTTTAACAAATGCATGAGCCACCTTCTAGGCAATGTTGGCTTGTTGGGGCCTAACCCAGGTTCAGAGTTATTTAGCCAAACAAATCCCTATACTACTAGCCCTTTCGGCAACAGTCCGTGGAGCGTGGACTGAGTTCTCACCCGAAGCAGTATGTGGGGATGCTGGAACCAGGTTTCTGCACCCTTGAGATGTCCGAGGGGTTGATTTTGTCCAACTGTGAATACCTTCACGTAGGTTACTTCGTGCCCTTCCCTGACCTGCGAGGCCTTTGCGCCCTATTATATTCACCTTCGCGCAACCCTAACCAGGGGCTGAGGATCTTTCATGCTGCTAGAGCAACAATCTACACTATTTCCCGAAGTCACCCCACGGATCTTACTTATCTTCTTATAACTGTTAGTTATCTTCACATAAACAGATACCTTATATTATTTTCACTTATTTAGCATATTCATATAAGTTCGCGCAATAAATAAACAATAAAGTTGCAATTCATACCCAGTATAATTCATTGCATAAAATAGGAAAAGATACACAGAAATATGGTAAAACTTCTCTTTATTAATGCTTCCAATGGTTAGAGACTCAACCTACCCTGCGCACTCAGCTGTAGGGGTCCACACACTCAACTGTGGACTACTATGCCTTTGCGCACTCAGCTGTAGAGCCTTCTCCTACTCTACAACCCGAAGACACGACTCTACACTTAGACTCAATGCTCCCTCATTAGATCTTCTATCTTTGATTCCTTTGATGTCTCTTTATAATTAAAGCCTCGCTCTATTTATACAATCCGATGGTCCATGGACCATGGGTAGATCTCTCAAACCGAAATTACATTACAAAAGTAAGGGTGGACAACCCTATGATTCCATTACAACTTCGCGCTCTGCACCCACAAATCGCGGAGTCTTTGTAATGGACTTAGTCAAAACTTGGGCTTTAAGCCCCAAGACTTGCCTTGCGAGGATCCCATGACCAACAGGCCCCCAACGCAAACATCGTGCCTCCCCCTCGAGTCACTCTATTGGTGCAGAGATCTTCGGGCAGAGACCTCAAAACTTTGCTCGGACCGCTACAAGGTCGGCAACACACTGAGGCGCTACCTGTTGTGTCTCTTATACATGTTGTTTTGAGACCACGGTGTTGAAACTACTCCCCTGTATCTGTTCCTGTGTCCCTTGCATCTCTACAACCTTGCCTTTAATTGTTGCGGTGATTACAAAGGCCTCGTCGATCCAAGGCTGAACATGCACCTTCAAAACAACTTCTCTATGTCATGTTGTGTCTACTTGCTCCTTAAGCACTTTGGCCTGTTGCATTCACGCAAGCCTCTATGTGAGGGCCACCGTCTGTGCGATCCCTTTGACGTTGTCATACTACTGCTGTAGCTCATGCGCCTCTATTTCTAAGTGTTGTATGTTCAGGTCCTCCTACAGATTGGTGAGGACCTCGAACGATTCTTCCAACATTTTGGTGCAGTCCCTCACTGCACTGTTGATCTCCTCCATCCTCGATGTAATGGCGCTAGCGCACTGTTCCCTTACCTCTAGAGGAGTTGAAGGTTGTGCCTTCAACCGCAGATTTTCTATCTGAAGGTTCAGCTCCAGCTGAACCTTGGCCATTTCTTCTCACGCCTCACGCACCCCTGCTTCTAATCTCTAGATGTGCACCTCTGCTGGTGATTCTGCTGGGATGGCCAGCTCGGGGACCATCTGGTAGGCTTCTTCAGTTACCTGCACCATCTTCCTGTTCTGAGACATGACCTCGTCATGCTACAAGCTCAACTGCTGCATGTTGAGCCTCTATTCACTCAATACCTACAGCACACAACTCTCCCTAGCCCATAGTTCTGCAGTAATCCCATCATGTACAACATAGAGCATCTCCTGAGGAAGCACAATCATGTTGATCCCTATGCCTTTCAATGTACTAACTGTAGGCTTGTTTGCCTCATTTGCTGTAACCAGTGTCCCTTTTGGCAGCACTATTGTGTTGGTTGTTTGAGCGTGCAACATTTCCTCGGCTGCGGTTGTTCCTAATGCGAGGCTGGTTGAGAGAGTACCAACCTAAGGAGTGTGCACCCGCAACTCCTGAATCTGTGCTCAGAGGCCCCCCAACACAATCTGATTCTCCTCCACAAAGTTCTAGAGGGCCTCTTTGGTGACGTCATGCACCGTCTCTCCTATATTGTGAAAATCCCCCTCAGTAAGAGTGATGAGGTCGATAGACAGCTTAGGCACTTTTACCTTCTTGCGCGGCCCCATTTGCTCTCTCGGGCACTAGCATTTCAATTGTGTGTAAACTTTCTGTGGGTCCGCACCAACCTCCTCTATATCTATTTCCATCTCTTGCTCCTGCTCAGGTGAAAGCGACTTCTGGTCCTCGCGCTCCTTCTCTACTGCCTTCTGTGTTGCTATTGTTTCCTTTTGCTAGTTTGCTGCTGTCTGCGCAGCGTCATGCACCTCTTGTGCCTTTGCTGTTGCTGCTTCTTTTCTTGTATCTTCTGCCGACTGTGCCACGCACAATTTTGCCTCCTCCTTATTTTTCTACACAACAGACTTTTCCACCGCAGAGTTGTTTGGAGCGTGCCATTCTAGTGGCCATGTCTCAAGTATGTCAAAGATCACATCATCTATGGCTATGTAGGGTAGTTCGTTCCACTTCTTTGCAGGGTCCTTGCGTGCCCTGAGGTAGATGTGATGAAAAACTGCTTTAAACTCTATGAAACTTTGCAGGCTATTGTAGACAATGGGTGATAACTGTGGCTTGTGGTTAATCCCCATCTTGATGTTCATCTCCATGAACACCTAGAATATTTTACTGTCGTGGATCTGGTTCACATCTTTAGTGGCCCACAACAAAGCGTACTTCGCGGCCTTGAGGAGATTCATTGCAATTGTGGGGAACTAGTTGTCCTCAGGCAATTACCCAGCCACCAGCACTATGGACAGCAGAAGCCATGCATACTGGAAGGTTTTCCCATGTTCCTGTGCCTCGTGGAAATTCTATAGGAACTCCTTGCACAAGAATTTGGACCAGTTAAACTGGACCCCCTCTGCACACTATTCAGCAAGTGCAACCACCAGCATGAACACCTCATTCGCATGACACTTCCACACGAATTTACTTGCCAGTATCTAAGTCAAAAATCTGATTGCCTTGTTGTTGATACTAGAGATTGCATAGCCCCTCTTTTTCTTCTCCAACTTTTATTTCTTTTCCATGGCCTCTGCGATGGCAAAATCATTGCTTTTACCCTCCGAAATGTCTACGGGGTCTTCTCCTTTACACAGGAGTCAGGTAATTCGATGGTTTAGGTGGTCCGTGATGGGGATGGGCTCCTCTAGCCACAAACACCCACCATGCACCAGGCAGCGAAGCTGCCTCATGACGAAGATAGTCACTAGGGTACGATGGTAATGTGACACCCAGAGCAGGTTCAACAACCCTGCCTTTTCGACTCCGCGTAACCACTTGCGCGGCTCCAACTCTATGACTCCCACCGTGGTGTGTTTCTTTGGCTTCATGAGGTGCACGGTCGCCAAGTGAGGGAATTTCTCGTGGTCAGAAAGATCCCAGTCTTCGAATTTTAAGCTCAGCACCCTTCCCAAGTGCATTCCTTCAAAAATGATATCGTCCGAGAGGAGCAGAGTCTGCAGAGAGCTCTTTCTCTCATCGATGTCCTTGGGCACCTTTGCCTTCTCCTTCCACGGAGGGACATACATGGGTAGCTTGGTTAGAGGGACCGTGCCCTCAGTTTCTTCCTCCATGCCCTTTTCCTCGTCCTTTTCAATTATGATATCTTCAAGGTCTTCTTCCTCCTCATCGATT
The DNA here is from genome assembly GCA_031772625.1 of Pinus tabuliformis. Classification (NCBI taxonomy): domain Eukaryota; kingdom Viridiplantae; phylum Streptophyta; class Pinopsida; order Pinales; family Pinaceae; genus Pinus; species Pinus tabuliformis. The sequence continues at coordinate 102,769,295 of CM062819.1, read as the reverse complement.
TCCAGGTTAACGCTTTCCCCTTTTCCTCCATTGTTAATCTGGTTCGTAGCGGGTTTCGAGGGGACACATGCACCCGATTCATTGGCTATTTATCTTTATTTGGTCTTGGCGTGCATGGTGATTTAGGAATTTTCGCAACAATCTCGACGCTCTCAGGGGAATCTTCTATGGTCATGGTCTGTGCGGCTTCTTCGCCGGTCATTTTTTCGATTTCCCTAGCTTTTTCAGACGCTACCATCTTGTTCGTCCAGAATCTCTCAACTGTTCACCTAGGTGCTCAACCAAAGCTCTCCACAGGAAAAATAGGTCTCGGTTCAGAATACTCGGGGCACACAACAGCTCAATTCACAAATCACCAAGTGTTGTTTGCTGGGAAAACCTTTGTAATTTATAGCACCTTTTGAATTTGAATTCGACCGTTCCCCTCAAATCCTGTCCATTAATGCTCCCTTGGTGGAAAATTTTCCCAAATATTTCCCATAAAGGTTGTCTTAAATGCCTACCGCCCACTCCATTTGGTCTCAAGTCAAGCATCACATCGTGAATAGTTACTACAACGGTCACTTTCCAGCAATCCACGCGACAGCGTAACCCCCCTTGCGCGGTCGCGGACCTTGCGACACTTTTCTCCTAGCCCCTACATTGCGTAGCTCTTGGGTAGAGTAGTTTATAGTCTTGCGCCTCCTTTCAACTTCCTGGAGCACTAAGGCTATACTTCCCACGGCTAGTCAGGCGGTTGCGCCACCTGTATAAGGTTTCAACCGATCATCCAACACTTTTCCTGGAAAAAATCCACCTTTTATTTTTACTATCTGCGTTGCGCACTTTACCATTGGCATTGCGCCACCATGGGTGATCCCTCTAGTAATATACGGTCCAATCCAATTCATCAAGCTGATCAACTCTCGACTGTAGTCCCCAAAGTTGTCACTATAGTTGTGCACACCCTGTTTTATCACCCCGGTTTTCTTATCAAGAAAATCCTTCTTTATTTCTTTCTCAAGCTTCTTGACTTCCGCTTCCACTAGAGTGTTTTTTTCCCTTAACCGTACTCTTTCTTTCATTAGTTCTTGGAGCCTAAGATCACCTTGTCAGATTTCTTCCTTAGGTCCCAAGAGTTCTTCTTCGTTCATATCTACCGGCGCTGCTATGCGCGGACTAGGCATACTATACTCTATTGGGACTACAATGTTTTCTCCATAGGCAACCTAGAAGGCGTTTGCCCCATCAGTTTCTTGCACATTGTCCTATAAGCCCATCAAACTGCTAGTATGCGCAGGTCCCAATCACTCTGCCGCGCATTATATACCCTGTTCAGTGCTTCACACACTTTGTTAAAGGATTCTGCATGGGTAACCTTTTGCACACTCGTTCTTTCCACACTTCGTCATCCCAACTAGAGGGACTATTCATGCAATTGCCTCACCAACACATGCTTATTGACTGTGTTCCCGAACGCGAAGTCCATGTGCATCCGCATAGGTTGTTTACCATATGTTTGTACCCACCTGGAAAGATGTGTGTGCAGCCCATCCCGTACATTATATTTGTCTTTTAGACGCATTTGAGGCTTCCCAAAATGCATGCACATCATTCCCCTGCATTCATGCCAGTCCTCAAAGCTTCCTTGGTGCGTACCCGACCACCTCGTGGGAATAGTGCATAGTACCCATTTCAAAGCCTCGAAATGTTGTTGTTCTGGCACCTCCCTTTCAAATCTATTCAAGAAAGCATCTACCTCACTTAACCCATCATAAGTAGGTAGATCCCTTACTTCCATCGATATGCAGCATAGTGATCTTGTCATCATGTTGCAGTTCAGTGTGGTTACCTCGTGTAACTGGTTCTGCCATTTCTCTATCTCTTCATCCCAATCTGATGTACAGGAGTTTTCGCACTCCCATGAGATTCATCCATCCATGGTAGGATTTACCCAGTCTTGCTCTCATGCGGTTATCTTGTAGATGTAGTCTAAGTCGTCGTCGCTTTCATAGTTGCGCACTGGCTCCGTGTAGCGTGATCCTTCTGCAGGGTCCAAAGGTACGACTATGCGCAAAGAATTTTTCTCAAAAATCATCTTACGATTCTTTAGATTTATCACCCTGTTCATGTCAGTGGCCCAATTGATTCCTAATAGCACAAGGTGGGGATTGCTATCATCAACAATCTCTATCACTTCAAAGTCTGCTAGCGCGCTTGCCTCTTCAATATCCATGGTGATTCCCTGCAATCTTCCCATAGGTATGATATTTTGTTGGTTCGCCATTCATAGCTAGATAGGAGACCATTGTAGCGTAGGCCTTCCCATGCACTTCCATGTCTACTTCAGCAGAATGTTCGTGTCTGACCCTAGGTCCATAATTACCTGTTCCATCTCATATTCTCCAATCTGCGCAGTCAACCTCATTTCTCTTCCCTTCCTCGTCGCATGCTTTCCAATCTTCCAGACTATGCGCGGTTCTCTTGGCGTGGTCCCAACGCATCTATTAATGAGTTCATGCAATCCCTTTATAGCCTTACTGTCATGCAAAAGCTTCATGCATGTTTCTAGGAATGTTGTGAGCATTGATGGGTCCATTTCTAGCTCCGGTCTGTCTTGGCTTCCTGAAGTGGAGGCATCAGCGAAGCTCTTCCTAACTTCCATGAAGGTTTCCCTAGCGCGCTCCAAATAAAAAATCTGGTTCTTTCGTCGGAGCCTTACGAACCCAAGTACTATCTTCCAATTGCTTGCCTTTATCATCCCCTGTCATAATTCCACTTCGGAGAAAAATGTTCACATTAGGGTCTTCCTTGCGCAGCTCAAACCTCATGATCTACAGGTTCTGAGTTGGGGGAGGTTGGAGCGCTCCCTTGTCGCGCAACCTCACCATCAGTGTGGGACAATCCTCCATCTCATGATCAAACAAGGTACAATACAGACATGATGGATGCGTTGGAATCGTACAATCACGGGTATAATGTCCTAGCCCCCCGTAATTGTAACATATCAGCTGTCTGCAACCTCTTCCAGGTCCTCCTCCACCTCGGCCTCGTCCGCGCCCCTGAAATCTGGTTCGTGCCTCTCTTGCGTTCTGGTCAAGGGGCCGCGGTTTGGCCTGAGCTCTGTAGGTGGGAGTCCTATCCATCATAAGCTCATAGCTTCTACAGGTGCGCTCATCATTTCCCACTGATCTACCGAAATTATAGAAAAACTATTGCGAATTCTACGTGTACTTCTGCAACAAATGGCAGATGTCTGTAGCATGCTTTCCTCCTATTTGAAAAATCGTGCACCACAAAGCAGGCACTGCACTAGGTCTTGCTTGTGCCTCTGGTTTTAACGGCATCGGTCCTCCTCTTGCTAGGTAATTCGTGAATACTAAGCAATGGTCCTTGTCGTGACGCTGAACCTTACATTTAACACACCATACCTCTTCGCGCACTTCCGGTTGAACCGTCTTGTCTTGTTTCAAAATCTGCATCTCCAGGCATAAGTTTTTCAACTGCGCGTGGATCTTTTGAACTCCCAAGTTAGGATCCTATATCGGGGTCTCATGTCACCTCATTACGATCTCCAAGGCCTCTTCCTGAGTTGTTAACCTCTATTGTGATAAAGCGTTCCCTAAATGTGGCGTTAGCGATGCTACAAACCATTCACAGTGTTGTCCATCCGTCAAAGTCATATTAGCTTCATGAATTGTGCACTTCAGTCTCTGATCCAACTCCAAAGGAGTCTCGCCGGGTAGCATTGTGATCTCCTTGAACCCAATAATCGACTGCACCTCTGACTTTGGCCTGCTAAATTCTCTGTTCAGTGCAATTTGGATATCCACAATCCTTGCATTCAGATTGTCATTAGAATACTTAATATACCAGGTCAGCATATGATCCTATAGAGTGCAAACCAATGTCACCTTCTTTATATTGTCATCTGTAACTCCCTGCGCTTCCCATACGGCTTTTATTACGAGTCAAAACTGGTCCGGATCTTCATTTCCTACTCCCTTGAACATCGAAAACTTTATCGTGCTTGCCATATTGACTCGTGGTGGTGGCAGAGGTGGTATGGGAAAAGATGGGGGTGAAGGCAGTGAAGCCAGTGGTGGTGTAGGTGGGGGTGGTATGCATAGAATCCTCTACCTTATCAAATTTGTCACACTTCTTGGTGAGACCTTTGCGAGCTCTCCCTCGCCCACTCACGGAGGTGAAATTAAGGGGCTAGTTTCTAGCTCTGCACTACCTTCGTTTCTATAAATCCTCCCACTTCACGTAGCCCCAAACAATAATGTATTCACATAATCCACTTTTCACACAGTAGCATTTTTATCCAAGTGTTCAGAGACTTAACGTACTTACCTCACGGTCCTTTGAGAAAGCGCCTCTTAGGCTCGCTGTAGCTTATCGTAGTGTCTACTGCGAATTCAGTAATGAATCCTCCTATAATCTGATTGAGCTAGTGATCAATAGCACACGAAATCTTATCCTACGATGCATCCAATCTGCGCACTAACTTTGGGGTCCACACAATAGGACTGTTGAGCTTGCACCTTCCTTGGCTATGTGCTAGCTTCGCGATCCACTCGTACAACTCAGTAGGGAAAGATGTGAAGAAGATTTCATGGATATCTATGTACAGGTAGCAGTGTAACCAATCTTCTTTTGATAGTCACGGATTCTTATTCTCCTGCGCTGCAAACTTGTGAATTCTCCTGTCCAACCAACCTTCAATTTATTTCTTAGTTGGATTCCAATGATACGACATTAGAGATCTCTATGCAGATTTTGGTCTCGGCAATGGAACCATTTGTTGGCTTGTTGGGGCCTGACCCAGGTTCAGAGTTATTTAGCCAAACAAATCCCTGTACTACTGGCCCTTTCGGCAACAGTCCGTGGAGCGCGAACTGAGGTCTCACCCGAAGCAGTATGGAGGGATCCTGGAACTAGGTTTTTGCACCCTTGAGATGTCTGAGTGGTTGATTTCGTCTAACTGTGAATACCTTCACGCAGGTTACTTCACACCCTTCACTGACCTGTGAGGCCTTCATGCCCTGTTATATTCACCTTCACGCAACCCTAACCAGGGGATGAGGAGCTTTCACACTGCTAGAGTAGCGATCTGCACTATTCCCCCAAGTCACCCCATTGATATTACTTATCTTCTTATAATAGTTAGTTATCTTTGCATAAACAGATACCTTATATTATATTCACTTATTCAGCACATTCATATAAGTTCGCACAGTAAATAAATAGTAAACTTGCAATTCATACCCAGTATACTTCAATGCATAAAACAGGAAAAAATACGCAAAAATATGGTAAAAATTCTCTTTATTAATGCTTCTAGTGGTTACAAAGTCAACCTTCCCTATGCACTTAGCTCTAGGGGTCTGCACACTCAGCTGCAGACTACTAGGCCTCTATGCACTTAGCTGCAGAGCCTTCTCCTACTCTACGACCCAAAGACATGACTCTACACTTAGACTCAATGCTCCCTCATTAGATCTTCTATCTTCGATTCCTTCGATGTCTCTTTATACTTAGAGCCTCGCTCTATTTATACAATCCCATGGTCCGCGGACCATGGGTAGATCTCTCAAACCAACATTACATTACAAAAGTAAGGGTGGACAACCCTATGACTCCATTACAACTTCACGCTCCGTGCCCACAAATTGCAAAGTCTTTACAATGGACTTAGTCAAAACTTGGGCTTTAAGCCCCAAGATTTACCTTGGGGGGATCCCACGCCCAACAAGCAACCATGAGCGAACTCTTCCATCCATACTTGCGAAAATTTGTATTAGTCTTCTTCAATGAGATTCTTTTTTACAGTAAAATGTGGAAGGAGCACCTCAATCATCTAGCGGAAGTACTTTCCATATTAGAGAAGAATCAATTTTACGCTAAGTTATCAAAATGGGCCTTTGGGCAAAGGCAAGTCGAATACCTAGAACATATCATATCCAGCGAAGGAGTCAAAGTGGACCCCAACAAAATAAAATCAATTAAAGAATGGACCAAACCCAAGAACATATCAAAACTAAGAGGATTTCTGGGTTTAATTGGGTATTACAGAAGGTTCATAAAAAAATATGCACATTTGATGGTGCTCCTGATAAACCTGTTAAAAAATATCACCTTTCAAAGGAATAGCTAGGTAAATGAATGCTTCGATAATATAAAAGAAGTGATGTCAACCACACTAGCACTGGAAACTCCAGAATTCTCCAAATCATTTGTAGTTGAATGCAATGCTTCAGGGTTTGGAGTTGGAGCAGTATTAATGCAAGAAAACCACCCTATAGCCTTCAAAAGAATGAAGATTAACAAATGGGAAAGCTTAAAATAAACTTACCAAAAGGATATGCTTGCCATCATACATGATTTCACTAAATGATGACAATACCTACTCGGAAGTAAGTTCTTAATCTGAACTGATCACAATAGTCTTCAATTCCTACTTCCACAAAAAACATTATCAACAGAATAGAAAAAGTTGATGGAGAAAATTTCAGCATTCGGCCTAGAAATACTGCACCAAAAGGGAAAGGAAAATGTCATATTTGATGCACTCTCATGGAAGGATAATGACAACATGACTTGCGCTTCCTTGGTAGTTGTTCCTGACTGGTTATACAAAATACGAGCTGAGTATGCCAATGATCAGATATTGATCCATGACCTAAATGATAGCTCAAATTTCAAAGTATTCAAAAGAGTGTCGAACCTGAGCGACCGGATAGATCTTGTCTTCCTGATTCTGGTGCCATGAACGGTTCGAAAAATCGATACCGTATGAAGGAGTTATCGCAATTTGAAAAGTCCAGTAAACTGCAATTTTTGGACATTTGACCAAGATTAATTTGGTTTTTGAAAATATTAAAAAGATTAATATTCCCTGGAATATTCCCTTTTGGGGTAAGCGCTAAACCTTTCCTTAAACGTCTTTCTTTAAGTTCCGTATTGAGCACGTGGGTAGTATTTGGAAAGTGGGAAACGGTATCTCACGCGGACAAAAAGTTGTAAATGGTATTCTATGATTTCACGCGATTAACCTTAGCGGTCAACACGTAGCACAGGAAAACTACTTTTCTCGCGCACTCTCAACTTGATATCAGTCGTGCAAGAATCTATGTGAGATTGCGCAAAATTCGTTTGATTGGACGGGTCACATCGACAGTGGAGATCATCTGGGTTAGTTGGTGAGCGGACGACGCGATATCTGTTGGATCGAGAGGGATAGATCGACAGTGGAGATTCCGCTATTTAAAATGCTTCCAGTGAGGATTATCCCAAACTATCGGAATTATACCACCTCATATGTGTGCCCAAATAGTTTTTGTAATGGCTCACCTCCGACGGTCAGCTTGGCAGAGCGGAGAAATTTAGGCGGATATGCCAAGTTTAACTGGAGTTAGGTGAAGTTCACCAAATTTGGTGGAGTATCACTAGGGGATATTGACTAAATGCACTCCAGGAGCAGTTTTTGACCAGAGAGTGTGAAACAAGAGGCTAGCTAGGCTAATTGGAGTCTTCTAAATCCAACGAAACAATCCAGGGAAGCTGAAGAACTAATCTTCATAGAGATTTTCATCCATGGAGATTTTGGAGCTGAGGGCCACCAGGGGTTGGAGGTGGTTGTAGGAGCTACCAGTACTCGTTCTCAGCAAACCAATAGTATTTTATGACTGCAATGAGCATTCTGAATCCATTGCAGGGATTTGCATAAGCATTTGAAAACTTCTAAGGGCTGAGATGCTACAGGGAAGTTTCAGGTAGCCCAGTGCCAATCGTGAAGGAATGCCTAGTTTGGGGATGCAGTGCTCATTTTGAGCAAATGTTCAGTCTATTTTCGGTGTCTGATATGTGCTGGAGACAGGAGATGAGGTTTCAATGACAGTTGGAGAATTCTGAAGGAGTTAGTGCCATCAAGAAGCTCAGGGTAGCTCAGAGCACTGATTGAAGGAATCAAGTCTAAGGGAGCTTAGATCTATTTGCAGAGTGATGACAGCCATGACAGGGATATAGATGGTATTCTAAGCCCATTGGTTCAGTTCAGTAACCTTTGGAGTTAAGTGTGGAACTTGTAAAAGAAACTTTGCCATAATCCCAAAGAGCCAAGTCAAGATGACAAAAGCTCAAGGAGACGTAGCCCATGATATTCGGGTGAACTCCTAGATTAAATTTGTTGTTATATGTTGATGTTTATTTTCTGCATTATATGGCTGTTATATGTATTTAATATTGGCATAAAAAAATGGACTTAAAGGACTTAAACAGTTAAAATAAAACATACACTTGTTTCAAGTATTTAAGTTCCGCAAATGTCATATATAAGCTAGATCATTTATTTGTTTAACTGAGTGGGAGGTTCTTGTAAGAATAAAAAGTTATCAAAACCCCATTATAGATCAGGTGGTATTAGAGTAGGTTGCTTGATTATCAGAGCATGGTTTCTTGATTGAAAGAGAAATAGGTTGCTTGTTTGACTTAAAAGGTGTTTAAACAGTACAAAGGATTTGACTGTTTGATTGTTTATAAACTAATTTTTGTTTGAGTTTGCAAAGGTGAAGGGAAAGCTAATGATAGCTGAGTCCAGGAAAGGACAAGAAGGAAGAAGGGCTGAAGTCATTCTCCTTACCCAAAGGACCTCAAGGAAACCCTTGAAGCACAAGAGGATTTGTTTGCAAAAGGTTGTTTGAATAAGAGTTTGACTCTACAACCATTAGTTCTTTGAAAGCTTTGTGAATTTTGTTGAAGTTCTTTTGTTCATTTCTATAATGACAACTTCTACAAGTGAGTTTTCAAAATCCTCCTCGTTCACAAGATTATTTGATGAAGACATGAAGCGATACTTGTTCATCATGATGGATATGGTGAAACAAATGTATGAAGATGAATGGAAGAGCACAAAACTTCGAGAGCAGTTGAATTCCATGAAGGAAGAGAAGCAGTTTATTTTTGAAAAGTTGCAGGAAATGGAGAGCCAACATCATATTCCAAATATGAACCTAGAAAGGATGCATGAGTTGGAGACACAACTCCTTGTTTCTAAAGAAGCCTTAGTCAAGCATCAGTTTAAAGAAGAGGTAAACAATCCTAGTTTGTCTTCAATTTCCTCTAAGAATGTTTATGTTGGTTCTTTTGAAAAACATACAAGAGGTATAGGGTCCAAGTTGATGTAAAAAATGGGATATGAAGGAAAAGGATTGGGAAAACATGCACAGGGCATTTTTGAGCCAATAATGGTTGAGGAAAGGCCTAAGTATTTGGGTTTTGTTTATGGACAATCTTATGGAGAAAGTTCCAAAGTAGCCATGAAGGAAATTGAAACAATTCCTAGAAGGAGTTTCATTTTAGGTTCTCTACCTCAAGTTTGTAAAGATTGTATTCATGGGGAATGCAACTGTTTGAAATGTACTGTGCAAGAAGAAGGTGTTCATAAGCATGCACTTGAAAAAGGGAGTTGTGAAAGCTCTAAAATCATTGAAGAGATTGATGGTGTTCCGAAGGGAGCCACTTCTTCATTCGATTCACCTTCTCATGAAGGCAACAAAGGTGAAAGAGGAAGGTATAAATCTGATTTCAATCACATTTCTTTTGATTATGTAAAGCATGGTAAATTTCCACATAAGCATTGGAAAAAAATTGCATGTTCCTTTTGTGGTTTGGTTAACCATAGTGTTTCTAGATGTTGGAAGAAAATGGCCACATACAGGAAAATTTTGAAGAAAAGGAGGCAAGAAGCCAAAGGTCCATTGGACAAGGAAAATTATGCTGTAAAGAGGATGAACATGTGTTGCACTTATTTCCATAAGCAAGGACATATTGCTGAAAAGTGTTGGATTTTGAATCCAACAATGCTTCCACGAAATTTGAAGAAGGTGGAAAAAGAGAATGGCAAGAATGGAAAGGAAGTTTCCATAATTGATGTGTTTCAGGATGATTCACATGTTGATGTTGATGTGCAGTTAAAGGAAGTTCCTTTGATGTGGATTGGTAAGAAATGGTTAGAGTTATTATCCAATTAAAGTTGCATGTCTTTTGGTTTGACACATTTCTTTGCCAATGGAATGCAAGTTGCAGGGTTTTACCAAAAAGGTGAATGAAAAAGTTGAGTATGAGACCAACTTTATTGCAGCAAAATTATGTTCATTTCAGCTTTGTATGTACATTTACATATGATTGAGGATCTTATACTTATGATTTTCTTGAGAGAAAATTGAAGAATGGAATACATGCATGAGAATGGTATGTATGAACAAAGGAATGTTGATGATTTCATTGTATTTGAACATGTATGTGTAATTGACTTGATGGTCGATTACCTTGTTTAAACATGCTTGCAATGTCATATCGAATTGGAAAAGTTGATTTTGTCTCCAAGATTGAAAAAGAGAGATAATGATAAAGTGTTTCACAAGAGGTGGAATTCTTTCTACTTTGAAAAAGAATCGTCAAGTTCTTTTTGTACATGCTTGACTTGGAGAGTCAGTTGCTTAAAAAGGCATCTTTTTGTCGGCTTGTGATTTAGTCGATCATTTGTACACCCAGATGTAAGAGACATGATGATGATTCACATGATGTGAATTTATGTCATCAAGTTGTTTTTTTTGCATTATGTTTTATTTGACAAGATGTCAGAAGAATATTTGCAGCAGCAAAAGTCGCCATAGAAGTGGCTTGGTAAGAAGTGGTTTGACTTCTTGACCTAGTAAAACATACTTTCATTGGTACATATGAAAATTTCAGTTAAGTATGCATATATTTATGATGTAATGTCATGTTTGTTTGAGACACCTTGGGTCGATGATCAAGGAAGCAATGTTTAGCTACCTTTTGTAAACTTCTCAACAGAAATTCTGAATGAGTTGTAGGAAGACATTTCTTAACAAGAGGACAAGCACATCTAGGAAGGGAACTGTCGACTACCTTCGAGTTTTGGTTCAAAGCACTAAACCTTTACTTAAACATATTTATTTATGTTTCATCTTGAGCACGTGGGTAGTATTCGGAAAGTGGGAAATGGTATCTCGCGCAGACAAAAAGTTGTAAATGGTATTCTACGATTTCACACGATTAACCTTAGCAGTTGACACATAGCACAAAAAAACTAATTTTCTCGTGCACTCTTGACCTGATATCGGTCGTGCAAGAATCTGCACGAGATTGTGCGATAACCATTCGATTGGATGGGACATATTGATGATGGAGATCGTCTGGGTTAGTTGGTGAGTGGACAATGTGATATCCGTTGGATCGAGTGGGATAAATCAACGGTGGAGATTCTGCTATTTGAAATGCTTTTGATGAGGATTATTCCTAACCTCTGAGATTATATTGCCTCATATGTAAGCCCCAAAAATTATTATAATGGCTCACCTCCGACGATCAGCTTGGCAGAGTGAAGAAATTTAGGCGGATATGCCAAGTTTAACTGGAGTTAGGTGCAATTCACAAAAATTGTTGGAGTATCCCTAGGGGATATTGACTAAATGCACTCCAGGAGCAGTTTTCGACCAGAGAGAGTGAAACAAGAGGCTAGATAGGCTAATTGGAGCCTTCTGAAGCCAACGGAATAGTCCAAAGAAGTTGAAGAAGTCATCTTCATAGAGATTTTCATCCAGGGAGATTTTGGAGCTTAGGACCACCAGGGGTTGGAGGCAGTTGTAGGAGCTACCATTACTCATTCTCAATGAACCAATAGTCTTTTCTAACTGTAATGAGCATTCTGAATCCATTGCAGGGATTTTTAGAAGCATTTGAAAACTTCTAAAGGCCGAGATGCTACAGAGAAGTTTCAGGCAACCCAATGCCAACCATGGAGGAAGGCCTAGTTTGGGGATGCAGTGCTCATTTTGAGAAAATGTTCAATCTATTTTTGGTGTTTGACATGTGCTAGAGATAGGGGATGAGGTTTCAGTGATAGTTGGATAATTCTGAAGGAGTTAGTGCCATCAAGAAGCTCAGGGTAGCTTAGAGCACTGATTGAAGGAATCAAGTCTAAGGGAGCTTAGATTTGTTTGCAGAGTGATGACCTCCATGATAGGGATATAGATGGTATTCTAAGCCCATTGGTTCAGTTCAGTATCCTTTGGAGTTAAGTGTGGAACTTGTGAAAGAAAATTTTCCATAATCCCAAAGAGCCAAGTCAAGATGACAAAAGCTCAAGGAGACGTAGCCCATGATATTCGGGTGAACTCCTAGATTAAATTTGCTGTTATGTGTTTATTTTTATTTGCTGCATTATATGGCTGTTATATGTGTTTAATATCAGCAGAAATAAATGGACTTAAAGAACTTAAACAGTTAAAAGAAAACATACACCTGTTTCAAGTATTTAAATTCCACAAATGTCATATATAAGCTAGATCATTTATTTGTTTAACTTAGTGGGAAGTTCTTGTAAGCATAACAAGTTATCAAACCCCCATTACAGATCAGCCAAATATTTGGATTGTGGTTCTATGATTGAAAATATCAGTCAATATGCCAATTTTGAATGAAAAATTGACATATTAGTGTACAAAGGTAGAGTTTACCTAATACCATCATCCAAATTTAGAATGAAAATTCTAAAGGACTCTCACAGTTCTCCTTCAGCTGGGCATGTCGGATTCTTCAAAACTTACTACAACATTTGGCAATCATTTTACTAGAAAGGTATGATTAAGGAAATCCAAAAGTATGTTGCTGATTGTGATGTTTGTCAGAGAAATAAGGGTGAAAATATTCCAACTCCTAGGTTACTACACCCATTACAAATTCCAAATAAAACATGGGAGGAAATCTCGATGGATTTCAATGAAGTACTTCCTATGTTTGATGATAAGGATAAGATATTTTTCATAGTGGATAGACTCACCAAATATGCTGACTTCCTGGTTATTAGAAAAAATGATACAAACAAGCAAATTGTGGAAGTGTTTTGTAAAAACATTTACAAACTACATGGTTTTCCCAAGGTCATTGTCAGTGATAAAGACGCAAAATTTAAAGGAAATTTTTGGAAGGATTTCTGCCACCAAGTAGGGATATCTCTTAACATGAGTTTGTCTTATCACTCCCAAACAAATGGTTAGACTGAAGTTGTAACTAAATGTTTGGAAATATATCTCCATTGTTTTGTCACCGACAAAAAAAAACAAATGGTTTCAGTGGCTACACCTGGTTGAATGGTGGTACAATACCACTTATCACACTTTAACTAAAATGACTCTCTTCCAAGCCCTATATGGCTGTGAACCACCCATGTGGAAGAATTTTTGTTGCACAATTATAATGTTCAAGCAGTAAAGAATCACGTAGAAGAAAACCAAAGAATTATTAACTTGTTAAAAGAAAATATAACATTGGTGTTGGCTTATATGGGCCTGACCTAGGTTCAGAAGAGTTATTTTATCAAACAAATCTCGCAGCTACTGACCCTTTCGGCAACAGCCCGCGGAGTGCAGATTGAGGTCTCACCCAAGGTAGCAGGGGAGGGTGCTAGAACCAGGTTTCCGCACCCTTGGGATGTCTTGATGTGGTCTAGAGGGTTCGCAAGTCATTTTTTTGCTTCCGCGTAGATCCGAAACATGGTAATTCCTTAATACTTAGTACTTAATGAGTCTTATATATCAAATCTACTTGCTACGGTCTTTAAGCAAACATTTAGATAGATTTGCATAAACTCATAACATAAGCATAAGCATACAGATCTAACAGAAATATCAACCATTAATTAACTAGATCCACAATATTTCAGATTCAACACAATGTTTTAGAACCAACTTATATTCATTCAACTCTTTTGCCAATAAAACTAGATCTGCCTGTGCACTCAGCTGCAGGGGTCTGCGCACACAGCTGCAGACTCTACCAGGCCTCTGTGCACATAGCTGCGGACTCTACCAGGCCTCTGTTCACACAGTTCCAGAGCCTCTATCTACCCACCAACACCCTTGACTCGGACTTACAGACGCTCCAAAACTTCTTGCCTCATAAACCCATTACAATTTAGATCAATAACGCATAAAACTAACTGCCTCCTAACCATAGAGCCTTACTCTATTTATACATTTCCTTGGTCCACAGACCATGGGCAGGCCAACTCACTTGACATTATTTTTGGGTGGACAACCCTTTGACTTGACTCATTACACTTCGCGCTCCGGACTTCCCGTGGAGTCTTTACCATATTTCTACCAAAATTTCAAGCTTTGAGCCCCACAACCATTATGTGGGGCTTCTGCTACCCAACAGTCCCCCAACACAATCATCGTGACTCGTCTCGAGTCACTCAGCGGGTGTGGTAATCTTCGCGCGGAGGTCGGTCAGCAATTTCTGTGCGTCGCGTGTGCTTTCAAAAAACTCCACTATCCTTTGTACCTGTTCCGAGCAAGCCGCTGATGTATCCATATCACTTGCATTTCCCTGCTCGTTATCACATAATGCCTGCATGTGTGCTAACTTGCCTTGAATAGTGGTAGAGACCGTGAATGCTTCATTGAGCCAGGGCTGGATGCGTTCTTTAAGCACTGCCTCTTGTTGCCGCACAACGTCAACTTGTGCCTTGAGTGCCTGGGCCTCCTTATTTTTGGCCAACCGCTGCGTGATAGTGACCGTCTGTGTTGCCCCTCAAGTTGTGTCATAAGCCTGCTGCAACTCTCGCACTTTAGTTTCTACTTGCTGTATAGTTGGGTCTTCCTGGAGGGAGGCGAGCATAAATAGAGATTGATCTAATAGTCCTGAGCAATGTTGGACAACACGCTTCATCATGTCCAGTCCGGCTTGAATTTCGCTGCGGTTCCGTTCTTGAACTTTCAGAGGTGTGGGCGGTTGCGCTTTTAGTCTTAGCTCAGCAATTTGTAAGTTCAACTCCCATTGAGCCTTCATGGCCTCCTCTTGGGCCGTACGGAATCCTGCGGCCATGTGATGAATCTTGGCAATTTTTGGGAGGTTTGTGGGGATAGCCAGCTCTAGTACCTTGCTGCAAGCCTTTGTCACAGCCTGTTCCACTTCCTGGTAGTGTGCGACCAAGTGATCGTGTTGGAGAGTGACCTGTTCCAAATTGGCCTTGTGCTCCATCAGGGTTTTGAGGGCATGACTTTCCCTGGTACGAAGCTCGTTTGTTACCTCATCCTGTAGTTGGCATAGTGTTCTCTTGGAAGGGTGGCCAGATTCAATCCCCAACTACGCTCTTTGCCTGCGACTTCTTCTAGGACCGTGCCTATTGGCAATGCTAAGGTGTTCATTGTGTGAGTGCGCACCATCGGTTCGGCTGTGGCTGTGTCCTCTACGAGGTTGAGGATGACCCCGCCCGGGGGTTGCACCTGTAATGCTTGAAACTGTGCTCTGATCTCCCCCAACACAGTTGTTTGTTCTATGATTAGTTCTTCCAATGCACTGGTGGGGACATTGCTCACTGGCTGGCTACTGTCAATAAATTATTTCTCCAAAGCCTTCGCTATTTTGGACTTTTTGCCTGTGTGCGGCGATTCATTACCACACGGCTGCCTGACCTAGGTCGATTCTGTAAGATGGTCCGTGTGTTCCTGAGTTTCCGTTTCCCTTTGCGTGTCCTGTTCCACGGCCATTTCCTGATCTGTCGAGGTCTCTTCAGCTATCGGTTTCTGGGTTTCCTCCTGCTACGAAGCTGCCTTTTGTCCCTGTCGTGTCTTTTCTGCCAATTGAGTGAGTCGCTGCTGGAGTTCCTTTTTCCATTGTTGTGCTGCCATTTTGTCTAGGATGGCCTTGTTTGGGGTGCGCCACTTGGGGGCCATGTTGCTAATACCTCATAAATGGCATCGTCTGTTGCAATGAATGGAAGTGTGACCCATGCTCTCTTTGGATCCTTCTGTGCTCGGATATATAAGTGATGCATGTCTGCTTTGAACTCAGCCATGCTTTGGAAATTGTTGTATATCATGGGAGACATCCACGGTCTTCGAGCGATCCGTGTTCGGATACTCCCTTCCATGAAGATCCAGAAAACCTTGATTTCAAAAACCCTTGCTCCGTTCTTTGTAGCCTAGAGAGAAGTATATCGCACTGCTTCAGGTAGGCTGTCTTCAATGTTGGGAAACTGGCTACCCTATGGTAGTTCTCTTGCAACAAGAAGGATTGATAGTAGCAACCACGCATAATGAAATGTCTTACCTTTTTCCTGTGCTTCCTGACAATTTGTCAAAAATTCGTCGCATAAAAACTGTGCCCAGTTGAACTGAACCCCTTCTACACACTGCTCTGCAAGCACAATGATAGGAGCTAGCACCTCATCTGCGCGGCACTTCCTCATGAGTTTACTGGATAAAAGTTGAGTGGCGACTCATACTATGTGGTCATTGATGCTTGCTATTACATACCCACTCTTTCCTTTTTCCAGCTGATATTTAGCTTTCATTGTTTCGGCGAGGCCCACCTTGCTACTTGTTCCAGCTATAACTGTGGGATCATTCCCTTTAATCAGAAGGTGCGTAATTTGGTGGACTAAATTGGCTGTGATTGGAATCGGCTCTTCCAACCAGAGATACCCATCATGTATCAAACAGAGCAACTGTCGGATCACAAAGATGGTGATGGTTGCACGATGATGATCTGAAAATCACTCTTGAGTGACCTCAGATAAGTTATTAATGAATGAAGGCATTATAGACTCATGTGCTGGTGTGTGTGTCTATGTTATTTTAGGCAACGGATTGATTAGATTGCAAAATACACAGACACTAGAAAATGGAAAACAGTAAGAGAAACACAGTAAGCAAATACAAGAAAAAAACAATTAATAAGGAGTTCACCCTATCCTCCAGGGTTACGTGTCCGATCTAGCTTTTAGTGGTGGCCTTCTTTTATTGTGTCTTTAAAGTAGAGAATTACAATGAGGAGCTCACTTGGAGTCTCCTGAAATAGAATAATGTTTGATAGGGTGGTTCTTGGATCCCCCAAGCCACTAGAGTACACAGACTCTTTTCCTTACCAGAACTTGACCTCTCTAGTTTTTAATGGAAGGAGCCCAATGTGGTGCTCAATTCCCAATAGATCCTCTCAGGGATTGCTTGAACCTCTCAAGCTTGCTATCTGCTCGATGCTACCTTAGGTCAGCTTGGCTCTCGGTCTTTCTTCTTCTTGCTTCACTGTCTCTTCTTTTCTCTGTCTTCATTCTCTTCTTCTCTTCGTGTCCTTTATTCTGTCTGCTCATAGCTTAAAGCCAATTTGTCCCTGACTGTTCACTTCCTCTTCCGCCCCCGTCGGATCGCCTAGTGCTGCTTGCTTGGAGTTCCCTGTCTTCGCGTCATCGTCAGTGGGTCACAGGGAGTGGCCATTTGTCCTCTCCCGAACTGCGCCAGCTCTTCCTCATCGGTTCGGTTTTTCAGTTACACTGTCGTATGACTCATCCGCCATCTCAACATCAAATGAGACTTCAGAATTTCTTTATGCCGTGGCTTAATCCCCTGTCAAATCTGGTTTCTCCATTGGGTGCAATCTCAACCATCAGATCTGGAGCCCCCAGATCCTACGACATTCTCTCATTTCGCGTGGTTGACTTGCTCGACCGTTACCGCACGATGAGTGATGGTTTTCTCTCTCCTCCGCCTGCCATGCATTGAGCGTTGAATGGAATCGCTCATTTTTCTCCAAATCCGCTTACCACCCAAGGGTGCCCCCGATATAGCCTTTAGCGCTTTTCCTATGGTTTTCCCAGCTTCCATGCAACCGAGCGCTCGGAGCCTTTCCTTCTCGAGGGGTTTTTCCTAGCGATCGCGCATCAGAAATGGCCTCCATTTCCCAATCCGGGCTTCCCAAGTGCCAGTTTCACCTCCTGTGCGGTCTCCATGGGCCTCGGTCAGCGCGCTTTGACCGAGGTCCTCGTCGTTCCTCGCTGGCTGCAAACTGCCACTGTCCAGAGGTCTTCCTGATCGCTCTATGCTAATAAATCTTTGAAGTCTATCCTGTTTTGATACATTCATGGTGCTTTGATTTTTCTTCATGTATCCAATTCGGATCACGGCCTTCTCACTGAAAAGCTTTTGGACCACCAAAAGTTGGTTTTCAAGCATCAACTAAGTGAGGGTACAATTGTCTCACTTGTCCAATCTCTATCCACTTTGCACTGCTCGACTTTGAACCCTTGAGTCCAATTCTTAGGTACTCAAAATCTCCTCTGCACGTCGTCCTCACCTTCCTGTCTAGCACTATGTCTTCCTGTAATTCATTAAGATATTCAGGTAGAAGGTCATCAATAGAAGGCAATTGACTCCGCTCTTCGGGATTCTCAATTAGTGAGGGTTGAAACAATCTTAAGCAATCTGCATTTACGAGTGCGTAGATGTGCATGTAAGATGGTAGATCAAGGCGAAAAGAAATTTCACCAATCTTCTCAAGTATCTTGAAAGGTCCATACCTGATAGGCTTTAGCTTTTTACCTCCACCTTGCATCCTGTTCTTGCTGATATATAGCTAGACTTGGTCACCAACTTGGAAACTATGCTCCATCCGATGCTTGTCATGCCTAGCCTTGTATTTGGCTTGGCTCTTTTCTAGCTGTTCCTGTACTGCTTGGTGGATCTCCTAGATTTGTTCAATGAACCTAGTTGCCCTGTCCACATCATTGTGTCCCTCAACTATGGTATCTTTACCAAAGACAAAATCCAAAGGAGACCTTGGTGTGAAACCAAAACAGGTCTCAAAAGGAGATCTCTGTGTAGAAGAATGTTTTGCTCTGTTGTAAGCATGCTGCACATAACACAAATGTTCATCCCAAAGCTTAGGATGTTTACTGCAATATCCTCTGAGTAACTAGATCAATGTCCTGTTAACTACTTCTTTCTGGCCATCAATTTGTGGATGAAAAGCCGTGCTTTTCTTCAGTTTGGTGTCCATCAGTTCCCACAGACTTGACCAAACCCTCTCCACAAATCGGGTGTCTCGATCAGATACAATGGAAGTGGGTAATCCAAAATGAACCCATACATGTTCAAAGAACATTTTTGTAGTTTGTTCAGCTATAATCTGTTTATTACAAGGTATCAAAATACACATTTTTCTGAACCTATCCACAACAACATACAGATAATCATGACCTTTCCTAGATTTAGGCAGTCCTCCAACAAAATCCATGGAAACACTTTCCCAAGGGTGATAAGGAATTGGTAATGGGGTGTACAAGCCTAGTTTTCTATTGCTCGGCTTACTTTTAGCACACATAGTACACCCTCTTACATATCTAGAAACTGTCTCATTCATTTTTGGCCAATAACAAAATATTTGCAGCTATGCAACTGTTTTACTTACCCCAAAGTGACCTTATATTAGAGAAGTGTGTCCTTCTCGAATTATCTTTACTCTTTCAGTTTTTGGAATGCATAACTTCCCACAATGTTATAAGAGTCGGTCCTTTCCATGATAATCCAATTCTTCTACTCGTTTGCCTTGACTTAAAGTTGCATATACATATTTAAAGTCTATATCTTGAGCATATTGTTCAATGTAGCTTTCATGTAGCACAAAATTATGCTTAAGTATAGTAGATGCATTTATAATGGGTCTAGATAACATGTCTGCAACTTTATTATGTATGCCCTTTTTATATTTGATGACTAAATGAAACTGCTGTAGAAAACCCATCCATCTGTAGTGTCTTGATTGCTGCAACTTAGTTTGGGAGTGTAAATATTGAAGTGGTTGATGATCAGTATGTATTACTGTCTCTTTGCCCATTAAGTAATGTTTCCACTTTTTCACACTCTGAACTAATGCATACAATTCTTTATCATATGTAGGATAGTTAACTACTGTAGGATTAAAAGTCTTAGAATGATAACATATGGGTTTACCATGCTGTGTCAACACTGCTCCCATGGCATAGTCACTGGCATCTGTTTGGATCTCAAATGGTCTTTGAAGATCAGGCAGTGCTAGTACAGGTGTTGTACTAATCTTTTCTTTCAAGGTGTCGAAGGCTTTCTGATATTTGCCTCCCCACTGAAACACCTTGTTCAATCCTGTTAAAGCATGTAAGGGAGCTGCAATTGAGGAAAAGTTAGAAATGAACTTCCTCCAATACTGTGCTGCCCCTAAGAAGCTTCTCACTTCTGTAGTAGACTTGGGTTTAGGCTAGTTTACAATGACTGCCACCTTAGAGGGATCTATCTTCAATTCACCACCCCCTACTATTTGACCCAAATAATTCAGAGATGTTTTGTGAAATTCACATTTTGAGAGTTTAACATGAAGTTTTTCTCTTTTCAAAACATCTAATGTCTTCTTAACGTGCTTTAAGTGTTCTTCCCACGTTTTACTAAAAATCAGAATGTGATCCAGATACACAATAACAAAATCATCAAGAAAAGGTCTGAGTAATCATTCATTAATTTCATGAAAGTAGAAGGAGCATTAGTTAAGCCAAAAGGCATAACCAGCCACTCATACAATCCCTGCTTTCTTTTGAAAGCAGTCTTCCATGCATCTTGTTCTCCAACTCTAACCTGATGGTATCCACTATGCAAGTCTAGCTTGGAGAAATAAACAACTTCTTTCAATTGATCTAAAAGATCATCTATGCGAGGAAGGGGATAACGATTTTTGATTGTTATCTTATTCAGTGCTCGGTAACCAATGCACATTCTCCATGAGCCATCTTTCTTTCTCACCAAAACGATTGGTGACCCACATGGTGATGTGCTAGGTCTGATGAACCCTTTCTCGAGCAACTCCTGCACCTGCTTCTTGATTTCAGCGTTCTCTAAAGTAGAAAACCTGTACATTCCAATGTTAGGCAATGGAGCATCTTGCTGCAAAATAATATCATGTACTATTTCCTTTTTGGGTGGCAGACCTTTAGGTTCTCGAAACAATATATCATACTCTGAAACAATCTTTTCTAAATCAGATTGCTGTTTAGCATTACAACCCTCAAATACATTGGTATTTTCAGGTTTCTTTTCCTTTACAACCATCAGTAAGAATTGTTTGCATGAATTTATCATTCTTTTCATCTGCCCTAAGTTTATGAGAGTATAATTATTCTTGAGCTTATGAGCTCTTACAAAGTATTCGATTCAATCTTTAACAAGTAGATACTTGTTCTCAACTCTATAGAAAATAGCTTTTCTATCATACGAGTAAGGACTTCCTAAAACAATTCCACATATATCCAAAGGAATTATGTCTAACTCAACCTCATCTACAAATGCTGACCCAAAAGAAAACTTGAGTTTGCACTGTCTAGTCACTTGTAGTTGTGCTTTATCATTCAACCATCCTAATGGGTATGGTTTCTTGTGAGCTGTAGTTGCTAATCCCAACTTCTTTACAATTGCTTCAGAAATTAAATTTACTTGTGAGCCACTATCAAACAAAGTATCGATCTTTTGATGTTTGGAAATAACTCGAATATGGAAAAGCTCATGTCTTTTTATCTCATTCTCTTCATCAATAATAGATTGTGCAGAATTACTAGTAGATGCTTCAGAATTCTTACCTTTTATACCTGTGGCTGCAATGGTTGTTTCATCTCCTGAGTCTGACCCAAAATCTTTCTGAATAGCTGCAACAGTATTCTTCTTCTTGCCCTCGAACTTCTTAGGTCTCAGCTCTGGATGCAGAATCGAACAATGCTCATCATCATGCCCATCCTTTTTACAGTGAGTGCATGAAGCTTTGCTCTTCTGTGCAGTGTTAGCCTTCCTTGCTTTCCACTTCTGCTTTCTTTTCTCCTTACTCTTGCTTGCAGTGGGTTGGGATGGTCCCCCAACTTCTGGCTTTCCATTCTTTCATCTAGCTTCTAGATGAGTAGCTTGTACAGAGACCTCATCTATACTAGTGGTATTAAACATGAGGATGGTATGCCTCATATAGCTGTGTAGACCACCAATGTACTTCAACAGAGTCTTTGGTGAGTCTAATGAGATTCCTAGAATCAATACTCTCTTTCGAAATTCTTGAGTGTACACTTGCACACTTTGCCCTTTCAACTGCCGAAGAGTTTGCCAACTCATCATGGCTTGTTGCATGTAGGCCAATGGATAGAACTGCTTTTTGATTGTAGAAACAAATTCACTCCAGACAGAGATGGTCTTACCATGTCTTTTCATGTCAGCTTGGGTTATGCCTTCCCACCAAACCAAGGCAGTGCCTCCAAGGTGTAGGCTTTCCAGCTAAATCTTGCTCTTGTCTGAATCGATGTTCTGCACTCTGCAATACACATCAATTTGTATAATCCAATTGTCCAGATTTTCTGCACTTAACTCTCCATCATATATAGGCAAATCAAATTTGACATCTAGTTTGATCAAAGATGCTTTCTTTTTGTGTTCAAGGCTATTAGGAGGTGTGAGAAAGATTTCCTCTTTCCCTTTTCCTTTGGAGTGGTCATGGAAGTGAGACTCATCTTCTTCTTTGTCTTGCTTAGAGCCTGATGAATCTTCATCCTTATGTTTTCTAAAGTCCTTATACATTTCTTCTACCATGGACTTTATGGCTAGGAAACTCTCTATGAATTGAGGGTCTGGCCCCATAGAACCTTCCTTTGACATTGTCTTCCGAGGATAAACTCTCCCAATTTCAGGATTAGTTTCGACCAACTCTCCTTCTCCTAATTTGAGCTTTGATCTAGTTAGCATTCAACAACTAAACCAACACAAGCTTGTCTAACCTTACAGCCTAGAGCTTTGATACCACTTTATCTAAAAATCATTCTTGAGTGACCTCAGATAAGTTATTAATGAATGAAGGTATTACAGACTCATGTTCTAGTGTGTGTGTCTATGTTATTTTAGGCAATGGATCGATATGATTGCAAAATACACAGACACTGGAAATATGGAAAACAGCAAGAGAAATACAGTAAGCAAATACAAGAACACAAAAATTAATAAGGAGTTCACCCTATCCTCCAGGGCTACGTCTCCAGTCCAACTTTCAGTGGTGGCCTTCTTTTATTGTGTCTTTAAAGTAGAGAATTACAATGAGGAGCTCACTTGGAGTCTCCTGAAACAGATAAGGTTTGGTAGGGTGGTTCTTGGATCCCCCAAGACACTAGAGTGCACAGAATCTTTTCCTTAACAGAACTTGACCTCTCTGGTCTTTAATGGGAGGAGCCCAATGTGGTACTCAATTCCAGACAGATCCTCTCAGGGATTGCTTAAACCTCTCAAGCTCGCTGTCTGCTCGATGCTACCTTAGGTTAGCTCGGCTCTTAGTCTTTCTGCTTCTTTCTTCACTGTCTCTTCTTTTCTCTGTCTTCGTTCTCTTCTTATCTTCGTGTCCTCTGTTTTATCTGTTCATGGCTTAAAGCCAATTTGTCCCTGACTGTTCACTTCCTCTTCCGCCCCCGTCGAATCGCATACTGGTGCTCGCTTGGAGTTCCCTGTCTCTGCATCATCGTCAGCGGCTCACGGGGAGTGGCCACTTGTCCTCTCGCGAACTGCGCCAGCTCTTCCTTATCGGTTTATTTTTTTGATTACATCGTCGTATGACTCATCCGCCATCTCAGCGTCAAATCGGACTTCAGAATTTCTTTATGCCATGGCTTAATCCCCTGTCAAATCCAGTTTCTCCATCGGGCGCAATCTCAGCTGTCAGATCTAGAGCCCCCAGATCCTACGATATTCGCTCATTTCGAGCGGTTGACTTGCTTGACTGTTAGCGCGCAATGAGTGGCGATTTTCTCTCTCCTCTGTCTGCCACACGTCGGGCACTTAATGGAATCGCCCGTTTTTCTCCAAATCCGCTTACCACTTAAGGGTGCCCCTGATATACTGCCGATATTGGAGCGCGGGTCCCGCCTTTAGCCTTTAGCGCTTTCCCCATGGTTTTCCCGGTTTCCATGCGACTGAGCGCTCGGGGCCTTTCCTTCTCGAGTGGTTTTTCCCAACGATCGCGCATTAGAAATGGCCTCCTTTTCCTGATCCGGGCTTCCCAAGTGCCAGTTTTGCCTCCTGCATGGTCTCCATGGGCCTTAATGAGCGCGCTTTGACCGAGGTCCTCGTCATTCCTCGCTGGCTACAAACTGCCACTGTCCAGAGGTCTTCCTGATCACTTTCTGCTCATAAATATTTGAAGTCTATCCTGTTTTGATACAGTCATGGTGCTTTGATTTTTCTTCATGGATCCAATTCGGATCAGGTGATAGTGGGGTATACACCTCAGATTGAGTAAGCTTGCCTTTTCCACACCTAATAGCCATTCCATGGCAGTAACTTGTCTGTGGCCAATTGGGGAAACTTGTCGCTATCCGCTAGATCCCAATCTTTGAACTTGATACTTGGTATGCGGCCTAGCAGCAAACCATCAAACCTTATCTCATCTAGGAGAAGCGGGGTCTGTAGCATACTATTTGCAGCATCTAGGTCCTTCACTATTTTGGTCATCCCATTCCATGGAGAGAGATATGGAGGTACTGAAGGGATTTGGAATGCATCTTCTTCTTCCTCATCCTGTGCCTCAATCTGGTCAATCAGGCTTGTAAATCTTCGTCGTCCTCGGCAGGTTCGGTGGTGACTACTTTGCCCTTTTCGACTACTGACCTCTTGTTGAATCTCGGCGATGCCCTGAATGTCCCTATAATCTGCTTGTTTTTCCTGGGTGGTGGTGTGCGTGGGGACTTTGGAACCTTGGGTGCTTGAGTCACGTCATCTGGCTCTTCCTGAGTTGAGTGCAGTTCCTCCGCGAACCATGCTCGGGTTCTGGCCATGGTACTCATGGGGTGCCTGGTAGCTAAGTGTGTGCTGCTCTTCACTGGTTCAAATCGCAAATATTCTAGTGCCGTCCACAGGTTATTAGAGGAGTACGTAACTTTGAATAGATCCCTTCCCTCCACTTTCAGTTTAGTACCAGTGTCTAGGCGGCAGATCTTTTTGAATCTTACTCAGAACTTTCGTCTTAATGGCCCGCCGCCCGCTCCTCCCTGCCATAACTTAACTTTCTTGTTAGGAACAGTGGCATTAATGGTCACTTTCCTCACAGTAGAACAACCCTCCATGCGTAGCTGCGATCTTGCAGACCAAATGACTCTTGACCGAACCTGTTTTCCCTGCCAGCTTCCTGCAGACTTGTTTATAGTCCCACGCCTTCTTTCAACTGCTTGGGGTGCTGAGACTGTGCTTTCCACAGCTAGTCAGGCGGTCGCACCCTAGGTGCGATGTTTCAACTTTCCTGCTAGTCTGGGCTGCGAGCACCGTTCGAGTGCCGTTGGAACTTTTATTTCTTCTTGCGCTGCTGTGTGGGGTGTACCTTCTCGTAGGTGCGGGCACAGCCATGATAACAGTATCGCGGCCTGTTCTAGTTCTGCGGGAGGCCCGATAGGGCCAGGTTCCCTTCTGTATTGCTGCCCGCGGCTGATGTGGGCATCGCTACTTGCCATCCTGCTGATTCCCTCCCTTATTAGCGTGCTTTTATTTCTCAGCTGCACCCAAAGTTGATTGATTGCGCGAGGCCAACTGCTACCCTCCTTTTTCTAGGCTTCCTTCTACCTTCTATTATAGGCCCATCGAACCTGCGGTATCTACAACTCCCCATTGGGTCACTTTATTGGGCGGACATTGCGCGTGCTTTCTCCTGGTCCCCTTCTGACTTTGGCACGGACCGCTAGCGAACCAGATTGCTGGGGTGGATTCAGGCTGCTGATTTTAATTAGGGTAGGTGTCTGTACAACCTTCACTTGCAGCCTATACTGGTGGTGGATGCTCCCCCCGTTTTGCCTTCCAACCGATGTTCACACCTTCCTTTGACATCCATGCCACTTCTGTTGCATCTTTGGGCATGTACCCCTTCCTGAAGCAATTGTCGTACGTGGTGCCTCCGTAGATAATTCCAGTGGATTTTGTCTCGGCTTCGTCGTTTCGCATTGGTCGACTGGTTCCTTTGCTTTCATGGCAATCTCACCAGCTCACTGCTCCCGTGCCTCTATTGTTACACGACGTAGTGATCTAACCATCTTGTTACAATTTAGTGTCGTTACCTCATGTAATTGGTTTTTCCATCGCTCAATCTCTTCATCTGAGCCCAACGTGCAGGAACTATCATGGTCCCATGAGATTCTTCCATTCGCTGTTGAATTCACCCAGTCCTGATCTTGCGCTGTGATTTGGTAGATACAGTCCAATTCACCATCGCTGTCCTCGTCGTGCACTGGCTTAGTATAGCGCGCCCCATCGGCTAGGTCCAACGAAACCACTACGCAGAGAGATTTCTTTCGAATATCATTTTTCGTTTCTTTAGATTGATGACTCCATTCATATCTGTTGCCCAGTCTATCCCTAACAATACAAGATACGGGTTACTGTCATCCACAATTTCTATGACCTAAAAATTGGTTGGTGTGCTTGCACTGTCGATGTCTACTATAACTCCTTATAGTCTTCCCATGGGCAGGATCTTTTTTTGGTTTGCCATCCGCAACTGGATAGGGGACCATTGTAGTGCAGGCCTGCCCATGCACTCCTAGGTCTGTTTAGGTAGGACATTCACGTCTAACCCCAAATCCAGAACGACCTGATCCATCTCATAGTCCCCAATCTAGGCAGTCAATCGCATTTCCCGTCTGGTGCACAATGCATGCTTGCCTAGCTTCTGGACCATGCGAGGTTCGTCCGCTCCGGCACACCTAGTTATCAATTCTTGCAGCCCCTTCACCGCTTTAGCATCCCATAGTAACTTCATGCATGTCTCTAAGAAGGTGGTTAGCATAGAAGTATCCTTCTCCGACTCCATTTGATCCCTGCTGCCCAAAGTAGAAGCTTCCGCGAAGCTCTTCTTAGCTTCCATAAAAGTCTCCTTCGCACGCTCCAAATCAAATTCTGGTTGTTTTGTGGGGGCCTTACGAACCCATGCATCCTCCTCTGGCTTCTTCCCCTTATCTTCCCCTGTAGTTTCACCACTTTTGAGCATCATATTCACGTTAGGATCTTCCTCACGTGGTTTAGCCTTCATCATTTGGATGTTCTGAGTGGGGGTAGCCGGAATCACTCCTTTTTCCCGCATCTAAGAAATTAGCATGTAGCAATCGACTGCTTTGTGGTCAAACTAGTAACAGTACGGGCAATGGGCTTTGGTCGGGTTTGTGCAATCACGCGCGTAGTACCCTGGTCCTCCACAATTATAGCAGATTAATTGTCCCCATCCCCGTCCGGGTCCCATTCCTCCATGCCCCCGTCTGCATCCTTGGAATCCTCCTCACGTGATTACTGCAGATCCGGCCCACGCACTTCCATCTGAATCCTGTAAGTCGGTGTTTGATCCATCAACATCTCGTAACTACGACAATTTCTTTCATCGTGGCCCACCGTCCTATAGAAGTTGCAAAATAAATTTTGAGGCGGGGTTTGTCTTAGGTTCTGCAATAGATGACAATTGTCCATGGCATGCTTTCCTCCCACCTGGCAGATTGCACACCAGAGTGCGGGCACCGCGCTTGGCCCTACTTGTACCTTTGGTCGCAACGATATTGGTCCCCCCGCTGCCACATAGTTTGCGAAGATCGGACAATGATCCTTATCGTGGCCTTGGCCCTTACATTTGATACACCACACTTCTTCACACACTTCTAACCGAGGCACCTGCCCTTGTTTCAAACTTTGCATCTCTAGACACAGGTTTTGCATTTGTGCTTGGATTTGCTGAACTCCCAACCCCGAATCTTGTATTGGAGTTTCGTGCAACCTCATTGCGGTCTCTAATGCTTCGGATTGGGTTGAGATCTTTTACTGTGATAGCGCCATCCTCAAATGGGGTTTCAAAGATGCCACAAACCACACACAGTGTTGTGTATCCGACAATGTCATGTTAGCCTCGTAGATGGTGCTTTTCAATCTTTGATCCAGATCCCATAGGGTTTCACCAGGTAACATCGCAATCTCCTTGAACCCAATAACTGACTGCGCCTCTGATTTTGGTCGACCAAATTCTTTGTTTAATGCATCCTGGATCGCCATTATTCCCGCATTCGGATGATCGCTTGAGTACTTTATATACCACGTTGACGCGTGGTCCTACAACGCGCTAACTAGAGTAGCCATTTTGATATCCATTATGCCTTGAGCTTCCCATACAACCTTTACTACAAACTAGAACTGACCTGGTTCCTCATTTCCTATACCCCTATATACTAGAAACTTGACTGCACTCGCCATCCCAATCTTCAGGGGTGGCGGAGGTGGGGGTCGGGTTGGTGTAGATGGATTTTATGTCGGTGAAGTAGGTGGTGGTGTGGACATAGGTGGTATCAGTGGAAAGCGCCCCTTAATCAACCAGACTGTACATCTTGGAGAGAACTTCGCGAGCTCCTCCTCGCTCTCCAGTGAAATAGAAATCAGAGGACTATTCTCCAATCCTTTGGTTCCTTGGTAGCCTCTTCCGCTCTACGTTACGCCAAACATCAATAAATGCGCATAATCTGTTTTTCACACAACAACATTTTAATCCAAGTATTCAACGATTTGATATACTTACCCCACGGTCCTTGGAGAAATCGCCTTTTTTCTTCACTATAACTCACGGTTGTGTCTATCACGAACTCAGTGATAAACCCTCCTATTAACGGGTCCAACCAATGATCTACTGCGTGTGCGATTTTATCTTTAGTTGCTTCTAGCCTGCGCACCAATTCTGGAGTCCACACAATAGGTTGATCTAGTCTACACCTTCCCACGCTGTCAGCTAACCTCGCGATCCACTCGTACAACTCTATCGAAAATGTCGCGAAGAAGATCTCGCAGATATTTGTGTATATGTAGCGATCCAACCAATCTTCTTTCGATATCTGCGGGTTTCTATTTTCCTGAACTACGAACTCGTGAAGCTTCTGATCCAACCAATCTTCAAGCTCTTTCTTTGTAGGTTTCCAGTTTTCCGACATCAGACATCCCTTAGGAAAATCCTGGTCCCAACAACAGAACCATTTGTTGGCTTATATGGGCCTGACCCAGGTTCGGAAGAGTTATTTAGCTAAACAAATCCTGCAGCGACCGGCCCTTTTAGCAACAGCCCGTGGAGCGCGGATTGAGGTCTCACCTGAGGTAGCAGGGGAGGGTGCTGGAACCATGTTTCCACACCCTTGGGATGTCTTGATGTGGTCTGGAGGGTTCGCGCATCATTCTGTTGCTTCCGCATAGATCCGGAACAGGGTAATTCCTTAATACTTAGTACTTAATGAGTCTTATATATCAGATCTACTTGTTACAGTATTTAAGAAAACATTTAAGAGAGATAACCAGTGCGCGCACTCAGAAGAGATATAGATTTGCATAAACTCATAACATAAGCATAAGCATACAGATCTAACAAAAATATCAACCATAAATTAACCAGATCCACAATATTTCAGATTCAACACAGTGTTTCAGAACCAACTTATCTTCATTAAACTCTTTTTCCAATACAACCAGATCTGCCCTGCGCAATCAGCTACTAGGGTCCGCATACACAGCTGCGGTCTCTACCAGGCCTCTGCACACACAGCTGCAGAGCCTCTATCTACCCACCAACACCCTTGACTCAGACTTATAGATGCTCCAAAACTTCTTGCCTCATAAACCCATTACAATTCAGATCAATAATGCATAAAACTAACTGCCTCCTAACCATAGAGCCTTGCTCTATTTAAACATTTCCATGGTTCGCGGACCATGGGTAGGCCAACTCACTTTACATTGTTTTTGGGCGGACAACCCTTTGACTTGACTCATTACACTTCGCACTCCGCACCTCCTGCAGAGTCTTTACCATATTTCTACCAAAATTTCGGGATTTGAGCCCCACAACCGTTACGTGGCGCTTCTTCTACCCAACAATTGGCATAGAATAGAATGAACCAACAAGCCGACCAACACTGCACTGAAAGAGAGTTCAAAGAAGGAGATTGGGTTTTCGTCAAAATTCAACCCTATAAGCAGTTATCGTTAAAACAACAAGGGAAAAATAAGTTATCTCTGAAGTGTTATAGACCATATCAAATAATAATAAAACTATAGTGCCACTTATGGATTAAAGTTACGAGACCATTGTTGAATTCACAACACATTTCATATTTCAAGCCTCGAAAAGGTACTTGGTAAAAATCAAACAACACAACCAAAGATCCTTGACACTGATGAAGAAGGAAGGATCATATTAGAACCTGAAGGCATACTTGCTACCAGAGAGAAGATACTATAATCCAAGAGTATTAGAGAATATCTTGTCAAATGGAAAAGACTACAAGAAGAAGACTCATCATGGGAGATAGGACGTTTTTGTTAACATCACCCAACATTGCCTATGCTTTGAGGAGAAAGTACTTTTAAGGGAGAGGCAATGTTATGAATAAAAATATTCATAACTTATATATATATATATATATATATATATAGATATAAAGAATAATAAAACAATAATAATTAGATAAATTAATTAAATTAGTATCCTATTAATTATGAAAGGGAACTTATGTAAAAAGACATGATATTTAACCCTTATGGCTAGTCAACTCCTATAAAGGAGAATCGCCCAAGGGCTTGTAAACCATCATCGAATATTCAATAATAAAATATATTATTTTACATACAAATGTGTATTCCATTGGCGAATATAAGTGAACATAAAAATTCTTGTTCCATCCCTCCACTGAACATTCCTTCTAATTTTTTCGAGGTTAACATGATCACATAAAGCACTATTGAATTGTCTGGTCCATGGATAATGCCTTTAGAATATGAATGGACCTCCTATCGCAATGAGATTCCTTTGATCCCGCTTGAGTTGAATTATCAGGCAGTTCAATTATTTTTTGACCCACCATTTTCTGAGATTGATCAAGTGAATACTATCAATGAAGATTATTCTCCTTTAGCTTGGTTATAAACAATTTCACTTCCTCATCCCTTCAACC
Organism: Pinus tabuliformis; assembly: GCA_031772625.1. Taxonomy (NCBI): domain Eukaryota; kingdom Viridiplantae; phylum Streptophyta; class Pinopsida; order Pinales; family Pinaceae; genus Pinus; species Pinus tabuliformis. Next base: position 102,738,469 of record CM062819.1, on the reverse strand, counting down.
ATATGTTTCCCACTGATGAAATTATCATGGAAATCATGAATTTGGATGAAATTCCATGGAACGATTATCATGATCGTTCATATTTTTTCCCAAATCTTGAGAAAATCGAGAATGATTTCACAACTATGTTTTCGACTAAGATTGTAGATAGTTTGGAATGGCCCACGTTAGTTCTTCAAGTTGAATTTGAAAATAATTTGGGAAACATATCTACAACTATTTCAATTGATATCTCACTTAAAATAGGGATTATTGAAAACATTCACATAGGTGCTTCGTGCTCACTTGAAGAAATTCAAACGTATAAAGCCACATTTCAATAATTATGTGACATTTTTTCTTGGTCCTATGAGGAAATGCAAGGAATTGACCTAAGAATTGTTGTGCATGAGATTAAGACTTACCTGAATGAAAAAACTATCAGATAATGAATACGTCCAATGCATCCATGAAGGGTTGCAACTATTAAATCTGAGGTCGAAAAATTGATCAAAGAAGGATTTACCTACCCACTTCCCTTGATTGATTGGGCTTCCAATATTGTAGATGTTAACAAAAAACAGGGAACCATCATAGTATGCATTGATTATAGGGATATAAATAAGTCTTGTCCAAAAGACAACTATCCTACCCGTTATATCAATCAAATCATTGACAATTGTGTTGGCAATAAAATATTTTCATTCATAGACGAATTTTCTTGTTACAACCAATTCAACATACTCCTAGATGATCACTATAAAACCACGTTCATTTGTCCATGGGGGAATTTGTCATATCAAAAACTCCCATTTGGATTAAATAAATCCGGTGCAACCTTCCAAAGGGCTATGTCTTATGCATTTCACGATATCAAGAATATTGTGCAACCTTATTTGGATGACTTTCCAACTCATTCGTTGAGACAAGAAGATCATCCAATGCATTTGAGAGCTATCTTTATCAGGTTCTGTCACCACAATATACTCTTGAACCCTCATAAATGTGTTTTTTGTGTACAATTTGTTTGATTAATGGGATTTGTCATATCTAAGCAAGGCATTTGTGTTGATCTGCTCAAGGTAGAGGTTATTCTGATTTTTCCCCCTCCATCCAACCTCCGAAACTCCAAAGTTTGCAAGGGAAAGAAAACTTTGTACATTTATTCATCTAGAACTACATCGAGCTAGCTAAAGGTTTTAATCGAGTGTTGAAAAAGGGCATCTCATTTACCTGGGATGAAGTTTCTCAACAAGCTTTTGATGCACTTAAACACGCATTGACCCATACACCATTGTTTCATCCTCTTGATTAACATTGAGACTACTTTTTGGATTTAGCCACATCCGATGTCACTATTGGCATGGTTTTATTTTAGGAAGATGATTCAAATGATGAGCATGTCATATATTATTTGAGCAGAAATATTATCAAAATGACATGGTTTTATTTTAGGAAGATGATTCGAATGATGAGCATGTCATATATTATTTGAGCAGAAATATTGTCAAAACTGAAGTGAAATATGAACATGTGGAGAAATTGGGCTTGGCAGTTGTTCAAGTTGTCCAATGATTTTTTCAGTATATCTTATTACGTAAAACAACAATGATTTATGATTGCAACCCTATGGTTTACATTCTTACGAGAAAATTTCGAGGGGGAATTATTCTAAATGGATAGTGATCCTGCAAGAATTCGATTTGTAATTCATAAAATCAAAATCTAAGAAATAATTAGTATTTGTTAAATTATTATGTGATGTTCCATATACTGAGACAGAAACCGTGGTATATGATTCTCTTCTAGAATAATCCCTCTTTCTTATCAATACTTTAGACCCCTAGTATGGAGATATCATCATCTATCTTCAAAACCCTGACTTTTCAAGAAGAATTAGGTCAAACCAATCGTCATCATATTCAGTACCAATCCAAAAAATACACTGTTTTTGGGGATACACATTATCATCATGGAACTGATTCCATCTTCAGATGATGTTTAAATCACGAGAAATCCAAAAAGGCATTGAATGAATGCCATTCTGGAGCTTGTGGATGTCATATGTTAGGGTTTTCCATTGCTCAAAAGATTTTGCGCATGGGGTATTTCTAGCCTTTAATGGTCAAAGATTGCATAATTACGATCTAGAAATGACAAAATTGTCAGATATATGATTTCAAAATGCATGCACCTCGAGCTCCTCTTCAACCAATCATTGATTTTGGTCCTTTTGCTAAATGGGGCATCAATTTCCTTACATGTAACCCTCACTTGGTTGGGGGGCATGGGTACATTATCCTTGCGATAGATTATTTTATGAAATGGGCCGAGGCGATTCATTCATATAAGGATGATGGTGAAATAACAACCATATTCATATTCAATCATGTGATTGCTAGGTTCAGGGTTCCACAAGCCATCATCATGGACCACGGTAACCATTTTTAAAACTTGATGATGATTGATCCTATTGCGAAGCTAGGCCTGCATCATGACAGTTCTACCCCATATTACATGCAGGAAAATGGCCAAGTAGAAGTTGTTAGCAAGTGTTAAGGGAAATGTTCCCCTAGGGCTTTTGGGTTGAAACCCTAGCAGATTGAAAGTTGTTTATACAGAGAAACACACATTCACACAGCCATTATGCTATTATAAGAAAATTCTATGATAAGGGGGCGTACCTTAGGTCCTACGTTTGAGAAGGTCCTTTAGGGTCCAAACCCTTCTTTGAGTTCCTTTTGCTCCTTTGTCCTGCAAAACAACCAATTCCGAAGAACATAGCAGTATATGGACAAAACCTTATAAAGAAACCATCTTCATGTTATAAAGAAAGGTAGTTAGTTATGAAATTTAAACAACCATTCACATATGAATTTTAACATGAATATCATAAACATAAAGAAGATTTATATCAGGAACCAAGACATGTGTTTCTTTTATTATAGACAAATAAAGTACAGAAAAGGAATAATTTCACCTGAGTCACCCTTTCGTAGGCTCCAAGCAAAGCTTCCTTCTGGATTCGTCCAGCCTCAAGCCTTTAACAAACTCCTTCCATGACTTACTCCATGATGTCACAAGTAGTGGATGAACATCAACACACAAGGAAACAAGGGTTTCCTATACAAATGGGGGAAGTGCAGGAGGCACAAGGATCTTCAGACCTGGTCAGGGAAATCTCAGCATAATAACCTTTCTCTCTCTTCTCACCTCCCTTAGGCCTTCCCATTGTGGTCTTTTTATACCTCTTCCAAAGTAGTTTTTTAGCTGGGAGTTGGTTGGGAACAGTTGGGCCACGGGCACTAACAGGTGATCAGCAGGTAAAACCCGCGATCTCCGCCCAAAATTAAGGAGTTTTATATTTTTTTAAGTGTTTTAATACATATACGTGGGTTGGGTATATGCCTACCCGCATATACACGTGTTTAACTCAGGGAAATGTCACGTATAAGGGATAAAACACTGTTTTTTAAATTTTTGGACCAGGTTTGGAAGGAGGGGTTGCCCTAGGCCATGAGTGTAGCATCACAAACCATAAGAGTGAGATTTGGAGCTATAACAGATGCCCCCTAATATATGAGGTCAGAAGGGGTACATGATGGCTGAAATGTATTAAGCAAGTACATGGAAAGGAAATCTGTCAAAAACCGAGGAGGACTTCACCAGAATTCAGCCTGCCAAGCCACAAAAGGAGATCAGAAAGAAACATTGTCTGAGGCAGGCATACCCATGCTCAGAAAAAGTAAAGCATGTCCGCATATCAAGTACAAGCGGATCCACTAAGTATACAAGTATAAATGACTGGAAAATACATAATGGATCATCTGATCATGATCGAACAAGTACATGTCTGAATATCACATATAAGACTGTCAATGATGCTGAAAGATGCAACAGATCACTGATATCAAAGACTGATCCCAAAAGGTACCAACTGAACATGATGGAATAGGATGGTACTACACTGCAAACTTAGGTTCCAGCATATAGAATGTCGCCATGACTGGCTGCAACATATCAGGTGGAGTGGTATCAACTAGCAGCAATAAGAGCAACTGTCAAGTGAACCAATGAATGCTGATACAACCTAAGGTCTTCACCGACTGCCGTGGTACATTTCTACACCATGGGAATAAATGATCTGAAGTCGACCACGTGAGAAATCATTTGATTACCGGTCATTGATGTATACCGTTAAGAAACGTGAGACTACTCACCGATAATGATAATGAGTGTCTGTTGGAAATAATACTGAGAGGGGGGGTGAATCAGTATTATCTAGCAATTTACCAAATCTTCCTTTTTTGATCTTTTGAAATATTCTTGCATATCAGTACCATAAAACAATGAGCATGAATAAAGAAAATAGACAGTCACACCAAAGAACACAAGATGTAAGGTGGAAACCCAATGCGGGAGAAAAACCACCTGCTGCAATATGTCTCTATCTTCTTTCAAGAAATTCTTTTTACAATGATTTTGTACTGGTGCAGTCCTTTACCAGCACGCAGGCTGCAACCTGCAAAGAGCTACAACTCTTTCTCGTTTTCCAGTTTCTCCTGGAAGGGAGCTACAACCCCCTACTTCTTTTCATGAAGAATCAAATGATCAACAAGTATACAACAGATACAGTCTACTACAGATATCAGATCAGTAATTACATAAACAACCCAGAACACCTTATGAACAGAAATATACAGTCAACAGATCATCTTAAGACAGGGACGCATATTTTCTTTCTGTGGCCTGCGACTGGACGCAGTATACCTTATGTTGTTCTGCGTGCAGACGCACTGTTCCTTTTTGCTTTTCTGCGACCGACGCTCCCAGAAACACTATCGCGCCGCGTCTTTCGCTTCAGAGACGCACCCAATGCCACAGTCGCGCCGCGTCCTTTGCCTCAGAGACGCACCTGAGTCTTTACTGTACTGCGTCCCGGCGCACTTTCCCTTCACTGAATCTGCGTCCCTTCAGATATAGAAGATAAGAGGACTTCAGAACCAACCCAAACACTCAGATCCACAGATCTGATCATGCGCCATATAGATCGTAGTCCATTAGAAGATTTGCCCTTATAGATTTGGACTAGATCACACCAAGAGATGTTCCACACAGATGATGCTTAATCCAAATGAACTCCTTTGCTTTATATAGGCAAGCTTCTCCCCAAAACATGGAACAAAACCACGAGCCGACACCATAGAAACACAAAACCATCGGCTAGATACCACACAAGAAACCCCCACGTGCTTTTCTCTGCCTTGAAATGTGTGCACTAGGCGGACGCACCTCCTGAACGGCTGGCCGGCGTCCCTGGACGCGGGTTCTGTATGGTATACCTGCGGGGACGCACTTGCTGAACATATTTCCTGCGACCTTCTTGATTTATCACCTGAATGGGTTTGCCATCAAGGACAACACCTGAATCATAATGCCAACAATCTCCCCCTTTGGACTTGATGGCAACCACATAATCTTCAGCTTCATTCTCCCCCTTTGACATCAAGGGCAAAGGGTATGCTCCCCCTATGCTCATGCATCTCCAGATCTGTAACCAGAAATCCATCATGAAGGAGATAGAGACATATTGCAGCTATTTCCAAGATCTCCTTCTCCATAATGCCAACAATGCATTATGTGCTCCCCCTGAGCCTATACCACCAATAGGAAGATGATCAACAGTAAGATGATGCATCAACAACCCCCAGCTTTTTCCTGAGGTATTCAAAAGTGTCCCTGGGCAATGGTTTGGTGAAAATATCAGCAACTTGTTCCTTAGAAGGAACATACTCCAACTTGACCTTCTGTTCAAGTACTTGTTCCCGGAGAAAATGGTACTTGATTGGTATGTGCTTGGTTTTTGAATGCATAACCGGATTCTTTGAGATGCTGATTGCACTTGTGTTGTCACATAAGATAGGGATTGGAGGAGTACAAGTGATTTGATAATCCTGCAAATTCTGCATCATCCAAAGGAGTTGGGTGCAACAAGATGCAGCAGCAACATATTCCGCTTCAGCTGTAGACAAGGCAATTGAACTCTGTTTCTTGCTGAACCAAGATACCAGTCTGGGACCCATAAAGAATGCACCACCACTTGTGCTTTTCCTGTCATCCATGCTTCCGGCCCAATCTGCATCTGTATAAGCATGAAGAGTGAGATCTGTATCTCTAGGATACCATAGGCCATAATTTTGAGTCCCTTGAAGATATTTGAAGATTCTCTTCACTGCTTGAAGATGAGTCTCCTTTGGATTTGCCTGAAACCTTCCAACTATTCCAACTGCATGCATGATGTCTGGTCGGGTACCTGTCAAATATAGTAGACTTCCAATCATAGATCTGTAGGTTGGTTGATGTACTGCTGCAGATTCGTCATTTGCACTGAGACTACATCCTGTGACCATGGGTGTACATACTGGTTTTGCATCTTCCATGCCATATTTCTTCAAAATCTGCTTGAGATACTTGGTTTGAGATAAAAGGATTCCTCCTTTCTTTTGTTGGATTTGCAAACCAAGGAAGTATGTCAGTTCTCCTAGCAAGGACATCTCAAATTCTTTCTGCATGACCGAGGCAAAGCTTTGACTCATAGCTTCTTCATTACTGCCAAAAATAATGTCATCTACATACACAACAAGTATTAGTAATTTGTCATTTTCAACTTTTATATAAAGATTGCTATCTGCTGAACCTTTTGAAAAACCTTGTTGATGAAGATATTTGTCCAACCGGTAGTACCAAGCCCTTGGAGCTTGTTTGAGACCATAGAGAGCCTTTTTTAATCGGCATACAAGATTTGGATCGTTTCCAAGAATGAAACCATCTGGCTGTTCAATGTACACTTCTTCATCCAAGTCTCCATTCAGAAAGGCTGATTTCACATCCATTTGAAATACTTTGAAGTTCTGACAACTTGAGAGAGCAAGAAACATTCGAATGGCCTCAAGTCTTGCAACAGGAGCAAAAGTTTCTTCAAAGTCTATTCCTTCTTGCTGTGCATACCCTTTACAAACAAGTCTGGCTTTGTTTCTAATTACTTCTCCATTTTCATTCAATTTATTTTGAAAACCCATTTTGTTCCGATAACATTCTTATCCTTTGGTCTAGGAACCAGCTCCCAAGTGTTGTTCTTTTCGATTTGCTCAAGTTCTTCATCCATTGCTTTCACCCAACATTCATCTTTGCATGCCTCTTTCACATTTTGTGGTTCAGTAGATGAGAGTAATGCCAAATAACTTGAAGCTTCTGCAACTGTTCTTCTAGTTTGTATACCTGCTTCTTTTTGTCCCATGATCTGAGATTCTGGATGGTTCTTTTGAACATATCTGGATGGAGTCTTTTCTTCTATTCTTGTTCTTTCTTCTGCTTCTTCGTGAGGTCCTTCTTGAGATTGTTCTTGCGGTTCTTCTTCTTCATCATTCTGTCTTTGAGGGTAGCTTTCATCTTCTTCAATGTCTTCACGATGTATTTGCCTAGGAATGTATCCCTTCTCATCAACCACTACATCAATGCTGTCAACAATTCTGCCAAGTCTTTTATTGTAGCATTTGTATGCTTTGCTATGTGGAGAGTAGCCAAGAAGAATTCCTTCATCTGCTCTAGGATCAAGTTTGCCAAGCTGCTCCTCAGTATTCTTGATATAGCATTTGCTCCCAAAGATTTTGAAGTGCTTTACCGAAGGAGTTTTACCACTCCAGAGCTCATGAGGAGTTTGAGTGCTGTTCACTCGGACATTTGTCTTGTTGAGAATAATAACTGCTGCATGTGCAGCTTCACCCCAGAAGGTTGCAGGAGTTCCTGATTCATCAAGCATAGCACGAGCCATTTGCTGGATTGTTCTGTTCATTCTTTCCACTACTCCATTTTGCTGAGGAGTTCTAGCTGTAGAAAATTCTCTCCTTATCCCATGTTCATCACAGAAATCGAAAAATTCATTTGAAGTAAATTCCCCACCTCTGTCAGATCTGAGGCACTTAATTTTGTGACCTGATTCATTTTCAGCCAAGGCTTTGAAGGTTTTGAATTTTTCGAATGCTTCATCTTTGTGCTTCATAAGACCTAACCAAACAAACCTAGAGAAATCGTCAATAAATAATATCAAGTATTCCTCTCCTCTAGGTGTTCTTTTTCTGAATGGTCCACATACATCTGTATGTACTAGCTCAAGAGGCATGCTGGCTGATCCTTCTTTCTCTGGAAAGTTAGTTCTGGTTTGTTTTCCAAACTGACATGATCTGCATATGGTGTTGTCAGGAATTTTGATATCTGGAAGATCGCGAACTGCCTGATATTTGCAAGCTTTCCTTATTTGTGAGAAGCTTAGATGTCCCAACCTTCGATGCCATAACCAGTGCTCTTCATCCTTGCTTAGATAGCATTGTTGTTGTCCTTCATCAAATATGTATAGATTATTTGGAGTTCTTTTACCTTTGAGAACTGTTTTACCTGTATCAAGATCACGAACAAGACACCCATTTGATCTGAATATAACCTCGGTTCTTTGATCACACATCTGGCTTACACTTAGAAGATTATGCTTTAGTCCATCAACAAACAAAACATTTCCAGCCTTAACATCTTCTTTTAAAGGAGCAATACCTTTTCCTTTTATAGTTGCAGGAGTATCATTTCCAAAAGAGACTTTCTTTCCCTTTTCTAAATTAGAATAAGATTCAAGTTTTTCTTTATCACCTGTCATATGCTTTGAACATCCACTGTCAATGTACCATAGATTTTCTTGTCCTTCTGCATAGAATGCTATCCCACATCTTTCTGTTTGAGGTTCCTTTATTTTCCATGTTTTGGTGCCTGAGGTTTGTTCCCTTTTTTGTTCTTGTACCTTTCTTTCCGGAAACCTGCTTCTGCATTCAAAATCTTCATGTCCAAAATTATTGCAAATAGAGCATTCAACTTCATTTTCAAGAGCTGAAAAATTGTTATAGGTCCTTTTTGTAATCCCTGTCATACTTCTTTGCTTTTGAGCTTCCCTAGTCATGATTGTTTTATACGCAACACATTGAGCTGCTTTGTGACCAAAGTTATGGCAAGAAAAGCATTGTCCATTGAAGAAGTTTCTGCGATTATTGAATCTACCAGCCAACTGATTGTAATTTCTATTTTCATCTATTCTTGAACCAAATTGGGAAGATTTTACCTGTGGCTGGTTGTGGCTTTTGTTCACCCTTAAGCTGGATTGCCCCTGATAGTTTCTGTTTGACGTTTGTCCCTGCTTTACCTGATGATCTTCCTTGTGCTCTTGCTCATTTCTTCTTGCTGCATCAAGATAACTTTTTGAAGTGGATGCTTGAGAAGTTTCTCCATTATAGCCCAGACCTGTCTGATTTAGTGGAGACCGCTGCACACTGATAATCTCATTCAACGTTTCAGATCCTTTGACAAACTTGAGATTAATAGTTTTTGTTTTCTCAATTTCTTTTCTAAGACCAACAATTTCACCTTCTAATTTTTCAAGATGTTTTTCCTTTTCATCAATCTGAAATTGTAGAGTATCAATAATCATGTTCTTTTCTTCTATACATCTCTTGAGTCTAGTAATTTCATCATAAAGGTTATCCACATCTACAGCATCCTCATAATTATCATCTTCAAATGCCATTAACAATCTATATTTGTTACCTTGTTCATCTTCATCACTGTTTGATAAGCCATCACTATCTTCATGGGTGTAGTAGCTTTTCTTATTTGCACTTTGTTTCTTGTTCCATCTAACTGGTTCCTTTCCTTTATCCTTATAAGAGCATTTTGCAGCATAATGACCTACTCTTCCACAAGCAAAACATTTGAAAGGTAGCTTACCTCTGAACCTTCCAGAACCTCTTTGAAGATTTCTGACAAAATTTGATTCTTCTTCCTCTTCTTCTGGAACATGACTTGCTTCATAGTGATCTTCTTTGCCTGATGCTTTAAAAGCAGCTTCCCTTCTGTCTGATGGACCTCCCTTTCTCATTTCATAAGCAGTTAGAATTCCATGCAGCTGAGACATAGTGAGAACACGGAGATTTTCCTTTTCTTCTACTGCAGATACTTTAGATTCAAACTTGGGGGATAAAGATCTTAGAATCTTTTGAACTACTATAGTCTCTTTTATTTCTTCACCCAAATTTTTCATACAATTAACAATCTCATCTACCCGAAGAAAATAATTAGCCACACTTTCATCATTATACATCTTGAGAGTCTCATATTGAATCCTGAGAGTTTGAAGTTTAGCTTCTTTTACCTGTTCATCTCCTTCATAGCTAGTGATCATTTTGTCCCATATCTCTTTTGCTGATTTGAAGTGCATGACCTTCATGAACTCTGTTTGAGATATACTTCCTAATAGAGTACTGACTGCTTTTGCATTTGTTTCATACTGCTTTTTCTCAGCTGGATCTGTAGGAGTAGCTGAAGGAAAGGCATAGCCTGATTCTACAATGTTCCAAACTTCTGTACCAAGAGATTGAAGATATGCAGTAACTCTTACCTTCCAATAATTGAAGTTTGTCCCATCGAAGACGGGTGGCCTGATTGATGCTTCTCTCTCGTAGTTGCTCATGATGAACGATCTACCTTCAAGCGATCAAGCTTTTCTGAAGGACCTGCTCTGATACCAATTGTTGGAAATAATACTGAGAGGGGGGGTGAATCAGTATTATCTAGCAATTTACCAAATCTTCCTTTTTTGATCTTTTGAAATATTCTTGCATATCAGTACCATAAAACAATGAGCATGAATAAAGAAAATAGACAGTCACACCAAAGAACACAAGATGTAAGGTGGAAACCCAATGCGGGAGAAAAACCACCTGCTGCAATATGTCTCTATCTTCTTTCAAGAAATTCTTTTTACAATGATTTTGTACTGGTGCAGTCCTTTACCAGCACGCAGGCTGCAACCTGCAAAGAGCTACAACTCTTTCTCGTTTTCCAGTTTCTCCTGGAAGGGAGCTACAACCCCCTACTTCTTTTCATGAAGAATCAAATGATCAACAAGTATACAACAGATACAGTCTACTACAGATATCAGATCAGTAATTACATAAACAACCCAGAACACCTTATGAACAGAAATATACAGTCAACAGATCATCTTAAGACAGGGACGCATATTTTCTTTCTGTGGCCTGCGACTGGACGCAGTATACCTTATGTTGTTCTGCGTGCAGACGCACTGTTCCTTTTTGCTTTTCTGCGACCGACGCTCCCAGAAACACTATCGCGCCGCGTCTTTCGCTTCAGAGACGCACCCAATGCCACAGTCGCGCCGCGTCCTTTGCCTCAGAGACGCACCTGAGTCTTTACTGTACTGCGTCCCGGCGCACTTTCCCTTCACTGAATCTGCGTCCCTTCAGATATAGAAGATAAGAGGACTTCAGAACCAACCCAAACACTCAGATCCACAGATCTGATCATGCGCCATATAGATCGTAGTCCATTAGAAGATTTGCCCTTATAGATTTGGACTAGATCACACCAAGAGATGTTCCACACAGATGATGCTTAATCCAAATGAACTCCTTTGCTTTATATAGGCAAGCTTCTCCCCAAAACATGGAACAAAACCACGAGCCGACACCATAGAAACACAAAACCGTCGGCTAGATACCACACAAGAAACCCCCACGTGCTTTTCTCTGCCTTGAAATGTGTGCACTAGGCGGACGCACCTCCTGAACGGCTGGCCGGCGTCCCTGGACGCGGGTTCTGTATGGTATACCTGCGGGGACGCACTTGCTGAACATATTTCCTGCGACCTTCTTGATTTATCACCTGAATGGGTTTGCCATCAAGGACAACACCTGAATCATAATGCCAACAGTGTCAAGGTACCTAGTACAATCTAACAAGTGTGAGTAGATGAGCTGGAGTCGAACACTTATAAGAATCTATCGATCAGGAGACAATGATGGTTTCCCACTGTCGATAGCAAAGGATCTACCACTAATGACTACAAACCCCAAGGTACTACCAAATGGACTCTAGATCTTTTCCCCAGAGCAATGAGTTGGAGTCGATAGGGAAAGATCCGCTAGAAGGAAGGCATTAAGGCATCCTTCATCAATCTAGCGCGAGTGTAACTCGTAGGCCAATAATGTGGAAGGAATCAAACAAAAGAGATGTAGTAACCCAACTGAAGTACGTTTCCGGCATACACAAGATGTGGCTAGCGCACGACAAAAACCCTCTGAACCAACCAATAATGAAAGCAGACACAGAGGCGAGGTATCCACCAATAGGGACAAATGGAAACCAAGGTACTGCACGAATCCCAATGTGTGATAATGTAAGCTGATGTCGAACACAAGGGAAACCACTCAGTCAAAGACCCATGATATTGATCGATGCTGAGCACAAGGTGACCTATCAATAATGAAAATAGGGCCAGGGTGCAGCTCTAGGCCTGTCCTCAGAGCAAGATTTCGTCGTCGATAAGGACAAGACCCGCCAGCAAGAAGTCAGTGGAGACCTTCTCAAACCGGCACGAGTAAAGGACCAATATAGCTGATGTGATGATAGACATGATACTGACAACCACGGATGACCGACTAAAAAATGAGTCAAGAGACACTGCAGAGAGGCCGACTCAGGCTAACTTCCCTTGAACAAAAGCACGACTCAATGTGACTTTGTGGCAGCATATGATGACTCTGTATAAGTTCATCATGTAGGAGGCACGAACGAACCCTCCATATGATTGGAAGAGATAACCAATCGGGGGAGAACTGACTCAATAACAAGGTTAAGGCGTACCTAAGTCAAACTAAATCCTGCCCAAATGGAGGAGACTTTGCTTTGAGTGCTTTGTTCAAGGGCGACACAACTGACTCTAGCTGCCAACAATAAATGGAAATACTGTCCCGTTCCCGCTCTTTTTTTGGAATATTTAATTTTTTTGTCTTTTTCTGTTAAGCTTGAAATATAATAAAAGAATTCTATGGTATAGTGGAAAGAACGAGTGTCGGTGAAACAGATGATCTAGTTCCTGGGAATGGAACGTTCCTATGCTCAATGTAGGGAGGTGAAAACTGGTCAATGACACTCAAAGGTGCGTTCCTTCCACGGGTCGAGGTGTGTCAAGTTGTAGAAGTCAAAGGTATGCAAGGTTGATTTTGCAGTCGTCATGGTCACAAGTTGGCTTAAACATGAGTCCAAATGAAGCCGGCTCTAGCCCAAAAGGTGCAAGTGGTCAACATGCAATGCAGTAGTACAACTCAACACAAAGGAGCCCCTAGGGTATAAGGCCAAAACGAAGTGAAGAAGCGAAGAGGAATGAGTCTTCAACGCATAAGTCATGGCGAGACTACAGAGGACTCCCGAGCCTAGGGACGAAAAATCAGCATGAGTGCCAAGCGACAACAAGGTACTAACTAGGGCACCCATGATAAGGTAGGCTCTACCACACAAGTCATGATACTTCTAAGCAATGAGAAGGTTCCGCATCATAACTTGGTGGGGTCGATCCTAAGGCCAAATGGGAAAGGAAACTGATAAGTGCACAATGCAGGCGAAAAAACCTAACCTATATGCCAGTTTCGAGAACCAATACCTGTCAGAATGGACCAACCATAAACTTCCAAAGGAGAAATCTTCCAAGTTCTGTAAACATAAATAGGAACACTAGATGAGAAGTTAATGCATCCCACATATAAACTTCATATAAAATCTTTGTGTTATAGAATATAAAACTTGAAAATGCGTACCTCATATATACAATATGGTACAGGAAACAACGCAACCTTTCGGCTTACGTATAGTAGCTCTTTTGGACAAACCCCTCACAGGGATCGGACCAAGGGCTCCTTTGGTAGTCATAACTCATGGCTTCAAAGAGTTACTCCTGTGAAGGCAAAGCAATATCTGAGAAATCATGAGAACTACAAGGATCAAAAGAGGGAATTAAGGGGTCCCATGTCCTTATAGGAAGAATCTCTCGGTCAACTGCCGGGACCAAGTCCCAAGAAGGAGAATAATAGGTCAAAGGATCCTTCTCAGAAGCGATTGAACATTGAGGACTCAATGCCACATAATTCACCCATGGTGGGGTAGAGTCTACTTGAACACTTGGAACAAACCAAGGGGCATTCTGTAGTAAAGTCAAATTAGGGTGGTGATTATCAGATGCAAGCTGATCAATAGTGACAATATTCCCGTTATGAGGAAAGCAAATTACTCGAAAGAGTGAAGACACCACAGCATTCATAGCATAGACATAATCACGCCCAAGTAGCATATTAAAGTCTAAAGGGCTATCAACCACCATCATATCGATTAAGACAGTCTTCCCACCTAAAGTGATAGGAAATTGAGGAAGAACACCCATAGATTCACCAGGTCTTCTATCATAGGCTAACAACTGAATCTGAGTTGTCAACAACTTTGGGGAACCCAAAGCTTTCCAAGTCAAAGAGGAAATAATACTTGTAGAGGATCCTTCATCCACCATACATTGATAGACATTTGTGGAATTCACTTTGACCTTTATTTGGAAAGGTGTAGCAGAAGGAAGATGAGGCTCAACAAGACTATCCCAATCAAAGGAAACTCTCTTAGAACTTGGAGGGGGAACATTCGAAGAAACTGGAATGCCCCCTATACCAGAAGAATCTCTACTAGAGATCAAACAAACTCTTTTGTTAGGCACTTCACCCCCCAAAAGAGGAGTGTAATCAACAAGTGATTGCACTGGCGCAACCACATTATCAACCAATGGTTGATGGGATTGATGAGAAACCATATCAGATCTAGGAGTAGAAGTACTTCTAGACTCAGACCATATCCTTTGAACCTCTGGAATACCAAAGCATAAATGAGTAAGATGGTCTCCCTTGCATATCTTACAAGGGAACTTAGGTTTAAAACTTCTACGTCCAGGTTTCTTATCAACCTCCAATCCGCCAACATGACTAGCAGTGGTTTACGGAGAGTCCTGAACATGACTTGCAGAGGTCGGTGACTCTTTCCTAGTATGACTCGCAGTGACTAGGCTCGTGCCCCCAGCATGACTCGCAGTGGCTGAAGACTCATCTCCAACATGATTGGCAGAGGTTGAAGATGAAGTGCTAGTGTGACTTGCAGTGACTAGACTTGTGCCCCCAGCATGACTTGCAGCGGCTGAAGGCTCATCTCCAACATGACTGGCAGAGGTTGAGGATGAAGTGTTAGTGTGACTTGTAGTGACTAGACTTGTGCCCCCAGCATGACTTGCAGTGGCTGAAGGCTCATCTTCAACATTACTCGTAGAGGTTGAAGATGAATGGATATAATTATTCTTCTTCTTTGACTTCCTTTTTGTCCTCTTTTTAGATTTCTTGTTACAAGAAGGAGGAGAAGAAGGAATCCTAGATTTCTCTTTGAAAGAAGATGAACAATTAGCACCCATGTGATGCCCTTGAAATAAAGCATTCAACTGAGAAGCTTCAAGAGCATTTGGAATATTCGGAGTGGACCACAGCCAAACGGGTAGTCCAACATTCAACCTAGGAATATTCAAAGTGGCCATCAAGGGAGCACTAATGTTTCCAAAGAAAGGAAAAGCACAAGGATCCCCTTTTGGAAGGGTACCTTGGTTGGTTTCCACAGGAATATTAGCCATATCAAACTGATCCAAAGAGCCTTCCCTTACGGGAATGTAGAAACAACTTTTCAAGGAATATGGATAAGCAATCAAAACCTTTTCCCTTGAGGAGGCAACTCCACAACTTCTGAAAGAACGACCAAAAGCCTTTCAAGATCGGTAGAGTGGTAAGCCAGTCACTCAGAACACAAAGTCCAAACGTGACTAGACAAAAATACCTAAAGCCAACTATATACAAGGAGCAAAGAGCACTCACTAAAAAGTCCCTAAAAGAAGTCAGCCAGTCAAACAACTTCCAAGTATTTCCGCTTCGGGTGATGAGGACTGGACACCAAAATACAAGAAAGTGGAGTAAGGGGCCTTCCAAAGATAGTCTAGGATAATGACGGCCCAGTCCTATCAGCGAAGGTAACAGAGGACGTTACGCTGACCTCCTAACAATAGCCTGCGCTGGTGCAAGCCCCAAAGCTTCGCAAGGGTGCCCTCCAGTAGTACCGTTGAGAGTGATGCAACGTTGACCTCAGGTGCCACAGGATTCCCCTCTACAGCCACCTGTGTAGATCCCTAGGAGTAGCAACTATGGATACCAACTCGTCGCAGAAGCCAGGCGGAATAGTCGTGAGGTAAGTTCGGACAAGTAGGAGAGGGGGTATCTCTCTTCCCTGTCTTCACAGACCCTCGTGCTTAACTCCCAGATCCGGAGCTTTCCTGGTCTTCCTAATGCTATTGGATTTTCACTCACTATTCAGACTCCTATGTTTGACAGTTTAAATGGCCTTGGAGAGTTAACTCTCCACTCGCCTAATCCAAGGCCCTAAAATCCTAAAACTTGTTGGTGTATCTAACTTGATAAAAAAAAAAGTTTTAGTGAATTTTAATTAGCGCTTGATTTTAAAATAGGCTGTTCTTTAAGTCACGGGATGAATGGAAGTGAAACTAGTGGTGTTTTGACGCAAAAGAAATTAATAAAAACCAAACTACATGCAAATGTACTTGTTTTCGTTTTTCGATGAAAAGAAATCTCTACAGGGTTCAGAGGAACTTCAAATAGAACAAATTTTTCTTTTCTTTTCATTAATTCACGCTTCTCACTCACAAATGTTAACAAAGCTATGGATGCCTAAAAATATATGCAAATCTATCCTAATGCAACAATTATATGCTGATGCAAGACTCAAAACTACTCTAAAATCAAGAAATGAAAGTTGCTTGCTTATCAATTTTTATTTTGCCACTTAAAATGTCTAGATGGAATATGATATGTTGCCATTCATTTCGTCTAAACACTAAAAACAAGTTCCAAGACAAACATAAAGCACTTTCATTCACTAAAAGGAAACCAAATGAAAACAAAGTTCAAGAAAGCAAAACGAAGTTTTTCAAAAAGTTTTCTTCAAAAGCAACAACAAAAGAGTCTTTTCAAAAATGCTCTCAACAAGACTGAAACTTTGTGATTGAAGAATAGGCAACAAACACTTTTGCAAGTTGACACCACACAATGGATGAAAACTCAACAAAAAGAAATGTGTTTAAAGATGCTCTTAACAATCAAAAGTAGCAATGAAAGCTTTGGCAACAAAGACCAAAAAGATCAAAAAGACAAATTTCAAGAAAGTATCAATCAACAACTTTCATGAAACAAAGAAGTGGATGGTCACAAAAAGCGGTTTTGTCAAGCAAACAAAAAGTCACCAAAAGCAAGATTTAACACAAAGATTGAGATCAATCTTCCTGCCCTGATGAATCAGAGCAGCCAAGATTCCCAGCAAGAAATCTTGCATGCTTAAGCAAAAAACGATGATGCTTGCAACAACAAAAACAAGACCAATACTTCTTACAATCAGAGAGAATTTGGAACAAGATGCTTGCTATAAAACTAACAACTGATACTGGAAAGTGACTGTTTCAGACTGAATCAAACCACCAGACAGACCTTCAGACATAAAAGGATTTAAAAATCTTGAAAATTGCAAGATATACACGACTCTACTGATGTACAGATTGCGTGTATACGCGACTGTAACTAAGGAAACCTGCGTATACGCGGGTTCACTTAAAGAAACATGCGTATATATGCCTCTGTAACTAAGAAAAACAGCGTATATAAAAGGTTTCAAGAAAAAAAATAAAAAACAAACTGAAGAAACTGGCAAAACATAAAGTTCAAAAATAGACCACATAGCAACAGCAAACAAACATGCAGCTAAGCCGTGATTGGCTTGAAAAACACCCAAACTAGGAACAACAACAGTGTTGTCCCTAGCGAAGTCGCCAATTTTGTTAAGGGAAATGTTCCCCTAGGGCTTTTGGGTTGAAACCCTAGTAGACTGAAAGTTGTCTGTACAGATGTTGAGGGGCCCGAAGTCGGGTCAACAATAAGGGGGATACCCACCCGGTCCGGAACCTGGTTGGCGGCTCCTTGCCCGTTTGGAGTAGCGGGTCCGACTGGGGGTAATGGGACCAGTTTCCCAATGTGATGGGTGTGTGTGTGTGTGTAGAGTCTGATGATATTAATCTAGAGGTTTTTCTAAACTAGTCTCGATTCTAACTGCTAAACTAACTCTATGCTAATGTAATCTAATGAAGAGAAATACATTTGATCTATGCTAACCCGGGGTGTTTTTCTTTTGTTTATGCGATCTAGAAAGATTTCTAACAGCAGCTGGTAATAAAGATCATTCAACTGATATCAGAATATAAACCAATAAAGATAAACCATTCTGCATAAGAAGTTAGGCAGAATAGTTGTGAACAGCATATCGCATAATCAGTCTTCTATATGTTAAGCATGATTAAATGATCCCACCGTACAGAAGTGCCAAATGGTAATGCAGAAATTCATACAATAACATATAAAGAACTCAACTACATATCACTTTAGGGATACTAGCAGAATCTAGTCAAGAGATAAAAGTACCATTTATGACTAACTTCACCAATAAACTTCAAGTAATAATGATTTATTTCTACTTGTTCTAACATCTGCTAAGAGTATAGAAGTGCAACATCAGTAACAGATATTAAAATGCAAACATAAATAAATCTTGATCCATCTATTCATCAAAAACCTCCTCTGAGGGTGCAGAAGTGCATGTTCTGAGGATAAGTTTTTTGACAGATTTCCGGACCCTTCTCTAAAAACCATGAGAAGGGTTAAATACTACTAACTAATCAATCTTAATTACATGAAATTAGGGAATCGGCTTCAAATGACCGCCCTTTTACTAAAAGCAACTTTATTTCTAAATTTAAAATCTAATTTCTGACCGTTTCTGTATATTCTCTTTAGTGCTGTCAACAGTGCAACGTTTTCCTGGGAAGAGTCGGCTGGCCGCTTTCTTCTTTCCCTCTGGAGATAAAAGTGGAAATAATAGGAGCTGGCACTTCCTTCCGGCAGACCAGAAGATATTTTCGAAAACCTTTCTCTAGCTGGGTGTATTCGCCACGTGTATACTTAGCATAACCCAGGTTCTTCTCGAACTGATTTTGCTGTTGCTGTTTTCGGTTTCCGGTCGTGCGAATGACTGAGTGGGTTAGGAGTTGTGCTGTATGGACATCCCCCTGTTTTAAGAATTGTTTCCGTTCTTTGTTCCAGGTTTTCCTGAAGCGTCTTCCTTCTCATGCGCTTCTTTCTCTGCTTTACCAAGTCTGAGCTTCAGGATCTTTTCTGAACACGCTGCTTTTGTGCGCCTTTGACTCTGAGTCTTGAATAGTCTAATTTCATCAGTGCCGGTTGGCTGATAGTCTGGAATCCGCGGTTCTGCTGCATGCGACATCCGTTTGCGGAGGCATTCTCTCTTTACTATCTAATTGGCGCTTTCCTCTTTCCCTCAAATGTTTCCTGCATATAAACTTATATTAGTTGCGTGTCTTGTAGTCTACGCAAAGAAGAAGGGAAATGAAAAGATTTGACGTGAAAGTATTAATCTCTAATGAATGCATAACCCTGACATTCATCATGACTTGACTCTTCGATAAATGTAATGCAATCATTCCTAGATACTCAAGCATGTGGTCATTAAATTTCTTCAAGGCGCGCACTTAATCCTGGGTTTATCGTGTGATAAGTCTTTTCAGATCGCAGATCGCAAATCGCTGCCATCGCAGATCGCAAATCGCTGCCATCGCAGATCGCAAATCGCAGATATCGCAAATTTTGTTTAATGGTTATGTTGTATAGTGCGATGCTTGCGATTTGCGATATCGCATATCGGCGATCGGCATTTCTCGAAGGTATTCTTTTAAAGGGGCGCGTGTGATGTATGCGACGCGATGAACTTCGCATCGCTCCTTCGCAGTGTTGCTTTTTGCGCTCGAGCAATGCTTCGGCCTTTCTTTGCGATGCGATTTAAGCCTTAGGGAGAAAAATACAAAAACTTTAGAAAAATATTTTTTGGGATTTTTGTTCAGGGTCCCCTCTTTGCTTGACGTTATTGCTAATGTCAAGTGAAGAAGGGGGGTTGTTGGTGACCACAACAATGGAGATTCACTGTGAAGAACCAGTTATCTCTGCTTGTTCTATTGCATTTTCACTTCCAAAACAGAAAAGTTTTCTTATGCCTAAATTTTGTTATGGACAGATAGAGTATTACCTTTTATCCTGTCAATGATGCTTCGTCACAACTTCTTATTTCATTCTGATTGTTTGTTTCCTCTGGGTTATTTCTTGTATTCATACCTAGTCATTACTCAGTCTTTTCAAAGACAAAATAAGGTCTTCTCTGCGTACTGGCTTTGTAAAGTATGCTCCTTTGTCGTAGGTAGAGCCTCTGCTGCCCGCAAGCATCCATAGCCTCGACAGGGTTACCATGTTATCCAGCAATGATCCTTTTTCCTGCTTGAGGTTATTTACAACATTTCTAGAGAAAAACCCTTTTGACACTTTTTCTTTCTTTTTAAATTTTATTTTATTTTATTTTATTTTTTATTTTTTATTTTTTATTTTTTTTTTATTCTCTAAAGAACAATGTCTTGGTTTGGTGGCCAAATTATGACACAGTCATCCACTTGATTTACACTTTTGCTGAACAAGCTGGCTCGTGATGAGACCCCTTGTCTTTTGATTGCAACAATCTTGAGTCGTTGCCCTGTTTTGATAGACAGTAGTGGCAAAGTCAGCAAGTTATAATATCTGTGATCATGATAAGCCGGCTCACGATGAGACCTCTTATTCTTTGAGATATAGTGTTTTCTTGGATTGTTTCTCTGGATGCTGCGATTCTCCTTAGCAGGGAGGAAGTCATTGTTTTTCCTTAAGAAAGATCTGGACGAGAATAATAGAGTTTAAGAACAGCAGTTTTGCAGAGAATACTTATTTTGCTATCGATGATACTTTTCATTGCATTGGCATAAAACAATTTTTGCCAAAAGTTACTTTCATCCCAGATTTCTTTGTAAAGTTGAAACTAACATCATATTTAGGCTAAAGTTAACTCTACCTGTCAATAATAAAAGTCAGATTTTTCGAAAAGTTTTGCTATTTATACAAGTGAAATCAAAATCTGATAGAGAAATGGTATGTTTCTTCATGAATACTATTTATGATCGTTCACAACCAACCCTATTTATGAAGAAAAAAAATGGAAAACTAACGTAAAAAAGAAAAAAAAAAAAAAAAAAAAAATTAAAATTAAAATTATCCTACAAAAACAGAAGGATGACCTTCTATGGGAAATACATTTTGAGGATTTGTCCGTTTACAGGCAAAGAATCTCTCATGCCTGTCAAGTCCTGCAACACAAAAGTTGATGGGCCTATGACTTCTACGATTTGAAAAGGACCAAGCCATAGCTTCTGGAATTTCGTATGTTTGCCCTTTTCTTCGTGAGCCTTATCCCACTTCAAAACTAAATCACCCATCTGAAAGTTTTTTCTGATCATTATGTTCGAATCAAAAGAGGATTTTATCAGCGCTTGGTGGTGAGCATGGGTTTTCTTGGCCTACTCTCGTCGTTCTTCTAACTTGATTATTTCCATTTTCCTTAGTTGTAAGGGAGAAGTAGGTACTTCATCAATGTATTGTACTAAGGACAAGGAGGGAATGAGTAAGTGAGTAGGAAGAACTGCTTCCCTCCCGTAAACCAAATTAAAGGGAGAAGTCCCGATAGAGGCTTTCTTGGTAATTCTGTCTGCCCATAAGGCGTTTACCAGCGCTTTGTGCCAATTCTTTTGGTTTTGGTCGACTGTCTTTTTGATGGTCCTGATTAGGTTCTTGTTCATTGATTCAGCCAACCCATTACCTTGCAGATAGTAGTTGGCGGAATACTTTAGTTTGAACCCTCTTTTGAGTGCGAACTCAGTCATGGTATTTCCAGAAAAATATGAAGCGTTATCAAATATTAAGGCCGTTGGCAATCCAAACCTAGTAATGATGAACTGATCTATGAATTCAACAATGTTTTCAGAATTAGCTGTCTTGAGAGGAACTACCTCTACCCATTTAGTAAAATAGTCAGTTGCAGTGAGGATGTACCTATGCTGTTTAGAGGAGTGAGGAACGATCTCACCTATTATGTCCAGGCCCCATTGGTTGAACGGCTGTTCGATGTTAACCGGCTGCAGTGGCATGGATGACTTCTTTTGTTTCCCTGCAGCCGTTTGGCAGACTTGGCATTTTCTTACGTGATTGTACGAGTCTTTGAACAACGTGGGCTAGTAGTATCCTGCACGTAAGATTTTGTGTGCAGTGGCTTCTCCAGCATAGTGTCCACCTGCTGGTCCATCGTGGAGTTCCTGCAAAACCTTTTCGGCTTCAGTTTTCTCAAGACATCTAAGAAGCACAGAATCATAGTTTCTTTTAAACAAGACATCATCTACGAGCTGATATTGTTTAGCTTTCAACCTCAGGGCTCTCTTTTTGATGTGATCTAGGTGAAATGGAGCATATCCGTTTTTCAGGAAATAAATGATGTCAGCATAAAATGATTCTGCATCGTTTAGGCTTACCTCATACGTGTCTACCTCTTCAGGCGATTCTTCGGGGATTTGCAATGCTCCGGCTAACATCTTGCAGAAGCCTTGGCCTCTTACGATGTGTGCCGGCTTGATTTCCAGGTCGTATTCTTGCAAGGCGGTGATCCAATTCGCTCTCTTTTCACCCACGTCTTTCTAAATCAGGAGGTTTCTTACCGCTGGGAATGGTACTATGACCTTGGTATGGGCCTTTAGCAAGAAGGGTCTGAAATATTTGACCTCTTTGAAAACGGCATACGCCTGTTTCTCTACGTCCGAATATTTCAGCTCAGCACCTTGTAAGTTTGAGCTAAAGAATGCGAGTGGGGCTTCTGCCTTTTCTTGGTTTGCCTAGGTCAAGATCGCAGCGTAAGAATTTTCTGAGGCAAACGTGTATAAGATGAATGGTTCTGAAAAATTTGGGGTTGCTAGGGATGGAGCGTTGATGATGGCTTGTTTGATTAAGTTAAACGCTTCGTGCTCGTCTAGACCCCATCTAAAGTTTGAATTCTTTTTTATCATTTTTTGTAAAGGAGAAATAATACGTGAAAAATCTGGGACAAATCTTTTCACAAAATTGATCTGTCCTAGGAAAGATTGCATGGTCTTTTTGTTATGGGGCATGGATATCTCGGAAATTTCTTTGATTCTGTCAGGTTCAATGTGAATGCCCGATTTGGACACTATGAATCCTAGCAATTTTCCTTCACTCAATGCAAAAAAAGATTTCTTCGGGTTAAGCGAGATTCCATACCTTAAACATCTTTGAAAGATTTGCTTCAAATCTTTGAGATGGTCGCTTCGGTTCTTGGAGTACACAGTTATATCATCCAGATAAATCACTACTGATTTATTGACTAACCCTTTGAACGCAATGTCCATAGCTCTTTGAAAAGTAGCGCCGGCGTTGATCAGACCGAACGGCATCTTCCGATACGCGTAGGTACCCCATTTAGTTCGGAAGGTGGTTTTTAGCTGATCGTCTGGGTGTACCAGCACTTGATTATATCCTGAAAATCCATCTAGGAAAGACATCAATTCTGAGCCTGCTACAGCCTGTAATATTTGCTCCATAGGTGGGAGGGGAAAATTGTCTTTCTGACAGGCTTTGTTGAGATTCCGGAAGTCGATGCAGATTCTAATATCTCCGTTTTTCTTCCTAACAGGTACCATATTGGATACCCATTTGGAATGTCTGACCGGGAAAATTATTCTGGCTCTCAACAACTTATTCAGCTCAGTTTTTATCTGATTTTCCAGGTTGGGGTGGATTTTCCTGAGCTTCTGTTGGACGGGTTTCTTGTTGTCAATCATAGGGATAGTGTGCTGAATGATAGAAGTGTTATAAGTTTTCAGCTCATCGTAGTTCGAGGCAAAGACATTTTTGTACTGTCGTAGAAGACATATGTATGCTGACTTTTCTTCAGGAGCCAGGCCTTGGCCTGGATTGATGTTTTGGGGTTTCTCTTCGGTTCCTAAGTTCACTGATTCGTAGTTCAGAGTTGAACTGTAAAGTTTGGCGTTAGCTGACCTTTTGAACCGACTTTTTAAGTCATACAAATCTTCTAATTTGACCACTGATTTGGGTATAGCATTATCAGTGCCATTTTGTTGTATTTGGTGGTCATGACAGTCCTCGTCGATTATCTGGTTTGAGTAGGATCCTTCAGAGGTAAGGAAACTTACGATGTCTAGGTCGTCGTTGAATACTCTCCAGTTGGTGATGTTGTCAGGGATAGATGGTTTAAAAATTAATTCTATGGAAAACCTATCTGGACTAAAGTCTTCGGAGGGGATGAGTCTGGAGGCTACGTTTGCTAGCAGGTCTGCGCTTGCATTGTGAAGTCTTGGGATTGATGAAATATTGAATGCTGTAAAATGCGCAGTGAGATCTTGCACTAAAGATTGATAGTGCTTTAAATGACTAGACAGGCAGTGTATGGTGTTACGTACCTGTTTGATGACGATCTCGGAATCTCCAAAGACTTGAAGATATTTGACGTTGCAGCCGATTGCTTTGTATAGGCCTTGCACCAAGGCTTCGTATTCCGCTATGTTGTTCGTGCAATCGAACTCCAGCCTGCATGTGAGCATGGTCTTATTTCCGTCCGGGCTAATCAAGACGCATCCTGCTCCCGCTCCCTCATTGGACTTAGAGCCATCAAAATATAATTTCCAAAATAAAGAAGTATTTACAGGGTTATCTAAGAAACTAACACATTTTGAATCATCAGTCTGGGAAAAGTTTTCTACTTGGGACACGACTGAATTTTCTAAATATGGTGATATGTGAGCATTGAAATTTCCAAGGAAAGAGTCTACTAAGTAGTTGCCTATGATGCTGCTGTTGTATGCTATGGCTTCGTTCTCTCCCTCCAAATCCGTCACTATGTACTTTTGGTGCAGTTCTCGTTCAACCTTTATTTGATTTGGCTTCCCGTTGAAGGGTAACCACATTTGTGACCAGTCAGTCGAAAAGTATCCGTGGAGCTTCTCGGACCAATCCCTGCTAAGAATTAGACCATAAAATTCAGGGATGTCAGCAACTAGAATATCGATGACCTGGCATACCTTGAGGTTGGACGACAGTCTTATGTTCACTTGATTAAGTTCGCCTATCACTTCGACTTGTGATCGATCAAGTTGAACTATGCGCACTGCGGATTTTTGCGGTTGAACATTAAGTTTGGCACATATTGACTTGGGTAGAATATTGGTTGAAGCACCAGAATCAACCAAGAAGTTATGCACGTTTCTGTTAAAGATCTCATAAGTAAGGAGGAAAGGAGGAGTGTGAGATCTAGACCTCCCTCCAATCAAAGCGATGTCATTTGGATCGATTTTATTGATCGCGTTGATTGGGGGTCTTCCTATATTATGGGAAGCTATAGCTGTAGGTAGAGGTGCAGTAGGTACGGCATGTAATTCTTTCATTATGATCTTCTGTTGGTGTTTCAATTTGCTCAACTCGTACAGGGTGATATTAGCCCTAGTCTTCTTCATGTCGTCGATGATGTTATACTCCATTTCATCCGACACTATTAGTGTCTTTGATGGAGGCGATTGCTTTGATTGGACTGGACTAAATGAGGTTGCTTTAGGGGTTGTCTTCTTTGTTGCGACCTTTTCTTTCGCTGGAGGGCTTGCGCCCTTCTGTTTTGGGGTAGTTTGGGGAGGATCAAGTTGATTTCTGCTTCGTGTGCTAACCGGAAGTGCTTCTTGATCTTCCTCTTGTGGGAGGATGAAATCCCACATTCCTTGCAGTTCCACCACTTCTTCGTCGTCGGTCTGCGTTTCGATGGTGCTCTCTTCTTCTTCTTCTTCAGATTCCACATTTGAGACCACGTTGGGTGGCTTCGTCTCCATAGGGGGATTTCTTTTGAAATTCCTAAAAGGCTTTCTTGGGGACGATTCTGCTACTTGCTTTCTTATGTCAATCATCTCATTAGACATGGCTTTCAAGAATTTTTGTAATCCTTCCATGTCGAAAGGATCCTTTGTTTGCTTCTTCTTGGTTTCTTCTTTGAAAGAGATTTTCTTAGATTTACGCTCTTCGGTTGTAGATCTTTTTTCTAGGGCTACTACGCGTCTTTCGACTGCCAATGCCTCAGCCAAGTTTTCGACTAAGGTTGTCTTGCTTGCCCTATCTACGAAGATGGCCAAGTTTGAAGGTAAGGCCGTGATGTACCATTCGCATCTTACTTCCTCGCTGGGCTGGGAAGCAGCGAGGATTTTATTGAGGATCTTGTTGAACCGTAAGTTAAAATCTTTAATGGGTTCCCTAGCCTCAGCTTTAAGATTGGACAGATCGTTGATCAGTGTCGCTGTCGATCTATCATCGCCGAATTTGGTGAGAAATTGATTTTGAAAAATATCCCAGCTGGTGATAGATCCGGAGGGTAGCGAAAAGTACCATGACCCGGCTGTCCCTTGCATCGTATAGGGAAAGAGTCGGACCACGGCATCTTCGTTGGTGACCCCGTTGAGATTAACAGAAAGCATGAAATTATTGATATGTTCTTCAGCTAGCATTCCAGTTTCTGGATTGAACTTTGGTAACCACTTCTCAGGATGGGCAGGTATTGGACTCAGGGGTGGAGGCATTAAAATCGCCCCAGGGTTTTTCCATTGAGATTGTGCCATCGCTGAGTTGCTAGTTAATAAAAGTGCAGAAGATGATCTTCGAGGTTGAGAAGATAGAGATGTTACGATTTTTGACGATTGTGGAGGAAGGGTTGCGGAAGATGGATGATTGATTTGAGGTGGAGATGTGGGTGGTTGACTTCGCGGAGAGGGAGTTGAAATGGACGAGGTGGATGAAAGAGTCTCTCTGTCAGACTCTTGAAGTGCTTTCCTTGCTCTTTTCCTAGTGGGGAGAGGGATTTCAGTTGGCTGAATGCCGAACTTCTCACTCTTCAATCGGGTCAGGGGATGAGTAGGGTTGTATTGCGAAGTCAAGATGCCTTTAGATTTATCAGATTTCTGGTTAAAAATAGAGAATCCCTGGAGTTTACGGATCAAGGTTTGAACTTCAGGGGGATCGACAATAAGTTGTTCTGATGTATCGGGATGTATAGCAGTGGTGGATGTCCGAGCGACTTCCAGTTCCGAGTTTAGTCGTACCGGGGAAGTCGGGGAAGTTGGTGAGGGTGATTTGCTCTTAGAATGGTATTTGAATTTTGAATTATGCGCCATTCATAGCTCAGGCCCTCCTTCTAGCACCAGAAATGTTGAGGGGCCCGAAGTCGGGTCAACAACAAGGGGGATACCCACCCGGTCCGGAACCTGGTTGGCGGCTCCTTGCCCGTTTGGAGTAGCAGGTCCGACTGGGGGTAATGGGACCAGTTTCCCAATGTGATGGGTGTGTGTGTGTGCGTAGAGTCTGATGATATTAATCTAGAGGTTTTTCTAAACTAGTCTCGATTCTAACTGCTAAACTAACTCTATGCTAATGTAATCTAATGAAGAAAAATACATCTGATCTATGCTAACCCGGGGTGTTTTTCTTTTGTTTATGCGATCTAGAAAGATTTCTAACAACAGCTGGTAATAAAGATCATTCAACTGATATCAGAATATAAACCAATAAAGATAAACCATTCTGCATAAGAAGTTAGGCAGAATAGTTGTGAACAGCATATCGCATAATCAGTCTTCTATATGTTAAGCATGATTAAATGATCCCACCGTACAGAAGTGCCAAATGGTAATGCAGACATTCATACAATAACATATAAAGAACTCAGCTACATATCACTTTAGGGATATTAGCAGAATCTAGTCAAGAGATAAAAGTACCATTTATGACTAACTTCACCAATAAACTTCAAGTAATAATGATTTATTTCTACTTGTTCTAACATCTGCTAAGAGTATAGAAGTGCAACATCAGTAACAGATATTAAAATGCAAACATAAATAAATCTTGATCCATCTATTCATCAAAAACCTCCTCTGAGGGTGCAGAAGTGCATGTTCTGAGGATACGTTTTTTGACAGATTTCCGGACCCTTCTCTAAAAACCATGAGAAGGGTTAAATACTACTAACTAATCAATCTTAATTACATGAAATTAGGGAATCGGCTTCAAATGACCGCCCTTTTACTAAAAGCAACTTTATTTCTAAATTTAAAATCTAATTTCTGACCGTTTCTGTATATTCTCTTTAGTGCTGTCAACAGTGCAACGTTTTCCTGGGAAGAGTTGGCTGGCCGCTTTCTTCTTTCGCTCTAGAGATAAAAGTGGAAATAACAGGAGCTGGCACTTCCTTCCGGCAGAACAGAAGATATTTTCGAAAACCTTTCTCTAGCTGGGTGTATTCGCCACGTGTATACTTAGCATAACCCAGGTTCTTCTCGAACTGATTTTGCTGTTGCTGTTTTCGGTTTCCGGTCGTGCGAATGACTGAGTGGGTTAGGAGTCGTGATGTATGGACATCCCCCTGTTTTAAGAATTGTTTCCGTTCTTTGTTCCAGGTTTTCCTGAAGCGTCTTCCTTCTCATGTGCTTCTTTCTCTGCTTTACCAAGTCTGAGCTTCAGGATCTTTTCTGAACACGCTGCTTTTGTGCGCCTTTGACTCTGAGTCTTGAATAGTCTAATTTCATCAGTGCCGGTTGGCTGATAGTCTAGAATCCACGGTTCTGCTGCATGCGGCATCCGTTTGTGGAGGCATTCTCTCTTTACTATCTGATTGGCGCTTTCCTCTTTCCCTCAAATGTTTCCTGCATATAAACTTATATTAGTTGCGTGTCTTGCAGTCTACGCAAAGAAGAAGGGAAATGAAAAGATTTGACGTGAAAGTATTAATCTCTAATGAATGCATAACCCTGACATTCATCATGACTTGACTCTTCGATAAATGTAATGCAATCATTCCTAGATACTCAAGCATGTGGTCATTAAATTTCTTCAAGGCGCGCACTTAATCCTGGGTTTATCGTGTGATAAGTCTTTTCAGATCGCAGATCGCAAATCGCTGCCATCGCAGATCGCAAATCGCTGCCATCGCAGATCGCAAATCGCAGATATCGCAAATTTTGTTTAATGGTTATGCCGTATAGCGCGATGCTTGCGATTTGCGATATCGCATATCGGCGATCGGCATTTCTCGAAGGTCTTCTTTTAAAGGGGCACGTGTGATGTATGCGACGCGATGAACTTCGCATCGCTCCTTCGCAGTCTTGCTTTTCGCGCTCGAGCAATGCTTCGGCCTTTCTTTGCGATGCGATTTAAGCCTTAGGGAGAAAAATACAAAAACTTTAGAAAAATATTTTTTGGGATTTTTGTTCACGGTCCCCTCTTTGCTTGACGTTATTGCTAATGTCAAGTGAAGAAGGGGGGTTGTTGGTGACCACAACAACAGAGAAACACACATTCACACAACCATTATGCTATTATAAGAAAATTCTATGATAAGGGGCTGTACCTTAGGTCCTACGTTTGAGAAGGTCCTTTAGGGTCTAAACCCTTCTTCGAGTTCCTTTTGCTCCTTTGTCCTGCAAAACAACCAATTCCGGAGAACACAGCAGTATATGGACAAAACCTTATAAAGAAACCATCTTCATGTTATAAAGAAAGGTAGTTAGTTATGAAATTTAAACAACCATTCACATATGAATTATAACATGAATATCATAAACATAAAGAAGATTTATATCAGGAACCAAGACATTTGTTTCTTTTATTATAGACAAATAAAGTACAGAAAAGGAATAATTTCACCTGAGTCGCCCTTTCGCAGGCTTCAAGAAAAGCTTCCTTCCGGATTCGTCCAGCCTCAAGCCTTTAACAAACTCCTTCCATGACTTACTCCATGATGTCACAAGTAGTGGATGAACATCAACACACAAGGAAACAAGGGTTTCCTGTACAAATGGGGGAAGTGCAGGAGGCATAAGGATCTTCAGACTTGGTTAGGGAAATCTCAGCATAATAACCTTTCTCTCTCTTCTCTCCTCCCTTAGGCCTTCCCATTGAGGTCTTTTTATACCTCTCCCAAAGTAGTTTTTTAGTTGGGAGTTGGTTGGGAACAGTTGGGCCACGGGCACTAACAGGTGATCAGCAGGTAAAACCCGCGATCTCCGCCCGAAATTAAGGAGTTTTATATTTTCTAAGTGTTTTAATACATATACGCAGGTTGGGTATATGCCTACCCACGTATACACGCGTTTAACTCAGGGCAATGTCACGTATAAGGGATAAAACACTATTTTTAAAATTTTTGGACCAGGCCTGGATGGAGGGGTTGCCCTAGGCCATGATTGCAGCATCAAAAAGCATAAGAGTGAGATTTGGAGCTATAACAGCAAGGTATGAAACACCATGATTAAACAAATTATCAGAATTCATAAGCGAAATCGTCATCTAATTCTTTTTCCATCCCTGTGGGCATATCGTACCACAGAAAAACGTCGACTGGTTTTACTGCCTTCCAACTGGTTTACGGTCTAGAAGAAATTTTACCTATTGAATGTGAAATATCATCTTTGAAAAAGGAAATTGAATTATTACCAACCACTTCTGCACAGGAGGAATGTTTTTTGTACTTAGCACAACTAGATGACACTTGTATTGATGCCGCATTAGCTAGCGAGGCTCAAAAGAAACGAGTTAAAGTATAGTATGATCAAAATGTAAAACCTCATTAATATTCAGACGAAGATATAGTATTGGTCTAGGATAAAAAACATGATAAGTTAGGCGTTGGTAAATTCGAGCCTATGTGGCACGACCCTTATATTGTAAAACATGTAATGGAAAAAGGGGCCTCTGAGCTAGTTGATTATGACGATATTTATTTAGGAAATCCCAGAAATGGTCTTTACTTGAAGAAATATTATGCTTAAACTTCTCAGTGAATAATTTGTATATTGTTGTATCATATTTTATATGTGATAAGTTTTAGCAGCTTCTTACGATTTTTTGCTACTTCTCCTGCTTATCTTATGTTACACTTGATTTGCAGATTTTGACACTGCCTCAAAATTCAATTGGCTTTGCTAATGGCGCTAGTAATAATACTCAATGTTAGCACGTCATAATTTCCTTTGGTTCTATGAAGGAAACATGGAGGAAACCACAAACCACTTGCGGAATTGGAAACTAGCCCTTGCAACCCAAGAGAGGGCTCTCTCTTTAACCTCAGTCACTAAATACTGGTTTTAATGAAGAACAATGGCTAGATATTTGGAAAATAGCAAAGTTTAGAGATGTGGTCGCAGGGCAGAGAAAAACCCATTGGGCATGTAGTTAGTAAAAAAAATGAGATAAATGACATGGTGGGTGCTTAGTGAATTGGGAAACACTGTTGAGAGGCAAGATAGAAACACTTCCTTATGCCAATTAATAGCTGCACATGTGAGAAGAATAAATAAAGTAGATAACCATATGAAGGTATCAAACAATGGATGAATCTTAAAATGATTATGGAAGAAAAAACATATGGAATGTCTAAATGACTAGAATAGAGCACCATTAAATAGATGAATTCTAAAACAAGTTTTTCATTTAAACATCATATGAAGAAATATAACACACAAAATAGGAAAACTCGAATAAGAGAGATGAATAACATGAATCTCTGAAGAGATTTATCCAAGTAATTCTAATCCACCAATTTCATTAAAACTAAAAAGAAATTACAATATGCACAATGTTCTTTCCTCTCCAATTTGACCAACCCGTCCCATGTATTTACATCGTTTTATACAATGAGGAATTCAAATTCACTTCAAAAAAGTAGAATGGTCTAGATGCAATGCATCTTTAGTTGGTATGCAAAAAAGGTATAAATTGTTATATCAAGACTAATATAATTTGGAAACATCAACCAAACAATGCATTTTTGTTTAACAACTCAAACTACATGATTATAACTTATCAACACTTATCCAACAACTAAAATGACTAATAGAAGCTGAAAATTTCAAAATTTTCCAAAATAGAGTTGACTGATATGTTTGTGCAGCAATTGCGCAGTAGAGGGTACATAATTTATTGAAAAATAAGCTTCAAAGACGTGCTCATATATCCCCAATCCGGATACATGTTGCAAAAGAAAGAGGTTTTTATTCTTTGGCCTGTTATTGGAAACAACCTCTTTACGATTTCGAAATTTAGCTCCATTTGGTCAGAAACAACTTTTGAAAAGGATGAAAGAACAAGTCAATTTCGCAGCAAATTCGTAGCAAGTCCAAGTAGCCCTCCATGTTCTATTTGTTTGCACAACTCCTCTGGAAAAATGGATCAAATAGGTAGGTTTGAAATGTCTGTTTTATGGTGTAGAACTCTTGAAGTATTTTTTCCAATGCCTACAGAGATCCTAGATGAATAGTAAGAGACAAACATAGGTTGATTCCTATATTATAGGATCCTAACATTGGTTTTAATGGGGATGGCATCCTCCATGTGAGGTGCCAAGAACAATGTAGACTAGTATCCTGATCCATTGGGAAATGGAGTGTAACTGCAATCTGTACTAACCTGCGACCTTCTCCAACTGAAGTAAAATTGTTGCAATGTAACAAATATATAGACTCATAATAAAATCCCACACTAGGAAGACACTACTACAACTGAAAACTAAAGTGTGCTCATTCCTATGAGCTTATTCACATACATAGAAGCCTACTCTAAGTTGATCTTTGAAAAGATGAATTAGGTGATAAAAAAGTTCCAATGCAACCAATACAATAGCCTTCTCAACCGTGGCTTGTTCATTATGCTTTAGTAGAATCAAAACTCGAACATGCAAAGGCAATGGAAACTGATTGGAGGCCTCATCTTCACAGCTGAAACATGATCGTAACTTTGTACTGAACAATTCCTCCATATAGACAACTACGGGATCATGAAAGACATGACTTATTGGTTGATCTTCAAAGTATTCTGTAAATTGATCATCATGCTTGGACAGTTCATATATGCTTTCGTTGCCAACATATTGTTTTAGTTATGAGTCATCAAACCTATTCTCAAAACATTCCTCAATCTCAATATCAAAAGGCAGCACTATAGCTTCTTGTTTCGGCATAAATTTTAGTTGAAAAGGCAAGTTTTGAAAATGAAAGCAATGGGATTGAATTTGAGCTTCTAATGCTTGAAGATCATTCTCAAGTTTTTCAGCAAACTCTTCTAAAAAATTGGTCTAGGCTTAAGAGCTACATTTGCATGACTTTAAATAAATAGGTAAATTTTTTGCGAAAGCATCATCAATTTGATAATCATCAAAATTATCCCATTATTATTTAAAACCATCAATAGAAATAGGTTCTACCACATACCATGTCATCTTGTTTGAAAAGTAGCCGGGTCAACATTTTAAACTCTAAATGCTTCAGACAGTGGAGTTTCCATGAGTGTTCTGAAATTTGGATCATTATCGCCTGGTGAAAAATATACAGCCTTTTGATGTCCAACTATTGTTCACCATCAGTAATCAGATCTAGATCCTTTTCATTCTTTTTCGGGGAAGATAGATCTTTCTACTCTTCGAAAATGGCGCCACTATGTCAGCACTCCGTAATTTCCTTTGGTTGTAGGAAGGAAACCCAGAGGTAACCAAAAACCACTCGCGGAATTGGAAACTAGCCCTTCCAACCCTAGAGAGGGATCTCTCTTTCAACTCAGTCACTAAAGACTAATTTCAATGAAGAAAAATGGCTAGATCTTTGGAAAATAATAGAGTTTAGAGGTGTGGTGGGAGGGCAGAGAAAAATCCATTGGGCATGGAGTTAGTAAAAAGTTGAGATAAATGACATGGTGGGTTCTCAGTGAATTAGGAAACGTTGTTTAGAGGCAAGATAGAAACACTTCCTTATGCCAATTAATAGCTACAGATGTGAGAAGAATAAAGAAAGTAGATAACCTTCTCAAGGCATCAAGCAATGGATGAATATTAAAATGATTATGGAAGAAGAAACATATGGAATGTCTAAATGACTACAACAGAGAACCATTAAATGGATGAATTTTGAAACAACTTTTTCATTTAAACAACATAGGAAGAAATATAACACACACAAAATAGGAAACACTCACATAATAGAGCTAAATCACATGAATCTCTGAAGAGATTTAACCAGGTACTTCTGATCCACCAATTTCATTAAAACTTAGAAACAATTACAATATGCACAATGTTCTTTCCTCTCCAATATGACCAACCAACCCCATTTTCCATGTATTCACATTATTATATACAATGAAGAATTTGAGTTTAGTTCACAAAAGTAGAATGGTCCAGATGCAATGCATCTTTACTTTCTATGTAGAAAAAGTTGAAACTGATATATCAAGACTAATATAATTTGGAAACATCAACCACATAATGCATTTTTGTTTAACAACTCAAACTACATGATTTTAGCTTATCAGCACTTATCCAACAACTAGAATAACTTATAGAAGCTCCAAATTTTGAAAATTTCCAAAATAGAGTTGACTGATATGTTTGCGCAACAATTGCGCGATAGAGGGAACCAAATATCTTTAAAAATAAGGTACAAAGATGAGATCATATATCCTGAATCAGGATAGATGTTGCAAACTTGCGAGAGGTTTTTATTCTTTGGCCCATTATTGGAAACAACCTCTTTCCATGTTTCGAAATGTGACTCCATTTGGTCGGAAACAACTTTTCAAAATGATGAAAACAAATCAATTTCGCAACAAATTTGTAGCAAGTCAGAGTATCCCTCCATGTTCAGTATGTTTGCACACGTCCTTTGGAAAAATGGATCAAATGGGTAGGCTTAAAATATTTGTGTGATGGTGTAGAACTCTTGAATTATTTTTTCCAATGCCTGCAGACCTCCTAGATAATTAGTGAGAGGCAAACACACTTTGATTACTAGATTATAGTATCCTAAAATTGGCCCCATTGGGTATGGAATCCTCCCTGTGAGGTGCCAAGAACAACGTCGACTGGTAGCCTGATCCATTGGGAAATGGAGTCTAACTGCAATCATCTCTGACCGGCGACCTTGTCCAATCGAATTCAAACTATTGTTGTTAGGTCCCTATAATACTAGTGATTCCCCCATTACTATTGTCATTGTATCCCTTATTGTTATTGTTGTGGCCCTATTGTCCCCATATTGTTATTATTGTGCCCCATAGAAGCCCACTATAGTTATTGTTGTGTGCTTATATTATTATTGTTATGCCGGCTTTGATTATATTGTGACCCATTAGGCTCTTATATATAGAAAGGAGGTTTTGTCATTTGTATCATCCAAGAATTGTTCATTTGTGTAATGTAAAGGAGGTTTCACCGTCAACAAGGCTGATTTTCAAGGCTTTTATCTATATTTTATTCTATTTTGTGAGTTGGTTGCATAACATTTGGTATCAGAGCTTTGGATTCTAGGGTTTCGTTGGTCCAAATTGGTCATCGTGGAATTTTTCGCTACAACTTTTTTTTCAGAAGCTAAAAAGAAACACACTTGAGCTGAAATATCGCTAAACATCGGGTCTAAATTTTAGATCTTTTCTCGCTATATTGTCGAAGATATGATCCAAGGAAGTTAGGGTTTTTGCAGGATCTCGAATTATATCTCAAACAGGTGACGTGGGGAAAATCATCATAACTTTTTTCTAAGCAGATTGAAAATTCATAAGAAATTGCAAAAAGAGGATGACCTGTAGTTTTCTGTGTATCGGTTTTAGGTCATAAGGTCGAAATAATGACACGTGGGACTTTGTACAAGTTTGATCTACTGAACTATTCTATAATCATGTCATTGTGGGAGATTGGGCATAACTCTTCCTTGGAGAATCCAATCTTGATCAGACTTGCAGGGTTAGAAAGAGGACTCAAAGGGATACAGTAGGACACAATTTCAAACCTTGGAGATCCGAAATTATAGAGATACAATAGATTCAATATCGAGCTCCTACAAAGTGAAAAACAATGTGTAGTTTTTTTAAAAGTTTGCATAAGTTTGGCTTGAAAAATTAGTTTGAAGGAACTCAAAGGGCATAGTGAAGAATTATTATCATTGATTGATGCCCCAAAGAAACAAAATGGAAACACGTAGGGAGAAACCTGAAGGCTCTAGCATGACTCATGAAGAAGAGGAAGAAATGCAACATGATATATCTAAATTAGGAGACCAAGTGCAACAATTTTCACTCTCACAAAAAGTAATAGAAGAAAAGATGGATAGTTTAAAGAAAGGCATGGAAGCTAGGATGAATGGAATGGAAGCTAAGATGGATGGTATGAAAGACAACATTGAATATTGGAAGAAACATATGGAAGGGTGGAAGGAAGGTTTGACAAAGTTTCTACAAGAAAGGCTTCCTAATGGCAAATATGTAGTAGAGGAAACTCATAATGAGAACAAAAGAAATGTTAATCATGATTTGAAGAATGACGACATTGAAGATTTGAAGAAAGACATGGAAGGTTTGAAGGAAGGTTTGACAAACTTGCTACAAGAAAGGCTTCTTAATGGCAAAAAGATAGTAGAGGGAAATCATGACAAGAAAAAAAGAAATTTATATCATGATTTCATAGACTCTAACGTTGGAACAGAGACCCACCACGTTCCAAAGATCAACATGAGGAAGTTTGATGACAAGGATCCATAACATGGATACTATAGATGGAACAATATTTCAATCTCCATAATGTGAAAAACACACAAAAGGTACGCATTACAACTTTATATTTGGAACCAAATCAGTTTGTATGGTATCGATGGCTTTGCTCTCCTAAACAAATTGTCACATGGGCAATTTTTATGGAAGAAATGATAGCACATTATGAGGATACAAAAAGAAACACTTTTTTAATCGAATTGATAAATCTCAAACAAAAGGTTTCAATGATGGAGAACATTGAGGACTTCCAAAAATTGAATATAAGGGTAAAAGATATTCCAGAGGAGCATAGGATTGATGTGTTCATTGGGACTTTAAAGGATAACATCCAACATGAGGTTCACCTTTGGGAACCTGATTCATTTGAGAAGGCATTTAGGTTGGCAAGTAGAATGGAAAGAAAAATTATGGAAACAAGGAAGCCTACCACTCACAACTATAAAGATGGAAGTGTTGTTTCTCCTAGCATTCCACAACCTACAAGGTTGACACCACAACAATTGGAAGAAAAAAGAGAAAAAGAGTTTTTTTTTTTTTTTTTTTTTTTTTTTTTCTTTCAGTTGTGATAGCAAATACTCTAAAGGTCATAAGTGTGACGAGAAGAAATTATTTTACATATATTGTGAAGAGGAGGAAGAAAAGGAATAGGAAACGTCAAAAGAAGAGGATATACACCAGGAACAAACCCTAGAGAAAGAAGAAATGAATCCAACCGTATCTTGTAATGCATTGGCCAGAATTACTACTCCTCAAACTATCAATATAGAAGGACATATCAAGAAGAAAAATGTAATAATGTTAATTGATTTGGGCAGTACCCATAATTTTATTCATTATAAGATAGTCAAGAAATTGAATTACTTCCTATATCGAGCACCAGAGTGTCAAGTGATGGTTGCAAGTGGAGGAATCATAAATTTCTCTAGAAAGTGCCATAATATCAAGCTATCCATGGGAGAATATGTATTGAATAGCCCAATGCTTTCCATTCCAATGGGTGGTGCTGATGTTGTACTAGGAGTCCAATGGATACAATCCTTGGGTATAATAGCTTTTAATTTTCAATAACTTTTCATGAAATTTTCTTCGGAAGGAAAGGAAGTTGAATTAAGGGGTATCGCACAGAAACAAGAAAAGATAATCAACTCTAACGGAACGACAAAGCTTCTAAAGAAATAACAATGAGGCGTAATTGCACAATTATGTTTGCTAGAGGTTCCCACATTGAAATCATCTATTTCTCCAGATCTCCAAAAATTATTTGACAATCATTCCAAGGAATTTGAGACTCCCAAAGGCCTCCCACCTATTCATGATCATGATCATGCTATTCATTTGATTCAAGGAAGTGTTCCTCCAAACATCAGACCTTACAGATATACCTATGCCCAAAAGAGTGAAATTGAACGTATGGCTGCAGAAATGCTAGAGGCTAGTATAATTCAACCTAGTCAAAGTTCTTTCTCTATTCCAGTAGTATTGTGCACAAGAAGGATGGGTCATGGTGCATGTGTCCAGATTATAGGGACCTCAACAAGCTCACTATTAAAGATAAATTTCCCATTCTTGGCATTGATGAATTATTGGATGAATTGCATGGATCAATTTACTTCGCCAAGTTGGATATTCATTCAAGATATCATCAAATTAGAATGAAGACTGAAGACATTCCAAAAACAACATTTAGAACTCATGAGGGTCATTATGAATTTTTGGTCATGCCTTTTGGCCTTACCAATGCACCTTCTACATTTCAAGGTTTCATGAATTCCGTTTTCAAACCCTTACTTAGAAAATTTGTGTTAGTAATTTTTGATGATATACTAATGTACAACAAGTCTTGGAAGGATCATGTTCAACATGTTGATAGAGTGCTCAAACTATTGGAGGAGAAAAAATTGTATGCAAAAACCCCCAAATGTTTCTTTGGAGTACAAGAAGTGGAATATTTGGGCCATATTGTATCTCATGAAGGTGTTATGGTAGATCCTAGTAAAATTAAAGCCATTAAGGAATGGAAAATACCCACATCCATTAAGAATTTGCGAGGATTTCTTGGGTTCATAGGGTATTATTGCAAGTTTGTTAAGAATTATGGGAGAATAGAAGCACCTCTAACAACATTACTAAAGAAGTATGCATTTTCTTGGACTCAAGAAGCAACAAAGGACTTTGAACATCTTAAAGAGGAAATGTGCCAAGCACCGGTCTTAGGTACGCCAGACTTCACAAAAACCTTTATTATGGAATGTGATTCCTCAGGAAATGGAATTGGTGCTGTTTTAATGTAAGAAGAAATAACCGTTGCTTTTGAAAATCATCCAATCAAAGGAAAGTATTTACAAAAATCCATTTATGAGAAGGAAATGTTGGAAATACTACATGCACTTAAGAAATGGTGACCCTACCTAATGGGAAGACACTTTAAGGTAAAAATGGATCATGATAGTCTTAAATACTTTTTAGAACAAAGATTATCTTCAGGAGAGTAGCAAAAATGGGTCAAAAAGATGTTGGGTTATGACATTGAAATCATCTACAAAAAAGGGAAGCAAAATGTTGTGGAAAATGCACTCTCAAGAAAGGATGAGGA
This sequence comes from Pinus tabuliformis, assembly GCA_031772625.1. Taxonomy (NCBI): domain Eukaryota; kingdom Viridiplantae; phylum Streptophyta; class Pinopsida; order Pinales; family Pinaceae; genus Pinus; species Pinus tabuliformis. The sequence goes on along the minus strand of CM062819.1, from coordinate 102,699,256 downwards.
TGTGGAAGCATTGCTTTGCAGCACTTCTATTATCCAACTGGATTGGATAAATGAAGCAAAGGATGAATGGAAGAATGATAAAGAAGTGTGGGCACTCATTCAAAAGATACAACAAGATCCCAATAAATATGATACATTTAGTTGGAAAAATGATTCGTTATGGTACAAAGATCGCTTATACCTATGTAAGAATTCTCAACTCAAACAAAAGATTCTTATGGAATTTCACACCTCTCCCTTAGGAGGGTACTCAAGATTTTAAAAAACTTACCATAGGGTTAAGAAGGATTTTTTTTTGGATGGCCTATTCAAAAGTTTGTGGCGGAATGTTTGGTTTTCCAAAAAAATAAAGTCGAAACAATTAAGAACCCAGGTCTATTACAACCTTTATCCATTCCATGCCAACGTTGGGAGGAGGTTTCAATGGATTTTATCACAAATTTACACAAGTCCAAAGGAAAGAGTGTCATCATGGTGGTAGTTGACAAAATTACCAAGTATGCACACTTTTCTGCATTATCGCATCCATTTAAAGCAAGTATAGTTTCTACTGCATTTATGGAAACAATTGAAAATCTACATGGGAACCCAAAGATTATTGTAAGCGACAGAGATCCCATCTTCACTGGAATTTTTTGGACATAATTATTTTCTTGTCTTGGTACTCAGTTAGCTCATAGCTCATCTTATCATCCTCAATGTGATGGGAAAACTGATATAGTAAAATAATGTTTGGAAGGATATCTTCATTACTTTGTATCTGATAAACAGACAGAATGTGTCAAATGGTTACCTATGGCCGAATGGTAATATAACACTTCCTTCCATACTGCAGCAAAAATGACCCCATTTACGGCACTTTATGGCTATCATCCACCATCCATCACATCATATTTAAGATAAAATCTGAAGGTTCAAGAAGTGGAAGATCACATCGAGCATCAAAAATAGGTTCTCCAACTCTTAAAGGATAACCTGACTTTGGCACAGAATAGAATGAAACAACAGGTAGATCAACATCACAATGAAATAAGTTTTGATGTAGCTGATTGGGTATGCCTACGGATACAACCATATAAACAAATGTCCCTCAAGCAAGCTAAGAAGGATAATAAATTATCACCAAAGTATTATGGTCCATACAAGGCGTTGCAAAATATTGGTACTATGACATACAAATTGGAGCTTCTTGCAACTTCCTGAGTCTACCTAGTTTTCCATGTTTCATGCTTAAAGAATGTTATAGGTGACAAACTCCTAGTTCAAACAATATTACCAGAACTTGACGAGGAAGGAAAAATTATATTGGAAGCTGAAGTAGTCACAGAAACATGAACTTGACAGCTACGAAATCGAACAATTTCATATTAACTCATCAAGTGGAAGAACTTACCCATTGAAGATTCCACATGGGAGGTGATAATTTTATACAAAAGCATCTAGAACTACTCAAGCTCGAGGAAAAAACTTTTTTGAAGGAGAGGGGCATGTTAGGTCCCTATAATACTAGTGATTCCCCCATTATCTTGTCATTGTAGCCCTTATTCTTATTGTTGTGCCCCTATTGTCCCCATATTGTTATTATTGTGCCCCATAGAAGCCCACTATTGTTATTGTTGTGCCCTTATATTATTATTGTTATGTCGGCTTTGATTATATTGTGACCCATTAGACTCCTATATATTGAAAGGAGGTTTTGTAATTTGTATCATCCAAGAATTGTTCATTTGTGTAATGTAAAGGAGGCCACCCCCTCGAAGAGGATGATTTTCAAGGTGTTGACCTATATTTTCTTCTATTTTGTGAGTTGGTTGCATAACAGTTGCAATGTAACCAATATATAGAACAAAAATAAGATCCACACTAGAAAGACACTACTGCAACTGAAAACTGAATTGTGCTCATTCCTATGAGCTTATTTACATACAAATAAACCTACTCTAAGTAGATTCCTAAAAGGTTGAATTAGGTGATACTAAATGCCAATGCAACCAGTACAATAGCTTCTCAACCGTGGCTTCTTGAATATGCTTCAACGTAATAAAAAATGGAACATGTAAGGGCAATGGAAATTGATTGTAGGCTTGATCTTCACAGCTGAAACATGAGCATAACTTTGTAGTGAACAATTCCTCCTTATAGATAGTTATGGGATCATGAAAGGCATTACTTATTGGTTGATCTTCAAAGTATTCTACAAAATTATCATCATGCCTCGAGAGTTCATATATTCTTTCGTTTCCATCATACTGTTATAGCTGTGAGTCATCCAACCCATTCTCAAAACATTCCTCAATCTCAATATCAAAAGGTAGCACTACCAGTTCTCATTTTGGCATAAATTTTAGTTCAAAAGGTTGATTTTGATAATGAAAGCAGTGGGATTGAATTTGAAATTTTAATGCTTGAAGATCATTCTCAAGCTTTTCAGCAAACGCTTCTAAAAAATTGGTCTTGTCTTAAGAGCTACATTTGCATGACTTTAAATAAACATGTAAAAAAGTTGAGAAAGCATCATCAATTTAATCATCACTAAAATTATCCCATTATTCATTGAAACCTTCAATAGGAATAAGCTCTTCCACATACCCTTTCATCTTATTTGACAAGCAGGTGGATCAATAGTTTAAACCCTGAATGCTTCAGACAATGTAGTTTCCATGAGAGTTCAACAATCTGGATCATTGTTGTTCGATGAAAGATATACAACCTTTTGATGTCCAACCAATGTTCACCATCAGTAATCATATCTAGATCATTGTCATTGTTTCCCAGGGAAGATAGAGCTTTTGAGTCCCTGGCAATGGCGCCACTATGTTAGCACTCTATAATTTACTTTGGCTGTAGGAAAGAAACCTAGAGGGAACCAAAAACCACTTGTGTAATTGGAAACTAGCCCTTGCAACCCCAGGGAGGGCTCTCTCTTTCATCTCTGTCACTAAACACTGGTTTCAATGAATAACAATGGCTAGATCTTTGGAAAATAGCGGAGTTTAGAGGTGTGGCTGCAAGGAAGAGAAAATCCCATTGGGCATGGAGTTAGTGAAAAATTGAGATAAATGACTTGGTAGGTGCTCAGTGAATTGGGATACATTATTCAGAGGCAAGATAGAAACAATTCCTTATGCCAATTAATAGCTTCAGATGTGAGAAGAATAAAGAAAGTAGATAACCATCTCAAGGCACCAAACAATGGATGAATCTAAAAATGATTATGGCAAAAAAAACATATGGAATGTCTAAATGACTGCAACAGAGCAATGTTAAATAGATGAATTCTTAGACAAGATTTTCATTTAAACATCATAGGAAGAAATATAACACACACAAAATAGGAAGCACTCACATAAGAGAGGTGAATCACATGAATCTCTCAAGAGATTTAACCAGTTAATTGTGATCCACCAATTTCATTAAAACTCAGAAAAAATTACACTATGCACAATGTTATTTCCTCTCCAATCTGACCAACCAACCCCATTTTCCATGTATTTACATCAGTTTATACAAAGAGGAATTCGAATTCACTTCACGAAAGTAGAATTTTGCATATGAAATGCATCTTTACTTGCTCTTCAGAAAAAGCATAAACTGTTATATCAAGACTAATATAATTTGGAAACATCAACAAAACAATGCATTTTTGTTTAACAACTCAAACTACATGACTTTAACTTATCACTACTTATCCAACAACTAAAATGACTTATAGAAGCTTCAAATTTTGAAATTTTCAAAAATAGAGTTGATAGATATGTTTGCGCAACCATTGTGCAGCAGAGGGGATTGAATTTGTTTAAAAATAAGGTCCAAAGATGAGCTTATATATCCTGAATCCAGATAGATGTTGCAAAAATGAGAGAGGTTTTTATTCTTGGGCTTGTTATTGGAAAAAAAATCTTTCCATGTTTTTAGATGCAGCTCCATTTGGTCGGAAACAACTTTTCAAAATGATGAAAAAAATAGTCAATTTCGTAGAAAATTCGTAGCAAGTCTAAGTACCCCTCCATGTTCTATATGTTTGCACACCTCCTCTGGAAAAATGGATCAAATGGGTAGGCTTGAAATGGTTGTGTGGTGGTGTAGAAATCTTGCAGTAGTTTTTCCAATGCATATAGAACTCCTACATGAATAGTAAGAGGCAAAAGCACTTTTATTCCTAGATTATAGTATCCTAAAATTGGCTTCAATGGGGATGGCATCCTCCCTTTGAGGTGCCAAGAACAATGCAGACTGGTAGCCTGATCCATTGGGAAATGGAGTCTAACTGTAATCTTCTCTGACCTGCGACCTTCTCCAACCAAATTCAAATTATTGTAATGTAACCAATATATAGACTGAAAATAAAATCCACACTAGAAATACACTACTGTAACTAAAAACTGAAGTGTGCTCATTCCTATGAGCTTATTTAAATATAGAGAATACTACTCTAAGTTGATCTCTAAAAAGTTGAATGAGGTGATACTAAAATGCCAATGCAACTAGTATAATAGCTTCTCAACCATGGCTTCTTCACTATGCTTCAACAGAATCAAAACTGGAATATGTTAGGATAATGGAAACTGATTGTAGGCTTGATCTTCACAGCTGAAACATGATCGTAACTTTGAAGTGAAAAATTCCTCCTTATAGGCAGGTATGGGATCATGAAAGACATTACTTATTGGTTGGTCTTCAAAGTATTCTACAAATTGATCATCATGCTTGGAAAGTTCATATATGCTTTCGTTGCCATCATACTGCTTCAGCTATGAGTCATCAAAACCATTCTCAAAACATTACTCAATCTCAATATCAAAAGGAAGCACTACCACTTCTCGTTTCGGCATAAATTTTAGTTTAAAAGGATGATTTTAACAATGAAAGCAGTGGGATTGAATTTGAACTTCTAATGCTTGAAGATCATTCTCAAGTTTTTTAGCAAACGCTTCTAAAAATTTGGTCTTGGCTTTAGAGCTACATCTATGACTTTAAATAAATAGGTAAAACATTTGAGAAAGCACCATCAATTTAATCATCATCAAAATTATCCCATTATTCTTTGAAACCTTCAATAGAAATAGGCTCTGCCACTTACCTTGTCATCCTGTTTGACAAGAAGCCAGATCAGTAGTTTAATCTCTAAATGCTTCAGACAATGGAGTTTCCATGATAGTTCTACAATATAGATCGTTATCACCCGGTGAAAAATATATAGACTTTTGATGTCCAACCATTGTTCACCATCAGTAATTGGATCTATATCGTTGTCTTTCATTCCCAGGGAAGATAAAGGTTTTGAGTCCCTGACAATGACACCACTATGTTAGCACTTTGTAATTTCCTTTTTCTATAGGAAGGAAACCAAGAGGTAACCACAAACCACTTGCGTAATCAGAAACTAGCGCTTGCAACCCCAAAGAGTGCTCTCTCTTTCAACTTAGTCACTAAAGACTGGTTTCAATGAAGAATAATGGGTTGATCTTTAGAAAATATCAGAGTTTAGAGGAGTGGTGGCAGTGCAGAGAAAAACCCATAGGGCATCGAAATAGTGAAGAATTGAGATAAATGATGTGGTGGGTGCTCAGTGAGTTGGGAAACGTTGTTTAGAGGTGAGATAGAGACACTTCCTTATGCCAATTAATAGTTGTAGATGTGAGAAGAATAAATAAAGTAGATAGACATCTCAATGCATCAAACAATGGATGAATCTTAAAATTATTATGGCAGAAAAAACATATGGGTCTAAATGACTACAATAGAACACCATTAAATAGATGAATTCTGAAACAATATTTTCATTTAAACATCATAGGAAGAAGTATAACACGCACAAAATAGGAAACACTCACATAGGAGATTTGAATCACATGAATCTCTGAAGAGATTTAACCAGGTAATTCTGATCCAGCAATTTCATTAAAACTCAGAAAAAATTACAATATGCACAATGTTCTTTCCTCTCCAATTTGACCAACCAACCCCATTTTCCATGTATTTACATCGTTTTATACACCGAAGAATTCGAAATCACTTCACAAAAGAAGAATGGTCCAGATGCAATGCATCTTTACTTGCTATGCAAAAATAGCATAAACTGTTATATCAAGACTAATATAATTTGGAAACATCAACCAAACAATGCATTTTTGTTTAACATCTCAAACTACATCATTTTAACTTATCAACACTTATCCAACAACTAAAATGACTTATACAAGCTCAAAATTTTGAAATTTTCCAAAATAGAGTTGACTGATATGTTTGTGCAGCAGAGGGCACCGAAATTATTAAACAATAAGATTAAAACACGAGCTCATATATCCTCAATCCAGATAGATGTTGCAAAACTAAGAGATGCTTTTATTCTTTGACTCGTTATTAGAAGAAAGGTATTTCCGTTTTTCGAAATTTGGCTCCATTTGGTCGAAAATAACTTTTCAAAATGATGACAAAAGCAATCAATTTCGTAGCAAATGTGTAGCAAATGTAGGTAGCCCTCAATGTTCTATATGTTTGCACACCTCCTTTGGAAAAATGGATCAAATGGGTAGGCTTGAAATGTCCATGTGATGGTGTAGAACTCTTGAAGAAGTGTTTCTAATGCCTACATATCTCCTATATGAATAGTAAGAGGCAAACACACTTTGATTCCTAGATTATAGGATCCTAACATTAGCTCCAATGGGGATGACATCCTCCCTATGAGGTTCCAAGAACACCATAGACTAGTAGCCTAATCCATTTTTCAATGGAGTCTAACTGAAATCTACTCTGACCTGCGACCTTCTCCAACTGAATTAAAATTGTTACAATGTAACCAATATATAGACTGAAAATAAAATCCACACTAGAAATACACTACTACAACTAAATGCTGAAGCGTTCTCATTGTTATGAGCTTATTTACATACAGAGAAACCTACTCTAAGTTGATCTCTGAAAATATGAAGTAGGTGATACTAAAATGCCAATGCAACCAGTACAGTAGCTTCTCAGTTGTGGCTTCTTGATTGGGCTTCATCATAATCAAAACTGGAACATGTAAGGGTAATGGAAAATGATTATAGGCTTGATTTTCACAACTAAAAAATGATTGAAACTTTGTAGTGAAAAATTCCTCCATATAGACAATTATGGGATCATGAAATACATGACTTATTGGTTGATCTTCAAAGTATTCTGGAAATTGGTCATCATGCTTGGAAAGTTCATATATGATTTCATTGCCATCATACTGTTTCAGCAATGAGTCATCAAACCCATTCTCAAAACATTCCTCAATCTCAATATCAAAATGCAGCACTATCACTTCTCGTTTCGGCATAAATTTTAGTTCAAAAGGTTGATTTTGACAATGAAAGCAGTGGGGTTGAATTTGAACTTCTAATGCTTGTAGATATTTCTTAATTTTTTTCAGCAAACTCTTCTAAAAATTTCACTAGTACAAAATGACTAATTAATTACTAAAACATGACTAAAATTTGCATCAAAAACACCATTTTTCAGTCAATGACCAATAGTAGCTAATTTATAGTATCTTTTAATGCGACCAAAATTTAGACTTTTTTAGCTTAGGCATTAATTGGTTGTCTCAATTTTATGATCTAGTAGTAAATTTAGTCATAAACTTGGTCATTAATTTAGTCAATAATTTCCATAATTAATGACCAAATATACCACAAATTATACTACTATATGATTACCTGAGAAAACCAATTAATGACCAAAGAAATATGACCAAAATGTTGGTCGTATTATAAGATACTATAAATTAGTCACTAATAGTCGTATATATGCAAAATTTAGTCATCATTTGTAATCACAAATTTATCATTTGCAATAGTCATTTATATTTTTTTTGGTAGTTTTATATTCATTGTATAAACAATTGATATGTAGTTTCTATTCATTTCATTTAATTTCATTCATAATCATTATAAACGACTAATTTAGTCATATATTCATTTTATTTTTGTTCACCATTAATCAATATAAAATACTAATTTAGTAGTTTTATATTGATTTTATGTGTTCATTATTAAGCAACATAAATTAACTAGTATGATTTTGCGACTAAATTAAAAAAAATGCCATACAATGTGCATGTTAATCTAATATGGTAATGCAAAGTTGCATATGTTAATTACAAGACTAAATATTATAAAGTCTAAATAAAAAATAATTTCAACCACGAATTTTATTATATAAAATGTCAAGTATTACAATATGAGTTTCCAACTTAATATTGGTTGGATTACAATTTACACATGAAATATTTGTTTCATTATCTCAAAACATTATCATTATGTTTCCAAGGTATTGCAAGTAAATCCACAAACTATGAAGACTTGACCATTAATCTCTACGTGTGTATCTTATGCAAGATATTGGCTTTAACGGTATCACTAGACTGGTTCTCTTCTCTATCTAATTTTTCATTTGTCGCTCTAGTGTTATTGTTCTCCTCTTTCTTCAATTCTTGCTTCTTACCATCAATATTGAGTTCCTCTCCTAAAATTGAAAGAAGATACAATGTGAAGTATAAAACATGAAAGATGATGAATACTTGAATATAAACTAAAGTAGACTATAAAATATTTATACCACATATACCTCAACATCAGCAATGTCAATGCCATTTTCCCCCATAAAGGCAAGAAACTCGAACAAGTTTTATTTAGTTGGGGATAGTGGCCATTATGTGGCCATATGACCTATATAAACAAAGCAAATAAAACATCACCATAGAAAATAACACCTTAATAACTTATTTATATTCAACCTTAATAGAAAGCTTAGGCACAATCATGCCAACCAAGTTACATGTTTAAAAACTTAGGTTGTAGATACTTTGTTAAAAAAAATAGTATAAGGTGTGATGTTTAACCATTCGCAACAACATTTCATTCTCTAATGCATGAACATGGTCAAGTATATAGACAAATTGTGCTCAAATTAAACATGAAATTAAACTTTTTTAATAGCCATGAAAATATTTTAACACAAAGCAACTAAAAGAATTTCAATTAATATCGTGTAATACTAAACTCATCTTCAAGTTTCAAATGTTTTTTAAATGGACATGATACCAAGTACTTTCAATTTCATAGTTAAAAGAAAAATCAAAATAAAAAGAAACATTCAAAATACAGTTAAACAATAAAGAGAGGATATCATGGAATGAGCATTGCAATTATAAGAAATTTGTTTACTTGTCCACCAGTGTCTTGTCTCACATTCCTAAAACATTTGCTTGCCCATAATAACCATGAGGTGAAAGAATCACAACATTAAAAACCATATGAATCCCTACTAGAAACTTTTCCAAAGTTAATGGCTCAAGTGCCAGAAGGATCTCCAACAAGAAATGAATCATATCCAACACATTCTCTACATTGTCTCCCCATTCTTTTTCCAATCCCATATCTTGTAACCTACGCACACCAGAGTCAAGTAACAATCAAATGAAGGCATTTACATTTTTTTTTATCTTTTATATCTATAAACTTTGAATCAAATTTGTTTTTGGAACACATTAATTCATATTTAGATCTTTCCTGTCATGAGAAGGTATCAATCAAGTAGGACATTAGAAAAATAAACCTTAATGAGGTCCTCAAATAATTCATACAATATCAATATTTTTCTTGTTGTGATATCTTGGGTAACATAGCTACAAAATAAAAATCCATATATTACTTGTGTTCAAACTTTGTATATGGTGTATTCATACGCAAATTTTTAAGATGTTCTTTTGCCTTCACCAAAGCATAATATAGCTTGGTTAAACTCTATATCCATTCATTCAACATCAATTTCTACAATATAAATTTCAAACATTATTATTTTCCATTTCTCAACATGCTATAAATGAGTAATTGAATGTCATAGAAAACCAAGAGCAAACCCTTTTTCTAACCAAAACCAACAAACAAATAGTGCCTCTAATAAAACTTTACACCTCAGAAATTACTCTAGCATGTGCATGGGCTAAAGTTGAGATTCTTTGAACCATATGCAGGTCAAACTTAATGGGGTATTTGTATGTTTACTGTGATGCCAATTTGGTGTTAAAAGAAATATATAAATACAGGTTATTATCAATGAAATTCAAGTATAATTAGAAAAAAATAATGTCATTGCAAGGTAGTGGAGAGAGAAACATCTTCATAATTAGGCTTCTCTATTTTACTTTGATTTGAATTGAGTTCATATTTGAATATATAATTTTATCTAAAGAAGTGAAATAGAAATATGAGAATTGAAATGGCCCAGACAATTATAAACCTTCCTTTCCTGTTATCCACTTCTATCTCCTAGCCTTGTTAAAATAATGTTCTTTAAATTATTCAAAGAGTGGAATAATTTTTCCACAAAAAGAAAGTGTGGTCAGCATGGTATTAATTATAAGGTCCACAAAGAAATTTCTCAATTGGGTTTATCTCTGGTGGTTGTGAGGAATAATTTTTATCCTTCCCACCCAATGTCAATTTCCATAAATGACATGTTGAGCTCACAACAAGAATATTATAAAATGATAACACACTTCCAATGAAATTGACATTTCTGAAAGGTGCAAACTTCAAGGAGAATTGGCTCCTATCACATTTGAGGTATGGAATGTGATTGTAATTAATAAGACCAAAAAGAAAATTGATGATATCATGGTTCATAAATAAACTGAAACCGTCATTCCTTCATGGGGGCTCCATTGGGGGAGCAATACCATACCATGTGGGTTCATATTGGGGGATATATATTGAGACAAAAATGGCATAATATATTGGGGGATATAGAGGGGGTAAAGGGTTTTTATATTGGAAGGTATAAAAAATGGATCTTATAGTTAATGAAAAAATATAAAGGGGTATCAAAAATGTTAATGAAAAAATGAATACCTACAATATCTAGTGGAAGTAGGGGTTTTTTAAATTGGGAAGGTGTATTGGGTTTATATTGGTAGGGGGTTAAATAATGTGATTTTTAGGGGTAATTTCCAATATGTAGTCAAATTAAGGGTATTGTTTAATATGGTGTGAACGCACGTGATAGGACAAAGGTTCATTGAGTGAAGTCCCCGTGCATTACTTCTATATTCAATTCTTTAAAAATACCTTTTTTCCAAATTTAATCCATCTGAAAGGCATCATAAATCTTGTCACATTTAGTTTTCAACCGTACTTCAATCTCAAGAACGAGTGACATTTGATAGCTAGTACTATCCTGAAAAAGAACAAGTAATATTCACACAAGTAAATAATGACCCTAAGAGATACAATGCTGCAATAACTTTGTAGGATATTTTATTCAATTAAATTATATAGAAGCTCTTTGTTGTTTATCATTTTTTCTTAATGTAGAAAACATGATTATAACTATTCATAAATGATATCTTCCACCTTGGCCCCTCCTTTATAGGAAAATCTAGTTCCCCAAAACTTCATTAAAGTTTGATATTAAGAGCTTAAATTTCTTTGAGGAGGCTATCATCAAAAGCATAAACTGGAAATATTGAGTGATGCCATTGGATATGGAACTAATAAAAAATCATAGATTCCACCCTGTCCCCCTCCTTTCCAGCAAAAATCTAGTTTACCATAACTCTTTCAAACTTTGGGCTTAAGAGCATAAATTTATTTAAGGACGCTATCATTGGAACTATAGGCTGGAAAATTTTGAGTCATCCCACTACCTATGGATGAATCAACACTATGATGAATCTCAAAATGTAGGAGACATTTCAGAAGATATGAAAACATGGAAATTTTTCCATTACTAAGTTATTCAAGGTGCAATTTTCAATCATCAGAATGCATCTACTATATGAATTTAAGGGTAAGTTCCTTAAATTGAATAGCAAAGGACATCACTCACAAATAGATCACAGATTATTGCACCAGTATTCTTGACGTGGTTAAAACCCTCAAAGAGGGAAGAAGTCCACGGCCTGAGCCGATGCGCCCACTTCAGGCAATATTATTAATAAAAAGAAAGAAAATTTACATAAGCTTCTCTCATAAATGGTCAGAGACAAATGACCCTCCATGCTCTTTAAATAGAGACCATGGACCAATCAGGTGTCAAGCCACGGATCAAGTATTGGTAATACCAAGGATAGAATGAACCGTTAGATCACTTCATGTCTAGAACATATCGTGATCATCAGATTGTAAGTTCCAAAAAGTAAATACTAAAGAAACACACTTTAACTAACTATACATTAGATCAAGTTATACTTAATTATTTCCTATGTGTCGGAATATACTAACATCCCCCCTATTGTGGGGAAAAGTGCCTATGTAGGACGACCCTATCCACCTAAGGTGTGATAGTGCCTTAGCAACAAACAAAGTAACTACTTGAGTATTCTTCCTTATGATCTTATGAACAAAGAAGGAAGGGATGAACTAACCGTTGTCTTCCGCTAGTTCCCTTGGCCCGGTTCCTCCTCTCTTTGATAGCTTTCAACCTCTTGCTCCTTCACTGGCCCAGCAGCACAATACTTGCAAGATCAAAGAAGAAAGAGACTACACAAAGATAGATGTTCATATGCATAAAAGCTTAGGATCAGATAATAAGCAAAACATACTAATGCAACATACATCAAGATACACAAGTATGTAGGAGAATCTCAAATAGCTTTATTGATAGAATAATAAAGGTTCAGGAGGAGATACAACCAAATGAGGCCCGATCCAGCATCTAACTCCCAGCAAAGGAATCCCTTCTTCACCTCCAACAAAGCAAATCACCCAATAGTTATAATCTCAAACCAACAACAATTCTCTGCAAAGTACAAAATTCCAGCCTCCGGATCTCTTGGATGAGGGATCCATATATAGATGTTTGCAGAGAGGATGAGTCAGCTTGCCATCTGACTAGTGTCCTTTCTCTCTGTCAGTTCTTGCTTCCACATGGAGAGTGAGAGCCTTCCACTTGGAGACTGAGAGCCTCTTACTCATCAATGGTCGAATTCAGTGAGGCAAGTGTCATTGGAGAAGATTCTGGAAGCTTCCATTGTCTTTCCACCTCGCATGATGACTTTGCCACTTGTCATTTCCCGTTCAACGCACCCTGATAGTGCATTCAAGTGCATTGCAACGCACCTAGGCAGTGTACTGGGGTGCTATGCAATGCAGGCAGCTAGTGTAGCCTCTGAAATGATCTTGATTTGACTGTTTCTGAGCAGTTTCTGGTGGAGAACTTCAGGGAGATGTTGTAGTTTGCTGACCTTGTTCCTTTAGGGGTAGGAACAACATGTTTAGGGACTTTGGATCCCTTGGATTATGGACATTTCATGCTCAGATCTGTAAGGCACAAAAATGTCTATAACAGTTGCCCCCTAAAGTATGAGGCCGTTTATCGGGTGAAATGCTTTATTAGGAGGATCCAAAGTTCTTTCAATGTTGGGAGGAGACCTGTAATAAGATACAATACAATACATTATTTTCATATTTTTCTCATGATCTAGCTGAGGCGGGTATTCCCATGCTCAGCTTTATAAATTCATTTACATGTACATAGGACAGACAATCGTCTGATGGTAGACTGATGATTCTGATAGAGCCATCATCCTTTTGGTAGGATGATTATCTGTGCTGTAATGCTGTACATTTCAATGTCTTTATTTTCCTGAATATATATCGCAGCCCGGATGGATGAAACTAGATCCGGGGTCTTCAATCTCGTCCGATCTTCACTCTAAGTACAAGTCGATCCATGTGAGAAATGTGTTGAAGTCGAACATGGAAAGACATCGCTTGATTACCAGTCAATGATGGAAACTGTTAACAAGCGCGAGAGGAATCACCGATAATGATGATGACCCTCAAGGTACTGCAGTACAATTCACGTGGTGTGAATAAAGGACTTGGTGTCGAACACCACGCAAAATCTTTCGGTCGAAGGTCATTGATGTATACCTATTGCTGGAAGTGAGAAACTTGCCATTGAGGCATGCAAGCTTCAAAGTACTGAGGGGGGTGTTCCTAGATCAACTTCTTGGATAATGAGCTGATGTCGACAAGAAGCGATCCGTCAAAGGAGGGCCTTAATGAATCCCACATCAATGACATGGAACGGAGCAAATGATTTTGATGGAGGTGAAAACAATCTGATGATATATGATTCAGGGTGGCGGTCATGGAAGGATGAAGTATAATGTATGGTAGTGGATGGGACATGGTTGACTCCTTCTGAATGACTTCTCTTGAACATATCAGCGACACTTATGTGATGGATTGGTAGCATTTACCCCAAATGTGGATGGTATGGCGAGACCATGGTGATGTGACCGGTGAATGAAACAACCCAACCCAACTCGGGCACGGAGTGGAAGTGTCATGTTCAAGAGCGACCTGCTACCAATAAAGTTTCTTTGAGTTTTTCCCAATTTTTCCCCAGTCATTGCTGACCAGTACCTCTTTATTTTTGTCAAGCTTGAGGAGGATAACATATGCTTGTTCTATAATTTACCTTTCGGGTAAACCCATCCCTATGTTTTAACGAGCCTAGCGATAGTGAAACTCGTTCTTGTCTAAAGACAAGTTTGTCGCTATTAATGCTTTTAACGAGTCTAACGACAAAGATAACTCGGTCCTTTTCAATTTTGGAGAGTCTGAAAAGGTACGTAAAGTCAACTCCGAAATTCCTTTTTCGTCATCTAATCCCTTAAGCCCGAAAAAGTATAAAACAATACAGAAGGGATGAATTTTCGATAGTTTTAACGAGCCGAACAAAACAAGCGCTCGATCTTTTTGTGCAATAATCCCTCAGGTCCAAAAATATTAAAATATAGAGGAGGGATAGCACTTCCGGTCGCTTTAACAAGCTGGAAGGCCAAAACTCGGCAATCTTTTCATATTTTATGAGTAAGATGAAAAGAGCTTAAAGAAGACTCGTCTTTTGAGGAACGAGTGATAAACAGGGTAGCAGCTGATTCCAGGTAAGGCTTGGAATTTTCCAATCACGGCAGTGTCACAAGGATGGCTAGTGAAATCACTCTTCGTAGCTGTTCCTCAAAATGGGTAAACAAACAAATGGAGGTGAACGATCAGCCAATGGAAAAGTGGAGGTGATGGTGCAAACACAACCAAGGCTTTAATGGCTGATGAGGTTACATTCACGGTGGTTATTTACCGGAGGATAGTTCATTTTTTAACAAGCTTAAACGCGGGTGGAAACACTTGCTCGATCTTATGTTTATTTTTTAACGAGCATGAACTATGCGCTAAAACTGCTCGAAACTTATGTTTATTTTTTAACGAGCATGAACTATGCGCTAAAACTGCTCGATTAATCCAGTCATATGATAAGAATGTCTCAGGTAAGATTCCATCTTTTATGGAGCTTGCGCCTTACAAAGCATTGCTCTGAATCCTTTCTTTATGCAAGTTCGGAAACGACTAATCCAAAAAGCAGATAAATAACCGCTCTTTGCTTGCACTCCAAAAGGTTTGCATGCCCCCAGGTATAAAATATGATTTCAAGGTTACCCCTCAATTTGGTCCGTTAAAACATTTGTTTCACCGGGAGAGGCTAACCTCTTACAGGTTACCCAAAGATTGTTCTGTTAATCTTTCAAACAAAACATTTCTTCGGCGATGTCTACCGAGATAAACAAAGGTGAGTGATGATCCCCGCCAATACTCACATAACTTTGACAAAAGAATCTTATTCTAGAATAACCCCTCTTCCAATCGCGAATGGGGTACAGACTAGTCATATTCTCCCGCGGAAACCTACTCTATATCTGAAGTTTTCTCTGCCCGAAGCAGACTAGGATGCATGCCCCCTGGGTTCCAGTTACATCCTTCCGAATCACTCGCGCTCATCGGGAGGATGGACTGGGGGTGGAGACACTTCTTGCGTGAAGAGACAATTTAGGGATGGTATATTACTATTTGCTATGCGTGATCCGGGAAATGAAAGTTGGTCCATGAGCTTGACCACTCTTCCTTCGTGCGGAAAACACATTACTCTAAAGAGTGAGGAGACAATAGCTCCCATGCAATAAATATAGTCTCTTCCAAGGAGTAGGTTATAATCCAAGGGTCCTTGAACTACCATGACGTTCATTTGAATTGTCTTCTTCCTCAATTATATGGGCACATTGGGAAGAATCCCTAAAGGTCGACTGGTTCCTTTATCAAAGCCTGTTAGATTTCTCATCTCAGGCAAAAGCGATGGCGAACCAAGCGCTTTCCAAGCAGTCGAGGAAAGGATACTCACAGATGCCCCTTCATCAATGATGGTACCAGCCATGACCATTCTATATATTTGAACGATAATTCTGAATGGTATGCTTGCTGGTAAGCGGGGTCTGCCTAGTTGATTCTAGTCAAAGGAGACAACTAGGTTGCTTGGAGGTGGGACCGAATAGACGGCCGGGTACGACCCTGATGAACTCCCTTCCTGCGGTAAAGGGACGGGTATATTAACCTCATGTTAATTGGAGTCTATGTTGATGAAGAGAATTTGGATGGTGTCATCCTTGTTCTCTTCAGTGACTGTGTCATTCGAAGATAAAACCTCTGAAGGCAATACCGGGTCAACTGCCGCCTCGACCTTTTGACTTTCGTCTGGTACTGATTCAGTTGGTTCATCTTCAATGACAGGCGCTTCAGCCGACCACTTGAGCGGGCCAGCTGGATTCTCAACTAACGAAGGACTCGGCAAGAGTTTTTTATATCCAGGAGGAAGTCGTAACGGTGAAACCGGAAGATCATCCAAAACTATTTTCGCTTCGTCTAAGAAGGGACAACGGTGGATGGCGTGATCGCCTTCGCACAGTTTGCAGGGAAATCTAGCTCTCCCTCTTTGTCCTGGGGCTTCACTTTCGCTAGTTGACGGTGTGCATTCAACATGATCACCAGAGGTTGACGACACCGGGTTGTGCAAACGAGGAGACCAGTCCCTCAGTATCCGGGGAATACAGGGACAATCTCTATGGAAGTGGTCTCCTCTGCATATGACACATGGCGATTTAGGCCCGGTCAGTGCTGTGTGTGGATTTTTGCTGGACGACACTTGTTTGCCCCCATGCGCCTTTGGCTCCTTCTTCTTCTTCTCTTTCTTGTTCTTTTCCTTCTTCTCCTTAGGAACTTGGATTTTAGCTTTACCAGTTCCCTCAAGCGAAGAGGAAGGAGGAGAGGAAGAGTTAGAAGAGGTAGAAGGTTGGTGGGCAACTTTAGACTCGTCTAGCTGTCGATTCGACTGTTGAGGAATAGTGGTGTTCTGTATGACATTGGTTGAAAAGAGCCAGACCGGCAAGCCAATTGTCAGTCCTGGAAGCGACAATGTGGCCATATGGGGCACACCAACATCTCCCCAAGAGGAGAAGGGACTAGGATTTCCACCAAGGGGAATTCCTTGGTTGGTGGGTTCCATTTTCTCAACCGAAAGATCAACGTAGGAAAAGGGTGGTGATTTTCGTTTAAAATAAATTTTTAGACGCTTTGGACACAACTTGTTTTTTCAGTTTTTAAGAGTCGAGAAAAAACAAAAGATGACTCTAGTCTCCTTCAAATTTTTAATGAGCCCGAAGTGACAAATGCTCAGATGGAACTTTTTCGTTAAGGAGTCTGAAAAGGAACGAAAGGAACTACTCTAGAGATCTAGGTAGAGGGTGTACCAAACCAATCACAAAACTGCAAAATACGTTTTACGGTACGGCAGTCAATCTTCCCGAATGCTGTGTTCGGTGCATTGCGATCAGTAGGGCGGCCGACACGGCTTCCTATGGATAAAAGGTTTTAAGCCTATAGGGGTCTCCCAATATATACTCGACGGTACGTGGGAGCATAATCCGTACTGATACTTATCGCTTCACCGTGGAGGAATCACCCAACCACTCGACGGTAAGATATCAGGCTTTACGATGCCGGAACACGTCTCTAGCCTAGACCTCTATGTTGTGCGTTAAGTTACAAAGCATTGTTAGATTCATTCAATTTATTTTAAGTTGATCTTTCTTAGAAGTTTTCCTTTTGGGATCACCACGAGATGTAGATACAAATTCCTAAATTCAATCTAAAGATGATAAGCAAATCTTTTATCTCTTTTCGACAATGAAAATCCTAGCTACAAGGGGAAAAGAAAGACAACATCTTTTCTCAAAGAGCAAAGAGCACATTGTAAATGCACTTTTTCCTAAATCAAACCATACAAATGATCAATATGCAAATGCACATATGCATGTATTTGTTTTTCCTTTCTTAATATTGATGCCTATAAAGAAAGTTCTTGTACAAATTTGAATTCGCTTTTCAGTGATTAACACAAACAAGGAAAATACTCGTTTCGACACTTAGAAAAGCACAAATCCAAACCAAAAGACAAAAGCAAATGTATAATCGACTGTCAACAGCAAACAAACTTTCTCCTAAGACCAAATTCGATACTCACGACAAATCTGAATCTAAGGACGACAGTATGACTGTTTCACTTTTGTAATGGAAAACTGTAAATGATGTAACAAACACACAAAAACACTCACAGTTATTTTGTACAAAGGAGGCGGAATTAAGGCAGAGAAAAGGGGTTTTCAAATAGGTACCCACACTGGTCACAGGCTGCAAAAATCAGAGATGAAACTAGGCAAAACAGAGCAAAGAACCTCAGCTGCACAGGGCAAGGCTGATCAGCGCACCTGAAGAATAGAGAAACTGAATTACAGCACAGGTATCCCCTTCGGGACCTGCGTTGAAATGCAGAGTCTCTTCACAGAGCCCGCGCTGGGGCAGAAACGAGACTTTCAACCGGGTTCTGGGTTAAGGTTTGCAGTTTAATCTATGGCTTTTGGCCGAGTAAAAGCAATCAGTAAGGTACAATTAGAGGGATGATTTAAAGGATGACTAAGAGCTATCACAAAGGGTAATCAGATCATTTGTGAATCCATTGTTCAAATCATAAACAAATCCAGTGAGAGGATTGAAGGAACAGTTGCCTACTTTGCATTTGATAATGGCAAATGCAGTTCGATTTGCTGCCTCCAATGTTTATGAGACAAACAATAAGAGAAACACAAATAAACTAACTAGACACGCTCCCCAGTGGAGTCGCCATTTTGTTGTGGGGAAAAGTTCCTATGCAGGACGACCCTATCCACCTAAGGTGTGATAGTGCCTTAGCAACAAACAAAGTAACTACTTGAGTATTCTTCCTTATGATCTTATGAACAAAGAAGGAAGGGATGAACTAACCGTTGTCTTCCGCTAGTTCCCTTGGCCCGGTTCCTCCTCTCTTTGATAGCTTTCAACCTCTTGCTCCTTCACTGGCCCAGCAGCACAATACCTGCAAGATCAAAGAAGAAAGAGACTACACAAAGATAGATGTTCATATGCATAAAAGCTTAGGATCAGATAATAAGCAAAACATACTAATGCAACATACATCAAGATACACAAGTATGTAGGAGAATCTCAAATAGCTTTATTGATAGAATAATAAAGGTTCAGGAGGAGATACAACCAAATGAGGCCCGATCCAGCATCTACCTCCCAGCAAAGGAATCCCTTCTTCACCTCCAACAAAGCAAATCACACAATAGTTCTAATCTCAAACCAACAACAATTCTCTGCAAAGTACAAAATTCCAGCCTCCGGATCTCTTGGATGAGGGATCCATATATAGATGTTTGCAGAGAGGATGAGTCAGCTTGCCATCTGACTAGTGTCCTTTCTCTCTGTCAGTTCTTGCTTCCACATGGAGAGTGAGAGCCTTCCACTTGGAGACTGAGAGCCTCTTACTCATCAATGGTCGAATTTAGTGAGGCAAGTGTCATTGGAGAAGATTCTGGAAGCTTCCATTGTCTTTCCACCTCGCATGATGACTTTGCCACTTGTCATTTCCCGCTCAATGCACCCTGGTAGTGCATTCAAGTGCGTTGCAACGCACCTAGGCAGTGTACTGGAGTGCTATGCAATGCAGGCAGCTAGTGTAGCCTCTGAAATGATCCTGATTTGACTGTTAATGAGCAGTTTCTGGTGGAGAACTTCTGGGAGATGCTATAATTTGCTGACCTTGTTCCTTTAGGGGTAGGAACAAAATGTTTAGGGACTTTGGATCCCTTGGATTATGGACATTTCATGCTCAGAGATATAAGGCACAAAAATGTCTATAACACCCCCTAAAGAACAACTTGGGATAGGATTGAAGGATGTACAAAGATGACACAATAGGAGAAGGAAGAAGGCATTAGAGCCTATCCCCCTGTAATGACAACTTCCTGAACTCCAACCATAAATTGAAGTTTAGTAAACGTCGCCTTTGTGAGAGCCTTTGTAAAGATGTCTGCAACTTGATCATCGGTGGAACAATATTTCACTTCAAGAAAATAGTCATGAATGATATTTCTAATGAAGTGCATGTGTATTTCAATTTGTTTGTTGTGCTAATGTTGGACTAGATCTTTGCCTATTTAAATGGAACTTTGATTATCACACCAAAAGTATAGTCAGATGTTGCTACTGAAAACCAATCTCTGACAAGATATGATAAATTCACAGGGTTTCCTTACTAGCTTCAACGACGCCACGATACTCTACTTCTACTAAAGAAAGAGAAATGGCACTTTGTTTATTGCAATCCCATGTAATAGGTCCAAAACCAAGAGTGAAGACATAACTTGCAGTAGACTTCCAATCATCGGGGTCACCAACCCATTCAGAATCAGTGAAACTAACCAATAGAGGAGATTCTCCTGCACTATAATGAATCCCAAACTAAATTGTACCTTGAACATAACAAATTATTCTTTTAGTTTCTTTCCAATGAATTTCATGTGGTTTGTGCATAAACCGATCAATCATGCTAACAAGAAAGGAAAGGTAAGGATGGTTATGAGTCAGATAAAAAGGTTTTCCAACAAGATGATGATATAAGGTAGCATCAACTTCAAGGGAAGTACAAGTGATTGAAAGTTTGACTCTAGACTGAAAGGGAGAAGGGGCTGGCTTACAGACTTCCATGTGAAAATGGTGTAGAAGATCAGAGGCATACCTGGACTGAGAAAGGGAAATACCTTCTTTGAATTACAAGACTTGAAGACCAAGAAAATAATGCAAGTGTCCTAAGTTTGTCATTTCAAAATTCTTTCTAAGGCTAGACTTCACATGGTTTATAAGGTCGAGATCACTACCAGTAAGGATAAGATCATCAACATAAAGAACAAGAATTATTAGCGACTTACTCACTTTCTTGGTGTAGAAAGTATTGTCATAATGACACCTAGAAACGCTAGTATCTAAAAGGAAGTTATGCATTTTGGCATACCAAGCCCAAGGGGCTTGCTTGAGACGATAAAGGGATTTCTTAAGCCAACATACAAGGCTAGAGTATTTTTGTATAAGGTCAGGAGGTTATTCCATATAGATTTCATCATGCAAGTCCCCATGCAAGAAGGTGGATTTAACATCCATCTGATGGACTTCCCATTTGAAAGAGCCAACAAGGGGAAGAACAAGGCAGATAGAGTTCATTTTCGTAATAGGGGAGAAGGTTTCAGTATAGTTAATGCCTTCAACTGCTGAAAAACCCTTAGCAACAAGAAAAACTTTATGTTTATCAACTTTTCCATCTGTTCCAAACTAAGTCCTTTAGATTGAAGCATATAATTAGCCATTTCCTTTAAGGTGCAATTCTTCCTTTTAGCTACACCATTTTGCTATGGAGTATATGGAACAATATGTTGCAATTGAATTCCATGCTTAGTGCAAAAGTTGATGAATTTGTTGTTAACATATTCTCCACCATTATCAAATCTTAGCTTAAGAATTTGATGTCGAGAATGCTTCTCAACAAAAGCCTTATAAGGCAAGAACATGTTAAAAACTTCACTCTTGATTTTTAATAAGTATACCCAAGTGCATTTTTAGAAATCATCAATGAAAGTTAAGAAATACTAGTGGCCAAATAATAAAACAATTGGAAGTGGACCACATAAATCACTATGCACAAGTTGTAAAGGGGTTGAGGCGTGCCAAGAGGCACATTTTTGTAAACTATCCTGATGATGTTTTCTGAGTACACATCCGGAACAAACACCATCTCTGTAAGATACCATAGGAAGACCTGTCACCATATTTTCTTTCCATAGATTTTGAAGGGAGCAATAGTTTAAGTGACCAAATCACTCATGGAAAGGTTTGTTCACTTCATCATTATGCGCAACAAATACTGAGGGAAGAGTTGATGACCCAAAGTTATCAAACTTATACAACCTTGTAGAATCATCAACGATGCTAGTAGCTAAAATATGGCTAGGATATCTTAGGTCCTTAATTACAACATCATGAGGTGAAAATTCGATGGTTTTACCTTCACCTGAATGAGTTATCTAATATATAGATAGAAGATTGCAGGATAAGGTAGGAAAACATAATACATCATTAAATTGACCATTGTCTAGATGAATAGTTCTAGACTCTACAACACTAAGAGATCTATCATCACCAACATATATATTTTTTGCGTTACAATCATTTAAAGAAGAAAAATATTAGAAAATTATATATTACAGAGCAATGGAATACTTTAAAATATTATAGAAATATAAACACAGAAAACACATAAAAAAAGACAGACAGATATACATGGTTCACCCAATTTGGGCTACGTCCATGGAGAAACATCCATTACTTCCTTTTATATTATCCAACAAAATGAAGAGATACAACCTACAACAGATCCATTGTAATTCCCTCTTCGCTCTCACATAATCTCCTCTCTCTTTCTCACTCAGAATACACACCTACATAGACGCAATACAATTCCCTCATATATAGCGAGGTGTTTCCTTCTAGGGAAAAAAAACCCTAAATTAAACATAATTTCTACCATCATATTTCTGCCTAATGAACGGCCCAGATTGACTACGAAATTACAACATTTTACAAGGCAATCTTACATCTATTTTTAGTTTCGGGGGCACTTCCCCTGATACCCTGCCAAGGGGGGGATCCAAATAATCCCCTTGGACCCCCCTAGACCCCCCTAGAGGAGCACATAAACGGGCAACATTGCCATCACATTATGAAATGGGGTCCAATGCGATGATGCCTTTGAGTAAAGAAAATAATTAGGCTCCACACCCAACAAAAACATGGCTTTTTTTGGCCATGTGATAACAAGCTCCAAAATCAATGAGCCACACATGAGAATGAGAAGAAGAAGATACATTTAGTGCATAACCAGAACAAGATGCTTGACAAATACATGCAAAAAGTGTTATTCTTGAAGATGAAGTTGAAGTTGAAGAGTTCTCCAAGTGGATGTTATTCTTCTTCATTGCTGCTTCCAAAGCTTCCATATTCTTAAAGCATTTGGATTCTAAGTGGCCATCAAGATTACAAAATTTGCAATGTCTATGAGTCTTCTTCCCTTTGTTTTTATTTGCCTTATCATTTTGTTGAGTTGATTTTTCATTTTGAGATTAAAATTTCTTAGGACCCTTGTTTGGTTTAGGACTATTCTTTTTAGGATGTTGCTTCTTAGGATTCTTTGAACTTGGTTATTGTAGAGATGCTAAGGCTTGCTTAGAAGAGTTTCTAGTATTAAGAAGCCCAAGATGTAAGAGTTTTTCTTGCTCTCTTATTAAATAATCACAAAAGGAATCAAAAGAGGGGGACTTATAGTATTTTCCTTGAGAAATAAGGCTTCTCTAGTGGAATGGAAAGTGGAAACAAACATAGAGTAGGTTGGTTCTAACTTAGTAAGAAGTGAATAGATAAGGCTATCATCTTCCTTCTTAACCTCAACACCTTCCAAGAGAAGTCTAATGGTGCTGAAATTGGACAAAAAATATTCAATGGAAGAAAAATTATTGGGGTCCAAAGTAAGAAACTTATTTATGATTTGATGGGCTCTAATTTCATTTTTAATTCCAAAAATAGCACTGATATTTTTCATTGCATCATCGGAGGTATCAATTTATGCAATATGGAATCTAAGGTCTGAAGAAAGAGACATCCCTATCAACCCATGTGCTTAATCTTGCTTATTTTCCTAGTTGACTAGCTTATCTTCATCTTTAGGTTTAGACTCTTGGCCTGAGGTTATTCTATAAAGACCTTTACTTCTAAGTAAATCCACCATGTAGGATAGCCATTGAAAGTAGTTGGTGTAGTTAAGAATAACTAGGCATTGAATTTCCATTTTAAAAGAAACTAAAGTAGTAGATGCCAAGGAATCTGTTAGCCTCCTGCTGCAGCAGGTTAATCATCTTTCATGATCGACATTTTTCATGCCAAATATGTCGTACTATGCATGCTGCAATGCTCCATATTTGCTACAGATGGCCAGAAGAAAATCTTCATGGGACTGGGCTCCTCCAGAGGCCAATGCTGTGTTCCAATTTTGATAAGCATTACATTTTTTTGGTCCGAGGCAGTTTTTCAGTTGGAGGTACTCAGGCTGGAGTTCACTAACATCTTGTTCTCATCACCTTTATTATATAACTCCCTATTAGTTTTTCCCCTTCCCCTATTTTATCATATATATAAATCCCCCTATGTAAATACCCCTCCCTGGCATTATAGCCATAACTCCACTAAGTCAGGGAAATCACAGTCCATCTGGGACTGTTTTTAGCCCATCCGTGTCCAGGAATTACTCTAACATCTGGTCAGAATAATAACCTCTGCCTTAAACCAAAACCCCAAAAACCTTCAAAATCCCATTTCCGTGCCTTTTTCCCCTCATTCTGTGCATAATATATTAACCCCACATGTCAAAAACCCGTGTTTCACTCATATCCCTTAGTCCGACTGTAAATATGTTATTGTGCCCTTTATTAAACCCCATAAACCGCTAAACTATAGTTTTACCCACCCGTGTGCATTATTAAAAAAGGAATATTCTTTGAATATTCCCCCGCCATATCTCCCTGTCGTATTACCCTTGCCGCCAGCCGTCCGATCCACAGCCCCGCAGATCAATGGCTAGCGGGCATCCTCACCCCCGACGCGCCCGACCTTTAACGTCCGGGAGTTCGGCAGTTTTTCCACCGTACTCCCGCCACGCGTCAAGCGCCGGGCTATGGCGGAGCCCCTCCCTCCGAAACCGCCATCGCCCATAAGCGGTGCGCCACTTACCACTTACCGCCGTCTGCCGGGTGATGTCATGCCCACGTCACCCTCCCTGCATAGTCACCCCCCTTCACAGTCACCCGATGAGTCACCTGCCTGCGTGGCCTCTTGCCACTTCACTGCCACGTGTCCCCGCCACCGTACCTGCCATGTCACCAACCGTACAAGATGACGTCATGCTGACGTCATCCTGCCATGTCGCCATGCTGACGTCACCCGCTGTACAATGATGACGTCATGCTGACGTCATCAGCAATTTTTTTTTTGGGCACAGAGGCAAAAATCGCACTTCGGAGCCCCGGAATCGAATTCTGAGGCAGTTTTTGATGAGCGATAGCGCAAATCGCTCATCGCAGGATTTTTTGGGCCAGAATGGAGAATCTTCAGGGAATCTTCGCTCCATGCAGCCCCAGGAAGCCCTAAAAGGCGCAAAAATGATCAGTTTTCTTCACAAAGCATATCAAAAGGATCAGAAGACAATTCCAGATGATACAGAGGCCGAACAGTGGCCATTTACTGGTGATTAGACCCGCAACACATCAGATCAGCAGCCCAGATTTTGTCAGAGAGTATCAGTGGAAGAAGAGACGCCAGAGAGAGTCAGTCATGATTTTTTAGGGGCTCAAGGCACCTAAACATTTATGAAGCCCCCAGAGAATCAAATCGATAGGCATCAGCCCATCCTTGCCTTCAAATCACCGTCAAGGCATTCAAAGCACCAGGACAGCAAGGAAGCAGAGTCCCATACCCATTTATTGCAGAAAACACTGCAGCAAGCCACCGAGGACAACACCATTCATTCAGTTTTGACACATCGGCCTTGAGCACGGCCCGAGACATTCTTTGTATTTATTTTAGGATAGGAGTCAAGTAGTCATTCTTTATGACCTAATTAGGTCAAGATGTAATAAATGAACTCTGTAGAGAGTTGTGCCCTATATATACCACCCTCTGTATAGTTTTAAGGGTTGGTCAATTGATAATTTTCACTAGAGACTCGCTGTGTATACCTGAAATTTCTGTAATCAAAGATTGCTTAAAGCTTGGAGAGCGAACTATCTGTTGTCGATGAAAGTGTTGAAGAGTTGAAGATGGAATTCCTGCGCTGTGGCCTGAAGCAATAAGTGTCTCTCATCTCTGTTTATGTGTTTGCCATTATCTAAATAGCAGGAAGAAAGAATAGCCTAGAATTAGTTAAATACTCTCTATGCTCAATTCCTGTTGTTTCTTGATGTTTTCTTCTGAATGAATTGGTCATGAACATCGAATTCCTTCTGGCTCATGTTTGCCCCAGTTCACCTGTGCTGGCCAATTACCTAGGGATTCTTAACTGCCTCTAGGTAGTGCCCTGTTACTTTCTCTGCTAATCTGTTGGAGAGATTCTCAACTGCCTCTCTTTCTTTAGCATTCAATTCATCCATTAAACCTGAAAATTGCTTTAGCCTCAGTTATCCTGCTCCATGTTCCCTCACTGTTATTAAGAAACCCACCAGCAGTTCCCCTACCTGAGAGTGTCAGTTTTCCCGCCAAAACTCAATCAAACCCCTGTGCATCATATCTAGCCTAAAATCACCCCATCAACAAAGCTAAATCATAAAGAGAGAGCCCTCTCTGATTGCAGGCAGGTGTTGTGGTCACCAACAACCCCCCTCTTTGTTTGATATTAGTAATAATACCAAGCAAAGGGGGACCCTGAACAAAAATCCAAAAATATTTTTGTCAAAGTTTTTGTGTTTTAAACTCCCTAAAGCTAGATCACATTGCGAAGAGAGAGTGAAGTGTTCCCTAGGCGCATAAAACAAACTGCGAGGAAGCGACGCGAAATTCATCGCGTCGCATATATTCAAAGCACTCTTAAAATAAGATTCTTAAGGAACCGTCGACGGCCGATATGCGACGTCGCATATCGCAACATCGCATAAGCAGCACATGGTGATTAAATGAAGATCTGCGATCTGCAATTTGCGATCTACGATCTGCGATATCGCGATTTGCGATTTGCGATCTGCGATTTATGAGACTATCAATTCCTGCGATAACACTTCTCGATAAACCCAAAATTGAGCGCGCACCTTAAGGGAAATTAATGACTGCACACCTGAGTATCCAAGAATGATTGTGTCGCGTTCTTCGAAGAGTCAAGTCATGATGAGTGTCATAATTATGCATTCATTAGAACTTAATGCTTTCATGTCAATCTTTTCATCATTTCTCTTTTTCTTTGCGTAAACTGCAAGGCAACAACTAATATAAATCAATATGCAGGAAACATCTAAGGAAAAGAGAAAAGCGCCAATACTAAGGTAACAGAGAAAAGTTGCCTTCGCAAGTGGATGCCGCATGCAGCAGGACCGCGGATTCCAGAGTATCACTCAACAGACACTGATGAAAATAGACTATCCAAGTCTCAGAGTCAAAGGTGCACAAAAGCAGCGTGTTTACAAAAGATCCTGAAGCTCAGACTGGGTAAAGCAAAAAGAGAAACGCAAAAGAAGGAGGACACTCCAGAAAAGCCTGGAACAAAGAACGGAAGCAATTCTCGACACAGGGGATTGTCCAGGCAACGAAACTCCTAACTCATTGAGTCATTCGCACGGCCGGAAACCGAAATAGCAACAACACAATCAGTTCAAAAGAAATCTGGGTTATACTAAATATACACACAGCAAACACGCCCAGCCAGAGCAATATTTTCGAAAATATCTTCTAGCTTGTCAGAAAGAGGTGCCAGCTCTTGTTATTTCTACTTTTATCACTCGAACGAAAGGAGAGGACAACCAGTCGACTCTTCCCAGGCAAACGTTGCATTGCTTACAGCACTAAGGAGCAGATACAGAAACGGTTAGAAATTAGATTCAATTTTTAGAAATAATTTGCTTTAGTAAAAGGGCGGTCATTTGAAGCCATTCCTAAATTTGTGTAATTAAGAATAATTAGTTAGTAGTATTTAACCCTTCTCATGGCATTTGGAGAAGGGTCTGGAAATCTGTCAAAAAACTTGTCCTCAGAACATGCACTTTTGCACCCTCGGAGGGGGTTTTTGATGAATGGATGGATCGAGATTTATTTATATTTGGATTTTAATGTCTGCTACTGATGTTGCACTTCTGTACTCTTAGTAGATATTAGAACAAGTAGAGATAAATCATTATTGCTTGAAGTCTATTAGTGAAATCAGTCATAAATGGTACTTTTATCTCTTGACTAATTTCTACTTATATTCTCAAAGTGATATGCAGCTGAGTCGTTTATATGTTGATGTATGAATGTGTGTATTACCATTTGGCACTTCTGTACGGTGGAGTCATTTATTTGTGCTTAACATATGAATAACTAATTATGCGATATGATGTTCACAACTGTTTTGCCTATCTTTTTATGCAGAATGGTTTATCTTAATTGATTTCTATTCTTATGATAGCTGAATGATCTTTATTACCAATTATTATTCGGAATCGTTTTAGATCGTATAATAGAAGAAATCTACCTCGGGTTAGCGTAGATTAGATGTGTTGTCTTTATTAGATTACAATAGCATAGATTCAGTTTAGAAGTTAGAATTAAATTAGCTTAAAATACTTTTAGATCAACACCATCAAGCTCTACACACACACACACCCCTTACATTGGGAAACTGGTCCCATTACCCCCAGTCGGACCTGCTACACCAAACGGGCAAGGAGCCGCCAACCAGGTTCCGGACCGGGTGGGTATCCCCCTTGTTGTCGACCCGATTTCGGGGCCCTCAACATATTTGGCGCTAGAAGGAGGGCACGAACTATGAATGGCAGCTAAATCAAAATCTAAATACCATTCTGAGAGTAAATCACCCTCACCAACTCCCCCGATTTCTCCAGTACGATTAAACTCGGAGTTAGAAGTCGCTCGAGCATCCACCGCTGCTACATACCCTAATATATCAGACCAGCTTATCATTGATCCCCCTGAAATTCAAACTTTGATTCGTAAACTCCAGGGATTCTCTATTTTTACTCAGAGGGCTGATAAATCTAAAAGTAGCGTGACTTCGTAGTACAACCCTGCTCATCCCCTGACCAGATTGAAGAGTGAAAATTTTGGCATCCAACCAACTCAACTTCCTCTCCCCACTAGGAAAAGAGAAAGGAAAACACCTCCAGAGTCTGACAGTGAGACTCTTTCACCTACCTCGTCCATTTCAACTCCCTCACCGCGAAGTCAGCCACCCACATCTTCATCCCAAATCACTCATCCATCTTCCACAACCCTTCCTCTTCAATCATCGAAGATCATAATATCTTCATCTTCTCAGCATCAGGGATCATATTCTGCACTTTCATTAACTAGCAGCTCAACGATGGCCCAGTCTCCATGGAACAATCCTGGGGCGATTTTAATGCCTCCACCCTTGAGCCCAATACCGGCCCATCCTGAGAAATGGCTACCTAAATTCAATCCAGAAACAGGCATGCTGGCTGAAGAGCATATCAATAATTTCATGCTTTCTGTTAATCTCAACGGAGTTACCAACGAAGATGCTGTTGTCTGACTTTTTCCTTATACAATGCAAGGGACAGCCGGGTCATGGTACTTTTTGTTACCTTCCGGATCTATCACAAGTTGGGACATTTTTCAAAATAAATTCCTTACCAAGTTTGGTGATGATAGATCAACAGCGAAATTGATCAATGACCTGTCCTATCTTAAAGCTAAGGCTAGAGAATCCATTAAAGATTTCAATTTACGGTTCAATAAGATCCTCAACAAAATTCCCGCTGCTTCTCAACCCAGCGAGGAAGTAAGATGTGAATGGTATATCACGACCTTACCATCAAACTTGGCTATCTTCGTAGATAGGGCAAGCAAGATGACCTTAGTTGAAAACTTGACAGAGGCGTTAGCAGTAGAAAAGCATGTAGTAGCCCTAGAAAAGAGATCTGCACTTGAGGAACGCAAATCTAAGAAAATCTCTTTCAAAGAAGACACCAAGAAGAAACAAACGAAAGATCCTTTCGATATGGAAGGATTACAAAAAGTGTTAAAGGCCATGTCCAATGAGATGATTGACATTAGAAAAAAAGTAGCAGAAACTTCTTCAAAAAAGCCCTTCAGAACTTTTAAAAGAAATCCTCCCATGGATGTGAAACCACCCAATGCTGTCTCAAACGTTGAATCTGAAGAAGAAGAAGAAGAGGATACCATTGAAGGACAGACCGATGATCAAGAAGTTGTGGAACTACAAGGAATGTGGGATTTCATCCTCCCACAAGAAGAAGATCAAGAAGCATTTCTGGTTAGCACACGAAGCAAAAATCAACTTGATCCTCCCCAAACTACCCCTAAACAGAAGGGCGCAGGCCCTGCAACAAAAGATAAGGTCGCAACAAAGAAAACAACCGCTAGAGAGACCCAATTTAGCCCAGTCCAATCAGATCAATCACCTCCATCAAGAACACTGATAGTGTCGGATGAAATGGAGTATAACATCATCGATGACATGAAAAAGACTAGAGCTAATATCACTCTTTACGAGTTGAGCAAATTGAAACATCAACAGAAAATAATGATGAAAGAATTACATGCCGTGCCTACTACATCTTTACCTACGGCTGTAGCCTCCCACAACGTGGGAAGACCTCCAACCAACGCGATCAATAAGATTGATCCAAATGACATCGCCTTAATTGGAGGAAGATCTAGATCTCATACTCCTCCTTTTCTCCTCACTTATGAAATTTTCAATAAAAACGTGCATAATTGCTTGGTTGATTCTGGTGCTTCAACCAATATTTTACCCAGATCAATATGTGCCAAATTAAATGTTCAACCACAAAAATCCGCAGTGCGCATAGTTCAACTTGATCGATCGCAAGTCGAAGTGATTGGTGAACTTAATCAAGTGACCATAAGACTGTTGTCTAACCCGAAAGTATGCCAGGTTATCGACATTCTAGTGGCTGATATCCCTGAATTCTATGGTTTGATTCTTAGCAGGGATTGGTCCAAAAAACTCCACGGATATTTCTCAACCGACTGGTCGCACATGTGGTTACCCTACAATGGTAAACCAAATCAAATAAAGGTTGAACGAGAGTTGCACCAAAAGTACATAGTGACGGAATTGGAAGGGGAGAATGAAGCAATAGCATACAACAGCAGTATCATAGGCAACTACTCGGTAGATTCTTTCCTCGACAATTTCAATGCTCATATTTCACCTTATTTGGAAAATTCAGTTTTGTCCCAAGTAGAAAACTTTTCCCAAACTGACGATTCAAAATGTGTTAATTTTTTAGATAACCCTGTAAATACATCTTTGTTTTGGAAATTATATTTTGATGGCTCTAAATCCAACGAGGGAGCAGGAGCAGGATGCGTTTTGATTAGCCCAGACGGAAATAAGACCATGCTTACATGTAGACTTGAGTTCGATTGCATAAACAATACAACGGAATACGAGGCCTTGGTGCAAGGCCTATACAAAGCAATCGGGTTGAACGTTAAGTATCTTCAAGTCTTTGGAGATTCTGCGATTGTCGTCAAACAGGTACGTAACACCATACACTGCCTGTCAAGTCATTTGAAACACTATCAATCTTTAGTACAAGATCTGACTTCACATTTCATAGCATTCAATATTTCGTTAGTCCCAAGACTCCAAAATGCAAGCGCAGACCTGTTAGCTAACGTAGCCTCTAGACTTATTCCCTCTGAAGATTTTAGTCCAGATAGATTCTCAATAGAATTAATCTTTAGACCGTCCATCCTTGACAACATCACCAACTGGAGAGTATTCAACGACGATCCTGACATTGTAAGTTTCCTCACTTCTGAAGGATCCTACTCAAACCAGATAATCAACGAAGACTATCATGATCACCAAATACAACAAAGTAGCACTGATAATGCTATACCCAAATTGGTGGTCAAGTTAGAAGACTTATATGATTTGAAAAGTCGGTTTAAAAGGTCAGCTAATGCTAAACTCTACAGTTCGACTCTGAACTATGAATCAGTGAACGTAGGAACCGATGAGAAGCCACAAAACGTTAATCTAGGTCATGGCCTAGCCCCTGAAGAAAAATCAGCATATATCCGTCTTCTGAGACAGTACAAAAACATTTTTTCCTGGAATTACGATGCGCTCAAGACTTACGACACTTCTATCATTCAACACACTATCCCTATGATTGACAATGAAAAACCTGTCCAACAGAAGCTCAGAAAAATCCACCCCAACTTAGAAAATCAGATAAAGACTGAGCTGAATAAGTTGTTGAGAGCCAGAATAATTTTCCCGGTCAGACATTCCAAATGGGTATCCAATATGGTGCCCGTTAGAAAGAAAATCAGAGATATTAGGATCTGTATCGACTTCCGGAATCTCAACAAAGCCTATCAAAAAGACAATTTTCCCCTCCCACCTATGGAGCAAATATTACAGGCAGTAGCAGGCTCAAAATTAATGTCTTTTCTGGATGGATTTTCAGGATACAATCAAGTGCTAGTACATCCCGATGATCAGTTGAAAACCACCTTCCGAACCAAATGGGGTACCTACGCATATCGGAAGATGCCATTTGGTCCGATCAATGCCGGCGCTACCTTTCAAAGAGCCATGGACATCGCATTTAAAGGTTTAGTCAATAAATCAGTAGTGATTTACCTGGACGATATAACAGTGTACTCCAAGAAACGAAGCGACCATCTCAAAGACTTGAAACAAATATTTCAAATATGTTTAAGGTATGGGATTTCACTTAACCCAAAGAAATCTTTTTTCGCATTAAGTGAAGGGAAATTGCTAGGATTCATTGTGTCAAAATCTGGTATTCACATAGAACCTGACAAAATCAAAGAAATTTCCGAAATATCCATGCCTCATAACAAAAAAGCCATGCAATCTTTCCTCAGACAAATCAATTTTGTGAAAAGGTTTGTCCCAGACTTTTCACGTATTATTTCTCCTTTACAAAATATGATAAAAAAGAATTCAAATTTTAAATGGGGTCTAGACGAGCATGAAGCATTCAACTTGATCAAACAAGCTATCATCAACACTCCATCTTTAGCAACCCCAAATTTTTCAGAACCTTTTATCTTATACACGTTTGCCTCAGAGAAATCTTATGCTGCAATTTTAACTCAAGCAAATCAAGAGAAGGCAGAAGCTCCAATCGCATTTTTTAGCTCGAACTTACAAGGTGCTGAACTCAATTATTCATACGTGGAGAAACATGCATATGCTATTTTCAAAGCAATCAAATATTTCAGACCTTTCTTGCTTAAAGCCCATACCAAAGTCGTAGTACCGTTTTCAGCGGTAAGAACCCTTCTGATACAGAAGGATGTGGGCGAAAAGAGAGCGAATTGGATTACCGCCTTACAAGAATACGATCTTGAGATCAATCCAGTGCACATCGTAAGAGGTCAAGGCTTCTGCCAGATGTTAGCTGAAGCATCGCAAATTCCTGAGAACTCATCTGAAGAGGTACAGACGTATAAGGTAAGCCTAAACGACACAGAATCATTATATGTTGACACCATTTATTTTCTTAAGAACGGGTATGCTCCATTACACCTGGATCACACCAAGAAAAGAGCCCTGAGATTGAAAGCTAAACAATACCAGCTCATAAATGATGTTCTATTTAAAAGGAATTACGATTCTGTACTTCTTAGGTGTCTTGAGAAAACTGAGGCCGAAAAGGTTTTGCAGGAACTCCACGATGGACCAGCAGGTGCACACTATGCTGGAGAAGCTACTGCACATAAAATCTTACGTGCAGGATACTATTGGCCCACGCTGTTCAAGGACTCACATAGTTACGTAAGGAAATGCCAAATCTGCCAGACTGCTGCAGGAAAGCAAAAGAAGTCATCCATGCCACTACAGTCGGTTAACATCGAGCAACCATTCAGTCAATGGGGCTTGGACATAATAGGTGAGATCGTTCCTCACTCTTCTAAGCAGCATAGGTATATCCTCACGGCAACTGATTATTTTACCAAATGGGTAGAAGCAGTTCCTCTCAAGAAAGCTAATTCTGAAAACATTATTGAATTCATAGATCAATTTATCATCACTAGGTTTGGATTGCCAATGGCCTTAATGTTTGATAATGCATCATATTTTTCTGGAAATACAATGACTGAGTTTGCGCTCAAGAGAGGGTTCAAATTGAAATATTCTGCCAACTACTATTCGCAAGGCAATGGGTTGGCTGAATCGACAAACAAGAACCTAATCAGGATTATTAAAAGAACAGTCGACCAAAACCAAAAGAATTGGCACAAAGCGCTGGTAAATGCCTTATGGGCAGATAGAATTACGAAGAAAGCTTCAATCGGCACTTCTCCCTTTAATTTAGTTTATGGGAGAGAAGTGGTTCTTCCAACTCACTTAGTCATTCCCTCTTTGTCCTTAGTACAATACATCGATGAAGTACCTACTTCCTCCTTACAATTGAGACAAATGGAAATAATCAAACTAGAAGAACGACGAGAACAAGCTAAGAAAACCCATGCTCACCACCAAGCGCTAATAAAATCCTCTTTTGACTCAAACATAATGACCAGAAAAAACTTTCAGATGGGAGATTTAGTTTTAAAATGGGATAAGGCTCATGAAGAAAAGGGCAAACATACGAAATTTCAGAAGCTGTGGCTTGGTCCTTTTCAGATTGTAGAAGTCATAGGCCCATCGACGTTTGTGTTGTAGGATTTGACAGGTAGAAGAGATTCTCTGCCTGTGAATGGACAGATTCTTAAAATGTATTTTCCATAGAAGATCATTCTTCTATTTTTGTAGGATAGTTTTAGTTTTTATTTTTGTTTTCCTCTTTTTATAAATAAAACCGGTTGTGACTGATCATAAATAAGATTCATGAAAGAGCACACCAATTCTCTATCAGATTTTGATTTCTCTTGTATAAATAGCAAAACTTTTCGAAAATCTGATTTTTATTATTGACAAATAGAGTTAACTTTAGCCTGAATATGATGTTAGTTTCAACTTCAAAAGACTTTGATGAAAGCAACTTTTGGTAAAAATTGTTTTATGTCAGCACAATGAAAGGTATCATCAATAATAAAATAAGTATTCTCTGTAAAGCTGTTGATCCGGATTTAAATAGGCACGCAATAGATTACAGAGATAACCATAAATACAGAGATGCAATAACCATAAACACAGAGATGCAGCGGAAATAATGCTTTATTTCATTAATGGAAAATACTTCTTACAAACAGAAATGGAAAGAAACCAGCTAGGGCGATGGTAGCTTATCTCTGAGAAGAGATGTGGTGGCTACATGCCTCTGAACTGTTCCGAACTGTGTTACAATGAGGCTCGAAGGCCTATTTATTGTTGAGAAACAATGGAAAACCCTTCACATTCCAAAACCTAACCCTAGAAGATGAAACACCAAATTGTGGGCCCCGTTTGGGTAAATTGGTACATCAATTTCCCGGGGTCGTAACTTTGGCATACGATCTCTGTTTGACGCGTACGATAGCTCGTTAGAAAGATCTATCTGAGTACTACCACTTTGGGAGGAAAGATGGGTCCATTGCCCCAGATTCCCAAAAAAACGTCATTTAGGGCCTCAAAACGGCTCCGGAAGTTCAGGACCCGAAAAACTGCTAAAAATAGTAAACTGTGCTACAATTTAGGAAACTAAAAAGACTGAAAGAGACAGTTGTGGGGGTCCAAATGGGATAGGTGGGTGGCCACCAACATCTACCTGGATCATTCCTCCCCCCTTAGGAAGCAATGGTCCCCATTGCGTTGAGTTCCTCCATCTGCTGAACTTGTCCTGCAATCTCTGATGTGTCCAATGATGGTGGGAAGCATGGTTGGCGATGGTCCACATTGAACACTCGGTGCAAGCCAAGGAATGGAGGAGTGTTGTGCTTCAAAGCATTGTTTCCCGTAGCCTTGGTTCTGGTGTAAGGACGATGTGGGAGTCGCCTGAGTTTCTGATGGGTTCTGGTAAGGCGTCCTCTCTGCAGATGTAACCAAACTTTGTCGCCTACCTGAAACTTGTGTGGTACCCCTGTGGGTGAGGAGAAGTTGTTCCTGTGTCCTGTCATGACCGTATCCCTTTGCTGCTGCTGCTGCATGGAGGAACCCTTTGCAGGGGTCATGGATGTAGCAACGATCTTCCCCTTATTTTGGGAGTGAGCCAGACGGATGAATTTCCTGGTCTGTGATATGAGCTTGCTGCCTTTCTTGGTATTGATCAAAGATGTGGCGGTAGGTGGGGCTACCTCTGGTATCCTGTATAATGAATTATCCAAAGAAATAATGACAGCACGAGGCCTTGACTCATACACAACATGTCGCCTCCACAAGTATGGCTGGCCTAATAATACATCACAAACATCCAGAGGTGTAACATCACACAATACCTCATCTGTGAAGGGCTTGATGCTGTAGGGAAGGCGGCATTGCTGGCGAACTTTGAGATCTCGTCCTTCGTGAAGCCACCCGATACTGTACGGCTGCGGGTGTGGTGTAGTCGGTAGGCCCAACCGCTTCACGACCTCTACTGAAACCAGGTTCTTTTGGCTACCACTGTCGACAATGAATCGCAGCGGTGAACCCTTCACCCACATCTGTGAGTGGAAAAGACGCTCCCCTTCCTCTAGATTTTCGAGCTCATCTTTCTGGACCTTTGCGGTGGCAACAGTGGCATTGGGATCTGCATCAACGATCTGCTTCCCTTTGCCATTCCCCTTGTCGGGTTCTGGCTCAGGATCGAAACATGCATCTGATTCGGAAGCCTTCAACTCAGCCACCAGCGACTGCTTGGTCCGACACTCACCTATCTTATGAGTGGGACTCTTGTGGAACTCACACCACTTCCCTGTGTCCTTCTTCGGCTTCATGGTGTTGTTCTTTTCTTGCGGCTTCGACGGGTTGTCTTGGGTCACCCCACCTTGGCTTTGTCCTTTGGGCTTCGGATTTACAGATCCAAAGTCTCACTTCTTCTGTTTGAACTTTTGCTCGATTTTGACAACGTATCGGTATGCTGTGCCGAGTGAGGAGATGTTCAAGAACACCATCTCTTCCTGGATGTATTTGTGCAGGCAGCCACGGTATTTGAGTACCAGATGCAACTCAGAATCTTTGATACCCAACTGTGTGCGAAGGGTATGAAAAATGTTTGTGAACTCCGGCACATCTTGGTCTCGTCCCTGCCGCAGTGTGGTCCATTTGATGTATTTGTCCTCATAGGTTCTGACAGGGTAGTACTACTCCTTGATGGCATCCCGGAAGTCATTCCAAGTGGGTGCGGCTGAAAATAGTGAGCCTGTACTTTTATCCTTCTGCTCGCAGTAGGTTTCCCACCAGTCCTTGACGTGGGGGGCTGCTTTGAGAAGAGAGAAAACAATCTTTTCCCGATTTGAAAATTCATGAACAGAAAAATACCCATCTAGCAGATTTAACCATTTATCTACGGCATCTGCGTCTATTTGACCCTCGAATATGGGGATTTCAAAATTAACTTGTACCTTGAAGGGTGTGGCATTTCCAGAGTCGCTGTTGGAAGCCGATGCGTCGCCTCTGGGTAGCCGCTGAAGAATCTGCGCAAAGCTATCCATCATCGCGTTCCTTTGCCGCTCGAGTGCTTCTTCGAGCAAGATTTTGATAGGATCTCCTGCTCCCTCGTCTTTCTTCTCATCCGCCATGGGAGGCCGTTGGGATTTGCGAGGCTGGTCTTGCAAAGGTTCGACCAGTTCAAGCCCTAACTCCTTATATCCCAACCTCGTTGGGGACATGCAAAGAAAAACAGAGAAAAAAACAGACCGCTCTGATACCACTGATCCGGATTTAAATAGGAACACAATAGATTACAGAGATAACCATAAATACAGAGATGAAATAACCATAAACACAGAGATGCAGCGGAAATAATGCTTTATTTCATTAATGGAAAATACTTCTTACAAACATAAATGGAAAGAAACCAGCTAGGGCGATGGTAGCTTATCTCTGAGAAGAGATGTGGTGGCTACATGCCTCTGAACTGTTCCGAACTGTGTTACAATGAGGCTCGAAGGCCTATTTATTGTTGAGAAACAATGGAAAGCCCTTCACATTCCAAAACCTAACCCTAGAAGATGAAACGCCAAATTGTGGGCCCCGTTTGGGTAAATTGGTACATCAATTTCCCGGGGTCGTAACTTTGGCATACGATCTCTGTTTGACGCGTACGATAGCTCGTTAGAAAGATCTATCTGAGTACTACCACTTTGGGAGGCAACATCGGTCCATGGACCCATGTTGCCCCAGATTCCTAAAAAAACGTCATTTAGGGCCTCAAAACGGCTCCGGAAGTTCAGGACCCGAAAAACTGCTAAAAATAGTAAACTGTGCTACAATTTAGGAAACTAAAAAGACTGAAAGAGACAGTTGTGGGGGTCCAAATGGGATAGGTGGGTGGCCACCAACATCCACCTGGATCAGCTGTTGTTTTCAAACTCTATTATTGTCATCCAGAGCTTTCTTAAGGAAAAACAATGACTTCCTCCCTGCTGAGGGAAATCGCAACATTCAGAGAAACAATCCGAGAAAACACTATATCTCAAAGAATAAGAGGTCTCATCACGAGCCGGCTTATCATGAGCACAGATATTATAACTTGCTGACTTTGCCAATACTGTCTATCAAAACAGGGCAACGACTCAAGATTGTTGCAATCAAAAGACAAGGGGTCTCATCACGAGCTAGTTTGTTCAACAAAAGTGTAAATCAAGTGAATGACTGTGTCATAATTTGGCCACCAAACCAAGACATTGTTCTTTAGAGAATAAAAAAGGAAAAAGTGTCAAAAGGATTTTTCTCTGGAAAAGTTGTGGATAAACTCAAGCAGGAAAAAGGATCATTGCTGGATAGCATGGTAACCCTGTCGAGGCTATGGACACTTGCAGGCAGCAGAGGCTCTACCTATGACAAATGAGCATATTTTAAAAAACCAGTACGCAGAGAAGACCTTATTTTATCTTTAAAAAGACCGAGTAATGTCTGGTGTGAATGCAAGAACTAAGCCAGAGGAAGCAGACAATCGGAATATGAAAAGGTTGGGATGAAGTATCATTGACAGGATAAGGGGTAATGTACTCTATCTGTCCATAACAAAATTTAGACACACGAAAATTTTTCTGTTTCGGAAGTGAAAATGCAATAGAAAAGCAGAGATAACTGGTTCTTCACAGTGAATCGCCATTGTTGTGGTCACCAACAACCCCCCTCTTTGTTTGATATTAGTAATAATACCAAGCAAAGAGGGACCCTGAACAAAAATCCAAAAATAATTTTGTCAAAGTTTTTTGTGTTTTAAACTCCCTAAAGCTAGATCGCATTGCGAAGAGAGAGTGAAGCGTTCCCTAGGCGCATAAAACAAACTGCGAGGAAGCGACGCGAAATTCATCGCGTCTCATATATTCAAAGCGCTCTTAAAATAAGAATCTTAAGGAACCGCCGACGGCCGATATGCGACGTCGCATATCGCAACATTGCATAAGAAGCACATGGTGATTAAATGAAGATCTGCGATCTGCGATCTGTAATTTGCAATTTGCGATATCGCGATTTGCGATTTGCGATCTGCGATCAATGAGACTATCAATTCCTGTGATAACACTTCTTGATAAACCCAAAATTGAGCGCGCACCTTAAGGGAAATTAATGACTGCATGCCTGAGTATCCAAGAATGATTGTGTCGCGTTCTTCAAAGAGTCAAGTCATGATGAGTGTCATAATTATGCATTCATCAGAACTTAATGCTTTCATGTCAATCTTTTCATCATTTCTCTTTTTCTTTGCGTAAACTGCAAGGCAAGAACTAATATAAATCAATATGCAGGAAACATCTAAGGAAAAGAGAAAAGCGCCAATACTAAGGTAACAGAGAAAAGATGCCTTCGCAAGTGGATGCCGCATGCAGCAGGACCGCGGATTCCAGAGTATCACTCAACAGACACTGATGAAAATAGACTATCCAAGACTCAGAGTCAAAGGCGCACAAAAGAAGCGTGTTTACAAAAGATCCTGAAGCTCAGACTGGGTAAAGCAAAGAGAGAAACACAAAAGAAGAAGGACACTCCAGAAAAGCCTGGAACAAAGAACGGAAGCAATTCTTGACACAGGGGATTGTCCAGGCAACGAAACTCCTAACTCATTGAGTCATTCGCACGGCCAGAAACCGAAATAGCAACATCACAATCAGTTCAAAAGAAATCTGGGTTATACTAAATATACACACAGCAAACACGCCCAGCCAGAGGAAGATTTTCGAAAATATCTTCTAGCTTGTCAGAAAGAGGTGCCAGCTCTTGTTATTTCTACTTTTATCACTCGAACGAAAGGAGAGGACAACCAGCCGACTCTTCCCAGGCAAACGTTGCATTGCTTACAGCACTAAGGAGCAGATACAGAAACGGTTAGAAATTAGATTCAATTTTTAGAAATAATTTTCTTTAGTAAAAGGGCGGTCATTTGAATCCGTTCCTAAATTTGTGTAATTAAGAATAATTAGTTAGTAGTATTTAACCCTTCTCATGGCATTTGGAGAAGGGTCTGGAAATCTGTCAAAAAACTTGTCCTCAGAACATGCACTTTTGCACCCTCGGAGGGGGTTTTTGATGAATGGATGGATCAAGATTTATTTATATTTGCATTTTAATATCTGCTACTGATGTTGCACTTCTGTACTCTTAGTAGATATTAGAACAAGTAGAGATAAATCGTTATTGCTTGAAGTCTATTAGTGAAATCAGTCATAAATGGTACTTTTATCTCTTGACTAATTTCTGCTTATATTCTCAAAGTGATATGCAGCTGAGTCGTTTATATGTTGATGTATGAATGTGTGTATTACCATTTGGCACTTATGTACAGTGGAGTCATTTATTTGTGCTTAACATATGAATAACTAATTATGCGATATGCTGTTCACAACTGTTTTGCCTAACTTTTTATGCAGAATGGTTTATCTTAATTGATTTCTATTCTTATGATAGCTGAATGATCTTTATTACCAGTTATTATTCGAAATCTTTTTAGATCGCATAATAGAAGAAATCTACCCGGGTTAGCGTAGATTAGATGTGTTGTCTTTATTAGATTATAATAGCATAGAGTCAGTTTAGAAGTTAGAATTAAATTAGCTTAAAATACTTTTAGATCAACACCATCAAGCTCTACACAAACACACACCCCTTACATTGGGAAACTGGTCCCATTACCCCCAGTCGGACCCGCTACACCAAACGGGCAAGGAGCCGCCAACCAGGTTCCGGACCGGGTGGGTATCCCCCT
This sequence comes from Pinus tabuliformis, assembly GCA_031772625.1. NCBI lineage: Eukaryota > Viridiplantae > Streptophyta > Pinopsida > Pinales > Pinaceae > Pinus > Pinus tabuliformis. Next base: position 102,657,879 of record CM062819.1, on the reverse strand, counting down.
TGTTTTCGACCCGATTTCGGGGCCCTCAACAACAGGCTAGGGCCTGCAGTCCAAAGTTGGTTTGTGGTTACCTCGGCTGTATCCCTTTGGGAGTCAAAAGGGACAACCTGAGTGATAACATAATGGCGACTCCGCTGGGGAGCATGAATCATGTGTTTAGTATAAATCCTCAATTTTGACCAGTTCGCCTCATTTTTTGGAGAAAGTGTTCCTTTCTTCAGGGTTTTTCATGTTCAGCCCCAATCTGTGACGGTGGACAGAGATCATGCACTTCAAGGTTACATCATCCACCTGGCGACTCCACACCATCCTCATAATAAAGACTCCGCTGGAGAAATGAACCCGAAGGAACTATATAAGCAGATCAGGCTCTCGACTTGGACCATCATCCAAGAAATAATGTTCTTTCTCCTGCACCAAATTTTGCTGTGCATACTGTATTTTAAAAGCGATTTTATGTCAGATTTTTGTGTTTTTCCTTTGGAAAAAATTGTTGAAAAGCCTCCTTGCACATCAGAGCAGCAACTTTCAAATGCTGTGGAAGATCGTCTTACAGTCAAGGAGGAACCAAAAATAGAGTCCAGTCTTATAGTCCCTGTACATACTCCTGTGCCTCGTAAAGTTCCTGAAAGATATAAGCCGCTCATTTTGCCTCCTGTACTTGGTCCTCTGCCGACAAATCATCTTGAGTATCTCCCTAGATTTGATGGAGAGAATGGCACTACTGCCCAAAAACATATCCAGGCCTTTGAAGATTATCTTAATACATTTGAAGTGGAGAATGAAGATGTCAGTCTTAGACTATTTGCCCTTTCTTTGCAAGGCGAAGCTAGGGCTTGGTTTAAAGCATTGCCTGAGGCGAGCATCTCTAAGTTTCAGTAGTGTGCCAAGCTTTTCCTTGATAAATGGATGATTAAAGGTAATCTCTTCTTGCTCGTAGAAGAATACAATCATTTAGAAAGGCATCCAAATGAATCTGTCCAGCAGTTTTCAGACATATTCAATCAAGTTTATCAAGCCATGCCTCTAAATGTAAGACCTCCCCTGGATTTAGCTCTATTACAATATCCTAGAGCATTTGACGCAGAAATGGAATTCTGTTTAAGAGAAAGATGCTCGTCCACTTTGAAACAGATGCAAGACATAGCTGTGGACGTAGAGGCAAACTTAAAAAGGAGGGAAGAACAGCGCAAAGCAGAGCAAGAAGAGAGATTTCATAGTACGCTACAAAAGACAGAGGAAATGATGCAGCTGATCACAATAAAAATAGAAAGTTCAGAGCACCAGAACAGATCTGTTTCACAACAGGAAAGTAGTGACATTCACGAACAAACCTGCCACAAAACAGATGACATATTCATCGAGCCATACATGATGGAGCAGTCTCCTGATATACTGTGTGGATATAATAGCTTCTCTTCTTTCGACTCTCTGCCCAAGTACGATCTGTATGATGATGACTGTGAGCCTAACGACCAAATCAGCCTTACAGAGGAAGCAGATCCTATTTTGGCAGGAAGCAGTGTTCAGGTTCAGCAACCTGAACCCAATGATCAGCGTGCCTGTCTCCACTATGAAGAAAAGGAGGAAAACGCAGAGTGCGTTCATCTCGGTGAAGGAACTTTACCCTTTTGTTTTGAGTCTTTTCAATTTATCAGGGACAACTATCATGCTGTATATGATCAAGTGTCGCCACGTGTTGCTATTGACCGTCTAGAGGTAAATCAAGATATTGTTCCAAAGGTATCGCCTCTAGTTTCGCAGCCCCAAAAAGCCATTAAATATCAGATCGAGGAGGACCCAGAAGCAAAAGAATATGACCAAATGATCCAAGGGGATCCCCTACCTCTTTGTTTTCAGCCATCTGAGTTATTCAAAGAAGAAGAAGACCAGCAACCTGCTCAGATCAGTCAAGTCATATTCGAGCCAGAATGTAATAAATTTCAGACACCTCTGCAAGTTCTGAATGACTTATCTGCTAGCAGGCAGAATGATGAAAGAGATCAGTGCACGTTGCCATCAAGAGGCTGCAAGGCTCAGTATCAAGTTTTCAATGATCTCCCTACTCCAAGGCATGGTAGTGATCCTAAACCTTTGTACAGTTCTTTAATTCAGCCAAAAAATTGTATATATATGTTGCAGGACAGTTTTGTACAATATCTAAACACCGCAAAGAAGGTCAGTAGCTTCCTGATCTTCCCAGAGATGGACAAAGCCATAACAAATCACAAAATCTCAGTTGGTGTCACTAGCAAGCACAAGCAGCAAGGCCCACTCATGTTATTATTACTTAAGTGGCTGCACTGGCTATTTGACTTTACCTAGCAGCTAAGTGAGTGCTGATTAGGGTAGGTAGGTAGGATCAATAAGGCAACCAGCCAAGAAAAATTTTCAGAACACAGCAACAATGGAATAAAAGGCAGTCTGACCTGTTGTTCTTGACTTTTCGCAAGGAAAAGCCATCCCCTAGTGGAGCCACTGTTAGCCTCCTGCTGCAGCAGGTTAATCATCTTTCATGATCGACATTTTTCATGCCAAATATGTCGTACTATGCATGCTGCAATGCTCCATATTTGTTACAGATGGCCAGAAGAAAATCTTCATGGGACTGGGCTCCTCCAGAGGCCAATGCTGTGTTCCAATTTTGATAAGCATTACATTTTTTCGGTTCGAGGCAGTTTTTCAGTTGGAGGTACTCAGGCTGGAGTTCACTAACATCTTGTTCTCATCACCTTTATTATATAACTCCCTATTAGTTTTTCCCCTTCCCCTATTTTATCATATAAATAAATCCCCCTATGTAAATACCCCTCCCTGGCATTATAGCCATAACTCCACTAAGTCAGGGAAATCACAGTCCATCTGGGACTGTTTTTAGCCCATCCGTGTCCAAGAATTACTCTGACATCTGGTCAGAATAATAACCTCTGCCCTAAACCAAAACCCCAAAAAAAAAACCTTCAAAAACCCATTTTCGCGCCTTTTCCCCCTCATTCTGTGCATAATATATTAACCCCACATGTCAAAAACCCGTGTTTCACTCATATCCCTTAGTCCGACTGTAAATATGTTATTGCGCCCTTTATTAAACCCCATAACCCGCTAAACTATAGTTTTACCCACCCGCGCGCATTATTAAAAAAGGAGTATTCTTTGAATATTCCCCCGCCATATCTCCCTGTCGTATTACCCTTGCTGCCAGCCGTCCGATCCACAGCCCCGCAGATCAACGGCTGGCGGGCATCCTCACCCCCGACGCGCCCGGCCTTTAACGTCCGGGAGTTCGATGGTTTTGTCGCCGTACTCCCGCCACGCGTCAAGCGCCGGGCTGTGGCGGAGCCCCTCCCTCCGAAACTGCCATCGCCCATAAGCGGTGCGCCGCTTACCACTTACCGCCGTCTGCCGCGTGACGTCATGCCCACGTCACCCTCCCTGCACAGTCACCCGATGAGTCACTTGCCTGCGTGGCCTCTTGCCACGTCACTGCCACGTGTCCCTGCCACTGTACCTGCCACATCACCGACCGTACAAGATGACATCATGCTGACATCATCCCGCCACGTCGCCGTGCTGATGTCACCCGCCGTACAATGCTGACGTAATGCTGACGTCATCAGCAGTATTTTTTTTGGGCGCAGAGGCGAAAATCGCACTTCGGAGCCCCGGAATCGAATTCTGAGGCAGTTTTTGATCAGCGATTTGCGCCTAACGCAAATCGCTCATCGCAGGATTTTTTGGGCCAGAATGGAGAATCTTCAGGGAATCTTTTAGGAATCTTCGCTCCATGCAGCCCCAGGAAGCCCGAAAAGGCGCAAAAATGATCCGTTTTCTTCACAAAGCATATAAAAAGGATCAGAAGACGATTCCAGATGATACAGAGGCCGAACAGCGGCCATTTACTGGTGATTAGACCCGCAGCACATCAGATCAGCAGCCCAGATTTTGTCAGAGAGTATCAGTGGAAGAAAAGACGCCAGAGAGAGTCAGTCATGATTTTTTAGGGGCTCAAGGCACCTAAACATTTATGAAGCCCCCAGAGAGTCAAATCGATAGGCATCAGCCCATCCTTACCTTCAAATCATCGTCAAGGCATTCAAAGCACCAGGACAGCAAGGAAGCAGAGTCCCATACACATTTATTGCAGAAAACACTGCAGCAAGCCACCGAGGACAGCACCATTCATTCAGTTTTGACACATCGGCCCTGAGCACGGCCCGAGACATTCTTTGTATTTATTTTAGGATAGGATTAGGTCAAGTAGTCATTCTTTATGACCTAATTAGGTCAAGATGTAATAAATGAACTCTGCAGAGAGTTGTGCCCTATTTATACCACCCTCTGTATAGTTTTAAGGGTTGGTCAATTGATAATTTTCACTAGAGACTCGCTGTGTATACCTGAAATTTCTGTAATCAAAGATTGCTTAAAGCTTGGAGAGCGAACTGTCTGTTGTCGATGAAAGTGTTGAAGAGTTGAAGATGGAATTCCTGTGCTGCGGCCTGAAGCAATAAGTGTCTCTCATCTCTGTTTATGTGTTTGCCATTATCTAAATAGCAGGAAGAAAGAATAGCCTAGAATTAGTTAAATACTCTCTATGCTCAATTCCTGCTGTTTCTTGATGTTTTCTTCTGAATGAATTGGTCATGAACATCGAATTCCTTCTGGCTCATGTTTGCCCCAGTTCACCTGTGCTGGCCAATTACCTAGGGATTCTTAACTGCCTCTAGGTAGCACCCTGTTACTTTCTCTGCTAATCTGTTGGAGAGATTCTTAACTGCCTCTCTTTCTTTAGCATTCAATTCATCCATTAAACCTGAAAATTGCTTCAGCCTCAGTTATCCTGCTCCATGTTCCCTCACTGTTATTAAGAAACACACCAGCAGTTCCCCTCCTCGACTCCACGCCCAATGGTTTGAAACCTTCAGACTATACTCAGCCTCTCTACCTGAGAGTGTCAGTTTTCCCGCCAAAACTCAATCAAACCCCTGTGCATCATATCTAGCCTAAAATCACCCCATCAACAAAGCTAAATCATAAAGAGAGAGCCCTCTCTGACTGCAGGAAGGCTAGGGCCTGCAGTCCAAAGTTGGTTTGTGGTTACCTTGGCCGTATCCTTTTGGGAGTCAAAAGGGACAACCTGAGTGATAACAGAATCACGTGAATGTTTGGAAGTTGATGATAATATTATATTTAAAAAAATCCCCCGACACCCCCCCCTTCCAAACTTAATCTAATTAGCTCACCTTTAAAAAATGATTACTTCATGTGACCCACTTTTATAAATAACTGAAAGTCACTTTTACAATGGTACTTTATGAACTATCCACTAAATTGTAACTTAAATAATAGACAAAGTGACTTTAGAAGTATAAGTGACTTACTTTTTATAATGGGTGAGAAAACTTTTACATAAATTAACTTTAAACATAAGTTACATGTGCTTTTTGAAAAAATAACTGAACAAAAAGAAAGACTTGAACCCAAGACCTCCATTCTCATAAAGTAACTTTAGACGAAGTGAGCTAGTTAGAAAAGGTTAGTAATTATTGGAAAGAAGGGATTTTTTTTTTTTTTTGCTCAATGAAGCTTTGGGATGCATACTTGCTTGAAAAACCCCTTTTTTCCTAAAAAAAAAAACCACGCAAACCCAAAAAAAGAAAAATTATGCAAGCCTTATGGCTTAATGTTAGATTTGGGGTTAGTCCCTCGAAAACTATATATTTTCCTCAATGTTTTTTATTTTCTGAGATCACACTAAGGCACGATGGAAAATAGCATACACATGACAAAAATCCTTTCCTTTTGTTTCTGGTTTTCCCAGATCGCTCAAGGTCATAGGGCTAAGAGCATACACAGAAATGAAAGGTATAGATCTGGTAATTAAAAAATTTTAGATGACTATAAACCGAGATAAACAAAGAGATAAATAACTATAACTAGAGAAAAAGACTATATACCTCCATATCTGAAAAATGATGTATCTAGGGTTACCAGAAACCTTTTCGCGTGAAACGAAAGGGGTTTCTCATTGGAAGAGATGCTCCTAACACAATGGAACAGTCAGCTCGACTCGAAAGTGATCAGAAATAGTAGATATAGGAAATGACAGTTGGAGTACCAACTTCAGATTTGAATCACCAATGGATGCAACCCTCGAATAACTCTGATACCATGTAGGAATTTACAGGGTAAGTTCCTTAGATTGAACACCAAAGGACGCCTCTCACAAACATATCGCAGATCAATACACTAGTATTATTGATGTTGTTAAAACCCTCAAAGAGGGAAACAGTCCATGGCCTGAGCCAACGTGACCACTTCAGGCAATATTATTAATGAAAAGAAAGAAAAATTTCATAAGCTTCTCTCATAAATAGTCACAGACAAATGACCCTCCATTCTCTTTAAATAAAGATCATGGACTAATCAGGTTTCAAGACACGGATCAAGTGTTTGTAATACCAAGGGGAGAATGAACCTTTAGATCACTTCATGTCTAGAACATATCATGATTGTCAGATTGTAATTTACAAAGGTACATACTAAAGAAACAAATTATACCTAAATATACACTAGACCAAGTTATACTTAATTATTTCCCTTGTGTCGGAATATCCTAACATCTACCCTTGGCAATATGAGGCCCACTCAACATTGTAATAGAGAATAATTCATTTCAAAAAAGGACTTTAATATTCACCTACAATTTCCATAGTCCCTTCTTACAGTGTTCATAAATATTCACGAATGTTTTAACTTTGTTTTTGAATAAAAAGGCAGAATTAATAACCCAATTCACTGCTCTAATGGTTGAATGCTTTGAGCTTCATGTAAGAAATCTTGGGATCAATTCCTTAGGTTGGTTACCTTTGTTGTGTGCCTTAATATTCCTACTAAATCAATAACCCTAATTAGCACCAATAAGTTTATGTTGGATACCACTTATGAAATGTAGGGAAGTACTTGGTGGTTTTCCTATGAGATTTTACTTGGAAAAAATAAAGAATGTGAATCAATAAACTAAAAATATTTAGATGGAAAGAGGGCAAGGTCCCACCTATGGCTCTGATTTCCGCACAACCAATCAAGTTCCAAACCAAGATTCTTTGGTCACCACCATGGAATCTCCAACAGATTCAAGATTTGAACATGAAACCATTGGTGATCCTAGCCCTCATACTGAGGTCTCATCACATGAAGCTCATCCTAGACATAATAATGATTGCTTTGGGATGAAACTTTTAGAATTCTCAGAAGTTAAAATATTCAATCCATCCATAAGGAAACCCTAATGAAAAAGACCTTTCTCGTTACAAAGAAAAACATGATAAGGAAATTTATAGCACAATTTCCAAGCTATGGATTTCTTAATCTCTCAAGAAGAATATCAACTTCCAAAAATTACGGGTCAATAAAATTCTCCCCCTATGGCCAAAATTATATAGCCTCTTTATTAAAGGAAGACAAATATTTGATCTCTCATAACATCCATGTTGAAAATTATCTGAAGGACACTACCTGGAGATAGTAATATACCCTTTTCCACTGCAATCCTAGTCAAAGATACCCTAACTTTCAAAATTTTCCCAATTATTATAACCTCTCCCAAGGCCCAGTTTAAAAGAAAGATTATATGAACCTCAAAGAAATAGGGCAGCTCTAGCACTACACCTCCAAATATATCCATTAGCTAGCACCATCAAAGAAACCCGATTATCTCTAATGACCTAATTTTTCTCACAAGTTTGGGCTTTGGAGATGACTTAACATCATCAACATATTTAATTTTATGACAAATTTCTAGCGGTGAGAAAGACTTCCCTTCAAAGAGATTGACATTCTTAATGATTCATACACACTTAAGCAAAGATGATTTTTACCATTTCCACTTACTTCCAAATAAGGTAACAATTGTTTTCCCAAACTTCTTTAATGTAGGAGAAATCCATCAAAATGTGCCATGCAGATTCAATAGTGCCTTCCACCACCAAGAGGCTTCTTGTTGCTATTCTAATTTTTTTTTGAATATATAGTTGTTGTAACGACTACAACCACCCTCCAAAATTTTTCCTTAGCTTCGTTTTCGAGCCTCCCTACCAAACATACTTAGCAGCATGTCTTGCACTGCCAAGTACACAAGCTTCAGTGGTTTTCTAGCAGATTTCCAGCCCGTGCATGATAGCTTGTTGCATCCCCCTCATAGGTTGTTTCTATGGACTTGGTCCAGATGCAGGTTGAGTATCTCCCTCAAGAAATTGCGCAATTATGGAGGGGAACTACCCTTCCCTCAGAAATTGCACAATCCTAACTAACAACCTGCTTGGCTCTAAAATTGCGCAATTCTACTTGTCAACCTTGCCTAGAAAAACTACGCAATCTGTCCTAGAAGGACTGTTCAACCTAGAAATTGCACAATTTTGGGCAGTAGTCAGCTACTCAGCCTAGGAATTGTGCAATCCTTTTGGGCAACTGACCCAGATCCCTCCCAGAAATAAACAAATTTTCCCCTCAGTCAAGTAGGATATTGCATGTTCCATTGGGTTGACCGATTCTACCAAGACTGAGAAAACTCGACTTACATGCATGTGCTGCTTTTTCCCGAATAGAAAAAAGCAACATGAAAAGATCATCCCTTTATCTTAGGGAGCTACTTTTAGCAGCTGGAGGTTACATGCAATGATTGTTTTAGAATCTTCCCTCCAAGTGTCCTTTTTTCCTAGATTTGTGGCATGCACATCATGAGCCTCAAAATTATTTATTCAATGCTTTATAGCTCACTTATACACATCGATCTTGGATCTCTGACATCCCACAACACATCCAGGAGTCTTCGACACATCCAGCTCAAATATTTACAGGTAATTCCTCTTTACTTGTCTTTTGCAGTATTTCTGTCTCTTTTGTGTTTTGGCTTATGTGAGTGTTGTTTTCTTGACTTCTATGAACTCTTTTTGTCATTTGCATGCATATTAGCTTGTACTAGCACAGTTTTAGTTTTCGTTAGCATCTCACTATTGTCGCATGCATGACATTGTTTTGCACGAACGGTCGCTGATTCGGTGACTCACTTCACACACATGCATGTTGTTTCGTGTTTTGAATCTTTCATTCACTATTTGCATGCAAAATCATTCAATCTTTCTTACACTTAGTATTGCCATGTATTCACCTTCACATTTTCTTTCAGTTGCCCGTTAGAGGGTCTGGGAAACCTTGGCCCGGACTCTGCCTCACCAACATAGCATTGTGCAATCATGACAGGGAAGGCTCTGCCTTCCTCTCAGAAAATGTGCATTTCTGTCCAATGATTGTCCTCCAGTCTTGCATTGTGCAATTCTAAGAGACAGTGACTCTTGGCCTAGAAAATTGCGCATTGCAGTCACTGGGCCTGCATCCATTGCAAGAAAAAATTATGCATTTCACAATTCCAGCAGCCAGTAGGCCTGTCTGGATTACGCATTGCACAATTCCAGTAGCCAGTCAGTGTCCCAGTAGCCCGGACTGCCTTTTGCGTAGTTCTAGCAGTGAGTTTCCGAGCTTCCCAGGAAAAATTGTGCAATCCTTGCCAGTCAATCCCTAGGTATGTTGCATGTCGTTCCTCAAGTTTTCTTTGGTTTTAGCTGACAAATTTCTTGCCATGCATGTCGCTATGTCTCCAGATCTAGCAGGTGTTCGTTCACCTCTCAGTAGTTCAGGATCAATGGCCTCCAAGAGAGCAGGATCAAAGGACACTAACGGAAGTGAAACTCGAGCAAAACTTGAGCGAGTTTCTACAAGTCTACCGATCTATGAAGACACCAAGATGATTGTAGAGAAGGATATAAAGCTGAAATGGCAAGAGGTCAATGATGCATTTGCAGGCACATTTGGGGAAGATCTCGAATCCTGCCAAGTCTATGTGAACATCCACAAGTCTGGCTTAAGTCGGATTGGATGTAGGTATCCCGTGTTCCCATGCAAGGACATGATACATTGGATCATCTCGCACATTGATCCCAAGATGATGACATTGAGCAGTGTCAGTGGGATGAAGATTACTACCTTCAGGGCACAAGATTATAAATAGTTGTATCATATGTCGAAGCCATTGATCACCATGGAGACACCCTTCAACACACTCAGCAATGCCACTCCAAAGGTATCTTAAAGAATTGGGTGAAGAAGAAGCCAAATTCAAGATGACACCCAACCACATCTACAAGATGAAGATACTACGGAAGGCATATCAATACTTCGTCATCTTTGCATGTCACTTGTATGGCCAAGAGAGCATGGAAACTTTCCCACAGAGTTGGGTGACTGTGTTCGACCAACTGGTCAGAGAAGCAAAAGCATACAACTGGTCCGACATGTTGGCTCACCAGCTGAAGGAATAGGTAGCAAGAGATCGACAGATGCCCAAAGGTTAACAAGCAGAAATCTACATGTCCACCTACATCTTCAATGAAATATGTGCCTGTTAGGAGTTCCTGGGCCTAAAGTGGCCATCGACATCGACAAAGACCTCTGTGAACACTTATTGTAAGATGTTGTCTGAATGCAGCTTCAGAGGAGTTATCACATAGCTTTTCGATCATTTTGTCACCTCGTGTACAAGATGATATTTAAACAGGATCCACCCTGCATGTCGAAGGCAGCCATGGAGGCACTGACTGATATAGCATATTGGTATACCTCATTGATCCGAGTTGGCTCAACTCTTGGATTTAACCAAGATCTTTTTCTTTCGTGATGTGATTGAAATTGCAATTAAAATAACATAAAGGAACATAAATGCATGATGTAAAGAAGAAGGAACATGAAAATCATCAGCAACATAAAAATACAAGACATTGATAATGGAGTTTGTCCAGGAGGGACTACGTCTCCGGGCCCCGATGTCAAGATGGTGTAGGCCAATGCATTAAGTGCTATCAATAGTGATGATGTACATAAGAGGTGACGTCACTATCATACAAGGAAAATGCCCTCATGTAGGAGTGGCTCCAAGAGATGTTCCGCTACAGGAACTCTCAGCCAAAAAAATGACTCCTAACAGTATGACCTAAACTCATGCATGATGATAATGGGCATCCCGCCAACATTGCATAAAAGGGATCTCAATGCAAACATACATGGTGGCACATGAGCATCCCATCAACATAACGACAAAGCAATCTCAAACACAACATGACGAATCATGACAACAAGTACATCCCACATATGATTCTGCATCACATCAAATAGGAATCATGAGACAAGTAAGAAACAAGATCCCACATGAAACATCAAATAGGGATATGTGCAGCACAATCCATAGCAAAAAGAAGTACGTGAACACATTGCATATACCTCACATCCTGGGGCCATCTAAAGAAAGGGATGTCAAACTGCTGAAGTTGGCTGTACCATCAATCTCGCTGCGTCGAATCTCATGGAATGATTGCTCGCATGTTGAATACTGACACTTGCACTTCACTTAGAAAAGTGGCTGAAAAATGAAATGATCAAATGGGAAATATGAATACACCATTAGATTTTTGGCATCGAATAGTGTAAAATCGGCTATCAAATTTCTAAATTCTAAGAAAGTGAAAATTTGGGGTTTAAGGAATCTTTTAGATTCCCCCTAGATTCCTTAAAGATTCCCTCCTCCAGATCCTCTGAAAATTTGCTGCTCAGATCAGGAAACTGACTGCGCCATCATGTTTGTGTCACTGAGAGGTGTAGGATCAACATAAAATTTGTCCAATTTGGACACTGCAAAAATTTCACCCTCTTGAGAATTTCACCCAATCATGGTTCTGCCTGCCTTTTCTCTGGGCTCATGGTTCCATCCTACAAATTAATTAATTAATTAAAATAAATCACCTAAATCCGTGTGCACGCTCGTCTTCTCCTCCATGCTGGGCGCACTAGAAAAATAAGGGTTTATATAAATTTCATGGGCGGAGTATCCAAGGCGAGGGCTGTAGTTCGTTGGTGAAAACACCAAATTTGGTGGGGGTAGGTCGGGGGTTCCAACCCCATCAAGCCCTCTACTTGGCATATCTTATAACTGTTTTAACTTTTAAATATGGCATGGAGTTTGTTGTCTAGTTTTGGGGCCATTACAAATTAAATGCAGTGTTGTTTTCTTGTTTGCGTATTGTGACATGGGGCTGCCGCATGGTAGCGGGCCAATCCACATGGCTGGCGTGGGCTTGATACCCGCCGGCCTCCATAATGTTGGCTTTAACATGGTGCAGTGTTGGGGTGTGGGTCGTGTCCACCGGAGGTGGCCCGCCCACCCGACACATATGGTTAACATAATTGGTATGGCGGTTTGGTTGGGAGGTCCAGCGGGGTCATGGCCGCTGGCCTATTTTAAACTTCTTTTTTGTCATATGGTGCGGTTGGGCCGACGGGGGTCATGGCCATCAGCCCCTTTAATAATTTTGAAATTTGTTAATATATTTTGGGGTGGCGAGGGTGGTGGCCCGCCACCTCATTTATATATATTTTTTATTTTTATTAAAATAGGCCATTTTTTAATTTCATCTAACATAAGGGTTATTAGAAAAATTAAAGAGACAACAATTTCGCCCACTTTTGGGAGCTAGGTTTCGTGCCCAGGGGTCGATCAAATTGTAGGACACTTAAACCTGGCCCACCGTCCAACTTTGACAAAAAATTTAACTGGCTCGTTCTCCCTCATATGAGCTCAGATCAGTGAACTATTCACACTGTTACGATCAGGATGACAAGATCTACGCTTTGGTCCTAGTTCGAAAGCATTCTGATCACTTTGATTTTCGAGCTTTCATAAGCCCTCTTTATCCTGTGTGTGTCCCTGGAGCCACCTGGATCACTCATCGTCTGGCACCTTCATATGGATGTACAGTGCAGAGAATCCTTTGCATGTTCTACCAATGTTTGCCTTGGACAAACTCATCATGTAGGAGGTATCATATCACATCTTAGCAGGATTGACAGCTAGGCTGCATCGGAAGAAGAAGGCACCTTGGTCCACTCTTCTGTTGCAGATTAGGTTATATGAGATATGGAGTTTTAAGCATGTGGATGTCGAAGCAGAGGAGATTAAGAAATATCCATTTGATGCCCAAAGCTACAATCCATATGAACCGCATTGTCTTGTAAAATATAACTGCACGAGAGTATAGTTTTAGTGGATCCACGGGGCATGTCATTTGGTGGAGGAAGACCCATGGAGATATTATCACATCTTCTCCAGACCCAATGAACTGGTCGACATCGATGTGGAATGGTTAATGAAACAGCGTGAAGTAGCATCCCTGAGAGCACCAGTAGCAACATCACCAGAGGTAAACATACCAGTGTGCCACAAGAGCAAGAGGAATATTGTCGACAACATGGAGGAGGAACAAAGCTGCAAGTTATGACGAGACCCACTTGTGCAGAAAACAACTTTGGAAATAGAGGAGAAGAGGTAACATCGCGATAAGAGAAACGCATCAAGGCAGAGAGAAAATTAGAGAAACATGTACAGACAGATGAAACTACGCCCGTAAAAGTAGTCGACTCATCCAAACAACTGGCATCAGGCAGATAGGGTGAGCCATCATAGGAGCAGGACTTTGCTCAAGAGATTGAACAAGTAATTGAGAAGATGGATACGGACACGGATCAACATGAGTTAGAGCAAGACATCGACCTCATGCCTCACCACCAAGAGGTCAGCCCACCAGCTTCACCAGATCTAGAAAAGGAGCAAGTCCCAAGTGACGAAGGAGACACTAAGATCCTTGGAGACAATCCAGAGGAGTAGATGCACAACATCTCATTTGACGAGTCCCAACGTAGAGTTTTGCAGTCTGGCAGAGTGTCGACTCTAGAATATCACACATCTCCTGCACAGTTTTAGGAACAAATGATCGTGTTTGACGTGCCCAAACATCCATCAGCATTGGCTGATGCTACCAGAGCATATGCCGAAGCCACTAGCTCGAGTGTTCACTTCCTGATAGTTGAGAATGAGAGAATAGATCAGGAGCTATAGATGCCAGGCAGGGAGGTGAATTGGTTACAACATCTGCATGAGCAGAGTTGAAGAAGGAAATATTGGATGAAGGATTGTCCCTTGACACAGTGATGCTGGTGTTGTCTTCCAAGTTTGGTACTGTGAATAAGGCAATTGTCCATCTCAACGATTGGAAGTAGTGATGTGATAGGAGAAAACGTTTCTTGTTGAATGTGCATGCTACTGTTGATTACATGAAAACATGGAAAATGAGATACAAGGGAGCCCTGCTACACTTTACTAAGATGATGAAGCCCAGAGCGGTCGAGTTGAAGGTATCCATCTAGAGTCAGATCCGAAACTATGAAGATCTCTCGCAGCTCATCACTTGTCTACAGGCTTCCCATGCACGGGTATTTAGGAGTATGGATGTTGTTGTGTGTGCACATGTGATCCCATCTATTGGGACACTCACCCAGGTGAAGACAAAGGCACAGGTCCGACTAGAGCTTGACTCGTACTTTGACGAGTTGATGTGCATAGCCACCAACCCAGACTTGGTGATCAGTGCAGACACCATGCACAAGTATGTTGTTGGTTCGACTGCACTCAAGACAATGATGCACATGTTATCAAACGAGTTGGACAGAGGAGCTCAAGCAGTGTACCCGGATGCTATGGAGGCAAGAGTTTGTTTCTAGAAAGATGTCACCTTAGAGTACACGGACACCATCGCAGACTACCAAGCTTGGCATCAATTTTCTATTATTGACCACCATGAGGATGTCGAAGAGTTGGTATTCTCATAGTTGTCCAAGTCATAGTGATGTCTTGCATGGCTTGCTCAAGCCTATTTTTTCTCACATGGGTACATATGCAGATTCTATGTAATGTCTTGTCAAGTGTAAGATCAAGTTTCCATAGTTGGATGTAACAGTCATAGAGTAGATGAAGAGTCATGAGGGTAGATGAACTATCACAAAGGGGATTGTCAAGGGCCACCCCACCCTTTGCTATATATAGTTCCTCATAACTCATTGTAGAGGCTTTTGGTTAGACAAGCTTCCAATAGGAGTATCTTAGAGAAATCTTGGACAATATTGTAAAAAGCCTTGGCTTATTCACTGTGCAGAGCTAGTATATCTCTTTGGAGGAGCAGGTGGTTGTGATTGTAACGTTTCGCTATTGGAACTAGTGGTTGAACATGGATGTATTTTATGACCGGAACTTACACTTCTTAATATAACAGAGCCAACATGTTTCATGCATATGTCATATAGTATTGTAGCTATCTTGTTTACTCTAAATGACATATGCATGTTTTTGCTTACACATGCCTGTATGGGCTATTTTGTATAAGTATGTATTAATCTTAATGAAATGTGTTGTTGGTTTAACCATCACTTTGGATTTCTTGCTAACTTTCTTTCCAGTTTGTGATGCATCTTCACTCGTGTGTTTCCTTCCAAGCCGCGTGATATCACATGTTTCCAAGGGGTGCACTCACCCCACTTTCTGTGTGTTAGAACCATTCATGCACCTTCCTTGACTCGTCGCAGCTGTCACACCCTTGCTACCAATAGGGACATCTTACTTTCCTATGAGTGAAACTACAGTCAAGGTGACACCATATGACCCAATGCTGGGACTCCTACACCAAATAGTCTGAGGTCTAATTGGGTCTTCTTATTGGGGAGATCCCCTAACATGTTGGCGGGTCCAGTACCGTCAACAATTCTAGCGCTTGAAGGAGGGCCAGATGACAAGTTGTGTCCTCTCATCCTATTTTGAACCTTTTCACATCTATCATGGATCCTATTACACTCATCCCTCCATGATGTCTTTCGCATGTAGAACTCTCCACATCACAAAGGAGTTCAAATATCTCTTGTCCGAATTCACGTATGATGGTCAAGGTGAATTGGCCTACCCGTGTTCTTACATGACTTCCTTTCCATTCTTGACAAGGAAGATGGATGTTCAGACGAACAGGCCAGCTTGTTGCTTGCACAAGCAGTTCACGAATCCCCATGACAATGGTGTTGCAGCCTACCAGCTGACAGCGTGCACTCACTTGAGAATTTATGTGATCTCATTGAAGATACTTTCCATCAGTTTGATCCAGAACATCTTGACCAAAAACTGTTACAACAACGGAAGGCTCCACATGAATCTCCTATGGGTTTTGGCAGTGCTTTCATGATTTGTAGTTTCAAGCTCTGAAAAGGCAAATGAAATTTCCTTATCTTTGGAATAGATTCGAGTATTGTCTTAAAAAATTAGTTCATCCCAAGAAGAAGTTTGATCCTAAGCCTCGCTCAGCATGCTTCAGTGATGGAGGTGCACAATCACACATGGACACGATCACTGTCATAAGTGACTATCGACTATCCCCTCATCAAACAACTCCACCACTACAGAGTGATGCAGGAGAATAGGCACACACATTTGTTCAGCTGCCACATCTTCCCAACATCACTTCACTTAATTTTCGCGTAGATTTGGTTGTGAACCCATTGAGTTTTCATATGAATTTTGTACCACAGCCTCCATCTTTGTAATCAGATGATACTTTGGATGATACTTCCTTGTGTTCTTCCATTCCAGACTCTACACTTGTTGTGAATGAGGATTAAGCCATCAACAGAGTTGGTGTTGCACAACCAACATGCATTGTCATTCATGAAGAGTATGACTGGGAGCTTGAGCATCAACACTCGGTGAAGGATCACTCCTTTCTATCCGAACCTCCTTCGTTATTCCCTGACCTCTTTGGTGAATGTTCCATCCATGATTTCACATGTGTATCTCCATCTACGAATGCACCCATTGTTGATCACTCGCAGGACACACCAGATTCCAGTCTGTCATCTGACAACGGAGAGGATAAATTATTCATTGAAAATCCACTGAACTTTTCGTCTGCCTTTTACAGAAGCATAGAGGGTGAATTTGTTCACTTCTCATCTACTCGTCTGTTTGATTCATCAAATCATGAGGATGCCGATGAAATCATTGATTTTTCTGATCATAGTTGTCGTGATTTATTTTCTCCCGTATTTGATCACGATGATGATTCTATCGCAGTTGATTTTTCGAAGCCACCGGTTCATGATGATCTATCTGATGATGAAGTCAAAACCCCCAAGACTGTCGAGGAACTTCAGACCGAGTTTATAATTATGTTAGGCCCTCGATGTCTTGATGTTGGCTTCACTTTCGACCAAGAAATTGTTGAAACACCGAAGGCTCCTCATCACTCATCTATATGCATTTAACATCAATGTCACACACAAATCATACTTCCTCCACTCGAACTACATGATACCATTTCTCATGCATTGGAGGAATATTACATTGCAAGCACACGTGCACGATGCAATTTGTCTTTATTTATTATTTTTGCTTGCATGTCACAGTCAAGAGTATGCGTATGCCTCACAGTTGTACGTAGTGTCGCACAACATCGTGACAATTCCACGGACTGCATGTCATGTACTTGCACTCACTTATGTTCTATGGACACATTGAAACACATAGTGTGTTTTTATTTGTTATATCTTTCTTGTTTGTTGGTTCACACAACTGGGCTACTTGCATACCATGCCTTCACCAACGTGGGTCAACCAATGTGCCGGTGGCTGCATTAGAAGCATCACTTCATGTGATCAGGCCCATGCACAGTTAGCTTAGGAGTAGGAGTAATGTTTTCTTTTGGTTGTTTGCTTGCATGCTTGTTTGCTTACCTACCTCGCATGCTTGTTTGTTTTCTTTCTTGTTTTCTTACCTGCTTTTCTTTCGCATTTACTTATGCTTCCACTTTGTTCTATGTTTATTTTCTTGTTTTGCGGTCATATGTTAGTTTCACATGAAACCGTGCATGACTCTTGAAACAAGCTAGGTAAAGTACAAGAGGACTTATACAACTATCAACATTTGGTTATTTGTTGTCTGCTCTCTTATGTAAGAACATGTTATATTCCGTCCATGATACGTCGATGAAAAATACCTACAGTTCGAAGTGAACCTTGGTGAAAACACAACGCTTGCACGCTAACTAGTGTCACCTACTCTAGTCGGTTGTTTTTGGGTTAACCCTTGGCATCTCAGTCAAGTAGAGTAAGGTGAGGGGGGAAACCTTAACATTCACATCAGAGGTATATAATAAAATACTTCTCTGAAGGAACAACCTCTTCTGCTCTCAATAATTTGGGATCCCTCTTCCGCCTTTGAAATGAATAAGTGTTATGCACAGTTATGAAAAATGGAAAAAAAATGAAAAGTGAAAAATTTCAAAATGAAAAAAGAATTAGGTGAAAGAAGAGAAAGGCTTCATGTGCAGGGAGGTGATACAAGTAACTCCGTCGGGGTACTAACCAGGCTCACTAGAATCAGAGCAATGCTTGTGTTCCTGTGTGACTCTGTCGGGGTACCGTCCAAGCCTGTTGGCAGTGGAGCAACACCAGAGATGAAACTAAGACTCTGACGATTATACTGCTTGTGCACCAATATACCCCTCAACCCCAATCAGAAAAACTATGTTGGCTTGGCTTGGAATGTGTGTCAACTGACCAAGATCTTGGCAGATGCTACATATTACAATCAAGAAAGTGTGGAAACCAAGACAAACTAAGAATTAAACAATACATCCGGAGGTGTTAGACTTACTTTTCACGAACAAGGTCCATTCAGAGAGCTGGAGTTCTACTAGTGTGTCGCCAAATGTTGTAGCGGCTACAACCACCCTCCAAAATTTTTCCTTGTCTTTGTTTTGGAGCCTCCCTACCAACCATCCTCAGCAGCATGTCTTGCACTGTGAAGTACACAAGCTTCAGTGGTTTTCTAGTAGATTGCCAACCCGTGCATGGTAGCTTGTTGCATCCCCCTCACAGGTTGTCTCTCCGGACTTGGTCCAGCTGTAGGCTAAGCAGCTCCCTCAAGAAACTGCAAAATTCTAGAGGGGAGCTAGCCTTCCCTCTAGAAATTTCATAATCCTAACTAGCAGCCTATTGGGCTCCAAAATTGCGCAATTCTGCCTGTCAACCTTCCCTGGAAAAACTGCGTAGTCTATCCTAGGAGGACTGCTCATCCCAAAAATTGGGCAATTTTGGGTAGCAATTAGCTTCTCAACCCAAAAATTGTGCAATTTTGGGCAGCAGTCAGCTGCTCAGCCTAGGAATTGTGCAATCCTTCTAGGCAGCCAGCCAAGCTCCCTCCCAGAAATGCACAAATTTTCCGCTGAGTCAAGCAGGTTGTTGCATGTGCCATTAGGTTGACTGGTTCCACCTAGGACTGAGAAAACTCAACTTGCATGCATGGGCTCCTTTTTCCCGAAATATAAAAAAGAAACATGCAAAAAGCATCCCTAGATTTTAGGGAGATATTTTTAGCAGCTGCAGGTTACATGCAAAGATCATTTTAGAATCTTCCCTCCAAGTGTTTCTTTTTCCTAGATTTGTGGCATGCGCGTCATGAGCCTCAAACTTATTTATTCGACACTTCAGAGCTCACTTATTCACATTGACCTTGGAGCTCTAACATCCCACAACACGTCTAGCTCAACTATTTATGGGTAAGTCCTCTTAACTTTTCTTTTGCAACATTTTTGTCGATTTTTGTGTTTTGGCTTGTGTGAGTGATGTTTGCTTGATTTTTGTAAACACTTGTTGTCATTTGCATGCATATTAACTTGTACTAGCACCGTTTCAATTTTCTTTAGCATCTCACTGTTGTTGCATGCATGACACTGTTTTGCACAAACGGTCACTGATTCAGTGACTCGCTTCACACACATGAATGTTGTTCCGTGTTCTCAATCTTTCATTCACTGATTGGATGCATGATCATTCACTCTTGCTTACACTCAGTATCGCCATGCATTCACCTTCACATTTTATTTCAGTTGCCCATTGGCAAGTCTCAGTAACCTTGGTCTGGACTCTACGTCACCAAGGAAACATTGCGTAATCCTGAGAGGGAAGGCTCTATGTTCCTCTCAGAAAATGTGCATTTCTGCTGAGTGACTGTGCTCCAGTCTTGCATTGTGTAATTATGAGAGATAATGACTGCTTCCCAAAAAATTGTGCAATGCAGTCACTGGGCCTGCAACCATTGCTAGCAAAAATTGCGCTTTGTGCAATTCCAGCAGCCAGCTAGTCTGTTTGGATTATGCATTGTGCAATTCTAGTAGCCAACTAGCTTCCCAATAGCCTGAAATTCCTTTTGCGCAGTTCTGGTAGCTAATATCCTGGCCTCTCAGGAAAAATTGTGTAATCCTTGCTAGTCACTCCCAAGGTATGTTGCATGTCATTCCTCAAGCTTTCTTTGGTTTTAGCTGAAAGATTTCCTGCCATGCATGTCGCTATGTCTCTAGATCTATCAAGTGTTTGTCCACCTCTCAATAGTTCAAGATCAATGGCCTCCAAGAGAGTAGGATAAAAGGACACTGACAGAAGTTCAACTTGAGCAGCAGTTGAGTGAGTGTCTACAAGTTTGCCGATCTATGAAGACACTAGGATGATTGTAGAGAAGGAAATCAAGTTGAAATGGCAAGAGGTCAATGATGCATTTGCAAGCACATTTAGGGAAGATCTCGAAGACCAGCAAGTCTATGTGAACATCCAAAAGTCTGACTTGTACTGGATTGGATGCAAGTATCCCGTGTTCCCATGCGTGGACATGAGACATTGGATCATCTCACACACTAATCCCGAGACGATGACATTGAGAAGTGTCAGTGGGATAGAGATTTCTACCTTCAGGGAATAGGATTATGAACAAATGTATCATATGTCAGAGCTAGTGATCACCATGGAGACACCCTTCAGCATACCCAGCAATCCCAACTCCAGAGATATCATGAAGAACTGGGTGTGGGAGCCAGCCAAATTCAAGATGACACCCAACCAAGTCTACAAGACGAAGATACTCTAGAAGGAATATCAATACTTGGTCATCTTTTCATGCCGCTTGTATGGCCAAGAGAGCATGGAAACCTTCCCGCAGAGTTGGGTGATCTCGTTGGACCAACTGTACAGAGAAGGAAAAGCATGCAATTGGTTCGACATGTTGGCTCACCAGCTAAAGGAACAGATAACAAGAGCTCGAAAACTACCCAAAGGTCAGTAAGCAGAAATCTACATGTCCACCTACACCTTGGATGAAATCTGTGCCTGTCAGGAGTTCGCAGGCTTGAAGTGGGCATGGACATCGGCAGAGACCTCTGTGAACACTTATTGTAAGATGTTGTCTAAATGCAGCTTTAGAGGAGTTATCACATAGTTGTCCGATCATTTTTTCACCCCATTGTACAAGATGATATTTGAACAGGATAGACCCTGCATGTCGAAGGAAGCCATAGAGGCACTGATTGATATAGCAGATTGGTATGCCTCACAATCCAACACCTTCATATGGATGTACAACGCGAAGAATCCTCTGTATGTTCTATCAAAGCTTTCCTTGGAAAAATTCATCATGCAGGAAGTATCATATCACATCTCAGTAGGATTGACAACTAGGCTGCACGGGAAGAATAAGGCACCTTGGCTAGTTCTTTCGTTGTGGATTGTGTTATACGAGATATGGAATTTTAATCATGTGGATGTCGAAGCAGAGGAGATCAAGAAATATCCATTCGACACCCGAAGCTAAAATTCGTATGACCCACATTGTCTTGTAAAAGATCACTACACGAGAGTACAGTTTCAGTGGATCCACGGGGCATTTCATTAGATGGATGAAGACCCATGGATATATTGTCACATCTTCTCCAGACCCAATGAACCGGTCAGCATCGCTATGGAATGGTTAGTGAAACAAGATGAAGCAACATCCCAAAGAGCACCAGTAGCAGCAACAGTAGAGGTAAACATACTAGTGCATGACAAGGGTAAGAGGAAGATTGTCGACAACATGGAGGAGGAACACAGCTGCAAGTTTCGAGCAGAACCACTTGTACAGAAAGCATATTTGACAATAGAGGCAAAGAGGCAAAAGTGCGATAAGAGGAACACGCAAAGGTAGAGAGAAAAATGGAGAATGGAGGAAACAGAGAAGGAGTTGCATGTGTTGAAGGAGCAACTCCAAAAGGAACAAGAGCTACACAGACAGGAGAAGGAAGTACAACAAGAATAGGTACAATAGGGGGTGCAACATGTACATGTAATGCGCCCATACAAGTAGTCGAGCCATCATAGGAGAAAGACTTTGCTCAAGAGATTGAACAAGCACTTGAGCAGATGGATACAGACATGGAGCAATAAGAGTTAGAGCAAGACATCGACCTAATGCCTCATCACCAAGAGGTCGACCCACCAGATTCACCAGATCCAGAAGTGGGGAAAGTCCCAAGCTACCAAGGAGACACTGAGATCCTTGGAGACAAGTTGGAGGAGGTGATCCAGGTGGATCTCCAGACACAGTGGCATTGAAAAATCTCAAAAGTCAAAGTGGTAGGAAGATGATGAAGTTGACATCAGATTGAAGTGCTCATCGCCCTGATTCCAATGGTGTGGACAACACTCCAATCCGAGTCCAGATGAAGGAGATAGAGGCTGTCAAAGTTGGGTTGAATTTTGGTGACTAGGCAGGCTTAACAAAGACACAATTTGGCCTTTTCCGGAGAACAAAATCTGGCCAACTCCGGCTAGATTCCAGCCGAAATTGTGGTCTGGTTAAAAATACTCCTTCGGTCCAAAACCGAAATTTTCAAAATGGCCATATTGTTTTATATAACAAAAAAAAATAAAAAAAAAAGGGGTGGCGGGCCACCAACCCCACCACCCCAACCTGTACCACATATATTATTAGTGTAGGGGCGGTCCACTACCCCCAACCCCTCCCATGGAACTATGTAAACAAAACCGGGGTGGGCAGCCATGACCCTACCACCCCACACCATGGAGCAACAACCCATGACATTAAATATAGGGTGGTGGGCTGACCCTTAAGGCACGAACCCAACCATGCCCCAAAAAAACCAACGGCCCATTAAAAATTATTGCAGAGATGGAGGTGCGTACAGTGGGCGGGCTTGACCCAACCATTAATTTTTTTTTTTTAATTTTTCGTTTGCAAAAGTTATAAAAAGGATTTTGTTATGTAAAAAGGAGGAGGTGGGGTTTGATTGCCTGACCTCCTACATATTAATTGGATCCCCAACCAGCTACCCTACAATGATTTCCTTGCAAAATCCACCGATGATTTTATACTTAAGCACAGTTTGTTAGTGCACCTAGGCAGAGGAGGTAGTGCATGCAATTCGAGGTAGAATTTTGCAGGAGGGCCGAATTTTCACTTTGTCAGAATTTGACAAATTCTATATGATTTCAACACTTCTCGATGCCATGAACGCAATGGCACTGTCCATTTCTCCATCATAGTTCTGCATTTTTTGGGCATTTTTCAGTGTGGAGGTATAAAACTCCTTTTTTGTAACTGATGCTTGTACTCTTCTTTTTCATGCCACTTAATGAATGAAGGCCTCCCCATTGATCGAGCAGGGCCCAAAGATGTAGTCCAAGTTGGATGAACTCCGTTGTCAAGTCTTGTTGTCTTCTTTCATGCTTTATGTGTTTCTCCTCTTCTCTCATGTGCACATTAAGTTTTCTATGTTAAGCTACAATTTATGCATGTAATTATTTAATACATCTATAAGCAAAAGATTTTGGATCAAGTGGTATCAGAGCAGGTCTTTTTTAAATGTGAATTGCACGTTTGTATGCTAATAAGAAATAGGCTCTGAAGAGGCGAAGGGAAACTAAATTCTTTCAATCTCAAAGCGGGGCATGCACATCGAAGGAGGAACATGGTAGATGAAGATGAGCACAATTTTTGCAAAACCTTCTATACAATGGCAGAGAATGGTTGTTAGTTGCTTTCAAGGATGGAGAAAGTAGAAGAGAGAAATCCAAAAGAACAAGGTTCAGTGCATGGAAATGGTGGAGAAGAACCCCCTACTTTTCCTTCCGGAAGTGAAAGTTCTTCCTCCTCTCATCACCATCATCATAGAAATTCAAGGAATGCATCTAAGAAACCTTTCTTTAAATTAGATGTCAAATTTTATCTTCCCATGTTTAACAGTGAAAGTAATGCAGAAAAGCTTAGTAACCGGATTAGGAAGATTCAAATCTACTATAGGATTCAGCAAATCAAAGAGGACGAGGCAAAGATTCAGCTCGCCTCTCTTTGCTTGCGTAGCACCGCTCTTGTTTGGTGGGAGAGAAAATTGTGAAGTAGTAAGAGTGTGGGTAATCTTCTTTCCTCATGGCGTAATTTCATTTCTGCATTAAAAGAACAATTCTATCCCTTGGGTTACAAACAAAAAGCCTTAATGGATTGGAAATACTTAAGGCAAGGCAGAGGTCAGAATGTTCAAATCTTTACAGAGGAATTTAGAAAATGGGCACTTAATTTTGACATTGCACTTGACTCACCTGAAGTAGTAACTAAGTATATTGGATCATTACATAGTTACCTTAGACATTCATTATTATTGTTTGAACCAACTACTATTGACTCCGCCAGTGTGAAGGCAATTCATCTTGAGAACAGGGGAAAAAATGAAAGAGATGATCATTTCAAGAAACCACCTTTCAAACCTCCAAATGGCAAACCCAAAGTGAAAGGAAAAGGAAAGGAGAAGAGGATGACATCAACCAAGAAAGATGAAGGAGAAAGACCTTATTGCAATCACTGCAAAAAGGAAGGTCATGACGACGATCATTGTTGGAAACAATACCCAGAAAAGAGACCAAAGAAGTATGGAGGAAAAGGCAAGCAAAAGACAATGGCAACTGTGCAGCAAGACCTTGGATCCGATTTGGGAGATGAAGCATTGATCACAATAGTAGGAACAAAAGGTACTCTTACACCTCATGTTAATTCTGAATCACATGAAGGCGCTAGTTCAATAGATGAGTCTCTTCCTAATACACAAAAGAGAATTGAGCTATTTCATATTAGAGTTATCATAGATCATACAAAATTGGAAACTCTATTTGATACCGGATCCCAAGAAAACTTAATTTTAGAGTCCTTGGTAAAGAAGCTAGGCTTGGAAACTAAACCACATCCAAAACCTTACCCACTTGGATGGATACACGATAAAGCAAAACTAAATGTAACTAGGCAGTGTAAGGTTAAAATTGTGATCACTTCTAAGTTAGTGGATGAGGTAAAACTTGATTTGAGACCATTGGATATCTGTGGCATGGTGTTAAGGAGTCCATATCTATATGATAGAAAGGAAATCTTCTTCCGTCATGAAAAAAAATACCAAATCACAAAACATGGGGTAGAATATATTGTAAGGGCTCATTAAACTAAAATCAATGCCAACCTTGTAAGTGCAGGACAAATGAAGAGGTTGGTGAATTCCAGTAAGGGCTGCATGCTTATGATTGTAAGGGGAAAGGATGCAGAATTATCTGATGCTTTCTAGGGTAGTGATTAGGTGCATGAAAAGGAATTATGTGAATTAATTTCTAACTATAATGAGATGTTTCAAGAGCCAAACGGATTACCTCTAAAGAGGGAAATCCAACATGAGATCCATTTGCAGCATGACGCTCCTTTACCGAATACTGGCATGTACAGGATGTCGACCATTGAGATGGAGGAGATCAAAAAGTAGGTGCAGGAACTATTGAACCAAGGGGTCAGCAGACTGAGTACTTCTCCATGTGGCTCACCGATTGTCTTAGTGCTGAAAAAATATGGTAGATGGAGGATGTGCGTGGATTACCGAGCACTAAACAAAATCACAGTGAAAAATCTTTACCCTCTTCCCTGCATTCATGACTTATTAGATCAGTTAAAGAATGCTATCTATTTCACCAAATTGGATTTGCATAGTGGTTATCACCAGGTCCGAATTGCAGAGCAGGATGTGTTGAAAACTGCCTTCAAGACCAAACAGGGGTTGTTGGGATGGATGGTGATGCCATTCAGACTTTGCAATGCTCCAACCACTTTCATGAGGGTCATGAATGATCTATTTAGGCCTTTCATTGATGAATTTTTTCTTGTATATCTAGATGATATCCTTATCTTTAGTAAAAGTTGGAATGAACATGTATGGCATGTGAAGAAAGTGTTTGATGTATTAAAAAACAAAAAACTCTATGTAAAATTGTTAAAGTGTGAGTTTGGGAAAACCTCTTTAGTTTACCTAGGTCATATTGTTGGTCATGGTCAGCTAAAAATTGATCCTTCTAAAGTTGAAGCAATTGTAAATTGGCCTCAACCTACTAGTGTAGCCGAGGTTCATAGCTTTTTGGATGCAGTATAGTATTGGAGGAGATTTATTGCTAATTTCTCTATTATTGCAGCACCTTTACATGCATTGACAAGTGTAAAGAAAGTCTTTCAATGGGGAGGAAAGCAGCAAAAGTCCTCCAAAACATTGAAAGAAAAGATTAGCACTGCACCGGTCTTGGCCTTACCAGATCTCCAATAGCCATTCGAGATAAAGACAGATGCGAGTGGATATGCCATGGGAGTTTTACTGATGCAACAAAAGAAGCTGATATTTTACCATTCAGAGAAGTTCTCTTAGGCTGTGATAAACTATCCCACTTATGACAAGGAATTATATGCCTTGGTCCAGAGTGTGAAAAAGTGGAAACACTACCTGATCGGTAAGGGGACCATCATCCATACGGATCATTAGCCCTTGCAGTATCTTTAGTCACAGACCAAGTTGCAGCAATCTCGTCATTTCAGGTGGATGGGTTTTATGAAATAGTTTCATCTGGTAATAAAGTATAAGAAGGGCATTAGCAACAAAGTGGCTGATATGCTATCTCACCCTCCTATTTCTGCTTCTGTTATTTTGCATAATGCTTCGTTATCTTTTGAAAGTTATGCTGAACAATATGCTAACAATGATAAGGATATTTATGCAAAACTAACCCATGGTTCACAAGTGAACAACTATCACTTGCAGAGGAAATTGTTGTATCACCTTGGAAAATTGTGCATACCCATAGAAGAAAGGGTACATGTAATCCGGGAGGCCCACACCTCCCTTGTGTCTGGTCATTTTGGTATTGAAAAAACTTTACGTCATGTACAAAGATTTTGTTTTTGGCCTTATATGAAGAACATTGTGACTCACTATGTAAAGGGTTGTGTGATGTGTTCTATTTCAAAGCCCTCTAATAGAAAACTCGGGCTCTACACACCACTCCCTATTCCAAGTCATCCATGGGAAAGTGTATCGATGGATTTTGTAGGAGGTTTGCCTTTGTCTAGAAAAAGTCACAACTATTTGTATGTCATCATTGACCGTTTTAGTAAGGTGTATTTTAATGCCTTGTAAAAATCCGATCACTGCAGAGAAAACTACTTATCTTTTCTTTCAGCATGTTTGGGTCCATTTTGGGCTTACCCACATCGATTGTGTCAAATCACGAATCTGGCTTTCTTGGAGAGTTTTGGACCAGCTTGTGGAAGATGATGGACACCAAAGTTGAAAATAAGAACGACATTCCATCCACAGACTGACGGACAGACAGAGGTTGTCAACCACACTGTGGTACACTTGTTGCGAGGCTATTGTTGAAAACATCCTAAGTTGTGGGATGAGCATCTTCCATATGTGAAACATTCCTACAACCGAGCAGTGCACTCATCTACGCATCGTTCACCATTTGAGACATGTTTTGGCTACCTGCCAAAAGATCCTTTTGATATGGTCTTTGGAAGGGAGGATGACTCCAGTGGATGTGATGAAAGGGACAAAGTGCAACAATTCATTCAGCAGATCTAGTTGATTCACAAAGCAGTACAGGAGTAGTTGGAGAAAAGTCAAGCCTAGTACAAGGCTCGACATGGCAAACACTGAGTCGACCATCAAGTTCAAGTGGGAGACAAAGTATGGTTCCATATCAACAAGGACAAGATGAAGGGAGAAGGGAAGAAGTTGCGACCAATCTAGTATGGTCCATTCACCATTTTGGAGAAGATTGGAAATAATGCCTTCTGTCTCGATTTGCCGATATATATGCAAATGTACTCTGTAGTGAATGTGGAGAACTTAAAGTTGTATGAGGCACCATTGATTATAGACACCGAAGAGGTGGGCACAGTTCCTACAGTTGATGACTTTGCACCAGAGTATCTCGATGAGTTACCTGAAGACATCATCCTTGACAGAAGAACCAGGACTTCACGATGGGGAGATGTGGAATACCTTCGAGTTGGTTTCAAGGGGATGCACCCTAGCAAGGAAAAGTGGATGGAAAAAAAAGATTGAGGGAACAATTCCCTCACTTGGCAATTGACTGATAAATCTTTTGGCAGTCCAAAAGCTCCTCAATGGGGAGGATTGATCCAGGTGGATCTCTAGACATAGTGGCATGGAAAAATCTTAAAATTAAAAGTGGCAGGAAGATGATGAACTTGACATCAAATCGAAGTGCTCGTTTCCCTGATTCCAACGGTGTGAACGACACTCCAATCCGAGTCCAGATGAAGGAGATAGAGGCAGTCAAAAGTTGGGTTGATTTTTGGTGATTGGGCAGGCTTAACAAAGACGCAATTTGGCCTTTTTAGGCGGATGAAATCTAGCCAACTCCGGCCAAATTCTGGGAAAAATCGTGGCCTGGTTAAAAATACTCCTTCAGTCCAAAACCAAAATTTTCAAAATGGGCATATTGTTTTATATAACAAAAAAATATTAAAAAAAAGGGGTGGTGGGGTGGCAGGCCACCAACCCCGCCACCCCAACCTGTACCACATATATTATTAATGGAGGGGTGGGCCACTACCCCCGGCCCCTCCCACGAAACTGTGTAAACAAAACCGGGGTGGGTGGCCATGACCCCGCCACCCAACACCACGGAGCAACAACCCACGACACAGACCCAACCATGCCCCAAACAAACCAATGGCCCATTAAAAATTATTGCAAAGATGGAGGTGGGTATGGTGGGCGGGTCGCCTAAGCTAGGCCCAACCCAACCATTAATTTTTTTTTTTAATTTTCGTTTGTAAAAGTTATAAAAAGGATTGTGTTATGTAAAAAGGAGGAGGCATGGTTTGACTGCCTGATCTCCTCCATATTAATCGAATCCCCAACCAAATGCCCTATAATGATTTCCTTGAAGAATTCACTGGATATTTTATACTTAAACGCAGTTTGTCAATGCGCCCAGGCAGAGGAGGTAGTGCACGCAGTTTGAGGCAAATTTTTGCTAGAGGGCTGAATTTTCACTTTGTTAGAATTTGACAAATTTTATATGGTTTCAACACTTCTCGACACCATGAACATAATGGCACTATCTGTTTCTCCATCAGAGTTGTACATTTTTTGGCCATTTTTCAGTATGGAGGTATAAAACTCCTTTTTTTGTAATTGATGCTTGTACACTTCTTTTTCATGCCACTTAATGAATGAAGGCCTCCCCATTGATCGAGTAGGGCCCAGAGATGTAGTCCAAGTCGGATGAACTCCGTTATCAAGTCTTGTTGTCTTCTTTCATGCTTTATGTGTTTCTCCTCTTCTCTCATGTGCACATTAAGTTTTCTATGTTAAGCTATAATTTATGCATGTAGTTCTTTAATACATCTATAAGCAAAAGATTTTGGATCACGACGATATGCACAATGTCTCATTCGACGAGTCCCAACATAGAGTTGTGAAGTCTAGTAGAATGTCAACTCTGGAAGATCACACATCTCTTGTGCAGTTTGAGGAATGAGTGATTATTTCTGATGTGCGCAAACATCCACCAGCATTGGCTGATGCTACGAGAGCATATATCGAAGCCACTAGCTTGACTGATCGCTTCCTTATAGCTGAGAACGAGCGAACGGCTAAGGAGCTATAGACGGCCAAGCAGGGAGGAGAATTGGTTACAACATCCACCTGAGTAGAGTTGAATAAGGCAATACTAGATGAATTATTGTCCCTTGACACAGTCATGCGGGAATTGTATTCCACGTTTGGTACCATGTATAAGGCAGTTGGTCTAGTCGGTAGTAGCGATGTGCTATGAGAGCATGAATTTTGTCAAACTTGCATGTTGTTTTTGATTACATGCAAACATGGACAATGAGATACAAGGGAGCCCCACTACACTTGCCTAAGATGATGAAGTCCGGAGTGGTCGAGCTGAAGGCAAGCATCCAGAGTTAGATCCAAAACTATGAAGATCTCTCGCAACTCATCACTTGTCTACAGGCTTCCCATGCACAGGTATTCATGAGTATGGATGTTCTTTTGCGTGCACATGCGGTCCCATCTATTGGGACACTCACCCATGCGAAGACAAAGGCATAGGTCCGATTGGAGATTGACTCGTACTTTGACGAGTTGATGTGCATGACCACCAGCCCAAACTTGGTGATCAATGTAGGCACGATGCACAAGTATTTTGTTGGTCCGGCCGCACTCAAGACAATGATACGCATGTTATCAGATGAGTTGGATAGAGGAGCTTGAACAGTGTATCGGGATGCTATGAAGGCAAGAGTTCGTTTCTAGAAATATTTCACCTGAGAGTACGCAGACACCATCATAGACTACCGATCTTGGCATCAGTTCTCTACTATCAACCACCATGAGGATGTTGAAGAGCTGGTCTTCTCACATTTTTCCGAGTCATAGTGAGGATCTTGCATGGCTTTCTCAAGCCTATTTTATCTCACATGGTTACATGTGTAGATTGTATGTAGTGTCTTGTCAAGTGTAAGTTCAAGTGTCGATAGTTGGACGTAATAGTCATAGAGTAGATGAAGAGTCATGAGGGTAGATGAACTGTCACAAAGGGGAATGTCAAGGGCCACCCCACCCTTTGCTATATATAGTCCCTCATAACTCATTGTAGATGATTTTGGTTAGCCAAGCTTCCAATAGGAGTATCTTAGAGAAATCTTGGACAGTATTGTAATGAGCCTTGGCTTCTCCACTGTGCAGAGCTAGTATATCTCTTTGGAGGTGTAGGTGGTTGTGACTGTAAAGTTCCGCTATCGGAACTAGTTGTTGGACATGGATGTATTGTATGATTGGAACTTACAGTTCTTAATATAATGGAGCCAACATGTTTCATGCATATGTCATATTATATTCTAGTTATCTTGTTTACTCTAAATGAATATGTATATGTTTGCTTACGCATGCATGTATGTGCTATTTTGTACAAGTATGTATGAATCTTACTAAAATGTGTTGTTGGTTTAACCATCAGTTTGGTTTGCTCACTAACTTGCTTTCTAATTTGTGATGTGAAGAGCCTCATAAATGGGTAATTATACGGGCTCATTTTACCTCCTAACCTAGTCAAATCAACCATTCTCTTAGCTTATTATATGATTTTCTGATTATATTTATGCTTATAGGGTGAGTTGAGTTAGTTATGATGCCATCTGGTCTAACATGTATTTAATGCAGATTATTGATGGATTTCGAGGTCAAAATCAAGGATCCAGTTGTCAAATTTCAGCAATAACTCGAAGTAGACAGAGGAGAGGACTTATAGGACGGAATCCCCCTCATTTATTACTCCTCACTTTGAATTCCCCTTCATTCAACTCAAAGTACAAGCAGCCAAATCATGCACTAGAAGGCAGCCGAACAAGTGGAGGATGACTGAAAGTTATCTCGAGTTTTGGGAGCCAAACCTCCCTGATTTTAAGGAAGATGTTGGTAGCTTCAGATGTATAAGTAGAGAGGCCTAGGGCCTCACTAGGGTCGGATTTTTTGCTTATGTAAACTCTGCTCAAATTTCGAGCTTATTATTTTGTGACAGCTTCATGTAATCTTGCTATTGTTTTGATAATGAAGATGGAATCCTTTTTGAGATAGCACTGAGTTAGCTCATAGGGCTAAAGCTCTTGGGTTAGGGCCTAATCCAAGCAACCGAGCTTCTCTTTACTTGTATTTGTATGCTTTACTTCAATTTGTAGATTAATTTTCTGTTAGATGCATTTCTCTTATGGTTAAGAATAGGTTTCTTTTGATGATTTCGTAGTTTGCTTCCATTTGTGCTTTCTGTATCAGGTTAAGCAGTGATCAGAGAAGATTCAAAAAAGCTAGCAACTGTGCCTTGGCCTCTATTCCTCCCTCTGGGACCATGATTTGAGGCAAAGACCTTCTTACTACCCCCAAAACATAGATTTTCCTCATTCCTAGGACTTCTAGTGTTTGCAGCTCTTTAGTAGGTTGATAGTCAAGTTTTGCTTTGCTTTAGATATTCTTTATCATGTCCACTTCCTAATTTGCAATAGTCATTTTTCATGCTTTCCTTTCCTACAACATTTCTCAGCATTTCCTTTCACACATCATAGGTTAGGCCATTTTAATGCAAGACTCTATTTTTCCTAAATGCACTCATTTCATTAGTTGCTTGATTTCCTTAGTTGAATATCGGTTTCTATGCATCATATCTCTTCTAGCAGTAGGCTAGCTCACCAGCAATCACACCCTCCATCTGATCCATGCCCTACAGGTCTCCTAAACCTCACCTCAATTCTGCCCTAGTTTCCTGCATTTTTCATATAATTTCTTCCTCTCTCCTTGAGCAAACCCAATCATCTTTCTCTCTCCTAGTGATTCATGGAAGACCTTAGGCGCCCTAACACCTCATTCCAAACTTCATCCACCTTTTCCACCCACCCTCACACCCTCAAAACAGTGAAAATTTCTCTCGGTCTCCTCTTGTAGGCCTCCTGTAGTTTCCCTGTTTTCCTCCTCTAGTTTTCCTGTGTCCTCCTGTAGTTTTTGCTATAGGATTTATTTTGAAGGACGAGTGTGGGAAAAGCCTCCAAAATGCCACCTAAGACCTCCGACAACCCATCCACACCATCCTACATCCTCCCAAGCTCCAAAACCGCCATCTAATTCCACCTGTTCGCTGCCACACTTACAAACAATAAATTAGATGCATGTTGAATTCACATAAAAACACATAAAAATCCAAAATTATGTTT
Organism: Pinus tabuliformis; assembly: GCA_031772625.1. Lineage (NCBI taxonomy): Eukaryota > Viridiplantae > Streptophyta > Pinopsida > Pinales > Pinaceae > Pinus > Pinus tabuliformis. Next base: position 102,624,983 of record CM062819.1, on the reverse strand, counting down.
TTTTCTTATTTACTTCCAGAAATAGCATGGTTAGATGTTGTTTACTTCCTTGAGTAGGCAATGGCATTTCTTTCATGGTTTTCATAGTGCTTTTGGCAAAAGTAGAATTAGCTTGTTAATTAGGGTTTACTAGGTTTTGCTTTACATTCCAGTCTTTCTCCTTTCTGCAGTTAGAATAGCATATGTAGAGTAATCTTTATTTCCTTTCATCATACATAGAGCTTCTTCTGAAATCTATAGAAGTTGGCTTGAGCTCCTAGTGATCTTGCGCCAGCTGACCAAGTAACAACCTACAGTGAGAACTAGTATTTGTACATACACCACCGATGCTTCCAAGTTTGTTACAAACTACGAGGTTGATAAAATTAAAGTTGGCAGCCCAGGAGTTGTAGCATTCTTGCTGCAATACTGCTGCTCACCACTTTTTGGCGTCATTGTCAGGGAAGCGTCAGAGTATTCTGTGGTCACTGCTTTCTTCTATTTCCTATTGCAACATTCTGCTAATAGTTTATTTCAGCAAAAGTAGACAAGTCATTTCTTTTCTTTCAATTCTGCGTTTCCTTGCTTTCCTTTTCAATTCTGCAAATTTCCATTCAGTAAGTTCATTTAAGCTAGTTGCAATTTGTTCTATTCAATCACAATTTCAGTTTCTGTAGGTATTTTCAGTGTGGGGAAAAAGAAACAAAAACCAACCAAAAAGATTTCCTTTCATGCCTCGTAGGAATAGAGATAACTCAGGAAAATTTTTGCCCAACACCCCCACTACTTCACACAACCAACCTTTTCTCTTCTTCGGTGGCTGTAATCAAGAAGAACCCTTGGGTGAACATCCAGACATATTTGAAGAAACTATAGGGGAAGAAGAAGAAGAAACCATTCCTCTGGAGCCAACGGATGAAAACATAAATGCTAGGGGAAATGGAGAGAGAATAGAGGGTACCTTGCCCATTCAGGAGACCAATGGGGACACCAAAATGAAGAATATAAGTCCTTTAGCCCTACCTCACTTCCATTGTGTGACTACAGAAGATCCTAACACCTTCTTGTTCGATTTTGTTGTCACCTGTCAAACTTATGACTATGCGGAAGATGAGTAAAAGTTGAAATTGTTCCCTTCTACTCTCAAGGATGCATCACTGTGCTGGTTCATGGGATTACCTGGCAATAGCATCACAACTTGGGCTTAGATGCAGCAAGCCTTTAACAACAAGTATCGAGACTATTGTAGGTCAAAAGATACTAAAGAAGAAATCTTCCGAATGACCATGGGAAGTGATGAGTCCCTAGAAGACTATGAAGAGAGGTTCCAACTCAATTACAAAAGCGTCAGGTGTATACTTGACCCTGAATCTCTAAAGTTGGTCCTACTCAGGGGAATTTGGGAAGACCTTTTACGCACCCTCCAACTACCAACTATCCTATGAGGACATAAAGACTGTTTTTAGAAACCATTCTAGAGCAGCTAGAAAGAAAGGTAGGGGAGTCAACCCATAGACAATGCCTCTTCTTCCAATTCATCCCTTAAAGGTGAAATTCGAAACATGTTGGAAGATTTCAAGAGTGAGATGTTGCAGACTCTTGCCATGCAAGTGGATACCATACATATCAAAAGGAAACAAGAGGAAGCAGAGAGGGCTTTGGCCATTTTTTGTCCTAGATGCACTAGGAGACATCCTAGGAATGAATGCCCATTGAAATCTATAGAGGTTTGTTCATTCTGTGAATAAGATCGTTCTACAGATAAGTGCCCGTCCTTGCCCGGACTTAAAGTTGTATACTAAAGGGCCGAAGGAGTCACTGAACAGATCTATTACATAAACCAAAGGAGGCTGCATGGACCTAGACCATACCACCAGGGGATGGAAGGGACATCTCAGGCATACTACAACCCCAACCAAGTCACCTCCATACCTTCTTAGGGCCCCCCTACTCATCCTTACTGGTCCATGCCTCCTCCTTGGTCCTTCGCATCTCAATATCATGCCCAACTAGCCACCCATTCATTTCAATCCTATGCTCAGCTGCAACCTCAGTGGAATGCATGTCATCAGGCGCGGAGGCCCCAATACAACTCTCTTCCCGCTCTTCTGCCTCCACCACCTGCCCAACCACAACCATTGCCTTCTGCTCCACCAAGGCAACCCCAAATGCCTGCCCAGTCAAATCTGAACCCGAACAACAGACAGGCTCAACAACTGTATAGTGGGGAACCATCATGCCCAACTTATGCTATGGAGATTCAAGAAATTAACTTGAGATCTAGGAAAGTTCTCCCAGATAGCTGGCCTCCACCCAGGGAGGTTGAGGAAGATAAAAAGGAAAGCGAACCTAAAGAAAATCCACATTTTCCTGAGAGACTATCCATGACAATCCAGCCTACCCCAGAAGAGACTGAACTCCTGGGAGAATTGAAACATTTATGTGTGAAGATACCACTTCTCCAAGCCATAAAAGATGTGCTTATCTACAATAGGTTGATCAAAGAGAAGTGCTTTAGGCCTCCAGGAAGGCGCAAGAGAGATGCCCGAACCATCAATGTCATAGGACAACTATCCGACCTGATGTTGGGGCAGATAATCTATCCAAAATATCTGGACCCTGGAAGCCCAGTAGTTGATGTCCACATCAATGGAACAATGGTCCGACATACCTTGATTGATCTGGGAGCTGCCATTAATGTGATGACAAAGGACACAATGCTTAAACTTAACCTCCAAGGCTCCTTGAGGAAGACCACGACAGTGTTGCAGCTAGTAGACTGCTCCACAGTGACCCCTGAAGGGATTGTGGAATATGTGATGGTCTCCATTGATTCTTGGGAGTACCTTGTGGATTTCTTAGTTCTCCAGCCAAAGGCAAAGCTCACTGGGTATCCTCTCATTCTGGGAAGACCCTGGTTGGCTACAGTCGATGCCTACATCAGCTGTCGAGCTGGGAACATGACCATAAAGAACGGGCACATGTCCAAGCAGTTAACCCTATATCCTCCTGCCCAACCATTGTTAGAGCATGATCTACATCTCTGGTTGGCGGAGGAGGATGAGGATGAAGTTTATTCTGCACCACTTTGTACATTAAAAATCGCTATGGGTGGAAAACCATAAGATAAGGATGATATGATTGAAAATTTGATTCAGAATCCACCTCCCAGTGTATCACCATTAGAAGACATAGTAAGAGAAACCCAAAACAACCCCTCAACTGATCTCTATGTGGCCAACCCTACTTCTCTCTGTGTTAAAAATATAGAGTTTGGCCCAGAAAGAACATTGAAAATCAATCCATCCCTATCTACTTCCCAAGAGAAGGAGCTATGCAGCATACTGAGAAAACATCTAGATGCCTTCACCTGGAGTTATAAGGAGATGAAGGGAGTGCACCCTTTAGTATGTACTCATCATATATACATCAAGGAAGATTACAAGCCAGTCAGGCAGCCTCAAAGGAGGATGAATCCGGCACTTAAAGATATTGTTAAGGAAGAACTGCAGAAATTGCTTGATGCAGGATTCATCTATCCCATTTCTGACAGTGAATGGGTCTCTCCTTTGGTGCTAGTGCCAAATAAAAATGGTAAGTGGAGAATCTGTGTCGACTATCGGGAATTGAACAAAGCCACTAAAAAGGACCATTTTCCTTTACCCTTCATAGATCAAGTGTTAGATGGTCTGGCATGGAATTTTTTTTTTTCCATCCTAGATGGGTGTAGCGGTTACAATTAGATTCAAATTAGCCCAAAAGACCAAGATAAAACCACTTTCACTTGTCCTTGGGGTACTATTGCATATCAGGTCCTTCCTTTTGGTTTGTGCAATGCTCCAACCACTTTCCAAAGAGCGGTATTGAGTATATTTTCTGAACTGGTTCATGATGCAGTAGAAATATACATGGATGATTTTACTCCTTATGGCTTTGACTTTCAGGAAGCTTTATCTAACCTAGGAAAAGTTCTAGATAAGTGTATTGAGATGAACCTGTCCCTCAGTCTGGAAAAATGTGAATTTTTGATGACTGAAGGGACCGTGCTAGGTCATGCAATATTTCAACAAGGACTGCAAGTGGTTCCAAAAAAATTGCCATCATCCTAAGGGTCCCACCTCCTCAAAAGGTGAGAGATGTCAGAAGCTTCCTAGGCTTAGCTGGATATTACAGGATATTCATTAAAGACTTCAGCAAGATAGCCTCTCCTTTGTTTGGTCTCCTAGGCAAAGATGTTGAGTTCATATGGTCGGAAAACTGTCAAGAAGCCCTAGATACCTTGAAGATCATGCTAGTGATTGCCCTAGTTCTTAGAGGCCCAAACTGGGCCCTACCCTTTCACATTCACGTAGATGCCTAGAAAAAAGCAATAGGAGCAGCCTTAGGACAAGTTGATGAAAAGTTACCTTATGCCATATACTTTATAAGCAAAAACTTGTCAAAGGCAGAGTTAAACTATACCGTGACTGAGAAGGAACTCCTAGCTGTCGTGCACTCCTTAAACAAATTCAGACATTATATCAGAGGCTATCAAACCATTATGCACACTGATCATGCTGTAATTAGATATTTAATGAACAAACCAGATGTAAATTCTAACATTATTAGATGGTTTCTTTTACTGCAGCAGTTTGATTTGACAATTATTGATAAGCCTGGTAAAGAGAATGTTGTTGCCAACTTTTTGTCTAGATTAAATTTGCCTATAGGTGAAGAAGGACTGGTGTGTTATACTCCTATACCAATAGGTGTCATATTTCACGATTGACTGGTTGAGCTCTGTAATATGTTCATCCCTTTCCTTGCTGCAAAGGGTTTCCATATTATCAAAAAATCAAAAAATCAAAAAATGTAAAAAATGTAACGAGGGTATGCCCTAAAAGAAAAATCAAAGGGTAAAAAGAATAAAACGGTAAAAAAAGTGAAAGAAATGAACCCCAAACAAGGAAAGACCAGGAAAGTGTGCAAGTCCAAAAAGCCACTACTTTTGTTTTTTTGTAATAAAGTATTATGTGCAGCTTGTTAATTTATGCCACAATTGATGAATGGCCAAACAGCTTAATCTTGGCCAATTCATGTTTGACTTTCCTGTTTTAGAGATAGAGAATAAAAATCTGACCAAACTGTTTAATCTTGGCAGATAAGTAGATAGGTAGAGAAGTAAAGGAGCTCAACAGTTTAATCTGAGCCCTTGGGAGTAATAAGTGCAGACTTAGGTAGGCTTACCATGCAAAGAAAAGAAAAGTTGATGAGGGTTTGCTAGTCTAAGTGCACCTAAGCAAAGAAGAAAAAATGCTAGGCAAAGTAGGCAGGGTAAGTAGATGGTGTTGCAGCAGGATACTTGTGATGGATCATCTCTTTCAATGTGTTAAATTTTACTTTTATCACAAGTGCCAATGGAAAACATTATACTTGGAGCAGCTCAAGCGAGGCAAGATTTCATAACTAACTCCCCTTCATACTTTTCCCTAAATCATTTACTAATCTCCCCCCCTCAAATATTAAGACCTGCTTAATGTCACTCACAAATCACTCATCACATTTCATAAACTCATTTCCTTAAGTAAATCCCTACTTTACTTTGGAAAATGCACAATATCACCTCGAAGCCCCTTTTGACATCCTAAGCCTAAGTTTAACTACAAAAGCCAATTGCTTTTTGCTTAGCACTTGTTTTCAATTCATTTTTTCATATTAACTTTAACACTATTATATAATTCCCATACACTTATTCCCAATCCCGTAATATGTATATATAATAAAAATCCCCAAATATTAATTTCTCGCCCCGGTTAAAATATAACCATAGTCACTATACTAATGAGGGTTAATAAGTTCATCTGGAGCTTGTTAAGAACCTCCCCTCGCGCTCAAAGGGATTAATTAACCTCTGGTTAATTAATAACCAAACCACCCCTCCAACCAATAAAAACAGCCCCGATGCATTGAAAACATTGTTTTATTATATATCGGCCCCACACATTAAACCTCTGCCATATTCCATGAGCGTTCACCATTCGATCCTTGCCCTCACATCCGACGGTCGACGATCATATCGCGACCCCCTCCATCGCCAAATGTTAACTCGCAGGAGGTTGGTGGTTTTGCAGCCGTACCAAGGACACGCGTCGCACTCCCACTATGATCACTCGCCTCCGGCCCGAAACTTCCCAGCCCCAAAAGCGGTGCGGGAAAAACGGCTTACCACTGCCCTCCGCTGACGTCAGATGTCCTTTGCTGACATCACCTGCCATGTCACCACCACGTCATCTGCCTCGTACTCCTGCTAACGTCATCCGCCCTTCAAACCAAAAATCCTGCCAAAACCTCATTTTGTCAATTAAAAGGGAAAAAATGTGTTTTTCAGTGTTATTCGTTGCATACAGCGCTCCAGGCATAATAATAAACTTTCAGGCCCAAGCCCAGTTTTCAACTGCCGCCCAAGCAGAAAGACTCCATCAATGAGCTCCTCCGCCTGTCAACCAACCCTCTAGTGTATGGTGTTCCTCCTCAAAATTATAGGTGCCTTTTTCAGCTATCTCCAACAATCGGCTATTAGTGCATCAAATACCAGGTCTTCTTGGCAATCTCCGCAGGAACTTAGCATACTAGCCACAGAAAGTTTAAAGGAAAGGAATTGCAAGGCGCAGAACAACCTTAACATCCCACCAACATGTGTTTTATCCATAGTTGCGCTGTTACCATTGGAAAAGGGGAAATTTTGGGCCAAATATCAGACAACGATGAACAGGGTTCAAGACAAGTCAAAGAGTATCAGTTCAACATTAAAGTGTATCAGATCAGTAATAAAGAGTGTCAGAGCAGAATTAAAAGTGGCAGATCAGAATTAAAGATCACAGTTAAGACAGGGAGTTGGTGCAAAGCTACTACAGAAGACAGATGCAAGCCAAACCCTAAAGGCCTGCCTCTAGCACAACATCAGATATCTTTTCCTAGTTGTTTCTATCTTCACTTGTAAACTATTTTAGGTTAAAACTAGATATTGTCTCACAGCTGTTATGAGATATATGTTGTACATATTTTGTTGTATATATACCCCATCCATGAGAGTATTGGGTGTGGTCTGTGGTGTGTGGATTTCCTAGACTCTGCTGTAATATTGTACTTTTGGAATAAAGAGCTGTTGGAATCAAACTGTTGCATGGCCTACTGGATGAAGAATTGAACCAGCGGACTTGTCACAGAATTCTTGAATCAACCACTGGATCGATAAGTGTTGGAAATAATACTGAGAGGGGGGGTGAATCAGTATTATCAGAAAAACTTTTTCAATTTCATGCTCAGAAACATATACGCTACTTCAGTTAAGTGAAACAGCGTGTACACGCTACTGTGTCTAAAGCAACCAGCGTATAACCAGAAATCTTATGATTCAGTTAGCTTATCTTCAGTAAATGCATCAGGACATTATTAACCATATTAATAGTAAAACAGGTGTAGTATAACAGAACAAATCATCACACAAAAACCACACACATGAACACCATGATATAAGGTGGAAACCCAATGTGGGTGAAAACCACCTGCTGCAAGTCATCTCTATCTTTTTTTAATAAGAAACTTCAGTTTACAATCTTTTGTACTGGTGAAGCCTTATACCAGTACGCAGGCTACAACCTGCAGAAGTCTTCAACCTTCTCTCGTTCTCCAGACTCTCCTGGAAGGGAGCTCCAACCCCCTTTGCTCTTGTACTAGCTAAGATACTAGTACGTAGGTGATGGCCTACAATCTTCTTTCCTTCAGGTACCACTTTTCATACATTTTCAGACTGGATATTCCTGAAGCACAACATTACAATCTGAAGACCACAATTCATCCACTTTTCATAACAGATCATTGAAGCACAAAACAACCAATACTAGCATCATCAATCTTTGAATCACTGAACCACTGAAACCCTGTCAACACCCAGTCACCAGAACACAGAGCAGACTACAGAACTCTGCAATACCAGTCAGACCCAACTGCAACCCCAAAAATTAAGTTTCAAGAGATACACGCTACTTCAATGAAATCAACCCGCGTATACATGCGCTTTTACTGAAGACAACCTGCGTACAGATCTAAAAATGATTTCTCATACCTTGCAGCTGTACCAGACATCAGTCATACTCAGAAAAAATACGCATAATCAACCATATAACGATAGTTCATTTCAAACCATTTGATCCCGATCTATCCTTAGATCTAGTCTTCCATCAACCGGTGTGATCTCTCCTTAGCTTAGATCAAGCAACCCAGAACCTGCATACTAGATTTCTTTCTTTAACAGATATTCAAGACCTTTTCAATACCATTGACTAATGATCTTCTCCTCCTTATATAGCCTTAGGCCTTGCTCAATACCACGGGCCAAAACCATAGAAATCCAATACCATCAACTTCGAAACTAGGGATCAACACGTCTGTCGAGATACCTTGGTCCAAAGACATAGGCTCAAGTACCGAGGACTAACTATCACGGACCAAAGGGAAGCTTCTCGACATGTACGCTCTTTTCTGTTCATGAAACTGCGTGTATACGCGACTTCTTATATAGAGAGACAACGTATCCACGACTTAGTATATAGTGTGCCCGCGTGTATATGCAACTTGAGCTGACTGAACTTGCGTATATGAAATTTCTCTTCATTCTTGTAATCTGGACTGAGATCTGTCATCAAAGAGAGTTGCCATCAAGGACAACACCTGTACGTAGCGCCACACCTGTGCCAAAATGCCAACAATCTCCCCCTTTGGACTTGATGGAAACCCCAAGATCCTTAGAATCATTCTCCCCCTTTGTCATCAAGGGCAAAGGGCTGTGCTCCCCCTGAGTACATGCTGATATCTCTGCTCTGCTGTGCTGAACATTCTCCCCCTGACTGTAGGCAAGATCTGCAAAAGATGTTCTTCAAAAAGAACCAAGACTTATATATCATAAAGGACCTTCCTATCACCAAAAGACTCAATACATACATCCATACTCCCAACCAAGAGGGGATACACAAGAAATTTACATATAACAACCAATTACATTACATCATTCATCCCAAGCATAGTGGGGAAACCAACATAGGCCGTTACATGACCTTGACACCATAAAAGAGATATCACAAAAGAGATACATGACATAGAGACGAAAAATCTAGACCAAGACTTATGAAAGTCACCAACAACATCTGATAATCATCTTTTAGATCAGCAACCAAGATTTCCTTCTGTGCTCCTGAAACCAACAACAATTGTGAACTAGAACCAAAAGCATCTAAATGCCAACAATGCTTTATTAGACTTTAAGCTGCTCCCCCTGAAACTGTGCCTGCTGCACCCCCTGAAACTGTGCCTGAAGGATTCTGGCATACCCATCTCAGACCTTCTCCAACCAGAGTCTGCCCTTGCTGTTCAGAACTCCATATACGCGACTTCACCTGCATAAATCAGCGTATATATGCGGATATCCCTTACGCAACTCGCGTATACCAACTTTTCTGTAGAACAGACAAGCTTCAATAGTAGGATGAAGCATCAACTACTCCCAGCTTTTGTCTGAGATATTCAAAAGTTTCCCTGGGCAGTGGTTTTGTGAGAATATCAGCAATTTGTTCTTTAGAAGAAACATACTCCAACTTGATCTTTTGTTCAAGCACTTGTTCCCGGAGGAAGTGATACTTGATTGGTATGTGCTTGGTCTTTGAATGCAAGACTGGATTCTTTGAAATGCTGATTGCACTTGTATTATCACATAAGATAGAGACTGGTGGAGTGCAAGTGATTTGAAAATCCTGCAAGGTCTGCATCATCCAAAGAAGTTGTGTGCAACAAGATGCCGCAGCCACATATTCTGCTTCAGCTGTAGATAAGGCAATCAAACTCTGTTTCTTGCTGAACCAAGATACTAATCTGGAACCCATGAAGAAAGCACCACCACTTGTGCTTTTCCTGTCATCCACACTTCCGGCCCAATCTGCATCAGTGTAAGCATGAAGAGTGAGATCCGTATCTCTAGGATACCATAAGCCATAGTTTTTAGTCCCTTGAAGATACTTGAAGATTCTTTTGACTGCCTGAAGATGAGTTTCCTTTGGGTTGGCTTGAAATCTTCCAACAATTCCTACTGCATGCATAATATCTGGTCGGGTACCTGTCAAATAAAGCAAACTCCCAATCATGGATCTATAAGTTGGTTGATGAACTGCTGCTGATTCATCATTTGCACTGAGGCTGCATCCTGTAACCATGGGGGTACATACTGGTTTTGAATCTTCCATGCCATACTTCTTCAAGATCTACTTGAGGAACTTGGTTTGAGACAAGAAGATACCTCCTTCATTTTGTTGGATTTGCAATCCAAGAAAGTATGTCAATTCTCCAAGTAATGACATTTCGAATTCTTTCTGCACAACCAAGGCAAATTTTTGACTCATAGTCTCTTCATTGCTGCCAAAGATAATATCATCTACATACACAACAAGTATTAGCAATTTTTTATTTTCAACTTTTATATAGAGATTGCTATCTGCTGATCCTTTTGAAAAACCTTGTTGGTGAAGATATTTGTCCAAACGATAGTACCAAGCCCTTGGAGCTTGTTTGAGACCATAGAGAGCATTTTTCAATCTGCATACAAGGTTTGGATCATTCCCAAGAATGAAACCATCTGGCTGCTCAATATATACTTCTTCTTCTAAATCTCCATTCAGAAAGGCTGATTTCACGTCCATTTGAAATACTTTGAAGTTTTGAAAACTTGAGAGAGCAAGGAACATTCAGATGGCCTCAAGTCTTGCAACAGGAGCAAAGGTCTCTTCAAAATCTATCCCTTCTTGCTGCGCATACCCTTTACAAACAAGTCTGGTCTTGTTTCTAATTACTTCTCCATTTTCATTCAATTTATTTTTGAAGACCCATTTTGTCCCTATGACATTCTTATCTTTTGGTCTAGGAACCAATTCCCAAGTGTTGTTCTTTTCGATCTGCTCAAGTTCTTCATCCATTGCTTTGATCCAACATTCATCTTTGCATGCCTCTTTCACATTTTGTGGTTCAGTGGAAGAGAGTAATGCCAAATAGCTTGAAGCTTCTGCAATTGTTCTTCTTGTTTGTACTCCTGCTTCTTTCTGCCCCACAATCTGAGATTCTGGATGATTCTTTTGAACATATCTGGATGGAGTCTTCTCTTCTATTCTTGTCTGCTCTTCTGGTTCTTCTTGAGGTTCTTCTTCTTCATCATTCTGTCTTTGAGGGTAGCCTTCATCTTCTTCAATGTCTTCATGATGAACTTGCCTAGGAATGTATCCCTTCTCATCAACCACTACATCAATGCTGTCAACAATTCTGCCAAGTCTTTTATTGTAGCACTTGTATGCTTTGCTATGTGGAGAATAACCAAGAAGAATGCCTTCATCTGCTCTTGGTTCAAGTTTGCCAAGTTGCTCATCAGTATTCTTAATATAACATTTGCTCCCAAAGATTTTGAAGTGTTTCACCGAAGGAGTCTTACCACACCATAGCTCATGAGGGGTTTGAGTGCTGTTTACTCAGACATTTGTTTTGTTGAGAATAATGACCGCAGCATGTGCAGATTCACCCCAGAAAGTTGCGGGAGTACCAGATTCATCAAGCATAGCACGAGCCATTTGTTGGATTGTTCTGTTCATTCTTTCCACAACTCCATTTTGCTGAGGAGTTCTAGCTGTAGAGAATTCTCTTCTTATCCCATGTTCTTCACAAAAATCCAAAAATTCATTCGAGGTAAACTCCCCACCTCTGTCAGATCTGAGGCACTTAATTTTGTGTCCTGATTCATTTTCAGCCAATGCTTTGAAGGATTTGAATTTTTCGAATGCTTCATCTTTGTGCTTCATAAGTCCTAACCAGACAAACCTGGAGAAATCGTCAATGAATAATATCAAATATTCTTCTCCTCGAGGTGTTCTTTTTCTGAATGGACCACATGTATCTGTATGTACTAGCTCAAGAGGCATGCTAGCTGATCCTTCCTTCTCAGGAAAATTAGTTCTGGTTTGCTTTCCAAACTGACATGATTTGCATATGGTGTTGTCTGGAATTTTGATATCTGGAAGATCACGAACTGCCTGATATTTGCATGCTTTCCTTATTTGTGGAAAGCTTAGATGCCCTAACCTCCGATGCCATAGCCAGTGTTCATCATCCTTGCTCAAATAGCATTGTTGTTGTCTTTCTTCAAATATGTATAGATTATTTGGAGTTCTTCTTCCTTTGATCACTATTTTACCTGTATCAAGATCACGAACACAACATCCATTTGATCTAAATATTACCTCTGTTCCTTGATCTCACATCTGACTGACACTCAGAAGATTATGCTTCAATCCATCAACATACAAAACATTTCCTGCTTTGACCTTCTCTTTCAACAGAGCCACGCCTTTTCCTTTTATGGCTGCAGAGATATCGTTTCCAAAAGAAACTTTCTTTCCCTTTTCTAATGCGGTATATGATTCAAGTTTTTCTTTGTCCCCTGTCATATGCTTCGAACATCCGCTGTCAATGTACCATAGACTCTCTTGACCTTCTGCATAAAAGGCTATCCCACATCTTTCTGGTTGCGGTTCCTTTATTCTCCATGTTCTGACATTTGAGGTTTGTTCCTTCTGAGTTGTCTTCCAGAACCTGCTCCTGCATTCAGAGTCTTCATGACCAAAGTTATTACAAATAGAGCATTCAACTTCATTTTCAAGAACCGAAAAGTTGTTATAAGTCCTTTTCATGGTTCCAGTCATACTCCTTTGCTTTTGAGCTTCTCTAGTCATGATTGTCTTGTAGGCAACACATTGAGCTGCTTTGTGACCGAAGTTATGGCAAGAAAAACATTGGCCATTAAAGAAACTTCTGCGATAATCAGATCTATCATCCAACCAATTGTAGCTTCTATTCGCATTCATTCTTTGGGCAAATTGGGAAGATTTTACCTGTGGCTGATTGTAGCTTCTGTTTGTCCTTAAGGCAGCTTGTCCCCGAATTTCTTGATAGTCTTTATTTTTTCTTGAGGTAAATTGTCCCTAATTCACCTGATGACTTTTATTTGGCCTTTGCTCGCTTCTCCTTGCTGCATCAAGATAACTTTTAGAGGTAGAGGCTTGAGATGTTTCTCCATTATATCCCAGACCTGTCTTGATCAGAGGAGATCGCTGCACATTGATAATCTCATCCAAGGTTTCAGATCATTTAACAAATTTAAGATTAATTGCTTTTGTTTTCTCAATCTCTTTTCTAAGACAAACAATCTCACATTCCAATTTTTCAAGATGTTTTTCCTTTTCAGCCAGATGACGTTGTAGAGAATCAATAATAACACTTTTCTCTTCTAAGCAAACTTTGAGATTGTTCATTTCTTCATAAAAGCCTTCTACATCTATAGCATCCATGTAGTCATCATCTTCAAAAGCCATTAAAATTTTATATCTATTACCTTGTTCATCTTCGTCACTATTTGAAAGACCATCACTATCTTCATGAGTGTAATAGCTTTTCTTCTTTTCATTCTGTTTCTTGTTCCATTTAACAGGTTCCTTTCCCTTGACATTCTTATCTTTGTGAGGACATCTGGCAGCATAATGACCTACTCTTCCACAAGCAAAGCATTTAAAAGGTAACTTACCTCTGAACCTTCCAGAACCCCTTTGAAGATTTCTGACAAAATTTGATTCTTCTTCTTCATATTCTAGCACGTGACTTGCTTCATAATAATCTTCTTTGCCTGAAGCCTTGAAAGTAGCTTCTCTTCTGTCTGATGGACCTCCCTTTCTCATTTCATAAGCAGTTAGAATTCCATGAAGCTGAGACATAGTAAGAATTCGTAGATTTTCCTTTTCTTCTATTGCAGACACTTTAGATTCAAATTTGGGGGACAATGATCTTAGAACCTTTTCAACCACAATAGCCTCTTTTATTTCTTCACCCAAGTTTTTCATGCAATTAACAATCTCATCTACCCTAAGAAAATAGTTAGCCACACTTTCATCATTATACATTCTGAGAGTCTCATACTTAGTCCTGAGAGTTTGAAGTTTAGCACGCTTTACCTGTTCGTCTCCTTCATAGCTCGTGACAATTTTGTCCCATATTTCTTTTGCAAATTTATAGTGCATTACTTTCATGAATTTTGATTGGGATATACATCCCAATAGAGTACTGACTGCTTTTGCATTTGTTTCATATTTCTTTTTCTCGTCTGAATCTGTAGGAGTAGCTGAAGGAAAAGTGTAGCTTGTCTCTACGATGTCCCAAACTTCTGTACCAAGAGATTGAAGATAGGCAGTAACTCTTACCTTCCAATAACTGAAGTTTGTCCCATCAAAAACCGGTGGTCTGATTGATGCTTCTCTCTCGTAGTTGCTCATGATGAACGATCCACCTTCAAGCGATCAAGCTTCTCTAAAGGACCTGCTCTGGTACCAATTGTTGGAAATAATACTGAGAGGGGGGGTGAATCAGTATTATCGGAAAAACTTTTTTAGTTTCATGCTCAGAAACATATACGCTACTTCAGTTAAGTGAAACAGTGTGTACACGCTACTGTGTCTAAAGCAACCAGCGTATAACCAGAAATCTTATGATTCAGTTAGCTTATCTTCAGTAAATGCATCAGGACATTATTAACCATATTAATAGTAAAACAGGTGCAGTATAGCAGAACAAATCATCACACAAAAACCACACACATGAACACCATGATATAAGGTGGAAACCCAATGTGGGTGAAAACCACCTGCTGCAAGTCGTCTCTATCTTTCTTTAATAAGAAACTTTAGTTTACAATCTTTTGTACTGGTGCAGCCTTATACCAGTACGCAGGCTACAACCTGCAGAAGGCTTCAACCTTCTCTCGTTCTCTAGACTCTCCTGGAAGGGAGATCCAACACCCTTTGCTCTTGTACTAGCTAAGATACTAGTACGTAGGTGCTGGCCTACAATCTTCTTTCCTTCAGGTACCACTTTTCATACATTTTCAGACTGGATATTCCTGAAGCACAACATTACAATCTAAAGACCACAATTCATCCACTTTTCATAACAGATCATTGAAGCACAAAACAACCAATACTAGCATCATCAATCTTTGAATCACTGAACCACTGAAAACCTGTCAACACCCAGTCACCAGAACACAGAGCAGACTACAGAACTCTGCAATACTAGTCAGACCCAACTGCAACCCCAAAAATTAAGTTTCAAGAGATACACGCTACTTCAATGAAATCAACCCGCGTATACACGCGCTTTTACCGAAGACAACCTGCGTACAGATCTGAAAATAATTTCTCATACCTTGCAGCTGTACCAGACATCAGTCATACTCAGAAAAAATACGCATAATCAACCATATAACGATAGTTCATTTCAGACCATTTGATCCCGATCTATCCTTAGATCTAGTCTTCCATCAACCGGTGTGATCTCTCCTTAGCTTAGATCAAGAAACCCAGAACTTGCATACTAGATTTCTTTCTTTAACAGATATTCAAGACCTTTTCAATACCATTTCCTAATGATCTTCTTCTCCTTATATAGCCTTAGGCCTTGCTCAATACCACGGGCCAAAACCATAGAAATCCAATACCATCAACTTCAAAACTAGAGATCAACACGTCTGTCGAGATACCTTGGTCCAAAGACATAGGCTCAAGTACCGAGGACTAACTACCATGGACCAAAGGGAAGCTTCTCGACATGTACGCTCTTTTCTGTTCATGAAACTGTGTGTATACGCGACTTCGTATATAGAGAGACTGTGTATCCGCGACTTAGTATATAGTGTACCCGCGTGTATACGCAACTTGAGCTGACTGAACTTGCGTATATGAAATTTCTCTTCATTCTTGTAATCTGGACTGAGATCTGTCATCAAAGAGAGTTTCCATCAAGGACAACACCTGTACGTAGCACCACACCTGTGCCAAAATGCCAACAATAAGTCCTCTATATCTTGTGTTTACAGTTTTCTTGTTTATTATATAACCTGTGTTTCATAATCTGAATGATAAAGAAAAGGATTAATTTCAGAATTTGTTTGATTGCACTCTGTTTTCAGTCTTTATTATTCTCTGTGTTTTCTTCAGAATTAGAATAAACAGTGAACTCTTAATTGCTCCTGTTTCCTGATTCTTTCATGTTGATTATTTGCTAAAGAATTCTTAACTGCTCCTTATCAGTAATCATCCATTTTCCCTCTTTCAATATGCTGAAGGATTCTTAACTGCCCTTCACCCAGTTGAGCCCATTCCATCTGTTTTCCAGTCTCTATTTGTTCCCTGTTTAACTACCTTGCTCTATGAAGCCATCCTCTGTTAAGAAACCAAATCTAGAGAGCCTTATTCTTTGACTCCATCATGCCTAATGGACTGAACTATTATGTTTTACCTCTCTGTTCTATCGAATCTCACCACCTAAAGCCAAAACAAAACCCTTGAACTTCATAACTAGCCTAATACCTTTAAAAACAAAGCTAAATCATAAAGAGAGAGCCCTCTCTAATTACAGATTGGCTAGATTCTGTATCTAAAAAATTGGTCTGTGGTTACCTCGGCATCCTTCCCTTTACTTACAACTTTGGGGAAAACCTGAGTGATAACATGGTGGATGACCAAATGCCATATGAACACCTATTTTCTATATCAGTACTCTCTCCATGGTTCGCTGATATAGCAAACTACTTGGTTTCAGCACAGTTCCCACCACACCTATCCTCAAAAGAGAAGAGCAAGATAGTAAGGAAAAGTGCCCCTTTCACTTGGATTGGAGGAAATCTCTTCAAACTTGGCCTAGATCAGATCTTGAGAAGATGTGTCAGGGAGGAGGAAGTCTTTGACATCCTCCTGACCTGTCATGATGGGCCTTGTGGAGGTCATTTTGCAGCAAAAAGAACCACCTTCAAGATATTGCAAGTAGGCTACTACTGGCCCACTCTTCATCAGGATGTGAGGAGATACACGAGCCATTGTGATCGGTGTCAGAGGATGGGGAAATCCACTCCAAAGGATGAAATGCACATGCAACCTCAAGTGACCTTTAAGCCATTTGAGAAGTGGGGCATGGACTTTGTGGGGCCTATAAACCCCCCTTCAAAGCAGAAGCAATACATCATTATGTGCACCAACTACCTGACAAAGTGGGCAGAGACAAAAGCAATCAAAACAACGACAACAGAAAAAGTAGCCGAGTTTTTGAGGGAAAATATATTCTACAAGCTCGGGTATCTGAGAGAGTTGGTCACAGACCATGGCAGCCAGTTCACTTCTAACCTAATTGAAGACCTACTCACACATCATAAGATCAAGCACATGACTTCCACCCCTTACCATCCACAAGCAAATGGGAAAGTGGAGGTCACTAACAGAGCATTGGAAGGGATCCTAGTTAAGGTATTGAGCAGCATCAGAAAAGACTAGGTGGACAGATTAGTTGAGGCCACTTGGGCCTACAACACAACATGGAAGACCACCACCGGGTTCACACCCTATGAACTGGTCTATGGGAAGAAGGCTTTGCTGTTAATAGAGTTTGAATTCAATACCCTAAGGATGGTAGCTCAGCTGGACCTAGACCTCAGCCATGCACAGAAGGAGAGATTACTTTAGCTCAATGGATTGGATGAATACAGATTGCAAGCCCTTCTCCATACAAAGGTAGTTCAGCTTCAGAGAAAGATATGGCATGACAGAAATATCAGGGAGAAGCAATTCCAAGAGGGAGATTGGGCACTACTCTATGATTCAAGATACAAGGATTTCAAAGGCAAGCTGAGGACAAGATGGTTGGGACCCTACACTATGGAGAAATGCAATGACAATGGTTCAGTTCTGATCAGAACCATTGATGATGAAGCCATCCCCATGCTTGTCAATGGACATCAGTTGAAAGTCTACAAGAAACCCCTCTCCAAGCGAGAGTTTATTGAAGATTTGAATAAAAAATTGATGGTAGTGGAGCATGTCTTAGCTTCCACTTCACCCACTGACTAAAGGAAAAAAGAAAAAATAAGGACTCAAAGTGAAAACCTCCATGAGGCGCTTGAGTCCCATCATTGGGTTGAAAACCTCTTCTAAGGTGGCCCAGTGATGTAAAAAAAAGAAAAAAAAATGAAAAAGGAAAATAATAAGATCCCTGGGTGAAAAAAACTCTTGGAGGCACCCAGGGTAGGCAATTAAGGTGAAAACCTCTCTGAGGCACCCTAGTTGTTTTCCAAAAAAAAAAGAGAAAGAAAAAATGAATTTTTATTGCATTGCAGGTTTGCAGGAGGACTATAGTGAGCAGAAGAAGGTGCAAAGGGGACCCTGACATTCATACTAGCATCCATCTCATCTTCTGCACACCTTCCTCCATCATTTTTGGCATCTCTTTCACCCCACTGTACCTCTTTTCCCAAAACTGTGTTTTCTACAGGAGGCTCTATGTTTTCTACAGGAGGCTCCTGTAGGAATTACAAAGAGCCAAAAGTGTTTATAGGAGGCAGGCTGAGGGACAAGAAAAACTTCATGAGGAACCTATAATCCCTCTTACCATCTTCAAATATCCTTGCCATCATTTCCAAGCCTGCATCACACTCCAAGCATCATTATTATTTTTTTCCTTTCCAAAAAAAAACACAGAAAAACAATTTTTCAGTTTTGAAAAAAAAAAAAAAATGAAAATAGGAGAAAGCACCATCAACTTCACCTAAAGCTTACCTGCTATCCCTCCATCTTTATCTCCACCTCTGGCATCATTCTCGAGCTCCAAGAAAGGGAAATAGTTGAAGTTTCAAAGGGAGAAGCAACTACATGAGCTCCTGTACGAATTCCTGTAGCAGCTGATCCCATAGAAGTCCAACACCAACAACAAGAGAGTGCACATCTGTAGGTTGAAAAGGCACATGCAGCTCAGCTCTAACAAAATAAGAACTTGCAAAAACACAACAACACCTTAGCAAGTAGACACGTCATGCATGAAGGAAAATGAAGGGATGCAGCAACACCTCATAGTCGATGGCAGCAAATACACTCGAATCACAAGTAAGTAACTAAGTCACTCCTCTATTTGCATCCGTGTAATTAGAAATCATATGAAGGCAATGAGATTGTTGAAATCAAAAGAGGAAAAGGTGGCCAGTTAACTTGGCCACCTTCATTTAGTTGACTCCACTTAACTGAGATGTCACCCACACGTGCGCATAGTCAACTCAAGCAAAAGATGCCAAGGACAGGTAGTGGGAGGAAGAGTTAACTCCGATGTAATAATGAGGGATGATTACGAGGTGGGGCCATGATGGCCAAGCAGGTGGGGACCAATAGTCCTAATTTGGGCAACGTACAACTTGCCAGCTCAACACTCATAACCGAAAATATCCATAAAGGGTAATGAGCACTCCTCCCTGCGCATTCTCACCACCTTTTTTTCATTTCCTCCTCATAACTCAACCACAAAATACTCTTCTTGTGCCCCCACAGCCTCGTAATGATCACCGTCCATCGATTTCCTCCATATTCCATTTTCTACAGGAGCACCTACAAGAAATCTACAAGAGGGACAACGGGCTTCTACAGGAGGGGCAGTGAGTCATTTTGAAGGGAGAAAATGTGATTCTTGGCACGAATCTTAGTCTAAAGAGGTAGGGTTCATGAATTCCCTCTGATTATATATCAAAATGTGAAAGAGTGGTCTCAAATTGGAAGTAAAACAAGTCTTTAAGAGGGTAGAAATACATAGAAAATTTTCTGTTTAAAAAAAAAAAAAAACACAGTCTCCTTTGTTTTTCTATTTCACTCAAAATTCTTTGTCTCCACCTCCATATTTGGTTTTTCAAAAGAAGTACAGGCAGTATGATAGGGGGGTTTATGAGAAAAGAGCCCACTAACTCCACTAGACTCCATGCACATCCTCAAGTGGTGGACATATTTACAAGGGAAAACTGGATGAATTTCTTTGAGAAGTTTAGAGGGTTTGATGATGAAATTGCCCAAGAATTTTCTCTCTCTCTAGTCCCTCACACAAGAACTCATGCTACTGTAACCATTAGAGGCCTCTCCATTGAAATAACCCTTGAATTCATCAGTAGGGTCACTACCCTTCCTCTTGGGCTGCCTTGGAGTAAAGATGAGAAACCAATTGGCCAGGCTGCCAAGAAGAAATTTTTCCAATATAATGAAACCCCTGTTGAAGACAAGAATGGAATTAGGAGGGCTAGTATACCATATCCCTGGGCTGAGGTTAGCTACCAAGTGATCAAATACATTTCTTGTGAGGGGAGGCACAACATTGTTTATGGATATCATTTCAGAATGCTCGATGACTTGAGATATGGCATGGATGCCCCAGCACCTCAAAAGTTCAGTAACCTTACTTTCTCCTTTAGTCCATCATTGACTCCAATACCAATGTACAAGCGCTCCATGCAAAGGCTAAAGGTCAACTGGATTGGCCTCAAACTGAGTACTCCACTCATATTAGGCATGCTGGAAGGCAGAAGAGAAGAAGAAGAGGAGGAGCAGTGGAAGGACATAGACAGAAAGGTAGGATTTTATGGGGAACATTAGCAAACCACAACAGAAGCCTAAGATGCTAGGGAGGCCACCACGGCCATAAAAGCTGAAGAGATTGACTAGGTTACTTAGAGGATGAGCAACACCTTCAGTAGGGGGTGATGATGAGCCTCATAAATGGGTAATTATATGGGCTCATTTTACCTCCTAACCTAGTCAAATCAACCATTCTCTTAGCTTATTGTATGATTTTCTGATTATATTTATGCGTATAAGGTGAGTTGAGTTAGTTATGATGCCATATGGTCTAACATGTATTTAATGCAGAATATTGATGGATTTCGAGGTCAAAGTCAATTATCCAGTGGTCAAATTGCAACAATAACTCGAAGTAGACAGAGGAGAGGACTTATAGGAGGGAATCCCCCTCATTTATTACTCCTCACTTTGAATTCCCCTTCATTCAGCTCGGAGTACAAGCAGTCGAATCATGCACTAGAAGGCAGCCAAGCAAGTGGAGGATGACTGATAGTTATCTCGAGTTTTGGGAGCCAAGCCTCCCTAATTTTAAGGAAGATGTTGGTAGCTTCAGATGTATAAGTAGAGAGGCCTAGGGCCTCACTAGGGTCGGATTTTTTTCTTATGTAAACTCTGCTCAAATTTTGAGCTTATTATTTTGTGACAGCTTCATGTAATCTTGCTATTGTTTTGATAATGAAGATGGAATCCTTTTTGAGCTAGCATTGAATTACCTCAGAGGGGTGAAGCTCTTGGGTTAGGGCCCAATCCAAGAAGCCAAGATTCTCTTTGTATTTGTATGCTTTATTTCAGTTTGCAGATTAATTTGTTGTTAGATGTATTTCTCTTATGGTTAAGAATAGGTTGCTTTTGATGATTTTGTAGTTTGCTTCCATTTGTGCTTTCTGTAGTAGGTTAAGCAGCGATCAGAGAAGATTCAAAAAGGCTAGGAACAGTGCCTTGGCCTCTCTTCCTCCCTCTGGAACCATGATTTGAGGCAAAGACCTTCTTGCTGCCCCAAAAACACAGATTTTCCTCATTCCTAGGACTTTTAGTGTTTGCAACTCTTTAGTAGGTTGATAGTCCAATTTTGTTTTGCTTTAGATCTTCTTTATCATGTCCAATTCCTAATTTGCAATATTACTTTTTCATGCTTTCCTTTCCTACATCATTTCTCAGCATTTCCTTTCACACATATCATAGGTTAAGCCATTTTAATGCAAGACTTTGTTTTTCCTAGATGCACTCATTTCATTGGTTGCTTGATTTCCTTGGTTGACTGTTAGTTTCTATGCAGAAGATATCTGCCAGTATTAGGCCATCTCACCAGAAATCACACCCTCCATCTGATCCATGCCCTACAGGTCTCCCAAACCTCACCTCAATTCTTCCTTAGTTTCCTGAATTTTTCATAGAACTTCTTCCTCCCTCCTTGAGCAAACCCGATCATCTTTCTCTCTCCTGGTGATTCATGGTAGACCTTAGGCACCATAACACCTCATTCCAACCTTCATCCACCTTTTCCACCCACTCTCGCACCCTCAGAACAGTGAAAATTTCTCTCAGCCTCCTCCTGTAGGGCTCGTGTAGTTTCCCTATTTTCCTCCTGTAGTTTTCCTGTGTCCTCCTGTAGTTTTTTCTGTAGGCTTTATTTTGAAGTCCGAGTGTGGGAAAATCTGCTAGAAGGCCACCTAAGAACTTTGAGGACCCATCCAAACCATCCTACATCCTCCCAAGCTCCAAAACCGCCCTCTAACACCACCTGTTCGCTGCCAAACTTACACACAATAAATTAGATGCATGTTGAATTAACATAAAAAAACATAAAAATCAAAAAAATATGTTTTTTGCTTATTTACTTCCAAAAATAGCATGGTGAGATGTTGTTTACTTCCTTGAGTAGGTAATGGCATTTCTTTCATGGTTTTCATAGTGCTTTTGGCAAAAGTAGAATTAGCTTGTTAATTAGGGTTTACTAGGTTTTTCTTTACATTCCAGTCTTTCTCCTTTCTGCAATTAGAATAGCATCTATAGAGTAATCTTTCTTTCCTTTCATCATACATAGAGCTTATTCTTAAATCTATAGAAGTTGGCTTGAGCTCCTAGTGATCTTGCGTCGGCTGACCAAGTGACAACCTGCAGTGAGAACTAGTACTTGTGCATACAGCACCGACGCTTCCAAGTTTGTTTTGAACTATCGGGTTGATAAAAGTAAAGTTGGAAGCCCAGGAGTTGCAACATTCTTGCTGCAATACTGGTGCTCACCATGATGCATCTTCACTCATGTGTTCCCTTCCAATCCGTGTGTTATCACAGGTTTCCAAGGGGCACAGTCACCCCACTTTCCGCGTGTTAGAACCGTTCATGCACCTTCCTTGACTCGCCGCAGCTGTCACACCCTTGCTACCAACAGGGACATCTTACTTGCCTCTGTGCGAAACCATGGTCAAGGAGATACGGTATGACCCACTTATGGGTCTGCTACAGCAAATGGTCTGAGGTCTAATTGGGACTTCTTACCGGGGAGATCCCCTGACATGTTGGCAGGTCTAGCACTGTCAACAATAGTGTTGGTTATGCAGTCTCCATTAGCAGGAATTTTGGACCATATTAGTGTATGTTTTTTCAAACTCAACCTCATAAAGCCACTCTAAAATTATTGACTGAAGAGATTCCATTTATCAGCTTTATGTCCATCTAAATCTAGAAATCCCTCATTATTCCCACATTGCTGCCATAATTAATTGCGACCTAGAACTATTAGTAGCTACATATGCTAAGATTATAATATCTTGTTGCAACTTTTCACAGATACTAAATCAAATATTTTGACAATTTGTTCTAGCCATTACATCCCACCCAAGGCTCTATACTCAAATCAAATACTTCTCCCATTTCCAACTTTCCAACATAACCGATTCTCTGCAATGGGGAATGCCAAGACTAGTGCTTTCCAAATGATAGAAGCATTACATAGGTTTGATTGGAAATTTTATCCAACCTTCTATGGAAAGAGAAACAAGGTATTTTGTATGCATTACTTACTACTCAAACACTTCGAGTTTCATCATCCTCCATAGGCTATTTGTTCCAAGGGAGTTTGCCTCTTTCTCCTCCATCCTTCCTATCATATCTCATTTAAACCTATGATCACACACACACACACACACATAGTTTAAATAAGGACTTCTATTAGTTTTCAAGAAATTATGATATACAATGCAAAAATAGATGATTGAACACCATCTTACTTAGAAATTTAGACCACCAACATTCCTATGTACCTAAAGAACTCCAAATGCGTCAGAACAGAACACATTTGATAACAGAGAGCATCCAAGTATTCCCATTAGTCTCGTACATTCATAAGTCTACTTATTTGTTCATCTCTTGATGTGGTCTTCCAGGTCCATTACCTTATTCATCTCCTAGTGTGGTCTCACAGTGCTACTTCCATGGGAAGATTCTTAATCAAAGTTGATGCTCTTAGGGGTTTTAGTTACAATAGACTCATCCCTTGCAAAATATGTGTCTGAAATTAAGAAGACATGATATTTTTATTCACTTATCCTCCTATCTAGGAAATGTTCAAAGCATAGGATATAGTGGGTGACGTCACATAGCCATTGTTCTAGCTACTATTGCACATCATCCCCCAACCCACCTAGCCCTAAGTTGATTTGGTAGAACACTTCCACCTGATGTGAAAACCTTAATACCATTGCAAGGAACTTGGGTGATGTTTGCAGTCTGCTGTAATTTTCCCTTGAGGAAACAATGTTCAACTTTCACTATAAAGAGTCTATGTTGAATTTCCACTATGTCATTTTTATCAGTGGATATGGATGGGCAAGTAGGTTACTTGTTTCAGGGACTAGTTTTTGCAATTGAGTAATAAATATGAACTCATAGAGAGTAATATTCAACAAGAATAACACGTGGGGAAGGAATAGGAGTGAAATGTTGATCCAACCACCACACATGAATCTCTACCCCAACCATATTTTTGAGTGTATCTGTCGAAAGGCCACTTCCTAATGGTTGTTGTCGGTCGATAACTGTAACACAATTGAAATGATTTTGCATGATGGACGTAGTCTGTTGTATTCTTCCCACTTAATGAAAAAATATATTGAAGAGTATATACCAAAGGGCCTTTATATTCCCTTTTCACATTTTCCAACTAAGCATGTTAGTTAACTCTTCACAGCCATTGGTTCCTCCAACAGAATAATATATAAAAGCCTCGAGCAAAGGAACATTCAGTGAGAATAATGCTCGAGGAGGGATAAGGTGGTGATTTGTATATAAATTTTTCCATCAACCCTTTAGTGTGGAATCTTTAATGGATAGTCACCCTCAAAATCTAAATCCATGGGGACCAGTTCTCTACGAAACCTTCTTCCATCAAAATGGTGTTGGACCTCCATCTGGGAAGACTTAGGTACTACTAACTATACTTGAGGGAAATGTTCATCGCAATGTGGGCAAGTCATCTAACACACCTTAATGGATGGAAAAATAGGGAGACTAGAATTGGTTATGGATGTCTCTTCTTTAGTTTTCCCATGTCTTATCATGGTCATGGCATGATGTAATCATGGGAAAATTCACATTTTATCCTCATAGGGTTGTGTGCTCCCTTTAATGTTCTTAGTAAGGGGTGTAAAAACCTACTATGTCTCTTCCATATACTAAGACTTGCGAATGAATTCATGGAAGTGGAAGGATAAATTTTTGCCTCTACCACTATTTAGTCCTTATAAATCCTTTACCCAGATATAATTCCTTCATTCACTAGTAAATAAGCCTCCCAATTTTTATTTTTTTTTGTAACTTGCATCATGCTAAACCCACAAAGGATTATAAAAATAGCATAATCCTCATCATCCACACACAATTAATATGCTTTTTGTTAATCTTTTGGAAAAGGACAAGCCCCTAGAAGATAGCAGTAGGTTCAAGAATTTTGTTTGTTGTCCTCTATCATCCTTAAGATAAATTATGGTTGGAATTTCCAAATAGGTTGCAATTGGTGGCCCTGCCACCTGCAGGTGCTATCTTTCCCTTAGAAATTCCATCAAAAAGTAGTTCCTGAAGGGTATGGATAAAATTACTTCTAGGAGGGACATGGGAGATACAAATTTATGGGGCTTTGGAGCTAATATCACGTTTGCATGCTCCAAATTCCACAGACTTGTCTTTCCCCATTAAAAAATATTTTTTAACAACTTCCTCTGGAGGGACAGGGAATACCCAAAGCCCTAGGGCCTTGGAGCCAATCATGAATTTTAAGTCTTTAGAGAATATAGACCTATCTATTCCTTTTAAAATTAGATTTTAACAACTCTCTTAGAAGGGAAACTACTTGGGCTATGATTCTGTGAGTTGGTTCCATGTCATCAAAAATCAGTTTATTTCTAGCTTGTTAGGTTTTCCTTTGAGTACAACTAGTCAACAGTAATGCCAGGCCCATAAGAAAGTACTCTAGTCCGTGGTTTCCCTTACCTCATGCATGTCTGGATCCTCAAGAACTATTCTCCAAGCTTTGATAGTTAATGGACAATTTAAAAAAATGGCTAGAGTATTCATCATCAAATCCACACATAAAAAATTCCATGTAATTCCATGTAAGATTCAAGAAGAATGGAGCTTAAAGACATGATACTATGCAAAAGGATCGACTGTTGAATAATTCCAAAAAAAAAAAAAATCTCACCTCGAATCCTCCATATTAATGATGAATCTTACCAATATCGTTATATGTTGTTAGACATATTATGTAATGTCAAGTACATTTGAAGGCATAATACACTAAAAGAAAGAAATGAATTAAGAAGAAATATATTTGTAAAAGTCAAAATAGTTCACAAAAGACAAGATTCTAGATTGGAAATCTTCATCCCCATAAACAATTTCATTCCCATGAACAACTAGTTTCTTCATTATCCAAGCACACTTACAAGAAAATGAGAAAAAAAAAAAGCATAAATACGGTATTGCTAGACATTATCAAAATTTACAAGAAAAATATCATAGAATACCTGTTAGTGTCAAGACTTCATGATCGAAGCCAAAAAATCAAGAAATGATAAAAGAATCATTAATACACTATTTTCAAATGCAACAAGTGACTAAAAGGTATAGGGTTAGAATAGGTAAAATAACATCTCATAGCACAAAACCAAAACCAAGCCTTGTTGATCAAAGATAATGCATAAGAGGACATAGAAAAACAACCCAAAGAATTTTGGATAAAGGAGACTAAAGATAGCAAGAGTTCAAGCACATAATTATACTTTAAAGGGTAGAATTAATGTGATCACATTCCCCAGAATATATTTATAACAACATTGCATGCTACTTTTATATACTTTGAATACATGTTATAATAAACATAAAAAATAGTAAATATAAAAAAGGAAATGAAAATAAAAATTATGTCCTTTAAAATTGCTTACCTGTTAATTCTCTTCATAATATGCAAATGAAGCTCCCACAAATTATAATTATTGTAATTGTGGTAATTGTTGAAGAATTTATTGAACGGGTTGCAATTAAAGCAGATATTATTGAAAGGACTATGAAGAATGACCTTGGGAATGGAGAGAAGTAAGTTAAACTTGTGTTTGTCCAAGCTTCATGAAATTAGTCAGATGTTGATGGTATAGTCGTTGAAATTGTTGATGCTGAAGGGGTGGTGCAGATGGAGGTGGAGGTAGCAGAGTTTCCATAGAAGTTTGTACAGATTGTGTGATAGGAGGCATAGAAGAGAGTCTTTGCGATTGTTGCCTTTGTGAGAAAGGAATGTTTCTCGATGATGGTGTCAGGTGACATGAAGTCAAATCTCAGGGGGTTAGAGACAAGGGAATAACCCACATTGGCATGATATTTTGGTACCATTCCCATTGGCATTTTTGTACCTGATGACCTCGAGTCATTCACTTAAGTGACAGGGTGACTAGCAGAATGAGTTAAATTGAATGAAGATGACAAGCCAAAACTTGAATTGTTGTGGCCAAGAACATAAATTTGAAGTGTTCTCAGCCTTTATTGTGAAGTTGGGCTATCATTTTCATGTTTTAGTGAGGAGGTCGATCCATTATAGGTCAATGTCCTAATGCACCTTGACTACTTTGCGGCAAAGATGATGTCTCAGTAGAAATATCTTTGATATTTTTAGACACAATATATAATTGTAGAAGAGAATATGGATTGTGCTCTTTAGAATCCTACATTAAGAAAAATATAATTCTATCAGACATCCTTTACCTTTACATGCTAAGGAAATCATTAAAAGACCAAGAAGGAGAAAAAGGAAATGAGGAATATTTTTTCATCAAACTAATTAGATAAAAAAATACAACAAGGAGAAAGGAAGGCTACCGTTCTAGGAGGTCGTCTCTCCTCACTCATCATAGGGCTATCCATATGACACAAGCATCCATGCATATGCTAATCACTGTCAAGAAGAGCAGGTTCCAAATCCATTCTTTTCTCTCTCTCTAAGCTTGGGCACTTCTTTAGGTCACCAGGAAAATAATCATATTTCCTTGAGTTATCACTTCCTCTACCATTGTTCTCCAATATTGGGCTCATATCCTCTCAAATTATTCTTCTTCCTCTAAATTTCACCAGTTTCTAGACACCATTCTACTTCTTATTATATCAATTTCCTCAGGTAGTTGTACATGTGAAAGTAGTCCATGTGAATATATTTTTCCCCTATAATTTCCATAGGCATCAATTAGAGTACCATGTATTGGATGATGCCTCCAATCATAGCCATTCCTTAAACCATATGCTACACTCATATTATCAGTGTCAAGTTTCCTGAGGTAATATCCATCACCTTTCCCACCCATTATCCTTGTCTTCTTTCCTGCCATTCATCCTTCTAAAAATCCTTGATGGAGAAGGAGTCCTTCGAACTCCAATTCTTGATGATGCGAGAGGATCACTCTTGCCTACAACACTTGATAGAGAAGGATACCTTTCGATTCCAACTCTTGGTGAAGAGGAAACCCTTCCACCTCTTAACCTGGAGAGTAGAGGGGAAGGTTTTCCAACTCCCATCCTTGACAAGGGAGAGAGAGGCCTTCCAAGTCTAATGCTTGATTGAAAAACATTGAAATCATAATCATTATAGCTTGTAGTAGGATTCTATCCATATCCAAGCTCAAGAAAAGCATCTGCACTTTCTAGTTGATTGGCCTTCTAGTAATAAGAAATAATAGTGAGTGGTAATGTAGAAAGATATGAAACCTACAATCCAAAATCAGTCCTACATGCATAACATACAACATCCCACATGAGGTCATGATTTGATGGTGAGGATAGGGCATGTGGGGTCACCAAACAAGATTTGACTATCCAAGAGCATGATTATAGAGGTTGGAGCCACATATAAAGGAAATAGTACCTGAAATACTTTGACACAATATGAACCCCCTGTTGTAGTAACATAGCCATGCATGCAATTCAGAACAATATGAGAATAGGACATTTATTTTTGTAGGTTGGCTAAATGGAACTTTGTGATTTTCCATTCAAGGAACTGGACACATTTAGGGGAGCAAGTCAACTATAAGAAGTTATGATTTAAAAAATAATATACAACACCAAGCATCAGTGAAAAAACCAATTAAATGTGATGAGAACCACACAGAAAGCTAAAATGTTCAATAATCCAAATAACAATAATCAATTTTTTTATTTAAAAAGAATGATGAAGTCCATTGTATTAAAAGAAGCTAGCTAGACAGAATTCCCAATGAGTTTTCTAAAAAAATGCATACACATGAATGGTTTCCAAATAAATGTTCTCACAAACTCATACTTAACAAAGAAACACTCAATAACTTGAGAAATACTCAATAAAGACTATTTCCAGTGGTAAGCATCAAGAGCAAGTCTTAGGCAAGACTCATGAATCTTAGCTAGCTGGTGAGTTTCAAGAGAAATTCTTAGGCAAGACTCACGAACCCTAGCCAACTCAAACTACACTGTTCCAAATTTTTGTAAGCATCAGTTGCAAAAGCTAGGTCAGATTAAACAAGGTTAGAACTGTGAAAATATGTAAACACACTTTTATGTGTCACATATAGAGAGGTAATTTTCTATAGGACATGTACATGTTCATGATCGTATTAACCTAGCAAATAGAATCTTACATACATCTACATGATTGGTTACCATTAGGTGTAAACTTCAATCTATACACTATCTCAATAATTGGGCTACATATCATAGAAGAATATTGTACATACTTGAAATAAAATTTAACAATTGTTGGAGAAAATTATAAAGTACATTCTTAAACTAAAAGTATATGTTAACTAGAAGTCACCTACAAAGTCATATTTTCACTGTGTTGTTTATCTCAAAAAGAAGAATAACATGCATCTAATCTTTGGGAATCTTCATGCCACCTTTCTGGACTTTCATGTATAGATCTACCAAATCTCTCTAGTTTTGGACTTGATGAATCCTCATTTATTTCTGAATTTGACCCCTCTACCTACCATGTGGACCATGTACACATTTAACAGGAAAGTTAATTTTCTACACCTTAAAGAAATCAAATATGGGACTTTTTTGCATAAAAATGTACTAGAGAGCATAGAAAACATCAATAGTCCAAGTGTTCCAACCATAAACTCAATTTTGAAATTCTTATAAATGATGTTCTTCGATGCATCTTAAGGGGAAAACCTCTTACCATGCTTGATTGTTCAAACTATTTCCTAGCTTCCAAGTACTTTGGATTTACATGGATGTTGTAGCTCAGCCGTTGGGTCTGAGACTTAGGTTGTCTTGGAGATGTAGTCCCAGAGGATGGACTATCAGGAGGAATCTGGAGGTCTTCCTCGATTATCCAGATAGGTACATAATGAAATGCTCCTCCCCATGTATGGAAAAGATGTTGCATTGCACTATGGGAAGGTGGATGAGATCTAAGGTCTTGTAACATGATCGAGGTATATGTTTCCATCATAGCCCTTCATCTAGTGTAGTCATATCTTCTTCATATGATGCAAAAGGTCATCTATTGCTGAACATTATCAAGATGATTACAAAGGAAACCTATGCACTTGTGGACACACTCTTAGGTCATTATAGCCATTGTCTTGAAGTATTATTGAAGATCTATCTAAGAAAGGAATGCTTGTTTTGGGTTTTCCCCCTTGTGGGGTTTTTCCCTAGTCTTTGATCTAAACATCTATATCTCTTATTATGATTTGTTATCTTTGTTTTCTCCTTACTGTTATTGATTTATTTATGAAGTGAATTTGATGTTAGAGATGAATAAATTATATAAGATGCTCTAGCAACCTCACTTGTAATTAACTGGAATATCATTTATCTTAAGTAATACAAACCATCCTCATAAATTAGACTAACAGGGGAAAGAAATGCATGTATGAATGGATATATCAGTAACTAAATTATCAATAGACAATTGGTCACATAAATTGATGCAATTTGAAATATCATACTATATTATAATGACACGTTTTACAACTTTAATGGTTATGTCCCCCAAAATCAAACAATTACTTCATAAAATTTTAACTTGACAATTGAATAATGCAAGGAATTGAGGACTCAAAAATCAATTGAAAGAGAAAAATGTTGTATAATTGGTTACATAAGAAGGAATAATATAAGAGTTTACACCTTTGACTACTGATATACCCATTTTCATATTCTAGTCAAAGCTAATAAATAAAGGCTTCACAAGGTGTAAATATTTCTATGTTACATTTGCTTGTCACAACCATTCTCAGGACTTCTTTTCTTAACTTGAATCTTTCATCCGATCTGGTACCTGTTTGAGTTGGTAAGGGAACCTTCCATGAAGGGCTACAATAGTTTCAGGGTGGATGACAATTATGTCAAATACACTGCCTAGAAATATTACAAATTGACTTCAAAAGAGGATCACACAGAAGGCATCAGTGTAAGAGATGAAATGGGTTTGTGAAATACAACCTTGATATTTTCTAGGGACATTAATTTGTGTCTTATATTCTCTTAACATTGCCTCCATGAATAACTACAAATCCCTTGGTGATGAGGATTCCAAGAGCATTGCGAATCTGAAAGAATCCCAAAGGAAACCAATTAACCATGTGAGCATACCAGTGTAGCCAACCAATAAAGACAATCATTTCAACCACAACATACAAACAATCAATTATGTCAATCTGTATATGCAGCGATGATTGAATTGAAAATACACAAAGGGAATCCTTAGATCATGAAGACGAACTTTGACTAATCCCTAATTGCGCATCCCCTCCAAAAGTTGGCGGTTCATCCATATATCATAGGTCAGGATTTTAATGCAAACAAAAATCAGTACACTTCTAACTTATCTAGAGGAGTCAAGAATATGTCACCTCTGATGTTCGAGTAGATGGTCCTCCAACTTGAGCCTTTTCCATGAAAATATTTTTGAGTGTTGTAACTAGATTAGCCTGCCTTATTCTTTCATTGGAAGAAACTCCTGTTGTAATGAGATCCATGTCAATAGCCCCTATCACCATGACACACTGCATTCATTGAAATTATTGTTGTATAATATATACCTTAGACCTAGATTAAATGGATATAAAAAAAACAAAGGCATAGTTCCATCCATACGAGTGAGACTGGCATGTTTCAAGACTATATAATAAGAGACTTCTAAACCCAGGAAAATTGACCACCTTTTATCAATAAAGTTGTAGAATTTACTAGTAGCATGATCGACGATAGATTGTTTAAAGGAAACTTCAAGAAGTTTGAATGCTTCACCCACATCACACCTTTCAATATGCACAGGCCACCGCTATTAAGCATTATTTGTCTAATTCCAATTTTCATGGCCATATATATATATATATATATATATATATATATATATATATATATATATATATATATATAGATATATATATACATATGTGTATATATATATGTAGATATATATATATATATATATTTGTGTGTGTGTGTGTGTGTGTGTGTGTAGATATCTATATATATATGTGTGTGTGTGTGATTTTATAGTCCCTTTTGTAGTTTTATTTACTTGGGAAGATAGTTATATGCACAACTTCTATTCTAGATGAGGTTGGTTTCTTATCCACTCAGAGTATCAAATACGAGCATGTGATTCACTAATTCATATTAGGCTCGTAATTTGTCTAGGTGTTGTTGTGATAACCTGCAAATTTTATCAAGGGACCAAAATTGAATTAGCACAACATGTAGAATTTTATGTGTCTAAATATGATGTGGAAGAGAGAGAGAGAGAGAGAGAGAGAGAGAGAGAGAGAGAGAGAACATGTAGAATTTTATGTGTCTAAATATGATGTGGAAGAGAGAGAGAGAGAGAGAGAGAGAGAGAGAGAGAGAGAGAGAGAGAGAGAGAGAGAGAGAGAGAGAGAGAGATAAACCATTATGTTTGACTCTATTTTCAGTAAATATTTTGGACACATGTGCAACTAACCTTTTTACTGTTGCTAAGAAAGTTCCCCCTCCAGAGCATTTCAACATAAACATGGGTAAGATCCTCTGTAGCCTCATCAGATATCTTGGGATGTATGTGTGATCTTGGATAACTTATATATAAAGTTAGGGTTGATGCATCCAATGTGTATACTCTTAGGTCATGTAATGATAAATGATATAGTTGCAGTCATGTAAACTGGAATAATGTTCTTCAAGTACCATATGAATCCATCCCAAGCAATAGACATAATTCCATACCTCAGGCTCTTCATAATGCAATGCAGCAAAATGTCTTGCAAGGCACCAATGCGTTTTCTCATAGACTTTGTCAAGAGCCAAGTAAATCAAATCAAACTTTTAGGTGTAAACCCTTAATTTTGTGGATTTGAAAAGTGAGCAAACCCCATAAGGAATCATACCATATCCACAACACTCACTAAACTTTACATGGAGAGAAAGGTTGGAGGAAGTTGGATATTGTCAATGACTGAAAGTCTCAGATTGTAGCATGAACCACTAGGGTTGCATAAGCTAACACAGATTTTCTGGAATTAAGGGATGTTATGATCCCAACCTTGGAAAATTACACGATATGTTGTTCCATCACCTACCTCAAATAACATAACACATTAAGAAGTGATAAAAACGTGTATAAAATACAATAGAATGTGGGTAAGCTTGATCAAGTGAAAACCACCGAATGCACAATATTTAGTCAAGTGATTTGAAGAGGGAAATCGAACCTCATGTAGCATGCTTCAAGCATTATCTAATATCTTGTTAAACTCATATATGCAACAAATTACTCTCACTCAGTACTAGTGCTCCACTTTCCAATGCCTATTAAATTTGAAAACTAATCAATAATCCATAATTTCAATGGATGTGATAGTTCCATTCCTTCTTATTAAAAGATTCAATTATGCAACATCAAAGTCGTTAAACATTTCACTAGTTTCACAATCCTTTGACACATAAATAGTCAAACCAACTACAGAGCTTCCTCAACCACTTATGCACACACTGAAGTAGTTGAGACTTACTCTTACCTAGGTCCCCAACAAGGAAAATGTGGATGCCACCATGGAAAGCAAAAACTACGGCTAACTATAGTGACTTTCCCCCAAAAAGTTGTTTCCAACAATAATAGCCACTTCAAGGTTTGGATCACAGTACAGGTGTAATAAATTACTAGAAATGAAAGAGACAAAGGTTTCAGATAGTATTACCTAACATAAACCTTTTTTCACATCTTTCATCTCTGAGATACTTGGCGCCTATGACTTGGTTAAATTCTCATAGATATTAGGCTACCATGATAGCTCTTTGAACTTATCAACCTACAAATCGGATATACAAGATGTCATGATATCTCTTTCAACTTCTCAACCTAAAAATAAGAAATGCATGTTAGTGAATTCGGTAAATCCATTAGTTCAGCGAAAAGGTGAGGATAAGAGTAAATTTATACCTTGGCTTCATACTAAGAAGCTTAAATATCACCTTCTTGAAAAGAAGCAAAGCAATCACTAGTGGCATCATGCTCCATTGGATCTTCATCTTGCAGTTGTGTCTTGTCTTCCTTCTTTAAGTGAAGGGAGTTCATGTAAGTATACAAACAAAAACCATTTAAAGCTTTCATTTACAATGCATAGTAAGAACAAAAAATATTCAAGCACATGCAAAGCAACTTTGGGGCATGATTATACCTTAAAAGGGGATTTTACTATCCTCTAGTTTTGTCCTACTCTAACACTCATGGCCCCAAAGATTCCAGTTACTTGAAAAAGATTAACAAGTCATGATCAAAACACCTTTCACAAAAATATTTTTTCTACAAAAAACCATTTCTATAAATCATTGTCTACCTCAACTCTATTACCAAGTTTGGCAACATCCACTATATTTTCATGCATTAACAAGTTGACTGTATGTGGGGTTCCCCCTCTAGAATGGCATTAGGGGTTTCCTGCAACCTTATGATTTACTTGTCAACAAACATGACCCCAAAATAAATGAAAAGGAGAATGTTGTATTCAATAACTAGATTACTATTTAACTCAACTATATTGACAATTACCTGCATCTATTATGAACCAAAGTCATGGAGTTCATAGCAGCACATTCCAACCTTCCACATCGAGTAGGTTCGTCAATTCGACCTGGTAGTCAGGTTATGAGTAAAAACATAGGTTTCCAAATACATTTTTGAAACTCTTTTGAGACACAACCATTTTCATAGACAACAAGTAGCATTCACTAAGAGAGGTTGAGAACTATTTCCAATGGCATGAATAAATCATGAACATTGACACATCACTCCAAAATCAAATTATTTTCCCTTTAGTATAAACTCTATTTTATGTAAGAAACTGTATAATAATGAAGAAATTCAGGCTACAGTCAAAAGATATAACTACGAAACAAAATTATAGTTGTTTTAAAGCAGACAAATACCTCTATCAATGGGCACTAGTGGTGGAGCATAACCACAAACAAGGCTCCTAAAAAATGCCTCTTTGATTTTAGGAATTATTGAGTTGCATCATATAATCATCCCTATCATTGAAACCATTTTCTGAATATCTATATTTCAATGGAAACACAGGTTATTCTTAGTTTCTACCAAAAAGGGGCATTGAAACAAATGTCTAAAGAGATTAGATAACATAGAGAAAAAATGAACTGATCACCAAATCCTACCTGAGGGATTCAAATCTTGCATGTTAACTGTATATTTGAGATTAAATATTCTTTCCTAAACACAAAATAAGTTATGTAAATAAATATAAATTTTTTATACAATTTTATGGGGTGGTCAATTTGAAAGGACCATGCAAATGAAACCATAAGTTGAAAATGAGATATAGTTGACACATGAATCTTGAGAGGATTACAGTCTGCCTACCTATA
Source organism: Pinus tabuliformis (assembly GCA_031772625.1). Lineage (NCBI taxonomy): Eukaryota > Viridiplantae > Streptophyta > Pinopsida > Pinales > Pinaceae > Pinus > Pinus tabuliformis. The sequence goes on along the minus strand of CM062819.1, from coordinate 102,589,068 downwards.
TGTGCTTCTCCCACAAACGTTTAAGGCGAATAGAAACATGTATCAAAGCTATCTAAAAACTAGCAATAACTTCTAGGGGGTATTTAATCATCTTCCCATAAATGTCGTCATCATAATACAAGATGTTCATTTCATCAACGTCTAAAGAATCACCTTCTACTTCCATTGTCTGCAAGGCTCATCATCTAACTGCAGTCAACATAAAATATAAGGTATCCAACCAAAGAATATACTACATGTAAAACATGTTAATAAGTGGAGAATGATTAAAAATAAAAGAACAAACAAACATGACATGCTCTAAAATCCACATGTATTTTCCCTCAGGATCTGAAGGATCATACTATGTAATATTTAAGAAAATGTTGAACTACTTGATTAACATCTTGAACATTAATGTTACTCCCCCAAACAAGTATAAGAGGGTTCCCACCAAGATCACCCTCAGAATATTGATGAATCTACATATACCAACCAAGAAGGTTTACTATGTAGTTAACATTGTGTCTACCTTAGGGAAAACAATGATCATCTAAATTGACAATAATATACAAAAGATGCGTCCCTATTCGTAATTGTCAACAAGTTACCTCCCTATTCGTAATGCTAGTTGGAATCAATGTTCAATAAATTGACTTGTGAATATGTAATCTTGTGAAAGTATAGAATATTATTGACCAAATATTATCATAAATTTGTTGTTTCATGCCAAAAATTGGGGTTCATGACTTAGATACCAGGACACCAAACACAACATCACAAAATTTTTGTTTAATGCAAGAATGTGAAAGAAGACAACTATATTTATTAACACTTCTCCCTAAGATTGAATTTTAGACTCTATATTAATAAAATGTACTAGAGTAAGGTCATGGCCTTCAACTTCTCTATGACTATTCAAAGGTATTACAACTTGAACTCCAAGAAGCCTCAATTCAAGGAATTTTTCCAAACAACTTGCTTGGAGCCCAAACAACTTCCTTGCTCCAAACAATTTTTCATAAGACACATAAAAGAAATAAAAGGATCCATGGTGTGATGGTGAAGACCTCATCCTACACTCTTAATGAGAGGAGAAAATCTATTTTTCTCTCACAGAGAAATGGTTTGCATAGACATGAAATTCTGACAAGTCAAAGGATTTTTACCCTATACAACTATTATCACTGGGCTAGAAAGGGTTGGGATATATCAACCTTCAACCAAGTGTAACTATTTAAAACCAACTTTTGACTGTAAGTTAGTCCTTCTAATCTAAGAGGGTGTTATGGGTAGAATCACCCTAGAGTCTTGGGTTGAGTACCCCAACAAATTGGAGTGCATACACCATAAAGAGACATGCAAACAAGCAATCCTAATACTTAAATTATTGAAATAGGAAGAAGAGGTATTACCCAGAGGTCCTACATTTGAGGTCGTTCTTGTAGGGTCCAAACCCTCTGCTTCTTCCAAAGCCTTAGAACCTGCAACTTATTCAATCAAAGCATATACAACAACATTAGTAGAAAACATGTTCATGATATAGGTGTTAGGTCATATAAGCATGTAATCAAATAAGCATTAATATAAGATTTTATAAGCAAGTCATAACATATATTAATTCACAAAGACCATAAACATCAGGAATAAGACAACGCCTCTTTATTGATGTAAACTAAAGAAAATATGGAAGAACTACAACCTGAGTCATCTGCTGGCTCCAAGGGTAATCGTCCTCCGGATCCATCCTGACCAGGGCTCAACAATCCTCATCCATAGGTATGGACAAGGATGTCATGAAGGGATGAAGGACATCTCAAGAAGGAAACAGTGGTTTCCTATGACTTGGGAGTACAGAAGGCACATGGATTTCTTTAGACTTGATCAGGGATGTAATCAAATATAATATCAATATCTAATATTTTCTCCTCCTTTAGGCCTTCCCATGGAGGTGTATTTATACTTCTCCAAATTAGTTTTTTCAGTTGGCAAACAATTGGGTCATGGGCTATAGTAGGCGAGTAATAGGTAAAACACATAAACTCTACTCGAATTTAAGGAGAATATATATTTTTTAATGTTTTAAAACATATACGTGGGTTTAATATAGACTGACCCACGTGTACACACATTTTATACAAATAAAAATAGCATATGGGATTTCAAACATTGTTTTTTATAATTTGGACCAAGTGTGGAAGGGAAGGGTTTCCCTAGGCCATATCATAGACTATCTCATATACCCAGGGTGGTAAATGGTTATATAATAGATGCCCCCTAATATATGAGGTTAGAAGGGGTACATGATGGTTGAAATGTATTAAGTGTATAGAAGGAATCATGCCAAGACCTGAGAGGAGTTCACCAGATTTCAGCCTGCCAAGCTAGTGGAAGAGATCAAAAAGAAAGTTGTTGTCTAAGGTAGGCATACTCATTCTCAGATATAATAAAGCATGGACTCCTCATATCAAATACAAAAGAAGATCCAATATGTATACACGTATAAAAGGACTGAAAATGCATAGTGGATAATATGATCATATCCGTAGAAGTACATGTCACAATATCGCATAAAAATAACTGATCAATGTTGCTGAAGTAGAAAGCTGATCACTGAAGTCATAAAAATGATCCAAAAAGTAACAAGTCAAATAGTGGAACAAATGGTACTACACGCAACTCGGGTTCCAACATATAAGATTTCAATGTAATGAATTGCAACATATAAGGTAGATAGTATCACTGGTAGAAATAAGAGGGATTGGCAAGTGAGCTAACAAATGTTGACGCAAACTCGAGGTCTTCACTGACTACCATGGTACATTTCCACACAATGGGAATAAATGATCTAAAGTCGACGATGTGAGAAATCATTTGATTATCGATCATTGATGTATACCATTAACAAATGCGAGACTACTCACTGATAATGATGATGAGAGCCAAGGTACCCAGTATAATCTAACAAGTGCGAATAAATATGCTAAAGTCGAACACTTGGAAGAATCTATCAATCATGAGACAATGGTTTTTTCCCATTGTTGATAGTGAGGGAGTCTGCCACTAATGTCTGCAAACCCTAACTTACTGCCAAATGGACTCTAGACCTTGTTCCCAAAGCAATGAGTTGAAGTCGATGGGAAAATATCTGTTCGAAGGAAGGAATTAAGGCATCCTTCATAAATCTAGTGTGATTGTAACCTATAAGCCAATAATGTGGAAGGAATCAGACGAAGAAAGATGTAGTAACCAAACTGAAGCATGTTTCCAGTGTACACAAGATGTGGCTAGCACACAGTAGAAACCCTATGAACCAACCAATAATGAAAGATGATAGAGAGGCGAGGAAAGCACCAATAGGGTCAAATGGAAACGAAGGTATTGCACGAATCCCAATGTGTGATAATGAAATTTGACGTCGAACATAAGGGAAACCACTCAGTCAAATGCTCATGATGCTAAGCACAAGGTGACCTATCAATAATGAAAATAGGGCCAGGGTGTGGCTATAGGTCTACTCTTAGAGAAATTTGTCGTAGTCGATAAGAGCAAGACTCGCCACCAAGAAGTCAATGGAGACCTTCTCAAACCAGCATGAGCAAAGGACTAAATAGTTGATGTGATAATGAACATGATTCTGACAACTAGGGATGGTCGACACGGAAAGGTCGACTCAGGTTTACTTCCCTTAAACAAAATCATGACTGAAATGTGACAATATGGCAACATATGATAAATTTGTATAGGTTTTTCATGCAAGCGGCACAAACAAACTCTCCATATGATTGGAAGAGATAACCAACTAGAGTAGTATTGACTCAGTAATAAGGTTAAGGCTCTCCTAAGTCAAACTAAAGCCCATCCCAATGGAGGAAAGACTTAATTTTGAGTGCTTTGTTCAAGGGTGACACAACTGACTCTAGTTGCCATCAATCATGGAAGTAATGTCCCATTCCTGCTCTTTTTGGAATATTTTTTTTTGTCTTTTTCATATTTAGAAAGCCTGAAAAATGATAAAATAATGCCTATGGTATAGTGGAAATAATGAGTTTCCAAATACAGATGCACTAGTTCCTAGGAGGGGAACATTCCTATGCTCAATGCAAGGTGACGAAACTGGTCAATGACACTCAAAGGAACATTCTTTCCACGGGTAAAAAGGTGTCAAGTTGCAAAGGCTAAGTGATTGCAAGGTTGATTTCGCAAAATAAATGGTCAAAAGGTGGCTTAAACACGAGTCCAAGTGAAGTCGGCTTAAGGCCAAAAGGTACAAATGGTCAACATGCAATGCAACAGTACAACTCAACACAAAGGAGCCTCTAGGGTATAAAGCCAGAAAAATAGCGAAGAAGTAAGAGAATGAATCTTCAACGCACAAGTCATGGCGGGACTAAAGAGGACTCCCGAGCCTACACAATATAGTAGCATGGGAAACATATGCTAGCGAGGATCTAACTAAGATGCCCATGTAAAGGTTGGCTCTACCATCATGTCATGATTTTATAAGTCGGCGAGTGAAAATGGTTTAAGAACCAAGACATGATGGGGTCGACCCTATGGCCAAAAATATCGTAGTATGGAGGCTAGTATGCAAAATGCAGCAGAAAATGATATTCCCTAACCTATATGCCAGTGAAAAAATGATACCTTCCATGACGGGTCTGTAGTCATGGAATGAAGTAGTCTCTCAAAATCTCCAAAGTATCCTGAAAAAATGACCCATCCCAACACTCCAAGCCAAAAAGGTCATAAAGCTCATAAAGTTTTAAAAAGAAAAAATGAACTTTAGAAAAAGTGATTTTCATATGTCAACTTATATAAAGACTTTTTGACTCACAATTCTTCATTTGTGTTATGAGAAAGTGAGTGAAGGGGCTCTAGAGCAAAAACCCAAGCAAGCTTAATCCATCAAATTCATCTGTTCATTTAGTCTTCAATCCTCCAGGTAACCTTTTAACTGTTTTTTTGATAAGTTATACTGATTTTTAAATGTTTTTGTTGAAAATTTCACCGTGGGAATTTAATTTAAAAATTATGCTTTGCGTATATGCGGGTTGGACACAGCTGCACCATGAATAGAATATCCCTACACGCGACTATGTAAATACCAAACCCGCATGTGCACGGTTTTAAAATTTGAAACATTGTTTTTAATGATATGAAACACTTTTTTTTTGCAGAATGTCGATTACTTGATGAGAAAGGGAGCATATTGTCATTGATAACGAAGTGATGGAAGATCCAATTGCATTAGATGCATTAGGAGGATGCAGATTATTGAATTTTTCAAAATTCCAAATATGAAGGCAAGATGCTTTTGTTATTGACCAAATTCCTCTGAGGATAGAAATAGAGGATATCTATTTCATCACTGGTCTTTCCCGAAGAGGAGAGAGGGTCAACTCAATAGGAAGAAAAAGAGGTAGCCTCAGTGTGGAGGACTACGTACGCATCTACTGTCCAGGAAACACCAAGAAGATTGGAACCCATATTCCAATTAAACATGTAGAGAGCTTAGCCCTGAGAATCCTTCTCTTTACCATTTCCAGAGTAAATGGTTCAACTTCTCTACATTAGGCTTCTCGAGTTTTGATGAGTCTAGCAGTGGAGTGTCTCACAACAGTTTTTGATTGGTGCACACCCCTCTTAGCCAATATGAAAAAACAACTTACATCTATCCAAAAAGGTCAGAAAAAGAACTTTGGATATGGAACCATCTTGTGCTCCTTTTTCTTTGAGAGAGTACCAGGGCTTCGACCCAAAGTATTGTCCACCATCAGTAGCCCAAGGGATCCACGAATGGGTAGATGGGCTGATCTAATGAAGAGACTAGGGGGCAGTGAGGTCCCTAGAAACACTTTTGATGACGAGTTCTTCTCTTGGTGGGAAAAACAAGTCATAGCAGTCGAGGACTACCCCTATGCTGGCATGGACTTTAGAGGAGATCCAGATCTGGTGTTGCCACTGGATGCAGCATGGGGAGCCATAGGTACAAAATGTTTTTAATTTTTTAGATTTTTAGATTCTTTTTGGATTTTAAGTATAAATGAACTGAAAATATTTTTGATGATACAAATACTTACAAAATTATTTTGATCATGACACAGATGTTAGACCAGTAAGACCTGAGGCTCTACCTCCACACAGACATCATGGAAGAGATGCAGAGGGAGCCACAGTAGAGACTGAGAGGACCCTCCATGATGTCCAAATAAACTTGGTGAGGTTGAATCACCAGGTACCTATGGTAGCTATAGAAGATCTTCTAGAGGAGATGAAAAGATGCGTTGTAGGAGTGCCGCGCGATTGGGTGTGGCTATTCCGATGGGTGGCAATTTCCATCATCTTCTTTCGTGCTGCTCACCCTAAGTAGGACCCATAGATGGATGACCATATCTTTTTTATTAGACATGATTATGGGAACATGACTTAATTTTGTAGGATGTTTGTGTCCCAATTTTTTATATTATTTTGAACATAAAACCCTATCTATGTACCAACGGTTTACCGTGATGATCATATATATATATATGACTCTTCAATTATTTTTTATTTTTAATGTGATGAATGATTTATGTGCCAATATAATGCTTGATTAGTGATAGAATCTGCAAATGAATTTTCTGATCGTGGAATATGAATAAATGTGATATAAATAAATGATCTCTGTAATAAACGCACTCTTAGAAATTGGCGATATAAATAAGGATCTCTCACACGATAGATGTTATTTAATTGAGATACCACCAATTGTGAATCCAAGTAAACTACTAATGAATCAATACCAAGAGAGATTACCTCAGATAGTAAATTAACGACAACAGTATATTCAACAACATTATTTGAAGAAGGACCGATACATATGCCTCTTGAAACAATCAACTGGAAAGATGGACAATAAATCACCCAAGCTGCGACATCAGGGTTCCGGCTATGTATACTAGCACCATCGACAAACCCTATATATATCAAATCATCAATAAGTACCTTCCAAAGAAGATCAAAAATATCGACATCACTATGAAACCAATAGATAGATATGCACAAATATAAAATATTTACAATCAAGGAAATGCTAGGCCAAAGCCTAAGAAAAATACTTTTTAAGATAGAGCCCATTTTTGGGCTCTACCAACTTGTTTCCCTCAAAATAAAACAACTCATAAGATCCCTTTTTCAAAACCTTTTTGACAATGAAGGGACCATACCACATAGATTTAAACTTGCCTGCCCCTAGGGCATCTTTGTCTTGGTCATAGACCAGGACAAGGTCTCCTTCAGAGAAAACCCTAGCACAGACAACCTTAACATATTGAGTTTTCACTCTCTTTTTATGAGCTTTGTTGATTATGGTTGCATCTCGACACTACTCATCGAGATGCTCCAAATGAACGAGTTGTTCGTTGATACTAGAAGTACCTGGAAGAAGTTCAACATCTAATTTAAGGGAAGGAATTTCACATTTCACAAGAAAAGTTGATTCCAACCCATAAACTAGTTGAAAAGGAGTAAAACCAGTAGCAGTCTTGACTGACATTCGGTATGCCCAAAGTGTCAGATATAACATAATGTGCCAATTGGATCAAGCTTTGTTAATCATCCTTTGCAGGATGATTTTTAGGGATTTATTCATGGCTTCAACTTGCCCATTGGCTTGAGGATAATAAGGAGACGAATTCTCCTACCGGAGACCCAACTTAAGAGCCAATTGAAACATCATCTGATTCTGGAAATGACTACCATGGTCAGTGACAATCTCTTTAGGAATACCAAATTGGGAAATGACTTGATTGAAGAGAAACACATCTATTGTTTCACCATCATTCTTGAAAGTAGGCATAGCCTTGGCCCACTTAGTAAAGTAGTCGAAAACTACGATGATATACTTGTGATTTCCCACCAAAGGCAGATTGCAAGTAGTAAAATCAATAGCCCACTTTGTGAATGGACCGCCAGTGATCACAGGGAAGAGCGGAGCTAGATGCATGCACATTTTCCAAGTAAAAAATTGATAATGGTGGAATATTTTGACCACTTCAATACAATCCTTGAATATCAAAGGCCAAAAGAATCTTGCAAAAAAAAAAAAAATGGGCTATTGCAAGCCTAGATAGATGACCACCACAAGCTCCACTGTGGCAATCATTTACAACAAACTTGACTTCTTCTAAGGTTAAACAACGTCTAAGGATTGAATCAACCCCACGATGATATAAAGTTTCACCTATAATAATATAGTTTTTAACTAGGTGACGTAACTTTCTACATTCATTCTTCGAAAAAGCGAGCGAAACTTCGAAGTCTAGAGATATATAATGATATCTTCAAACCAAGGATCTTGCGAGGAAATAAGGAAAATTTGTTCATTAGGAAAATATTACTCATAAACTATTTCTTCCTCATAAGGCAACTCTGAGATCAATTCTGCAAATACTAAGGAATTTTTAGACTTAGCTGACATGAATTCGAGATCAAATTCTTGTAAAATGACAATCCATCTATTGTATTTTACCCCAATCACTCGCTTACGGAGAACAAATTGAAATGGATTGACTGCTGCTAAGACGAAAGTTTTTCGAAGGAGAATATAATGTCTAAGTCGCTGGGTAGAATGGAAAACTTCCAAAGCTAATTTCTCAATGGGAGAACAATGCAGTTGAGGCCCCACTAAGTTTCGGCTCAGATAATAGATTACGTGCCCACTAAAAGCATCATATTCTTTAACTAGAACCATACCAATAGTTGATTATGCTGCAGCGAGATATAAAAGGAATTATTTGCTATAATTAAGTGGACTCAACAAAGGATCAGAGGTTAATGCCTTTTTCAAAGAATCAATGAGCATTGCATGAAATCATCCCATAGAAATGGGACCCCTTTCTTAAGAAATCTCATAAATCCTTTAGTAATGTCGACATAATTAACTATAAATATCCTTAAGAAATTGGTTTTTCCTTGAATACTCTGAAGTTGAAGAATATAGGATGGGGGAGGCAACTGAAGTATTGCCTCTACCTTGAAGGGATCTACCCAAATCCCTTCATTAGAAATAATGAATCCAAAAAACCGACCGGACATGACAGCGAAAACACACTTATTCGGATTCAACCCAATTTTATAGAAATGACATCGTTCAAAAATTAATCGAAGATGCTTGGGATGATCAGTTCTCTTTCAAGAGCAAGCAGCTAAATCATCCAGGTAAGCTTTGATGACATGTTTGATATCATGAAAAGCATATGACATGGCCCAGTGAAAGGTAGCTCCAACATTTTTAAGCCCAAAAGGAATTTTCTTATATGAAAATGTACCTCAAGGGAAAATAAAAGTTGTCTTATGTTGATCTTCTGGACAAATAGTGATTTGATTATAACCAGAAATCTGTCCATAAAAGATAAAATCTCATTACCCTCACACTCATCGATAATTTGGTCAATAAAGGGTGTGGGGTAATTATCTTTAGGACAAGCCTTATTCAAATCCCTAAAGTCAATGCATATACAGATCGTTCCTTGCTTCTTGTCAATGGAGACTGGATTCAAGACCAACTCAGTTAAAGGAACAGGGTATATGAAACGTGCCTTACGCAAATTTTCAACCTTAGCTTTGATAGCTGTTGTTTTTCTAGGGTTTACCAGTCGAAGCTTCTGGCGAATAGGTTTTTCATTTTCGTATGTCTTGATCTCATGCTGGACTATAGATGGATCTATCACCGGAATTTCCCCATAAGACCAAGCGAACACGTCTCGAAACTCTTTAAAGAGATCGGTATAAGTTTGAATTTCTTCGGGGGAACAATCAGCTCCAACGAAGACATTTTCGATAATGTTGGAATTCCTAGAGATCTTCACTGGAATAGTTTGTGAAATGACAAACATATTACCTTTGGCCGAAAACTGTGCTAGAGCCAAAGGATTTAAAACTATGTGAACATCACTTGTAGATGAAGGACTGGAGAAGCTTCATTCTACTTTTTGTAAATCAGGGAGGAAATATGACCGATGATGCAAATCATCCCACGGTCTCTCAACACCCATCATTTCTTCTAGGATTTCTTCTTCGGATAGAAAAGCAGTATCTATGCAATCCATAGCATAAGTTGAGTCAAGAGTCCAAGCCAGAGCCACATCCCCATACAACTCCTCTGGTGAAAAAGGAGTAGGATTGGAGTCTGCAGTGTTAACTATAGATTGATAAGAAATTTCAGCTACAGACATAGGAAATTCCATTCCACCCACTTTCCCCTCATCTACTGTGGTGGTAGAAGAGGGTAAGGGCCAAGGGTCCAAAAAATAATGAGTTCTAAAGAACTCTCTTCGAGAAGGTGATGATGATTAAAACAGTAATGATGATGTAAGATTCTATGAATGCTGATATAATAAGCAAATTTGTTTCTTCACAATATCAATAAGCCAACTTGATTACAAGGAGGGCATAAATTCAATGAAAAGATTCCCTTGAAACTAGGCAAAACCAACCAAAAAAAGTTCACAATTGCTAAAAAACAACGAAGAAATCAAAAACAAAACTGGAAAGAAAAAGAAAGGCAAGAACTATGTTTTTGTCTTTTTCTTTTTTAAAGAATCCAAAGAAGTTTTTGAGACCACAAAAGACTACTAAACTTCAAAGACCAAAAACAAGCATAAAGAGTCCCAAAATTCGCAAGTTATGCACATCATTAATATAATGAAACTTGAAACAATAAAGGACTACAGAATTGCATAGATTGATTTGAACAACAGTATGAAGGGATTTAGCAAACTAAAATAACGTCATGAAAGACTTCCAATATTGCCAAAGAGAGACTCAAAAACCATGAAAAACAAAATAGGTCAACCAAAAAGGGAAAGCAAAGTAAAGAAATCTAAAAATTGGGTTATAAACAAAACTGCAACCAGTTTCTTGTTCCACAAAGTCAGAACAACCAAGAACTTCCACAAGAAGCCTTGAACCCAAAGCCCAAACTAAAACCTTACTCAAAAAGAAAACCCTAGGTTAACTAGGTTTTTCAACAAGAGGAATATTAGAAATTGAAAACTTGCAAGAAAGCAGAGCTTCACTGACAGTGAATGACCAGAAAATAGCAAAAACCACCAGGCAACAATCTTAACTAGGCCAAATATTTTGAAAAATTAATTCAAAATAAGGTATACGCGACTATGTAAAGACACAGAAGCGTGTATACATGACTAAAACAGAGGAAACTCATGTATACACTAGTCTATTTGAAGAAAATAGTGTACATACGCCATTGTATCCTTTGAGAAATGCGTAATCAAGAAAAAAAAAAAAATCTAGCCATGATCCAAAAGAGTAGACTTGATGCCCAGGAAGAAAATAGGCCACAGACACTGTAAAAGCAAGAAATCAATCAAACAGGCCCTAATCAAGGATAAACAACCTAATATAGGAAAAACAAGAATGTTTTCCCTAGTGGAGTTGCCAATTTTGTTACGGGTAGAATCACCCTAGGGTCTTGGGTTGAGAATCCCAACAGAGCGGACACCATACAACATAAAGAGAGATGTAAATAGATAGTCCTAATACTTAAACTACAGAAATAGGAAGAAGAGGTATTACCCGGAGGTCCTACGTTTGAGGTCATTCCCGTAGGGTCCAAACCCTCTGCTTCTTCCAGTGCCTTAGAACCTAAAATTCATTCAAGCAAACCATATACAACAATAGTAATAGAAAACATGTTCATGATATAAGTGTTAGGTCATATAAGCATGTAAGAAAATAAGCATTAATATAATTTTGATAAGCAAATCATAAGATACATTAATGCATAAAGAACATAAACATCAGGAACAAGACAATTCCTCTCTATTGATGTAAACTAAAGAAAATACGGAAGAACCACAACCTAAGTCATCTGCTTGCTCCAAGCGAAAACAATGTAAACTTTGAAAGAGGAACTATACACTCAAAACGGGAACTCTGGCCAAAAAACGCCATAAAAACATCAAAAACAATGCTAAAAATGAAAAGTGTGTATACTGGAATGATGGTTTTTTTTTTTAGGGACAATTTTGAACATGTTTTAAAAATGGCAGTGAAAATGAAATTTTCATGCAAAATACAGCTTGAAAATGAAAAAGTGATTATACTGGAACGATGATTTTTTTTTAGGGTCAATCTTCAAAATTAAAAAAAAATGCTAGTAAAATGATCCAACAACATAAAAATGACTCATAACTTCTCATTTAACACCATATGGAAATCAAAAATTTTATTTCAAGATACGATGCATACATCAGTTAGATAAACTGTCTTAAACAATTATTCAAAATCACTCATATTTTCTTGCACACCATCAGAATTCACATCTTCAGATGAGTGACTGGATGCTGACGAAGATGTTCCATATTCTTCTCTTTCATCAACTAGTGCCCCATCTGAGTCCACATGCATGCCCATCATTTCAGGTTTCAAAATTCTTCTAGATCTACGACTAGTTTCAGCAGACTCCCATCTCAACATTGTTCCTTCTGGTAACAACCTTTTTAGGATCTCTATCGTCTTGAAGCGAAGAGTTCCTCTCTTTGTTAAATTGAAGTTATAAACAAGAATTTCAACATCCTCCAATTTTAGTATGTTTGTGCGACAACGATTTATATTCATACCCTTTCTTTTTCTCTTTCCGCCATTTTTTTTGTCAACTACCATCTCTGGCTTATACACACCATTGAATGGGTGTGTATTTGTGGCATACCATAGTACTTCAACACTTGTAACATCCTCATTTTCTGTAAATAAATTTATAACTTTAGCAACCCAGAATGGATAGCCATTGGGATCTCCATTTGCTAGCACTGCGATCATGCAACCCTCCTTAATATCCTGTACTGAACCCCTGTAAAGGTCTTCCATGGCTTCACGTTGTGCACGAGATCTTCTGGAACCAATATACATCTCTCTTTCCTCTGCCTGTGAAGAATTAATAATACCTTGAGATTGTTGTTGTTCAACAATGTTTATTTCCTCATGTGCATTCGACACATTTTGTGGCCAAATAAATGGATTTTTCAAAGGTATATCTTCATTTGTTGTTGTTGAAATGATATCACTTTGATTATTGAAAAATGACTCCCACCAAACTGAATCAGCAATGTCAAAGTACTCATATGTATATCTAATACATTTTTTAATTTCTTCTAGGCAATCAGAATAATTTATATCTCTATTTTGTCTGCGTGCATTATGAACTTCACCAACTGATTGTAATAACAATATTTTTGATGCAAATATTGGATGATCTAGAATGAACTTCAAAAATTGCAAACCTAATGACAGTGCCCATTCTGCAGTAGTTGAATACTTCTTGCCCCATATTAGTGTTTTCCCATCAATTTTTTTGATACGAAATTGATGTTGGAAGCTAATGTCATTAAGTTGTTCAATTTATTTCCCCTCACCATATGATCCCATAATAAACCTTCGCATGTCAACAGTTTCTTCCAACACATCAAAAGTAGGCTCTGGCATGTATGATTTCTTAATACATTCAATTAATGATGGCAAGCTCCCAACTTCCTTCCTCCTCAATGTGACTGAAAAACGACTGAACATCTGATCAATATGGTCATGAGTGTGCCCAACAAGAAGGAAACCAACCTTTACCTTATGAAAAATTCTCAATTCAACAAGCATGTTTAGATATCCAAAAACAACCTGATTTTTGTTTTCACGGCAAGTGTTGTCCAATTGTAGATACAAAACTTTAGGAAGATTACCAGACCAATGAGAAAGCACATCATGAATTATGGTTATGGTCAGATTTGCATCATTATGAATATTTGGAGCTGTGAAGTACACCCTTGGCAACATTTTCCCATTGAAGACCATACAACTGACCAAGTGATACTGAATAAATTTTCCTCCTGTAAATTTTTTGGTGTGCGAACAAAATGTGGTAAAAGTGTTTTCTTTTGGTCCATACCATCAATTATCAAACCCAAATATTTATTTGGATTATCATAACAATTCTTTCGATGCTTGTACAACTTTTTCCTTTCATTTGTTTGTTGTTCACGATGCTCCTGAAGTTCTTTGACAATTGAATCTACACAACATAAAAGAAAGCCATTAAGAAACATGTTTTCATACTTAATGAATATACAATTTTAAAAGTTAAAGTTATGACTGCTTTCCTCTTTCTGACCCTTCACATTTGTCCCTTTTTTATTTAAGAGAAGCACATGTATTGCAAACCCCATCATTGTCTTCTTAGGAATACAGACATTATTGAATTCTTTCTTCCATACCTTCACAAAATATTGATATGTAATAAACTGGCCATGTCCCTCAGCATCTTCTGCATATTCTTTGTATAAGTTGTAGATTTTTCATCTTGAAAAATTATCTGGAATATGTATTGTCTCTCTATTTGGCATACACTCTCCATGCTTTGAAAAGAAATCTTTCATCCATGACATTGCAATATTTGATAATGGCCCAAACTGTCTTTTATGACGTACTTCAGAATAAAATGTGGGATCCTTTTCCAAATTTTCTTGAATTCTCGAGAGAAGAAAATTCCCAATCGAATGAAACATTTTGAAAGCTTTTCTATAGATAAAAAAAGTCCTAATATGATAATCATAACCTGACAATGTAGATTGCATGCACCCAACTAAATATGAATTTTTCATGCTTTTATTCCTTGACAAATATCTCTTCCTGCTCTCTAATGCAAATTTGAGATCCATATGTTTCAAGCAATATTTTTGACAACATTCACTTGAAATGAGTGTGCTGATAGAACTTCTTCTCGTCAGATATTCTACTCTACCCCTTGTATAAGTAGAAAATCTTGCATTGATACGAAAAGGTCTGCTCCTACTCGATACAATATTTCTTTGCAACATCTCCATCATTGGATCATCATTTGTATAAGGATTTTCATCATCATTAAGAGGAATGTTATCCACACTATGAATAGCTATGCTTTTCAAATACTGACTTGGAGGATATTCTTCATCTTCCCCTTCTTCAGTGCTACTGTCATAGTCCTTAGAATTCGGACTCAATGGAAAGTTTGACTCGATGTTTATTGGATATTCTTCCTCATGTGCATTTTCAGTGCTGCTCTCATAGTCCATATAATTAGGACTAAGTGCATCATCCTATCCTTCATCACTGCTACCTTTATACTCATTAGAATTAGGACTAAGTGCATCATCCCGTCCTTCATCACTGCTGCTCTCATAGTCCTTAGAATTAGGACTAAGAGGACATTGTGACACTCCATTCTTTTGAAATTCATCATCACGCTCTTCATCACTGTTGCTTTCATAGTCCTTAGAATTAGGACTAAGTGGACACCGTGACACTCCATTCTTTTGAAATTCATCATCCTGCTCTTCATCACTACTTCTGTCATAGTCCTTAGAATTAGGACTAACTGGACACCGTGATACTCCACACTTTTGAAATTCATCATCCCGCTCTTCATCACTGCTGTTCTCATAGTCCTTACGATTAGGACTAACTAGACATCGTGACACTCCATACTTTTGAAATTCATCATCATGCTCTTCATCGCTGCTGCTCTCATAGTCCTTAGAATTAGGACTAAGTGGACACTTTGACACTGCATTCTTTTGAAATTTGTTATCACATTGTTCATCACTGCTGCTCTCATAGTCCTTAGAATTAGGACTAAGTGGACACCGTGACACTCCATTCTTTTGAAATTCGTCATCATGCTCTTCAACACTGTTGCTCTCATAGTGCTTAGAATTAGGACTAAGTGGACACCGTGACACTCCATTCTTTTGAACTTCACCATCATGCTCTTCATCGCTGTTTCTCTCATAGTCCTTAGAATTAGGACTAAGTGGACACCGTGACACTCCATTCTTTTGAAATTTGTCATCAAGCTCATCATCACTACTTCTTTCATAGTCTTTCGAATTTGGACTAAGTGGAATCTGTGACTCTTTATTTATTTGAAATTCTCCATCCCCTCTTTCATCAGTGCTACTCTCATAGTCCTTAGGATCAAGACTAAGTGGAAGAATCGACTTTCTATTCATAGTGGAAGAATTCCCGCTATATTCATCCATATGAATAGAGTTTTTACACGATGAAGATGTTGATGTTGTATAAATCGAAACTTCACTATCAGTACAATCCATCCCTTTCAAATAGAAGATGTTGAATGATACAAATGGAGAGTCTCCTAAAGATATTATATAGCTTAGAGAATGAAATTTTCCCTCCAAAAATTCCCCCCCAAAAAGTTTCACAAAAATATTTCCCTCCTAAAAGTTTGTGAGATTTATTTCTCTTCAGTATTTTATTTTACAATTTAATGAAAAATGTAAACTAAATTTTTTTATGAAATAAATCATTAAAGTTAAAATTGTAAACTACAACTTCTACCTAAATTATTTAATAGTCAAAGTATATAATATTTACTAAACAATTGAATGTTTTTTTTAATTTTTCTAATACATTATGAAACAAATTAATCCCACATTCACCCCACTGTAAAACAATTCCATAATATTCGCCTTACCATATTTTCCTTCATCGCCATAAAAAAATTAACATGTTAAAATTTTTTAAAGCTAATTAATCCCGCATTCACTGTGCAGTAAAACATCTCCGAATTTCACCTATATACTAAATTCCATTATCACTATTACTCACATTACATCAAGGTTTTCTGAGGTTCGTTGAAAGACTTGGAGCGAATTTGTGGAGCAGCTACATTACTATCAACAACATATTCAACGAAGAATTCTTGCAATTGAAAGGTCAGTTAAATTTTTTTCCTTGAAAATTTTCATATTAAATTAGTTTAATGAAGTAGATTTTTTTTTTAAGATTAATACTTTTTTTTAGCCAAATTAACCAATACTTCCATCGTGAGCATGGTGGGCCCAACAAAGCTAGGCACCCCCACCCCATGCCACCCCAGCGGCCTGACCGTCTGCCCACTCCACCCGGTACCCCACCCCACTGCCTCACTCCCTACCCCCTCAGCCCACATGGCCTCTCCCCCACACCACGTGGACCCTCCCCCACACCTTCCACCCCACAACCTCATTCCCTGCCCCCCCACGCCACACCACCCACCTCTCCCCCCACCCGTCACCTCCAGCCTCCCTACCCTCCCCCCTTCCCCACCCCCTCACACCCCTCCCGACCGCCCCTTCCCTCTGCCCCACACCCCTCACCCCACGCACCCCCTCCCCCCACCCCGCACCGTACCCCCCCCCCTTTCGCCCCCCCCCTGCCCCCCCTTTCCCCACCCACCCCACAATCGGCCGGCCACCGGCCGCCTCCCCACACCCTACCTGACCCCTCCCCACACTCCCCTACCCCCCTTCCCCCCCAACCACCCCTCACCCCACGCGCCCCCCCACCCACCCCCCCACCCCCTCACGCCCCTCCCACCCACCCCCTCCCCCCACACCCCACTTACTACCCCCATTCCCCCCCACCACCCCTCACCCCACGCGCCCCCTCCCCGCACCCGACCCCACCCCACGCGCCCCCCGCTCTCCCCACCCACCCAGCAATCGGCCGGCCAGCTAGCCCTTCCCCCCACCCCCTCCCTACCCGCCCCCTACCCCCACCCCCCTCCCTGACCGCCCCCTCCCCACACTCCCCTACCCTACCCACCCCCCCCCCCCCCCCCCCCCACCCTTCATCCCACCCCCTCATGCCCCTCCCAACCGCCCCCACCCCTCACGCCCCTCCCACTTGCCCCCACCCCTCATGCCCCTCCCATCCACCCCCTCCCCGCGCCACCTCGGCAGCCCGCCCGCCTGCCCAGGGTGGTTGGCCGATTCTCAAAATCGGCCAGCCACCCTGGGCAGGCAGGCGAGCCGCTGGGGTGGCGCGGGGTGGGGTGCCGTCGCCCACCCAACGCCACCCCGGCGGCCCACTGGTCCGCCTGGGGTGGCCGGCCGATTCGGAATCGGCCAGCCACCCTAGGCAGGCGGGTGGGCCGCTGGAGTGGCGCGAGGTGGGGTGCCTTCGCCCACCCAGCGCCACCCCGACGGCCCGCTGGTCCGCCTGGGGTGGCCAGCCGATTCCCCCACCCTACGCCACCTTGGCGGCTCGCTTGCCCGCCCGGGGTGGCGTGGAGTGGGTGGCAGCGCTCCACCCTGTGCCATCCTGGCGGCTCGCCGATTCTCGGAATCGGCCGGCCATCCCGGGCGGGCGGGCAAGCTGCCGGGGTGGCACGGGATGGGTGGTGGCGCCAGGAATCGGCCGGCCACCCCGGGTGGGAGGGCGGGCCGCAGGGTTGGCGCGGGGAGGGCGGGTGGTGGGGGGTGTGCGGAGGGGGCAGGTAGGGTGGGGAGTGGGGGGAGGGGGTGCGTGGCTGGCCGATTGCGGGGTGGGGGGAGGGGGAGGGGGCGGGTGGAAGGGGCATGAGGGGGTGCGGTGAGGGGTGCGGGGGGAGGGGCGAAGGGGCGGGTGGGAGGGGGGAGGGGGTGGGGATGGGGGAGCGGGCAGGTAGGGTAGGGGAGTGTGAAGAGGGGGGAGGGGGTGGGGGGTTGGGGATAGGGTAGGGGAGTGTGGGGAGGGGGTGAGTAGGGAGGAGGGTGGGGCGAGGGGCAGGTCGCCAGCTGATTGCGGGGTGGGCGGGAGAGGGGGACGGGGAGGGGTGCGTGAGGGGGCATGAGGGGGTGGAGGGGTGGGGGGAGGGGGCGTGTGGGGTGAGGGGTGGGGAGGCAGGAAGGGGGGTATGGGGTAGGGTAGGGGAGTGTGGGGAGGGGGTGGGTAGGTAGGGAGAGGGAGCGTGTGGCCGACCGATTGCAGGGCGGGTGGGCTGGAGGGGGGGGGCAGGTGGGAGGGCCGAGGTGGGGGGAGGGGATGGGTCGAGAGGGGTGGGGGTGAGGATGTGGGGGTGAGTAGGCCGGGAGGGGGTGTGGGGACGGAAGGGGCAGGCGGCCGCCTGGGTGGTGCGGTGAGGAGCTACCGCAACCCCATCCTGCGCCACCATGGTGGCTCCCCCGTCTGCCTACAGAGGTTGCTTGATTCTCAGAATCGCCCGCCACTCTGCGGATGGACAGGGTGGTGTCGGTGGGCTTCTACCATTTCTTAGTGTTGATATTTTTTTAATTTCAATTATCTGATTATACAAATTAAAAATTTATGATATATTTTCATTGTGGATTTAAGTTAATATGTTTTCATTATTTAGTGATTTATGTGTTTCTATTTTCAGGAAAATGGCATCAAAGAAGATTTTTGTGAATCTTTCTACACCAAAGACTCTTAAAGGTGCATCTTCAAAAAACATTGATGAATGAACTCCACCTGAGCTCATGGATACAAATCTTTCAAGTTCCTCAAATGATAAGAAGATGATTTCATACTGGAAGAATTCAAAAGAGGTGAAATTTCCATCAAGAATCTGGTATGTGAAAGAAAGAGAAAGCCAAAATGTGAATATATATCTATATATTGATATACTGAATGATAATGGAATTTATGAGGTGATGGGAAGAGTGATAGATATGTGTTCGGTACTGAACACCGAAGTTGTTTACATACTTACAAAAGCTCCCAAGTCACATGAAAGGATTAAATATCGACTATCATATTCATTGTATGACACGAGAGAGGTATCTACAAAGTTGTGTAAACAAGTCGTAAATGAGATGAAACAAAACATCGTAAGTATTGTCATTTATATTTATATTTGGCGTTCTTGAAAGTGTCTCGCTATATTTTTTTAACTTTGTTTTTATTGACATATGATATTTTGTATGGCAGAATTTTGTTGAAAGTTGTTGAATTAGGTTGGGAGGCATTCATTTCATAGAGCATGATATCATGAAAGTTGTCAGCAGTTTTTACTCAGTGTCAGAAGAAGATATGGAAAACAAGAAAAATGTAGTAATTTATGATGCTACAAAACTACATCCAAAGGATCAGAATAAAAGGCCTCTAGTGGATAAATCTAGCAAGGGTAGACAAGTTACTTTTGAGGACAATGAAGTTGAAACTGACAACGAAGCATATGTTGCCATTACTGAAGATGACATCGGAACTGAGAAGAGCCATAAAAGACCAAAAGTAACAATGCCCAAGAATAAATATGTTGAGAATGTTATGACGAAGAAAATTAAAGTTGAAGATTTTGAAGTAGTCATTACCAGCAGTCAAGAACCTAGTGAAACTTCAAAAGAAAGCAGAGAAATCGTTACACTGGGAGCTGATTTAGAGGATGGCATTATTAAAGAAAAATAAAATGCCATTCGACAGAATTTGACAAAGAGAAACTTAATTGATGGTGGTCGTACATTTCAACTAAATGTTAGACAAACCTATAAGGCAAGTGAAGGACAATGTCAATATCAAGTCAGAAAGCCACACCATCTGCATGTTCACAACTTGAAGACATTGATGAGGTACAATCCATATGCTCATGTGGTTAATTATGTGCTTCTTGTTGATCCAGTTCAAGTTCCCAACAAAGAAGCATTTGATAAGTCAAAATGTTTTGAATACAATTACTATGTGCTTGGGGGGAACCATTTTGTAGAAGTTCAAAGATAATTGATGGAGGAATATCCTAATAACCCATGTTTTGAAACAATGAAATGTATTATTTATGCTGGTTTATCAGATACAGAAGCAAAGTTAGTGGCATGGGATCATAATTCAGATAATGAATATAGGATGTCTATGACTTTCATCCAAAGGGTTAGATTTATTCATAGTGAATTTCAAGAAAAATGTGGTGGGGATAGGATAAATGTTACTGCAGATTTCCGAAGGGAATGTTGTATGGAAATAGGCTATCAAATTGAAGAGAAAAGCAATTCAAAAGGTGGAAAAAGCAAAACTATTAGTGATTTATTCAGAGGTGTTGATAACATTTTCCAATTGGCATTTAGAACTGGAGATGTTTGGAAGTTGATTGATGAGATTTTTAGCATATGGGAAAACATTGGCATTAAAAACCAGAAGGTCAAAAAGTCTAAGCCATTGATATGTAGCAGCAGTAAATCAGCTCCTGAAATGAAGCAGCTTCCAGAAGATATGACTATCACACCTTGGAGAGAAATGCAAGGAGTGAAAGATGAAAAAATTGTCAAAACAATATTATCTCGTGTGAGGTCAGGGGAATTATCATTAGAGGAAATGTCTGAGGAATTTCAAAAGTAAGTTTGTTGAATTATTTTTATTTATTTCTAGATTATAATTTTCTTTTAAATAAAACATGTTGTTCTTGGTAGTATTTGTTATACATATCATTATATTAACTTTTTGTTACTTTATCTATGCAGTCACAAAGTTTACATGAAAATTCAAGAACAAATGGTTAAATTGTTGAATGAAGATAGTTGGGATGATGTTGTACGCAACTATCTAGATTCAAGTTCTACATCAACATTAAAAGCTTTTTATCTTGCATTTAAAAAGGTATCTTGACTTACACATTCATTTTTATTCATCTGTGTACTATTTTTAATTTATAACTTACACATATATTTGTTCATTTCATTTGGAATGGGCTAGACACTATTCAATATCAAGTAATACAAGGCAACTGTGAAGACATTGCTAAACTCATACCTAAAAGGGATTATGCTCTAGTTATTTGCAGATATTTCCCATGGTTTCAATATTCCAAACATTGACTATGATAGTGACCCTTATACTTATCAAGCTCTTAGTAAAGTGGTTGCGGGATTTGTAGAAGTCACATTGTCACCATTATGGAGATTTGTGACATTTCATTTAGACACACAATTGGCAATGATATTGTCAAGCTTCAAGGGGAAAACAAATTCAAGGATGCAGCTTACATGGTAAGACATTTAAAATGTATATTTGATTAATGTTGAAAAATTCATTTATGTACAAGTTGATTGAACTTTTACTATTTCATGTTATAGGGAAAAGTCAAATCTTCTTAACCGTGAAGATCAACTATTTCTAAATGATTGTGAGTTCATTCATATTTATAGTTGGGCAAAAGATGATAGCTATATGTCTATGATTTTTAATCGGGTAGATGGAAAGAGTCATAGCCAAATACTGACTTATGATGCTGTTGTGAGAAAACTAACATATGAAGACAAAGAAGCAAAAGGAGAGATAGTTAACATTTATCAAAAACCACAATTATTGATTAACTATATTGTAGACATATGTTCAAATGAAGGAGATTGGTTTCTGGATTTATTTTCTAGCTCAGGTAAGTTTTATTATATGGAATTGAATTTCAATATGTTATTTTTTAATTAATATGTCATTGTACTAATTTACTTCATTATTTTTTTGTGCTTGATAATTAGGTACAACACTAGCATACTGCCTTCAAAAATGAAGAAATTGCATTGCAATTGAAAAAGATCCATTACAGTGAAATTTCATTCAGCAAAGAATTAATGCTCTTCAATTTCTTCTAGATGCAATGCAAGAAATTGGGTTGAAGAAAGGGGACTTTAGTGAATCATGTGTGGCAAAAAAGGCAAAGGAACCCCAACCACCATTACATGGGATGTTTGGAAAGACATACATTGGGGGATTTGCAGACATCAAAGATCCATTAGAAAACAAAATGAGCAAAAGGAAGCAGAAAATATTGTGGAAGAAGACAATAATGAAACTCTAGAGGACAAAGAGTTTGGATTACGTGACATTGTTGATTAAATTTAAGTTATGCTTGGAAATCAAGCTCATTTTTTGTAACTATTAAGTAGTTATACTTGTAATGTTTTGACTTTGACATTTTATGAGAAGAATATACACTCAATTAAGGTTGTTATGTGTTCAATATTTGTAATATGTGATTTTCGCATTAATTTTTAAGTTAATCATTATTTTTTGAAAAAAAATTGATTATTATTATTTTTTGACATGAAATTCATAAAAAAAGCTATTATTTAACCATTTTTAGTTAAAATTTTCGTATAAAAATTGTGATTTTCGCATGTCAATTGTAGCAAAAAATTATCAAAACGTGTAGTTTTTTAGTTATATTTATGTTAAAAATGGCTATTTTTATGTCCATTGTTAAAAAATATTGTTTTTTAGAAACAATTATTTCTTGTGGATTGAAAAATTAATTAACGATGTATAAATATGTAGAATATCGAAAATTCAAAATATCGACCTTCTTCTTTAAATATGCAAAACAATAAAAACCTCACCACAAAAAAATTAAAATTAAAATAAAAACAAGAAAATATGAAGAAAAAGACCACTTCAAAAATTATTAAATTTACAAAATAATTATTTACATTTCATACATTAGAAAATAAAAATAAAAATAAAAAATCCTTTTAAAAAAGGGCCTGGTGTAGAATTACCACGTTTTTAAATCAGCATAAAAAACACTACCATTCTAAAATGCAATGTACATAAAAAAATTTATAGTGCCAAAAACTATGCTCTAAAAAACACGTGTGTTCTGCATCACCCCTTTTCAAAATTGGGTCACTTTTTGCTATCTCTACAAAACGGGTAACAATATGAGTTTCCTCTGGATCCGTCCTACCCAGGACTCAGTAATCCTCCTCCATAGGTATACACAAGGATGTCATGAAAGGATGAAGGACATCTCAAGAAGGAAACAGAGGTTTCCTATGAATTCTAAGTGCAGAAGGCATAGGGATTTCTTCAGACTTGATTAGGGATCTAATCAACTATACATCAATATCTAATATTTTCTCATACTTTAGGCCTTCCCATGGAGGTTTATTTATACTTCTCCAAATTAGCTTTTTTAGTTGGGAAACAGTTGGGTCACGGGCTATAGTAGGTGAGTAACAGGTAAAACCCATAAAATCAACCTAAATTTAAGGAGATTATATATTTTTTAATGTTTTAACACATATACATTGGTTGAGTATAGACTGACCCACGTATACACACTTTTTATACAGAGAAAAATAGCGTATGGGATTTAAAACATTGTTTTTTAGAATTGGGCCAAGTGTGGAAGGGAAGGTTTTCCCTAGGCCATATCTTAGAGCATCTAATCTACCAAGGGTGGTAAATGGTGCTATAACGGAGGGCTCTCTCAAAATATTTATAAATGACTGTGATAAACTCAAAATTCAGATGACTAACTCTGATCTCTTTTTGTGATTTTGTAGGTGAAGAAAAGTGTGATGACTGCCAACATTGGGCATGGAGTCAAATTAAAACAAATTATGATCAACAACAATGTTTAATGGAAGTTGAGGCATCTATGGCTTTGAAAATGATACAAATGAATGCCCACATTCATACACAGTAAATGAAGGAAATTGGAGTAGTATGACAGATTTTCAAGTAATCAAGATACTATGTAAAACTTGAAACAATATGATAAAAACACATAAAAGCCATGACATGAATCTCAGGTACAAAAATAGAGTTTCTGTAGATTTTATATTAAAAGATCAAAATATTATAGAAGGCTAGCTCTTCACATTCTCCATCCATCCTTCTCAGAGTAAAACATCTACTTATTTATAGAGAAAATATCTCTTTACATATCTTGCCACCTGGGCCAAATTCGATTCATTGTTCTAGAGACCTGTTCCTACTTTTATTCTAACTAATAGATTTTTCATAGGGTTTTTCTATTTTAATAGAGTTTGAATACAAATAGGAGTCACATCTAAATACAATTTATCTAACTGTTACAATAATTTAGGAAAAAATTGCAACTATTTGTAATGTTGGCACTGTATTTGTGGAAATTCAGAACATCTGGCCTTTCAAATCCTGCGGTGCTGTTTCTGGGCCTTTAAATGAGAAATGTTGTTTGTCACGATGGTAGGCATGTTATTCATTGATTGAAACATGTGTGAAAGTTCCTTCATTGCCCTATGTGTCTCGCTATCCTTTTTTCTCTGCACTCTGTTTGATGGCCATGCTGCTAGATATATGGCAAAAAACACCCGCATTGTCCCATTGAGCAGAAGCGAAATGGATATTTTAATGTTCATTGATTTGGGTCATTGTTCCGGGCTGATTCAATTTGTTTCATTGATTTGGGCATGTTGTTATCACAATCATAGTACAGGAGGGGGCCTTTTTACCATGTTTCATAGTGCTTGCCAATTTTCCAGACGCGAAACTTCAATAAAGCATGACACACATAAAATATTGCATCTGGAACCAAGACTCGTATATCACCATCGGAAAGAGAAAAGGGGATTTAACACTGATTTTATGGTGATTTCCCAATATTCTAGACCTGAAATTTCTCAAAACCATAATACATAACCTTTCAGGTCCATCACAATCACAAGTCGGAAGGGAGTTCAGCGGAGAATAGAGTTATGTTTTGTGTGATCCCTGATTGCGATATCGCAATCGGCGGGTAGAGGATTTATCACGATTGGTGGGGAGGACCTTATCGTAATCGGTAGGAAGGTGGAAATAGCGTGATTGGCAGGGAGGACCTTATCGCAATCAATAGGTAGAGAAGGGACTTAGATATGACAATCGGTATGGAATTCGCGATATGCAATATCAGTGGAAAATTTACTATATTGCAATCGGCGAGGGAATAGCTTTATTTCGGTGGGTGGGAAACTTTGCGATATGCGATATCGCAATTGCAAAAGGAAAAGGGAGATGAGAGGATATGTATTGCAAAGGAAAATGGGCCGATAGCGATAAATTTTTGCAGGTCCCAGCCTTTTAAAAGGCCTTCGGTATGTTTTATGAATGTTTTTAAGATATTTCAAAGGGGAATGGGGAAACACAGCTAGAGTTGGAAATACAAAGGGATTTCGGCTAGAGTTAAAAATGGGTCACCATGGCTAGAGTTTAAAAAACAAAGGGTAAAATGGGGTTTGTGAAAGAAATGGGGTTTTTTAGAGAATATGGGAATTTCTCCAAAACAAATTAGACTAGACCTATCCTTCCTTCTTTAATCTCCAATTTGCAAAGCACAACAACCTCTTTCGGAAAAGCAACAGATAGATGCAAATGATTAATCAAACTAACAAATTATTTCTAGGGGTTATCATGGATAACAATGGCTCCAATGGGGATGTTGCGCCCCTATGGTGCAGTAAAGAACCAGAAGACCAGTTTCCTTATTGAAAACTGAAAATTGACGACATAATTTCCAAGTTTTTATGGCCTTCACTTCGGGCTCAAACTTGTCAAATATATCATCCACACCTGCAAATGAGAAAAACAGAAAAATGGAATATATACAATGGTATTTATTTCAACTAGATCAAGAGATATAATGTTTGAGAAACCTGTCATTAATAGGTCCTCCCGCATATAGTTGACCATCCATCTCTTGCAATATAAATGTATTATTCCCATGATAGGTTGAAATCTTATACGGCCCCTTCTAGAGATTCTCAAACTTGTCGTGTTTTCCTTTATCTTCAATCTTAGCTTCTTGCTTCAAAAGTACATCTTGAGGACTAAAATTTTCTTCTTTGATATTTTTGTCAAAAGTATTTTTGATTATGTTCTGAGATTGTTGATGATTGTTGTAAACTTCTTCCCTTTTTTCCTGCAGAGCAAATAGTTGGTTGATCCTCCTTTAGATATCATTTGGTTCGTCTTCTAGTCCCTGCAACAGTTTCATGACTAGAACTACAAGAGAACTAGGAAAAAAAACTTTAGTTCCATAAACTAACTCTTAAGGAGAAACCCCTATATACCATTTAGTACAAATTATGTAAGCCCATAGAACAAATTTAAGCTTTAAATGCCATGATCTTTTATTTTCCTGCAATATGTTTTTGATGATTCTAACTAGGATTTTGTTTGAAGATTTAGCTAAGCCATTACATTGGGGGTAATAAGTTGTAGAATGACCAAGAGTGATATTATACTAGTCACAAAAACTTACCATCCTTTTTTATTTGAAATCCTGAGCATTGTTAGTGATGATCTTCATGGGGCAGCCAAATCCTGACATGATGTTATTTTCCAGAAATTGAATAATGATTGCATTTGTAGCTTTTCGTGTGGGAATTTCTTCAATCCATTTTGTGAAGTAATTAGTGGCTGTTAAGATCCACCAATATTGGCCTGAAGATGTAGTATGTATTTCTCCACTAAAATGTAACCCCCACTACTCGAAAGGGGCTTCCACAAAAACAGGTTTCAAAGGAAATGAGAGTAATTTCCTTATTCCTTCAAATATTTCACATTCATGACAAGAAAAAACCTTTTTGTATACATCTTTGAACATTGAAGGCCAATAAAATCCCACTCTGAGTATTTTATTCATTGTTTCTCTCCAGTAATGATGTCCTCCAAAATCACCTTTATGAAACTCTTCAATCACTTTTTCAGCTTCATCTTCCAATAGACAGTTAAGAAGTATTCCACTTGAATCTTTCCAATACAAACATTTATTCAAAATGCAATATCTCACTGATTTCAACTTAACAAATATGGATTTTGACTTTTTTAGTTCAGGAGGAGCTCTATGATTTTGCAGTACAAAGATAACATCTTTATACCAATCTGACATTGTAAACTTTTCTTCAACAGGGATCAACTCTTCATCTTCAATTGTATTTGAATTTTCTGCTACAAAATTAATATCTAGGTAGTCAAAATTTGATTGAGTCATCAACTTTGCCAATCCTTTTCCTTTTACCAATTTTGTAGGCCTGATTTCCAAATCATACTCTAGTAGGGTAGCAATCCATTTACTCCTTTTACCATCTGGATCAACTTGAGTTAATATGTCCTTTACTACAACATTAGGTTTGAAGGCAATGATGTGTGAATGAATGACATACAACCTGAAATATTTAAGATTTTTCACCAAAGAATAAGCTTGCTTCTCCATGATGCTATATTTCAATTCAGAATTTCTGAGTGTTCTACTAAAAAATGAAATAGGTTGTTCATAACCTTGATGTATTTTCTGCAACAATAATACAGCAATTGTGTGTTCTGAAGCAAACGTAAAAACCATAAAATGCTTTGAAAAATTAGGATTTATGAGGACTAGAGCCTAAGTAAGAGCCTCTTTTATTTATTCAAATGAATGTTTAGCATCTGCTCTCCATTTAATATCACAATATTTCCTAATCATATTTGTGATGTGTTTCAGAATTTTTGCAAAGTTAGGAACAAATCTTCTCACAAAATTCACTTTGCCTAAAAAATATTGGATTTCTTTTCTATTTCTAGGCAGACCAATTTTATGGATAGCAGAATCCCCTTGGATCAATCTTAATTCCTTCCTTTGATATAATATGACCTAACAACTTTCCCTTTGTCAAAGCAAAAATACTCTTAGTTGGGTTTAAATACCGAATTTTCAGCATTTTTGAAAGACTATCTCCAAGTTCTTGAGATGTTCTTCTTCTTTTTTACAAAACACAGTGATATAATCCAAATATACCACTACAAACCTATTTATCTCATCTTCAAATGCAATGTCCATAGCTCTCTGAAAATTTTCCCCTGTATTCATAAATCCAAAAGGCATCTTTGCATACATAAAGGTTTCCCAGGGTGTGGTAAAAGTTGTCTTCTCTTGATCATCATGATGTACCAATATCTTATTATAGCCTAAGAGAGAAACTAGCATTGACATCCTTTGTGATCCTACAATGTTTTGCAAAGTATGATCCATTCTGGGAAGTGAATAATTATATTTTAATGAATCTTTATTCAAGTTCCTGAAATCAATGCATATCCTAATTTCCCCATTCTTCTTTCTCATAGGCACCAGGTTATACAACTAATTGGAAAACCTCAAATCTACTATGATCTTTTCTTTAAAAAATTTTTTTATCTCCTTTTCAATCAGTGGCAAAAGAAATGGATTTATCCTTCTCAATTTTTGCTTGAAAGGTTTTTCATTTTCTTTTATTAGTATTGTATGTTGAATAACATTTGGATCATAGCTTTTTAAATCAGAATAAATCCATGCAAAAATATCTACATATTTCTTCATCAAATCTAGATATTTTTGTTCTTCCTCAAGAGAAAGAAATTTGGAAAACTTGACAATATTTAGATTTTCTGGAGTACCAAGATTATAAATTTCAACCTCCTCATCATCAGATTTTATCTTCGGGTTTTTGGCCACATCATTCTGGTCAAATAACTTCTCAAGAGGAATCAGAAACTTTGGAATACAATTTTTTTTTAGAAGACCAACTTCGGTATTGGCTTTTTTTTTTAGCAAAGATGTTTTGCTGGTCGACTTGAATAGATTCAGATTCTTCTTTCAATTCAATAAAATTTCTGACTTGCTGATCATTATCAAACAATTTCGAATTTGTTATGTTACCAGGTATATAAGGCCTATGCCTAATTTGAACTTCATATCTATTACTGGAATGAATTGGAATTGTAAATAGACTCACTGAAACTGTTAAACACACATGGACAACAACAAATAGGAAGGATAAAACATGACAGTACAATTTTTATTAACAAATGATTTACATTTATAGTACAATATGTGACCGTTGGGTTTCACATCCCAAGGTCTCTTGGACTCCTTTTGTCCATTCGAATTCCAAACTAACCCATTGAGGATTAGGTATCCAACATTCCCCCCCTTAATCCGAAGGGTTATGTATGAGTCCAAGAAGAGAGCTACAATACAAAATATGCAAAAATTCATGGCAGCACAAGGCTGAATGTGCTCTCTGAAATGTTGGTATAAAGGGCAGTGGTTTAAGGATGACCACCAACTCTGGAAAGCTTAATGCAATTTCTGGAACGCTTCCAAAACTGTCAAGAAGCTGGAGTCTTCTTCTAGAGGAAGTGTTCTCAATTTCGATCGAATATATTGAACTTGTGATGGTTTAAGGATGACCAACAACTCTGGAATGCTTAATGCAATTCCTGGAAGAAGTTCTGACATGTGTTTGGAATATCTTCTTCATTGTTGATGCCCATTGCCAAGAAGCGATCCATCCAAGATGAATCTTTGTTCTTGCAGGATGTTTATTTCTGAAGCATCTGTGTGAAGAATGGTTGGTTTTATGACAGTGCTTACATGGATGAAGATCAAAACAATGATCTTTCAAATGGCCAACTCGATCAAAATGTTGGCATTTCACAATCTATTGTTGTTGTTGTTGTTGTTGCTGTGGAAGAGAGGCAGAGTCTGGAACAGCTGGAGGTGAACTGTCATGAATGAATCCAGCACTCTGAAATTGAATGGGCTTGGCGTAGTCTAGAATATGAAAGGACAAGTCCTTGTCATATCCAAGACCAGTTTTGTGCTTGTTGTGGACAAGCTGTTCCCAAGGTTTGATAATGGGCTTGGGAATCGCAGACTGAGTTTCTGCATCTGCATGTACAACTGCTACTTTATGGGGTACTAAATCTAAATGAACTGTAACATTATTGTCTTGTTGTTTATGGGAGTCTATTTCAATCTTCTAAACAGAAACAGGTTCAGAATGATGACTCTAATGCTGTAATTCTTCCTACTGTAGCTGAGTTTCAAGCTGCAAAAAATCAATTTTCTCTTGTGCATTTTGTAGACAGACCTGAATGTCTGTGAGAGAAACTTTGCTGACTTTTAATGTATCATGATTAGAGGAATGTATCAGAGTTTTTAAGAACTCTAATATTTCAGTAATTCGAGCCATATTTTCCATTGTCAAAATTACACCTTTTTTTTTTTTTTTTAAACTGATCACAACTATGACCCAATGAGTAAAAGTAACACCCACTCACAGTACAAAGACACAGAAAAATCCTTTGTAAATGTGCAGCAAATGAATCAAGGAATCAATGCATATATATGTAGACAGAGACTATAATGAGTTTTAATACCACAACTGGGGCAATAGCAACTGTAAACTTGCTTGGATCCTTCAAGTACTCCTTCACTTTCAAATCAGAAATGATGACTATCAAAACTTCAATAATTATAACACCATGTCATGGGCAGGACTTGAATACTCATATGCTTTGACTGGGGTACAAATTAATATTCTCTGATCTTGCCACTTTCTAGCAATGAAGAGAAGAAATGAAAGTAAATTCCACCAAGGACTTTCAGACCCAGAATGCTGCTCCAACAACAAGGAATATAGTCAACAAAATGACAATCTGTGCCCAGGAAGATAATAATTGTGAGACTGATTTTATAAATCGGATACAAACATTCTGCCCTCTAATATTATGCAATAATTCAGTCTTGAAAACCACTGTTGTGACAACAATTCAACCTTTGAGTAAAATTAACTCGGCCTTGAGACTACCACATACTATAATTGAACTCGGATCTCGAAATAGTCTACCACAGAGAATATGTCAGATATGGAATCAGCGAATGCCCACTCCTTTGAACTATGATGACCCAAACTAGTGCTCGACTTTCCCTTCTAAAGACAGATAGCTTAATTTATTATGTGAACCTGTTTAGCAAATAAATGGGATACTCGGCCTCAGTGGATAGCGTAACAATTAGTCACAGAGGTATTCTTGGTGTATGAGGATTTCTGGTGCCTTCCAAACTGATACACACAGCCAACAATATGAGGCATTGGTCCATCCACAAACAGCCTATAAGCCACTGGCACTTCGGCCCAAACACCCACGTTACTTCCCAACTGGTGATAACTCTGTCCACACACCCAAATTTGTCTCAGACTTGGCACGGGGTTTAGGTGACTCGGCCTAGAGAAAAATGTTGCGGGATTGACGAACTTGCCCAGCAAATCGGCAGGAGTTTCATACACAAGAAATTTGGTCCACTATTAATGTAATAACAAATCGGTCTTTTTGAATTTAATACCAAACTGGAGCACTCACGTAATAAACACGACTTTGGAAATGGTGGCTCCTACAAATTCGCTTCTCACAATAATCACAAGTGGCGGATAGACATCTTAACCTCTCACAGCAGTACCATTCACAACATCACAATCATTTTTTCGCTTTAGTTATATGAGGGACATCAAGGAGGAACAATCCCACACAGCCATCGAGAGAACCAAGATATAACAGAAAACGATTTTAGTAACACTATCTCCATCGGCCATGGTAAGGTCCAGCAGCGCCCTCCATGCTTCTGAGTTGATTCAACGGGCCACCGATTCAATGAATTTTCAGTGTTGTTTCAGTGACGGTTCAATACTTCAAACGTTGGCCTCATCAATCAAATTTCTCCATCACCCGAAGCAAATGTTCATGCCACAGTCCCGAACTATCATGCGCTGAGGTATTCCGCTCTTCTTGGAAGAAATAATACAGGCTAAAATGTAATTGCGACTGCGAAATTAAACAGAGAGTGGGATGGCAGCATATCACCAAACAACGGTATGACCTGCAGGGAATGTATTAAAAAAGCAACGTAAACTTATGTGGAGAGGCGTGATGTCGCAGGGAAACAATGGTATGATACTGAACAGTCAGGCACGCATATCAGACCCATTAACAAAACATCACCACACAGAAGCACTTGATCCCTCATTCATCAGTTATGATATCGTTCAGACCAGCGTTTTTGAAAAGAACCCGTCCAAGGATTCGAACCGCAGGCAGACTATACCACCCGTTATCATTTCCAAAATCTGTTTATGCCAGCGATGTCCAAGCTGTTCCTTTTGCTACGCTGCGCCTGTAGCTACTCCAGCACAGTGTTCATAACGTTCAGCATTCATACCACAACGTTCAACATTTACTTAAAAATGCATCTGACAGAGGGCGCAGTCTAGACAGAAGGTGCAGACTTGTCAGAGAAACGCATAAAAGACTAATTTCAGGAGCTAGCTCGAATCAATGCAACAAGGTATCCTTAGAAACAATAGGCATTTCAAAATGGAAAGCCACCCAATGGAAGTTATGTGGCAACTATCCCGCTGTACTCCATGACTTCAAACTCGAATCGTAAATTTCTATTCTTTGACCGTTCCTCGTCAAGACTATAGCTATCACTTTATAGGTCTCTCCACTGTGGCCCTCCCCTGCCACAATGTTAATGTTCCAGATAACATTATCATTGACTCTGGGAAGTTGCAATGATGCCCTTGTAAGAGGATTACAGACAGCATACGTTTTTACGTAATTGCCTATTCAGACTGACATTTCATTTAACCAAGAGAGAGAACGTCCGCAGAAAATGGAAACAGAAAGAGAACATTCCCAGAAAATCGAAACAGAAAGAGAACATCCACAGAAAATGGAAACAACAAGAGAAGAACCGGAAGATTGGTCAATCATTTGGTGGTCTCAGTCGCCTTCTGGCAGACGTTTATGAACAACAAACGTTTATGGACAGACGGGTCAGCCAGAGACCAAAAATAGAGACCTGCGGAGTCAGGAATGTCGGGGATGGCAGAGCCAACGTGCCAGGACTTTTAACGCACACATTGTGGTATTCATTCAATGCACCAAAAATTATACATATGCCAGCACAAATATATACAACGAATTCAACACCAGCACATGAATTAATCAACCAACAATATCACCGAGAGTTCACGACCCACATAACATTAATGGTCAATGCATAGGTCTGGTGAGAGAAACACAACAAAAGGCCACAAGCAAATAGTGACTCAAATATTAGCAGGGCCAGAATTCGCCTGCTCTGATACCATGTTAAACACACATGGACAACAACAAATAGGAAAGATAAAACATGACAGTACAATTTTTATTAACAAATGATTTACATTTATAGTACAATATGTGACCATTGGGTTTCACATCCCAAGGTCTCTTGGACTCCTTTTGTCCATTCAGCTTCCACACTAACCCATTGAGGATTAGGTGTCCAACAGAAACAACCAAAGAATCTGCAACATTGTTCTATTCTCTAGGCTTGATAGTAAAATTATATTCTTCAAAATTTTCCAGTAATTCAATAATCATATTTCTATATTCTCTCATTCTAACATCCTTGGTTTGATAGGTGTTGTTAAATTGTTTGATGACCAATTCAGAATCACCAAAAACAAATATTTTCTTAGCACCTAAATTCTTGAAGACTTCTAAGCCCAAAACCAATGCTTCATACTATGCCATATTATTTGTGAAAACGAAATTGAGTTTATAAGAGAAAAAATTACTTTCATCTCCTGGCCTAATTATCCATATTCCTGCACCAAATCCATCTCTTCCTACAGCACCAACAAGGCTCATGTGCCACCACCCTTTCCTATCAATTTCTTTAACTTGCTACTCCTTTTTCGCATGTTGATTTTCTGTGTTGTTGGTGATTTTATTAAAAAGTATAGATGAGCCCAATTCAGTCTCCACAGAATATACTGGAAATTTTTGAGGTTTTTCCTTGCTGCTAACCATATATGCCATCCTAGACTCTCTGTATAATCTCCTTTGTTCACCAAAACCAAGATAGTAGCATAAGTCATATCCATTTGAATGTTTCCTTTGACTTTGGTAGCCATGATCTAGATAGCAACATGCCAAACTTTGGTGGAATATCAGCCACAATAATATCCATTAGTATAGTCTTAGCAGGAATTTGACTCAAACCAACAACCACATCTTTGATTAGACCTATACATTTTACCCTTTTTGAATCAAAAGAAAATAAGTCTTTGTATGGCCTGGTTATATCTAAACCCAATCTCTCCATGATGACCTTAGGCATAAGATTGTGTGATGCCCCTGAATCTAACATAGCATTATGTAGTGTCATGTCATGGATGTTTAAACTCACATAGAAAGGTGGTACCTCTTCATTTTTCTCATCTTCTTCTCTTGGCCCTAGGAATACAGTAGGATGATCTTCTTGCAAATTCAAAATATTAGATGATCCAACTTCAGTGTTAAGCATTTTAACAATTTTCTTTCTATATTATGTAACCCTTATTATTTCTCCAAAGGGGACAACAATCTTTATCATTGATATTTCATTCTCTAAGTTGAAAACTGGTTGTGTCTTCTCAACTTCCTTTCCAGGGGTTTCTTTCTTTTGTTCTGTAACCTTTGCAGCATATTTCTTAGGTTGATTTTTATTTTCAACTATAGGAACACTTATGTTTCTCAGATTATACTTCTTTTGCATCTCTAGAATAGCATGTTGATAGCCTTCAAAGTATTTTGATTGTGTCTCAATTTCATCAGCACCCAATTCATTATTAGACTCATCGTGTTCTTCTTTTGTTAAATACATTTCTTTTTCATCTTCATCTAAACAATGAATGGTATCTTCTCGGATCTCTGGTTTCATTTCCTCATCATCTACCATGTTTTGATGGAAAGGAGGCCTAACTTGTTGGTCAGGGTGATTTATCTATTCTCTTTTCTTCTATTGAATTTGAACCCTTATGAAATTTGGATTTCTAACTTGTGTTTTGGGTTATGCAGTAGGAGGATTATTCCTAAGGGTCAGTCTATCCACGAGCCTTTCCATTTTTTTCATGATGGTATCAAATTTAACATCAAAAGATGTAGAAGGATGTTATTCCTCTCTTACTTTTCCTTTACCAATTTTAGACCTCTTTGTTGTAGCCATATTAACTTCCACTTTCACAGCATCATTTTGCATGTTAGCTAAGGTAGCAGACTCCTTCTCTCTTAATAGGATGGAAAACTCATAATCAAAGGCCTCAACATAATTTAACTGTGCATCTCCTAGGGTAGGCTTAATGTGAGAAGGAATGGAATTATAGACTTTCTTGAATATTTTTGAAAAAACCTGTACTGATTCATGGCTTGTTTTCTTCAAATTGTTATATTCATTAAAAGCTTGTACATGATTAACTTTACTTCCCCATTTCCTTAGGAAATTTTCTTCTAATTCATTCCAATCATGTAAACTTCCAGAGGTTAAATATTTGAACCATTTTTTCACCTCACCAATGAAACTCTAACAACCTTATTTTAACATCTTCATAATCTACCTCTTCCAAGTCTATAAAGTCATTGAATTGATCAACATGTTGTTCTTCAGTTATTCCCTCTTCAATTCCAAAATATTTTATTATAGTGGAGTACCCTTGAGGTAAGTCATGAAGTACAACTGGTAAAAGAAGATAAGCATATCTAGTAGGGTATGCCATAATAGAAGTACTAGCAGAAATTCCAACAGGAGGGGTAAAAATGAAACTAGTAGGGGTAGTGATGAAAGAATATGTACTCGAAGGGGCTTGAGTGACAAAGAATTTTGTTTTCGTAGTAAAGTTACTTCTTTCAGGTAAAGGGAAACTAATTTATTTTCTTGACAAAAGTTCAAAAGGATCAAATTCTTTTAATTTTTCTAAAGACTCTTGTTCAAGTGACAATTCTGATGTAGCAATGTCCCAAAACCTATCTTTAACTTCTTTAGGAAACTTGAAAATAGAATCTAACTCTAGTTTTGGTAAATCATTTTTTGATTTAGATCTGAGTAATATAGGCTTATACTCTTCATCAAATCTAATAACTTAAATATCTTGAATATCTCCAGAGGGTAATGAAGTAGATCTTAAGAGAAATGGCATACCTGTTTTTGATGAGCTAGCATCTTTTCTGAGAATTTTTTTTGGATCATCAACTATTTTTGGTGGATTGGGGTATGATTTTCTCCTCGTATGAATCTTTTTGGAAGCCACCTTTAAGTTGAGAGTACCAGTGAAGTCACCAAGGTAGAAATGCAGCCTCGAACAATCTGATCTCTTGCTACCTTCAAGAGCTCAACTTTTTAAATGAAACATCCATGATGATATAACTTTCGGACTCCCAACAGACGCACCAAAATGTTATCACTGGGCTGGAAAGGGTTGGGTTGTATCAACCTTCAACCAAGTGTAACTATTTCAAACCAACTTTTGACTGGAAGTTAGTCCTTCCAATCTGAGAGGGCTCTCTCAAAATATTTATAAATGATTGTGATAAACTCAAAATTCAGATGACTAACTCTGATCTCTTTTTGTGATTTTGTAGGTGAAGAAAAATGTGATGACTACCACCATTGGGCATGGAGTCAAATTAAAACAAATTATGATCAAAAATAGTATTTAATGGAAGCTAAGGCATCTATGGCTTTGAAAATTATACAAATGAACACCCACAGTCATACACAGTAAATGAAGGAAACTGGAGAAGTTCGACATATTTCCAAGTAATCGAGATACTATGTAAAACTTGAAACAATATGATAAAAACTCATAAAATCCATGACATGAATCGCAGGTACAAAAAAAGAGTTGTTGCAGATTTTCTATTAAAATATCAAATTATTACAGAAGGTTAGTTCTCCACATTCTCTATCCATCCTTCTCAGAGTTGAAAATCTACTTATTTATAGAGAAAATATCTCGTTACATATCTTGCCACCTCGGACAAATTCGATTCATTGTTCTAGAGACCTGTTCCTGCTTTTATTCTAACTAATAGAGTTTTCATAGGGATTTTATGTTTTAACAGAGTTTGAATACAAATAGGAGTCACATCTAAACATAATTTATCTAACTGTTACAATAATTTAGGAAAAAATTGCAATTGTTTGTAATGTTGGCACTATATTTGTGGAAATTCAGAACATCCGACCTTTCAAATCCTGCGGTGTTGTTTCTGAGCCTTTAAATGAGCAATGTTGTTTGTCCTACTAGTAGGCATGTTGTTTTTTGATTAAAACATGTTTGAAAGTGCCTTCACTATCCTCTTTTCTTTGCATTCTGTTTGATGACCATGCTGCTGGATATATGCCAAAAAACACCCTCGTTGTCCCACTGAGCAGAAGCGAAATGGATATTTTAATGTTCGTTGATCTGGGCCATTGTTCTAGGTTGATTCAATCTAGGCCGTTGATCCAAGCCTATTGTTATCGCAATCACAATACATGAAAGGGAATTTTTACCATGTTTCATAGTGCTTGCTGATTGTCCAGATGCAAAAACTTGAATAAAGCATGAGACACATAAAATATCGCATCTAGAACCAAGACTCGTATATCACCATCGGAAAGAGAAAAGGGTCTTTAACACTGATTTTATGGTGATTTTCGAATATGTCAGACCTAAAATTTCTCAAAACCTTAATACATAACCTTTCATGTCCACCGCATTCGCAAGTTGGAAGGGAATTCATGAGAGGAGGGATTTATGTTTTGTGTGATCCCCGATTGCGATATCGCAATCAGTGAGGGGAGGATTTATCGCGATCTACAGGGAGGACCTTATCGTGATCGGCGGGAAGTGTTACACAACATTTTTTCACTGTACCTGTACTCCACTTTCCTTGATCCTGAAGGACCTCTACAGTGAACCTCGCATGCTTTGCCTTGATGAAGGAACTCCCATTGTGTCCCTCTTCATGAGTAAATAAATTCCCTTTTGCACCATTTCCATTGAAACGTTTTTTTGACGAGTTTACAAGACTGATGCTAATGGCCTTTGTCTCCCCCCACGCCAATGTGCAGAGATTAGCACTACTCCTCACGCCGACTGGAGCGATTGAGTTGTGTTTCAGTCACGCCGATCATGTTATGGAAAGTTTTTTAAATTAGAGCCAAAGATTCCAGCTCTCGAAGCTTTGTAACAGAAGTCTAGTAAATGGTTTGGCTGGATGGGGTGGAGGATGCAAGTTTGGGCTCCTTTCCCCTATAATGATGGAACTACCTCAAGGGATAAGTACTTCTCCCATGAGAAGAGGATCCGTCTCCCATCCATATTTCCTATATAAACCTCCCTTCTTCCCAAGCACAAGCTAGTTTTTGGTTGAGTGTTGATACTATTTTGGTTTGGAGTAGACAACAAGCTATTAGTAGTTGTAGCTATCTAGTTGTGTGAGGGAAAAGTGTGATTTGGTTTGGAGTGAAGCCTAAAGGGAAGATCCTTAAAAATATTGTTGATTAAGGCCATCATGGAATGCTAGCATAAGTGTGTGGGAACCTGGTCTTGTCAGAGGAGGACTGCAACATCAAGACAAATGGTTGTAATCTCTCTTTGATATTAATATATGCAACTATCAATTGATTTCCTACATGTTTTGTAATATTATATATTCATGGCTTAATTTTTCTTGACTTGTTAAGTAGGTTGAATTTCAATTTGTCTATTATCATGTTTGTTGTCTGTTGTTGTTTACTAGTTTCAAAAGCTTGAAGAAGGAAGCGAGAGATAGCTGGAGCAAGCAAGCAAGGACATCATCAAGCAGGATAAGCGGACCAAGAGGTAGTCCCTCTTGATTGATCCTAACCTAAGGAAATCTTCCATAGAATGTATCTATTGTGGCTAGACCCATCATCAAGCTAGAGGAATTCGTTCGTGTCCACACTTATAATTTTACGTCACCATAGGAAGGTGGAAATATCGCGATCAGTGGGGAGGACCTTATTGCAATCGACAAGAAGATAAGGGACTTAGATATGACAATCAACGAGGAATTTGTGATATGTGATATGAGGGGAGAATTTTTGATATTGCAATCGACGGGAATTTACGATATGCGATATGAGGGGAGAATTTGTGATATTGCAATCGACAGGGGAATAAGTTTATTGTGGTAGGCGGGAAACTTTGCAATATAAGCTATCAAAATCGCAAAAGGAAAAGGGAGATGAGGGGATATGTATTGCAAAGGAAAATGGGCCGATTGCGATAAATTTTTGTGGGTCCTAGCCTTTTAAAAGGCCTTCGGTACGTTTTATGGATATTTTTTAAGATATTTCAAAGCGGAATGGGGAAACACAGCTAGAGTTGGAAATACAAATGGATTTCGGCTAGAGTCAAAAATGGGTCACTGCGGCTATAGTTTTAAAAACAAATATTAAAATGGGGTTTGTGAAAGAAATGGGTTTTTTTTAGAGAATATGGGAATTTCTCCAAAACAAATTAGACTGGACCTGTCCTTCCATCTTTAATCTCCAATTTTCAAAGCACGACAACCACTTTCGGAAAAGTAGCAGATAGATGCAAATGACTAATCAAACTAAAAAATTATTTCTAGGGGTTATTGATGAGTACCAGTATTGCAGCAAGAATGATGTAACTCCTGGGGCTACCATCTTTACTTTATCAACCCGTGGTTCGTACAAACTTGGAGGTGACAGTGTTGTATACACAAGTAAAAGTGATGGTTCTACCTTTTTTCACTGTTCAGGTGGCGAGAGACCACTAGGGTTGTCAAGCCAGACTTCTATGGATTCAGAAGAATCTTGATTATTGATGAAAGAAAGAGAAATCTACTCTAGGAGAAAACTTTTCTATTGCAATAAGGAAAAGGATTGAAATCCAATGCTAAAAACACACAATTTCCTAACTAATTGTTGAGAAACCATGCTTTACAATAATGTCAAGCTAACATGTATGAACTGCTATTGTCCTAAGCATGAATGTTCAAAACATCAAACATCACTACCATGCATGTAAAGGACTGAAATAAATCTGTTTTTTCTTTTTATTCCTTTTATGGAAAAACAAGTGTGAAAGCTAATGTCTTTTGGTGATGTGGCAGGTGTCTTAGGGATGTTGGTGGATGGTTGGAAGGTTTGGTAGACCCTTAGGTGATCTTTTGTGGCTTCCTAGAGGTTTTCCCTCAATTCGGCCTCAAAAGAGACCACTACAGGAAAACCTACAGGATTCCCTGTATTTCTACAAGATATAGGCGAGAGCAAAATGATGGGTGCTGGAGGTGATGGAAGGCCTAGGGAAGGTTTTTGGTGGATGGATTCGAGTGAGAAAATGCCTAGGACCACTCAGAACTCAAAACCAATGTTGGGAGATGGTTGGATTT
The DNA here is from genome assembly GCA_031772625.1 of Pinus tabuliformis. Classification (NCBI taxonomy): domain Eukaryota; kingdom Viridiplantae; phylum Streptophyta; class Pinopsida; order Pinales; family Pinaceae; genus Pinus; species Pinus tabuliformis. The sequence continues at coordinate 102,548,511 of CM062819.1, read as the reverse complement.
GCTCAACATGCTTGGAGAAGTTTCCATGTAAAATGATGAAATTGGTGAAGGTCTTAGTGAAAGAAAGGAATGGTTATGGATGGATGAAGTTGGAGGGAGGTTGCTTGGTATGAAATATTTCTCTACTTCTGAAACACTTGCACTGCATCAAACAATTATATTTGCCCAAAAATCATGTAAACAAGAAGAATTTCAATGAGCTAGAAAAACATAGTTTAATGAGCTAGTTGTCAACTTCCTGCGTGAGGAAAATTTGCAAAATAAGATGAATTCATTGATGAGATCTACTGTAAGACTTAAAATGGAAGAAATGATAATTAAATTCTACACTTGTAAACTGATCAAATGCTGGTTCAAGGACAGTAAACTCTAAATTCTATGAGAAAGTAGAAATCTGTCTTTTTGGGGTTGCAAAGGGGTTCTTTCCTCAAATCACAATCCCTGAAGGAAGAGGTGAGGCCAAGACACCCACTCATATATTTGTGATGCTCCTTTTATCCCTTCTAACCTAATGCTGAAGTAAATCACAAATGGAAGCAAACTAATAAACAAACTAATCACATCTACACTACTTGCAATGAAATACTTCTAAGGACAATTTAACCATAAATCTATGAAACTAATCTAAGCATATCGATACAAGAAGAGGAGCCTTTGATGCTAGGGTTGGGCCCTAACCCAAGAGCTTCAATCCTCTAAGTTAACTCAGTACTAGATCATGAAAAAGCTCATTATCATTATCAAAACAGAAAATTATATAGCAATGTCTTCCACAAGTCTGGAGCTCCAAAATAACTAGTGCTTTTTTACAACACGGATTTGAATACTAATGAGGCTCTAGGACTCTTTATTTATACAACTGAAGTCTCCAATGACTTCCTTAAATCTAGGGAGGCTCGGCTCCCAAAATTGAGATGAACTAACTCTTTGACTATCACTTTCTCGACTGCCTTTTGATCTTCATGACTTGGTTGCTTGTACTCCAAGCTAGTGTGATTGATGGAAGAATATTCAAATGAGGGAGGAGTAAATGAGGATGATTTACCTCCTACAATCTCTCTTCCTTGTCCCATTCTAGTTTGATTCTAAAATCTTGCCAAAATTCCCTAATTTTCTCTCATAAACCCGCATTTAATGCACATTAGTCCACTAGGCATAATATCTCACTTTGACTCATCTCATTAAACAAAATATAATCAAAACATGTAATAAATTGTGAGAAGAGTTGATTTGACTAATATAGGAGGCGAATTAAGGTCCATATAGTTACCTAATGATGAGGCTCATCATCACCCCCTACTGAAAGTGTTGTTCACCCTCTGAGTAACTCAACAAATATCCACGTCTCTCATATCTCTAGTGGGTTCCGTGACATCCCATGCTTCTGTTGTGGGTTCTTCTTCTTGTGCATAGAATCATGCCTTCCTTTCTATCTCCTCCCAATACTTTCTTTCTTCCTCTTCCTTCCTTCCTTCTAACATCCCCAAGAGCAGTGGTGGAATGAGTCTCTAGCCAATCCAATTGACTTTGAGCCTTTGGATGGTTTTTTTGTACATGGGTGTCCTATTTAGTGCTTCTGTCATCCTTTGAGGAGAATGGTACTCTTTGATTTTCAAACTGTATGGAAAAGTATTCCATCTCCTTTATCAAGATTTCATGTTCTCATCCCCTAACAGTCTAAAAATATCCTCAAAATGTGTGATTTCTTGCTCTTGGGTAGCAAGATACATGGATGCAAGTTGAGGATCATTTGTAATTAAATTATGTGTGCTGATGACAACCATTGGATTTGACTACTCAGCTCTTATCATTAGAGGCTCTGTTTGTTCCCTTGCCAATATCTTCTTCATTTCTACAACCCTTTCTTCCTCATGGTTCATCCGTGATGCCTAAGCCATCAACTCTAAATCCCCTAGCTTTGCATTAGGGTCCCATACATTCATATCTATCAAGGCCATGTTATGCAAGTGTAAATTAGACATCTTAGCCCTATCTTCCAATGTGCTTTGATCACAAAGATCAATGAACTATCTATAATACTGGAATGGCATAGTGCCTCTCTGTGCTAGGGTCTTGATTTGGAACTTCAGCCACTGTTCCTTAAGGTATAATGCATAGGACTTAGAAAACATCTTGCATTGGATTGCTTCAAATATAGACTCGCCATGGATGCCAATTGATTCTCTCTTTCTTACATCTGTCCTTTCAACCATGCATTTTCTGCCTCCTAATAAGTTTTCATTATGGCCTCTCTGTCCCTTAGGCTACTTAGTTCTATGGCCATCTCTTTGAGCTTCTCCTCCATGTGACCAATTTCCTCTGCTCCCTTGGACTTGGAAATTTGCATCCATCTATGTGTTCTGGCCCTTTCTTTCTCAAGCTCAAAGAATAATGGGATGCCAATTTTTTGTGGAATGACCCTACTCCCTTCAATAAATCTATAGTAGGAGTCAAGGTTAGGTTGAGGACTAGGTTCCCTTAGCCCTGAGTCCTCTTTCTTTGTTTCTTGCTAAATATTTCCTTCCTTATCCAATTTCTAAGTTTCCTGTAGGTTTAGCAGAGTTTCCTATAGGACTGCCTCTGCTTCCTATAGGTCCTGTTTTGTATCCTGTAGGATGTATTTTCCTTTGGATGAGGTAGATCTAGTCATAGGCCTTCTCTCATAAGTGATAGGATACTTAGGGGAGGTTTGTGCTGAGGATCCTTCTTCTTGAGTTTTTATAAGAGGAGACATCTTATCCTGCTATTTAGGTGAGTCCTAAATAACAATGGGAACCTTGTTTGGATTTTGAGGTTTTCCCCACCTTATCCTTGTACTTTTCCTTGTTCTAAAGTATAATGGGTTTTGCCTCTGTCTCTTGCCTTTTTGTTTTATAGGGGTGCTAAGGGCAGTGAGGGCAGTTGCTGCCTCTTTCTCAGTGGGTTCTGGAGACACCCCGGGTGACTGCTCCTTGTCCTTTGCCTCCTCTTTCCATTGCACTTTCACCTTTTTCTTTCCCCTCTTCTTCTCCCTCTAGATCCTCATCTTGTTTATCAGTTTCCTCCTTGACATCCTCCTCTATTTCTTCATCACCTTCCTTCTCTTTATCTTCCTCCTCCTCCTCATCTATTTCCTCTTCATCCCTCTCTACTTCTTCTTCATCTGTTTCAGTGTCTTCTTCATACTTTTCACTGAAAGTAGGGATTCTATCATATGTGAGGGCCTTGATGTCCACTTTTGTCGGCATGTCTCTGAAAGTTACCTAAGTGATAGGAATTATAAGGTTTTGGAAGGCATCCTCTATCATGATTCTAATTAACCCATGGTGGGCTAGCTGTTGGTAGTTTCCTTCTTGCACCTTCATGCTTGTATCTATCAGTGATTGTAGAAGGAAGTATGATATGTTGAGCCTGTGGTGAGGAGGTGTTTATGCTTGAAACCTCAATTCTTCAAGAAGCCTAAACTAATATCCAAATACCACACTATACCTATCTTCACATGATATGTATTTTATAAGATGGTATCTTACCTCATTCTAGGGGTATGTTAATCTTGCTCTCCTCACTTCATTTTTGTCTTCAATGGACTCCTCTCCTTCTAGAAAGAATTCTTCTTTGCAGTTTGGCTATCTCCCTTGTCTTCCTTTCTCCAAGTCACTCCTAAGGGAACTGTGGTAATTCTTCTTATGAGTTCAGGGGTGAGCTCTATGGAGAGGCCTCTCACCACAACATTAGCATGGGTCCTAGTCAGTGGAATGAGGGAGAGAGCAAAATCTCTAGCTACTTCATCATCATACCCCCTCAATTTCTCAAAGTACCCCATCCAATTATGCTTTGTGAATATTTCTAGCACAGGAGGGTGTTGGTGAATCCTTACAGTGTTAATGGGCTCCCTTCTATTAAATCCCCTTATCATTTTGTCTCATGAATTTGAGGAGCAAAGGTACAAACTTTTAATGGAGGAAATGGGACTGAAATTTCTGTGGATACCATTCCCTTATACAACTATCAATTCATCAAACTAGGAGCTTTTTTTGTTCTTTTTACTTGAAAAAATGGAATGAAATGTAGAGACTACCTCCTCATAGTTCTTGTTGTAGCCAACCCCTGCGTTTCCCCCTCTGAAATTCCTCTCTGCCAATCCTCTAGTCTGCCTAACTGTATCTTATAGGATTCCTGTGTGATCCTGTAGGATTTCTTATAGGATCCTATAGGAAGTCCTGCGTAGGAAAAAATGAAGTTTTCCTCTCCTATAGGTTACTTTGGTACGAGAGCGACTTTGCTATAGTGAGCCTCGAGAATATTAATTCACGAGTGCATGGGGATTAATGTTTATTTCCTCTTATGGTCAAGTTGAGTGAGGTGGTGTGCTGGCAGCTGAGGTACAAATTTCTATTTTTGAACCATTGGTCCCCACTACCACATCATCTTTCCTTTCACTGCGTAATCAACTCCCATTTCAGGCATTCATAGTCTTAACTACTTTCAACCTCATCCAACTTTTCTTTGACTTCACTGTTGCCACGTGTGTGAGGACTAATTGTTTTGTCCTCACTGACAGAACGAAGGTGGCCAAGTTAACTGGACACCTTTCGCTTATAAACTAACTTGTTCACAACCTTTACATATTTTGATTACATTATGCGAATGAGAGTGTGAAGTGAGATACTTACCTGTGGTACAAATACCTTTCTGTGGTTTGTTGAAGAAACAAGGTTTTTTTCGTATGTTGGCTGTATGTGATCTCTCCTTCTTTTTTATTTTATTATCCTTTGATGATTTATTTGGTGTGAAGCTACATGGTGTTGAAGATGATGGTGCTACTATTTCTTTGGAGCTCCTTCTACCCTTGGATCTCCATGCTGGAAACTTGCTGCAATTTATGATTTTTATTCTATGGGATAGGTTGCTACAGGATCTCCTATAGTTGCTTCCCCCTCAAAAATTTTAATCATTTCTACTGCTAGGATCTAATGATGATGACCATGGATAGAGAGGAGGTCTAGGGGTGTGTGAATAATGAGAAATAACCATCAGGTGGTGTTCCCCTTTGCTCTCTGTCTCATTTTTTTCTTTGTGTTTTTTTCTTGAAGACTGTAATAATTTTTTTTTTTTAAAACTGATTTTTTTAATGATGAATGCAGGGGTGATCAAGGTGGAGAGAGGTTTAGTAATGCAGTGGTGATGTACGAATTTTATTTTTTATACATGGGAAGGTCCTTTCCTTTCCCTAGGGTTACTTCCCATAGGATTCCCAAGCCACTATAATTAGGTTTTCAAGGGATCTTGTAGGTTTACAAGGAATCCTATAGAAAACAGAGTACCCTTGCAAACTAAGGCAAATGAGTGAAAAAAATGTCAGGAATGGTGGAATGATGAAGGATAATGGAAGGAGAAATAAAAATATGAGTGGAATAGGTCCCTTCTAATTCTCCTTTGATCTCTGAACGTCCTCCTACTGACCTGCAAACAATTTTTCATGATTTTCTTTTCTCTATTTTCTTTTATTTTTGTTTTTGAAAACAACTAGTCTGCCTCCAAGAGGTTTTCATCCTAGCCGCTTTCCCTGGGCGCCTCAAGAGAGGTTTTCACACATATATCTTTTTATTTCTATTTTTTTGTTGACACCATTGAGTTGCCCCAAGAGGTTTTCAACCCAATGATGGGACTTAGGTGCCTCATGGAGGATTTCATTTGAGTCTCCTTATTTTTTTTCTTTTTCTTAGTGACTTGATGAGGAAGGAGCTGAGGCTTTCTCCACCACCATCACTATTTTATTAATACCATCAATGAACTCTTTATTTGATAATGGCCTGAGTAAAATTTCAATATTTGCCCATTAACAAGTAAAGGAATGGTCTCTGCATCTATGGTTTTGATCTGCACTGAACCATTATCATGGCATCTCTCTATAACATACGGCCCTAACCATCTTGTCCTTAACTTTGTTGGGTGTGGAGCCTAATTATCTTCTGTATTCAAAGATATCGCCGCATTGGACCCCAGTTCAAAATGGGACAACAACGCCGCCCATAAAATATTCACTGCAGATGGGTCTAGGGGGGGTAGCTGCGACCTTTTGGGATCCCCCCCTTGGTGGGGGGATCGGGGGTAGTGCCCCTAAAGCTAAGAATAGATGTAAAATTTCCTTGTAAAATGTTCTAATTTCGTAGTCAATCTGAGTCATTCATTATGCAGAGATCTAACGGTAGACGTTATGTTTAATTTAGGGTTTTTTGCCCTAGAAGGCAACCCATCGCTATATATTAAAGAATTGTATTGCGTCTATGCATATCTATATTCTGAGAGAGGAAGAGAGAAGAGATTGACAACGAATAGGGAATTACAGTGGATATGCTGTAGGTTGTATCTCTTCAGTTTGTTGGATAATATAAAAAGAAGGACTGTCTGTTTCTCCGTGGACGTAACCCAAAATAGGTGAACCACGTATATCTGTGTCTCTCTTATTTTATGCGTTTTTTTTGTTTATATTTCTGCAGTATTTTATGTGTTCCATTGCTCTGTAATATATAATTTGCTAACAAAGCCCAATCACCTTCTTGAAATTTCTTATCCTTGATGTTCTTATCATGCCATATCTTCCTCTGAATTTGAGTTACCTCTGTGTGTAGGAGGGCCTGCATTCTGAACTCATCTAAACCATTAAAATGGAGCAATCTCTCTTTTTGTGCATTGCTGAGATCTAGATCTAGTTGGGTTACCATTCTCAATGTGTTATACTCAAACTCAATGGACAGCAGGGACTTTTTCCCATAGACCATCTCATAGGGTGTGAATCTAGTGGTGGTCTTCGAGGTGGTATTATAGGCCTAGGTGGCCTCAACTATTGTATCTACCCAATCTTTCCTACTACTGCTAACCAATTTGGTGAGGATACCCTCCAACGCTCTGTTGGTCACCTCCACTTGCCCATTAGCTTGTGGGTGATAAGGAGTGGAGGTTCTATGATTGATCTTGAGCTAGATTAGCAAGTCTTCAAGCACATTGGAGGTAAACTAGTTACCTTGATCAGTGACCACCTCTCTAGGGTACCCAAACTTGTAAAATACATTCTCCCTTGATAACTCAGCAACCTTCTCGTCTGTTGCTGCCTTGATTACCTTGGTTTCAACCCTCTTATTTAGATAGTTAGTGCATACAATGATATACTGATTTTTCTTGTAAGGAGGGTCAATAGGTCCTATGAAGTCCATGCCCCACTTGTCAAATGGCTCGAAAGTCACTTGAGGTTGCAGAGGCATTTCATCTCTTGGAGTAGGATTTCCCATCCTTTGGCACTGATCACACTAACTAGTATATATTTTCACATCCTCATGAAGAGTGGGCCAATAATAACTAGCTTGTAACACTTCACGTGTTGTCCGCTTTACTTCAAAGTGACCTCCACAAGGCCCATCATGACAGGTTAGAAGGATGTCAAAGACTTTCTCCTCCCTGACACATCTTCTCAGGATTTGATCCAGGCCTAGTTTAAAGAGGTTTCCCCCAATCCAAGTGAAGGGGGTGCTCTTCCTCACAATCTTGCTTTTCCCTTTGGAGGACAAATTCGGTGGGAACTGTGCAGATACCAAATAGTTTTCTATGTAATCAAACCATGGAGAGAGAATTAAAATGGTGAATAGGTGCTTATCCGGTAACTAACCATCAACCATTCCCTCCTTGGCTACAGGCAAAGTTAATCTGGAAAAAAAATATGCAACAACATTTTCCTTTCCAGACTTATCAACAATAGTTAGATCAAACTGCTATAATAAAAGTAACCATCTAATAATCTGGGCATTCACATAAGGTTTATTCATTAAATATTTGATTGCAGCATGGTCAGTATGTACAAATGTTTGATAGCCTGTAATATAATGCCTAAATTTTTTCAATGAATACACAACAACCAGGAGCTCCTTTTTGGTCACTATGTAGTTTAGTTTGGCCTTTGACAGATTCTTACTGATAAAGTAAATGGCATAAGGCAATTTTTCATCTATCTGGCATGGGGCTGCTCCTATGGATTTGTGTGAGGCATCAGCATGTATATGAAAAGGAAGGGCCGAATTTGGGTGTCAGAGAATCGGTACAGTGGTTAACTTGTCCTTCAGGGTGTCCAGGGCCTCTTGACAACTTTTTGACCATACAAACTCAGAGTCTTTGGCCAACAACCCAAAAAAAGGAGAAGCCAACTTGCTGAAGTCTTTTATAAACCTTCGGTAGTATCGAGCTAACCCTATTAAACTTCTCACATATCTCTACATTTGTGGAGGTGGGACCCTTTGGATGATAGTTGTTTTATTTGGGTCCACCTGCAATCCTTGCTGGGATATTGAATGACCTAGCATAGTCCCTGCAGCCATCAAGAATTCACATTTTTTGGGGCTGAGAGACAGCTTCATCTCAATTCATTTGTGTAGCACCTTACCTAAGTTGGAGATATCCTCTTGGAAATCACATCCATAAGGTGTAAAACCATCCATATAAATCTCTATCGAATCATGGACTAACTCGGCAAAGATACTCAAGACTACTCTCTCGAAAGTGGCATGAGAATTTCATAGGCCAAAAGGAAGGACCCTATAGGTGAAAGTACCCCAAGGACAAGTGAAGGTGGTTTTATCCTGGTCCTCTGGGCTGATCTGGATTTGATTGTACCCACTGAATCCATCTAGGAAAGAGAAAAACTTTTTCCCTGCCAAGCCATCTAGCACTTGGTCAATGAAAGGTAGAGGGAAATGGTCCTTCTTTGTGGCTTTGTTTAACTCCCTGTAATCAACACAAATCCTCCACCTACCATTTTTCTTTGGAAACAACACCAAAGGAGAGACCCACTCACTATCTGAGATAGGGTAAATGAATCCTGCATCTAACAACTTTTGCAGTTTTTCTTTGAATATATCTTTAAGAGATGGATTCATCCTCCTTTGGGGTTTCCGAAATGGATTGCAACCTTCTTTGATATAAATGTGGTGAGTACACACCGATGGGTGCACTCCCTTCATTTCTTTGTAACTCCAAGAAAAGGCATCTAGGTGTTCCTTTAGCAGGCTGCACAACTTTTCTTCTTGTTGAAAAGAAAGAGATAGGTTGATTTTCAAAGTGAATTCTATGGTTTTGACATGGATAGGGTTGGAATCAGCTAGAATAGATCAATCTAATGGTTGTTCTGGGTTTCCTTTACTACTTCTTCTAAGGACAATGTAATGGGAGTTGGACTTTGGAGTATGTGTTCAATCAAATCATCTTCATCCTATTGTCTCCCTCCCATGGTTGTTTCTAAGGTATAGAGTTGGACGGAATAAACTTCATCTTCTTCCTCTTCTTCGAGCCACAAAGGTAAGTCATGTTATAGAGATGGCTGAGTAGGAGGGTATAGGATAAACTACTTGGACATATGCCAATTTTTTATGGTCATGTTTCTAACCTTACAGTTAAAGTAGGCATCAGTAGTGGCTAACTAGGGCCTCCCAAGGATGAGAGGGTAACAGTAAACTTGGCGTTAGGCTGGAGGACTAGGAAATATGTAGGGTACTCCCAAGAGTCAATGGAGACCATCACATCCTGCGAAATCCCCTCAAGGGTCACTATGGAGCAGCCTGCAAGTTGCAGAACTGTTGTGGTCTTTCTCAATGAACCTTGGAGGTTGAGCTTGAAGAGGTGTCCTTGGTCATCACATTAATGGAAGCCCCAAGATTGATCAAAGTGTGTGGGACAATGGTGCCATTGCTGTGCACATCTACTACAGGGATTCCATGGTCCAAATACTTTGGATAGATTACCTGCCCCAACATTAAGTCGGACAGTTGTCCAATGATATTAATGGTAGGGGCATCTCTTCATTGCCTCCCTATATGCTTGAAAAACTCCTCCTTAATCAACTTGTTGTAAATAGGTACTGTTAGCTTTGCTATACAGCGAGGATTTCCTATGGTTAGAGACAGGCTTGATCCACTTGGTGGTGCTTAAAAAGGGTTCAAAGCATACATGGAAGTGTTCAAAATCCTCTTAAGGCCTTCTACCGATCAGAACTATCGAAAGAGGAAAGCCCTTGGGAGGGCGGAAATACACTATTGGGAGGCAAAAACACTCCAAAACCATGCAAAAACCCAAATAGCAGACTTAAAGGACCAAATGCAGGACAGCCGTTCGATCTGGCCAATCAACGGTCCATATCGCATTGGCATTTCGTAATTGGCGCAGGCGGGCAGTGGCAGTGACGCGGGACACCGCCGATTAGTGATCGCCGATGGTCGCATCGGTGGGTCGCATCGGCGTATCGCAATTGGCACTTTCAAAAGGGTAGTGGCAATGGAGATCAGCACTTAAGTGAGGACCGTTGATCGAGTGCACAGATCAATGGCTCACGCTGCATCAGCTTTTCGTTATCGGCAAAACCAAAGGGGCGGGGCTTTTATATAAGGCATGCGTGCGACCCGATGAGTCGGACCCGATGGCGCTATAAGTGATTTTTTATAAAATTTCAGGTCCGCGCTTAGGCCACTTTCAATATATTTTTGTGTGTTTTCAATGTATAAAGGAAATACAAAGGAAACCTTGGCGAGTGCCGATAGCGATGAAGCCCGGACCCGAAAGGGTCCGGGAAGTGAAATATATATATATTCAGATCCGGCAGAGGCAATTCTTCGTGATTTTCAGTGTTTTGCATGTATTTGCAAATAGAAGGAAACAGAGGATCGACCGGCTATCATGTGCGATTGCGACCCAAATGGCGGACCCGATAGATGATTGAACCAGGCTTGAGGACTTTTAAAGTCCAAATGAAGCAGAAATGGGTGGGATTTAGCAGTATTGCAGCGTTTTCGTTGTTTATGACCCAAACAGACACAATAACAGAAAAGAAACATTCGCAGCTATTGTCTGAAAGGGACCGGTGCAGGGATTTCATTGGAACGATAGCCACTCCATTGCAGGTTCAAGCGGCAAGCCATCCTTAAAGAAATCGTGCAGTTATGATTACATACCAGAAGAAGGATTTGGCAGAGGGACAGTGGCCGGCAAACAGAACCCAGAAAGGGAAGGAGAAGGGCCACTACACGCCTCAACCCAAATCAAATGAAATCATGGAGCTTAACGACCCTGCCAGTGCAGCAGTCATCCTAACAAACATGATGGGGCATCTTTGGCATGAGGGAACTCCCATGCATCACAGCAGGCCACCCAAAATATCTGAGTATGGTTATTCCTCTGTCAGAAGAAGAAAACCTCCGAGCCATGCCTGCCTATTGAGGGAATCAAATGGTTATGGGATAGATCAGACAAGCTTAAGGCTCTGAGCCTTCTAGAGAGCTCAGGAGCATTGTAAAGGGCCTCTAAAAGGCAGAAAACTAAAAGTAACAAGGGTTCAACTTTTGGAGATTATTCCTCCCCTGTTTTCTCAAGCTTCTCATCTGCAGTCTTTAGTAATACAAGCTTCTTTTGCTGCTACATGTTTAATGTCCATTTCTCTTCTGTTCTATGCTTGCACTTGAACAGTTTGTTCAGGTTTTCTGTGTGTTTAAGGCCAGATAACTGTCATCTTATCTCTGCTTTGATATACTAGATTTGCATGCTTCTTTGCTGCCCATGGCTAGCCATTTATATGTGTGATTATATGTGCATCTGCTAGTATAGTCAGTGAGTTCTTTTACTGCCTGTAGCTGGCCATTCATATAGGTCCATGTATGCTATCTGTTGGCATAGTCAGTGTTCTCCATCTATCCATTAATCTACAAACTATTGAGCATTAGCAGTCTAAAGCCTTGTGTTGTTGGGGGTTGTTCATGCATGTCTTGAGTGTGAATATAGTTGGAATGGTTATCCGACTTGATCCAAACCATCTTTCATTCCAATAGTTCAGAGAACAATATTGAAGATTATATGTTACCAGGCATTTCTGATTTACAACCTCAGAGAGTTTCCTGGAGTGATAATAGGTACATCTTTAATAGCTTGGAGAAGTGGAATTTTGACACATGGGTTTTTCAATTCTCCCAGAAGTTCAGTCTCTTCTGGGGTAGGCTGGAATGGTTGGGTTAATCTCTCATGAAAGGGTGGTGGATTTACTTTAGGCATGCTTTCCTCTCTTTCATCCTCAACCTCCCTAGGTGGAGGTAGAGGTTGGTTGTCTAGGAGTACTCTCCCAGATCTCAGGTTGATTTCCTGAATTTCCACATCATAAGCTATATAGGATGTCTCTCCACTGTATACTTGTTATTCTTATCTATTGTTCGGGTTCAGATTTGGCTGGGCAGACATCTAGGGTGGTTTAGGTGGAGCAAAGTGTAACGTTTGTGGTTGAGCAGGTGGTGAAGGCAATAAAGTTGGAGCATTATTGTATGGGGGCCTCCACCCCTGGCGTGGTTGTTAAAATTGGACAACTAGGTCCAAACTCCATGTTCTGATGCTCAGATTAAGAGGCTAATATTTTTGTTGGATTCCTCTTTCTGAGAGGTGTAAAATCCATATAAAAATAGTCTTAATCCGATGAGCAGAACTTATATTTTGAATTTATTATTCTTAATAAATTATATGTGCTAGGTCAGCCAGTTTTGTAATGTAGGCTCACATGCCCAACAGATGTGTCACACACCCTCATTGATGGATATATATACAGGAAAAGTTGGAGAGAATTGGAATATAACACAACTCACATCTTCCTCTCTCATCCTATAAGTACGAGCTACTTGGAGGGTTGTTGTGACACATGCTGGGCTGGCTGACCAAAGGAGACTTTGCTGGTTGAAGCATCTTGTTGACCGCCGAAACGAACACATACATTTTTCTTGTTTCTGATTTGTCTTCTGTAAGATCTGCTTATATGTTCTATCTGCATTTTGCTTATCTACTTGTATGATTGCTGTGAGAAAAGTGAAATTGCTCTTAGCATAGAACATCTACAAAACTTTACATGGTATCAGAGCTGAGGTGAAGACAAACTCACTTCAAGTGATCTCCTCTCCACGTCTTGGGTTTTTGGAGAAGGAGATTCACACTAGATTTCACCGGCCTAGTATGATGCCCTAACGGAGAACGCAGTCATGAACTTATACGCTGTTCTAAGCAGCCCTAAACGCAGTTAATGGATGCCTTTATATAGAGGATTATATGCGTTGTTCTTAAGGAACTTACACGCTGTATGATAAATGGTGGACGCAGTAATAAAAGGACACAGTCAACCGCAGTCTAAATTCCACAGTCCTGAGGTGTAGCTGGAGTTATGTATACGCTGTGCAAGGAGTTATGTATATGCTGGACACACATATATAATGCAGAGGAGGTTCTGGCAGTCATACGCTGGAGTTATGTATACGCTGTATGAGAACGAAGTAGTCTATGTATCAAAGACGCAACCAAGGTATGACGCTGCAGAGAACCGCAGTCAAATCAAAGCCACAGTCAAGATCACGTATACGCTGGGTCAGCCACAGTCAGGTATATAGAACCACTGAATCAATGAAGGTCACGTATATGTTAGCCACAGTCAGGCATATATAGAATTGCTGAAGAGGTCTATACGTAGTCAATGAAGACTCTTATACACAGTTAATAAAGATAGTTACACGAAGTCTCCATACGAAGTCAATGAAGACTCGTATACACAGTTAATAAAGACAAGAAGGCGTGCGAATAAGGCGGGGAGATGCGCATGTCTTATGCGCATAAAGCCAGGTAGCTTCGTATGTTCGGGCTTGGTTTTATGTAGAGATCACGGTTGCGCAGTGAAGGTTATTAAAGGTCTGTTCATGAGTGCAGACTTACGGTATAGCGCAGGGGTTTGCGCGGTCTTGCCGTAATACAGTCTTGTGAACAAAGGTGGATAATGCGACGTGGAAGCACACAGTTATAAGAACAGTTTTATAAAGACTGTTTTATAGTTTTATAAAGACTGTTTTGTAAAAGTGCGGACAGGTCATAGCCTCGGTTATAGCTTCGGTTGAGGACAGAAGCTGGAATTCATGAACACGCAGAGGTTTATATGCAGCGGGCTGTCGAAGCGTTATACCGGTGATTTACTGTGGAGCTGTCACGTGGACAGGCCAGAGGACTGCTACGTGGACGGTAGCATATAATTGGTGCAGGTTTATGGGTGCTGGCGTGCTCGGATAACCGCACAGGAATTTGTATCAACCACGGGCTGTCGGTTGATATATCTGTACAGGTGGATTGTTGCTGGAATGTCACGTGGACAGACTAAAGGTCTGACGCGTAGACAGTAATAGATTCGCAGGTTTATCTACATACGCTGGTGCGTTTGGAGCAAACAAGTGAAGGGAACTGCGCAGGTCTGCTGAAATCACACATGTATACGCACTCATATAAGAACTCGTTCATATATACTTGCAGACCTGTTCATGACCCACGCAGTCTCAATGTCCATGCTGGATAGTTGTATGCAGTCACCACGCTGTCTGCAGTCAATGATATACGCAGGAATATATATGCAGGAATATATAACCGCTGGAATATATATGCCATCAAGCCGCAGTAAGGAAGGAATAGATGCAGTCTTCGCATGCAATGGAGACACTTATGCAGGACTTAAATATCCGCAGGCAAAAGAAGACAGTGGCATCTTCATGCTGTCATGGGAGACAGATCAACAGAGTCATAGAAGGAAGCCGCAGTCATGAGAGACCTGTAACTGCCAATCTCAGTGTGAAGATGACATCATTACGTAACCCTATATTGTAGCCACGTGATGCCCTTAACACTGTAAAGGAGTAGACTTATGCACAGGACATTGAGAAACATATACGCAGCCATGGAATTTATATATAGGTCATGGAAATTATATACAGGACTTCGAATCTTTTATATGCAGGCCATGGCAACATTTATATGCAGTTCATGGATACATCTATACACTGTCATGTTGACACCTTATGCACAGTCATGGAGATACGCTATACTTGTGAAGACAAGATTTTGAGGACTGACAATGGTACTGAATATGAGTCAAATGAGTTCAAAGACTTTTGCAGAGAAGCTGGCATTAAGAGGGAGACTACCACTGCATATACTCCTGAGCAGAATGGTGTTGCTGAACGCAAGAATAGGACTATTGTGGAAGCTGCCCGTGCCATGCTATGTGACCAGGGTCTTCCAAAGTTTCTGTGGGGAGAAGCTGAAAATACTGCTGTGTACATTCAAAACCGATGCCCTCATTCTGCTTTGGACTCCAAAACTCCCGAAGAGGTTTTCTCTGGTAAGAAACCTGATGTCTCACATTTTAGAATTTTTGGATGTCCTGTCTATTTTCATGTGCCGAAAGAAAAGAGAAGTAAGCTGGATGCTACTGGGAAGAAAGGAATGTTTGTGGGCTACAGTGAGACTTCTAAGGCATATAGAGTCTATGTACCTGGTCAAAGGGAAGTAGAGATAAGCCATGATGTCACTTTTGACGAAGATGCTTCCCTGAAGAAAGTAGTAGATCTTCCTAGATCTGAAGAAAACCATGAAGAAAGACCTGGAAATCTGGAAGAACCCCAGGATGAGACTATGCCTGATGTTGAAGGGCCAATGGACCCTATTGATCCTTCCCCTTCTCTAGGAAAGAGGCCATCATGGCTCAGGGACACCCTCGAAGATGCTGAGGGTCATGCTGCCCCAAGGGGAACATTCCGAGAAAGCAAGAAACCGTGTAGATACCAAGGGTATCTAGCTGCCTTGAGTACTATTATACAATCTGAACCTGCATCTTTTGAGGAAGCCATCAAGCATCAAGTCTGGAAGGATGCTATGCATGAAGAATATGAGGCTATTATGAAGAATGATGTCTGGGATGTGGTCCCGAGACCGAAGGACAAATCTGTTGTCACCGCTAAATGGCTCTACAAGATTAAACATGAATCTGATGGGAGTGCTGAAAAGTTTAAGGCAAGATTTGTTTCCCGTGGCTTCTCTCAAAAGGAAGGAATTGACTATGACGATATATTTTCACCTGTGGCTCGATATACCACCATCTGATCCATCATAGCCCTTGCTGCTACGCAAGGATGGAGTCTTCACCAGATGGATGTTAAGACCGCTTTTCTCCATGGTGCAATAAAGGAAGAGGCGTATGTAGAACAACCTCTGGGATTTGAAGTTCAAGATCGAGACACTTATGTCTGCAGGTTGAAGAAAGCCCTCTATGGGTTAAAGCAAGCACCCAGAGCTTGGTATGAGAGGATGGATAGTTACTTGATGAAGCTGGGATTCACTCGAAGCAATGCTGATCCAAACCTTTACTTTAAGGTTGAGGAAGGAAAGCCTCTCATTCTAGTGCTGTATGTGGACGAACTCTTCCTGACAGGTGATGACCCTCTCATTCATCAATGTAAGAGGGAGCTTGCTGCTGAGTTCGAGATGAAAGACCTAGGACTGATGCACTATTTCCTAGGCCTGGAGGTCTGGCAGAGACCTGGAGAGATTTTCCTTTCTCAAAGAAAGTATATTGTGAAGCTTCTGGAAAGATTTGGGATGGTGGACTGTAAGTCCATGTCGACACCAATGGAACTCAACTTTAAGAAGTTGAGTGGCAGCGCTGCAGGGCCTATCTTGGCCAATCCTACTGAGTATCGTCAACTCATAGGAGCTTTGATGTTCTTAGTGAACACCCGTCCGGACATATGTTTTGCAGTGAATACTTTGAGTCAACAGATGGTTGAGCCTCATCATTTTCACTGGGCTGGTGCCAAGAATCTTTTGAGATATCTTCGGGGCATGATAAACCATGGGCTGAGATACACTGCCGGGAGTGTGATACTCCGGGGATATACTGATGCCGATTGGGCTGGCAGTGTGGTGGATCGTAAGAGCACATCTGGATGCTGTTTCAATCTTGGTTCTGCTTCGATCTCATGGATGAGCAGGAAGTATAAGTTGGTGGCTTTGAGCACCGCGAAGACCGAATACATTGCTGCTAGTATGGCCTGTTGTGAAGCAGTTTGGTTGAGGAAGCTCTTTAGTGAGCTGTTCCAACATGTGCTAGATACCACTGTAATACTCTGTGATAATCAGAGTGGGATTCGTATGACTGAGAATCCTGTGTTCCACGAACAATCCAAGCATATTGATATCAGGTACCACTTTATCCGGGATATGGTACAGCGAGGCGCCGTAAGGCTCGATCATATAGGAACTGATGAGCAGGTCGCGGATATTCTCACTAAGCCCCTGGGGAAGGTCAAGTTCCTAACCTTCCGTGAGAGTCTTGGTGTCATGGAAAGACCCTATGATGTGGGTCCTGTTGGACGATGAGCTCTGGGAGCTCTGGGGGGCTTTGGGGATAGCTTCTCGGAGCTATAAGCACTCATAATGCTTCTGCCCCACCCTTGTGATTATTGAGCTGGTTCGCCACTCATTTAATCTGTGCCCCGTATGTATCCTACCCATTGAGTTCAGGGCTCATGGGAAGTACCTCTCATTTGGCCAATGAGGTGTGGAAAAGCTAGAGACTATTAGCAAAGACTGATGGACGCATCAGAGATTGCCGTACTCTCTATCTAGGATGGCATGGTCCAACCACTTGATCTGGGATCAAGATTTGTGAGGTCTGGGACCTCTGGACTGATTATGTCAGTCGGGGAATGATGTCTTTGTGACTGACCCACTTCTGTTCTGAAATAAAGAAGCCAGCAAAGCAAGTTTCGGCGAGATGACTCACGATGTTAATTGCACTAATAGATGGAGTTCTCCCTAGTTGAGAGGGAGTGTTAAAATTGGACAACTAGGTCCAAACTCCATGTTCTGATGCTCAGATTAAGAGGCTAATATTTTTGTTGGATTCCTCTTTCTGAGAGGTGTAAAATCCATATAAAAATAGTCTTAATCCGATGAGCAGAACTTATATTTTGAATTTATTATTCTTAATAAATTATATGTGCTAGGTCAGCCAGTTTTGTAATGTAGGCTCACATGCCCAACAGATGTGTCACACACCCTCATTGATGGATATATATACAGGAAAAGTTGGAGAGAATTGGAATATAACACAACTCACATCTTCCTCTCTCATCCTATAAGTACGAGCTACTTGGAGGGTTGTTGTGACACATGCTGGGCTGGCTGACCAAAGGAGACTTTGCTGGTTGAAGCATCCTGTTGACCGCCGAAACGAACACATACATTTTTCTTGCTTCTGATTTGTCTTCTGTAAGATCTGCTTATATGTTCTATCTGCATTTTGCTTATCTACTTGTATGATTGCTGTGAGAAAAGTGAAATTGCTCTTAGCATAGAACATCTACAAAACTTTACATGGTATCAGAGCTGAGGTGAAGACAAACTCACTTCAAGTGATCTCCTCTCCACGTCTTGGGTTTTTGGAGAAGGAGATTCACACTAGATTTCACCGGCCTAGTATGATGCCCTAACGGAGAACGCAGTCATGAACTTATACGCTGTTCTAAGCAGCCCTAAACGCAGTTAATGGATGCCTTTATATAGAGGATCATATGTGTTGTTCTTAAGGAACTTACACCATACCCTAATTAACCATTTAGGAAGATATGCTAAGTAGAAATGATAAATCAACAATAAACAAATACAACCATCTAAGTTCCAAAAGTAAAAAGAATCAAACAATACTAATGTGCAAGTAAAGAAACTAAACTAAATCTGTTTTCACTTTTTTGGTCTTTTTAGGCAAAATCAAGTATGCAAACTAATTGTTCTTGTGGATGTGACAGGTGGATCAAAGGTGTTTGAGGATGGCTAAAAGGTTTATGAAGTGGTTGGATGGTGTGGAGGGGTCCTAGGAGGCTTTTTGTGACTTCCTAGAGGTTTCCCATCAATTTTGCCTCAAAACAAGCTGTTTCAGGAAAACCTACACGATGTAATAGAAACCTATAGGATGATCCTGTAGGAATTACAGGAAACCTAAAGGATACAAACGAGAGCTAATTGTAGGGTGTTGGAGGTGTTGGGAGGCTTAGGAAAGGTGTGTGATGGGTGGAATGGAGTGTTAGAAGGTCTAGGAGCATACAGGAGTCAATATCCAAGATAAGAGATGGCTAGATTCGCTCAATGTGTTTAGGAGAATTTCAATGAAAAATGATGAAAAAATAGTGATGGTTATGGTGCAGACAACGGATGGCTAAGGTGGATGAAGTGGAAGGTGGTTGCTGGCTCTAAAGTCTTGGTCTCCTCTTGAAGCACCTGCTCTGCATAAAACATGTATGTCTTCCAAAAAGTCATGCAACAAGATACATTTTCATAAACTAGAAAAACAGAATTAATGAATCAACTGCCTTTATTATGCATGAAGAAAGTTGTTGAAGGGAATGAAAGCATGAGTGAGATCTACTACAGAAGTGGATATGGAAAAGATGAAAATGAAATATACCTTGCAACATTAACCAAATACTAAGTTAAAGACATTAAACTCCAAAGCTCAAAAAAGAACTAGAAATCTGTGTTTTTGGGGCTGCTTAAGGTTCCCTTCCTCAAGTGATGGTCCCAGGGGGAGGAAGTGAGGTCGAGACACCTGCTAACAACCTTGTGGTTATCCTTTTTCTCCTTGCTAACTGGCTACTTGCAATAAGGCACAACTGGAAGCAAACTATCACACAACCAATCTAATCTACAATACTCGTAATGGAAATGCATCTAATAAGCAAATTATCAATTAAACTACGAATCTACACTAAAAATACATGTACAATCAAGAGGAGCCTTGGCTACTAGGGTTGGGCCCTAACCCAAGAGCTTTATTCCTCTAAGTTAACTCAGTGCTGGCTCAAAACAAAACTCATTCTTATTACCAAAACAACAAATTACATCAACAAGAACTGTCACAAGTCGTGCAACTCGAAAATAGAGTAAAGTTTTACAATGAAAATCTGAATCCTATTAAGGTCCTAGGCCTCTCTACTTATACATATGAAGTCTCCAGCTACTTCCTTAAAATTATGGAGGCTCGGCTCCCAAACTTGAGATAAACTGGTGCTTTGTCTCTCACTTGCTCAGCTGCCTTCTAGTCCTCATGATTTGGATGTTTGCACTCTGAGCTGATGAAGGAACATTTGAATGGAGGGGTAGTAACTGAGGAGGATTTACCTCCTATAATCCCTCTCCCTTGTCCCATTTGAGTTTTGACCTTGGTATTTGCCAAAATTCCTTGATTTTCTCCTTTAATCATGCATTAAATGCACATTAGACCACAAAGAAAAATATCCAACTCTAACTCACCTCATAAACAAAATATAATCAAAAGCATGCAATAAGTTATGAGAATAGTTGGTTTGACTAAGCTAGGATGTGAATGAAGACCCGTATAATTACCCAATGATGAGGCTTATCATAACCCCCCTATTGAAAGTGTTTCTCATCCTCTGAGCAACTTAGTCAATATCCATATCCTTCATGGCTCTGGTAGCCTCTCTGACATCCCATGCCTCTGTTGTGGTCTCCTCTTCTTGTTCATAGAAACCTGCTTTCTTTTCTACCTCTTCCCACTGCCTCTTTTATTCTTCTTCTTTTCTCCCTTCTAGCATCCCTAAGAGTAGTGGTGGACTGAGTTTTAGGCCTATCCAATTGACCTTCAACCTTTGCATAGATTGCTTATACATAGGTGTCATGTTGAGTGCCTCTCTCAACCTTTGAGGAGAGTGATATTCTCTTATATTTAAGTTGTATGGCAGGGTGTTCCATCTCCTCAGGCAAGCATGTATACTATCATCTCCTAAAAGCCTAAACATGTCCTCAAAATGTGAAATTGCTTACTCTTGGGCAACAATATATCTAGGTGCCAGCTGAGGATCACTTGCAATCAAATTATGGGTACTGATGAGGGCCATGGGATTTGATTGTTCAGCTCTCATCAAAAGAGGTTTAGTTTTCTCTCTTGCCAATATAATTTTCATCTCTACAGCTCTTGACTCCTCATGGTTCATCCATGATGCCAAAGCCATTAATTGTAGGTCTCCTAGCTTGGCATTAGGGTCCCATACATTCATGTCTATGAGGGCCATGTTGTGAAAATATAACTCAGCCATTTTGGCCCTATCCTCTAGTGTACTTTGATCACAAAGATCCATAAAATATTGGGTTGTGTTATATTCTTTCCACGACTAGCCCACGTAGTTAACCGGGGGGTTAGAGGGGGGGCGGAGCCCCCCCTTTGTTGCGCCGATTGCGTAGCGGGGGGGTCTCATGGGGTTTGAGGGGTGCAGGTAACCCCTCTCTATGAGGTCCAGGGCAGCGCCCTGGAAAATTTTGGTTTTGAACCTTATATTAGGTTGGGCGGGCCTACCTATGGTTTTGTGCATGATTTTCGCACATGGTTTTGGACACGATGGTTTTCGGTCCATGGTATTGGATGCTTCAGCATGTATAAATATGTATTGTAACATTGAAAGGAACATAATGAAAAATCAATCTGGTAGTCCCGGTTTTGGGATCCAGGGGAAAATCTCAGTGTATATGTGTTATGCTCTCGCATTGTTTATTTTCAGTGTTTTAGAATTCATATGCAGGTAATTTCTGTACAGGGTTAAAACCTACATTTGGTATCGGAGCTATTTTGGCTTCAAGGGGACACCTTTGTTGTTGAGGGGTTTCACTCAGGCCTGTGGTAGAACCTGTTCAGTGGGAGATCTGCGAGATCGATTCTGGTGGGGAAAGAAGATGGCGAGCAGTGGAAAGATACAGATCAATAAATTTAATGGTCAAAGTTTTGAGTTGTGGAAACTCAAGATGGAGGATCTATTGGTGGATAAATATCATTGGGTCGTGGTAGATCTAGGTACTAAACCAACGGGAGTGTCCGATGAAGAATTGAAGAAGTTGTATCGGAAGGCAAAGAGCACAATACGATTGTGTGTCTCAGATTGAGTATTGTTGAATGTATCAGGGGAAGCTACGGCGAAGGCTTTGTGGGAAAAGTTAGGGACTTTGTACCAATCTAAGTCTCTGGTGAATAAATTGTTCCTACGGAAAAAGTTGTTCAACCTAAGGATGAAAGATGGAGACTCAGTGACAAAGCATCTGAACACATTTAATACTATGGTAAGTAAGTTATTATCTGTTGATATTAAAATTTTAGATGAAGATAAGTGCATCAGTTTGTTGTGTTCTCTACCAGATTCATGGCATAGTCTGGTTATTGCAATAGGTAGCAATGCAACTGCCTTGTAGTTTGATGAAATAGTCTCACCCTTGCTGATGGAGGAGATGAGACAAAAAAATATGGAGAGCCA
Source organism: Pinus tabuliformis (assembly GCA_031772625.1). Classification (NCBI taxonomy): domain Eukaryota; kingdom Viridiplantae; phylum Streptophyta; class Pinopsida; order Pinales; family Pinaceae; genus Pinus; species Pinus tabuliformis. The sequence goes on along the minus strand of CM062819.1, from coordinate 102,526,345 downwards.
GAATGGTGATGCCTTGTTTGTATGAGGATGGTCCTAGAACAGAAACAAAAATAAGTCATCGAGTGGGAGATCTAAATCTCCAGGAAAACCTATAAAGGTGGTGTGCTGGAAATGTGGAAAGGAAGGGCACTACAAAAGGGACTGTAAACCTAAAGCTCTTGATAAAGGAAAGGGATCGGATGATGCTCCTTTTTCAGAGGCGAAAACCACCTCAGATGAAGGTGGGGATGTATACTTGGCTTCCTCAAGTACATATGTATATCATGAGGCATGGTTGATTAACTCAGGTGCATCCTTTCACTTCACTCCCCATAGAGAGTGTTTCTACGAGTATGAGAAATACGATGGTGGTGATGTCTTCTTAGGGGATGATAGGAAGGCTAGAATCGTTGGTCGCAGAAAATTAAATTTTAAGTGGCAAGGTGGAAGGCTTAGAACACTTCTGGGTGTTCTGCATATTCTTGCATTGGCTAGAAATTTGATTTCTGTAAGCAAGCTAGATGATGCAGGTGTAAAAACAGTGTTCAAGAAGGATACCTGCAAGATGGTTCGAGGAGCACTTGTATTGATGTGGGGAGTTCGGGTTGGGACACTTTACAAGATATAAGGTAGCACTGTTGTTGATGGGTGCAATAGCTCTGTGGTTCTTGAAAGTGGAGCAGAAAATATAGTGGTCTCTAGAGAGAAGACCATGCTATGGCATCAAAGGCTTGGACATATTGGAGAGAAGGGCCTTCGAATACTTCATGGTAAAGGTATGGTAGAAGGTATGAGTAATAGCTCTTTGGATTTTGATTTCTGTGAAAATTGTGTATATGGGAAGGAGAAGCGGGTGAGTTTCCCCTCTGGTGGTAAGAGGGTGAAACAATTATTAGAACTTGTGCACAATGATGTGTTTAGACCTGTGAAGGTTCCATCACTGGGTAAGTTTGTGTACTATGTATCATTTATAGATGACTTCTCAAGGAATACATGGATATATTTGCTTAAGAAGAAATCTGAAGTCTTTGACAGGTTTAAAGAATTTAAGGCTTTGGTGGAAAACCAGACAGAGAAGAAGATAAAGGTGTTGAAGACAGATAACGGTGGAGAGTTTTGCAGTAAGGAATTTGAAGAATTCTGTAAGAAGTGTGGTATAGCACAACAAAAGACTACTCCATACACACCTAAGAAAAATGGAGTTGTAGAAAGAATGAACAAGACATTGATGGAAAGGGCAAGAATCATGCTCAGTGGTGCCAGGTTAGGAAAGGAATTCTGGGCAGAGGCGGTGGAGACAACATGTTACTTAGTCAACGGATCACCTTCATCAGCGTTGGAGGATAAGACTCCACAAGAGGTATGGACTGGTAAGAAACCCTCTATTTCACATCTGAAGGTATTTGGATGTGATGCATATGTGCATGTTTCAAAGGAGAAAAGAACCAAGTTGGATAGTAAATCTGAAAAGTGCATCTTTATTGGGTATGAGGATGGTTTAAAGGTTTATAAGCTTTGGAACCTAGTAACAAGGAAGGTTATTTATAGCCGAGATGTGGTGTTCAGAGAGGTGAAAGATGTTACTAAACATGAAGTCCAACCAAAGGAACCTGAGAAGATAGAGTCTGAGCTTAAGGAGGAAGAATCGGACTCTACAATAGAGGAGGAATCAGAAGATGAAGAGCCATAAACTTCGGGTGTGAGAAGATCAGTTCGAGAAAGAAGGCAGCCAAAAAGGTATAGTCCATCTACTTTTTGTTCAAATTTTTCTTTATCTATTACTGATGATGATCCCAAAACTGTGAAGGAAGCAATAGATTCAGAGGATGGAAAACTCTGGAAAGATGCCATGGTTGATGAAATGGCATCTTTGCACAAAAATGAGGCTTGGGATTTGGTGGAGTTGCCGGTTGGAAGGAAACCCATTGGCAGAAAATGGGTGTTCAAGAAGAAGACAAATGCAGAAGAAAAGGTGGAGAAATACAAAGCTCGGTTTGTAGCAAAAGGTTTTTCCCAGGTGTCGGGAATTGATTTTGGTGATATTTTTTCTTCTGTTGCTAAGGTAACTTCTATGAGATTACTTTTATCTGTTGCTGCTACTTTTTATTTTGAGGTATAATAGATGGATGTGAAGACATCATTTCTTCACGAGGATCTGGAAGAGGAAATCTACATGAAGAAACCTGAAGGCTTTGTGGTGAAGGGTAAGAAAGAAATGGTATGCAAGTTAAAGAAGTCTTTGTATGGGTTAAAACAGTCACCAAGGATGTGGTATAAAAAATTTGATACATTTATACAGGGACTTGGCTTAACCAAAAGCAAAAGCATATCACTGTGTGTATTTTAAATTAATTGGTGACCGTGTTATTTATTTGGTCTTGTATGTGGATGATATGTTGCTGGTTTGAAATGACAAAGAAATTATATAGGATTTGAAGACCCAATTGTCCTCCAAATTTGACATGAAAGATCTTGGTGCTGCAAACTATATTTTGGGCATGGAAATTAAAAGAGATCGGGCAAAGAGGAAACGCTAGTTAAACCATAGGAGGTATGTTAAGACAATACTGCAGAGGTTTAATATGCAAGATAGTAAACCAGTGAAGGTTCCTATTCATGTAGGTGTGAATTTATCTGTTGAACAGTGTCCCAAGACACAAGAAGAGGAAGAGGACATATCTCGTGTTCCATATGCAAGTGCAGTCGGTAGCCTGATGTATGAAATGGTCTGTACTAGACCAGAAATTGCACATGCAGTGGGAATATTGAGCAGGTTTATGTCAAAACTAGGGAAGGAGCACTAGATAGTAGTGAAGCGAGTTTTCAGGTATTTGCATGGCACTAGTGATTATGGTTTGTGCTACGAAGGAAGACTAGGATTGGACAGAGTGTTAGATATTCATGGCTTTGTTGATGCAGACTAGGCTGGAGATCTGGATCAGAGAAGATATACAAGTGGGTATGTGTTTAACCTATTTGGAGGTGCAGTCAGTTGGATGAGTAAGAAACAATCTGTAGTGGCACTATCAACTACAGATGCAGAATACATGGCAGCCACTCATGTAAGCAAGGAAGTAGTTTGGTTGCAGAGATTGTGTTCAAGTATGGGGTTAGTACAGGGAGCTATAAGTATAGACTGTGATAGCCAAAGTGCAATTTTCTTGGCAAAGAACCCTGCATATCATTCAAAGGTGAAGCAAATTGATGTTCAGTATCACTTTGTGAGGGATATGATAGAAGACAAAAAGGTGTTGCTGGTAAAGGTGGACACTTTGAAGAATACAGTAGATGCATTAACAAAATTTGTGAGGTCTAAGAAGTTCTCTTGGTGTAGAGAAACAATGGGCATTGCAAGGCTGGGTAAATGACTAAGCTCTCTTGTGGTCCCCTATGGAAAGAAAACAACAAGTGGGAGAACGTTGGGTTGTGTTATATTCTTTCCACGACTAGCACACATAGTTAACCAGGGGTTAGAGGGGGGGCAGAGCCCCCCCTTCGTTGCACCGATTGTGTAGCGGGGGGGTCATAGGGGGTTTGAGAGGTGCAGGTAACCGCCCCCTATGGGGTCCATGGCAGCGCCCCCAAAAATTTTGGTTTTGAACCCTATATTAGGTTGGGCAGACCTACCTATGCTTTTGAGCATGATTTTCACACATGGTTTTGGATGCGATGGTTTTCGGTCCATGGTTTTGGACGCGATGGTTTTCGGTCCATGGTATTGGATGCTTCGGCATGTATAATATGTATTTTAACATTGAAAGGAATGTAATGAAAAATCAAGCTGGTAGTCCTGGTTTTGGGATCCAGGGGAAAATCTCTGTGTATATGTGTTTTATGTGTTATGATCTCGCATTGTTTATTTTTTGTGTTTTAGAATTCGTATGCAGATAATTTCTGTATAGGGTTAAAAACTACATAAACTGCCTATAGTCCTAAAATGGCATGTTTCCCTTCTGTGCTAGGGTCTTAATCTGAAACTGCAGCGATTGTTCTTTAAGGTAGAGAGCATAGGATTTAGCTGGCGTCCTACACTGGATTTCCTCCAAGGAGAGGTTGGCCATACATGCCAATTGATTCTCTCTTTCTTGCAGCTATCCCCTCATCCATGCATTTTTTGTCTCTAGTTGATTTCTCATTATAGCTTCTTTGTCCCTCAAGCCACTTAGCTCTCTGCCCATTTCCTTGAGTTTCTCTTCCATGTGCCCAATGTCTTCCACCCCCTTTGATTTGGCGATCTACATCCATCGGTGAGTTCTGGCCCTCACCTTCTCAAGCTCGAAGAACAATGGGATGTCAAATGTTTGAGGTATGACCTTGCCTCCTTCAATAAAGCGGTAATAGGAGTCCAGGTTAGGTTGGGGGCTAGGTTCTTTTGTCTTTGGGTCCTCCTCTTTAGTTTCTTGCTTCTCCCCTACCTTCCTTTCCAATTTTTGTGCCTCATGTAGATTCAGCAGAGTATCTTGTAGGACTGTTTTTGTTTCTTGTAGATTTTGTTGTGGATCCTGTAGGATTTCCTTTCCCTTTGAGGAAGTTGATCTAGTAGTAGGCCTCCTCACATAGGTGATAGGGAACTTATGGGAAGGAATTTTGTCTTCTTATGTAGGGGAATCTTCAATCACAATAGGAATTTTGGTTGATGTTTATGGTTTCCCTTGTCTTATTCTTGTGCTCTTTCTTGTTCTGAAATATAGTGGGGTCTCCCTCTGCCTTTATCCTTTTTGCTTGATTGGGATGCTGAGAGTAGTGAGGGCAACTGCTGCCTCTCTCTCAGTGGCCTCTGGAGAGACCCTATGTGACTCCTCCTTTTTTTATGTCCCCTCTGTTCCATTGCCTTCTTCTACTCTGTCTTTCCTGTCTTCTTCTTCTTGTAGATCTTCATCATCTCTATCGGTTTCCTCCTTAATTTCCTCCTCTGTTTCTTCATCATCCTCCTTCTCTTCTCCCTCTTCTTCTTCATCTTCATCATGATCCTCTATGTCAGCTCCTTTTTCATCCATCTCATCCTCATCTCCTTCTATATCTTCCTCTTCCTATTTTACTTCCTCTTCACTGACAGTAGGACTAACATCATAAGTGAGAGCTTTCATGTCATCCTCTGCTGGCATGTCTTTGAAAACTAACCATGTAATAGGAGTTTGAGGTTTAGGAAGCAATCTTCTATGAGGATCCTAATCAACCCATGGTGAGCTAATTGTTGGGAATTTCCCTCCTTCACTTTGATGCTTGAGTCTATGAGTGATTGAAGCAAGAAGCATGGTGTGCTGAGCCTTTGGTGAGGGGGTGTTTCTGCTCCAAATCTTAATTCTTCAAGGATATTGAAATGATAGCCATAGACAACACTATACCTACCCTCACATGAGATGTATTTGATCAGTTGGTAGCCTACCACATTCCATGGATATGGAAGACTTTCCCTCCTTACTCCATTTTTTTCCTCAGTGGGTTCCTCACCCTTTAAAAAGAGTTTTCTTTTGGGAACATGGCTATCTCCTTTGTCTTCTTTCCTCCATGGTATTCCTAGGGGAAATGTGGTGACTCTGCTGATGAGCTTAGGGTTGAAATCTATAGTGAGGCCCCTTATTACAATAGTGGCATGGATTTTGGTGTGTGTAGTGAGGGAGAGAGCAAATTCTTGAGCCACCTCATCATCATACCCTCTGAATTTTTCGAAAAACCCCATCCAATTATGTCTTGTGAAGATTTCAAGCACTTGGGGGTGTTGTTGGATTCTCACAGTGTTTGTGGGCTCACTCCTATTAAACCTTCCTGTCATCTTGTTAGTGAAGCTTGAGGAGAAAATGAGAGGGTTGAAACAATTTTTCAAATGCAGGAGAAAAACAAAGATGAATGTGTATTTAATTCTCTTCACAAAGTTGCTAAATTCACTCAAATTTAGAGTATTCTTGGTTCATTACTTTCAAAGGGGAATGTAATTTTAAAGCCTACCTCTTTAGATAGTTTGCAGTGGCCAACTCCCGTGATATCCCTTCTGAACTCTTCTCTGCCAATCCTGTAAACAGTCTCTATGTATCCTGTAGACAGTCTCTGTGTATCCTGTAGGAATTCCTGTGCATGCTCCTATAGGAATTCTTGTGCAGTCCTATAGGAATTCCTGTGCAGTGGAACAATGGAGTATTGCTTCCAGTGGTGTTATGAGGAATTTTGCATCTACGCATAAATACTAACTCCATAGGTAGGTAGCTATACCTAGAACAACATATTTAAAGTGCTTATCCTTTTTCTATAGATGATAAATAAGACAAATGTAATCAAAGGACCTAGTTGTTCTTTCGCTTTCCTTTTGTCTCCTTTGTATGACTCCTATCGCTTCTTATTGAACTTAAATCGCTCAAAAAGTGCCTGCAAGCATAAACAGAAGACAAAGAACCAATCAAAGCAAGAGATCTATCGAGTATAAGTAAATGGAATCAGATACACTCACACATATAAGCATCATATATCAAGATAAGGATATGGAGAAAGGTGTAAACAACTTTATTAAGTAGAAGGAAGAATTACAACCACGAAGTCTGATCCATTGTCACTCTTCCTGCTTGGGTTCCAACCAAAATCACATCAATAGCATAGCACTCTGGTAGCATAACAACACTTTCTTATAATCTCAATCTTCACACCAACAATATCTCCTTACAGATTCTCAAAGTCTATCCCCTAATCACTTAGATGAGTGCTCAATTTATAGGAAAATGGAGGAGGTTTGGTCATAAATGAGGGTATTGAATGGCCTTCCAAACTTAGAGTTAGTTTCCATGGAGGAAGGGATGAGAGGATAGGAGGTTACTTAACTCATTCCCTATCCAATTTCGAGCTCATAGGAGATGATAAGTGTGGGAATATTCTACATGGCTCCAGAAGATAAGAATATTCCCATAACCCTATGTGAATTTTGCTCAATCTTGCCCAGTGCAGGTCAAACTGGGCCTAGGTGCTCTGCAAAACACCCTGACATCGGCCTACCTACACTAAAGCACACTTACCCCTGGCCAAGGCTGCGTTGGTCCCTCAAAGAGGCTTTTATGGAGGGATTCAAGCCAAGAAACTCTTAGGGAAGGAGGCATTCAAAGTGGTGACTTGTCTAGGGCATGTAGCAACTGAATTAGGGTTTGATGAGCCCTAATGGTACTGATATGAATGATGGGAGTGATGTGCCCAAATGGATCTATAACAGCTACCCCCTAAAGCATGAAGTTGAAAATAATGATGTCGAGTGATATGCTTTACAATGTGATGAGGAGGTTCTAAAGTGGTTGGTGACCTGCATCGATTACAATACATAATATCATGATATTTTGATTTTTTCTCATGAATCACTAAGGGAAGGCATACCCATGCTCAACATATAAAATTTCATTACAAGTACATAGGCAATCGTCTATAGATATAGACCCATGATAGGATGACCATCAATGTAAATCCATTGTGTAGATGATTTGGTACATTTCCTGAAATCGCAGCCCAGATGAATGAAACCAGATATGGGGTCTGTTATCTCATATATATCATTCTTTTGGATTAATCACATCATTGAGATTGGTTCGACGTTTCGAACCAACTAATGTGATTCATCTTTAGGAAAAGGTGAGAAATCATTAGATCTGAGGGAATAAATAGCAAGGATGCATCACTATTCATATTTAGCCATCGGAAATTAGCCGTTAGGTAATTTGTTAAATTGTTTAATAATTTAGTTGTTATGCAATAAATAAATATCATGTTTCGATATTATAATTTGATAATATAAATTTAGCTGGAAAATAGTTGTTATGTGATAAATAAATATTATATCTCGATATTATAGATGGAATAATAATTTTAATAATTTTTTTTCCCTTGGAAAAAGTCGTAATTTCCATTAATTTTGAAAATTACATTTTGTATATGCCAAAGCATTGCAAAGACAAGTGTAGACTGACAAAAATGGTTGACACAAGTGTCAAGTATAGCGTAAAAAAAAACTGATAAAATAAACCATGCCTGGAGCACTGAGATGCCAGATAGGGGGAAGATCAAGTTTTCCTCCCCTTTTTCTTCTCTACCTTGTGCCACTCGCCTTGGGCCGGATGCATGGGAACGCGTTGAAGTGGGTTTTCCTCACCAGGTCAAGGATTTTCCTTGTCAGAGTCTGAGGTGTCCGATTTATGCTGCCTTTTGGTTCCACTGAGTTCTGTTGTGTCGAAAGCCTTTTCCGGTTGCATTTCCATGGGCACTTGTGGAGATTGTTTCTTGGGTTCTGCTTGGCTGTTCTTATTTGGGATGGGAAATTCCTCCTCACCTGCTTCCTCTTCCTCAGGGTCTGGTGGGGGGAAAGTCCACCCTTTTTTTTTCCCAGATTTCTTCCTTCTTTGGCTGTCTTTTTTGGAATCTGGGCAGGCATTTTGTAGGTGCACTGTCTGCCGACATATTCTGCATCGGAATTTTGTATTTTCATAATCTATTGTTTGCATCCAGCTATGATCTTTATGCTTCAATACTATGCGGTCCGGTAATCCTTTGCTGAGATCAACTTCCACACAGATACGTGCGAAAGTGTAGATTCCATCTTCCACTCGCTGAGTATCCATTTTAATATATCTGCCAAAGGAGTTTCCAATGCATGCGAGAGTCTTTTGGTCCCAGAAATGTGTAGGGAGGTTATGTAGTCGTACCCATACTGGCATCCTGGAAACGATGAAGGATTTTGCATCAAACTCTGGGGTCCAAGGTGTAATGAAGAGTCCTGAAGATCCCCAGAACCACGGTCCCTCCTGAATTACTAGGGCCCTGACCTCTTCTGAAGGGAGTTTGACTATAAAGAAGCCTTTGGAGCAGAGCATGACGTCACAATTAAGAGACCATTTTGTGAAAATCCAGTGAAAAAGGTCCATGGGTTTTGGCCAGAAACTGTTGAAGCGACAGATGAGGGCCTGTTTTCCGTAAATGTTACGTACCTCCTCTACTTATGTTGTATCTATTGTTAGTTTAGGTGTATAGTTTAGTTACTCCATGGTATATGGGCTGGGTTCTGTTCCAGCCTGCTGTGGAGCTGCAGAAGAAGATTTTTCCCCTTGTAGAATATGCTTGTAAGATGTTCCTTCGCTTCTGTGCTGCTAATGTGGTTCTGGGCTGTGTTTTGCTTTGGATCCACTGCCCCCTTCTGTTTGTTTTCGTGGGCCGCTGGCTGCTGCACCTCCATGCAGCCTCATGTTGAGTATAATATTAGATCCTGGCTTGATGTTGTAGTCGTCAATTGCTCTGTGATCTTGTAATGATCTTCCCTCAGAGAGAAGATGTTGATATCCTTCCAGGAAGCCAATGTGATTGGAAATGTTTTTCTTCAGATTTGAGACACTGTCTGAAGCTTGAACCCAGATTAGGGTTGATTTCCCAGAGGGGGGCTTTACAATGATTTGGAAGCGAGGATCTGGTAAAGTTGTCGCCACAGAGACCGTGGGAGCTGTTCTCCTATGTTTTGTATTCATGCTATCCTCGTGCCATATAGCCCCTTATGAGATCTAGGGAACCAGATCGGTGAAGAGTGCCTGTACGACCCATCACCACTACCGAACAATGCTTGTTGTAGGTGCAGTGGACCGGGTAGCTGAAGTTTAGCGCGTCCCAGTCCCGATGGCCTTTCGCAAACCAGAGTTCCAGAGTTCTTGGATCTTGGCATTTCCTTTTATTGTTGTCCGGATCAAGTAGATCCAGGCCAGATCTAGGGCGTTTGTACCTGTTCACGGTTGGAGGGAGCAGATCCGCTTCGTGCGGCCATCTTCCATTGATTTCAACGTTTGATCCGATGGGAAATCCTATAGATCCAGTACCCACAGCGCCCAGGACCCCCTTCCTTTTCCCTCCCGTGGCATTGTTCTGAGCATCCGGCTTTCCTGCGCATTTCTGAGAGTGGCTCGTCCAGATTCCTGTTACAGTGGGCATGAGCGCTGCATTGTCTTGGTTAATTCTCTGATTCAAAACCCCCCTTCCGCTGTGGCCGAGATATGCCGCTGTTGAGGGCGCATGAAGGTTCCGGGCATAATCCAGAGTTCCGTGTTTCGATTCCACACTGCATGGGATGTCTTTCCCAGCTTCTTGTTGTTTGTGGTGAAGGGTTGCAGGGGCGGCCATGGCAGCAGTCTCCGTCGAAGTCGGTAAAATTTGTTGTGTTGTTCAATATAATTTTAATATTATATTAAATAGTATAATAATATTGTTATTTAGGGTTTGACCCATAATGTTAGTTAAATCATCTATAACTAATTGATTAAATAATTTAATATTATTAGTTCTCGTATTAATATAAAATCTAATCATTAATGTGTGATGGTATTTTTATTATTATTATGATTATAGAGATTCATTAGTTTAAAACTATTATTGTAAAAGTTTAACTAAACATTTTAATTTCTATAATAGTAAAATATAATTATTTTAATATATATAAGGATAAAAAGACTAATTGGAATTTGGTAATTTGCTAAATAATGTATTGATGGTATTCCTATTAAAATTATTAATTTAGGATTATTATTATAACATTTTGTATTCAGTTATAATACAAAGAATGGTATTCTTATTAATTTAATTTCAACATATTGATTAATTTGAAAAAATAAAAACAGAATAGGAAGGAGGAAAACTACACTACCAAACAAAGAAAAATATAATACTAGATCTAGGGAGAGGAGAGGGAAGGGAAGGGAAGAAGGGTCAAGAGGAGAGAGCTGGAATCCAACTTTTACTTAATTTCTAGCCATCATCCCTATTGAGGTTTTCGGCATGCCTCTCTATTTGAATTGCTTCTCTGAGTTTATTGTGATGAAAATGGTCAACCTTAGCAATGACTTTGGATTCTTCAATGCAGACATGGTGTTTCTATTTCACAGAGTGCTCAACAAGGGCTGATGTGTGAGAGCAATTGTGTCTAATGTCAGTTGCATGCTCACTGATTCTCTCTTTAATAGACCTACCTGTCTCCCCAATGTAGGGGATACCATAGGAGCAGGGAATGAGGTAGACCCCTTTGGTGTCTTTAGGGTCAATAGGGTATTTAATGGATCTCAAGGAATTTTTAATGGTCTGGAGAGGTTTGAAAGAAGAAGAGACATTCATATTTTTAAGGATATGGGCAATCTTATCCGTGGTCCCTTGGATATACGGGAGATGAACCTTGGCGATAGGATTAGCATGGGTGGGTTTTTCTCTAGGCACTTTGCTGCCTTTGTGAAAGGCCTTGAGGCACTTGGTCTTGCTGTACCCATTATTTTGAAAAACTCCAAGAAGATGAGATTTTTCCTGATCAAGGTGGATATCCTCAGAGATTCTTAGAGTGCGGGTAGCAAGGGTGCTGAGAACCCCGAATTTTTGAGCAGGGAAGTGATGGGAACTGGCATGGAGATATTGTTTCGTGTGTCTCTTCTTTCGAAAAACTTGGTGACAGACAGAACCATCATCTCTCCTAGAGAGGAGAATGTCAAGAAAGGGAAGGTGGCCATTCTCCTCAATTTCCATTGTGAACTTGATGGACTCTGACCGCGATTTAAGGTGGGTAAGAAATAGATCAAGTTTCTCACGACCATGAGGCCAAATGACACAGGTGTCATCAACAAATCTCTTCCATTTTTTAGGGCGAGATTGAGGGGAGGCTAAGGCCTTGGTGTCAAAATATTCCATAAACAAGTTAGCTATGATAGGGGAAAGAGGGGAACTCATCGCAACACCGCAAGTTTGCTCCTAGAACTCACCCTGGAAATTGAAGAAAGTTGAGGTGAGGTAGAGGCCTACAAGCTTGGCAATGTTTTCATCAGTGATGAAATTAATGATATCAATGGCCTCTTGGATGGGGATTATTTTGTATAGGGATACAAAATCAAAACTCACCAACAAATCTCCGGGCTCTAATTTTATATCTTTCCACTCTTGAAAAAAGGAGGTTGAGTCTTTAACGAAAGACTCAGTGCGAGCAATAAGAGGCTTGAGTTTCTGGGAAAGGAATTTTGTAAGAAGATAGGTAGGTCCACCTATTGTGTTGACAATAGGCCTTAAGGGGGCCCCAGGTTTATGAATCTTTGGAAGGCCATAGATTCTAGGGGTAAGGGGATTGCTTTCGATGAGTTTCCAGGAGAGGGGAAGGAGAGCGAAATCTGCTTTAATTGCGGATGCTACCTGTTTCGAAATAGACTTGATGGGATTCTTCTTGAGCTTGATGTAACTTCCACTACTAGAAATATGGTCAACCATTTTGTGGATGTAATCAGGATTATCAAGAATGACGACAGCCCCACCTTTGTCTACCTTAAGGACGGCAAAGTCAGGGTTGTCCTTAACGGATTTAAGGGCAAGAAACTTGGCCTTGCTTAGGTTTTTCTTAGGAGGCTTGGCTTTCATAAGAACCACCGCACAGTCCTATTTAATGGTCTCCTTGATAATGTCGGGAAGGTCCTTGATCCCAAACTCGATGTTATAGATAATGTAATCTGTCAGAATCTTACTGGGGGCAAGGGCAAAATTGAGACCTTTATTAACAAGGCTCAAGACAAAAGTGTCAAATTTCTTGCTAGACAGATTAATCACATTTTTATAAGATTTATTATTATTATTAATGTTATTATTATTATCATCATTCTTATTATTATTAATATCGTTATTATCATTAAACTATAACTATGATGTGATGAGGAGGCTTCGAAGTGGAAGGTGACCTGCATCAATTACAATACATATATCATGATATTTTATTTTTACATGAATTGTTGAGGGAAGGCATACCCATGCTCAGCATATAAAATTTCATTACATGTACACATACAGTCGTCTACAAATATAGACCCATGATCGGAATGACCATCAATGTAAAGCCATTGTACATATGATTTAGTACTCCTAAAATCGCAACCCGGATGGATGAAATTAGATTTTGGGTCTTCTATCTTGTTCAATCATTCGCTCAAGTATGAGTCTAACCATGCGAATATTGGATCTAAAGTCGAACATGGGAAGACACCGTCTGATTACCAGCTAATGATGTAAGCCGTTAATAGGCGCAACAGAAATCACCAATAATGATAATGATCCTGAAGGTACTATAGTACATTTTGCATGGTTTGAATGGATGTTTTGATGTCGAACACCATACAAAGTCTTTTGGTCATAGCCCAGTGATGTCAACCTATAGCCGGAAGCGAGAAACCTCCCATTGATGTATGCAAGCTTCAAGGTACTGTAAGGGTGTTTCTAAGCCAATTTCTTGGATAATGTGCTGATGTCAACAAGAAATGACTCGTCGTAGGAGGGCCTTGATGTATCCCATATCAATGACATGAAACGAGTGTAATGATTTTGGAGATAGAATTTGACTGACGACACAAGGTTCAGGAATGGAGGTCATGAAAATGAAGGTTTATGAGTATTGCAAAGGATGAATTTTAAACTGAGTGACTTCTCTTGAACATGTCGGCAACACTGAATGGATTGGCAGCATTGACCCAAAACAAAATTAATGGATGGTATGATAGACCAAGGTATGATGACCATCAAGCAGATAACCCAACCCAAATAATCACAATGATGAAGTGAAAGTGTCATGTTCAAGAGCGACCTGCTGCCATAAAGTGGTTTACCCCTTTTCCCATTTTCCCCAGTCATTGCTAACTAGTACCTCTTTATTTTTATCAAGCTTGAGGAGGATAACATATGCTTGTTGTATAATTCCACCCTTCAGGTGAATCCATCACTATGTGATGTTTTAACGAGTCTAGTGAAGGTGAAACTTGGTCTTGTCATGATGGACAAGTTTGTCGCTATTTTATGTTTTAACGAGTCTAATGATAATGATAAATTGGTCCTTTTCATGTTTAGAGAGTTTAAAAAGGGACAAAAAGAAAACTCCGCAAGTTCTTTTTCGTAGATTTGTCTCTCAAGTCCGAAAAAGCGTAAAACAATACAAGAGAGAACCTATTGACCATGTTTGGTCAACGTATTCCTTTTTCGTAAATAATCTATCTCATCCCCAAAAAGGGCTAAACTTATACTGAGTAGATGTCATTTCCAATCCATTAATGCGCTGAAAAGGACAAGTGCTCGAAAAGATTTTCATATTTCGAGAGTATGAAAAGAGCTTAAAGAGGACTCCAAGGGGGTTCCTTTTTTGATGTTTAACAGAGCTCGAAAAAGAGATAAAAGTATGCTCTGTGGTCAAAGTACAATTCATGATCGTGCATGTCAAATTCTGTAAGTCAGCTATAAATATGCTCAAAGCAACACCAAATGGATTAAACATGCCTATTTCATTGGTAAAAATAGGCAAATACTAAATTTTACTCATTTAGTGTTCATGAAATAAACATAAAAACAAGAATTTACCATGTTATTTTCACCATTTGATATTTACCATTTAGTTTATGCTCTGACACTATTTTTTACCTCAATCTTCATTAGTTGATTGCGAGAGATTCTGCAGATCATTTCTTGTCCCATCCAGACCAGGTAGGAGATCCACCCCTCCTCTTTCTTTTCATGTCATTCTTTTATTGTTTCATGCAAGTTTTTAGGGTTTTTAGGGCCCCTGGGGTTTGGATTTTTCACCCTGGGATCAGTGCAGGCTTGCATGTCGAAGACTACACTAGGGAGCACCCAGATAGAAGGCAATTTGCATTGCAGGGTAGTGTCTCCTTGCCTGGGCTGCGTTAGGCGAGTTTCATAAACTTGTTTCACCAAATTGACCCAAAATTTCTCCAGTTTTTGCATGAAAAGAATCCTAACTAAGCTTATGGTTTGATTTCAGGCTTTCTTCAGATCAGAATGTCTATTACTTGGTGAGAAAGAGAGCATGAAGAACAAGACATAGTTACCCTAAATTATCTAGGTAGAGTTGAGGCCCTTAGAAAGACATAGTTACCCTAAATGATCAAGGCAGTACTTTCTTCACTGAAAGAGCAGCTGACAAAGGTAAAGAGCAGTAATACAAATAACTTTAGCTATGGATCGCTCTTAATTTCTTTTACTTTAGAAAGAATTCCATTGATGCAACTCCAACATGTAACATTGGGTGTAGCTGGTCCTAGAGATCCACGGATGCAGCGGTGGGTCGAATTGATGGCTAGACATGTTGGTCAGTCATCGATTACATTTTCCACTTCATTCTTTAGTTGGCACAATCAACAAAAAATTGTCATTGAGGAGCATCCATATGCAAGGATGGATTTTTGTGGATATCCAGAGTTGAGTTTACCAGTGGGCGCTCAATGGGGTGCTATAGGTAAATTGTTTTTGACCAAAATGTTTTTTGATTTTTAAGTTTCTACATGTTTCTTTTTTTGATGTTCCAAGACTAAACTAAAATCGTTCTCATGCATGCAGATGTGGGTACTGTTCGACCTATGAGGCACTAGTAGGAGGCAGGTGGGCCAATGCAGAGAAATGTTGGGAGAGTAGTTCTCCAGGATTTGGATTTGGCCGAGACACTAGCAGAGTTGCAGGATCATGTAGAGGGATTGACCCTTGGTATTCTGGATGTCCGGATCGAGGAGTTACCTATGAGGCTGCAGCGCCATACTATTGGTGTTCCAGGCCATTGGATGTAGCTCTTGCGCATGATAGCTCAGGCTATGACCTGTTATCATGAGCATCACTAGGTCTACTTAGGATGTTTTTTGCATGCATTTTGAGTTTTTAGGTTAGATGACCAAACATGTCTTGGACACAAATTTTGTAAAAAAATTTAAAACATCTATCTATTTTTACTTTCAGAGTTTTTATATATATGGTTATGTGCAATCCTATTCAACTAATGATGTGAATTGAAAATTTACTTTTACATGTGTCGCAAATGTCTATTTAACACATAGTTTGCTAATGAGTCAGTTAATGTGTTAAAGTTTCTAGAAATATGTTGATATTGAATGTACTCAAAATGTCTTTCCAAAATATGAACTCTAAGGAACATACGAAGAATTGTTGGGTTTCAGATGGTATAAATGTTTGTTAGTTGCAGTATGACGAGTTGTGAGTCCAGCCTTACAATGATTTGGCGAATGCCAAGTGAAATGGCATCAGAGAGAAGTTCAATCAACGTGCTATACTTAGTGATATTGTTCATCAATCGACCGATACAAATCCCTTGAAAACTCACTAACTCGCCACTTGGAGCGAAAATGGCCCATGTTGCAGAAGATAGGTTCTGCATACTATGACTAGCACCATCAGCATAACCAACAAATGGTTCCAAAGGTTCCAACATCTACAACAAATGCAAAGAGGATTACTTAACCACATAAAAACTCAAAAATATACACTGACACACACACATGCAATTAAAGCATATATATAGTGATTTTTACTACACTCAATTAAGCATAGTAACGTTTGAGATACAACCCATTTCAGGGCTATGACAATGGAATTCCATCATAATCCACCAACTTGTAGGCACCTTTTGCCAAAACACACTTGACAATATAAGGACCCATCCAAAGCAGTTCAAATTTTCCTACTCCTAGTTTATTAGCTTCCTGATCATAAAGCAAGACCAGGTTTCCTTCTGAGAAAATGTGAGGCTTGACATTTCTATGATATTGCGCCTCGATTCATTTCTTATGCGCTTCGTTAACCAATGCATCTTCACGATGAGTTTCATCCAGATAGATAAGTTCCAAGAAACGCGCTGCTTCTTTAGAAGTGTTGGGTAACAGGTCAATCGCGAGTTTGAGAGATGAAATTTTGCATTGTATCAGCAAGATTGCCTCCAGACCATACACCAACTGAAAGGTGTGAATCTAGTTGCATTTCTCACCGAGGTTCGATATGCCCACAAGGCAGAGTATAGGATTAAATCCCATTTTCGTTTATGAACCCCTATCATTCTTTGAAGAATTCACTTTAGGACTTTGTTGATGGCCTCAACATGTCCATCCGCTTGCGGATAATAAGGAGTAGAACTATCATGTGAAAGTCCTAACTTGGTAGTTAACTCAGCCATCATGTGATTACAAAAATCCGACCCATGATATGTAACTATAGCCTGTTGATCAAGGTGGCTCCAGACACATGCAGAAGTCCAAGAGGACTCAGGAAGGGTCAAAAATCAAAGTGTTTGGAATATGCTCGAAACAGGTTCATGTTAAAGATCTCGTCATCGTGATCATGCTGGTGTGAACGGTTCATCAATCTGACTCCAGATGAGGAGGATAGAGGTATTCAAAGTTTTGGTGGAGGTCCCATTTAAACCATGTATAATCCAACAGTACCATGTACCATGAACAAACAAAACAAAACCCATTTTTGAGCTTCGGAAGTTAAGGGGCGAGCTACCCAATGCGGACCCAACACCCCCCCCCCCCCCCCCCCCCCCCCCCCCCCCCCCATAAAATATATACATATGAATTTTTTAAAAACGAAAGGGTATTAAAATGGAGGGGTTGGGATTTGACCACCCGACCTCCTCCTTATAATTCGGGCCTCATACCAATCCACCTAAATGGTGCTTTTTTGTAAATTCCACCCACCAAAAGTTATATAAACCTCATTTTTTAGTGCACCCACAAGCATGGAGGAGAATGAGTCGGCATGAAAATCGAGGTAAATTTTTGTAATTAATTTTTAATGCAGGTGGAACCATGAAGGAGCGAAATTTCCAGGAGGATGAAATTTTTGTAGTGTCCAAATTGGACAAATTTTATGTCGATCTTACACCTCTTAGTGACACGAACCCATTGGCACAGTCAGTTTCCTTATCTGAGCAGCCGATTTGCAGAGGACCCAGAGAATGGAATATTTAAGGAATATAGGGGGAATCTAAAAGATTCCTTAAGCTCCAGAGTTTTTATTTTCTCAGAATTCAGAAATTTGACAGTCGATTTTGCACTATTTGACGCCACAAATTTGATTGTGTGTTCAGATTTTCCATTTGCTCATTTCATTTCTCGTCCACCTTTCTAATTATAGTGCAGGTGTCAGCATTCATGTGAGAGTGGCCATTTCCATGAGATTCGATGTCATGATATCGATGGTACGAACAACTTCAGTAGCTTGGCACCCTTTTCTTGAGATGGACCCTGGATGTGACGTATATGCAGTGTTTTCATGTACTTATTTTGCTATGCATTGTGCTGCACAGATCCCTATTTGATGTTTGATGTGGGATCTTGTTTCTTACTTGTCTCATGATTCTTGCTTGATGTGATGCGGAATCATTTATGATATGTACTTGTTGTCATGATTTGTCATGTTTTATTTGAGATCCATTTTTTCGTTATGTTGATGGGATACTCATGTTGTCATCATGTATGTTTGCATTGAGATCCCTTTTATGCCATCTCAGTGGGATGCTCATTATCATCATGCATGAGGTCTATGTCATACTGATAGGAGTCCTGTTTGACTGAGAGTTACTGTAGTGGAACATCTCTTGGAGCCACTTCTACGTGAGGGTATTTTCCTTGTATGGTATCGACATCACCTCTTATGTACATCATCACTATTGACAACACTTAATGCAACGGCATACACCATCTTGACACCGGGGCCCAGAGACGTAGTCCCTCCTGGATGAACTCCGTTATCAATGGCTTGTTTTCATCTGTTGATGAATGGCATGTTCCTCTTCTTTACAGGATGCAGATATATTCATTTATGTTCTTTTAAAAATGAAATTTAACACATCACGAAAGTAAAAGGCCTTGGAAGGGTCCTTTGTCACACCCGGACCTGGATCAAGTGGTATCAGAGCGGCCTTTGCGTGGATTTGAATTGCAAGTCTGAAGAATGGAATGTGTAGCGACAGAGGATGAAAAGGAGATGTATGAGACTATGCTCAAAATTTCCAAAAGGGTGGAAATAATGTATGAAACTCTACATAAAGAGAAAGAGGAAAAGGAGCGATTTCAGCTTCAGTTGCGAGCCACGAAAGAGGCCCTAGAAGAACTAAAGCATAACAACCAAAGTCTTCAAATAGATAACGTTGAATTGAAGATGCTTCTACATGAAGAGAAAGAGGAGAAACATAGTTTGCTACGACATATGCAAGCAAAGGACGAGGCCTTGGAAAAGCTGCAGCATAACCCACGTGAGGTAAAAAGTAATTCTCTGAATTCATGTATGTGTCTTGATGATGATTTCACTATTTTTGAAAATCATATCACAGGAATTGGCTCCAAACTGTTGAAGAGAATTGGGTATGAAGGAAAAGGCTTGGGCATTAATGGCCAAGGCATTGTCAACCCCATCAAAGTGGAGGAATTACCCTGTCACATAGGACTTGGGTATGTCAAAAAGGAAGTTGGGGAATGCGGCGAGACAGCTAGCAAACCACCAGCAACAGATGATGAGAATCCCTCATCAGTTCTTTCCAAATCGACAGAGGAGGTAAAAGAGGTTGATTTCCTTTCGATTTTGTCTTCACATAGTATGATTTCTGTTGGAGATTTGGAGATCCCAATTACAGGGACAAAGATGAGGCTCCTTACCATGACGAAGCACAAGAAGGAAAAATAAATTAGTGTTAATAACCAAGGCATAACTCAACCAATGGAGATTGTGCAAAGACCTCAATTTTCAGGCTTGAGATGCACCAAGGGAGAATGCTTGAAGGTGTCTGATGCTTCTGAGACATTGTTGAAATCATCGAGGAAAGAGAATGATGGGAACACATCCTCATCACCCCATGGTAGTGCCCATGGCAGGGAAAGAGTTGAGGAAAGCTATCACTGCCATACTTACACCAGAAATGGCAAGGATAGGTATAACCACTCTTGACACTCGAATGATCATTTCGATTATAATAATGTTGTTAATGATGAACCTAAAACATGGCATCAAAAAAAATGTACCTTTTGTGGATTACATAACCATACATTTTCTAAGTGTTGGAAAAGAATGACATCACACAAAAGGATGAGGCATGAAAAACCCTCTCAACAACAGATAAAGAAACATGGTAAGCATATCTAGAGGAAGAAAACCTATTGCGGTCATTGCAATAGAACTGGCCATCAAAGAGCCACTTGTTGGAGGCTCCACCCAGAGCAGTGCCTTAAAGGCAAAGTGTCAATGCATGAAGCAGATGAAACAATTGTTCGACAAGCAAAACCACCACAAGGAGGTGACCCATTCACATTGATAAGTGAAAAATGGTTTCTAGATATGTTAGCATGTCATGGTCATGCTTTTGTAAATCATTTGTTGCATTTTAATATGTAAAAGTGATGACGTGTTTCCATCACTTGTTCAGCAACAATGACATCTGGTCTTTTTGAGTTGCACGATAAACTATGAAAGTTATGTCGTGTTGACATCACTTGTCAAAGCAAATAGTGTTTGGCCTTATCTTAGTGAATCATGTGTTGTAGTGATGATGTGTTTTTCGTCACTTGTTGAAGCAACAATGATATTTTGGCCTTGTTTTCGTAGCTAGGGTATTGTTTCCATTTTGATGTAAACTTGACCACCGAGTATGTGTTATAAACTCGTGGCAAGTATGGGATGCTTGGGTCATTAGTTGGTCATGTAAGTCAAGAAAGTAATTTGCAAAACAATGTACTACAAGTTGCAGAGGTTGCAAGTTTCGGCTCATCACTTAAGGTTCTGAAGAACAAAGGTGAAGGAGATGGAAGCGATGCCTTTCAGGACGCTTGTGATGCAGTCAAGGTACAGAGAATTTGCAGGTTATTTTTTCATGCTTTTGGAGGAACAAAAACTCCTAAGTGGGGAGGATTGATCTAGGTGGCTCCAGACACATGCAGAAGTCCAGGAGGATTTAGGAAGGGTCAAAAATCAAAGTGTTTGGATTATGCTCGAACTAGGTTCATGTTAAATATCTCATCGTCGTGATCACAGTGGTGTGAATCGTTCGCCAATCCGAGTCCGAATGAGGAAGATAGAGGCAGTCAAAGTTTTGGTGGAATTTTGCTAACTTAGCAGGCTTAATGGAGACACAATTTAGAATCTTTTCGGTAGATGGAATCTGGCCAACTCCAGCTGGATTCTGCGCGAAATTGTCGCCTTGTTAAAAAGACTCATTTTGTCAAAATTTGATAATTTTCAAAAGCAAATTATTTATGTATGAAAAAAAGGGAGGTGGTGGGCCACCACCCCCATCACCCCACCCCTCTTCATAACAATATACACCATACGTTAAATGTGAGGTCGGCGGGGATTGAACCCGCTCGGCCCACGTGGGCCGTCCCCCACCGGGCGACCCCATTTAAACCATGTACAGTCCAACGGTACCATGTACCATGAACAAACAAAAAAATGCCCATTTTTGAGTTGCGAAAGTTAAGGGGCGGTCCGTCCAATGCGGACCCGACCCCCCTAAAATATATACATATTCAGTTTTTAAAAATGAAAGGGTATTAAAATGGAGGGGTCGGGATTTGACCACTCGACCTCCTCCTTATAATTCGGGCCTCATACCAATCTACCTAAATGGCGTTTTTTGTAAATTCCGCCCACCAAGACTTATATAAACCTCATTTTTCAGTGCACCCACAGGCTTGGAGGAGTAGGAGCAGGCAAGGAAATCAAGGAAAATTTTTTTAATTAATTTTTAATGTAGGTGGAACGATGAAGGAGCAAAATTTCCAGGAGGGTGAAATTTTTGCAGTGTCCAAATTGGACAAATTTTATGTCAATCTTACACCTCTCAGCGACACGAACCCGATGGCGCAGTTAGTTTTGTGATCTGCGTAGCCAATTTGTAGAGGACCCGGAGGAGGGAATCTAAAAGATTCCTTGAGCCCCAGATTTTTATTTTCTCATACTTTAGAAATTTGACAGTCAATTTTTCACTATTCGATGCCACAAATCTGATAGTGTGTTCAGATTTTCCATTTGCTCATTTCATTTCTCAGCCACTTTTATAAGTGGAGTGTGGGTGTTAGCACTCATGTGAGAGTAGCCATTTCCATGAGATTCAACGCCATGAGATCGATGGTATGAACAACTTCAACATCTTGGCACCCTTTTCTTCATATGGCCCTTGGATTTGAGGTATATACAGTGTTTTCATGTACTTATTTTTCTATGCATTGTGCTTCATAGATCCCTGTTTGATGTTTGATGTGGGATCTTGTTTCTTACTTGTCTCATGATTCCTGCTTGATGTGATGCAGAATCATTGTGAGATGTACTTATTGTCATGATTCATCATGTTTTATTTGAGATCCATTTTTTCATTATGTTGATTTGATACTCATGTTGTTATCATCTATGTTTGCATTTAGATCCCTTTTATTCCATGTCGGTGGATGCTCATTATCATCATGCATGAGGTCTATGTCATACCGATAGGAGTCTTGTTTGACTGAGAGTTGCTGTAGTGGAACATCTCTTGGAGCCACTTCCGCGTGAGGGAATTTTCCTTGTATGATAGCGACATCACCTCTTATGTACATCATCACTATTGACAACACTTAATGTAGTGGCCTACAACATCTTGACACTGGGGTCCGGACACGTAGTCCCTCTTGGAAGAACTCCGTTATCAACGGCTTGTTTTCATGTGTTGATGAATGTCATGTTCCTCTTCTTTACAACATGCAGATATATTCATTTATGTTCTTTTAAAAATGCAATTTAACACATCACAAAAGTAAAAGGTCTTGGAAGGGTCCTTGGTCACACCCGGACCTGGATCACCTGTGGTACACGAAATTGGGCAACCACATGGTTGAAAGAGAAAAGAGCAGCCATCTAGCCACTGTTGTTTAATGTTGGCAATGCATCGACCCATTTTGTGAAATAGTCAACGATGATTATAATGTACCCATGCCCCCCGGCCAAGGTGGGGTTACATGTCATGAAGTCAATGCCCCATTTGGCGAATGTTCCAACAACGACGACAAGATGAAATGGTTCAGGTGGTAATATAGCTTTACGATCATAGATTTGGCATGCATGACAACTTCTGACAGCAATTATGCAATCTTTGAATATGGAAGGCCATAAGTAACCAACACGGAGAATTCTCTGCATAGTAGCATAACCAGATAAGTGTCCACCACAAGCACCTGAATGGAAATCATTCAAAATTTTCTCGACTTCCTAATGAGTGAGGCACCTTTGTAAAGTCATATCGATACCACAATGGTAAAGAGTGTCGCCAATGATTAGATAATATTTGGCTTGGTATCGGATACGTCATTTTTGCGAGCAAGAGGTATTAGGCTAGAAAGTTTGGGTCTAAAGATAAATCAATATATCTTCATACCATGCGTTAGATGATAAAATCAGGTACAGAGACTCATCCAGAATTGATGGTTCTGATGTTGAATCAATGGCATTCGAGGGAAGATCACAAAGAAGCTCAGTGAAGACCAGAGATTTATCTGATTTGGATTTGATGAATTCCAAATCAAACTCCTATAAAATGACAATCCATTTTGAGTATTTCCCCCCCTACAATTGATGTGACAAAATATATGTCATAGGGTTGCAATACGAAATGACAGTGGTCTTTCGAAGCAGGATGTAGTGGCAAAATCTTTTTACAACTTAAACAGTGGCCAGAGCCAACTTTTCGACATAATAGTACTTAACTTCTGTACCATTGTTATTATGACTCAAATAATATATCGGATTTTCAATCCCATCTTCTTCTTGGACTAAAACCATTCCAATGGTTGTATCTGCAATAGAGAGATACAGGAAATAGTTGTTTTGATAATTCAGGGAATACATTAATGAGGCTCTAATCAAGGTATCTTTAAGAGCATCAAAGGAAACTTGTGCAACCTCGTCCCAATGGAAGGGTATCCTCTTTTTCAATAAATGAGTAAATCCTTTATCCATTTTAGCATAATTGGGAATGAACCTCCTCAAAAAGTTAGCCTTCCCTTGGAGTCTCTGTAACTGTAGTAGATTAGAAGGTGGAGGCAAATCAAGGATTGCCTGAACCCTAAGTGGATCAAGTCGAATTCCCTCCTTAGACACTACAAATCTAAGAAAATTACCAGAACCAACACAAAAGACACATTTGTGTGGATTGAGTCATATTTTGTAGTGTCGACACCGTAAAAATATAGCTCTAAAATGTTGCGGGTGATCAGTCTGTTTTCGTGAATGAGTAGGTAAATCGTCAAGGTATGGTTGAACAATATGTTTGTTGTCATGGAAGGCATAATTCATCACCCTTTAAAATGTTGCCCCTGTATTCTTCAAACCAAATGGGATTTTCCTATAAGCGAATGTGCCCCATGGACAAATAAAAGCAGTTTTATATTGGTCCTCTAGGAGGATATTGATCTGATTATAGCCGGAAAAACCATCCATAAATGAGAATATTTCGCATCTGGAACATTCATCAATAATCTGGTCGATAAAGGAAGTAGGATAATTGTCTTTTGGACTATCCTGATTAACATCCCTATAATTGACGCACACTCATATTGTCCCTTGTTTCTTCATGACATGAACAATATTGGAAACCCAATCAGTGAGAGGAACAGGGTAAATGAAACCAGCATGCAAATTTTTTTCAACTTTTATTTTAATAGCAGCAACCTTCTTTGGATGGACAGGTTGGAGGCGCTGTCGCATTGGTTTGACATCAGGATACATTTTGATTTCATGTTCAACTATACTAGAGTCAATTCTTGGAATCTCCTCATATGACCATGCAAATATATCTCGAAATTCACGAAAGAGAGCACGGTAAATATCAAGTTCTGATGGAGAACAAGATTTTCCAACATGAATGTTTTCTACAATGTTAGGTTTGGTCAAAATATTGATAGAAATAGTTTCTTTGATATTTGACAGGTTTTTCTTGGAATCTACTGTATCTATGAAAACAGAATTCGAAAGAAAATCGACAACTGAAGGGTGATTAAGTTCGTTTGAATAATATTCTATGTGATCTGGAAGATGGGAACGATGATGATAATCTTCCCATGGTTCTCCTTCCATCATCATTGATTGGATGATTCCTTCATCAGTAGAAAATATACGTGAAAAAGGATCGGAGGAGTACCATATTATAATGAACGATCTACCCATATAATTGACAAAAATGGATTTGGATTCGCCGCACAAGCCAAAGAGATTGATAGCTATGCTAGCTCAATAGGATTTAGCGGCATGATTTCATTAATTTCAAAACCATTGGTAATCTTCCTTAAGTCAGATGAAGCGGAAGATATCATGTTGCAAGTCTCAAATTTTTCCACTTTCGTAAAATTTGATGGTGGTAGTAGTGAAAAAGTACCCATTAGGGAAGGATATTTAAAGAGACCTACACCAATGTTTTGAAGAGATAGCAGGGGTTTGTGTACCAATGGAATGCTTCTAGTAGCCTGTGAACTAGAGGCGAAGAAGGCGAGTTGGTCGATAACTGTGATTCCACCTTTATAAGGGAATGCAATTGTACGAAAGTACGTTGAAACCACAGCAGCCATAGCATAAACCCACAGTCTTCCCAGTAAAATGTTGTAGTCAAGGGGTCCATCAACAACCTCAACTTCAAGAGTTACTGTTTTGCCTCCTAGTTCGACTTTCAGATTACTCAATATTCCACAAGGCGTATATGTGCGTCCGTCAAAAACATTGTTGGTGAATGTGACAAAGGCAGTGCGCCAAGTGTTTTCTAGCAATTCATCGACATAATACAAGTAGATGCCCCCTCATCAATAATGGTTCGATGACCAATTTTATTCAAGGAATTTACTTGAATCAAAAATTCTAATTGCACTGGTAACTGTGGTGTATAACCCGCATGGTTGAAAACCATGAGATTGGAATTAGTTGGATCAATCCCACCAATTTCTAAAGCCTTCTTTTGGGAGGGACAGTTCTGAAGCACCTCGAGCATTGACATAGCAGAAGGTGACTGAGCCAAATCTTCTACTATGTTATAATTCTGTGCAGCTCGAGCTCGAGGGTTAAATGTCAATTTATGTACAACTCCCTTAGGTGGTTTTATTGTTAACTTTGGTGCAATAGGTGGTGGAATAGGATCAGTCGAAGTCGAAGTTGAAGAGTTAGGTTGATCAGCCTGGTTATTCGACGACGACGGTTGATTTCCATAATATTTACTTTGTGTTGACACCAAAACTTCAATTTTAGGCTTAGAGGCGGATAGCATAAGCACTTGGGAAGTGGAAGCATGGTCTGTAGCAACCATATTTGTCTCCGGCTTTGGAAAAGGATCAGTCAATACCGTGGATGTATTAGAAGTCTTCAAAAGCTTTGAGACTTCAGAGCAGTGAGGACAATCTTGCATAAAATGCTCATCGTTACATATCAAACATGGGTAACAAGGTTTCCTAGCCAAAGGAGAGGAATCAGATGATTTCTCTTAAGGGGAGTTATTTTTTTTCTTCTTGTTTTTCCCCTTCTTACTTCTTGGTTGCTTTTCATTCTTGCCCTTGTCAGATGACACAACATTTATTTCAGAAGTAAGAGTGTTATCAGGTGCATTTGTAGTTTGATTGTAAATTGCAAGTGTTTGACCAGATGGTCTACCTATCATTTGTGTGCTCGAAGAACTAATCACACCATCACCGGCATGAGAGTCCTTACTCGATGGTGGAGGAGGAACAATGAAAGTTGGTTGGGGTGCATTTGGGATCTTGTCGTAGAGCATGCCAGACTGTGTATAAATCAAGTCCAAATATTGGGCACAAGCAATTACTTGCTCTTCAGTGACAACTCCACCTTTCGCCACATCCTCAGTGATAGATGGCAACAAGGATTTTATAAACCACTCAGCCAGAAGCTGATCAGGAACATAAGTTTTAACCATTCGATGACGACAATGCCACTCATGAATATGATTAGAGATATGAGTAGCAGTAGTCTGTTTAAAGTTGGTTAATAGTTCCGTTCTAGTCTCATATCGTATGGGTAACTAGAAGTGGGTTAAAAATGTGGTAGCTAAGGCAGTGAAGTTATCAAAAGAAGCTCATGGTAACTCAATGTACCACTTCACAGCCAGACCAGTAAGCGTTCTCTGGAAAAGATGTAGTCTAATAGAATCATCTTTCAAGGAGTTTGATGAACACCATAAATGAAAATTCATGACATGGTTGGACAGGTCTTCTCCAAGGTTTCTATTGAATTTTGGAATATCAGAAGGTAACTTATGAGGAATCACTGGCCACCAAGGTACATAATGAATTGGGTCATTGGTGAGCAGGTTTAGATCTGGTAATTCAAGTGTCACAACAAAAGGCAACTGTCTATTGAGGTCAGGTTAAGCATATCCAGGGTAATATGGGTTTGCCTAGGAAATAGGCCTTTGCATACCAGAATAAGGCATCTGCTACTAGTAACCTTGATAAGGGTAAGTTTGTTGAGCAAATCTGGCATAAAGTTGTTTTTGAGCACCGGGATACATTTGCTGTTGTCGAATCCCAACATAGGCTTGCTGACCAGCACCTAGATAAACATGTTGCTAACCAAACCTAGCATAAGCTTGTTGTCCAAGTCCATGTTGAGGTTGGTATTGCTAGAATTTTTGTTGTTGATATTGGGGCTGCCAAGGCTATTGAATCAAATGTTGTTATTGTTGTTACAATGGTTGTTGATTTAACAGTTGTTTTTTCCCACCAATGTAAGGTTAACCAGGTTGTGAATACACTAAACTAGTGTAAGTCTGAGTCATTCCAGTAAAATGTAAACTAGCCTGAAGTTGTTAGAATCTAGATACAAATGGTTGTTGTAAAACTTCCTAAGAAGGCTGTATCTGTATACCTAAAACTTGGGGGTCTAAGGTTGAAGGGCCAGCTTGCACACGTTGAGATGCAACAATTTGAGCTTGTGATTGTGGTACAACTGTAAAAACAGGTGTTTTATGTATGGATGAGACAAATTGTTAGGGTCCCACCCTAACCCCCTTATTTATGCCATGGGATCACGTCATAGTCAAGAGTCAATAAAGCCCATATTAATAATTGTAAGTGGTTAACCCGCAATTAGTGACGGGACCACAGTTAGTTGCAAATGGGCGGAAGTATTAGTTAGATGGTAAATAGGCGGTAGTATTAGATAGGTGGTATTAATAAAATCCACGATATTGGCTCGTGGTATTGCATGTATGAGTCATATATAAAGGATAGAGACTCCCTGCGAGGAGTATTGTGTCTTGTTTGGTAATCGAGCTCTGCTCTATTGGAGGTTGCCCCCTCGAAGAGGCCTGTGAACATTTCTCTCTGGATAATAAAATCTTTGCTATTCTGTGCTCTGGGTATATTTTCTTCGCATATTTTGTGTCTCGGTATCTTTTCTTCGCTATTTCTATGTCTGGGTCTCGCTTTGCAGGATAAGAAGCATAACAAGTGGTATCAGAGCACTTTCCAGGGCTCGGTGGGATCGCCAAATTTTAGCAAATTTTTTTAGGCTAGAGACGTGTTCCGGCGTCTTTAAACCACGGGATCTGTCGTTAAGCGCATAAACCTGCGGATTTGGGGAGGCATGCACGCAGGAAATACAAGAGGTGGTCACGTCTGTTGGACTCCCTTGTAACCCCGGTGGGTACCCCTTCGAGTAGTAGCGCATTAGACAGAACCGCGCACGGACTGTCTTCCACGTACCCTCTGGGTATATAGGAAGCCCCCTAGCTCCCTTGAAACCTCGCCTTAGATAATCCTTCGGCCGTCTTGTTGCTACAGTACACCGAGAACAGCACTCGGAGAGATTACTCGCCCGTACGATAGGGTAGTCGGGTTGTACGGCTAAGGGTACGGTCGATCCTCCTTAGTTAGAGCCCTGAAACATTGGGCCGAGTACTACTGTCAGACCCTTATGTATATTGCGATCTGTAGCACCTGACACTCCCCAAGAGCATAGTTCCATTTTCTATTGGGGGATCATACATTATCTATTCCAGTCAGGAGCGGCAGTTGTTCAACCATTCAGATCTCTTAGATCGCATATTTCAGATCAGCAGCAGCAGTGTTCCACCATTCAGATATCTCAGATCAGCAGCAGCAGTGTTCCACCATTCAGATATCTCAGATCCATCAGATCGGAGTAGTTGCGAAGGGTTCCTGTACCTGCATATGATTTTCGCAGGACTTTTGGTGGCATTGACATTTTGAGGATTGGGTGACTGCAGTATTGATCAGAAAGGAGTAAAACTCCGTTAGGAGTTTTCCAAAAAAAAAAAAAAAAAAAAAAAAAAAAAAAAAAAAAAAAGAGTCTGAGATCTTCCAGGGCGCTTATTGGTAACCTAGCCCATCAGAATCGGGACGACGAGCTGAGCAAGGTGGTACCATTCAATTTTAAGTGAAATTTTTCGGCGGTCCCAAATTTTCATCAGACGGGTGTATGGTAGAAACTCGTGCTCAAGCAATGGCCAATGAAAAGATAGACCAACTAGAAGCAAAGCTGGACCACCTACACTCTACAGTGGCAACCCTCGAAAAGCATCTTAGAGGATTCGAAGGCATGATGAACGATCTGAAGGACAAGGAGCCAGCACACGATGAGGCGTATAAGGGTCATGAATACCATGAGGGGGAGTCTAGCCACTCTCCCCACCTCTGGCACACCCATCCACCACCCAATCAGAGACCTCCCAAGTTGGATATGCCTAAATTTGACGGATCTCACACGTCTGCATGGCTAGCACAAATGGAGCAGTATTTTTTTTTGAATCATATCATAGAGGAGGGGACTAAACTTATGGTGGGCACCATGTACTTGGACAGTGAACGTTGGCAATGGAAGGAATGGTATGAGCGTTGCAATGGACAATTTAAGAATTGGGGCCAATTTACCAAAGCTCTTCGAAATCGCTTTGAACAGGAAGACTCTTTTTTGGGTCGTCTCACTAAGCTCCGACAAACAGGTTCAGTGGATGAATATATTACAGCTTTTGAAGCATTAGCTTTCCGCACTAAGGGTCTCACAGATGAATTCTACATGGAATGCTTTGTCAGTGGTCTTAAAGAAGCCATCAAAGCTCAGGTTTTACTCCACCACCCCCCCACATGGAACGAGGCTTGCCAGGTAGCCCGTAAAGTGGAACGATCCTTAGCTGCTCAATCCAGCCGCCCCAACTTTCCCGCTAAAGGGCGTTCCCTACAAGCCCCCAATATGACCCAAACACTCAAGATTCAAAAGGTGACACCTGCAGAAATGGCCGAAAGAAGGAAGCAGGGACTATGTTACTACTGTGATGAAAAATATTCCCCGGGTCATAAATGCAAAGAGCACAAGTTTTTTCAAATAGATGCCACTGACTCCAGCCAAACAGAGGAAGATCCACCACTTGAGGAACCAGAGGAGACCGACGAAGATAACCAACAGGAGATGGTATCTGATGAACCCATGATTTCGCTACATGCACTGGCAGGAATTTCTTCACCTCAAACTCTCAAAATCAGGGGTTATCTTAAACATCGGCCACTAATAGTTTTGATTGATAGTGGAAGCACCCATAATTTCATCCACCAAAAGATCGCTGAAGCAGCACATTGTTATGTCCGAGCAGTTTCTAACTTTCAAGTCCAGATTGCAGATGGAGGCACAATGAAATGTGCAGGTCGCTGTGACAATGTCAAAATTCAAATGGGGGATTATCACTTGAAAACCCACTTGTTTGCAATACACATGGGGGGTTGCGACATTGTCCTAGGTGCGGAATGGCTCCGCACTCTTGGGCCAATCACAATGGATTTCAAGGAGTTATATATGAGTTTTAAGCAGAACGACTACACACATACTCTCCGTGGGCTACAAGCGGGAGACCCTTCGATCATAAGCTCACATCGTATGGAAAAATTGTTAAAAAAGGGCCATCATGGAGTAGTAGCTCAATTTAATGCCATCCAGATGGTAGATACCATGTCTTCACCAATTCATCCAGAGATGCAACAGATTTTGAATAAACATCGGACGATCTTCGACAAACCTCATGAACTTCCACCATCGCGAGGGGAACATGACCATAGCATCACATTGGTCCCAGGGGCCCAACCCCCAAATGTGCGGCCGTACAGACATCCGTTCACCCAAAAGAATGAAATCGAAAAAATCATCAAGGAATTGCTGGAAGCAGGTGTCATTCGTCCTAGTATTAGTCCTTACTCATCTCCAGTCGTCATGGTCCTCAAGAAAGATGGGGAGTGGCGAATGTGTCCCGACTTCAGGGCCCTCAATAAGTTAACAGTCAAGGATAAATTCCCCATTCCAGTGGTGGACGATTTGCTGGACGAACTCAATGGGGCCCAGTTCTTCACCAAATTAGATCTTCGCTCAGGCTACCACCAAATTCGCATGAAGGAAGTTGACATCCCCAAGACAGCTTTCAGAACTCATGAAGGCCATTATGAGTTCTTGGTCATGCCATTTGGTCTCTGTAATGCCCCCTCTACTTTTCAGAGCCTTATGAATCACCTCCTCAAACCATATCTCAGAAAATTTGTCCTGGTCTTCTTCGATGACATCCTCATCTATAGTGGCAATTGGGCGGCACATCTTAAGCATGTAGATATCCTCTTGCAACTGCTCAGCAAGCATAAACTATTTGTCAAAATGTCTAAGTGTGCGTTTGGCAGGGAAGACGTGGAGTATTTAGGCCACATTGTGGGTCGGGAAGGTGTCAAGGTTGATCCCAAAAAGATCCAGGCAATGCAAGAATGGCCTCAACCTAAGACCTTGAAAAGCTTGAGAGGATTTTTGGGCCTTACAGGCTACTATCGTAAATTTGTCCGCAACTATGGCCGCATAGCGAAGCCCCTGACACAACTTCTCAAGAAAAATTCCTTCTTCTGGAACGAAGCAGCACAACAGGCATTTACTGCTCTCAAAACCGCCATGTGTTCCACTCCGGTCTTAGCACTACCGGACTTCACAAAAACATTTGTCATTGAATCTGATGCTTCGGGAACAGGTATTGGAGCAGTCTTAATGCAGGAAGGGCGACCATTGGCCTTCACTAGCCAACAACTAAGTGGGAAGAACTTGGGCCTATCCACCTATGAGAAGGAAATGATGGCCATCTTACATGCAGTTGAGACCTGGCGACCTTACTTGTTGGGGCGACGCTTCCAAATCTGCACAGATCATCACAGTCTTAAATATTTTTTGGAGCAACGCCTCTCTTCCCCCCAACAAAATAGATGGTTAGCCAAAATGCTGGGTTATGATTATGAGATCATTTACAAGAAAGGGAAAGACAACAG
The DNA here is from genome assembly GCA_031772625.1 of Pinus tabuliformis. Lineage (NCBI taxonomy): Eukaryota > Viridiplantae > Streptophyta > Pinopsida > Pinales > Pinaceae > Pinus > Pinus tabuliformis. Next base: position 102,494,252 of record CM062819.1, on the reverse strand, counting down.
GGTAGCAGATGCCTTGTCACGCCAATTTGAGGAGGAAAGTACTCTGCTTGCAATATCCCTCCCCATTCCAGACTGGATTGAAGAGGTTCGCAGGGAATGGTTTTCACATCCTGAGCTCTCTCAACTCATCTCTCAATTACAGGCAGATCCTAATTCCAGCAAGGGCTACTCATGGCAGAATGATATTCTTCGCTACAAGGACAGAGTGGTCATCTCACCAACATCCACCCTCAAAACTCGCATTCTGGCAGAATTGCACTCCTCTCCCATTGCAGGACATTCGGGCTTTCAGAAGACATACGCTCGCACCAGAAGATCATTTTTTTGGACTGGCATGAAACAGGACATCCTTACTTTTGTAGCAGAATGTGACGTCTGTCAACGCCACAAGGGGGAAACAGTCAACACACCAGGTACATTACAACCATTGCCCATTCCGGCGTCAATTTGGATGGAGGTCTCCATGGATTTCATTACAGGTCTTCCGAAATCTGGGAACAAATCTGTCATCATGGTGGTGGTGGACCGACTATCAAAGTATGCTCATTTCTGCGCTCTACCACAACCATTCACACCTACCTTGGTTGCTCAAACTTTCATGGATCAAATCTTCAAATTGCATGGCATGCCCACTTCGATTGTGTCCGACCGCGACCCAATCTTCACCAGTAATTTTTGGCAGGAACTCTTCAGAATACAAGGCACTCAACTCAAACTCAGTACTTCATATCATCCGCAAACAGATGGTCAAACCGAAGCCGTCAACAAATGCCTAGAAACTTACCTTAGGTGTTTCACTTCAGAAAAACAACACCTTTGGGCACAGTGGTTACCTCTAGCGGAATGGTGGTATAACACCAACTATCATGCCACCACCAAAATGACTCCCTATGAAGCAGTCTATGGACAACTTCCGCCGTCCCCTACTTCTTATCTCACGGGGTGCTCCAAAGTACAAGCAGTGGATCAACTCTTACAACACCGTGCAACCATGATGGCCCACTTGCGCGAGAATCTTCATCAAGCTCAGAACCGTATGAAGCAACAGGCTGACCAACATCGCTCAGAGCGCCAATTTCAAGAAGGGGATCAGGTCTTTTTGAAGCTGCAACCATATAAGCAAACATCACTCAAAGACAAGGGCTGTCAAAAGCTCTCTCCAAAATTCTACGGACCATATCAAGTACTGCAGCGCATTGGAGAAGTGGCTTACAAGCTGGCTTTACCACCTACAGCAAAAATCCACCCAGTTTTCCATGTATCGTGCCTCAAGAAAGTGATTGGGACCAATTGCCGAGTTCAAACCAGTCTACCTGAATTGGATGAAGAAGGATCAATTTGGCTTCAACCTGAACAAGTTCTAGACACACGAGACAAGCACCTGCGTGGCCGCGTGATTAAGGAGGTCCTAGTCAAATGGAAAGACACCTCGCCAGAAGATGCAACTTGGGAACCAGCCGCTATTCTTCAGCAGTTTCCACAGCTTCAGCCTTGAGGACAAGGCTAGTCTTAAGGGGGAGGGCATGTTAGGGTCCCACCCTAACCCCCTTATTTATGCCATGGGATCACGTCATAGTCAAGAGTCAATAAAGCCCATATTAATAATTGTAAGTGGTTAACCCGCAATTAGTGACGGGACCACAGTTAGTTGCAAATGGGCGGAAGTATTAGTTAGATGGTAAATAGGCGGTAGTATTAGATAGGTGGTATTAATAAAATCCACGATATTGGCTCGTGGTATTGCATGTATGAGTCATATATAAAGGATAGAGACTCCCTGCGAGGAGTATTGTGTCTTGTTTGGTAATCGAGCTCTGCTCTATTGGAGGTTGCCCCCTCGAAGAGGCCTGTGAACATTTCTCTCTGGATAATAAAATCTTTGCTATTCTGTGCTCTGGGTATATTTTCTTCGCATATTTTGTGTCTCGGTATCTTTTCTTCGCTATTTCTATGTCTGGGTCTCGCTTTGCAGGATAAGAAGCATAACACAAATTGCATAGGTTGTGATGGATACACAAGCCTAGGTTGAACGAGCATGGTTGGCTACCACTGATAGACAATCATTCCAGGTTGACCTAAAGAAGACGGCATACCGACATATGGTTGCCCCCTAGAAAATGGAGGATAAGTAGAATGTGCATATTTTTCTTTGTATGGGGGTAGTCCAGTGTAAAGAGGATACATAGGACGATAACCAGATGAACCAACTTGATATTGTTGGGTTGTGTTATATTATTTCCACGACTAGCCCACGTAGTTAACTGGGGGGTTAGAAGGGGGGCGGAACCCCCCCTTCGTTGCGCCGATTGCATAGCAGGGGGAGTCATAGGGGGTTTGAGGGGTGCAGGTAACCCCACTCTATGGGATTTGGGGCAGTGCCCCAGAAAAGTTTGGTTTTGGACCCTATGTTAGGTTGGGTGGAAATACCTATGGTCTTGTGCATGATTTTCGCACATGTTTTTGGATGCGATTGTTTTTGGTCCATGGTATTGGATGATTCACATGTATAAATATGTATTGTAACATTGAAAGGAATATAATGAAAAATCAAGCTGGTAGTCCCGGTTTTGGGATCTAGGGGAAAATCTATGTGTATATGTGTTTTATGTGTTATGCTCTTGCATTGTTTATTTTCTGTGTTTTAGAATTCGTGTGAAAGTAAATTTTGTATGAGGTTAAAAACTACATTTGGTATCAGAGCTATTTTGGCTTCAAGGGGACACATTTGCTGCTGAGGGATTTTGCTCAGGCCTATGGTAGACCCTGTTCAGTGGGAGATCTACGGGATCAATTCTGGTGCTGAAAGAAGATGGAGAGCAGTGCAAAGATAGAGATCGAGAAATTTAATGGTCAGAGTTTTGAGTTTTGGAAACTCAAGATGGAGGATCTGTTGTTGGATAAAGATCAGTGGATCGTGGCAGATCTGGGTACTAAACCAACGGGAGTTTCTAATGAACAATGGAAGAAGTTGGATCGGAAGGAAAAGAGCACAATATGATTGCGTGTCTCAGATTTAGTATTGCTGAATGTATCAGGGGAAGCTATAGTGAAGGATTTATGGGAAAAGTTAGGGACTTTGTACCAATCTAAGTCTCTAGTGAATAAACTGTTCCTATGGAAAAAGCTGTATAACCTAAGGATGAAAGATGGAGACTCAGTGACAGAGCATCTGAATGTGTTTAATACTATGGTAAGTCAGTTATTGTCTATTGATATCAAAATTTTAGATGAACATAAGTGCATTAGTTTGTTGTGTTCTCTACTAGATTCATGGGATAGTCTGGTTATTGCAATAGGTAGCAATGCAACTGCCTTGCAGTTTGATGAAATAGTCTCATCCTTGCTAACGGAGGAGATGAGATGGAAAAATATGGAGAACCAGAATGCTGATGCCTTGTCTATATGAGGATGGTCCTAGAACAGAAACAAAAATAAGTCATCGAGTGGGAGATCTAAATCTAGAGGGAGGTCTAAATCTCCAGGAAAACCTATAAAGGTGGTGTGCCAGAAATGCGGAAAGGAAGGGCACTAAAAAAGGGACTGTAAATCTAAAGCTCCCAACAAAGGAAAGCGATTTGATGATGCTCCTTTTGTAGAGGCGAAAACCACCTCATATGAAGGTGGGGATGTGTACTTGGCTTCTTCAAGTACACATGTAGATCACAAGTCATGGTTGATTGACTCAGGTGCATCCTTTCACTTCACTCCCCATAGAGAGTGGTTCTGCGAGTATGAGAAGTATGATGTTGGTGATGTCTTCTTGGGGGATGACAAGAAGGCTAGAATCGTTGGTCGCGGGAAAGCAAAGTTGAAGTTACAAGGTGGAAGGGTTAGAACACTTCCGGGTGTTCTGGATATTCCTGCTGATATGAAAATGAGATCGAAGACAAATAATAAGGTATTACAGACTTATGTGCATGGATTTGTCTATGTTATTTTATGCAATGGATCGATAAGATTGTGAAATACATAGACAATGAAGCAGTAAACAAAACATAATAGACAACACATAACACAACAGATTTAATGAGGAGTTCGCCCAATACTCCTGGGCTACATCTCCTAGTCTAGCCTTTAGTGGTGGCCTCTCTATTATGTCTTCAAGCAGAGTTTTTACAATAGTGAGCTCAATTTGAGCCTCATACATAACAGATGCAACAACAAGAGATTTACTTGAACCTCTCAAGTTTTCTCTGAGTACACGGACTCCCTCAACGCTCTCTGTCTCTATCCTAACTCTGTCTCGGCATTTGCCTGGAATACTGCCCCCTCTGTTTGCTCTCTGTCTGTGGCTTTTAAAGCCAAAACTATGCTGCTTGTTAGTTTCAGGTTCTCAGCTCTCAGTCTCTTTGGCCTCTGTTCACTTCGAATCCCTCTTCTAGCATTATACAATCATTGCATAATGCCTAAAGGGGAGGTGGCCACCTATTATGTAACGTAAGATTTCCTCGGGCCTCTGGAACTCCTGAAATAGCTGCTCTCTGTTTAACATAATGAAATGTATTTGAAACTGAGAAAATCTGCCAAAACTCTATTTATCAGACTTCAAAAGTCCTTAAATCCACCTTATTCTCCTATCGGGTCTGCCTGTAAGTCGCCATCTTATATCAAAATGGCTCGTCGCTTTGTATTTTGGAAACACATTAAAAACCGCAAAAATGCATTAAAAATGGCTATCCTCCGGAATTGAAACTATATGTAATAGCCTTAAGGTACCCTTTCAGGTCTAGCTTATCGCATCGGCGCTTTCTCCTTTGCATTTCGTTTAACAAAGAAAACTGCGAAAATACATTAAAAATGGTGTTTGACGGATCTCAAGATCCATATATTATGGCTTATAATGTTATCGGGTCTGGTCCATCGGATCGCATATATGCATATGTACATAAACCCCCGCTCCTTTGTATTTGTTGATTGCGATTTGGAAATGCAACGTGGGCCGTCGATCTGCGTGCTTGATTGATAGTCCTTGTTGACCCCGCCAGTCGCCATCGCATCTCCTATGAGGTTTCCACTGATCGCCATCACAAGTCTTATGTGGATTCCCCCGATATTCGTCGAAGACCACAACTGATTGTGATCCTTCGCTAAGATCTAGATCGTTGATCAGCCAGATCTGACGGCTACTGTGCATTACTTTGTTCTGCCTCCGATACTCTGTATTTTTACCAATTTCACAGGTTTTTGCCTCCTGATAGTGTTTTTCCCCATTCTGAAAGGTTTTCTCATGCGATATTATTTGGTCTTTGGCATGATTTTTCGAGTTTCTGAAGACTTAGAGAGTGTTCTTGGATCCATTTGGATCACTCCTTCCCACTGAAAAAAGGCTTTTGGACCACCAAAAGTTGGTTTTCAAGCATCGCTTGAGTGAGGATGTCGCTTCCTCACTTGCCCAATCTCTATCCATTTGGCACTGTTGGGTTTTGAACCTTTGAGTCCAATTCTAGGGAACTCCACATCCCCTCTGCACGTAGTCCTCACCTTCCTGTCCAGAACTATATCTTCCTGCAGCTCATTGAGGTATTCAGGCAACAGATCATCAATGGAAGGCAATTGACTTTGCTCTTTGAGATCTTCAATTAATGAATGTTCAAACAGTCTTAAGTTTTCTGCATTTACCATTGAATAGATGTGCATGTATGCTGGCAGATCAAGGTGGAAAGAATTCTCACTAATTTTCTCAAGTACCTTAAAAGGCCCATACCTTATTGGCTTCAACTTCTTTCCTTCACCTTGCATTATGTCCTTGCTGATATAGAGCCAGAATTGATCGCCAACTTGGAAGCTGTGCTCCACCCGATGTTTATCATGCCTTGCCTTGTACTTGGCTTGGTTCTTTTCCAGCTGTTCCTGCACTACCTGGTGAATTTCTTGGATTTGTTCAATGAATCTGGTTACTTTGTCCACATCACTGTGTCCAGCAACTGCTATGTCTTTTTCAAAGACAAAATCCAAGGGATACCTCGGTATAAAACCAAAATAGGTCTCAAAAGGATATATCTATGTAGAATAATGTTTAGCACAGTTATAAGCATGTTTCACATAACATAAATGTTCATCCCAAAGCTTGGGATGCTTGCTGCAATAGCCCCTGAGCAACTGCATCACTGTCCTATTGACTACCTTTATTTGGACATCTGTTTGTGGATGAAAGGTTGTGCTTTTCTTTAGTTTGGTGTCCATCAATTCCCACAGATTTGACCAAAACTTCCCAACAAATCGGGAGTCTCGATCAGATACTATGGAAGTGGGTAACCCAAAATTTACCCAGACATGCTGAAAGAACAACTTCACTGTTTGTTTAGTTGTAATCTGCTTATTACAAGGTATTAAAATACACATTTTGTTGAACCTGTCCACAATAACATATAAATAGTCATGTCCCCTTCTAGATTTTTGCAATCCCCCAACAAATTCCATGGAAACACTTTCCCAAGGACGGGAAGGGACTGGTAGTGGAGTGTACAGGCCCAATTTTCTATTGCTGGGCTTACTTTTAGCACACATGGTACACCCTCTTACATATCTAGAAACTGTTTCATTCATTCTTGGCCAATAGCAGTATGTTTGTAGCTATGCAACTGTTTTACTTACACCAAAATGACCTGATATCAGAGAAGTGTGTGCTTCCCTAATTATGTTGACTCTTTCAGTTTTTGGAATACATAGCTTTCCCAAATGATACAAGAATTGGTCTTTAACATAGTAATCTAATTCTTCTACCTTTTTGTCATTACTTAAAGCTGCATGTACATCTTTAAAATCTATATCTTGAGCATATTGTTCAATGTAGCTTTCATGCATTACTGAGTTATTCTTAAGTATAATGGATGCATTTATGATTGGTCTGGACAACATATCTGCAACTTTATTGTGTATGCCCTTTTTATATCGATATATACTAAATGGAACTGCTGTAGGAAACCCATCCACCTATAGTGTCTTGATTGCTGCAATTTAGTTTGTGAGTGCAAATACTGAAGTGGCTGATGATCAGTATATATAACTATTTCTTTGCCCATTAAGTAATGTTTCCACTTTTTACACTCTATACTAATGCATACAATTCTTTATCATATGTAGGATAATTAACTACTGCAGAGTTAAAAGTCTCAGAATGGTAGCATATGGGTTTACCATGTTGCATCAACACTGCTCCCATGGCATAGTCACTAGCATCAGTTTCGATCTCAAATAGTTGTTAAAGATTTGGCAATGCTAGTACTAGTGTTTTACTAAATTTTTTTTCAAGGTGTCAAAGGCTTTCTGCTGTTTGCCTCCCCACTGAAACACCTTGTTCAATCTTGTTAAAGCATGTAAGGGAGCTGCAATTAAGGAAAAGTTAGAAATAAACTTTCTCCAATATTGTGTTGCTCCTACGAAGCTTCTAACTTCTGTAGTAGATTTGAGCTTAGGCCAGTTTATAATGACTGCAACCTTAGATGGATCTATCTTCAATTCACCACCCCCTACAATATGACCCAAATAATTCAAAGATGTTTTACCAAATTCACATTTTGATAATTCAACATACATATTTTCTTGCTTCGAAACATCTAGAGTCTACTTTACATGTTGTAAATGTTCTTCCCATGTTTTACTGAATACAAGAATGTCATCCAAATATACAATTACAAAATCATCAATAAAAGGCCTGAGTACATCATTCATAACTCGCATGAAAGTGGCAAGAGCATTAGTTAAGCCAAAAGGCATAACTAGCCATTCATACAGCCCTTGCTTTGTTTTGAAAGCCGTCTTCCATGCATCTTGCTCTGCAACTCTGACCTGATGGTAACCACTACGCAAGTCCAACTTGGAAAAGTAAATAGCTTCCTTCAACTGATCCAATAGATCATCAATGCGAGGAAGAGGATAACGATTCTTGATCGTTATTTTGTTCAGTGCTCGGTAATCAATGCACATCCTCCATGAACCATCTTTCTTTCTCACCAACACGATTGGAGATCCGCATGGTGATGTGATTGGTCTTATGAACCCTTTCTCGAGCAACTCCTGTACCTACTTCTTGATCTCTGTATTCTCTAAAGCAAATAACCTCTACATTCTGATGTTAGGCAATGGAGCATCTTGCTGCTAATTAATATCATGTACAATTTCCCTTTTGGATGGTATACCTTTATGTTCTTGAAATAGGATATCATATTCTGAAACAACTTTTTCTAAATCAGCTTGTTGTTTAGCATCACAACCTTCAAATACATTGGTTTTATTAGGTTTCTTTTCCTTTACAACCATCAGTAAAAATTGCTTGCAAGAATTTACAATTATTTTCATCTACCCTGAGTTTATGAGAGTATAATTATTCTTGATTTTATGAGCTCTTACAATATATTCGATTCCATCTTTAACGAGTTGATACTTATTTTCAACTCTATCAAAAATGGCTTTTCTATCATACAAGTAAGGACTTCCTAAAACAATTCCACATATATCCAAGGGAACGATATCTAACTCAACCTCATCTACAAATGTTGACCCAAAAGAAAACCTAAGTTTACATTGTCTAGTCACTTGTAACTTTGCTTTATCACATACCCAACCTAATGGATATGGCTTCTTGTGAGGTGTGGTTAGTAGTCCCAATTTCTTTAGAATTTCTTCAGAAATTAAGTTTACTTGTGAGCCACTATCAAAAAAAGTATCAATCTTTTGATGCTTGGAAATAACTCTAATATGTAAAAGCTCATGTCTTTTCCTCTCATTTTCTTCACTATCAATAGTTTGGGCAGAATTACTAGTAGATGCTTCAGAATTTTTACCTTTTATACATGTGGCTGCGATTGTTGTTTCATCACCTGAGTCCGACCCCAAATCTTTCTGTATAGAAGCAACAGTCTTCTTCTTCTTGCCATTGAACTTCTTGGGTTTCAGCTCCAGATGCAAAGACCAGCAATGTTCATCATCATGTCCATCCTTCTTGCAGTGAGTGCATGAAGGTTTGGCCTTCTGTATAGAATTTTCCTTCCTCTCTTTCCATTTTTTCTTCCTCTTTTCCTTGTTTTTGCTTGCAATGGGTTTTGATGATCCCCCAATCTCTGGGTTCACATTCTTGCCTCTAGCCTCTAGATGGGTAGCCTGAAAAAATACCTCATCTATGCTAGTAGGGTTAAACATGAGAATGGTATGCCTCAAATAGTTGTGTAGACCACCTATATACTTCAACAAAGTTTCAGGTGAGTCTAAAGAAATGCCTAGAATCAAAGCTCTTTTTCTAAATTCTTGGGTGTAGCTTTGTACACTTTGCCCTTTTAATTGGCAAAGAGTTTGCCAACTCATCATAGCTTGCTGCATATAAGCTAGTGGATAGAATTGTTTTTTAATTGCAGAAACAAATTCACTCCAGACAGAAAGAATTTTACCATGCTTCTTCAAGTCAGCTTGTGTCCTGCCTTCCCACCATACCAAGGTAGTTCCTCCAAGGTGTAGGCTGGCCAGCTAAATTTTACTCCTGTATGAATCAATATTCTGCAACCTGCAGTACACATCAATCTGTCTGATCCAGTTATATAGCTTCTTTTGGCAAATCAAATTTAACATCTAATTTAATCAAAGATGTTTTCCTCTTTTTATTTTCATGGATATCATGAGGTGTGGATAGAGGAGCCTCTTTTCCTTTCGCTTTGCCTTCAGAATGGCCATTTAGAAGAGATTCTTCTATTCCTTTGTCTTGTTTGGAAGTGGAATAATCTTCACTTTGACCTTTCTTAAATTCTCTATACATTTCTTCTACCATGGCTCTCATGGTCATGAAACTGTCCATGAGTTGAGACTCTGATTCCAAGAGATTTTCTTCTGCCATTTTCCTCCTAGGATAGACTCTACCAATTTCTGGGTTAGTTTCAACCAATTCTCCTTCTCCTAATTTGAGCTTTGACCTAGTTATCTTTCACCAATCCAACACAAGCTTGTCTAACCTTAGTAAACCTAAAATTCTGATACCACTTGATCTGAAAATGAGATATAAGACAAATAATAAGGTATTACAGACTTATGTGCATGGATTTGTCTATGTTATTTTATGAAATGGATCAATAAGATTGTGAAATACATAGACAATGAAGCAGTAAACAAAACATAATAGACAACACATAACACATCAAATTTAATGAGGAGTTCACCCAATACTCCCAAGCTACATCTCCTGGTCAAGCTTTCAGTGGTGGCCTCTCTATTATGTCTTCAAGCAGATTTTTTACAATAGTGAGCTCAATTTGAGCCTCACACACAACAGATGCAACAACAAGAGCTTTACTTGAACCTCTCAAGTTTTCTCTGAGTACACAGACTCCCTCAACGCTCTTTGTCTCTGTCCTAACTCTGTCTCAACATTTTCCTGCAATACTGCCCCCTCTGTTTTCTCTTTGTCTGTGGCTTTTAAATCCAAAACTCTGATGCCTGCTCATTTCAAGTTCTCAACTCTCAGTTTCCCTGGCCTCTGTTCGCTTTGAATCCCTCTTCCAGCGTTATACAATCATTGCATAACGCCTAAAGGGGAGGTGGCCACCTATTCTGTAACGTAAGAGTGCCTCGGGCCTCTGGAACTCCTAAAATGGCCGCTCTCTATTTAACATAGTGAAATGTATTTGAAACTGAGAAAATCCACCAAAACTCTATATATCGCAATTCAAAAGTCCTTAAATCCACCTTATTCTCCTATCGGGTCCGCCTGTAAGTCGCCATCGCATATCGAAATGACCCGTCCCTTTATATTTTGGAAATACATTAAAAACTATGAAAATACATTAGATATGGCTTTCCTTCGGACTTGAAGCTATATGTAATAGCCTTAAGGTACCCTTTCGGGTCCGGCTTATCGCATCGACGCTTTCTCCTTCGCATTTCGTTTAACAAACGAAACTGCGAAAATACATTAAAAATGGTGTTTGATGGATCTCAAGATCCATATATTATGGCTTATAATGTTATCGGGTCTGCTCTGTTATGTTCCTATACCAATAAGTGTCATAATTTTTGAATATCTGAGGTTAAGACTATAATATGTACATACCTTTTCTCTCTGCAAATGTTTTCCACATTCAAGAAATCAAAAAATTAAAAAATGTAAAGAGGGTATGTCCCAAAAGAAAAATCAAGGGACAAAAATATTAAAAAAGGTAAAAGAAGATAAAAAATGAACCCCAAGGAAAAACAAAAAGACCATGAAAGTGTGCAAATCCAAATGCCGCTGCCATTTACTTTTTTGCATAATAATGATTGTGTGCAACTTGTTATTCATGCCACAATCCATGGTAACCAAACAGTTTAATCTTGGTTATTCCATGTTTTGAATTTCATGTTTAGAGATAGAGAATAAGATCTGACCAAACTGTTTAATCATGGCAGATAATTAGATTAGGTAGAGTGAATAAAAGGAGCTCAATAGTTTAATCTGAGCCCTTGGATGTAATAAGGATAGACTTAGATAGATTACTTTTGTAAAAGAAAAGAAAAAGGTTTTGAGAAGGGTTTGCCAGCTTAAGGGCACCCTAATAAAAAGTAGAAAAAATGGTAGGATGAGTAGATGGATAAGTAGAAGCATGGTTGTAGAATTCTAATGAATGATTAGCTAAGATCATATCATTTACTTTCATCAACAAGTTTCTAAAGTATGGATGATAATTGGACATTTACACAAAGTCAAGTGATTAATTTCCCCATTCATTTTACCTTCAATTTTACTAATTTCCCATAAGTAAAGTCAAAAGTACCTAAAATCTTAAGTTAAAGGGGCTCAGAGCATTTCTCTGACTTCTGGAGGGACCGAACCCTCAGCCCAATAACTTATAGGGTCTAAGTACTAAAGCCCCCTCACCAATATTCACCCCCTCCAGAATTCATTCATTTCCTCTAAAAATTCCCTTTTCCTAAGGTAAAATCACCATTTTCCTAGGGAAAGTAATTACCCACATACAAAACCCCTTTCTTTTTCCACAAAAACCCACAAATATGCATTAAGCCTAAGTTATAATGTTTAAATGTGAAAATGTAAATAAATTTCAGATACATTATACTTAGCGCAAAATCCATTTTTCCGCTTTCATTTCATATTAACTCCTAATTTTAATTATATTTATTAACTCCCAAAGATAAACCCTTTCCCGTATATTTTATTAAAACCCATATGTTAATATCCCACCCCGAGGTTTGAAACATAAACCTTATTAATAAACCAATTAAAGGGATTAATTAAGTCGATCAGCGACTAATTAATAACCATGACCCACCGCCGAGTTAAAGAGATTAATTAATCAATCAGTGATTAATTAATAATCTGTCCCCGCCAATCAAATCACCCCCGATGTCATTAAGCCTCCCTAATCTGCAGTTAATTAATCCTTCCGCTCATTAAAACCCCGTCGGGCCCCTCCATTAAATCTCTGATCAAATCATCGCCCCGATCACCGTGCGATCTGACCCCTTCAGATCCAATGGTCGACACTCATATCGGGTGGCCTCCGAAGGCCAGCCTTTACCCGCCCGATGTAAGTGGTTTCACTGTTCACCCCGCCACTACGTGGCGCCCGATGAATGGCATTCAGCGCCTCCCCCCAAAACCACTTTATCCCAAAAAGCGGTGCGATGAATTCCACTTACCACCTCTGCTACACGCCAAAATGTCACATCCCCCATTGGCGCCAACTGTCCTTTTCCCAATGTACCTGCCAAAGTCATTGAATTTATGAATAAAACCAAAAAACTTATAGTTTTTCATTTTATCGTGAAAAAAGAACATTCTGACCTCCATGCAAGCACAGAAGTACGTGCAACCATCAACCTACTACCAACCGTCAACTTACTGAACCTACTGAAATTCTCGACCACCTTTCAACTGCATGCGCTTCCTGCAAACAGGGCACAGTCACCATTACTCCATTCAAAAGCTGAAACTAGGTATTTACCCCAATTTCACTGAGAAACCCTGTTTTCTTACCAAACCTGAACTAAATTGCTTTAAATACTAAGTAATTTAGTAAAATAAGTTTCTTGGTGACTCTAAAATACCCTGAAATAAACCAGTTTTTCCCAATTTCACTGAAACCCTTTGCCCCCATCCTTGAATCCATAAGAACCAAGGATGGATGCCCCAATTGCATTGAATGTCATGCCCATTACGACTCCTCACAGTGATTTAGACCATCTCACATTTGCAAACAAAGATTTCCAGATTAAAGATACCTCTGTCTCAGAATCCCCTTTGAAGCTATTCTGCAGGTACAGAGACCAGTACCTGAACCATGCAGATTATATAGGGCTTTGGGAATCAGGTTTACCCAAGTACCAGTTCCCCAGAGTTCATATCTTCCCAGAGATTGTACATTACTGCCACATGAATTATGATCCCATCCAAAGGGCAGTAAGAACCCCTGACCAGTCTATACTATTCACCATCACTGCTGAGTCCATTAACGAAATGCTACAATTACAGCCAAGCCAAATCCTGACTCCTCTTTCTATTGGAGATATGTTGAATAGATACCCTACACTTACCTCAATCAGACTTGCTAGGTTATACCAGGCCTTCATCAGAGAAGAACAATACACCCCAAAAGACTCTCCCCCTTACCTGTGGACTATATTCTCTGACCTTGGCTGAGACATCATAGACATGATATCCAGTGTGCTAGGCTATACTACAAGTGAGTTTGTTGATGAAATCATTATAGCCTTTATGTCCATCTACTCTCCTAGACAACCACCAGCCATCCTGTTTGACTATGCTAAGTTCATTGCTGATAAAATGCATGACCAATTCATGAGGTTAGATAATGAAAGAGTGTTTAAGTATTCTTCAGTTCTATATCATTTATTCTTGTATTATCAAGTTGATAGATTTCCAATCACCTTCCAAAAGCTTGATACCAAAGGCAACCCCAGATCAGTGATCTTCTGGACTTCATTAATCCATCAATTTGACTCTCAATATTCTTATACTGATTTCATAGATCTCTTTGTGTACCCAGTGAAAACTATGCTACTAGGAAGCCCTCCCCCCAGAATCAGTGCAGACATCACGAGGGTCCTACAGTTGTCCAAGCAATATAAAGTGGGGGATTGGTACTTTTACCAAAACCACACTAAAATTAGAATCTATGGATGTGATTTGGCTCCCTACAAACTGCCCAGGTACCTTCCCATGAGATTGTTTGCCCTGGAGTACTACATGCAAATGATCAATTCATATGAGGTGCATTTTGTGAAAACCAAGAAGAAGGCTCAATTTAGGATAAAGGATCAGCTTGGCCCATTCATATGTAATAGTAGAGAAGCAGGAAAGGAAGCAGAGGAAATCCTACAAAGATTGAGACTCAAACAAAGTTTTATTTGGAACTATGATCCTTTAGACTTCATTTGCAATAGGAGACAGAAGAATAAATTATCTCCTTACATCCACCATAGAATCCCTAAAACTGAACAGTATGCAAATCAGCTTGAATGGGTGGAAAACACTTTGGTAAACTGGGATAGCATAGAAACTACTATCAATAATGTTTTGATTGATTTAGATAGAAGACTTGATGAGGATTCATTTGTAAAGGTGCCAGGAGAAACTCAATCTCAAAGGCAATCATAGGGACAGAGTGGGAAAACATTAGAGCAAGAAGGGTCATCAGAGCAACCAGGGACATCAGAGCAAGCAAAACCTTCAGAGCAACCAGAGGAATCAGAACAGCCTGAGATTTCAGAGGAACTTGCTCCACCATAACAGATCATGAGCAATCCTCCTATTTTGCAGACTCCTATAAATGAGGAGAGGAACCTCGAAATAGATAGAGAGGAGGCCAATCCTTCCAGCAGACCTGTTGCCCAAACCTATGTTAAGAGGCAAAGGCTGAATCCATTTTTAGAGCAGCAGTATATTGAGGAGATAGCAGGAAATACAGGTGCAAAGAGAACAGAAAGCGTGCATACCACTCCTTCAGGAGGTACACAAGAACCTTCCACCTCACAAGTTCAAATGTTGGAAAGATAACAAAGTAGGGAAGTATCCTCTTTCAGGGCTCCTACTGGCCAGAGCCAAGATATCAAAGAGAAATATAAAGACATCAAGGCCAGGAATGGAAGATTAAAAGTTCAAAGCTATGTACATTACTTGAAAATGGCTCCAACAAACCAAACAATGCTAATGTTAGCCTTTGACATAAAAGAAGGGAAAATGCAGATGAGTTTTCTGAAACCAACTACACAGCAACCCAAATTAATGGCAGATTATCTTAAAACAAATTTTGAGGTACTAGCAAAGGATATCCATCATATTGACCAAATTGAGTTACATAAGCAAACTGGTGAAATGGTCTACTCCACTTTGACCAATAAAGCAATTGCAACCCACCAACTCTAGAATTCACTGAATAATATATCAGCACAATTCTAGTTGGAGAAGGCCTCTTCGCAGGCCAAAGACACCAGAATAAAGTCCTTAGAGGATTTGGTCATAGAACTAGGACATGATCCCAAGGATGTGAAAGCTGCAGAGAAGCTTATCAAGAAGAAAAACGATGACATAGCTACACTGAAGAAGCAACTCAAAATTCCTCCTCTACATCATCCTCAAACAGCTGAAGTATTGGAAACACAAAAGGAGGAAGAGCTTATGGACCTAGTCCTTAAGTTGACTGAACAATTGAAGGAGACTGAAAAAGATTTAGACAATTTAATACAGTCCAAATAGAGTGAGTTGGCCACCACTCCTTAGACTGTAATTCCTACAGTTTCCATAGTAGTGCCCTCCACCTTGGCTTCTGCATTAGCACACACACTTCCACCAGCGACAACTTTGCCAGTAATAGGTACATCAACAAGCACAGGTACATCAACAAGCACAGGGACACCAACAGAAAAGACTGCTAAATTGATCAAGGCCATGGAGGAAATGAGTATCCAGGCCACTGAGCTTAAGAAACTTAGAGAACAAGTGTCAAGTTTAGAGACCAATTGTAAACTTGCACAAATACAGCAGAAAGAAGAAGCTCAGAAGAACCAAAGGATGGTAGAAAGGATAAAAGTCCTTGAAAAGGACTTAACATTGCAAGAGCCATTGGGAGACATGAAAGAAATTCTTTGGGCCAACATCATTGATTCCATCAATGATGTTTGGCCTTCTATTCAGGTTATTTTTGAACAAACTGAATTAGTCAAAGTAGCCACAGAAGCAATCCATAAGACAGTGGAAGAATTGGGAGATAAACCTCAAGAAACCAATCAATTGATCACATTTTTGAACAACAGAAATAGGTACCAGCTAGATGAACTAGAGATTGATGATAGAACAACCACCATCATTGAAATAAAGAAGGTTCTTACCAAGAGGAACCTGATGCTCAATTTCGAGAAAAGATGTCAGAGCATCCAAGCAGACATTGACAGTTTTATGACAAAGTATGGAATCTTAAGAGAAAAAGGACTTCCTAGTCCTATCGTAATACATGACAAGTTGATGACCCAGGAAGATTACATTGAAACATTAAACAAGATGGCCAGAAACCAAGCTAGTACTTCAGGGGTGAAATCTTTGCCCACTGGAAAGGTGCTCTATGATGGCCTTGAGAATATATTTTACATAGAACATGAAGTAAAGCACTTGTTTGCAAGCAAGCCAAATTTTTCTAAATATACAAAAGCTGACGAGATATACAGAAAAATTATAGGGATGAACTTACCTGACAATGAATGGTGGACAAAACTTACTGATTTACTATAAAGTTACTGTAGTAAATCTACATAGTAAAACATGGTTGCCAGGTAAAACAGGTAATACAAAGTCAAAGAAGAACAGGTAAAGAGTATCAATAGGTTGAAGATAGAAAGTGATTCCAGCACATAACTACAAAGCAACTGAAAGAGCCAAATCTGAATTACAACAACCAGCACAGTCACAATAAAAGGGACAGTGAGAAGACAGTTCTCCATTTGTCTCTATCTTCGTGTTGAAGATATTTTTTGTTTGCTAGAATAAATCTCATATCGTTATGAGATATTTTGTATCATTTTTTGTATAAATAATGCACAAATTAAATTATTTAGGGTGGATTAAAATACATTTCTGTAGACATTTTATTTTGAGCTAAGGAGCTATTGTACTCAACACTGGACTGGTTTTGTTGGATATGAAATAAAGATGAGGACATTTCACAGGATTCTTATGCACAGTTGGAACAAATAAGTATTATCTCTTCATGTTTAAATATTGTTTTCTCTTCATGTTATAAATATTCATATGTGTCTCTTACGAAATCTTAAGAGAAAACAAGGAATGATATCATGAAATTAGCTTAATTTCTCTCTGTTTTAACTGTTTGCTTTCTTTATGTTTTCTACTAATCTGTCTTGGTCTGGGAATTCTTGATTTCTCCCTTACTTCCATAGTTTACCCCCCCTTTGGTCCATAGTAAAGGATTCTTCATTACCCTTTCCTACTGATCATCCTTCCTTTCTTCATCTTAATCCCGGTTAAGGATTCTTCATTACCCTTTGCCCTCGTTAGGACTACTTCATCCATTTGAACCTGCATATTTGCTTTTGTTGTGCTAGCCTGCCCTGTGAACTCTTACCTTAGTGATTGATCAGATCCAGTTCAACCACTCTTCATTGACTCCATAGCCCAATGGCTTGAATACTTGCTCTGCCCATCTGTTTTCTTAATTCCACCACCCAATCAAAACAAACAATCATGAACACTAAGAACTAGCCTGAAATCTTATTCAAAACAAAGTTAAATTATAAAGAGAGAGCTCTCTCTGGACTTAGGTTGGCTAGAACCCAAGTCTAAAAGATTAGGTTTGTGGTTACCTCAGACTATTCCTTCTTTGATAACTTCTAAGGAAAAAATCTGAGTGATAACACGGTCCATCCGATCGCATATATGCATATGTACATAAACCCCTGCTCCTTTGTATTTATCGATTGTGATTTGGCGATGCAACGTGGGCTGTCGATCCGCGCGCTTGATCGACGGTCCTTGTTGACCCCGCTAGTCACCATCGCATCTCCTATGAGGTCTCCGATGATCGCCGTCACAAGTCTTATGTGGATTCCGCCGATATCCACCGAAGGCCACTACTGATTGCGATCCGCCGCTCAGATCTGGACCGTTGATCAACCAGTTCTGATGGCTACTATGCATTACTTTGTTCCGCCTCCGATACTCTGTCTTTTCCCTGATTTCACGGGTTTTTGCCTCCCGATAATGTTTTTCCCCATTCTGAAAGGTTTTCTCATGCAATCTTCTTTGGTCTTTGGCATGATTTTTTGAGTTTTTGAAGACTTAGAGAGTTTTCTTGGATCCATTTGGATCACCTGCATTAGCCAAAAATCTGATTTTTGTAAGCAAGGTGGATGATGCAGGTGCCAAAACAATGTTTGAGAAGGATACCTGCAAGATGATTCGGGGGGCACTGGTATTGATGCGGGGAGTTTGAATTGGTACTTTGTACAAGCTACAAGGTAGCACTGTTGTTGATGGGTGCAACAGTTCAGTTGTTCCTGAAAGTGGAGCAGAAAATCTAGTGGTCTCTCGAGAGAAGACCATGTTGTGGCATCAAAGGCTTGGACATATTGGAGAGAAGGGCCTTCGAATACTTCATGGTAAAGGTATGGTAGAAGGTGTTGTAACATCCATTTTTGTTGGTTGTAGTATTCATTTTTCATTCAAGAACTTGAAAATATTTCAAAAAAGATAAAATGAAGAGGAAGAAGTGATAATGACATAGCGGAATCGCTAAAGGAACAAGTATAAAAGAATCGGTCCCAGTATACTGATGCGATCAAGTTAAATCATAATATAAATGGTTATACAGAGCCATAACCGATATATATATATATATATATATATATATATATATATATATATATACTATGTTGTAAAGCCCAAGAATAATAGCGAAGTGAGAATTTGCAGAAGTCAAGCTCAGAGAGAGTTGAGCAGTAGGAAAATGAAAGGCCAAAACCCTGAAGAAAACCCCAGAACCACAAAATATTGAAGAAATGGTGCAAAGTCAAAGTGAGGGGACAGATGAAGAATGAACGCACAGGAACCGTTGGATCTTGGAGATCAACGGATGAGGTCGAAGGAAATGAATGATCTAGACTAAATCATGTAAATTGGAATCAAGGAATGAACGGTGGAGATTAACTAGAAGCACTGGTGGAAGAGAAATTTAAAGGAGCATCGTCGCTGTCGATGGTTGAAGATCTATGGTCATCAGGTGCAAACAATTCTGGGCGTTAACCAACATGAAGGGCAAATTTAAAGCTATAAGCGGGATTTCGGGTGGATGCAAAAGGGTAAATGGTATTTAGAGGAAAGCACCCGATTCCATTCAATGGTTAACACGTAACAACTATAGGAGAGAGAAAAACCGCTCATTTCGGGCAGGTAACTCTCATGCAAGTAGTCCACTCGAAATTGATATCAGCCGCCGGATCTTGGGGTTGAAATCTACGGTGGAGAATGGACTCGATATATATATGTGTTAGCGATGTGATTAAATCGAAATCGCAAAATGCAGTGGCACTTATATGAAATCACCCCTGGCTGGACCCAAAAATATATGCATTATGTTTTAAACTCTCGGCGCGTCCGTTATATCGCATATCGTTAAGTTTTGTATTGATATATCATTTGAAAGGGCCAATTGCGATTTGTGATACGAAGTCAATGGAGCATTGAATGGGCAGATCCGATGGATTTATGCAGCCGATTTAATTCTTTTTGAGTTCCACGGTAAACCAAAGATTAGCATTAATTTTGTTGTATAAAGGGAAAATCAGTGTTAAAACCAAATTTCAAGAAAACGCAGTTGGGCATGTTTTCTTTGTATTTTGGCTAATCAAAACGCCCGATATATACATAAGCCCAATTTTTGCACAAGTCAAAGTCTAACGCAATTAATTACGGTTAAAGCAGATTAAGAATTATTAAAGCATCCACAGAGGAACTCAAGAGCCAATTAACAGAGCCGAAAAGCCAACAATTATCCTCATCTTCTAGTTTAGTTATTTCTTGTTATTGTATGTTCTTTGAGGTGTCTTTTACCCTCTATAAAATTTTGTAATAATTTTTACTTCAGATAGTTAGAGAAGCAGTTAAGTAGTTTGATAGTTTCAAAGATCAGTAACTATTCCCAATGTATAAAAGAGGAAAAACTACAAAGAAAAAGGTTGTTGTTGGAATTTTGGAGAACCTAGAGACTAGGCCATTGTATTCCTGATATAACTGTTGATTTATGAAAAAATCAGAAGTTTCCATGAATTGTTGGGTATAATTTTGTAACTTCTCTGTCATGTGTCATCTTATGTTTTCTTCTTTCAAGTATAGTAATGAAGCTACAAGTCTTTATTTTCTTATGTAGATAAAGTTAAAATTCCTTAAAAGAGCGCTCCTATACTTGAAGTTTTCACCTTCCTTTCTAAGTTATAGATAATAGTTTCTGTGTAAGGAAGCATATTATCTTTAACTTCTCCAAGGGTCACAGATAGTAGTTTCTATGCTAAGCAGCATATTGTCTATGATTCAGTTCTCATTTTCATAATTCTTCTAAGTTACAGATAGTAGTTTCTGTGAAAGACCAGCATATTATCTTTAACTTTTCCAAGTGTCACAGATAATAGATTCTGTGTAAAGAAGCATATTGTCTCTGACTTCTTCCTTCTTCATTTATCGTTTATATTCAGCAAGTAAATGGCATTATGATATTTTCAGGTCACATATGTATTAATAGTTAGAAACCAAGTTTTCTAGGTCCTTCATTTGAGAACACAACATATAATCAAGTGAAAATAATTACAATCATTAATGTCTTAAGCACAATTTCTACACAGCCAGGAAATTGGTTTCTTAAGGTACAACATTAATTGGCGTCGTTGTTGGGGAGAGAAGACAAGAACACTTTTCCCTAGGTTTTTCAATATTTTCCTCTGGTTGTTCAGTGAGGAGGAAATATTTGGTTGTTTTGAATCAAAGCAATAACTCTGGCTTCAAGGAGACCCCATACAAGATCAAACACTTCACAACAGAAGGTTCAAGCTCTTTCAGATCCTGAAAGGCTAGTTTCTAGGAGGGCTGGAAAGTCTAAGATCCCAATTACACCCATCCCTACATTGTCTACATCAGGCAGTAACTTATCCGAACATTCATCTGATAAAGAGTCATCATTTTCATCATATTTGTTTTAGGAACCCAACTGTCAAGAGCAATCTTTAGAGTCTGTTACTTTTCATTTACCTGATATAATTATTCAAGCTGAACCAATATCCACATTACCACCTTTTCACACTCCGTTTACTTCTAAGTCAGGTTCTGCATTTTTTGGTAATCAAGGTTCAATAAACATGGCAGTACCTGCATTCTTGATGAATAGGTATGCACCTCTTCAATTTCCACAACCGTTAAATCAAATGCCACATGAATACCTCAAGATTCTTCCTCATTTTACAGGGGAAGATGAACAAACTGCAGAGAATCATGTGTTAGTATTTTGCAATTTTGCAGAAAACAAAAATGTTGAACATGTAGATGTTGTTCTAAGACTTTTTGTTCAGTCCTTGGATGGAGAAGCAAGGAAATGGTTTAAAGGACTTCCCAATAATTCTATTCCTTCTTGGGAAGAGATGGAATGTTTATTCATTCAGAAATGGGGAGAAAAAAAAGACCATGGGTATTCATTAATGGGGTTTGATGCCATAAAGAAGAATTCTGATGAAACTATGGCTGAATTTGTTAGAAGATTTAACAAATTGTACAATAGTCTTCCAGCGGAGATTAAGCCTCCTCCTACTGGTGCAAAAATAACTTTTGCGGGGGCTTTTGAATCAAATTTTGGATTCACATTAAGGGAAATAAAATCTGAAACCCTTGATCAAATCCAAATAGATGCATAAGAGATAGAAGCAAATCTGGTAGCTGCAGGAAAAGCACCAGAGACACAGCCTATCCAAGACAAGGGAAAGGCAAAGATGGAATCCTCTCAAAGTCAAGCATTGGAGGATATCTGTAATGTAATTAAAACTTTGTCAGAGAAGTTAAATAAATTAGAGTTAGGAAATAAGAATTTTCAGAAGCAAACACAATATAATAAGAACTTTAATCCAAAATACAAAAGACAACCTTTGCAAATCTTGTAGAAGGAAAGAAAAGATCAAAATCAGATTCAAGCACCATTATATATAGAAAAAGATCCTGGTGAAGAAGAGGAGCAACCTGAAGATCGAATTTCTACATTCTATGCAGTAGATGAAGATGAACTTGGTATCGAAGAAGAAGAGTATGAATATGATGAAACATATGCCATTCATGATGAAAATAAAATTGATGAATATTGGAAGCAATTCTCTAATTTTATGCAGGCTGAACTACATAAAAATATGACTTGAGATTGAGGAAAAGATCAAGAAATCAAGAAAATAAAAGTGAGCAGAAAGTTTCAACTTCCTCACCAAAGGTGACTCCACAAGAATCTCAGCCTGCAAAACAAGTAAATAAAGGGAAGCAGCAGCAGAATGCAAATGGAAAAACACAGATACTTCAAGGTGAGTCTTCTCAAGATCAAGTTGAAAAAATTCCTTTGGAGAAGCTTGTTTCAATTCCTCAAGTAATTCCAGTCATGAAAAAAGGTGAATAGGAGAACGAAAGGACTGCTAAACAAGGTCGCTTGCTTAGTCTTACTAAGGAGTTAGAAAAGGTAAGAATTCAGGTTCCTTTTACAGAATTGACAAGAATACCTATTTATCAAAACGAGATTGTTGAGTTTGTTAATTTGAAAGAAAATGAGTGTTGGAAAAAATACTGAGAGGGGGGGTGAATCAGTATTATCTAGCAATTTAATAAATCTTCCTTATTTGATCTTTGAATTATTTTAGCATGTCAGTACCATAAAATAATGAGCATGAAAAACAGATAGTCACACCAAAGAACACAAGATGTAAGGTGGAAACCCAATGTGGGTGAAAACCACCTGCTGCAATATGTCTCTATCTTCTTTCAATTTAGAAACTTCTTTTACAATGATTTTGTACTGGTGCAGTCCTTTACCAGTACGTAGGCTGCAACCTGCAGAGAGCTACAACTCTCTCTCTCTCTCGTTTTCCAGTCTACTCCTGGAAGGGAGCTACAACCCCCTACTTCTTTTCATAAAGCATCAGATGATCAACAAGTACATAACAGATATAGATCACTACAGATATCAGATCAGCAACAACAGAACTAACCCAGAACACCTTATCAATAGAGAAATTCAATCAACAGAACATCTTAAAATAGAGACGCAGTTTTTCTTTCTGTGGCCTGCGACCAGACGCCGTTAACCTTCTGCTACTCTGCGTCCACACGCAGATATCCTTCTGCTCCGCTGCGTGCCCACGCACTGTTCCTTTGACTGCTCTGCGTTCTGTTGCTTTAGGGACGCACCCAAAGATACTATCGCGCCACGTCTTTCGCTACAGAGACGCACCTGAAAACACTATCGCGCCGCGTCCTTCTGCTTCAGAGACGCACCTGAACCTTGATCGCCCTGCGTCCCCACGCAGGTCTCTCTCTACTGTGCTGCATCTCGGCGCACTTGCCCTTTACAGTACCTGCGTCCCGGCGCACTTTCCCTTCACTGAACCTGCGACCCTTTAGATATAAATGATATGAAGGCTTCAGGACAAACCCAAACAGTCAGATCTACAGATCTGATCATGCGCCATAGAGATCACAGTCCATTAGAAGATTCGCCCTCTTAGATCTGGACTAGATCTCACCAAATAAGATATTCAACCCAAGACAATTGCTCAATCCAAATGAACTCCTTTGCTTTATATAGGCAAGCTCCTCCCCAAAACATGGAACAATACCACGAGCCGACACCATAGAAACATAAAACCGTCGGCTAGATACCACACAAGAAACCCCCACGTGCTTTTCTCTGCCTTGAAATGTGTGCACTGGGTAGACGCACCCCCTGAATGGCTGGCCGGTGTCCCTGGATGCAGGTTCTGCATGGTATACCTGCGGGGACGCACTTTCTGAACCGATTGCCTGCGTCCTTCTTAATTTTTCAACAAACTGAGAGCCTTCCCACTGGAGTTGCCATCAAGTACAACATCTGTAACATACAGTCATACCAGATAACATAATGCCAACAATCTCCCCCTTTGGACTTGATGGCAACCTCAACCTGGCAACCTCAACCTTACAAGCTTCAGCTTCATTCTCCCCCTTTGACATCAAGGGAAAAGGGTATGCTCCCCCTTAGCTCATGCTCCTCCAGATCTGCAACAAATAACCAGAAATCCACCATGAAAGAGATAGAGACATATTGCAGCTATTTCCAAGATCTCCTTCTCCATAATGCCAACAATGCATTATGTGCTCCCCCTGAGCCTTGTACCACCAATAAGAAGATGTTCAACAATAAGATGATGCATCAACAACCCCCAGCTTTTGCCTGAGGTATTCAAATGTGTCCCTGGGAAATGGTTTGGTGAGAATATCAGCAACTTGTTCCTTGGAAGGAACATACTCCAACTTGACTTTCTGTTCAAGCACTTGTTCCCGGAGAAAATGGTACTTGATTGGTATGTGCTTGGTTTTTGAATGCATAACAGGGTTCTTTGAGATGCTGATTGCACTTGTATTATCACATAAGATGGGGATTGGTGGTGTACAAGTGATTTGAAAATCCTGCAAAGTCTGCATCATCCAAAGGAGTTGGGTGCAACAAGATGCAGCAGCAACATATTCTGCTTCAGCTGTAGATAAGGCAATGGAACTCTGTTTCTTGCTGAACCAAGATACCAGTCTGGAACCCATAAAGAACGCACCACCACTTGTGCTTTTCCTGTCATCCACGCTTCCGGCCCAATCTGCATCTGTATAAGCATGAAGAGTAAGATCTGTATCTCTAGGATACCATAAGCCATAATTTTGAGTCCCTTGAAGATATTTGAAAATTCTCTTTACTGCCTGAAGATGAGTCTCCTTCGGATTTGCCTGAAATCTTCCAACTATTCCAACTGCATGCATGATGTCCGGTCGGGTACCTGTCAAATATAGTAAACTTCCAATCATAGATCTGTAGGTTGGTTGATGTACTGCTGCAGATTCATCATTTGCACTGAGACTACATCCTGTGACCATGGGTGTACATACTGGTTTTGCATCTTCCATGCCATATTTCTTCAAAATCTGCTTGAGATACTTGGTTTGAGATAAAAAGATTCCTCCTTCCTTTTGTTGGATTTGCAAACCAAGGAAATATGTCAGTTCTCCTAGCAAGGACATTTCAAATTCTTTCTGCATGACCGAGGCAAAGCTTTGACTCATAGCTTCTTCATTGCTGCCAAAAATAATGTCATCTACATACACAACAAGTATTAGCAATTTGTCATTTTCAACTTTTATATACAGATTGCTATCTGCTGAACCTTTTGAGAAACCTTGTTGATGAAGATATTTGTCCAACAGGTAGTACCAAGCCCTTGGAGCTTGTTTGAGACCATAGAGAGCCTTTTTCAATTGGCATACAAGATTTGGATCATTTCCAAGAATGAACCCATCTGGCTGTTCAATGTACACTTCTTCTTCCAAGTCTCCATTCAGAAAGGCTGATTTCACGTCCATTTGAAATACTTTGAAGTTTTGAAAACTTGAGAGAGCAAGGAACATTCGGATGGCCTCAAGTCTTGCAACAGGAGCAAAAGTTTCTTCAAAGTCTATTCCTTCTTGCTGCGCATACCCTTTACAAACAAGTCTGGCTTTGTTTCTAATTACTTCTCCATTTTCATTCAATTTATTTTTGAAGACCCATTTTGTTCCGATAACATTCTTATCCTTTGGTCTAGGAACCAGCTCCCAAGTGTTGTTCTTTTCGATTTGCTCAAGTTCTTCATCCATTGCTTTCACCCAACATTCATCTTTGCATGCTTCTTTCACATTTTGTGGTTCAGTAGAGGAGAGTAATGCCAAATAGCTTGAGGCTTCTGCAACTGTTCTTCTTGTTTGTACACCTGCTTCTTTCTGCCCCACAATCTGAGATTCTGGATGATTCTTCTGAACATATCTGGATGGAGTTTTCTCTTCTATTCTTGTCTGCTCCTCTGGTTCTTCTTGAGGTTCTCCTTGGGGTTCTTCTTCTTCATTATTCTGTCTTTGAGGGTAGCCTTCATCTTCTTCTATGTCTTCATGATGTACTTGCCTAGGAATATATCCCTTCTCATCAACCACTACATCAATGCTGTCAACAATTCTGCCAAGTCTTTTATTGTAGCATTTGTATGCTTTGCTATGTGGAGAATAGCCAAGAAGAATGCCTTCATCTGCTCTAGGTTCAAGTTTGCCAAGCTGCTCATCAGTATTCTTGATATAGCATTTGCTCCCAAAGATTTTGAAGTGCTTTACCGAAGGAGTCCTGCCACTCCAAAGCTCATGAGGAGTTTGAGTGCTGTTCACCCGGACATTTGTTTTGTTGAGAATAACAACCGCAGCATGTGCAGCTTCACCCCAGAAAGTTGCGGGAGTTCCTGATTCATCAAGCATAGCACGAGCCATTTGTTGGATTGTTCTGTTCATTCTTTCAACAACTCCATTTTGCTGAGGAGTTCTAGCTGTAGAGAATTCTCTCCTTATCCCATGTTCATCACAGAAATCGAAAAATTCATTTGAAGTAAATTCCCCACCTCTGTCGGATCTGAGGCACTTAATTTTGTGACCTGATTCATTTTCAACCAAGGCTTTGAAGGATTTGAATTTTTCGAATGCTTCATCTTTGTGCTTCATAAGTCCTAACCAGACAAACCTGGAGAAATCGTCAATAAATAATATCAAGTATTCCTCTCCTCTAGGTGTTCTTTTCCTGAATGGACCACATGTATCTGTATGTACTAGCTCAAGAGGCATGCTAGCTGATCCTTCTTTCTCTGGAAAGTTAGTCCTGGTTTGTTTTCCAAACTGACATGATCTGCATATGGTGTTGTCAGGAATTTTGATATCTGGAAGATCGCGAACTGCCTGATATTTGCATGCTTTCCTTATTTGTGAGAAGCTTAGATGTCCCAACCTTCGATGCCATAACCAGTGCTCTTCATCCTTGCTTAGATAGCATTGTTGTTGTCCTTCTTCAAATATGTATAGATTATTTGGAGTTCTTTTGCCTTTGAGTACTGTTTTACCTGTATCAAGATCACGAACAAGACATCCATTCGATCTGAAAATAACCTCGGTTCTTTGATCACACATCTGGCTGACACTTAGAAGATTATGCTTCAATCCATCAACATACAAAACATTTCCAGCTTTGACCTTTCCTTTTAACTGAGCAATGCCTTTTCCTTTTATAGTTGCAGGAGTATCATTTCCAAAAGAGACTTTCTTTCCTTTTTCTAGAACAGAATAAGATTCAAGTTTTTCTTTATCACCTGTCATATGCTTCGAACATCCACTGTCAATGTACCATAGATTTTCCTGTCCCTCTGCATAAAATGCTATTCCACATCTTTCTGTTTGAGGTTCCTTTATTCTCCATGTTTTGGTGCTTGAGGCTTGCTCCTTTTTCTGCTGAAACCTGCTCCTGCATTCAGATTTCATGACCAAAGTTATTGCAAATAGAACATTCGACTTCATTTTCAAGAACCGAAAAGTTGTTATAGGTCCTTTTTGTCATCCCTGTCATACTTCTTTGTTTTTGAGCTTCCCTAGTCATGATTGTTTTATATGCAACACATTGAGCTGCTTTGTGACCAAAGTTATGGCAAGAAAAGCATTGTCCATTGAAGAAGCTTCTGCGGTTATTGAATCTACCAGCCAACTGATTGTAATTTCTATTTTCATCTATTCTTGAACCAAACTGAGAAGATTTTACCTGTGGCTGGTTGTAGCTTTTGTTCACCCTTAAGATGGATTGCCCCTGATAGTTTCTGTTTGTATTTTGTCCCTGCTTTACCTGATTATCTTCATTGTTCTTCTGCTCATTTCTTCTTGCCGCATCAAGATAACTTTTTGAGGTGGATGCTTGAGAGGTTTCTCCATTATAACCCAAACCTGTCTTGTTTAGAGGAGACCGCTGCACATTGATAATCTCATCCAAAGTTTCAGATCCTTTGACAAACTTAAGATTAATAGCTTTTGTTTTCTCAATTTCTTTTCTGAGACCAACAATTTCACCTTCTAGTTTTTCAAGATGTTTTTCTTTTTCATCAATTTGAAATTGTAGAGTATCAATGATCACATTCTTTTCTTCTATACATCTCTTGAGTCTAGTAATTTCATCATAGAGGTTATTCACATCTACAGCATCCTCATAATCATCATCTTCAAATGCCATTAACAACTTATATTTATTACCTTGTTCATCTTCATCACTGTTTGATAAACCATCACTATCTTCATGGGTGTAGTAGCTTTTCTTATTTGCACTTTGTTTCTTGTTCCATCTAGCAGGTTCCTTTCCTTTATCCTTATAAGGACATTTTGCAGCATAATGACCTACTCTTCCACAAGCAAAGCATTTGAAAGGTAGCTTACCTCTGAACCTTCCAGAACCCCTTTGAAGATTTCTGACAAAATTTGATTCTTCTTCCTCTTCTTCTGGAACATGGCTTGCTTCATAGTAATCTTCTTTGCCTGATGCCTTAAAAGCAGCTTCCCTTCTGTCTGATGGACCTCCCTTTCTCATTTCATAAGCAGTTAGAATTCCATGTAGCTGAGACATAGTGAGAACACGGAGATTTTCCTTTTCTTCTATTGCAGATACTTTAGATTCAAACTTGGGGGATAATGATCTTAGAATCTTTTGAACTACTATAGCCTCTTTTATTTCTTCACCCAAATTTTTCATACAATTAACAATCTCATCTACCCGAAGAAAATAATTAGCCACACTTTCATCATTATACATCTTGAGAGTCTCATATTGAATCCTGAGAGTTTGAAGTTTAGCTTGTTTTACCTGTTCATCTCCTTCATAGCTCGTGACCATTTTGTCCCATATCTCTTTTGCTGATTTGAAGTGCATTACCTTCATGAATTTTGTTTGGGATATACTTCCTAATAGAGTACTGACTGCTTTTGCATTTGTTTCATACTTCTTTTTCTCAGCTGGATCTGTAGGAGTAGCTGAAGGAAAAGCATAGCCTGTTTCTACAATGTCCCAAACTTTTGTACCAAGAGATTGAAGATATGCAGTAACTCTTACCTTCCAATAATTGAAGTTTGTCCCATCAAAAATCGGTGGCCTGATTGATGCTTCTCTCTCGTAGTTGCTCATGATGAACGATCTACCTTCAAGCGATCAAGCTTCTCTGAAGGACCTGCTCTGATACCAATTGTTGGAAAAAATACTGAGAGGGGGGGTGAATCAGTATTATCTAGCAATTTAATAAATCTTCCTTATTTGATCTTTGAATTATTTTAGCATGTCAGTACCATAAAATAATGAGCATGAAAAACAGATAGTCACACCAAAGAACACAAGATGTAAGGTGGAAACCCAATGTGGGTGAAAACCACCTGCTGCAATATGTCTCTATCTTCTTTCAATTTAGAAACTTCTTTTACAATGATTTTGTACTGGTGCAGTCCTTTACCAGTACGCAGGCTGCAACCTGCAGAGAGCTACAACTCTCTCTCTCTCTCGTTTTCCAGTCTACTCCTGGAAGGGAGCTACAACCCCCTACTTCTTTTCATAAAGCATCATATGATCAACAAGTACATAACAGATATAGATCACTACAGATATCAGATCAGCAACAACAGAACTAACCCAGAACACCTTATCAATAGAGAAATTCAATCAACAAAACATCTTAAAACAGAGACGCAGTTTTTCTTTCTGTGGCCTGCGACCAGACGCCGTTAACCTTCTGCTACTCTGGGTCCACACGCAGATATCCTTCTGCTCCGCTGCGTGCCCACGCACTGTTCCTTTGACTGCTCTGCGTTCTGTTGCTTTAGGGACGCACCCAAAGATACTATCGCGCCGCGTCTTTCGCTACAGAGACGCACCTGAAAACACTATCGCGCCGCGTCCTTCTGCTTCAGAGATGCACCTGAACCTTGATCGCCCTGCGTCCCCACGCAGGTCTCTCTCTACTGTGCTGCGTCTCGACGCACTTGCCCTTTACAGTACCTGCGTCCCGGCGCACTTTCCCTTCACTGAACCTGCGACCCTTTAGATATAAATGATATGAAGGCTTCAGGACAAACCCAAACAGTCAGATCTACAGATCTGATCATGCGCCATAGAGATCACAGTCCATTAGAAGATTCGCCCTCTTAGATCTGGACTAGATCTCACCAAATAAGATATTCAACCCAAGACAATTGCTCAATCCAAATGAACTCCTTTGCTTTATATAGGCAAGCTCCTCCCCAAAACATGGAACAATACCACGAGCCGACACCATAGAAACATAAAACCGTCGGCTAGATACCACACAAGAAACCCCCACGTGCTTTTCTCTGCCTTGAAATGTGTGCACTGGGTAGACGCACCCCCTGAACGGCTGGCTGGCGTCCCTGGACGCGGGTTCTGCATGGTATACCTGCGGGGACGCACTTTCTGAACCGATTGCCTGCGTCCTTCTTAATTTTTCAACAAACTGAGAGCCTTACCACTGGAGTTGCCATCAAGTACAACATCTGTAACATACAGTCATACCAGATAACATAATGCCAACAATGAGATTATAAATGATACTGTAAATCTACAGGAAGACAAACCAGTAGTGGTTTTTGGTCCACATGTTGAGGAAATAGACTCTTCAATACTGCCTTTTTATATTTCTTTATTGTTCCATGATTTCCTCTTACATAATTGTATGTTTGATTCAGGAGCTTCACACAATCTTATGCTTTTGTCAGTAATGAAGCAACTAAATCTACAAGTTACAAAACCCTATAGGGACTTGTATTCTTTTGATAAGAACAAAGTCAAGTGTCTTGGGGTCATTAAGGATCTCACAGTGTCACTAGCTCAAATTCCAACTAGAAGCTTGGTCATGGATGTAGTAGTAGCAAATATTCTTGCTAGATTTGGAATGCTTCTATCTAGGTCCTGGGGGGCTAAATTGGGTGGTGTTTTGAAGCTAGATTTTACGTATGTTGTTATACCAACTTTTGGTGGGGAAGAGAGGAGATTGTACAGAGAAACTAGATTTGTAAAAACAATTACAAAAAATGGAGCAAGTAATTCACCTGTATATAGCCAGGAGAAGGATGACTTTGCTTGTTTCATGCTACATGATAATGCAGAGCTGGCTGAAAATAATCAGAAGTAGAGTGCTTCAGCAAATGTAATTATAGAGCTGCAAACTAAAGAAGTGTGGAAATGATTATTTTATGGAGCTTATTCCAAGGAAGGAACAGGTGCTGGTTTTCTTCTAATTGCACCTGGAGGTAATATGTTCCCTTTTTCCTTTAAATTAGAGTTTGAGGAAACAAACAATGTGGCAGAATATGACTCCTTGATTATTGCTTTACAAACAACTAAACAGATGGGAGTTAAGTCAATTTCTGCTTTTGGAGATTTGGAGCTGATTATTAAACAAAGAAAAGATCACTGCCAAACAAAGCACCCTATGCTTAGGGCATACATAAATGAGGTATGGGATTTGATTGAGAACTTTTTTGAAGCTTTTAACATTCAATTCATTCCAAGAGATGAGAGTAG
This sequence comes from Pinus tabuliformis, assembly GCA_031772625.1. NCBI lineage: Eukaryota > Viridiplantae > Streptophyta > Pinopsida > Pinales > Pinaceae > Pinus > Pinus tabuliformis. The sequence continues at coordinate 102,462,588 of CM062819.1, read as the reverse complement.
ATTAGCAGATTCATTGGTTGTGGCTGCTAGTACTTTCAAGGCTCCTATTAATCCAAGACTAAGATACAAGATAGAGATGAGACACAGACCCTTTGTTCCTGATAATGTTAAGAATTGGCAAGTTTTTTAAGATGATCATAAGATTAAGGAGTTTTTGACTATGGTGGAATAGTTTCAGGGCAAGATCGAGATGAAGAAGAAACAACAAAAGTTGCAGAAGTTAGTGGTTTAAAAGATTCAATAGCTAATCAGAAAATCTTTCAATTGAAAGATAATATTATGACAAAGGGACTTATTCCCCTTGAAAGACTTTTTAATCCCAATGATGTGGTTGTTGACTCAGGGAAAATTTCAGAGGAGGAACACATTCAGGATCACAACCTTAGAACTTAGGAGAATCCTAGGTTAGTGAAATTATTCAGTGGATTTCCACCTAATTTTTAAGAAAGATATATTAAACTTTTTAAGAATTATGTTGATGTCTTTGCATGTTCTTATGAAGATATCAAAACCTATGATGTAAATCTTATTCAGCACAAGATTCCCTTGAAGGAGGGAATTAAACCCTACAAATAGAAGCTTAGATAGATAAATCCTCTACTTCTACCATCAATTGAAAAGGAGGTCAAGAAGTTGCTTGATGCCAAAATAATAGTTCCACTCAGGTATTCTGATCGGGTGGTTACTTTAGTTCCTGTGAGAAAGAAAAATGGAGAAATAAGGTTATGTGTGGATTTTCGAAATCTCAACAGGGCTTCTTTGAAAGATAACTATCCATTTCCTAAAATGGATCATGTGCTGCAAAAGGTAATAGGATCTTTTAGAATGTCAATGCTAGATGGATTTTCTGGTTATAACCAGGTGGCTGTGGATAAGGAGGATCAGAAGAAAACGACGTTCACAACTCCCTGGGGAACCTTTATGTATGCCAGAATGCCTTTTGGATTGATGAACGCAGGTGCTACATTTCAAAGGGCTATGGACATTTCTTTTGTTGGAGATAAGTTTGTAGTAATATATTTGGATGATATTACTATTTTCTCAAAGTTTGATGAAGAACATTTGGACCATTTGAAAAAGACTTTTGATAAATGTAGAAGATTTGGACTTTCCTTAAATCCCAAGAAATCCATTTTTGCTCTGGAAGAAGGAAAACTATTGGGGCACATTGTTTCTAGAGATGGAGTGAAGATAGATCTGGCCAGAGTACAAGCTGTGCAAAAAATACCATTGCCTAGGAGTAAAAAGGATATTCAAAAGTTTTTGGGAAAGATAAACTTCCTGAGAATATTTGTATCCAACTATGTAGAAATTGTAAAAGAAATTACTAATATGCTAAAGAACGAGATTGAAGTGAATTTGACCAAAGGAGCTAGAGAATAATTTTCTAGGATTAAAGAGGCATTATAGGTAGCTCTAGTCTTAATCAATCTTGATTACCAAAATCCTTTCCAAGTTTTTTCATTTGCATCACCAATTTCAATAGCTGTTGTCTTACATCAGAAGAATGATGAAGAGAAAGAGCAGCCAGTTGCATTCTTTAGTAAGATTCTTAGGGATTCTGAGCTGAAATATAATATTCTTGGGAAATAGGTGTATGCTTTGGTAAAGGCCTTGAAAGATTTTAGAACATATGTGATGCAGTCACAAATCATTGCTTATGTTCCAAATGCTGCAGTGAAAGATGTATTACTACAGGGAGATGTAGAAGGCAGAAGAGGAAAATGGATAACCAAGATCCAAGAATATGATTTGGACATAAAACCCACAAAGTTGGTGAAAGGACAAGGATTGGAAAAAATGTTGATAGAATCAAACTTTTAGGCATTGGGAATCAACTTGTTGGCACCTATGGATGAAAAAGCAGCTGAAGAAAGTGAAGGAAAGCAAGATCTAGGTATGAAGATCAGGTATAAATTTTTGTGTTCAGAATGGTATAAGCATATAATTCATTATTTGTGCTTTCTTTCCTATCCCCAATCCTTAGATAGAACAAAGTATAGGGCACTAAAGATCAAGGCACAACCATATGTGATTGTGGAAGGCAGATTGTACTGGAAGGATCCTGCTGGAATTTTATTGCTATGTTTAACAGAGGATGAATTTACAGAAACAATCAAAGATTATCATGAGGGGTTATGTGGAGGACATTACAGTTGGAAAGTAACTACACATAAGATCCTTTAGGCAGGATTTTATTGGCCTACTTTATTTGGTGATACATATAAGTTTGTTAGAAGTTGTCAGAAGTGTCAGCTTTTTGCCGAGAAAAAGAGATTAGCCCCTTTACCTTTGATTCCAGTTTTCATAGAGGAGCCATTTAGACAATGGGGATTGGACTTTGTTGGAGAAATCAATCCACCTTCAAGTAGACAACACAAGTGGGTTCTCACAGCAACTGATTATTTCACCAAATGGGTAAAGGCTATACCTACTAAGAAAGCAAATGATCAGATAGTAATGAAGTTCTTGGAGGAGAATATTTTCAGTAGGTTTGGATACCCCATCAAAATTGTAATAGACAATGCTCAAGTCTTCAATTCAAGTAAGTTTATTGCTTTTTGTTACAATTATAATGTTACTTTGTCCCATTCAATGGCTTACCATCCGCAGGGAAATAAATTAGTTGAATCTACTAACAAAACTTTGATGAAGATCCTTAAGAAATCCATTGCAGAAAATCAAAGAGATTGGGATTCTAAGTTAAAGTTTGCTATGTGCGCTGCTACAGTAACTACAAGAAGATCTATAGGGAAATCACCTTTTGAATTAGTATATGGAACTCACGCTCTATTTCCAAGTCAACTCGTAAAGCCAGTGATTGCAATGATTCAGGAGGCGAAAGAAGAACCAAATTCTTTGATAAGAAGAATTAATAAAGTGATGGAGCTAAGCAGGAACAGGGACAAGGTAAGAGACAACTTGATTATGTATCAATCCAAGATGAAAAATATTTTTGATAGAAAAGCCAAGGAAATTGATTTTAAAGTTGCAGATTTAGTATTGATATGGGATACCAGAAGAGAAGATAAGGGTAAAAATGGGAAGTTTGATCCTCTCTGGTATGGCCCTTTTAGAATTGCTGAAGTAAGATCCAATAATGCCTTCATTCTTGAGAATCTTGATGGTGAAACTGTACAACTACCTATCAATGGGCAATACTTAAAGCATTACTTCTAGTTCTGAAGAATAAGTGTCATTTCATTGTAAATACCAGAGTGAACTTAGTGTACAAATGCCATAGAATTTAAATTTATGCAAATGAATATATGACTCCATGCTCGAACTGAAGGCACTAATCTGCGGTTCTTAGTGCTTCTGTGGCAAAAGCATTATCACCAGGTGGAGCCAAATGTTGTAACATGCATTTTTGTTGCTTGTAGTATTCATTTGTCATTCAAGAACTTGAAAATATTTCAAAAAAGGTAAAAGAAAGAGGAAGAAGTGATAATGACATAGCAAAATTGCTAAAGGAACAAGTATAAAAGCATCCGTCCTAGTATACCCATGCGATCAAGTTAAATCATAATATAAATGGTTATATGGAGCCATAACTGAAATATATATATACTATGTTGTAAAGCCCAAGAATAACAGCGAAGTGAGAATTCGCAGAAGTCAAGCTCAGAGAGAGTTGAGCAGCGGGAAAATGAAAGGCCAAAACCCTGAAGAAAACCCCAGAACCACAAAATACTGAAGAAATGGCACAAAGTCAAAGTGAGGGGACAAATGAAGAATGAACGCACAGGAACCGTTGGATCTTGGAGATCAACGGATGAGGTCGAAGGAAATGAACGATCCAGACTAAATCATGTAGATTAGAATCAAGGAATGAACGACGGAGATTAACCAAAAGCGCTGGTGGAAGAGAAATCCGAAGGAGCATCACCGTCGTCGATGGTCGAAGATCTACGGTCATCGGGTGCAAATAAGTCCAGGCATTAACCAAGATGAAGGGTGGATTTAAAGCTATAAGTGGGATTTCAGGCGGATGCAAAATGGTAAATGGTATTTAGAGGAAAGCACCTGATTCCATTCAATGGTTGACATGTAGCAACTAGAGGAGAGAGAAAAACCACTCATTTCAGGCGGGTAACTCTCGTGCAAGTAGTCCACCCGAAATTGATATCAGCTGTCGAATCCTGGGGTTGAAATCTATGGTGGAGAATGGACCTGATATATATATATATATATATATATGTTAGCGATGTGATTAAATCACAATTGAAAAATGCAGTGGAACTTATATGAAATCACCCCTAGCCGGACCCGAAAATATATGCATTATGTTTTAAACTCTTGGTGCATCTGTTATATCGCATATCGTTAAGTTTTGTATTGATATATCATTTGAAAGGGCCGATTGTGATTTGTGATACGAAGTCAATGGAGCATTGAATGGGTGGATCCGATGGATTTATGTAGCCAATTTAATTATTTCTGAGTTCCGCGGTGAACCAAAAATTAGCATTAATTTCGTTGTATAAAGGGAAAATCAGTGTTAAAACCAAATCCAAAGAAAAGGTAGTTGGGCATGTTTTCTTTGTATTTTGGCCAATCAAAATGCCCGATATATACATAAGCCCAGTTTTCGCACAAGTCAAAGTCTAACACAGTTAATTACGGTTAAAGCGGATTAAGAATTATTAAAGCATCCATAGAGGAACTCAAGAGCCGATTAACAGAGCCGAAAAGCCAACAGTTATCCTCATCTTCTAGTTTAGTTATTTCTTGTTATTGTATGTTCTTTAAGGTGTCTTTTACCATCTGTAAAATTCTGTAATAATTTTTACTTCAGATAGTTAAAGAAGAAGTTAAGTAGTTTGATAGTTTCAGAGATCAGCAATTATTCCCAATGTATAAAAGAGGAAAAACTACAAATAAAATGGTTGTTGTTGGAATTTTGGAGAACCCAGAGACTAGGCCACTCTATTCCTGATATAACTGTTGATTTATGAAAGAATCAGAAGTTTCCATGAATTTTTGGATATAATTTTGTAACTTCTCTGTCATGTGTCATCTTATGTTTTCTTCTTTCAAGTATAGTAACGAAGCTGCAGGTCTTTATTTGCTTATGTAGATAAAGTTTAAATTCCTCAAAAGAGCGCTCCTATAATTGAAGTTTTCTCCTTCTTTTCTAAGTTATAGATAATAGTTTCTGTGTAAGGCAACATATTATCTTTAACTTCTCCAAGGGTCACAGATAGTAGTTTCTTTGCTAAGCAGCATATTGTTTATGATTTAGTTCTCATTTTCATAATTCTTCTAAGTTACAGATAGTAGTTTCTGTGAAAGACCAACATGTTATCTTTAACTTTTCCAAGTGTCATAGATAATATATTCTGTGTAAAGCAGCATATTGTCTCTGACTTCTTCCTTCTTCATTTATCATTTATATTCAGCAAGTAAATGGCATTATGAGATTTTTAGGTCACGTATGTATTAATAGTTAAAAACCAAGTTTTCTAGGTCCTTCATTTGAGAACACAACATATAATCAAGTGATAGTAGTTACAATCATTAATGTCTTAAGCACAATTTATACACAGACAGGAAATCAGTTTCTTAAGTTACAACAGAAGGTTTGAGTAATAGCTCTCTGGATTTTGATTTCTGTGAAAATTGTGTATATGGGAAGCAGAATCGGGTGAGTTTCCCCTCTTGTGGTAAGAGGGCGAAACAGATATTAGAGCTTGTGCATAGTGATGTGTTTGGACCTGTGAAGGTTCCATCACTGGGTAAGTCTATGTACCATGTATCCTTTATAGATGACTTCTTAAGGAATACATGGATATATTTCCTTAAGAAGAAATATAAAGTCTTTGATAGGTTTAAAGAATTTAAGGCTTTGGTGGAAAACCAGACAAAGAAGAAGATAAAGGTGTGGAGGACAGATAACAGTGGAGAGTTTTGCAGTAAGGAATTTGAAGAATTATGTAAGAAGTGTGGTATAGCACAGTAGAAGACTACTCCATACACACCTGAGAAAAATGGAGTTGCATAAAGAATGAACAAGACATTGATGGAAAGGGCAAGAAGCATGCTCTATGGTGCCGGGTTAGGACAAGAATTCTGCGCAGAGGTGGTGGATACATCATCTTACCTGGTCAATAGGTCACCTTTAACAATGTTGGAGGATAAGACTCCACAAGAGGTATGGACTAGTAAGAAACCCTCTCTTTCACATCTAAGGGTATTTGGATGTGATGCATATGTACATGTTCCAAAGGAGAAATGAACCAAGTTGGATAGTAAATTTGAAAAGTGCATCTTTATCGGGTATAAGGATGGTCTAAAGGGTTATAAGCTTTGGAACCCAGTAACAAGGAAGGTTGTGTATAGCTGAGATGTGGTTTTTAGAGAGGTAAAAGATGTTATTAAACATGAAGTCCAACCAAAGGAACTTGAGAAGATAGAGTTTGAGCTAAAGGAGGAAGAATCAGGCTCTACAACGGAGGAGGAATTAGAAGATGAAGAGCCATAAACTCCAAGTGTGAGAAGATCAGTTTGAGAAAGAAGGCAGCCAGAAAGGTATAGTCCATCTACTTTCTGTTAAAATTTTGCTTTATCTATTACTAATGATGATCCCAGAACTGTGAAGGAAGCAGTAGATTTAGAGGATGGCAAACTCTAGAAAGAGGCCACGGTTAATGAAATGGCATCTTTGCACAAAAATGAGGCTTGGGATCTGGTGGAGTTGCCAGCTAGAAGGAAACCCATTGGCAACAAATGGGTGTTCAAGAAGAAGACAAATGAAGAAGGAAAGGTGGAGAAATATAAAGCTCAGTTGGTAGCAAATGGTTATTCCCAGGTGCCGGGAATTTATTTTGATGATATTTTTTCTCCTATTGCCAAGGTAACTTCTATTAGATTACTTTTATCTGTTGCTATTGCTTTTGATTTTGAGGTAGAACAGATGGATGTGGAGACAAGATTTCTTCACATGGATCTGGAAGAGGAGATCTACATGAAGAAACCTGAAGGCTTTGCAGTCAAGGGTAAGAAAGAACTGGTATTCATGTTAAAGAAGTCTTTGTATGGGTTAAAACAGTGACCAAGGATGTGGTATCAGAAATTTGATACATTTATACAGGGACTTGGCTTCACCAGAAGCAAAGCAGATCACTGTGTGTATTTTAAATTAATTGGTGACCGTGTTATATATCTAGTCTTGTATGTGGATGATATGTTGCTGGCTGGAAATGACAAAGAAATTATCCATGATTTGAAGACCGATTTGTCCTCCAAATTTGACATGAAAGATCTTGGTGCTGCAAACTATATTTGGGCATGGAAATTAAAAGAGACTGGGAAAAGAGGAAGCTCTGGTTTAACCAAAGGAAGTATGTTGAGACAATATTACAGAGGTTTAATATGCAGGATAGTAAACCAGTGAAGGTTTATATTCGTGTAGGTGTAATGTTATCTGTTGAACAGTGTCCCAAGACACAAGAAGAGGAAGAGGACATGTCCCATGTTCCATATGCAAGTGTAGTCGGTAGCCTGATGTATGTGATGGTCTATACTAGATGAGACATTGTACATGAAGTGGGAGTATTGAGCAGGTTTATGTCAAAACCAGGCAAGGAGCACTGGATAGCAGTGAAGCGGGTTTTTAGGTATTTGTGTGGCACTAGTGATTATGGTTTGTGCTACCAAGGAAAACCAGGATTGGATAGAGTTTTGGATATCCATGGCTTTGTTGATGTAGACTGGGCTGGAGATCTGGATCAGAGAAGATCTACAAGTGGGTATGTGTTTAACCTATTTGGAGGTGCAGTCAGTTGGATGAGTAAGAAACAATTTGTAGTGGCACTATCAACTACAAAGGCAAAATACATGGCAGCCACTCATGCAAGCAAGGAAGCAGTTTGGTTGCAGAGATTGTGTTCAAGTATGGGGTTAGAATAGGGAGCTATAAGGATAGACTGTGACATCCAAAGTGAAATTTTCTTGGCAAAGAACCCTACATATCATTCAAATACAAAGCACATTGATGTTCAGTATCACTTTGTGAGGGATATGATAGAAGATAAAAAGGTGTTGCTAGTAAAGGTGGACAATTTGAAGAATACTGCAGATGCATTGACAACGTTTGTGAGCTCTGAGAAGTTATCTTTGTGTAGAGAAACAATGGGCATTGTAGGGTTGGATAAATGACTAAGCTCTCTTGTGGTCCCCTGTGGAAAGAAAATAACAAGTGGGATAATCAGATCCCTTTCCTTTACAAGACTAGGTTGAACAGGCAAGGTTGGTTGCCACTGACATACAGTCATTCCAAGCTCACCTAAAGATGACGACATACCGACATATGGTTTCCCCCCAGAAAATGGAGGATAAGGAGAATGTGCATATTGTTCTTCGTATGGGGGTAGTCCAATATAAAGAGGATACATAGGACGGTAACCAGATGAACCAGCTTGATATGAACTTGATGGGTCCACCTATTTGGTATTCATTAATGAAGAACCAGATAAAATTCTAATAGAGGACATTGGTGAAGACCAAGGGCTAGAAGCAACACCTGAGTGGGTTCCTGATAAATATTGGTAACTCGATGGGATGGATGGAACACCATAAAAGTGTGACTCATGTGTCGTAGTAAACATCAAGGAGGTTGAGACAGAAGATTCTATCGTAGCCGTAACAGATGGTATTTTCTGGGATGTTGACTTTGCCATAGTCAAATGTTTAAATAAGTTTCCTAACGAATCAACAGGTGTCTGAAAGTAATCAGGATCAAAAGGAGCAGTGAAATGAGGAGTATAAGGATACAGATAAAGTCCAACTCCAAAATGGAATGGAGTTCTGGGTGATTCTACCTCAGATTCCTCTTCTATTGAAATCAAACCATGTGGAAGAATTTCACCGTCTGGTCTGTAATAGATTTCTATTATTTGTTGCTGAGGTAAAGAGGAAGTCTTGACAGTTATGCATGTCTGAGGATGTACGGATTGATATTATTCCGGTAAGGTAACTGTTGGTCACTTTAATTGCTTATTGATTCAAACAACCAAGTGCTACATAAATTTTCAACCCAGGGAAGTCTGTTTATTTCAAAGGCAACTACGTACTATATGTATTCAATCTTAAAAGCAACAAAAGTTGTAGTAAAAACTAGTCACACCTTGCTTTAAGCAAACTGAAGCTCCACTCTGAGTTACAGCAAAAACAATCTATTGTAGACAGCTACCAAAGAATGCTTAATTTCATTAAAGGAATAATCTAATGAAAAAGAATCAATCTTCAGCACCCTATTCTCGGAGCAGGAATCTTCAGCACCTGTTTCTGATTACCAAGCATTCCAACTCACTCTGTAAACTCAATTGCCAATGAAACACTCCTAAATTAACTGTGGGTAAACTAAATGATGCAACAATCAATTGGAAAGAAAACAGAGTTTCAACAATAACGTATAATCAATATTCAGTAAACAGTGTTGTTAACAAGGCATGGATAAAAGACACACTTAACACACTGCAGAAATATAATGGGTGAATCTTTTGATGAAGGTGGGACCTGTCCTTCTCACAAGATTCCCCAGGTTACAAGAACTAGAAAGAAATGTTCAGAACAAGATTTTATTCATCCATCAATATGTCATGTTGCAAAAAAAGGATTCCAGTTATGTTCCTTCAACTAGACCTTTCCCGCAGTCTGTTCCTCCCCCTCTAATGTAGATGTCTCCTCTTTTTAAAGAGGAGACATCTATTACAACAGATTACATTGTAATTCCTATTTTAACCCTTTATACAAAAATAGGGAAATCAGTTTTCCCATCAACAAAATGCTGTTACAGTAATGTTGTCTTTAGATCATGGTCGTTACATCCAGTGTAGCAGCTCCTTCGGTGATCTTCTTCTGTTGCTGTCAAATCTAGACTACAAATCATAACTGTTTTAGCCACGAGATTTGCGCGTCATTCCTACTGTTTTAGCAACTGTAGAAGTAATCTTGCAATCTCTAGGCAGTTTCAGCAACATGGACTGCACATCGTTCTTTAACTGTTCAGCAACTATCAATTCAATGATTAACTATGAAGATAGCGTAATTATATGTAAAATAATTAAACGTATAGTGATGAGAAGAAATATTGTGTACCTTTGGAATAATTGGGTTAAAACAATAACAAGGACTTTAAATATAAGTTGAAAAAGGATGACATCATAGCAAAATGTATGGTAAAAAAGAGACAATATGAGGCCCTAACTTCGCCCCCAACTAAAAGAGTTGCATGTCCTCATGCAACTTTTACTTTGAGTCTGAGCCGAGAATTGGGCTGTATAGTGCACATTACTTAGACAGTAAGTATATAAGGTGTTATCAACCAAATCTCTGAAACCCTGGACATTCTATAATCTCTGCCATGCTGCGAGCTCCTCCTTTTTGGACAACCTGAAATAAGCCTTATATTGCTGTGCTGGCAGCCATAGAAGAGGGAAGTGAAAATGATATCCTAACCATTTTTCGGCACACTGTTGAATGCATTTGACATAGTTAGGTAGTCGTGAAATTGTTGTTTGAAGATTAAGAGGGTTAAAGGGATGATATTCCTTTCTCTCCTTAGGGCAGTGTTCCCAAAATAGATTGTTTTCCTATAAGGCAAGAGCTCCCTTGGCTTTGACATAATGTTGGCAATCTTTTAAGACTGCTGCTTGTAATTCTCTGATATGCTCAGTCATTCCTGGTTCCCTTAAAAACCGATGATGTTCAGCGACGAAAACAGCAGCATTCTGTGGTTCAGATCGAATCCATAGAAGGCAATTATCTTCATTGTGTTTTGCTGAAAGGAAGGCATTTTGCCACGTGAGCTGATTGGCCAGGAAAGAGACAAAGGCTCTAATCTAAATGTCCCCAACCAGAGGGATCAGATTAAGCTTTCTATCCTTAGGCATGGCTTCATTATGGAGGTATAGTTCACAGAGTAAATTTTGTTCACTGACTGATGCCTCTGTGAATGTTTTGACAAACTGTTGAGGTGTAGATACCTCATGAGGTCATCCATCTCTGATTGCCTTTACTTGGAAGAACGCTAAGCGTTCTACAAGAAACACAGAATAATTAAAGGATGGTTTCCTGGTGGCTAGTAGTCTTTGAACTAGATCAAACATGAGAGACAATCTAGTTTTTAACTATTTATTTTCCTTGTTTTGCGCACGAGACTGTTCCAAAACTTCCCAATTTGCATATATATGATTTTTCCATGATAATTTGTGTTCTTGCAAGATCCTTTCTTGTGACATAACATATTCCTTCTTCCATATATCCATTTGTGCTTGAGTGCTTGTGGTCTGAGTGAAGACAGTCTTTGAACGCCGAGGTTCAGTCTGAGTAAACGCAGTCTTTGTAGGCCTTGGTACAGGACTTTCAGTTTTAACAACCAGAGTAGGCCAAGATATTTGTGGTTTAATTTCTTTTTCAAAAATCTTTGAAGGCCCTACTAGTTCTTGTGTAATAGCAGGGCGTTCCTTTTTAATTGTAACAGAAGTAGGTGCAGGAGTGGCTCCAGGCAATGGAACTTCAACTATCTTATAACCAGCTTGATGATAAATATTACCACATTGGCTGCACATGTATTCATTATATCGATCTTTGTCTACACTTTTCTCAACTGCGGATGCTGCATGACCTAAAGTATACAAATTAAGCTCTCCCTCATAAGCTTCCCTCGCCATTATTAATTCCTGCTTATAAACCTCGAGCTCTGATTTAGGAAACTCGTTTTCCTGTAGGAGGGAAGCCAAGGTGACTGGGCTTTGTGTAGCAGTCACAGTCTCAGTAGCTAATTCCAGTGGATGGAAGGGCTGTTGTTTCGTAGCAGCTTCATTATTTGCAGCCTCAGTAGGTGGTTTTTGTATGACATCTGTTGAATCATCAACTGGTTCTGTAACAACTATATCATCCTGAGCATCCAAATTTTGCATATCAGCAGATGGTTCTTGTGTGGCAGCTGCTGACTGAGTAGCTGGTTCTTGTGTAACAGCTACAGTTTGTGCAATATCCTGGTTATCTATATTTTGTTCATCAGCAGGTGGTTCTTGTGTATCAACTACTGAATCAGTAGCTGGTTCTTGTGGGGCAGCTACATCTTGATCATCTGTTTTATGGTCATCAGTAGGTGGTTCTTGTGTAGCAACTACTGAGTCAGTAGCTGGTTCTTGTGGGGCAGCTACATCCTGGTCATTTGTTTTATGGTCATCAGCAGGTGGTTCTTGTGTAGCACCTGCTGAGTCAGTAGCTGGTTCTTGTGGGGCAGCTACATCCTGATCGTCTATTTTATGGTCATCAACAGGTGGTTCTTGTGTAGCACCTGCTGAGTCAGTAGCTAGTTCTTGTGGGGCAGCTACATGTTGTACATCATCTTGGGTATCTAAATTTGATGGATCAACAGCTGGTTCTTGTGTGGCAGCTGCTGAATTGGTAGTTGGTTCTTGTGTGGCAGCTACATTTTCTGAAAGGAATGATGTCACAAAATCCTGGGCATTTTTCATTTCAGTACCCGAGGGTGAGGTAGGTAAAGATTCAGGGCCTTGGGGCTGTGGTGGGGTATGGGATTTTAGGATAATAGGTGGGGAATTTAGGGTGGTGGTCTCAGTTGCTACTTCAGAAGACGTCCTCGTTCGTCTTCGAGGTAAAAAGGCAGGAAGAACAATGGTTTTTCTTTTATGAGTAGCTTTCTCTGGGGTAGGAGGGTCATCAGGAGTGATAGCTTCTTTGGTTGAGGCCCTTGTTCATCTTTTTGGTAGGGGCACAACCTTTTCTTGCCTTTTTCTTTTTAGCTTAGCAATGGGAATGTTGTCATCAGAATCATCACTAGGGATATGGACAGTGGGAATGGATGATTCAGCTAAATTATGGGGTGGGGTCAATGCAGTGGAGGGGTCAATTGGATTGACTGCTGCGGGTGGTGGAATTTCTGGGGAATCAAAGATGCTCCCTGGTTGTTGTGCAGAAGGATTTTCAATTTGCTGAGGGATTCCAGGGGTTTGTTGAGGATTTTTAGCATCTAATTGGGGAGTTTCGGCTACTGTTTGAGGAATTTCAGTAGTTTCTTGAGGATTTTCGGCTGCTGCTTGAGGAATTTCAGCAACTTCTTGGGGTTCTGGGGGTGGGTTGTTAAGGGGAGGGGGATTCTATTGGGCAAAAACCCCCTGAATTAAAAGCTCGACAAGAAGATGATGGGTGAGGGAAAGGTGTGGGTACTTTGCATTCAAACAATAATGTGACATATTCTTTAGACACCCAAGTAGATAATATGGCATATTTAACAGTTGACCATGTCTCAAATGATTCAACAGGACAAAATCATGCTGATAAACTACCTGGTAACATCCTTTGCTGTTGAGATAGTGCTTGACAAATTCGGCAACCGTCGGCCATGGAAGTAGTAATGAGTGAAGTACCACACCCCTGCCTTTAGGCTTGACCCGCTCTCCTGGTAGAAGGAAGTCCTGCTGTCCGTTCAAAATGATGTGTTTACGACTGAACCATCGAATGCCAATGGCTGGTAGGCCTTAAACCTGTGCTATATCATCTTCTGAAACTGGAATTCAGACTCCTTGAATAGTAGAGTAGCCTTCCCGTAAATTACGTGCAAATTCAAGGACTTGTTGAGGATCGAATCCCTGGAGCCTCCGAAAATAATCTACCCAGCCTCCCTGCTGAAAAATCTGATATACTTCTGGGTGTAATTCCAATAGAGTTGTTGAGCCGGGTTCATTTCGAATAGCAGAACCTCCCATAGTTACTAGCTTCAGTAAAATGCACAGTGCAAAGCCAAGTTACCGCACCCGAAACAGAGTAAATTTTGCAAATGAGGTTGTGACATAATAGGATAGAGATGGGGTGACAAGACATGATCGTGGTAAAAAATGACGGTGATTGGCGTATCGCGAAATGATTGCATAATTTTGATATTCCCCCCAACTGCGGCTAAAATGATGAGTTTGAATGTACGGAGATTGTGGTAATCATGTCATAATCTTCTCATTAACTATAGTTTAATAATATTTACACATAACAAACGCATACCTCATGTTTACCTTTGATCGATATTCTAAAAATATAATGTCATTGTTAATAGATCACCAATGGTTATGGAAAAGGGTTTGAAATATGAGGGTATTTATATGAAAGGCTTTTATAAACATAGGAGGAGGTAGTGAAAGAACAAAGTTATAAGGATCAATAGATAGTTCTCACAATGGAAAGTAATATGTATTCATCCTTTTGAGAAGAATTGATGTTTCAATTACGGGAAAAATGGGAAAAGTTGGTGTTTCAGCAACGAGGAAAATGGTGTTTCAGCAACGGGGAAAATGGGAAAAGTTGGTGTTTCAGCAACGGGGAGAATGGGAAAAATTGGTGTTTCAGCAACGGGAAAATAAAGAGAGATGTTGCTATAAAGAAAAATAGGAAAATGTTGCTGAGAGGTAATGTGGGGGAATGAGCTATGAATTGAGGTGAGATGAGAATATTTCCCAAAATGAAACTTGATCCTTCTTGCAATACAATTGTTCTTTTCAACCAGCCTCCCAATCTGAGACCTGCAAAATAATAAATTGTAACATGGAAACCCTTGACAGGGATTATTAGTTAAGAAATCTAATCTAATAATAAATATATATATATATATATATATATATAATGCAGATATTAAATGCAATGAGGGGTAGGATCCCCCAAAAAGATATAATGTGAATCTGCCATGCAAGTGGCCTTAAAATCCTCCTTAGAAATAGGTTGTTGGTACAGATGGAGTCGATACCCATTCACTAACGATGGTGTTCTAGAATCATCAATTGTTAAGAGCCTTACTGTTCCATTGGGAAAAATAGTATCTATCTCGTAAGGTCCCAGCCACCTTGTTCATAATTTTCCTTGAAAATTTTCAAACCGGGAATCATACAATAGAGCCCAATTACCTTTTTGGAACTACTTATGCTTAATAATTTTATCATGACACCTGGTTCTTTGCTGTTGAATCATAGTTGTTTGATGGATGGCATCCAACCTCTTTTCATCCAATTCCTGAAGCTGCTGCAACCTAGCTGTCTGTGCATCAGTCAAATCAAGGTTAATAGCTAAAGTAGTTCTTAAGGTTTTAATTTCAAATTCCACAGGAAAAACAACACTTTTACCATAAACCAATTCATAGGGTGAAAAACCTGTAGTGTTCCTCCAGGTAGTTCTATAAGCCCATAATGCCTCAGGCAGCCTTTGAGACCAATCCTTCCTATTCTCCTTCACTGTTTTTGTTAAAATGGCCTCTATGAATTTATTTGTACTTTCCACCTGACCATTAGCTTGGGGGTGGTAAGGTGTAGTCATTTTATGATTAATATGATATTTTTGAAGCATAGCTTTAAAACCATGAGAATTGAAAGGAGGTCCTCCATCTGTGACTAGTTCTCTAGGCACTCCAAACCTAACAAAGATTTCTTCAAATAAAAAGGTTAAAATAGATTCCTCATTAGCTCTAGTAAGTGCCTTAGCTTCCACCCATTTAGTCATATAATCTGTACAAACCAATATGTAAACTCTTTGACTGGATGGAGGATTGATGGGTCCTATAAAGTCTAGAGCCCATCTTTCAAAGGGTTCAAGTATTACCTGGGGGTTCAGTGGCATTTCATCTCTATGATTAGGTTGACCCATTCTCTGACAGCTATCACAGGCCCTGACATATTTCTTTGCATCCTTGAAAAGTGAGGGCCAACAATAACCCATCCTGAGAATTTTATGTGCTGTTCTCTTATCCACAAAATGCCCTCCACAAGGGCCATCATGACAAGCCTTCAATATATCATAAACCTCATCTTCTCTAATGCATCTTCGGATTTCATGATCAAGTCCTGTATGAAAAAGACACCCACTTATCCAGCTATACCGAGCACTTTTTTGAATGATCTTTCTTTTCTCCCTCTGTGATAGGTGTGATGGTAACTTTCTTGCAACCAAATAATTGGAAATGTCTGCATACCAAGGTGAGTGAGCAGATACTACAAATAAGTATTCATCAGGAAAGGAATCATCTACTGGAGTATTATCATTAGTTTTTATCCGAGAAAGGAAGTCAGCAACTACATTTTCTTTACCTGGTCGATCTACAATTGTAATATCAAATTCTTGTAATAATAATAACAATCTGGTAACTCGGGCATTTGTAACAGATTTGTTCATTAAATACTTAATGGCCGAGTGATCAGTATGAACAAAAGTAGGGTAACCAGTAATGTAATGTCGAAATTTATTAATAGCATAAATGACTGCTAAAAATTCCTTTTCGGTAACTGTGTAATTAAACTCAGCAGGGGTCATATTCTTACTAATGAAATAAATAGCATAAGGAAGATGATTTTCTTCTTGTCCCAAGACAACTCCAATTGCAGTATCCAAGGCATCAGAGGATATATGAAAGAGAAGTTCCCAATCAGGTCCCCTTAGAATAGGAGTTGTAGACAACTGATGCTTAAGTTCATCAAATGCTTTCTGACAGGCATCAATCCACTTAAATTCAACATTTTTCATAAGTAACACAAACAAAGGGGAAGCTATTTTAGAAAAAAATTTGATAAATCTTCTGTAATATCCAGCATGTCCTTAAAAAATTCTTACATCAGTTTGTGTTTTAGGGATAGGAAGAGTCTGAATTACCTGTGCTTTGGATGGATCTACTTGAATCCCTAGGAATGAAATGAAGTGTCCCAATACAATTTCTTCGTTCATCATCATATGACATTTTTCAGTGCTCAAGGAAAGGTGAGCTTGTATAAAACATTTAAGTACTTTCTCAAGGTTTTGTAATGCATCTTCAAAAGTCACACCATAAGGAGTAAAGTCATCCATAAATATATCCATAGATTCATTAAGCATATCTGAAAAGATTCCTATCACTGCTCTTTGAAACGTTGCTAGAGCATTACACAGTCCAAATGGGAGGACTCTATAGGCAAAAGTTCCCCAAGGACTAGTAAAGTGGTCTTGTCTTGGTCTTGGGGTGCAATTTTGATTTGATTATATCCGCTAAAACCATATAAAAAGGAAAAGAATCTCTTTCCTAACAAGCTGTCTAGCACTTGATCAATAAATGGCAAGGGGAAATAATCTTTTTGAGTGGCTTTATTTAATGCTCTATAATCTACACACACTCTCCATTTCCCGTTTTTCTTAGGTACTATCACCAATGGAGAAACCCATTCACTATCAAATATGGGGTATATAAACCCTGCATTAAGCAATTTTTGAAGTTCTTCCTTAACAATTTCCCTAAAATTGGGATTCATTCGCCATTGGGGTTGACAGACTGGTCGGTACCCCTCCTTAATATAGATACGATGAGTACATAATTTAGGAGAGATCCCCTTCATGACTGTGTAGTCCCATGTGAATGCTTCCTTGTTTTCACGAAGTAACATCATTAGCTGTTGTGTTTCAGCATCTAATAAATTGGGGTTTATGTTCAATGTTTTGCCAGGTTTGATTTCTACTGTTATGCTTTTAGAGGAGATAGCAGTTGATGTTTGAGGTAAATTTTCAGATTTAAGCTTTTCCTGGGTTTCAGGTTCCAAAATTGCAGTTAATTGATTATATGTTTTAGAAGTGACCGAGGAAAGTTCAGAAATAAAATTACTAATTACTTCATCTTCCGTGGTGTCTTTAAGATTTAAGGCTTGTCCAATGGTCAAAATGGGTTGAGTGTTATTATCCTCATAGTCTAACCATACAGAATCATACAGAATCATCATTGTTAATCATAGGTGTAGCATGAGGGTAACGAGTAAGCTGCTTAGTTTCACATCCATTAGAAATTGTCATTGATCCTGATCTACAGCTGATAAAGGCATCTGCTGTAGCCAGCCAGGGTCTCCCCAAAATCAGAGGATGTCCCCCCAACTTTGTTTTAGTCTGTAATACAACAAAGTCAGCTGGGTAGTTCCAGGATTCAACTGAAATGATCAGGTCTTCAATAACCCCTTCTGGTTTGATTGTGGAATGGTCAGCTAATTCCAGGATGGTTGGTGTCTCTCTGATTACATTTTTCAGCTGTAACAGTTGTGCAGTTTCAAGGGTCATAATATTTATAGTAGCACCTAAGTCTACTAGAACTTTTGAAACAATAGTTTTTCCAACCTGTACTATGACTGTAGGATGGCCAGGATCACCATATTTTACAGGAGGAGTTTTTCCCGACATTAAAGCAGCTAGATCACCCATCACATGAACTGTAAGGGGATATTTAGCTTTCCTTCCAAGCTTCTTGATGCAAATGTCTCTGACGGTTCTGGCATAAATTGGTACATCTCTGAGTGCTTGTAAAAGTGGAATTTTAACATAAAGATTCTGCAATTCCCCTAGAAGATTAAAAGCAGGCGGCTCAGGTGTCTTAGTAAGAGCTAGACACTCAGGGAATGGTGGCTCTGCGATTTTAGCATCTTTATTAGAGGGTGGCTTGACTGTTTCAACACCCTTATTAGGTAGATTATTCTTTTCTATCTCTTCTTTGTCGGAGTCAGAAGAGGTAATATCATCAATAATCGGCTCAACTACTCTCCTGGATCATAAATGAATATCATTACACTGCACAGGGTAAATAGGAGATGTAGGCAGGTTTTGAATATCGATGACTTGCACAGCTTTATTATTATTAGGGTTAGGGTTCGGTTGTACAGGCAGCTGGGGTCTCATTGTCTGATTGTTTGGTGGAGCACCTGACGACAGAGAGAGTGGTTGCTGAAACTGAGGAAATTGGTTTGGGAACGGAATTTGTTGAGCTCTCCAGTTTGGGTTCCATTGATTAAAATAAGATTGCTATGGGGGCCAAGGAGTCCACATTGCAGGGTCTACAAAGGGAGGGTTTGTTTGTTGCATGGGTGGGAAATTCATTTGATTAAAGGGTGGGTATTGCATTTGGTTGAAGGGCGGGTAGTTTGCTTGATTAAAAGAAGGATAATTATTCCAATGATTAAATGGCATACTATAGTTCATACCTTGTCCTCATGGTTGCCATTGCCTCCTTTGTGTCAACAGATAAACTGCTTCCGCTTCCTCCTCAGTTGGTTGCAACGCTGCTTTTATCCCTGGTAAAGAAGGGCATTGTTGAGTTTCATGGTCCTTCTCACAAATGTTGTAAATTGGTACCTTGTGGATGTTTTTCTCTGCATTTAGGACAGAAGATAGCCAAAGCAGCTTATGCCTTTGCTTGTTTCCTCTTAACCTGCAAGGTATCAATCTGTGAAGAAAAAGAACTTAGCATTTCAGTTTTGAATTCCTCAAGTAGATTACCTATTTCAGCTCTTGTTGCTCCTCCATTGGCTGATTTTTGGACTCTTGAATATGTATTGTCCTTGATTTTTGATCTATTTGCAGCTCCTCTTGAACATCTCTTGCAGATGTTGACAATTTCATCATACGATTATTTAGATATGTCCCCTTTACCAAGCATATTTACCATGTCTAAACAATCATCCCTCACCCCTTTCAATAATATTGTCTTAAGAATATCTTTACTTAAATTGGGGTGATCGGATCTCTGCAGATTGTATTGTAATCTTTCCACAAAATCCTCCAAATTTTCGTCCTCCTTCTGAACCATCTTGAATAGTTCCTCCCTTTTCTCTCTCGTCCGACAATAGTCTTGATATTTGGCCAGAAACTTCTCCTTCATCTGTTCCCATGTTGTGATCACATGACCTCCCAGGCTCATAAACCATCTTAGTGCATTTCCTTTTAATGTTGCTGGAAATAACTTCAACTTTTGAGCATTAGTAACATAATCATAACTTCTACACAATATATCAAACTCGAAAAGAAACTCATCAGGGTCTTCAGAGGATAAACCATGGAAGTTAGGTAAGGCTAAGAGTGGGATGTTCTTCATAGGAGTTGCTCCTCTGGGAAGATCCCCAATAGGGAATTCCAAGGTGGAGAGAGAATTCTCGCCTCTTCCTTCTCCTCCTCTATGTCCCCAACCAAAGAGCTCCATTAGTTGTTCCCCTATTGCACTTGCCCAGTCTTCAACGCTTTCCATTGGACTCTCAATGTCCTGAACTGGTTCCTCAACTTCTATATCTTCTATTGGTTCTTCAATATCCTCCACTGGTTCCTCAGTATGTTCTACTATCTCTACAACCCTTTCAGGTCCCACTACTTCCTCTGTTTCGTAGTTCGTTTGGAGAGAGTGCTGAGTCTGTGGCCTCTGAGAGCTAACACTCTGAGAAGTTTCAGCTTTTGAAATAATCCCATCAATAAAAGCTTTTCTTCCTCCTCTTCCTTTGCCCTTGCCACCTGTAGGATTAGTTTTCTTGCGTCCTCTCATGCATCCTTCACATCTAAAAGAAAACCATTAGTGCTTTTAAGATCTATGATTGCGTTCCCCGTCAACGGCGCAAAAATGTTGGTCACTTTAATTGCTTATTGATTCAAACAACCAAGTGCTACATAAATTGTCAACCCAGGGAAGTCTGTTTATTTCAAAGGCAACTACGTACTATATGTACTCAATCTTAAAAGCAATAAAAGTTGTAGTAAAAACTAGTCACACCTTGCTTTAAGCAAATTGAAGCTCCACTCTGAGTTACAGCAAAAACAATCTATTGCAGACAGCTACCAAAGAATGCTTAATTTCATTAAAGGAATAATCTAATGAAAAAGAATCAATCTGCAAAGAAAAGCACTAGTTATGCTGTAACAGAGAACAAGACCCTATTCCCGGAGCAGGAATCTTCAGCACCTGTTTCTGATTACCAAGCTTGCCAACTCACTCTGTAAACTCAATTGCCAATGAAACACTCCTGAATTAACTGTGGGTAAACTAAATGATGCAGCAATCAATTGGAAAGAAAACAGAGTTTCAGCAATAACGTATAAACAATATTCAGTAAACAGTACTGTTAACAAGGCATGGATAAAAGACACACTTAACACACTGCAGAAATATAATGGGTGAATCTTGTGATGAAGGTGGGCCCTGTCCTTCTCACAAGATTCCCCAGGAGACAAGAACTAGAAAGAAATGTTCAGAACAAGATTTTATTCATCCATCAATATGTCATGTTACAAAAGGATTCCAGTTCTGTTCCTTCAACTAGACCTTTCCCGCAGTCTGTTCCTCCCCCTCTAATGTAGATGTCTCCTCTTTTTAAAGAGGAGACATCTATTACAACAGATTACATTGTAAGTCCTATTTTAACCCTTTATACAAAAATAGGGAAATCAGTTTTCCCATCAACAAAATGCTGTTACAGTAATGCTGTCTTTAGATCATGGTCGTTACATCCAGTGTAGTAGCTCCTTCGGTGATCTTCTTCTGTTGCTATCAAATCTAGACTACAAATCACAATTGTTTTAGCCACGAGATTTGTGCGTTGTTCCTACTGTTTTAGCCACTGTACAAGTAATCTTGCAATCTCCAGGCAGTTTCAGCAACGTGGACTGCACATCATTCTTTAACTGTTAAGCAACTATCAATTCAATGATTAACTATGAAGATAGCGTAATTATATGTAAAATAATTAAACGTATAGTGATGAGAAGAAATATTGTGTACCTTTGGAATAATTGGATTAAAACAATAACAAGGACTTTAAATATAAGTTGAAAAAGGATGACATCATAGCAAAATGTATGGTCAAAAAGAGACAATATAAGGTCCTAACAGTAACAACTTTTGTTTGTTCAACCTCAAGATCCAAATGTTCTAGTAAAAGAACAAGTTTAGGTTGGGCTTGGTGAAAACTTCTAGTTCAGAAGTAACTTCTGATTGAATAGTGATGGGTTCAGGATCCACTTCTGGTTGAACAGATTCAGGTTCAAAACTAATTTCTTGTTGAACAACTTTGGATTGAGAATCAAATTGTTGTTGAACAACTTGGGTTACCGTTTCTCTAGATTCAGTTCTAGTTTCCTCAGGTAATTGTGGAGAGTCCACTTCAGTAATAGATGTACCAATAACAGTATGAGTAACTCGAGTCACAGTACTTATCGGTATAGGTGTTTCTTGTAATTCAGATGAAGAACTAGAGGCTTGTGAAGTACTGGATCTTGTCAAAAGAGACTACTTCGACCGGATAGGTGTAGCTTCAGGTGGTAAAGGTGATTTACTCGCTGCTCTCCATGAACGACAGGGTAAGGGTTGATTTTCCTCCATGATTTCTAATTGATTTTGTTACAAAAAAGAAATAAACAAAAAGGGGTAATCTAGGCAAAAAGGTTTACCAAGAAACTGTGAACTGCATAATACCTCCTGGCAAACCAAGAAGTACGGGTAGAAAATCTCCCCGAATGTTGTTTTCGATGTATCACAGTGTACAAGGTGGCTAACTTGATTACTTAAGTATGGATAGCAACCTAGTGTTGTCCTCCCTTATATACCCGAAAGTACATGGAGGCCCAAGCCATATTAGCGTTGTCTAATGTGAAACCACACAGTGAGAGCATTCCCATATACTTTACGTACTGTAACATCCCCCTATATTCCCGACGATACGTGGAAGAGCTATGATATACTCATGTACGTGGAATGAGGTATCACACTCAGAATGTATCGCAGACAAGTTAGTGACAGCTGCTATGTTTTATGACACCAGAACACATCTCTAGCCTAGAACCTCTAAATGTTTTGCGTTAGGTGACAATGCTCCATTAGGTTAATTGATGTTAATTTTAAGTTGATCTTGATTAAGAATTTTCCTTTCAAGGTTCACCACATGATGTATTTTCAATTCCTAGAATGCAACTAATATGATAAGCATCCTTTTCATTCAATTTTGACAATGAAAACCTTAGCTAGTAGGGATAGAGCAATCAGATTCTTGTAATCAAAGAACAAAGAACACATCTAATGCAATTTCCCTAAACTATTCCTATGAGCACACACAAACTCTTTTAATGCACAATGCAAGTTTTTCTTTTCAATTCCCTTAATGTTGTGATGAACAAAAGGAAACTAATGCACATATAATCAATCAATCTTTTTGCAAGAACGAAGACTTTACAACAGTTCCGTTTCTAAAGAAAAGAAGATTTTTACGACACTTCCTTTTGAACAAAGATTAATCGACTATAAACTAACTTTGACAATGAATTGATAGTAATAAAGAAATCATTTAAGAAACACTAGAAAATCAAAGACAAATTAGGGCTAGCAAAGGAAACACAAATTGATTTCAAAGACACAAGCATCATTGACCTTTCAGCAAGCAGAAACAGAAGGAAAATTGGCAAAAAATTAACTCAAAGGACTGTCTCTAGAAGAAACCTGTGCTGGTTCCAGAGAGGCCATCCTATGGGTTACAAGCACAATTTTCACCAAAAAACACTTCAAAAGGCTGAAAGAAGATCAATGGAAGCAAGTAAGGTGTACTAGAGTGTACTAGGATTAAGGTAAACTACTTAGAACGATGATCGTTCCCCAGCGGAGTCACCAATTTGTTATGAGGAATTTTGCATCTACAGATAAATACTAACTCCATAGGTAGGTAGCTATACTTAGAACAACATATTTAAAGTGCTTATCCTTTTTATATAGATGATAAATAAGACAAAGCGAATCAAAGGACCTACTTGTTCTTTTGCTTTCCTTTTGTCTCCTTTGTATGACTCCCGTTGCTCCTTATTGAACTTAACTCACTCAAAAAGTACCTGCAAGCATAAACACAAGACAGAGAACCAATCAAAGCAAGAGATCTATCGACTATAAGTAAATGGAATCAGATACACTAACACATATAAACATCATATATCAAGATAAGCATATGGAAAAAGGTGTAAACAACTTTAATAAGTAGAAGAAAGAATTACAACCATGAAGTTCGATCCATTGTCACTCTTCCAGCTTGGGTTCCAACCAACATCGCATCAATGGCACAGCACTCTGGCACATAACAACACTTTCTTATAATCTCAATCTTCACACCAATAATATCTCCTTACAAATTCTCAAAGTCTGGCCCCTGATCACTTAGATGAGTGCTCAATTTATAGGAAAATGGAGGAGGTTTGGTCATAAACGAGGGTATTGAATGGTCTTCCAAACTTAGAGTTAGTTTCCATGGAGGAAGGGATGAGAGGATATGAGGTTACTTAACTCATTCCCTATCCAATTTCAAGCTCATAGGAGATGATAAGTGTGGGGATATTCTAGATGGCTCCAGAAGATAAGAATATTCCCATAACCCTATGTGAATTTCACTCAATCTTGCCCAATGCAGGTCAAAGTGGGCCTAGGTGCTCTGCAGAGCACCCTAACATGGGCCTACCTACACTGAAGCACACTTAACCCTATCCAAGGTTGCGCTAGTCAATCAAGGAGGCGTTTCTAGAGGGATTCGGGCCAAGAAACTCTGAGGGAAGGAGGCATTCAAATTGGTGACTTGTCTAGGGCATGTAGCAACTGAATTAGGGTTTGATGAGCCATAATGGTACTAATATGAATGATGCGAGTGGTGTTCCCAAATGGATCTTCAACAGGTGGGTTGCCTAGGCATGAGAGTGACTTGAGTGAGGGAGAATTGAGGAGGTGAAATGCATGAATGCATGGGAACAATGTTTTATTTCCTCTTATGGTGATTCTGGGTGAGGTGGTGTGTTGACAGCAAAGGTACGTTGCCATTTTTCGATCATTGGTCCCCACTACCACCTCATCATTTCCCACTCCTCGTAATGATCTCCCACCTTGTAGATCCATAGTTTAACCACTTTTTGTCCTACTCCTTCTCTGCCTTTGAGTTGACTCCAGCCATGTGTGAGAGGACACCTAGTTGTGCATGTGCTGAATGAACGAAGGTGGCCAAGTTAACTGGCCACCTTTTCACTTATAAACCAACTATCTCGTAACCCTTACAATTTTTTACTACATGATGCATATGCGAGAGTGAGCGGGATACTTACCTATGGTTTCAATGCAATGTTGCAGTTGTCGATGACCAGAGGTGTTGTTGTGTATATTTGTTGCATGCCATTCTTCTTCCTCCTCTTGTTGTCTACTAATGGCTTCTTTGTTTTTTCAGGTACATGTGGTTGAAGATCTGATGCTGCTACTTTGGAGCTCTCGGATCATCATGGTGAAGACTTGTTGCTGGTGTGATTGGTATTCTGTGGGATAGGCTGCTACAGGATTTCCTACAGGATGTCCTGTAGCTGATTCTCCCTCGGAACACTTTAATCATTTTGCTTTCTGGGGCTGTGAGGATGGTGACATGGATGGAAATAAGGAGTGGGAGTGTGGAGAGAAAAGAATACTCAGGTGATGCTCTTTACTCCTCTCTGTTTCCCTTTTTTTTTTTTTTGAAGACTGGATAAAAACTCTTGAAACTGATTTTTTTTTTTTAATGGTGAGTGCAGGGATGATGATGGTGGACAAGGTGAGGTGCTAGATCATGAAGAGGGTGAATTTTAGGGACCTAACAAGCCCATCATTTGCGTTCGGATTGCTTCCTATAGAATTTTTGGGTCACTGTAATTCCTACAGGATCATCTTGTAGGTTTTCAAAGGATCCTATAGGAATACAGGGGATCTTGTAGAAAACACAGTCTTTGTATAAACTGAAGCAATGGAGTGGAAAAATGACAAAAATGATGGAGGGATGCATGGGAATGAGAAAAAAATAAATATGTGAGTGGCAGGGGTCTCCTTGGGATCCTCTTTTTCTCCTTGACTATCCTTCTTGCCCACCTGCAAATGGAAATTTCATGATTAAAAAAATTATATCTATATCTATATATATATATATATATATATATATATATATATATATATATATATATATATATATATATATATATATATTTGAAAACAACTAGGCTGCCTCAGAGAGGTTTTCACCCTAGCTTTTTACCCTCGGCGCCTCAAGAAAGGTTTTCACCCATGGATCTTCTTTTTCTCTTTTTCTTTTCTTTTTTTTCTCCTTTTTTTTGTCATTACTGAGCCGCTTCAAGAGGATTTGAACCCAATGAGGCAACTCAGGCACCTCATGGAGGTTTTCACCTGAGTCCATATTCTTTTTTCTTTTTCTCAGTGATTTGATGAGGGAGGAGCTAGAACTTGCTCCGCTATCATCACTATTTTAGTGATATCATCAATGAACTCTTGTTTTGATAAAGGTCTCTTGTAAGTTTTCAATCGGTGTCCATTAACAAGCAAAGGAATGGCTTCTTCATCTATGGTTCTGATTTACACTAAACCATTATCATGGCATCTTTCCACAACATAAGGTCTGAGCCATCTTGTCCTTAACTTTCCCTTGAAGTCTTTATACTTAGAATCATATAATAATGCCCAATCGTCTTCCTAAAATTTCTTCTCCTTGATATTTTTATCATGCCAGATCTTCCTCTGAAGTTGAACTACCTCAGTATGTAGGAGGGCTTGCATTCTAAATTCATCCAAACCATTCAATTGGAACAATCTCTCTTTTTGTGCACTACTAAGATCCAGATCTAGTTGGGCTACCATCCTTAATGTGTTATATTCAAATTCAATGGACATCACAACCTTTTTCCCATAGACCAGATCATAGGGTGCAAATCCAGTGGTGGTTTTGCATGTGGTATTATAGGCTCAGGTGGCCTGAACTAGTCTTTCTGCCCAATCCTTCCTAGTGCTACTCACCAATTTGGTCATGATTCCCTCTAGTTCTCTATTGGTCACCTCTACTTTCCCATTAGCTTGTGCATGATAGGGAGTGGAGGTTCTATGCTTGATCTTGTGATGGCTGAGCAAGTCTTCAATCATGTTGGAGGTAAACTGGCTGCCTTGGTCTATGACCAGCTCTCTAAATTTGTAGAATACATTCTCCCTTAGGAACTCAGCCACATTCACTTCTATTGCTGCCTTAATTGCCTTGGTTTCATCCCACTTAGTCAAATAATCAGTGCACACAATAATGTATTGTTTTTGCTTTGAAGGAGGGTCAATAGGCCCAATGAAGTCCATGCCCCACTTGTCAAATGGCTCGAAAGTCACGTGAGGCTGTAGAGGCATTTCATCTCTTGGAGTAGGCCTTCCCATCCTCTGGCACCAATCACACTGACTAGTGTATTTTTGTACATCATGATGAAGAGTGAGCCAATAATAGCCTGCTTGTAAAACTTTGAATGTTGTCCTCTTTGCTGCAAAATGACCTCCACAAGGCCCATCATGATAGGTCAGAAGGATGTAAAAGAATTCCTCCTCCCTGAGACACGTTCTCAAGATTTGATTTGGGCCAAGTTTGAAAAGATTGCCCCCAATCCAAGTGAAGGGGGCACTTTTCCTGACTATCTTGCTCTTTTCTTTGGAGGACAAGTTTGGTGGGAACTGTGATGATACCAAATAGTTTTCTATATCAGCAAACCATGGAGAGAGAACTGAAATAGCAAATAAGTGCTCATTTGGTAACTGGTCATCCACCATTCCTTCTTCACCTGTGGGAAAATTTACCCTAGACAAAAAGTCTGCAACAACATTTTCCTTACTAGGCTTATCAACAATGGTTAGATCAAACTGCTGTAATAAAAGTAACCATCTTATAATTTGAGCATTCACATCTGGTTTGTTCATTAAATATTTGATTGCAGCATGTTTAGTATGCACAAATGTTTGATAGCCTGTAATGAAATGCCTGAATTTGTTTAATGAATGTACAATAGCCAGGAGTTCCCTTTCGGTCACTATATAATTTAGTTCAGCCTTTGATAAGTTCTTACTGATAAAATAGATAACATAAGGCAATTTTTCATCTATCTGACCTATGGATGCTCCTATGGCTTTGTGTGATGCATCAGCATGAATATGAAAGGGGAGGGCCCTATTTGGGCCTCGAAGAATTGGTGCAGTGGTTAACTTATCCTTTAGGATGTATAAGGCCTCTTGACAGCTGTTTGACCATATAAACTCAGAATCTTTGGCCAACAAACCAAATAAAGGAGAGGGCAACTTGCTGAAGTCTTTTATGAACCTTTGGTAGTATCCATCTAACCCTAGGAAACTTCTGACATCTCTCTGCTTTTGAGGAGGTGGGACCCTTTGGATGATATCTATTTTGTTTGGGTCCACCTGCAGTCCTCACTGAGATATTGAATGACCTAGCATGGTCCTTGCAATAATTAAGAATTCACATTTTTCAGGACTGAGAGAAAGGTTGATTTCAATGCATTTGAGCAGTAATTTGCCTAGGTTAGATAGGGCTTCTTGAAAATCACAACCATAAGGTGTAAAATCATCCATATAAATATCCACCGCATCATGGACCAATTCGGTGAGAATACTCAACACTTCTCTCTAGAAAGTGGTAAGAGCATTGCATAGGCCAAAAGGAAGGACCCAATAGGCAAAAGTACCCAAAGGATAGGTGAATGTGGTCTTATCCTGGTCTTCTGGGCATATCTGGATTTGGTTGTACCCACTGAATCCATCTAGCAAAGAGAAACACCTTTTCCCTGCCAGGCCATCTAGCACTTGGTCAATGAAGGGTAGAGGAAAATGATCCTTCTTTATGGCTTTGTTCAACTCCCTGTAATTGACACAAATCCTCCACTTACCATTTTTCTTGGGAACTAACACCAAAGGAGAGACCCACTCACTGTTGGAGATAGGGTAAATGAATCTTGCATCTAGCATATTTTGCAGTTCTTCTCTGACTATATCTTTAAGAGCTGGATTCATCCTCCTTTGTGGTTTTTGGACCAACTTGCAACCTTCTTTGATGTATATGTGGTGAGTACACACTGAGGGGTGTACTCCCTTCATTTCCTTGTAACTCCAAGCGAAGTCTTATAAATTTTCCTTTAACATGTTGCATAGCTTCTCCTCTTTGAGATCAGAAGGAGATGGACTGATTTTCAAGGTTCTCTCTAGGCCGAATTCTATGGTTTTGACACGAAGTGGGTTGGAATCGGCCAAGCATAAGTCAATTGGATGCTTGTTTTGGGTTTCCTTTACTGCTTCTTCTAAGGGTAATGAACCGGGAGTTGGACTTTGGAGCAAGTGTTCAATCAAGTCATCCTCATCCTATTGTCCTCCTCCCATGGTTTCTTCCAAAGCATAAAGTTGGGCGGAATAAACTTCATCTTCTTCCTCCTCCTCTGTTGGGTGTGGGATCCCCCCAAGGCAAGTTTTGGGGCTTAAAGCCCAAGTTTTGACTATGTCCGATGTAAATACTCCACGATTTGTGAGCGTGGAGTGCAAAGATGGTAAAGAGTTAGAGGGTTGTCCGCCCTCATTTTTGTAATGTAATGTCAGTTTGAGAGATCAACCCATGGTCCGCGGACCATAGGATTGTATAAATAGAGCTAGGCTCTAAGTGTAAAGAAGAGATAATAGAGGAATTAATAAATGGAAGATCTAATAAGGAAGCTTTGAGTCTAAGTGTAGAGTCGTGTCTTTGGGTCATAGAGTAGGAGAAGGCTCTAGAGCTGAGTGCGCAGAGGCCTAGTAGTCCACAGCTGAGTGCGCGGACCCTTGCAGCTAAGTGCGCAGGGCAGGTTGAGTCTATAATCGATTGAAGCATTAATAAAGAGAAGTTTTACAATATTTATGTGTATATTTTCCTATTTTATGCATTGAACTATATTGGGTATGAATTGAAAGTTTACTGTTTATTTTCTTCGTGAACTTATATGAATGTGCTGAATAAGTGGATATTATACAAGGTATCTCTTTACGTGAAGATAACTGACTATTATAAGAAGATAAGTAAGATCTGTGGTGTGACTTGGGGAAATAGTGCAGATCACTGCTATAACAGTGTGAAAGCCCCACATCCCCTAGTTAGGGTTGCGCAAAGACGAATATAACAAGGGCGCGAAGGCCTCACAGGCTAGGAAAGTGCACGAAGTAACCTATGTGAACGTATTCATAGTTGGACTAAATCAACCCCTTAGACATCTCAAGGGTGCAGAAACCTGGTTCCAGCATCCCCCCATACTGCCTCGGGTGAGACCTCAATCTGCGCTCCGCGGACTGTTACCGAAAGGGCCAGTAGTACGATAATTTGTTTGGCTAATTAACTCCGAACCTGGGTTAGGCCCCAACAAGCCAACAAATGGTTATGTTGTCGGGACCAGAATCTACATAGAGATGTCTGATGTCATATCATTGGAATCCAACTAAGAAATAAATTGAAGATTGGTTGGAAAGGATAATTCATGAGTTCGCAGCGCAAGAGAACAAGAATCCATGACTATCAAAAGAAGAGTGGTTAGACTGCTACCTGTACACAGAGATCCACAAAATTTTCTTCGCATCTTTCCCTACTGAGCTCTACGAGTGGATCACAAAGCTAGCAGAAGGTGCAAGCTCGATAGTCCTATTGTGTGGACCCCAAATTTGGTGTGCAGATTGGAAGCATCGGAGGATAAGATCATGTGCGTTGTTGATCACTGGCTTGATTGGATTATAGGAGGATTCATTACTGAGTTCGTAGTAGACACTACGGTAATCTACAATGTGACGATTTCTCAAAGGACCGCGAGGTAAGTACGTTAAGTCTTTGAACGCTTGGATTAAAATGCTACTGTGTGAAAAGAGGATTATGCGAATACATTGATGTTCGGGGCTATGCAAAGTGGGAGAATTTACAGAAACGAAGGTAGTGTAGAACTAGAAACTAGCCCCTTGATTTCACCTCCACGAGGGGACGAGGAAGAGCTCGTGAAGTTCTCACCAAGAAGTGTGATCAATTTGATAAGGCAGAGGATTCCGCGCATACAACCCCCCACCCACACCACCACCAGCTTCACCACCTTCACCCTCATATTTTCCCGTACCACCTCCGCCACCACCGTGAGTCAATATGGCAAGCGCAATAAAGTTTCTAGTGTTCAAGGGAGTAGCAAATGAAGATCTGGACCAGTTTTGGTTTGTGATAAGGGCTGTGTGGGAAGCGCATGGAGTTACCAATGATAACATAAATAAAGCAATGTTGGTCAATGCTTTGCAGGATCATGCGCTGACCTGGTATATTAAGCATTCTAATGACAATCCGAATGCGGGGATAGCAGATATCCAAATTGCACTGAACAAAGAATTTAACAAGCCGAAGTTAGAGGCGTAGTCGATCATTGGGTTCAAGGAGATCACAATGCTACCAAGCGAGACTCCATGGGAGTTGGATCAGAGACTGAAGTGCACAATTCGTGAAGCTAATATGACTTTGACGAATGGAAAACACCGTGAATGGTTTGTATCATCGCTAACGCCGCATTTAAGGAACGCGCTATCGCAACAAAGGTTAACAACTCAGGAAGAGGCCTTGGAGATCGCGATGAGGCTGCATGAGACCCTGATACATGATCCTAACCTGGGAGTTCAATAGATCCACGCGTAGTTGAAAAACTTATGCCTTAAGATGCAAAGTCTGAAACAGGACAAGACAGCTCGCCCAGAAGTGCGTGAAGAGGTATGGTGTGTTAAATGTAAGGGTCAAGGTCATGACAAGGACCATTGCCTAGTGTTCACGAATTACCTCACGGGAGGAGGACCAATGTCGTTAAGACCAGAGGCATAAGTAGGACCTAGCGCGACGCCTGATTTATGGTGTGCATTTTGACAAATAAGAGGAAAGCATGCTACGAACAACTGCCATTTGTTGCAAAAGTACACACAGAATATGCAACAGTTGTTCTGTAATTTCTGTAGATCAGTGGGACATGATGAGCATACTTGTAGAAGCTATGAACTGATGATGGATAGGACTCCCACCTACAGATTTGAAGCCAAAACGTGGCCGCTTGAATAGAATGCAGGAGTGGCACGAACCAGATTTCAAGGGCGCGGATGAGGCTGAGGTGAAGGAGGACCTGGAAGAGGTCGCAGACAGCTAATATGTTACAATTGCGGGGGGCCAGGATATTATGCCTGTGATTGTACGAATCCAACGCATCCATCATGTCTGTATTGTACCTTGTTTGATCATGAGACAGAGGATTGTCCCACACTGATAGCTAGGTTGTGCGATAGGGGAGCGCTCCAACCTCCCCCGACTCAGATGCTGTAGATGATGAGGTCTGAGCTATGCGAGGAAGACCCCAATGTGAGCATTGTGCTCCGAATTGGAATTACGACAGGAGATGATAAAGGCAAACAACCTGAAGATAGTACTTGGGTTTGCAAGGCTCTGATGAAAGAACCTGAGTTTGATTTGGAGCGTGCTAAGGAAACCATCATGGAAGCTAGGAAGAGCTTCGCTAATGCCTCCACTTCAGGAAGCAAAGACATACCAGAGATAGAAATGGACCCATTGATGCTCACGACGTTCATAGAAACATGCATGAAGCTACTGTGCAACAGTAAGCCTGTAAAGGGATTGTAGGATCTCATTAATAGATGCGTTGGGACAGCGTCAGGAGAACCACACATAGTCTAGAAGATTGGAAAGCATGCGAAGAGGACGGGAAGAGAAATGAGGTTGACCAAGCAGATTGTAGAGTATGAGACGGACCTAGTAATTCTGGACCTAGGGTCAGACGCGAGCATTCTACCAAATCAGACATGGGAGAACATGGGAAGGCCTACGCTGCAATGGTCTCCTATCTAAATGCAAATGGTGAATCAACAAAATATAATACCCATGGGGAGATTGTAGGGAATCACCATGGATATTGAAGGAGAAAATGCATTAGCAGACTTTGAAGTGATAGATATTGTTGATGACAGCAATCCCTACCCTACGCTATTAGGAATTGATTGGGCCACTGACATGAATGGGGTTATAAATATGAAGAAGTGCAAGATGATTTATGAGAAAAATCCTCTGTGTGTAGTCGTATCTTTGGACCCTGCTAAGGGATCGTGCTACACTAAGTCAGTGCACTACTATGAAAGCGATGACGACTTAGACTGCATCTACAAGATAACCACACGAGAGCAAGACTAGGTAAATCCCACCGCAGATGAACGAATCTCATGGGTGCCCGAAAGCTCCTATACATCTGGTTCGGATGAAGAGATAGAACGATGGCAGAACCCGTTACACGAGGTAACCATGCTTAACTGCAACATGATGACAAGATCGCTACGCTGCGTATCGATGGAAGTAAGGGATCTGCCTACGTATGATTGGTTAAGTGAGGTAGATGCTTTCTTGAATAGATTTGAAAGGGAGGTGCCAGAGCAGCAACATTTCAAGGCTTTGAAATGGGTGCTACGCACTATGACCTCGAGGTGGTGAGGTATGCAGCAAGGAAGCTTTGAGGGCTGGTGCAAATGTAGGAGAATGATGCGCATGCAATTTGGGAAGCTTCGGATGGGGCTAACAGATAAATATAATGTATGGGATGGTCCACGCGCACATCTGTCCAGGTGGGTAAAGGAATATGTTAAACAACCTGTAGGGATGCACATGGACTTCGCATTGGGAACCATAGATAATAAGCATGTGTTGGGGAGGCAATTGCACAAATGGTCCCTCGAGTTGGAAAGATAGAGGGTGAAAAAAACAAGTGCGCAGAAGGTTACCCACACAGAAGCATTTAACGAAGTCTGTGAAGCACTGAACAGGGTATATAATGTGTAGCAAAGTGATTGGGACCTGCGCGTACCAGCAATTTTGTGGGCTTATAGGACAACATACAGGAAACTGATAGGACAGACGCCTTCTAGGATAGCCTATAGAGCAAACGTTGTAGTCTTAATAGGGTATGTTATGCCTAGTCCGCGTATAGCAGCACCGGTGGATATGATGGTTCACAGAGCGTAGGAAGAAGCGATCGTGTAGCTAAACGAAGAAGAACGTTTGGGACCCGAGGAAGAAATTCGACAGGGTGATCTTAGGCTCCAAGAACTCATGAAAGAAAGAGTGCGGTTAAGGGAGAAAAGTGCTCTGGTGGAGGCGGACATTAAGAAGCTTGAGGAAGAAATAAAGAAGGATTTTTTCGATAAGAAAACTATGGTGATAAAATAGGGTGTGCAAGATTACGTTGAAAAATTTTGGGACTATCGCCGAGAGTTGATCAACTTGATGCCTTGGATTGGACCGTATATTACTAAAGGGATCACCCATGGTGGCACGATGTAGATGGTACAATGCACAATGCAGACTGTAAAAGTTGGATGTTTTCCAGGGAAAGTGATGGATGACCAGTTGAAACCCTATACAGGTGGCACACCCACTTGACTAGCCGTGGGAAGTACAGTCTTAGCACTCTAGGAAGTTGAAAGGAGGCGCGGGACTATAAACTACTATGCCGGAGAGTTGTGCAATGTCGGGGCTGTACGCAGGAGAAAAGTGTCACAAGGTCCGCGACCATGCAAGGGTGGTTGCGCTGCTGCGCGGGTTGATTGCAAAGTGACCATTGTAGTCACTATTCACAATGTGATGCTTGACTTGAGACCAAATGGAGCATGCAACAAGCATTTAGGAGAGCTTTATGGGCAAGATTTGGGAAATTCTACTGCCAAGGGAGCATTAATGGACTGGATTTGGGGGGGAGCAGTGCCGAGCTTAAAGTTCGAAGACTGGGATCTCACTGACCATAATAAATTACCTCACTTGGTGGCAGGGCACCTCATGAAGCCAAAGAAACACACCACGGCGGGAGTTATAGAGTTGGAGCTGCGCAAATGGTTGCATGGGGTCGAAAATGCAGGGTTGTTGAACCTTCTTTGGGTGCCGCATTACCATCGCCCCAGTGGCTATCTTCATCATCAAGTAGTTGCTCTTCCTGGTGCATGGTGGGTGTTTGTGGCTGGAGAAGCCCATCCCCATCACGGACCACCTAATCCATTGAATTTCCCGACTCCCGTGTAAAGGAGAAGACCCAGCAGACATTTCGGAGGGTAAAAGTAGTGATTTGGCCATCGCGGAGGCCATTAAAAATAAATACAAGATGGAGAAGAAAAAGAGGGGATATGCAATCTCCAGTATCAACAACAAGGCAGTCAGAGTTACAACTTAGATACTAGCAGGCAAGGTCATGTGGAAGTGTCACGCGGATAAGGTGCCCGCACCTGTGGTTGCACTTGCCGAACAGTGCGCAGAGGGGGTCCAGTTTAACTGGTCCGAATTCTTGTGCAAGGAGTTCCTGGAGAATTGTTGTGAGGCACAAGAACAAGGGAAATCCTTCGACTATGCATGGCTTTTGTTGTCCATAGTGCTGGTGGCTAGAGAATTTCCTAAGGATAGCTAGTTCCCCACAATTGCAAGGGATCTCCCAGAAGCCGTGGAGTACGCTTTGTTGTGGGCCACTAAAGGCGTGCACCGGATCTAAGACAATAAAATATTCTAGGTGTTCATGGAGATGAACATCAGAATGGGGATTAACCAAAAGCCACGGTTATCACCCACTGTCTGCAACAGCCTACAAATTTTCATAGAGTTTAAAGTGGACTTTCATCACATCTACCTCAGGGCATGCAAGGACCCTACAAATAAGTGGAACGAACTACCCTATATAGCAACAAATGATGTGATCTTTGATGTACTTGAGATGTGGCCACCAGAATGGCATGCTCCAGACATCTCTGTGGTGGAAAAGTCTACTGCACAGAAGAAGAAGGAGGAGGCAAAACTGTGGGTGGCATAGTTGGCGGAAAAGAGAAGAAAAGAAGCAGTAGCAACAAAGTTGTAGGAGGAACGAGATACTACGTAGATAGTAGAAGAACATCAGAAGGCTACAACAGAAGCACAGAAGGTAGCCGCAACAGAGCGCAAGAGCCAGAAGTCACCTTCGCCTGAGAAGGAGCAAGAGATGGAAACAAAGATAGAGGAGGGCAGCACGGACCCACAAATAGCGTTAACACAATTGAAGCGCCAACACCCGAGAGATCAAATGGGGTCGTGCAAGAAGGTAAAAATGTCTAAGATGTCTATCGACCCGATCACCCTTACTGAGGGGGATCTGCATGATATAGGAGAGACGGTGCGCGACGTCACCATAAAGGCCCTCTAGAACTTTGTGGAGGAGAATCAGATTGTGTTGGGGGCCCTCCGAGCACAGATTCAGGAGTTGCAGGTGCGCACTCCTCAGGCTGGTACTCTCTCGACCAACCTCGCAGTAGGAACAGCCACAGCCGAGGAAATGTTGCACGCTCGTACAACCAACACAATAGTGCTGCTAGAAGGGGCACTAGTTAGAACAAAATACATTGGTAGGCCTACGTTCAGTACTTTGAAAGGAATAGGGATCAACATGGCAGCACTTCCTCGGGAGACGCTCTATGTTCTGCAAGATGGGATTACTACAGAACTTCGGGCTAGGGAGAGCTGTATGCTATAGGTGTTGAGTGAATAGAGGATCAACATGGAGCAGTTGAGCTTGCAGCACGACAAGGTCATGTCTCAAAACAGGTAGATGGTATAGGTAATTGAAGAAGCCTGCCAGATGGTCCCTGAGCTGGTCATCCAAGGAGAGGCGTGCATCCAGCTATTAGCAGCAAGGGTGCGTGAGGTGCGAGAAGAAATGGCCAAGGTTTAGCTGGAGCCAAACCTTCAGATAGAAGAGCTATGGTTGAAGGCGCAACCTTTAACTCCTCTAGAGGTAAGGGAACAGCGCGCCAATTCCATTACATCGGGGATGGAGGAGATCAGCAGTGCAGTGAGGGACTGCACCAAAATGTTGGAAGAATCGTTCGAGGTCCTCACCAATCTGCAAGAGGACCCGAACATACAACTCATAGAAACAAAGGCGTGTGAGCTACAGCAGTAGCATGAGAACGTCAAAGGGACCGCGCAGATGGTGGCCCTCACACAGAGGCTCGTGTGAATGCAATAGGCCAAAGCGCTTAAGGAGCAAGTAGACGCAACACCACACAAAGAAGTGGTTTTGAAGGCATGTGTTCAGCCTTGGATCGGGGAGGCCTTCGTAATCACTGCAACAATTGAAGGCAAGCTCGTGCAAATGTAGGGGACATAGGAACAGATACAGGGGAGTAGTTCTGACACCACGGTCTAGGAACAACGCGTACAGGAGATACAGTAGGCAACTACTCAGTGTGTTGTTGACCTTGCAGCAGTCTGAGCAGAGTTGGGAGGTCTTCGTGCGAATATCTTCGCACCAACAGAGTGACTGGAGGGCGAGTCACGATGTTTTTGTTGGGGGATTTTTGGGCGTGGGATCCCCCGAAGGCACGTTTTGGGGCTTAAAGGCCAAGTTTTGACTAAGTCTGATGTAAAGACTCTGTGATTTGTGGGTGCGGAGCGTGAAGATGGTAAATGAGTCAGAGGGTTGTCCGCCCTCATTTTTGTAATGTAATGTTGGTTTGAGAGATCTACCCATGGTCCGTGGACCATGGGATTGTATAAATAGAGTGAGGCTCTAAGTGTAAAGAAGAGATAATAGAGGAATCAATCAATGGAATATCTAATAAGTAAGCTTTGAGTGTAAGTGTAGAGTCATGTGTTTGGGTCATAGAGTAGGAGAAGGCTCTGCAACTAAGTGCACAGAGGCCTAGTAGTCCGCAGTTCAGTGCACGGACCCCTCCAGCTGAGTGCGCAGGGCAGGTTGAGTCTGTAAGCGATTGAAGCATTAATAAGAGAAGTTTTACAATATTTATGTGTATCTTTTCTTGTTTTATGCATTGAATTATGTTGGGTATGAATTGCAAGTTTATTGTTTATTTGCTACTCAAAATTATATGAATGTGATGAATAAGTGAATATAATATAAGGTATCTGTTTATGCGAAGATAACTAACTGTTATAGGAAGATAAGTAAGATTTGTGGTGTGACTTGGGGAAATAGTGCAGATCGCTGCTCCAGTAGTGCGAAAGCCCTAGAGCCCCTGGTTAGGGTTGCGTGAAGACGAATATAACAAGGGCGAGAAGGCCTTGCAGGCTAGGAAAGTGCACGAAGTAACCTGCGCGAAGGTATTCACAGTTGGACTAAATCAACCCCTCAAACATCTCAAGGGTGCAGAAACCTGGTTCCAGGATCCCCCCATACTACTTCAGGTAAGACCTCAGTCCGCGCTTTGCGGACTATTTCCGAAAGGGCCAGTAGTACAAGGATTTGGTTGGCTAATTAACTCTGAACCTGGGTCAGGCCCCAACAAGCCAACATCCTCCAACCATAAAGGTAATTCATGCTTTAGAGAAGGTTGAGCAGGAGGGTATAAGACTAACTGCTTGGACATATGCCCATTTTTTTGATGGTCATATTCCCAGCTCTGTAGCTAATGTAAGCATAAAAAATGGCCAACCATGGCCTCCCAAGGATGAGAGGGTAACCAGTAAGCTTAGCCTTAGGCTCAAGTACTAGGAAATATGCAGGGTACTCCCAAGAGTCAATGGAGACCATCACATCCTCCAGAATTCCCTTAGGGGTTATTGTGGAGTGGTCTGCAAGTTGCAGAACTATTGTGGTCTTCCTCAATGAACCTTGGAGGTTGAGCTTGAGCATGGTGTCCTTGGTCATCACATTAATGGTAGCCCCAAGATCGATCAAAGTGTGTGGGACAATGGTGCCATTAATATGCACATATACTATAGGGCTTCCAGGGTCCAAATATTTTGGACAGATTACCTGCCCCAGCATCAAGTTGAATATCCGCCCAATGATATTAATGGTAGGGGCATCCCTCTTTCACCTCCCTGGATGCTTGAAGCACTTCTCCTTAATCAACTTATTGTAAATGGGAACATCTTTTATTGCTTGGAGAAGGGGGGTATTTACACATAGATTTTAAATTCTCCCAAAAGTTAAATCTCTTATGGGGTAGGCTGGAGTGGTTGGGCTAATCTCTCAAGAAAGGGTGGATTTAATTTAAGTTTGCTTTCCTCTCTTTCTTCCTCAACCTCCCTAGGTGGAGGTGGAGGCTGGTTATCTGGGAGAACTCTCCCAGATCTCACCTTAGTCTCTTGAATTTCCACAACATAAGCTAGATATGATGTCTCTCCATTGTATACTTGCTAAGCCTGCCTGTTGTTTGGGTTTGAACTTGGCTGGGCATGCATCTGGGGTTTTTTGGGTGGAGTAGAGTGTAGGAGTTGTGGTTGGGAAAGTAGTGGAGGTAATAGAGTTGGAGCATTATTTTATTGGGGCCTCCACCCCTAGAGTGGTGTATTCCACTGAGGTTGTGGTGGAGCATAAGGTTGAAATGACTAGCTGGTGTTGGCATTATGATTCTGTTGTTGGCATTATGATTCTGGTATGGCTCTATGTTACAGATGTTGTACTTGATGGCAACACCCTCAAGTGGCAAAGGCTCTCAAAATGGTGAAAATTAAGAAGTACGCAGGATCGTAGTTCAAAAGGTGTGTACCCACAGGTACGCCGTGAAGGGACTGTGTCCGCACACACAGGTCACTCGTTCAGAAGGTGCGTACCCCCAGTTTCACTTACTTCAAGGCACTGAAGCGCGTTCACGTGGGTTTTCCTATGTCTGGCCCGTGGTATTTAGCCCGCCGCTCTTGATTCTATGGTTTTGGCCCGTGGTATTGTTTTATATTATTATTATTATTGAGCCCCATGTTTTTGGGCCCCTTGTATTGGTTATCTATGGTATTGATCCATGAGGAGCTTGCCTATATAGAGCAAAGGAGATCACTTGGCTAAGTATCTTTGCAAAATTGAATATCTTGAGATCTGAAATATTGGGTTATTGTTTTAAAAGATTGATCTATATGAAAGTGAAGTTGAAAGCGAATCTGTGAAGGGTGATCTCTCGAGCGCATCTAGACATCTGACTAACTGTAGCACACTAGTGATCTACCAATTCGACCCTAATCAGAAGTACGCAGGTGATTAACGGTGCAAGTGCGTGGGTACACAGAGGAGAAACAGGAGAGTTGCGTGGGTACGCAGAGCAGAAGAAGGAGAATTGCGTGGGTACGCAGAGCGACAGAGGTTCAGGTGCGTACGCACAGTAAAAGTACGCGGCGTGATAGTCTTTCTGAGTGCGTGGCTAAAGTAGCAGTACGCGGCGCAATAGTCTTTCTGAGTGCGTGGCTACAGTAGCAGTACGCGGCGCGATAGTGTCTCTGGGTGCGTACTGTACGTAGTGCGATAGAAGAAGCAGTGCGTGGGCACGCGGTGCAGCAAAAGGCTCTCTGCGGGTATATGCAGGGAAGCAGAAGGTGAAGTGCGTAGCGACGCAGGCCAGAGAAAGAAAAGCTGCGTATCTGTCTTAAGATCTTCTGTTGACTGAATTTTTCTTGTTGATTAGGTGTTCTAGGTTTAGTTCTGTTACTGTTGATCTGATTACTGCAGTTGACTGTGTAATTTACATGTACTTGATGATCATTTGATGTTTATGGATCCAGTTTGAAAATTCATGAAAAGTGGTCCTTGTAAGAAAAGAAGTAGAGGGTTGTAGCTCCCTTCCAGGAGAGACTGGAAAACAA
The DNA here is from genome assembly GCA_031772625.1 of Pinus tabuliformis. Classification (NCBI taxonomy): domain Eukaryota; kingdom Viridiplantae; phylum Streptophyta; class Pinopsida; order Pinales; family Pinaceae; genus Pinus; species Pinus tabuliformis. The sequence continues at coordinate 102,422,332 of CM062819.1, read as the reverse complement.
GAGAGAGTTGTAGCTCTCTGCAGGTTGCAGCCTGCGTACTGGTAAAGGACTGCACCAGTACAAAACCATTGTAAAAGGAGTTTCTAATTTGAAAGAAGATAGAGACATATTGCAGCAGGTGGTTTTCACCCACATTGGGTTTCCACCTTACATCTTGTGTTCTTTGGTGTGACTATCTGTTTTTCATGCTCATTATTTTATGGTACTGACATGCTAAAATAATTCAAAGATCAAATAAGGAAGATTTATTAAATTGCTAGATAATACTGATTCACCCCCCCTCTCAGTATTATTTCCAACAATTGGTATCAGAGAAGGTCCTTCAGAGAAGCTTGATCGCTTGAAGGAAGTTCATTCATCATGAGCAACTACGAGAGGGAAGCATCAATCAGGCCACCAATTTTTGTTGGGACAAACTTCAATTATTGGAAGGTAAGAGTTACTGCCTATCTTCAATCTCTTGTACAGAAGTTTGGGATATCATAGATACAGGCTACACTTTTCCTTCATCTACTCCTACAGATGCAGCCGAGAAGAAGAAATATGAAACAAATGCTAAAGCAGTCAATACTTTGCTAGGATGCTTATCTCAAACAGAATTCGTGAAGGTTATGCAATATAAATCTGCAAAAGAAATATGGGACAAGATTGTCTTGAGCTACGAAGGAGATGAACAGGTAAAGCGTGCTAAACTTCAAACCCTCAGGATTCAATATGAGAATCTCAGAATGTATAATGATGAAAGTGTGGCTAACTATTTTCTTCGGGTAGATGAGATTGTTAATTGCATGAAAAACTTGGGTGAAGAAATAAAAGAGGCTATTGTGGTTGAAAAAGTTCTAAGATCATTGTCCCCCAAGTTTGAATCTAAAGTGTCTGCAATAGAAGAAAAGGAAAATCTACGAATTCTTTCTATGTCTCAGCTACACGGAATTCTAACTGCTTATGAAATGAGAAAGGGAGGTCCATTAGATAGAAGAGAAGCTGCTTTGAAGACTTCAGGCAAAGGAGATTATCACGTGCCAGAAGAAGAAGAAGAAGAATCAAATTTTGTCAGAAATCTTCAAAGGGGTTCTGGAAGGTTCAGAGGTAAGTTACCTTTTAAATGCTTTGCTTGTGGAAGAGTAGGTCATTATGCTGCAAAATTTCCTTATAAGGATAAAGGAAAGGAACTTGCTAGATGGAACAAGAAACAGAGTGCAAATAAGAAAAGCTACTACACTCATGAAGATAGTGATGGTCTATCAAATAGCGATGAAGATGAACGAGGTAATGACTATAAACTGTTAGTGGCATTTGAAGATGATGATTATATGGATGCTATAGATGTGGATAGCCTTTATGAAGAAATTACTAGACTCAAGAGATGTATAGAAGAAAATAATATGATCATTGATACTCTACAATTTCAAATTGATGAAAAGGAAAAACATCTTGAAAAATTAGAAGGTGAAATTGTTGGTCTTAGAAAAGAAATTGAGAAAACAAAAGCTATTAATCTTAAGTTTGTCAAAGGATCTGAAACTTTGGATGACATTATCAATATACAACGTTCTCCACTAAACAAGACAGGTCTGGGCTATAATGGAGAAACTTCTCAAGCATCCACCTCAAAAAGTTATCTTGATGCAGCAAGAAGGGATGAGCAGAAGCACAATGGAGACCATCAGGTAAAGCAGGGACAAATTGCAAACAGAGACTATCAGGGGCAATCTGTCTTAAGGATGAACAAAATCTACAGCCAACCACAAGTAAAATCTTCTCAATTTGGTTCAAGAATGGTTGACAATAGAAATTAAAATCATTTGGCTGGTAGATTTGATAACCGTAGAAGTTTCTTCAATGGACAATGTTTTCTTGCCATAACTTTGGTCACAAAGCAGCTCAGTGTGTTGCATATAAAACAATCATGACTAGAGAAGCTCAAAAACAAAGAAGTATGACCGGGATTACAAAAGGAACCTATAACAACTTTTCGTCTCTTGAAAATGAGGTTGAATGTTCTATTTGCAATAACTTTGGTCATGAAGATTCTGAATGCAGGAGCAGGTTTCAGCAGACAAAGGAACAAGCCTCAAGCACCAAAACATGGAGAATAAGGGAACCACAAACAGAAAGATGTGGGATAGCATTTTATGCAGAGGGACAGGAAAATCTATGGTACATTGACAGTGGATGTTTGAAGCACATGACAGGTGATAAAGAAAAACTTGAGTCATATTCTGCTCTAGAAAAGGGAAAGAAAGCTTCTTTTGGAAATGATACTCCTGCAACTATAAAAGGAAAAGGCATTGCTCAGTTAAAAGAAAAGGTCAAGGCTAGAAATGTTTTGTATGTTGATGGATTGAAACATAATCTTCTAAGTGTTAGCCAGATGTGTGATCAAGGAACCGAGGTAATGTTTAGAACAAATGGATGTCTTGTTCGTGATCTTGATACAGGTAAAACGGTAATCAAAGGTAAAAGAACTCCAAATAATCTATACATATTTGAAGAAGGACAACAACAATGCTATCTAAGCAAGGATGATGAACACTGGTTATGGCATCGGAGGTTGGGGCATCTAAGCTTTTCACAAATAAGGAAAGCATGCAGATATCAGGCAGTTCGTGATCTTCCAGATATCAAAATTCTAGACAACACCATATGCAAATCATGTCAGTTTGGAAAGCAAACCAGAACTAACTTTCCAGAGAAGGAAGGATCAGCTAGCATGCCTCTTGAGCTAGTTCATACAGATACATGTGGTCCATTCAGGAAAAGGACACCTCGAGGAGAAGAATACTTGATATTATTCATTGACGATTTCTCCAGGTTTGTCTGGTTAGGACTTATGAAGCACAAAGATGAAGCATTCGAAAAATTCAAATCCTTCAAAGCCTTGGTTGAAAATGAATCAGGATACAAAATTAAGTGCCTTAGATCTGACAGAGGTGGGGAGTTTACCTCAAATGAATTTTTCGATTTCTGTGAAGAACATGGGATAAGAAGAGAATTCTCTACAGCTAGAACTCCTCAGCAAAATGGAGTTGTGGAAAGAATGAACAAAACAGTCCAACAAATGGCTCGTGCTATGCTTGATGAGTCAGGAACTCCCGCAACTTTCTAGGGTGAAGCTGCACATGCTGCGGTTGTTATTCTCAACAAAACAAATGTCTGGGTGAACAGCACTCAAACCCCTCATGAGCTCTGGTGTGGTGAGACTCCTTCGGTAAAGCACTTCAAAATCTTTGGGAGCAAATGCTATATTAAGAATACTGATGAGCAACTTGGCAAACTTGAACCTAGAGCAGATGAAGGCATTCTTCTTGGTTATTCTCCACATAGCAAAGCATACAAGTGCTACAATAAAAGACTTGGCAAAATTGTTGACAACATTGATGTAGTGGTGGATGAGAAGGGATACATTCCTAGGAAAATACATCATGAAGACATCGAAGAATATGAAGGCTACCCTCAAAGACAGAATGATGAAGAAGAAGGACCTCAAGAAGAACCAGAGGAGCAGACAAGAATAGAAGAGAAGACTCCATCCAGATATGTTCAAAAGAATCATCCAGAATCTCAGATTGTGGGGCAGAAAGAAGCAGGTGTGCAAACAAGAAGAACAATTGCAGAAGCTTCAAGCTATTTGGCATTGCTCTCTTCCACTGAACCGCAAAATGTAAAAGAAGCATGCAAGGATGAGTGTTGGGTTAAGGCAATGGATGAAGAACTTGAGCAGATCGAAAAGAACAACACTTGGGAGCTGGTTCCTAGACCAAAGGATAAGAATGTTATCGGAGCAAAATGGGTCTTCAAAAATAAATTGAATGAAAATGGAGAAGTAATTAGAAACAAAGCCAGACTTGTTTGTAAAGGCTATGCACAGCAAGAAGGAATAGATTTTGAAGAAACCTTTGCTCATGTTGCAAGACTTGAGGCCATCCGAATGTTCCTTGCTCTCTCAAGCTTTCAAAACTTCAAAGTATTTCAAATGGATGTGAAATCATCCTTTCTAAATGGAGACTTGGAAGAAGAAGTATACATTGAGCAGCCAGATGGGTTCATTCTTGGAAATGATCCAAATCTTGTATGCAGATTGAAAAAGGCTCTCTATGGTCTCAAACAAGCTCCAAGGGCTTGGTACTATCGTTTGGACAAATATCTTCATCAACAAGGTTTTTCAAAAGGATCAGCAGATAGCAATCTTTATATAAAAGTGGAAAATTACAAATTACTAATACTTGTTGTGTATGTAGATGACATTATCTTTGGCAGCAATGAAGAAGCTATGAGTCAAAGCTTTGCCTTGGTGATGCAGAAAGAATTCGAAATGTCCTTGCTGGGAGAATTGACATATTTTCTTGGTTTGCAAATCCAACAAAAAGAAGGAGGAATCTTTTTGTCTCAAACCAAGTATCTCAAATAGATTTTGAAGAAATATGGCATGGAAGATGCAAAACCAGTATGTACACCCATGGTCACAGGATGTAGCCTCAGTGCAAATGATGAATCTGCAGCAGTGCATAAACCAACCTACAGATCTATGATTGGAAGTTTACTTTAATTGACAGGTACCCGACCAGACATCATGCATGCAGTTGGAATAGTTGGAAGATTTCAGGCAAATCCGAAGGAGACTCATCTTCAGGCAGTGAAGAGAATTTTCAAATATCTTCAAGGGACTCAAAATTATGGCTTATGGTATCCTAGAGATACAAATCTCACACTTCATGCTTATATAGATGCAGATTGGGCTGGAAGCGTGGATGACAGAAAAAGCACAAGTGGTGGTGCATTCTTTATGGGTTCCAGACTAGTATCTTGGTTCAGCAAGAAACAGAGTTCGATTGCCTTGTCTACAGCTGAAGCAGAATATGTTGCTGCTGCATCTTGCTGCACTCAACTCCTTTGGATGATACAGACTTTGCAGGATTTTCAAATCACTTGTACACCACCTATCCCCATCTTATGTGATAACACAAGTGCAATTAGCATCTCAAAGAATCCTGTCATGCATTCAAAAACCAAGCACATACCAATCAAGTATCATTTTCTCCGGGAACAAGTGCTTGAACAGAAGGTCAAGTTGGAGTATGTTCCTTCTAAGGAACAAGTTGCTGATATACTCACCAAACCATTGCCCAGGGAGACTTTTGAATACCTCAGGCAAAAGCTGGGGGTTGTTGATGCATCATCTTATTGTTGAAACTCTTCTGATTGATGGTTGTACGAATGGTTCATCTGGGGTATATGCGTACATGTGTTGGGTTGCGGATTGGCTGAAGATTGAATGGCACAGGTTCAGGGGGAGCATATAATGCATTGTTGGCATTATGAGATCATGGATGTTGGTCTGAATATAGCTGCAATATGTCTCTATCTCTTTCATGGTCATTTATGGTGTTTGGTGGATTATGGTTCTTCTTTGCAGATCTGGTTCATATTCAGGGGGAGCATGATCTTAGGGGGAGCATAACCCTTTGCCCTTGATGTCAAAGGGGGAGAATGAAGTTGAAGATTTTGAGGTTGCCATCAAGTCCAAAGGGGGAGATTGTTGGCATTATGATTCTATTGTTGGCATTATGATTCTGGTATGGCTCTATGTTACAGATGTTGTACTTGATGGCAACACCCTCAAGTGGAAAAGGCTCTCAAAATGGTGAAAATTAAGAAGTACGCAGGATCGTAGTTCAAAAGGTGCATACTCGCAGGTACGCCGTGAAGGGACTGCGTCCGCACACGCAGGTCACTCGTTCAGAAGGTGCGTACCCCCAGTTTCACTTACTTCAAGGCACTGAAGCGCGTTCACATGGGGTTTCCTATGTCTGGCCCGTGGTATTTAGCCCGCCGCTCTTGATTCTATGGTTTTGGCCCGTGGTATTGTTTTATATTATTATTATTATTGAGCCCCATGTTTTTGGGCCCCTTGTATTGGTTATCTATGGTATTGATCCATGAGGAGCTTGCCTATATAAAGAAAAGGAGATCACTCGGCTAAGTATCTTTGCAAAATTGAATATCTTGAGATCTGAAATATTGGGTTATTGTTTTAAAAGCTTGATCTATATGAAAGTTAAGTTGAAAGCGAATCTGTGAAGGGTGATCTCTCGAGCGCATCTAGACATCTGACTAACTGTAGCACACTGGTGATCTACCAATTCGGCCCTAATCAGAAGTACGCAGGTGATTAACGGTGCAAGTGCGTGGGTACGCAGAGCGACAGAGGTTCAGGTGCGTACGCACAGTAAAAGTACGCGGTGCGATAGTCTTTCTGAGTGCGTGGCTACAGTAGTAGTACGCGGCGCGATAGTCTTTCTGAGTGCATGGCTATAGTAGCAGTACGTGGCGCGATAGTGTCTCTGGGTGCGTACTGTACGCAGCGCGATAGAAGAAGCAGTGCGTGGGCACGCGGTGCAGCAGAAGGCTCTCTGCGGGTATACGCAGGGAAGCAGAAGGTGAAGTGCATACCGACGCAGGCCAAAGAAAGAAAAGCTGCGTATCTGTCTTAAGATCTTCTGTTGACTGAATTTTTCTTGTTGATTAGGTGTTCTGGGTTTAGTTCTGTTACTGTTGACCTGATTACTGCAGTTGACTGTGTAATTTACATGTACTTGATGATCATTTGATGTTTATGGATCCAGTTTGAAAATTCATGAAAAGTGGTCCTTGTAAGAAAAGAAGTAGGGGGTTGTAGCTCCCTTCCAGGAGAGACTGGAAAATGAGAGAGAGTTGTAGCTCTCTGCAGGTTGCAGCCTGCGTACTGGTAAAGGACTGCACCAGTACAAAACCATTGTAAAAGGAGTTTCTAATTTGAAAGAAGATAGAGACATATTGCAGCAGGTGGTTTTCACCCACATTGGGTTTCCACCTTATATCTGGTGTTCTTTGGTGTGACTATCTATTTTTCTTGTTCATGATCATTATTTTATGGTACTGATATGCAAAAATAATTCGAAGTGTAAATAAGGAAGATTTGGTAAAGAACTTGATAATACTGATTCACCCCCCCTCTCAGTATTATTTCCAACAGCTGGCTAGCTAGGAGTGATATTGAGATGCATAGGACCAAGAAGGGGGTGTAGACTGGGAAGAATGAGTAGGGGGTGCCCAAGAAGTTATGGATGTGGTTTGGATGGGGTTGTAATATGCATGGGACGACCCTTGCATGCCCTGCTAGTATGGTCTAGGCCCATGAGGTCTCCTTTGGTTAATGTAGCAAAGCTGCTCAACGACCTCTTCAGCTCCTTGATATACAGCTTTGAATCAAAGTAAATAAGGGCACTTGTCTGTGGAGTGGTTTTCTTCCTAGACCGAGCAAATTTCAATAAAGTTCAATGACATTCATTCTTAGGATGCCTCCTGGTACATCTAGGACAAAATATGGCCAAGGCTCTCTCTGTTTCCTCCTGCTTCATTTTAATGTTCATGGTGTCCATTTGAAAGGCAAGGGTTTGCAACATCTCACTTTTGAAATCTTCCAGCATGTTTCCAATTTCACCCTTGATGGATGAGTTGGAAGATGATGTACTAGCCATAGGTTAACTACCCCTACCCTTTTTCCTAGCTTCCCTAGAATGGTTTCTAAAGACAGTCTTGATATCCTCATAGGGTAATTGGTATATATATCCTCCTGCTAACAAATGTAAGGTATCCAAAAGATCTTCTCTTACTCCTCTAAGCAGGACCAACTTTAGTGACTTACAGTCAAGTGTGCACTTGTCCCTTTTGTAACTAAGCTGGAATCTTTCTTCGTAGTCTTATAAGGATTCATCATGGCCTATGGTCATCCTGAAAATTTCTTCTTTAGTATCCTTTGACCAAAAGTAGTCCCGATATTTGTTGTTAAAGGCCTACTACATCTGAGTCGACAAGTTGTGATACTATCTCCAGGTAAATCCATGAACCAACACAATGTTGCATCCTTGAGGGTAGATGGAAATAGTTTTAACTTTTTCTCATCATCTGTATAGTCATAGGTTCGACATATAATAGAAAACTCAAACAGGAAAGTGTCAGGGTCCTCTATGGTCAGGCCATGGAAATGAGGTATGGTAGAGGGGCTTATATTTTTCATCTTAGTGCCCCCATTAGTTTCCCTGATGGGGAAGGCACTCTCAACTCTCTCTCTATTTGCTCTTTCATTTCAATTTTTAGCCATTGGTTCAGTAGGAATGGGTTTGTCTTCTTCTTCTTCCCCTGTAGGTTCTTCAAATATGTCAGGTTGCTCACCTAAGGGTTCCTCTAGTTCACAGCCACTAAAGAAGAGAGAAGGTTGGATGTTGGATGCAATGGGGATATTTGGCAAAAATTTCCCTAAGTTGTCCCTATTCCTACGAGGCATGAAAGGAGATATTTTTGGGTTGGTTTTGTATTCTTTCTAAAAATTGGAAATTACTCACAGAATTGAAATTGCTGATTGAATGAAAATTACTGACATAATGAAAAAGCTACTTGTTGAATTGAAATCCTACTTGTAGAATGGAAAGGAAAGTAGATACTGTAAAATGAAAGAAAGGAAACAACTAGACTACTTTTTCCAAAATAAACTAATGGAAGAATATTGAAGACAAGAAATAGAAGAAAAGAAAATAGTAATCACATTCTACTCAAACACCTCCCCAGCAATGGTGCCAAAAAGTGATGAGCGCCAGTATTGCAGCAAGGATGCTACAACTGCTAGGCTACCAGCTTTATTTATCAACCTGGGGTTCGTACAAACTTGGAGGTGACAGTGCTATATCCATAAGTAAAAATGATGGTTCTGCCTGTTGTCACTGTTCAGTCGGCAAGAGACCACTGGGTTCTAAGCCAGACTTCTATAGAGTCAAAAAATCTTGATCCTTTGATGGAAGAAAGGAAAATCTACTCTAAGAGAGTTACTCTACTGCAGTGCTAGAGAAAGACAACATGTAATGATAAACCACACCATACCCTAATTAACCATTTAAGAAGTTATGCTAAGCAGAAATGATAAATCAACAATAAACAAATGCTACCATCTAAGTTGCAAAATTAAAAAACATCAAACAATACTAATGTGCAAGTAAAGAAATTAAACTAAATCTGTTTTCACTTTTTTGGTCTTTTTAGGCAAAATCAAGTTAGCAAACTAATTGTTCTTGTGGATGTGCCAAGTGGATCGAAGGTGTTTGAGGATGGCTAGAAGGTTTATGAAGTGGTTGAATGGTGTGGAGGGATCCTAGGCGGCTTTTTGTGACTTCCTAGAGGTTTCCCATCAATTCAGCCTCAAAACCGGTTGTTTCAAGAAAACCTATAGGATGTACTAAAAACCTACAGGATGATCCTGTAGGAATTACAGGAAACCTACAGGATATAGCCGAGAGCTAATTGTGGGGTGTTGGAGGTGTTGAGAGGCTTAGGAAAGGTGTGTGATGGGTGGAATGGAGTGTTATAAGGTCTAGGAGCATATAGGGGTCAATATCCAAGATAAGAGATGGCTAGATTTGCTCAATGTGTTTAGGATAATTTCAATGAAACATGATGATAAACTAGTGAGGATGATGGTGGAGACAAGGGATGGCTAAGGTGGATGAAGTGGAAGGTGGCTACAGGCTCTAAAGTCTTGGTCTCCTCCTGAAGCACCTTCTCTACATTAAACATGTGTGTCTTCCAAAAATTCATGCAACAAGATACATTTTCATAAACTAGAAAAGAAAAAACTAATGAAACAACTGCATTTATTATGCATGAAGAAAGATGTTGAAGGGAATGAAAGCATGAGTGAGATCTACTGAAAAAGTGAAGATGGAAATTATGACAATGAAATCTACCTTGCAACATTAACCAAATACTAAGTTAAAGACATCAAACTCTAAAGCTCATAAAATAACTAGAAATCTGTGTTTCTAGGGCTGCTTAAGGGTCCCTTCCTCAAGTCATGGTCCCAGAGGGAGGAAGTGAGGCTGAGACACCTGCTAACAACCTTGTGGTGATCCTTTTTCTCCTTGCTAACCTGCTACTTGCAATAAGGCACAAATGGAAGCAAACTATCACACAACCAATCTAATCTACACTACTTGTAATGGAAATGCATCTAATAAGAAAATTAGCAATTAAACTATGAATCTACACTAAACATACATGTACAATAAAGAGGATCTTTGGCTGGCTGGGTTGGGACCTAACCCAAGAGCTTCAACCCTATGAGTTAACTTAGTGCTGGCTCAAAACAAAACTCATTCTTATTACGAAAACAACAAATTACATCAAAAAGAACTATCACAAGTCTTGTAGCTCGAAAATAGAGTAAAGTTTTACAATGAAAATCCAAATCCTATTGAGGTCCTAGGCCTCTCTACTTATACATCTGAAGTCTCCAACAAATTCCTTAAAATTAGGGAGGCTCACCTCCCAAACTCGAGATAAACTGGTGCTTTGTCTCTCACTTGCTTCACTGCCTTCTAGCCCTCATGATTTGGCTATTTGCACTCCGAGCTGATGGAGGAACATTCGAATGAAGGGGTAGTAAATGAGGAGGATTTACCTCCTATAATCCCTCTCCCTTGTCCCATTCAAGATAAACTGGTGCTTTGTCTCTCACTTGTTTGACTGCCTTCTAGTCCTCATGATTTGGCTGTTTGCACTCCGAGCTGATGGAGGAACATTTGAATGGAGGGGTAGTAAATGAGGAGGATTTACCTCCTATAATCCCTCTCCCTTGTCCCATTCGAGTTTTGACCTTGGTCTTTCCCAAAATTCCTTCCTTTTCTCCTTTAATCCTAAATTAAATGCACATTAGAACACAAAGAAAAATATCCAACTCTAACTCACCTCATAAACAAAATATAATCAAAAGCATGCAATAAGTTATGAGAATAGTTGGCTTGACTAATCTAGGAGGTGAATTAAGGCCCATATAATTACCCAATGATGAGGCTCATTAGTAACTAGTAGATATCCCCTCCTGCTAACAAGTTTAGGGTATCCAAAATATCTTCCGTTACTCCTCTAGCAGGACTAGCTTTAGTGACTCAGGGTCAAGTGTGCACCTGGCCCTTTTGTAGCTAAGTTTTAATCTTTCTTCATAATTATCTAGGGATTCATCATGCCCTAAGGTCATCCTAAAGATTTCCTCTTTAGTGTATTTATACCTACATTAGTCTCAATACTTGTTGTTGAAGGCTTATTGAATCTGACCCCAAGCTGTGATGCTATCTCCAGGTAAACCCATGAACCAGCACAAAGCTGCATCCTTGAGAGTGGATGGAAATAATTTCAACTTCTGCTCATCATTGGTGTAGTCATAGGTTTGGAAAATGACAAAAAATTCAAATAAGAAAGTGTTTGGATCTTCTGAGGTTAGGCCATGGAAATGAGGAAGGGCGGAGGGGCTTATATTTTTCATCTTAGTATCCCCATTAGTTTCCTTGATGGGGAAGGCACCTGTCGAGCTATAAAAAGGGTCTCTTTCACCTCTAATTACCTCACATTAGTTTGTCAATCCGGGAACGTTTTTTTATTTCAAAAAGTGTCTCAGTTTGAGGCTATCATTTGCCAGAGTAATGCTAGTAGTACAGTGCTCAAAAATACAAGAGTAAACGGATGCTTGTTTACAGCAAACTACTTGGAAAGACTAAACCACACATTCAGAAAACTAAGCAATTTATCAGTCAAGGGTTCAGTAGAAGTAACTCATCCCTTTGTAAACTGATTGAACTAAAGGAAATCAGGGAATAGATCATTGACCTGGGAGCCAGACAGTAAATGTAAATTCTCACTACAGTCTTAGATCGTTCATCACACCAAAATAACAACAATGCAAATGATAGGAAATGGAACAGCAGATATGAAATAGAACAACAAACCTGAAATGGAACAGCAAACAAGAAATTGTAACAACAATTAAGTCTAATGAATAGTAACACCTTAGTCTACAAGATCGAATGCAATAATCGTAACCTACAGGAATCAAATGGCAATCCTTCACTTTTAAGGACGAATTGAACAACACACAAGAATGGAACAGCACTGATTACTAATGGATTATAGAACAGCGCTTGAAAACCATACATGCACACGGCACACCTTAATAGTAATCTGATCTTGGTAATCCAGTTATCAATCTTAGTTATAAAGAATACGACTGTATTTCAGAATGGAACAACAATGTCTATAGATTCAACAATCACAAATAACACAATCCCTAAGATGAATTTAGTAATACCAATGAAATAAGTGTACACACAGATACTCTGTAATTGAACAGCAACAGTATTCTGTAAAGACCGGCAATATTATATCAGCACTTAAAGGAACAGTAATATGTTGCAAAGTTAATACAATGGTTCTGTCTTCAGAAACTTCAATAAATCAAACATAACAGAGCGTGTGATGTAAACTAACAGAACATATCAGATTACCGAATAACGCTGATAAGCAAACCACACATAAACCAAAAGTAATAGTATAGGAGCAAGTGTCCTCCAGGGCCGGGCCCTTAGCCTCCAGGGGTACACCGCTTGAAGTTATTCCAGACTCAGAGATGAAATAGCAACCAAGTTTGTATTAATGCATAAGGTAGAATTACAGTAGATCAGTTCTCAACGAGACTCGATGATCAAAGTTTCAATCTTAAGAGAAATTACATAAAACATAACAGACTCCTCGGGCTAACAGTGCTGCCCCTTTTTATAATGGTGAAGGCGGAGATGTCTAGGTGCAAAAATAGTTAAAGCAACGATCCCTCAGGATCAAAGGATCCTGAGGGATTCGCCGAACCGTTAGTCCTTAGTTATCTCTTTTCTTTCCTGCGCCGAGCCGATCTCTCCATTTCCTTTCCAAGGATGATACGCTTCAATTTGCTTTGCCTTATTTGCATACGGTTCCCCGTCAAAGGGACAACAGTTAACCCGGCCTTGTCCTTTCCTTTGGAACGGCAGTCTTTCATTTTTCCTTCTTCCTGCATAAGAAAATGACAATTGTTAGTGTTTTCATTTTGCACATTAATCTCACAAGTTTTATTACAATTCCTTATCATTTTCCTAGTTTATGATGCAAAAGGTTTGTAGGTTCTAATGAAAAGATGCTGAAATAATTACCAAAAACATACCTTCTTTAGTACTCCACACACCCCCCTGCTTACCCTTTTTCATGCCCTCATGAAAACATTGTAGTTGACATGTAAGGCAGTGAGAGAGTAGGCTGGAGATGGAATCTCATGTGGAGGTCTACAACCATGATGCATAACTAGGTGTTCAAAGAAATGGCCTGTCTGACCCTCAGGCATCTCATACAGGGCTTGGTATCCAGGTGCAGGGTGCCAAATAATTGGACTCCGGAACCTATATCCTAACCAGGATGGCCCTGCCCTCAAAATGACTTCGCCATAGAGGTGCAAGCGGTTGGCGGCTAACTTAAAATTTTCATACTTAAATGGTTCCCTGAGTTGGATATTCGAATTAGAGATCTGATATCGAAATTTAGCCGCATCAATGGCAAGGTCTTTAATAGTGAAAAAGTATTCTATTCCCTGCCGATTGACTGCTGTATGAATGGGTCCTAATGCTTCAATTACACCTGGAGTCTTCATGAGGTTCCTATGTTCTCTCCACAACTGTACTGGATCCCTAGGCTCAGCTCTTACCCACAAATCTAATCCGTTTTCTTGCCTTTGGAAAGCCTTATAGGCTTTAAGCCATTTATTTTGATTAACCCCAAATGAAATAAATTCCTGTAATTGGATATCCCAAACAAAAGGGCCGGGGTTCAGCTCGGTCTCCTGATCTAATACAAGGTTATTCAAATAAAACTCACACAGCAATCTTTGAACTTTTACCCCGTAGTGCTTACAGCAGTTTATAAAATCATCGATGGTATTAATTTGTATGGGAGCACCTGCTTTAATAGCCTTTATTTTCAATTGCAAATATCGTTCCATTAAAAACAAGGCATAATTCTTAGCAGGGGCTCTACATGCTAGGACGTCATTGTACAAAGAACATAAGGTATCCATCTGCTTGATAACTATATCTAACCTACGAGTTACCTTCGCGACTTTTTCTTCTTCCCTTCGCCACCCTTCAAAGGCCTGGCTTTCGGATAGATTGACATTCCTAAGCTGTTGCTGTAGCTCTTCATACCTTTCTCGAGGGACTGTTTGCTCTATGAGCTTTTCTGCTGCTTGCTGAGCTTGCGTCAAACCCTCCCGTAGGGTTACCGTTCTCGGATCCCTTTCCCATACGGCGGTGGAGACCGGGAGTTTTACCTGAATTTTCCTATTGCGTTGTCTTACATTCATGGCCCGTATTTCTCCCGAGGGTTGTGCCTCCATCTGAATTTCTTTATCGCAGGTCACTATATCATCCGTTTGTATTTCAACATGGGTAACAGTCAAATGCTGTTCCTTTTGATTTTGAATAGCAGATTGTTCCTCAACAACATTTGGAATAGCAGCCCGCTTTTCGACAGGGTTTTGAACAACAGGATGGACTCTGGTCCTCCGATCCTTTGTCTTGAGGGGTTTTGCTGGAGTGGTTGCATGTTTCCTTCCCGAAGTCCTTTTTACCCTTTTCCTTGCTTTCAAAATCCTGATCTACTGTTGAAGCTGAACTATTACATTCAGTAGTCTTTGCTATTCTTTCCGTAATTTCTTAATTTCCTCAATTTCCTTAGAAGGAACAGCAGACTGTTCACTATGGCCTGGACTATGATCTGGATCAATTCCCTAATTTTCTCTTTGGGGTGCTTCTTCGTTGCTCTTCTCTGGTTGCTCCGGGGCAAGAACCCTAGCTGGTTCTGTTATTTCTTTGGTGAATTCCTTTTCTACCTCCCCTTCTTCCGGAATTTCTTTTGGTGTCGTCTGGCTAGGAACGGATTGTTCCTGTTTTGCATCACTTCTCTCGCCTGTCATATTTTCATCATGAACAGGCTGACTCTCCTCTTCTACCTCCTCTGCATGTAATTCTTCAGGTGCATTTCCATCCTGAGCAGAGTGTTCTTTTGGTTCTTCTTTAGCATGGAGATCTGATGGGCTGGAAGGTTGGCCATATTCGCCCATATTGGCCAAAATTTTGGCCAGTTCATCTTCTCTCAATGGATCCTGCAATGTGCTGCCTTCCTGCTGTTCCATTTCCTCCTCCTGCTCAGGTTGCTCGGTTTCTTCCTCCATTTCTCCTTCCTCATTTTCCTGCATTCCTTTCTCATTGTCTTCTCCTTCTAATCATGGGGGTTGCTCATCCCCTGAATCGTTTACCTCTACTGGTTGGCTGGTATCTCCTTGGGATTTTTCCATCCTCCCCTTTAGCCGTGCTAGTCGGACCAATTTCCTTCGTTTTTCTGGATGCTCAGGTGTACTGGTGGCATGTTTACGTTTTGGGGATGGTGTGGTCAATCCTCCATCTATCATGGCAATTAGCTCTTCCCAGCTGCTCTGCTGCTGGGTAAGGCTATGGCTAACTATTAACTATATCAACCCATGATGACTAACAACTGATTCTACATGTTGTGCCTTTTTTATGCTCCGTGCAACGTCATGAAGTAATGAATTCAAAAATGCAGGTAAATTTACAGAGCATTTTTGCTTTAATACAGCTAAAAGTTTAAGGTGTCGTGGTCTTACCACGTCTTTTCTTCCTTCACAGGTGATGTAGCTTTGAATGGTCTTCGCCAATTCCGCCCACGGTTCTCCTAATGCTGCTGGCAGAACCCCCTTTCCTCTAATTGTCAGGCTCTGGCCTTCCTCCTGGAAGGTTTCTATGATCTTCTGCAATCTCTCCTTCTTTAACGTCCATACAGGTCCAGCGGCTGGCAGTCCCGAGACTTCTGCGATTATGTCATCGGTGACTACTATGTGTCTCCCCCTCACTATGGAGTGATCCTCTTGCAAGTTCTGCAAGAATTCAATTGCTACAGTCTCGTTGGATTCCTGTAAGCGATTGAGATAAGTTAACTACCGTTCTCTTGCCAGGATTTCCCGTGCAGCATCAGAGACTGTTAACACTTACGGTTCTCTCTGAATCGATCTTCCTCCCATGTTTATGGTTTCGCTGTAAAATCTCAGAATTTTGACAATGGAACGGCAACTGTTCACGCTGTTAAAACACAGAGAGGCTGACAGACGCAAGACTCGCTCAAAATCTAAAGGGCTTTACTAATGCCGCAGAGCATACTATGGAAATGGCTTAGGAACAGCAAGCCATGCAAAAATAAAAAATAGTATACCGTTGAGCCGTGCTATTCCCAAGTACGAAATTTCCGAAATAGCGGTCTGACACGTAATCCAAGGAATGATGAAGTTAACCTCCCCCCTGCAATGTGATAGGCCGTCCCGGCTGTCAAATAAAGGAGTGGCATGCCGTTCTGTTCTGAAGCAAATTCATAAAGGAACAGCGTATGGCAATATGCCATGTTTGCAAAAGTAGCAGATTACTGAAATCGAGGTGTAGAGTCGGATCGCTTAATACGTAAGAAACTACTATGATATGATGCAAGGTTGGGAGGATAGGACATCTGCCGTGGATACGGAGTCTCATGCGGTCATTGTCAATTGTTCTATCATGATTGGTGATAATAGATTTACATGCATTGTATGGTTCTGGAAATAATATATATTCTTCTTATGTGATTGATTACTAAGGTATAAGAAATAGAAGGGTGCTGATAACTACCTATTGGTGTAAATAATGTGACTTCAATACCATTAACAGTGCTCTGTTGCCGACAGGTGTCCATAACCTTGGCAGAGTTGTTTATTTCACCCATGGAACCATGATCCTTTGTGTATGCTTAGGAAATGTTGTACGATGTCAAAATGTAGGCCATTATGCTGGCTTGGTGACCAGTTAGCCATAATGCCATTCACGAGGAAGGAGCGAAAGGTGGGCAGGCCGGCTCGTGATGAGACCTCCTGTTCCAAGGGTTCTTTATTTGATATATCTTTTGGACCATATCCCTGGTGTGGTGGCTATAGTGGGGATGCCACTTCACTTTCTTCCTCATGATCATGGCAGGCTGGCTCTTTGATGAGACCCCCTATCCTGCATTTGACAACTTATATAAACAAGTCAGTTTTCTCTTTTTTCTTTCTTTTTCATGAAGTACTTTCCTATTTGTACATTAAGGGTGGTTCAACACTCCTTAAGAGTAGGAATGGTGGAAGAAGTCTTAACATCTCAATAGGAAGATATAAACCCTTTTCTCTTATTCCTGAATAATAATCAAAGAGGATTTAAAAGGAACCAACATGATAAATATAACCAATCAGAGCAGAGTTATTGGAACAATGACAACAAAAGATAATGGGTAAGTGTGTCCTTCCCTCTGTCCTTTTACCAATTCAGAGCAATTTCTTATAAAAATAGCGATTTTATAATTCACCGATTTCAGTATGTTGTGATTTTGTATCCATTGCATAAGTGCATAGTTGTATTCCAAAAGACTTGAAAGAACAGGAACAGTAAGCATCCTTAATTTAGAACAGCAAGGGGAGCAAGCATAAGTAAAAGGAATACGAGGATGTTGTTGTTTCAAAGAGGAAGAGCAAAAGAATACAAGTGGTGTTCCTTTTGGAAAAAGGAATAGTAGAACACCCAAATGTCATTCCTTTGGAAAAGGAACAACAAAAATCGAAAACGTTGTTCCTTTGGAAAAGGAACAACAAAACACACAAATGTCGTTCCTTTGGAAAAGGAACAACAAAAATCGAAAATGTTGTTCCTTTGGAAAAGGAGTAGCAAAGCACACAAATGCCATTCCTTTTAGAAAAGGAACAGCAAAAATCGAAAATGTTGTTCCTTTGGAAAAGGAACAGTGAAACACAGAAATGTCGTTCCTTTGGAAAAGTAACAGCAAAAATTGAAAATGTTGTTCCTTTGGAAAAGGAACAGTAGAACGCAGAAATGTCGTTCCTTTGGAAAAGGAACAGCAAAAATCGAAAATGTTGTTCCTTTGTTAAAGGAACAGCAAAACACCCAAGTGTCATTCCTTTGGAAAAGGAACAACAAAAATTGAAAACGTTGTTCCTTTGGAAAAGGAACAACAAAAATCGAAAATGTTGTTCCTTTGGGAAATGAACAGCAAAAAGAAAAAGTGTTGTTCCTTTGGAAAAGGAACAACAGAAAGCAAAAGTAAAGAAAAAAATTAAAGCAAAATGACGGCTGATCCAAAAGGTGTTGTTCTTTTGAAAAAGGAACAGCAGAACGAAAATGCTATCCCTTTGAGAAAAGGAACAACAAAAATAATAACATTGTTGTTGCTTCGAAAAGTAATGGCAAAGTGTTGATTCAAAAATATGTACAAAAATGATTCAACAAAACAAAAGAAATTATGTACAAACTGTGAAAAGAGATAAATTACTTAATGAATCACAGGTGAGGAAGACTTCTCTCCCTCCCCCAAAATTTCCATATCAGAGTCTTGGTGTAGCTGTTGACAGAAGGACTCCCGAGTGAGTGGTTTGTGATAAAGACGAACTCGGTGGCCATTTGCCTTGAAGGCATATCCAGAACCGTCAATAGTGATTAGAGTAAGAGTACCATTGTCATGTACCTTCTGGATTTCGTATGGTCCCAACCAACGAGTCTGGAGTTTCCCGGGAAAGTCCTGAAACTTGGAATTGTACAAAAGTGCCCAGTCTCCTTCGTGGAAGACTTTATTTTTAATAAGAGCATCATGCCATTTAGCTCGCTGCTGTTGGATCAGTGCAGTGTTTTGGAGTGCAGAGAGTTTGATTTCATCGAGCTCATTGATCTGTTGTAATCGATTAATCTGTGCCTCAGTTAGATCTAAGCCAACTTCCTGTGCTGTTCGCAATGTTTGGATTTCGAATTCGATGGGAAAAATGGGTTGTTTTCCAAACACTAATTGATAAGGTGAGTAACCAGTGGTACTTCTCCATGTTGTTCTGTAAGCCCATAGTGCTTTTAGTAGTCTGGCAGCCCAATCACGTCTATGTGACGCAATTGTTTTTGTTAGGATTTCTTCTATTATTTTATTGCTGCTTTCTACCTGACCATTTGCCTGTGGGTGGTATGGAGTAGTGATTTTATGCTGGACATGATAGTTTTTTAGTGTTGCAGCTATTTTGTTCCCAGCAAACTATGGTCCACCGTCTGTAATTATATCTCTTGGAAGGCCATAACGCACAAATATATGGAACAAGAACTGTATGACAGAATCTTCTGTAGCTCTCGGCAATGCCTCTGCTTCAACCCATTTGGTGACATATTCTGTTGCCACCAAAATATATGTTTTCTGGTTTGAGGATGGGTTAATTGGTCCAACGAAATCAAGGGCCCATCGTTCGAATGGTTCAATGACTAGCTGTGGGTTCAGGGGCATCTCATCAGACTGACCAGGGCGTCCTGCTCTCTGGCAACTGTCACAAGCTTGGACGAATTTCTTTGCATCTTTGAAAATTGTAGGCCAATAATACCCTGTTTGCAGCACCTTATGTCCAGTTTTGCGATCGGCGAAATGTCCGCCACATGGTCCGTCATGGCAAGCTTTTAAAATGTCAAAGATTTCATCCTCTCGAACGCATCTTCTGATATGCATATCTGCCCCTGTGTGGAACAGGTAGCCTCCAACCAAGAGAATCGACCACTCTGCTGAACAATTTGTTTCTGCTCATTAGGGGTTAGATGTGTCAGTAGTTTACCTACTGCTAGGTAATTGGAAACATCAGCATACCAAGGCGTTTTAATAGCCACAACAAACAGATGCTCGTCGAGAAATTGATCTTCAACTGCTGCTGCATCGATTGGCTTTGGCATTCTTGAGAGAAAATCGGCTATAGGATTTTCTTTTCCAGGTCGATCCTTGATTGTAATATCAAATTCCTACAATAAAATCAGTGATCTAGTTATTCTGCCATTTGTGATAGGCTTGTTTGCTAAATATTTGATGGCAGAATGATCTGTATACAAGATAATAGGATATCCAGTAATGTAATGTCTAAACTTATTGACAGCATGTATTACAACTAGAAATTCTTTTTCAGTAATAGTGTAATTTAATTCAGCAAGGGATAAATTTTTGCTAATATAATAAATTGAATATGGTTTTTTATCCTCTTCCTGCCCAAGGACTGCTCTAATAGCTGTATCTGAGGCATCTGATGATATCTGAAATGACAAATCCCAATTTGGTCCTCGAAGGACTCGGGCTGTGGACACAAGCTTCTTCAGATCCTGGAAAGCACGTTCACATTTTTTTGTCCAAAGAAAATTAATGTTACCTGTTAGTGCATACAAAGGTGCAACAATATGCGAAAATGTTCTATAAACCTCCTATAATAACCAGAAAATCCAAGAAAACTGTGTACCTCCGTTTGAGTGGTAGGAGTGGGAATAAGAAAAATTATTTGGATTTTGGTTGGGTCTACCTGAATGCCAGCTACTGAAATATAGTGTCCTAGAATAAGTCCTTCAGTCATCATCATATAGCATTTTTCATGGCTTAAACAAAGCCTAGTAGCAATGCAGCATTGTAGGACTTTTTCCAGTGTATCCAATGCTGGATCAAAATTGTCTCCATACAGTGTAAATTCATCCATGTATACTTCAAGTCCTTCATTTATTAAGTCTGTAGAAATGCTGAGGATAGCCCTTTCGAATGTGGCAGGAGCATTGCATAAGCCAAAAGGTAGAACTCTATAGGCAAATGTTCCCCAAGGACAAGTAAAAGTGGTTTTGTCTTGGTCTTCAGGGGCAATCTGAATCTGATTGTATCCACTAAAGCCATCCAGGAAAGAAAAGAATTTCTTTCCTGCCAAAGTGTCTAATACTTGGTTGATGAATGGGAGAGGGAAGTGGTCTTTTTGTGTTGCTTTATTCAGTTCTCTATAGTCCACACAAATTCTCCATTTCCCATTCTTTTTTGGTACCACCACAACCGGAGAGACCCATTTACTATCGGAGATAGGATAGATGAAATTGACATCTAAAAGTTTTTGAAGTTCAGCTTTTACCACATCTTTTAGATGAGGATTAAGTCTCCTTTGAGGCTGGCGAACAGGTCTCGCATCTTTTTCTATGTAAATGTGGTGTGTACATAATTGGGGTCAATTCCTTTCATATCAGGGTAGTCCCATGCAAATGCTTCTTTATATTTCCTCAACAAATGGATGAGCTTCATTTCTTGTTCGGAGGTGAGGTTGGCATTAATGTTTAAGGTTTTTCCTGGTTCGATTTCCACAATTTTACTATTTGCAACAGAGGTAACAGGTATTGTTTGATCATGTGTATCTTTAAGAGGATCTTCTTCTAATTCGTTATCGAATGCTGCCTCTATCATGTGACACTGTGTGTGGGATCTGAGTTCAGTTTGACTAATAAATTTATTAATGGCATCGTCCTCTGTCTAGTCTTTAAAATCAAGTGCCTCTTGTATAGTTAATGGAGATCTAATGTTATCAGTAAGGTATGATACAGGGTGCTTATTAGTTTTGATCATTGTGACACTTGGCTGTGCTGGAGGATATAAAGCTAAGTTCTTGATATTCGCTCCCCTCGTTATGGTCATATTTCCTTGTCGGCAGCCAATATAGGCATCGGCAGTTGCAAGCCAAGGTCTACCTAAAATCAATGGGTGTCCATCAAGTCGGCTTTTGGGATTTACTATCAGAAAATCGGTCGGATATTCCCAAGAGTCAACAGATACCATGACCATCATGTAGTGTGCCCTCTGGCTTAACCACAGATTGGTAAGCCAGTTCTAGTAAGGTAGAGGTGGGTTCTACAGATGTAATGCCTAGCTTTTGGCAAGTAGTAGTTGTCAGGATGTTGATTGCAGCTCCTAGATCAACTAAGGAATTAGCGAAAGTTTGACCATAAATTTGTACGGTGACTATTGGATTTCCTGGGTCTTCGTATTTAATGGGTGTTTCTTTTCCTAATAATAAGTCAGATAGAGTGCCAACTACTTGGACTCTTAGATTGTTTGCCATATTCCTCCTTGGTTTTTTACACACAATTCTTTAATGGTCTTTGCGTATATCGAGATGTCTTGAATGGCTTGGAGGAATGGAATTTTTATGTACAAATTTTGTAATTCTCCTCGAATGTCAAAATCAGGATATTGTGTAGGTTGAGGTATGATTAATCGTTCTGGGAACAGGGGAGAGGATGTGGTTACTTGGTTATGAGTTTGTTGTTTGTTCACATCCTCTTCTTGTGGCAGGTGTTCTCTAGGTAACTGATTTTCAACATGGGTTGTCTTATCTCCCTCAGTTTCAATAATACGCCCAGATCTTAACTGAAGATCATTACACTCCCTCAGATTAGCTCCTATTTCTGATGTTTCTATTATTTGTACATATTGGACCAGTCTGTTATTTGGATTAGGGTTGGGTTGGGCTAGGAGTTGCAGTCTCAGATTAGACTGGGGATTTTGTTGTAAGGCTGGGAGTGTAGGTTGAGGGAGCGGAATGGTTCCTACTGGCTGATGCATCGGTCTTTGCCAGTTTGTCTGCCAGGCTAGACTTTGTGAAGTAGGGGGCGTCCATTGTGCTGGATATGCGTTACTTTGCCAATATGGTGGGGCATAGAGAAAATTCAGCCAACTAGATTGGCTTGCCTGATTCGGCCATGGGGTTGATGAAGGAAACGACTGTGGTGACCAATTTGAAAACGGAGGTTGAGGTTGATTTTGCCACATATTATATTGTTGAGCATTATACCGTGGAGACTGAAAAGAAGAAGTTGGGCCTGAGAACATACCAGACTGTCGCGGCTGCCACTGACGACACTAGTTGAGCAGATACACTGATTCTGGCTCTTTGTCTGCTTCCTTATATACTGCTTTTAATCCGGGAAGTGAGGGACAGTTCTCCATAAGGTGATCTTTTGTGCAGATGGCACATGTTTGGACTGCATCTAGTGGACATTCCTTATGGTTATGTTTCTTTTTGCATCGGGGACAGAAGATTGCCAAATTCTGTTCTGCCTCCATTTGCTTCTGTTCAGCCTACATAATATCAAGTTGTGTAGTTAGTGTCCCTAGTATATCAGTTTTAAAATTTTCCAATAAATTTCCAATTTCTGCACGCGTTACTCCTTCTGTCGAAATTTTATTATCTCTTACAAACCGATCATGTTCTACCGGTTTTAATCTTGTGCTGCCTCTCGAGCTCCTGATACATAAATCAATAATGTCAGCAAAATTTTCTTGATAAATATCTCCTTTTCCCATAATGTTTAATGTTTCAATCCATTGTTCCTTCATGCCCCTAATTAATGTTGTTTTTAACACATTATCAGGTAAAGGTAGTGATGCATAAGGAGATCTTTGAAGATTATACTGAAAACGTTCCACATACTCCTCTAATGTTTCATTTGGTCTAGCTACCATCTGGAATATTTCGTCCTTCAGTTCTCTAGACCTGCAATAGTCCTGATATTTTTTTAGAAAAGATTCTTTCATTTGATCCCAGTTATTTATAACCCCGCCACCTAGTCCCATAAACCATCTTAAGGTAGCCCCTTTTAATGTAGAGGGAAATAATTTCAGTTTCTGGGGGTCGGTGGTGTAATCATATCCCCTACACAGCACATCGAACTCAAATAGAAATGCATCCGGATCTTCTGATGTAAGACCGTGGAATGTAGGGATATGTTGAAGAGGGATTGCTTTCATAGGCGCATTTGTTGCAGTATCCACTATGGGGTATTGCAATGTAGAGGTTTGGGTGTTTGGCTGGTTTTGAGCCATTTGGTCGAATATATGCCAATAACCTTCTGGGATATCTAGGAGGGTACTCCTAGGTTGAGAGGGAATGGCTTTAACAGGAATGGTTTTAATTGCGCTTCCTCTATCTGGGATAATGAGAGTGCCTAATGTCTGAGGAGATTGAGTTTCTTCAACAATGATTTTTGTAGCACTTCCCTTGTCTGGGTTGTTCAATGGCTGAGTTGTCCCAAGAGGAGACCTCAGTTCCTCAGTTTCCCTTGTCTCTCCTCCTCCTTCACAAAGATTGCTGAAATTCTCTTCTTGCAATAGTTCTGGAGTAGAATTTTCAATTCCTTGAAAGTCCTGCTCTTCAATTTGACTATGCACCTCAGCAAAGGCTACAGATGGTGATCCTATGGCCTGAAGGGAACTAGTAGGCTGTCTAGAAATAACTTTTCTGGGTCCTACTGAAGGCTGAGTGTTGTGGGGAAAAGTATCCGACTCAGAATGACCCTATCCCTACTCTAAGGGTGATAGTTCCTTAGCAACAACTGAAAGTAAAGCTTTGATATTTTTCCTTTATGAAAGTACAGAGAAGGAAGAAAAGATTGACCAACCGATGTCTTTCGCTTTTGTCGATCCTGTCTTCTCTCTTTGCCTCTTGTTCCCAGCTCCTTGCTCCTTTTGCCGGCCCAGCTACACAAAGATCCTGCAAAAACAAGAGAGGGAAACTACAAGAAACATGTACTCATAACTGATGCATGGATTAGAATGAATCAAATATACAGATAAAAACAATACATCATTGCAATACAAGTATATAGGAGAACATCAAAGCTTTATTGATAGAAGAAAAAGGTTCTGAGAAGGTTACAACCATAAATGGCTCCAATCCAGCAGCACCTCCCCAGCAGCAAGAAATCTCCTCTTCCCCTCTATAAAAGCAATCACCCAATAGCTCTAACTGTAAACCAACAGCACTTCCTTGCTTTGCGCAAAATTCCAGCCTCCCTAGACCTCATAGAAGAGCTCTATATATAGGGTAGAAGGAGAAAGGATGAGTCAGCTTGAGACTGACATAAAGCTGCCTTGTGTCCTCTCCCTCTTCAGTTAAACTTCAGTTCTTGAGTCCACTTGGAGATCCTTGCTTCCACATGGAGATCAAGTACCTCTTACTCATCACAGGGCGAATTCCTTGAACCAAGTGTCA
Organism: Pinus tabuliformis; assembly: GCA_031772625.1. Lineage (NCBI taxonomy): Eukaryota > Viridiplantae > Streptophyta > Pinopsida > Pinales > Pinaceae > Pinus > Pinus tabuliformis. The sequence goes on along the minus strand of CM062819.1, from coordinate 102,397,512 downwards.
GTTTGGAAGCTTCCTGGGCAATTGACACCTTGCAGAATGACTGTGCCACTTGGCCAATCTCGCCCAGCGCAGGTAGCCTTCATTAGAGTTGACTTTCAGTGCAGGTACAAGGAGGAGCAGTTGACATTCAGCGCAGATGCTCAGTGGAGCAGCTGACATGATCCAAAAATAGCCTGTTTTTGAGTGTTTTCAGGTGGAGAACTGATAGGAAGTGCTGTGGTTTGCTGACCTTGTTCCTCTAGGGGTAAGACAACATGTTTAGGGACTGAGGATCCCTGTAATTATTGACATTTCATGCTCCATGCTGCGAGGCACAAAAATGTCTATAACAGTTGCCCCCTAAAGTATGAGGCCGTTTATCGGGTGAAATTCTTTATCCAGATGGTCCGAAGTTCATTCAAGTGCTGAGAGGTGCCCTGTAATACAATACAATACAATACATCATTTTTCATTCTATTTTCATGATCTAGCTGAGGCGGGCATTCCCATGCTCAGCTTTATAAATACATTTTGGTACATAGAACAGACGATCGTCTGATGGTAGACTGATAATTCTCTGCTGAAATTATCATCCTTTGAGTAGGATGATCATCTGCTGCAATGATGTACATGACAAATGCTTTTATATTTCCTGAATATGTGTCGCAGCCCGGATGGATGAAACTAGATCTGGGGTCTTCAAACTCGTTCGATCTTCACTCTAAGTACAAGTCGATCCATGTGAGAATTTCGTTGAAGTCGAACATGGAAAGACATCGCTTGATTACCAGTCGATGATGAAAACCGTTAACAAGCGCGAGAGGAATCACCGATAATGATAATGACCCTCAAGGTACTGCAGTACAATTCACGTGGCGTGAATAAAGGACTTCGCGTCGAACGCCACGCAAAATCTTCTGGTCGAAGGTCATTGATGTATACCTATCACCGGAAGTGAGAAACTTGCCATTGAGGCATGCAAGCTTCAAAGTACTGATGGGGTTGTTCCTAGATCAACTTCTTGGATAATGAGCTGAAGTCGACAAGAAGCGATCCGTCAAAGGAGGGCCTTAATGAATCCCACATCAATGACACGGAACGGAGCTAATGATTTTAGTGGAGGTGAAAACAAATTGTGACATATGATTCAGGGTGGCGATCATGAATGGATGAAGGATAATGTATGGCAGTGGATGGGACACGATTGACACTTTCAGAATGACCTCTCTTGAACATATAACGACACTGATGCGATGGATCGGTAGCATTACCCCAAAATGCGGATGGTTTGGCGAAGACCATGGTGAAGAGACCGGTGAATGAAACAACCCAACCCGATGTGGTACGGAAGAAAAGTGTCATGTTCAAGAGCGACTTGCTACCATTAAGCTTTGATGTTCTCCCAATTTTTCCCCAGTCATTTCTGACCAGTACCTCTTTATTTGTGTCAAGCTTGAGGAGGATAACATATGCTTGTTCTATAACCTGCCCTTCGGGCAAGCCCATCGCTATGATTTAACGAACTTAGCGATAGGGAAACTCGTTCTCGTCTAAAGACAAGTTTGTCGCTATTTAATCATTTTAACGAGTCTAACGACAAGGAAAACTCGGTCCTTTTCATTTTTAGAGAGTCTAAAAAGGTACAGAAAGTTAACTCCATAATTCCTTTTTCGTCATCTAATCCCTTAAGTCCGAAAAAGTATAAAACAATACAGAAGGGATGAATTTTCGATTGCTTTAACGAGCCGAACAAAACAAGCGCTCGATCTTTTTGTGTAATAATCCCTCAGGTCCAAAAAGATTAAAATCTAGAGGAGGGATAGCTCTTCCGGTCGCTTTAACGAGCTGGAAGGCCAAAACTCGGCAAACTTTTCATATTTTACGAGTCAGTGAAAAGAGCTCAAAGAAGACTCGTCTTTTGAGGAACGAGTGATAAACAGGGATAGCAGCAGATTCCAGGTACAAGTTGGAATATTCCAATCACGGCAGTGTCACAAGGATGGCTAAGTGAAATCACTCTTCGCAGTTGTTCCTCAAAATCGGTAAACAAACATATGGAGATGAACGATTGGCCAAATGAATGGATGGAGGTGAGACTGCAAGAACACGACCAAGGGCTTTAATATGGCTATCAAAGGTTACATTCACCAAGGTTATTTGCCGGTTCATTTTTTCTGGGTGAGCTTGAACTCTAGGGGAAGATTGCTCACAACTTATGTTTATTTTTTAACGAGCATGAACTATGCGCTAAAACTGCTCGGATCTTGCGTTTATTTTTTAACGAGCATGAACTATGTGCTAAAACTGCTCGATATACCAGTCATAGAATAAGAACGCCTCCTGTGAGATAGCTATTTTTTAAGGAGCTTTATCTCACGAAGCTATGCTCCAATTTTGGCAAGTTTTTACTTTTGCCCCACAGACTTTCTTCATGCAAGGTCGGAATCGGCTAATCCTACGAGTTTAAAGGGTTAGACCTACAGGTTTAAAGGGAGGACCTAAAAATTTAAAAATAAATAGTCGTCCCTCGCTCACATTCCAAAAGTTTGCATGCCCCCAGACATAGGATAGAATTTCGAGGCTGCCCCTCCTCTCCCCTACCTCTGCTCTTCTTTGGGTGTTCACAGCTACTTGTCATCTTGCCAATCTAATGTTAACGATACTAGTCTTCTCGTTATTTTAAGGGGTCTTACGCGGTACTCAGTCTTCCCGTCGGCCCAACTTTTAACGAACAGCTATTTGTGACAAGAGAAGAACACTACTCAAAGACAAAACATTGGTATTATTGAGGGAGGCTTGTCTCTTTCTTATTATCCGAAGAGGGTTCTATTTGCTGCCGCAAATCAATCTCTTTCTTCGGCGATGTCTATCATTGGGTTACTCAAAGATGGTTACCCTCTGTCACAACAACAGAGTCTCCTTCTTTGGAGGCTGCCCCTACTTATCCTTCAAAACATTTGTTTTAATGGGTGAGTCTTGCTTTTCCCCAAAGATGGTTACTTCTTGCTGTCAGAAATGGACCCCCTCCTTAGTAGAGCCCACCTCTTTAGACAAATGGAGCGACCGCTTCGCTCACATAACTTTGACAAAAGAATTTTATCCTAGAACAACCCTCCTTTCCACTGCCAGACGGGGTACGGACTAGTCCATTCTTCTGTGGAAATTCTGCCTTATACCCGGGGTTTCTTCTGCCCGAAGCAGACCAGGGTGCATGCCCCCTGGGTTCCAGTCTTTCTTTCCGAATCACTCGCACTCATCGGGAAGTAGGACTGGGGGTGGAGGCGAATCCTGAGTGAACAGACCATTTAGGAATGGTATTTGACTATTTGCGATGCGAGATCCCGGAAACGAAAGTTGGTCTACGAGCTTGACCATCCTTCCTTCGTGTGGAAAACACATTACTCTAAAGAGTGAGGAGACTATCGCTCCCATGCAATAAATATAGTCACGTCCAAGGAGTAGGTTATAATCCAAGGGTCCCTGGACGACCATCACGTTCAAATTGACGGTCTTCCCTTTCAATGTAACAGGCACATTGGGGAGGATTCCTAATGATCGACTGGTTCCTTTATCAAAACCTGAGAGATTTCTTAACTCAGGTAAAAGCGCCGGGGAACCCAGTGCTTTCCAAGCAACAGAGGAAAGGATACTCACAGACGCCCCCTCATCAATGATAGTACCAGCCATAATCATTCTATAGATCTGGACAATGATTCTGAATGGTATACTGGCTGGTAACCGAGGTCTGCCTAGTTGATTCCAATCAAAGGATACAACCAGGTTGCTTGGTGGTGGGACCGAATATACGGCCGGGTATGACCCTGATGATGTTCCTTCCTGCGATAAAGGAATGGGCGCATTGCCCTGACGCTCATCAGAGTCGGTGCTAATGAAAAGAATCTGGATGGTGTCATCCTTATTCTCTTCAGTGAGGGTGTCGCATGAAGATGACTCTTCGGCGACGGTGTCATTTGAAGATGGGTCTTCAATGACAGAGTCATTGGACGATGAAACCTTTGAAGGAAGAACCGGGTCAACTGCCGTTTCGACCTTTATACTTTCGTCTAGTCTGGATTCAGTAGGTTCATTCTCAATGACCGACACTTCAGCTGACCACTTGGGCGGGTCAGCTGGATTTTCAACTATCAAGGGATTAGGCGCGAGTTTTTGGTATCCAGGAGGAAGTCGTAATGGTGAAACCGGATGATCTTCCAAAACTCTCTTTGCCTCATCTAAGAATGGACATTTGTGGATGGCATGCTTGCCTTCACACAATACACAGGGTGATCTTGGTCTCCCTCTTCGTCCTTTACTCTCGCTAGTTGACGGACTGCAATCAACATGACTATCAGAGGTTGATGCTACCGGATTGTACAACCTTGGGGACCAGTCCCTTAGTATCCGGGGAATACAAGGACAATCACGATGGAAGTGGGTCCCTTTGCAAATGACACATGGCGATTTAGGCCTAGTCGGTGCAGTGTGTGGGTTTTTGTCAGCTGTCTCCTGCTTGCCCCCAGTCGCCTTCACCATAGGCTCCTTCTGCTTCTTTTCTTTCTTCTTCTTCTCCTTCTTCTCCTTGGGAGGCTGACTTTTGCCAGCTCTACCTTGCGAAGATGAAGGATCAGAGGAAGTATTGTAAGAAGTGGAAGGCTGGTGGGCAGTTCTAGATTGTTCTGACTGTTGATTCGACCGCTCAGGATTAGTGGCGATCTAGACTACATTAGTTGAAAAAAGCCATACAGGGAGGCCGATTGTCAATCCTGGAAGTGACAATGTTGCCATATGAGGCGCACCAACATCTCCCCAAGAGGAGAAGGGATTTGGACTTCCGCCAAGGTTGCCTCCTTGGTTGGTGGGCTCCATACTTTTCAACTGAAAGATCAACGTGGGAATAACAGGTGATTTTGTTCCGCTTAAAATAAATTTTATTAACGACGCTTTCAGACACAAACTTGCTTTTTCATTTTTTAAGAGTCAAGAAAAAGCTAAAGATGACTCTAGTCGCCTTCGATGTTTTAACGAGCCCGAAGTGACAAATGCTCGGTTGGACCTTTTCAGTTATAGAGTTTGAAAAGGGCCAAAAGAAACTACTATGGAGTTGTAGGCAGAGGGTGTGCCAAACCTTTCGCGAAACCACAGAATACGTTTTACGGTACAGGTGGTCGATCTTCGTGAATGCTGTGTTCACTGCATCACGATCAGTAGGGCGGTCGACACGGCTTCCTATGGATAAAGGATAATTGCCTATAGGGGTCTCCCAATATATACTCAACGGAACGTGGGAGCACAAGTCCGTATTAGTGCCACCGACTCTCAGGAGGAATCACCCACCTTCGTAGAGATCGACAGTCACTATGTTTAACGACGCCGGAACACGTCTCTACCTAGACCTCTAGATGTTTGCGTTATGTTACAAAGCGTTGTTATGTAAATTGGATTTATTTTAATGTTGATCTTGCTTAGCAGTTTGCCTTTAAGGATCACCATGAGATGTATGTATACAACTTCCTAAATGCAATCTAAGATGAGAAGCAAAACTTTTCAATCTTTCAACTTTGAAAACCTTAATCTACTGAGGGAAAAGAAAGACATCAACTTTTCTCACAGATCATAGAACACACACTAAATGCACTTTTTCCTAAATCACATGCAAACTGTCAATAATGCACATGCACAATGCAGATATTTCTTTTCTTTTTCCTTAATGTTGATGTAAGACAAAAAGGAAACTGTTGTATAACTTTGAATCTAATTTCAAGCGAAAGTAAACAAGCTTGTCCAAAATCAAAAGACACCTTAAGATCGACTTGTTTAGACACTGGAAATGTATGAATTCAAACCATAAAATGAAAAACAAACAAACTCAAACAGCCATGAACAGTAATAAAACTAGCTCTTAAGATCACAAAGACACTTTTACAGTTCAGGATCTAAGAGGCCACAGCTATACTGGTTTGCTTTTCACAATGGGAAACTGTAACTGAAGCAAGAAATACTGAAAGAACAATCACAGTTTCATCACACAACTGAGGCGGAATAATGTCAAGGAAAGTTGGTTTACAGCAAGTACAAATGACAAGCAATCAGCAACAAAACAACAGTGAAAACAGGGCCAAGACTCAGTGGGAAACCTCAGGAAGACATAGCCTAACTTGTTCAGCGCAGGCTCTGGTCTGTCAAACTGACTCTCAGCGCAGTTCCCGAAGGGAGTACCTGCGCTGAAATGCAGACTGCCTTTGGACAGCCTGCACTGAGACACGAGAGTTGCGTTTACAAGGATTCCCGGGTCATAAAAAGCTCAAAAATTCACTGTTTTTGCTGAAATAAAAAGCTATAGGTCAAGTACAAGCAAAGGGATGATCAAGAGGATGAAAAGCTATCACAAAGAGCATAAGAGTCTTTGTGGATCAGCTCTTCAAATCATAAACTTGCTCAGAAACTGAGCCAGAGCAGCTGCCCTCTACTTTGCAATTGAAGGACTCAATTGCAGTTCGATTTGGTGCTCTCCTTGTTTATGAGATGAATAGCAAGAAACACAATAAACCAACAAGATACTGGGCTCCCCAATGGAGTCGCCAGTTTTGTTGTGGGGAAAAGTATCCGACTCGGAATGACCCTATCCCTACTCTAAGGGTGATAGTTCCTTAGCAACAACTGAAAGTAAAGCTTTGATATTTTTCCTTTATGAAAGTACAGAGAAGGAAGAAAAGATTGACCAACCGATGTCTTTCGCTTTTGTCGATCCTGTCTTCTCTCTTTGCCTCTTGTTCCCAGCTCTTTGCTCCTTTTGCCGGCCCAGCTACACAAAGATCCTGCAAAAACAAGAGAGGGAAACTACAAGAAACATGTACTCATAACTGATGCATGGATTAGAATGAATCAAATATACAGATAAAAACAATACATCATTGCAATACAAGTATATAGGAGAACATCAAAGCTTTATTGAGAGAAGAAAAAGGTTCTGAGAAGGTTACAACCATAAATGGCTCCAATCCAGCAGCACCTCCCCAGCAGCAAGAAATCTCCTCTTCCCCTCTATAAAAGCAATCACCCAATAGCTCTAACTGTAAACCAACAGCACTTCCTTGCTTTGCACAAAATTCCAGCCTCCCTAGACCTCATAGAAGAGCTCTATATATAGGGTAGAAGGAGAAAGGATGAGTCAGCTTGAGACTGACATAAAGTTGCCTTGTGTCCTCTCCCTCTTCAGTTAAACTTAAGTTCTTGAGTCCACTTGGAGATCCTTGCTTCCACATGGAGATCAAGTACCTCTTACTCATCACAGGGCGAATTCCTTGAACCAAGTGTCAGTTTGGAAGCTTCCTGGGCAATTGACACCTTGCAGAATGACTGTGCCACTTGGCCAATCTCGCCCAGCGCAGGTAGCCTTCATTAGAGTTGACTTTCAGCGCAGGTACAAGGAGGAGCAGTTGACATTCAGCGCAGATGCTCAGTGGAGCAGCTGACATGATCCAAAAATAGCCTGTTTTTGAGTGTTTTCAGGTGGAGAACTGATAGGAAGTGCTGTGGTTTGCTGACCTTGTTCCTCTAGGGGTAAGAACAACATGTTTAGGGACTGAGGATCCCTGTAATTATTGACATTTCATGCTCCATGCTGCGAGGCACAAAAATGTCTATAACACTGAGATTCTACTTTCTTGAAAATTTCGTCTATGAAGGTTGATCGGCCAAGGGTCACCGGCCCCTTATCTTTTTCTGGCTTGGGTAGAGGTTTGGAATTCTTTTCTGGCTTTTTCTACTTAGTCATGCACACAAATCAACTGCTAGATTCTACCCAAACAAAACAACAACAAATTTGTAGGAAAGCGGGCAGGGGAGCAGGGTTGTTACATGCTCTACACCTAGGTTCTTACCTTCCGTTTTTAAAACCCAATTCTTCCCTAGCAAGTTCTTACACTACTCTGAAAAAGAACAAATGGCTACACTCATTCCCCGGCAACGACGCCAAAATGTCGAGCTATAAAAAGGGTCTCTTTCACCTCTAATCACCTCACATTAGTTTGTCAATCCGGGAACGTTTTGTTAATTCAAAGTGTGTCTCAGTCTGAGGCTATCATTTGCCAGAGTAATGCTAGTAGTACAGTGCTCAAAAATACAAGAGTAAACGGATGCTTGTTTACAGCAAACTACTCGGAAAGACTAAACCACACATTCAGAAAACTAAGCAATTTATCAGTCAAGGGTTTAGTAGCAGTAACTCGTCCCTTTGTAAACCGATCGAACTAAATGAAATCAGGGAATAGATCATTGACCTGGGAGCCAGACAGTAAATGTCAATGCTCACTACAGTCTTAGATCGTTCTTCACACCAAAATAACAACAACACAAATGACAGGAAATGGACCGGCAGATATGAAATAGAATAGCAAACCTAAAATGGAACAGAAAACAGGAAACTGTAATAGCAATTAAGTCTAATGAACAGTAACACCTTAGTCTACAAGATCAAATGCAATAATCGTAACCTACAGGAATCAAATGGCAATCCTTCACTTTTAAGGACGAATTGAACAACACACAAGTATGGAACAACACTGATTAATAATGGATTATAGAACAGCGCTTGAAAACCATACATGCACACGGCACACCCTAATAGTAATTTAATCTTGGTAATCCAGTTATCAATCTTAGTTATAAAGAATTACGACTGTATTTCAGAATGGAACAGCAATGTCTATAGATTCAACAATCGCAAAGAACATAATCCCTAAGATGAATTTAGTAATACCAATGAAATAAGTGTACACACAGATACTCTGTAATTGAACAACAATAGTATTCTGTAAGGACTGGCAATATTATAGCAGCACTTAAAGGAACAGTAATACGTTGCAGAGTTAATACAATGGTTCGGTCTTCAGAAACTTCAATAAATCAAACATAACAGAGCGTGTGACATAAACTAATAGAACATATCAGATTACCAAATAACACTAATAAGCAAACCACGCATAAACCAAAATTAATAGTACAGGAGCAAGTGTCCTTTAGGGTCGGGCCCTTAGCCTCCAGGGGTACACCGCTTGAAGTTATTCTAGACTCAGAGATGAAATAACAACCAAGTTTGTATTAATGCATAAGGCAGAATTACAGTAGATCAGTCCTCAACGAGACTCTATGATCAAAGTTTTAATCTCAAGAGAAATTACATAAAGCATAACAGACACCTCGGGCTAACAGTGTTTCCCCTTTTTATAATGGTGAAGGCGGAGATGTCTAGGTGCAAAAAAAGTTAAAGCAGCGATCCCTCAGGATCAAAGGATCCTGAGGGATTCGCCGAACCGTTAGTCCTTAGTTATCTCTTTTCTTTCCTGCGCCGAACCGATCTCTCCATTTCCTTTCAAGGGCTGATACGCTTCGATTTGGTTTGCCTTGTTTGCATACGGTTCCCCGTCAAAGGGACAACGGTTAACCCAGCCTTGTCCTTTCCTTTGGAACGGCAATCTTTCATTTTTCCTTCTTCCTGCATAAGAAAATGACAATTGTCAGTGTTTTCGGTTTGCACATTAATCTCACAGGTTTTATTACAATTCCTTATCATTTTCCTAGTTTATGATGCAAAAGGTTTGTAGGTTCTAATGCAAAGATGCTGAAATAATTACCAAAAACATACCTTCTTTAGAACTCCACAACACCCTCAACTCTTTCCCTATTTCCTCTGTCATTTCTGTTTTCAGTCATTGGTTTAGTAGGAATGGGTTATTCTTCTTCTTCTTCCCCTATAGGTTCTTCAAATATGTCTGGTTTATCACCTAAGGGTTCCTCCAGTTCACAACCACCAAATAAGAGGGAAGGTTGGTTTTTTGAAGCGATGAGGGTATTTGGCAAAAAATTCCCTAAGTTATCCCTATTCCTATGAGGCATGAAAAAAATGTTTTTGTTGTGTTTTGTGTTTTTTTTCAAACTTTTAAAGTAATTGCAGAATTGAAATTGCAGACTAAATGAAAACTACTAACTGAATGAAAAATTAACTGCTTCATTGAAATCTTACTTGTAGAATGGAAAGGAAAGGAAAGAATGCAGAATGGAAAAGGAAGCAAATTAAATTACTTTTGCAGAAATGAAACTACAACTAGAAAAATATTAGAAACAAGAAATGGAAGAAAGAAAGAAGTAACCACATATTACTAACACACCTCCCCAGAAATGGTGCCAAAAAGTGATGAGCACTAGTATTGCATCAAGAATGCTGCAACTCCTGGGGCTATTGGCTTTAATTTATCAACCCGGGGTTTGTACGAACTTGGAGGTGACAGTACTGTATACACAAGTAAAAGTGATGGTTTTGCCTTTTTTCACTGTTCAGTGGGCGAGAGACCACTAGGGTTGTCAATATAGACTTCTATGGATTCAGAAGAAGCTTTATTACTAATGAAAGAAAGAGAAATCGACTCTAGGAGAAAGCTTGTCTACTGCAATAAGGAAAAGGACTAAAATCCAATGCTAAAAACACACAATTTCCTAACTAACTGCTCAGAAACTATGCTTTACACGAATGCCAAGATAACATGTATGAAATGCTACTATCCTAAGCATGAAATTTCAAAACATCAAACATCACTACTGTGCATGTAAAGGATTGAAATAAATCTGTTTTTTCTTTTTATTCTTTTTGTGGAAAAACAAGTGTGAAGCCTAATCTCTTTTTGTTGTGTGACAGGTGGCTTAGGGATGCTGGTGGATGGTTGGAAGGTTTGGGATACCCTTAGAAGAACTTGTGTGGTTTCCTAGAGGTTTTCCCTCAGTTCTGCCTCAAAACAAGCCACTACAGGAAAACCTACAAGATGTCCTAAAAACCTACAAGATTCCCTGTATTTCTACAGGATACAACCGAGAGAAAAACAATGGGTGCTGGAGGTGATGGAAGGTTTAGGGAAGGTGGTTGGTGGATGGAATGGAGTGAGAAAATGCATAGGGTCACTTATAACTCAAAACCAAGTTAGGGAGATCGTTGGATTTTCTCAACATGCTTAGAGAAGTTTCCATGTAAAATGATGAAATTGGTGAAGATATTAGTGAAAGAAAGGAATGGTTATGGATGGATGAAGTTGGAAGGAGGTTGCTTGCTATGAAGTATTTCTCTACTTCTGAAACACATTCACTGCATCAAATTATGATATTTTCCCAAAAATCATGTAAACAAGAAGAATTTCAATGAGCTAGAAAAACATAGTTTAATGAGCTAGTTGTCTACATCATGCATGAGAAAAATTTGTAAAATAAGATGAAGTCATTGATGAGATATACTGTAAGACTGAAAATAGAAGAAATGGTAATTAAATCCTACACTTGCAAACTGACCAAATGCTGGTTCGAGTACAGTAAACTCTAAATTCTATGAGAAAGTAGAAATCTGTCTTTTTGGGGTTGCATAGGGGTCATTTCCTCAAATCATCATCCCTGAAGGAAGAGGTGAGGCCAAGATACCCACTGCAGCTTTGTGATGCTCCTTTTATCCCTTCTAACCTGATGTTGAAGTAAAGCACAAATGGAAGCAAACTATTACACAAACTAATCACATCTACATTACTTGCAATGAAATACTTCTAAGGACAATTTAACCATGAATCTATGAAACTAATCTAAGCATACATATATAAGAAGAGGAGCCTTTGCTACTAGGGTTGGTCCCTAACCCAAGAAATTCATCCCTCTGAGCTAACTCAGTACTGGATCATGAAAAAGCTTATTCTCATTATCAAAACAAAAAATTACATAGCAATGTCTTCCACAAGTCTGGAGCTCCAAAATAACTAGTGTTTTTTTACAGCAAAAAATCAAGTCCTAATGAGGCTCTAGGCCTCTTTATTTATAAAACTGAAGTCTCCAACGAATTCCTTAAATCTAGGGAGGCTTGGATTCCAAACTCGAGATGAACTAACTCTTTGACTATCACTTGCTTGACTCCCTTTTGATCTTCATGACTTGGTTGCTTGTACTCCGAGCTAGTGTGATTGATGGATGAATATTTGAATGATGGAGGAGTAAATGAGGAGGATTTACCTCCTACAATCGCTCTTCCTTTTCCCATTCGAGTTTCAGCCTTTAATCTTGCCAAAATTCCATGATTTTCTCTCACAAACCTGCATTTAATGCACATTAGTCCACTAGGCATAATATCTCACTTTGACTCATCTCATTAGACAAAATATAATAAAAATATGTAATAAATTGTGAGAAGAGTTGATTTGACTAAGCTAGGAGGTGAATTAAGGTCCATATAGTTATCCAATGATGAGGCTCATCAGTTATCATGGATAACAACAACAAAAAAGTAAGCCCTAATAATAACTAGTGTTATCATAATTAGCAATTCAGAAAAACAACATTTCTTAGTTTTTCAGAATTTTGTCGTTTCTTCCCATTCTTTTCCTAACTTATTTTTCAAATCCTTTCTAAGTTATTGTTGTACACTATTTTTTAAACATCACTCAATGTCTTTGTTTACCATAATGGGAAGAAAGGCATAAAGTGTGAACAAAACATATATGTACAAGGTTAACAACTTGCCACAATCTTCACTAATGGTAAAAATGACTCAAAAAAAAATCACTCTTTACATATCCTAAGCTTAAGAGAAGTTAAACTCAATTTTAGCATGACAACAACACTTGGAGTCACATGAGCTATAATCATTAACTTTCTTTGAGAACAACGAAGAAAAGGTATAGCCATACTCCCAGTAGTGCATTTCAAAATGACTTTTTTCATGTCAATAAGATATTGTCCTAAATTAGTGTGAGTTATGTTCAATTTCAATAGTAGAGGGGCTTGTAACAATGAAAAGGCGAAATTTTCAAAATGTCATGACAAATATACTATCATTTGGGTTTATGAAGCAGGGTGGAGTATCCAATATTATCCACTTATTAGTCCATTGACCAAAAATATTTCCCAAGGGCCACTAATCTCCAATAGAAAGGGCATAAGTCATTTCATATAAAAACTTATTTTAAGTTTGTAGGTGAACTTATGATAACCACAACACTAAATCAAGTTAGAATGTTTCTCAAATAAATTATTTTTGCAAGATACTTCCCATTATCACTATGCAAAAAGCATTCCCTTTCCCAATATGAGAATATCACAATGAAATGTAATCAGATTAGAACACTCTAGAAATATTCCTTCAGCTAAGAATTCATGGTTGAGGATTATTTGTTGTGCCAAAGTCAACTAAGACTTGAACTGAGCACCAACCACTTAATAAAACTCACTTGCACAGGAAAGATGGCCCTGAAGAGGAAAAATGTGTCCCTAGGGGATTTGAACCATATTGATGACTATGACACACCCCTTATATACCATCTAACCGAGACCCCATAGTGACACAGTCCAAAATGTTTACCATGATGTTAAAAATAAATCTGATCTTGTTATTGGTCCCACAATTTATCATTACATTTGTAATAAGTTAGCCTCATTTCAGTAAATGGCAAATGGATACAGTTGAGAAAAAACTTGATTATCCCAAGAAGTGGCCACCAAATAGCTATATTTTTTATTGAAAGAGAGGCTTGAGATACTATAATTTGGGGTCTTCACAATCTGAAAAATAAATAATTCATGAAGATAATCAACTTATTGTGTTGCCTGGTTTATGAAGATGTTGTATCGCTATTCTACAATAGATTACCAATAAAATGGTATAGCATGACCCATGCATACAATACCCACATATAATAACAAAAATAAATACAGTGTATAGACCTTAGGAGGTCAAATACATTTACTCATGCTTACCTATAATAAATCTACATGGATATAATGAAATTGGGTGCTATATAAAATATGATTATGAAGAAGCCTAGTGGGTTTGGGGTTGATGGCCCTTACTTGCTATCCAAAAATATCCACGGGGCACATGGAGGTAGGGATTGGACTTGTGTGTCCCATAGATAAATATTTAGTGCTCATCTTTCAAACCAAACCCAACTCATGTTCTCCTTAAGGCCTAGGAAGCAATGATTTTAAATCATTGACCAAGGTTCCATTCCCAAGGGCTTTACCAGGAATATGTGGGGTCACCTGGAGGTAGATGTTGATCTTATGACACATCGAGATGAATACCAAGTGCATATATTACAAGCCCAATCCCCCTCCTTAATTTGAACTTATCCTTTAAGCTTGTGAAACAAAGAGATCAACACCATTGACCAAATTTCCAGTCGTGAATGATTTACCAGAAAATCATGAGGTACATGGAGGTAGGAGTTAAACTTATGGTACATATTTCATATTACATACCCAAGCCCACCTAAATGTTCCCCTTAAGGCCTATGGAGTGGGAGGTTGAAACCATTGACCTAGGTTCCATTCCCAAAGGCTTTACCTAGCACCTTAGAGTGGCCTTAGGGCACCTTGAGGTAGAGACCAATTGACCTTGAGAAAGCAAAGTCAACCTAAGTCAACTACACTAAAACATGGTGCAGACTTTAAATTTAATAGGGACATTTTATAATAGGCTCAAAACCAAGGAATTTTACATTAGGCATATTTCTGGAGGTTGTGAGATACTTCATATTTACAGGAGGAAATAATGGGGAAAAGAAATGCATACCTCGAAGGATTTGTTGGGATTGTGAGGACTTGTGGCAGTGTTAATGGTGGCGAAGGTAGCATCTATGAAAGAAAATATTTAATAATTAACTTCTTGAATATGAGGAAGCGTGATAGAACACCTAAAGTTGCACGTTTGATGACCTATAATCCCTCAATTTTGCCTCATTTAAAAGGGTGCCGAAACTATCACTGTACAGAATCTGTCAGAGCATGTTTTAGCAAAAATGTGTAATAGCCAAAACCCCCAAATATCCAAGAACTGTAGGCTCTGTAATTTTTCATGTGTAAGTTTCATTAGGCTTGTGCCTTAGATTTTCATCCAATTGATAACCTCCAAAGTTCAAATGTTTAACATATATCCATCTCGCCTCTCGATTTTTTTACATTTTTTTTCTATGGTATAGGCTTTAGAGCATCTATTCCATTCCCTTGGAGCCGAGTGAGGTGTGGACATAATTTCCCTGAAAACTGCAATGTTCGCCTTCTAATTATATAAGCTTCTTATTTGGGTCTTCTGCCCCTACTCCTTTATTATGATAAATGGCCTCCCGAGCTCATCAAATGCCAACGCCATCCCTACAAATAGTAATGGAATGTAGCACAAAGATTAAAGCCTAAACATAAAAGGGTGGCTATAAAAAAAAGGATTTTGAACCAGAGACCTAAGGTGCGTGTACTCCTCTCTTTGTGGAAGAAGACTGAATGTGGGGTGGAATGCATTAAGCCAAAAATCAAACATACCTTGGCACTATCAATCGACAGAAGATCTGATGGTGGCATTCCATATCGGTTGTGCTACAGATAAAAATATAATTCACAAGTTTATGATATCTCTGGTTGGGAGGGGTTTGTAAAGCAAAATTAAAGCTTAAATTTTTCAAAAATTCTTAAATTTTCCTTTGTAAAAAATAATGGATACAAATATTTTATTTTCACTTATATAATATTTTAGTTGTATTTGAGAAACCAACTAGCTCTTACATGTTTTTGGTGGTGTATGGAGGATGGTATTTTAAGACATTTATCTCTACCATGTAGAATGAAATTCAAAGGTTTGAAGAATTGTGGGCCTATAACAATTACAAATCCAAGGTTTAGTTGCTTTTCTGAGCAGAGATCATGCCCCATCAGAGGCTATCTATGAGCATTACTGAAATACTTCACATTCTCAGATCCAATGGGTAATGGAATAGCAACAATTATTAGATCATTTCAAAGCCTTTGTTGATACTTGAAGTGACCATGCTATGAATTCCCAAATGAGAAGCATTGAAATTACATAATAATTGAAGAGAAGGGAACCCAACATAATTTCAAATCTCAAACCAGCTATATTTAGGGCTCACCTTTACACAATATTTGTAATGCATTTGGAAATACATTGGATAGGACTTGGATTCAAATTTTCCTTGCTATGATATCCAATTTTGAACTGGAAGAGAACTGGTGCAATAAATGTAGAAAGTGAACGTGAAAAATTGGAGTAAATAAAATCAATCATGGGATATCATAAAAAAAACTGCACAAGCCCATTTGAAATTTATGATTTCAGGGAAATTAGATCAGAATGACATGGATGACTTTATTGCACAAGGTTGCACAATTCCTTCAGTTTGGGGGTGATGCTAAACCTCATAAATGTCTTGGTTCTCTCATCTTCCATTGACATCTTCATGAGTATAAAAAACATAACACATCCAATTTTCTAGATTTATTTTATATAAATTTGACTTTAAAGAAGCAATCCATTTCAAATTGATGTGTTTGACAGTCTCTATGAAGATTTTGAATGAAATGTCTTAGTTCTCTCCAATTATGATATGTTGAAGGTTACCTGTGTTTATCAAGATTTTGTGTAGAATTAACACCTATCATAGAATTACTTATAGAGAATGATTAGAGATGGTTGCAGAATCTCCAGAATAACTTCCTTAGGGTAGTTGTAGAATTCTTCTTAATTCTACAACACACCAATTCTAGGTTGGAATTCCCAAACAACAATCAGGTTGACACATGGCACCCGGATTATAGGGAAACATAGTCCCCACAATATCAACTCATCAGCTAAAAGTATAATTTGTTAACTCTAGCAGTTGTTAGTTTTCATTTCCAAGAATTTCTTAGGTTATTCTTTAGAATTTCATTTTAGGAAGTTCCTATGTTATACCTAGGAATTCCATTCATGAATTTATTAGGTTATATCGAGGAATTCAGCTTATGAAGTTGTCAAGGTATTTTGGGATTCTGTTAGAATACAGAAACAAAAAATCATTTGTTGGAATTAAATATGTTATAACATAATTTTATTAATGTCCATGAATGACCAAAAGGGTAGGTCAATGGGATGAAAAGGTACAATCAGTGGTGATAGATTGTAGGAGTTCCAGAGAAACTCTTATAAGCTAATCTCTAAGAGGTCAAACATAAAATAACATAAACTAAACTACTAAACATGGCCCTAAAAATAACAAGATAAAATTTTATGCATCACCAAAAGTAGGAGAGGAATGAGAGGGGGAAGGGGGAAGCCCTCCACCCATAATAGAGATAGAGGCAAACATCAAGGAGGAAGAGAATGGAAATGTCCCTGTAGGATCATTGATAGTGGAAAATGAGCCAATACACTATCTGAGAATGTCCTCAAGAGGGAGTCCAGGTCTGAGAGGTTCAAACAATAAAACCCTACAAGGAAATATAAAATGATCTATTGATAATCTCCTAACAATCTAGGCCACCAGAAAGAACCTGATGATGACAAACCCTAGGGGGTGGGGGGCAGGAGAAACTATCCTGTACTCACTACTGAGATCAGGAACTCAAATTCCTCAAGAGTCATGGGGGTCGGTCTGCTAGCTGAAGAGGGAGAGGAGGTCCATGGTTTCACAGATCTAATGCCATAAGTATACCAGGTCTCTGCCTATCACCTGCCGCCACCAGCAGAACTACAGAAGGGACAAAGGAAAGAAGGAAGTGATATACCTGATGGAATTTTTTAGAGGAAGTCCTCATAAGATCTTAAGTCCATGCCCTAACACCTCCAAGAGCTATGCATATTTAGTCTAGATGGAGGAATTAAGAGGTTAGGGAACCCCTCAATTCCCAGTAAATGCAGAAAAACCTACCTCTAACATCATAATAAAAGGGACATCATAAATCTTGCTGTCTCTACCAAATACCAAGAATAAATATATAGGATTAACGTAAAAATAGTCCTTCAAGCCAAAATCATAGAACCACTTGCTCAGTATTGAATTAACAATATCTATAAAGCCTGGAAAACATATGTTCTATATTTGAAATGACCACTCGGTACTCGCTTCCAGTTCATTCACAGTTTTAGGATGAATCAAAACAAAAAATTGAAAATTCTTGTGCCAAATGCTGCATAGAACCAAATTCCATTTCCTAAGAAATAGAAATGGAGTACAATGTGTTTTTGTGTTTCTTTTTTGTGACAGTACTTTCCAAGAAAGAATTGTCTATAATGTTGAGCCATGTTGTTTACGAGATAGTCTCCTTCCACCCTTTGGTCATAACAACAACATATTAACATTGAATGAATATAACTGGTCAATGATTATTGAAACACCATCTTAGGAACATAGTGTGAATAAAAAGGATCTTTTGGAAAATGTAAAATATAAGATGGCTTTATTTTCTACAGTGTACATGCCAGGGCACCTTATATGTTCTCCCATTCTATATTCAACTAAATACAAGCACTAGTATACAATGGTATTCAAAGGCTCAAAACTTAAAAGTCATAACTGGTATTAGGTCAGTAGATAGAGTCGTTAACCCTGATTATGGAAGGCAATCATTATGTACAAATTTTCAAATTTATTGTCTAAATCCATTGTTCTCCTCTATCGAAGAAGCTACAGTAGTAAAAGTCCTAGTGTGTAAGGTAGTGGTGGGAGCTCTAGACATGAGTAGAGAAGTTCCTTTTCATACTAAATGCCTACATGCATGAGGCAATGAATTTGCGGTGTGGGTATAGGGCCATGGCAGTGGCTATGGAATTTGCAGTTATGATGAATGTGTACGCCTCATTTATTAGGTAATAATGTTCATCCAATCACGTTGAGAAACCATGTTGATATTATAAAATGGAAAAAAAATTAGAGAGCAGAATAAAAGTGAATTTGAAAGGGGAGTACCTTGCTAAGGAGAAGCTCTTTGGAGGGAAGAGACACAACAAGATGAGGGTGTTGGATTGTGTTATGTTCTTTCCATGACTAGCCCACGCAAGGGGGTGGTAGCCCCCTCTGTACGTTGTACTAAGTGTTGCTGGGGGGTATGCAAGGGGGCAGCAACCCCCCTGCACGGGGTCCGAGGAGGCACCCTGGGAATTTTGATTTGATCCTATATTAGGAGGGAGGTCCTACCTATGGTTTTTTGCATGGATTTCGCACATGTTTTTGGACGCAATGGTTTTTCGGTCCATGGTATTTTGTAGATCTGGTCAAGGGAACTATGGTTATGTTCTAATCCAGGGTTAATGTATTGGGGTTTAGGGATGCTTCGGCATGTATATATATGTATTGTAACATTGAAAGGAACATAATGAAAAGTCAATCTAGTAGTCCCGGTTTTGGGATCCAAGGGAAAATATCTATGAATTTTGTTTTTTATGTGTTATGCTCTCACCATTTTTTATTTTCTATTTTTAGAATTCGTATGCAGGTAATTTTTGTATGGGGTTAAAACATATAGAGGGGAACTTCTACCGCAAGGGAAGAGCTCGAAGAAGGCTCAAGTTAAAGTTTTCATAATAACGTATTCAATCCTAATTCCCAGGAAATGGTTGTCCCCGTGTCATGCCATCAGGTATAGAGAATTCATTCACTTCCACAAACTCTCGGCTTCCATCATATTGATAGAACCCCAGCCCCTCAGCTTGCTCTAGGAGGAGCCTTCCATAACTCAGAGTCCATGGATGAATATCCAGAATCAATGTAAGGTCCATAAGTCCATGGCCTGGGAAGGACCACCTCTCTGGGATGTGTAGTTTATTCATTTGATCTTGTAGTAGTTTGTTGCTAGATAGAGACTATTATAGTGTTATTTTGATTCTTTTTTTGGTGCATGACCTGTATGTTAGTTTCGTTATGGTTTTCCTCTCTAATTGGTTCCCTATGTAATTGGTTATGCTTATAATTATGCTCTTACCCTAAATTTCTGGGCTGGGGATTGCATATTTCCTTATCTTATTGTTTGTTTTTATCTATGTCCTTCTCTAGTTCTTATGCTTACCTTCTTTCCCTATCTGGCTCGACTGGTCTTTGTGCCCCATCTCAATGCCACATTACTGAAGCACGACAGAGCGTATGTATAGATATTTTTCTATCCCTTATTATCCGAACAACCCACCAAACACTTGATGGTAGTGACTAGCCTAGACCTCTCTAGATATGTAGAGGGAAATTTAAAATGAAAAATAAATGTAAACGTGCAAAGGAGAATTTAAAATGAAAAATAAATGTAAATATGTAGAGGGAAATTTAAAATGAAAAAAAAAAATAAACTTGTGATCACTAAAATAATATTGAGGGAATGAAACAAAGAGGGTTTTGTTATAGTTTCACTAACACCACATGTTAATATTAAAAATGGCCAATTTCATAGGTTCAAGTGTTTATTCCACATTGATACACACATTTTATCATTCTATGTATATTTATATATTGAATTGTTAAAAACTAAATTAGAGTGAAAATATGGTGGTCATGATAGTCATTGAGAAGAACCCT
Source organism: Pinus tabuliformis (assembly GCA_031772625.1). Taxonomy (NCBI): domain Eukaryota; kingdom Viridiplantae; phylum Streptophyta; class Pinopsida; order Pinales; family Pinaceae; genus Pinus; species Pinus tabuliformis. The sequence continues at coordinate 102,377,188 of CM062819.1, read as the reverse complement.
ATATATATATATATATATATATATATATATATTATTTTTTCTATTTATGACAAGGATATTGAGTATGTTAATATGTGTTGTGCTTAATCATTTTAATAACAACTTCTATGTTCATTTTGTAGTGATTATATAAAAGTGTTATAATTTTATCATTATAGATGGATTCATGGACCCCTTTAAGGTGTTCGTTGAATCCATCTACCTAAATTTTAGCATTGCAAATCAGGGTCTCTAAATTTTAACACTACAGATGGACTCAGAGACCACTTTGTCTCTAAATTTAACACTGCAGATGGATTCAAAGTAGGGTGTCTCTGAATCCATATGCAGTGTTAAAATTTATAGATAAAAGGGTATTCATAATTTTAACACTGTATATGGATTCAAAGAACCCTTTGTCTCTAAATTTTAACACTGCAGATGGATTCAAAGACCCCTATAGTGAGATGTAACACTTCGGTATAAAAATTGAAATTTTCCATTTCTAGAGTGATACAATTAAAAATTACTAACATAAATGACTAATCCATGATGAGCCCCATAAATGGGTAATTATATGGGCTCATTTTGCCTCCTAACTTAGCTTAATCCACCATTCTCATTAGTTTATTGCATGTTTTTTATTATATTTATGCTAATAGAATGAGATGGGTTGGTCATTATGCCATGAAGTCTAATGTGTGCTTAATGCAGATTTTTGGTCAATTTTGGGAGACAAAATCAAAGATTTAATGCACATTTGGCAACAAATATTCGAAGAAGACAAGGGAGAGGATTTATAGGAGGATGGCCCCCTCATTTATGACTCCCTACTTTGAATTCTCCTTCAGATAGCTCGGAGCACAAGCAGCCACATCAATGCACCAAAAAGGCAGCTGAGCAAATGGAAGATAACTGCTGTCTATCTCAAGTGTTGGGAGCCAAGCCTCCCTGACTTTAAGGGAGCTGTTGGGAGCCCCAGTGGTATAAATAGTTAGGCCTAGGGCCTCATTATGTTGTTGGATGTTAGTCAAATTTTCGCACTTTTGTTGCAGCTTTGCTCTGCTCATTTCGTGCTTACTTTTGTGGACAGTTTCAGTAATGTTATTATTATTTTGATAATGAAGATGAGATATTTTCTGAGCCAGCACTAAGTTACCTCAGAGGGCTGAAGATCTTAGGTTAGGGCCCGATCCAAGTAGCTCATGACCTCTTGTTTCGAATTCTCCTCCAGATAGCTCAGAGCACATGCAGCCACATCAATGCACCAAAAAGGCAACTGAGCAAGTGGAAGATAACTGCTGTCTATCTCAAGTGTTGGGAGCCAAGCCTCCCTGATTTTAAGGGAGCTGTTGGGAGCCGCAGTGGTATAAATAGATAGGCCTAGGGCCTCATTACGTTGTTGGATGTTAGTCAACTTTTCGCACTTTTGTTGCAGCTTTGCTCTGCTCATTTCGTGCTTACGTTTGTGGACAGTTTCATGTAATGTTATTATTATTTTGATGATGAAGATGAGATCTTTTTTGAGCCAGCACTAAGTTACCTCAAAGGGCTGAAGATCTTGGGTTAGGGCCCGATCCAAGTAGCCCAGCACCTCTTGTTTTTTATTTATATGTTTTGTTTCAGTTTATGAATTAGTTGTTGTTAGATAGATTTCCTTCTTGATTAAGAATAGGTTGCTTTCAGGAATTTAGAAGGTTGTTTCCATTTCAGTTTGTTGTAGCAGGTTGAAAAGTGATAGGAAAAATATACAAAAATGCCATCAATAGAGCCTTGGCCTCCTTTCCTCCCTATGGGACCATGAACTGAGGCCAAGACCCTCTTGCTACCACAAAAAAACACAGATTTGTCTTTTCCATAGAATTTCTAGTGTTGCAGTTGGTTAGAAGGTTAATGATTTGTTGTAGATCCATTTCGCCATGCTCATTTTTGTCCTTGCAATAAATGTCCTTCCATGCTTTCTTTCCATATAACCTTGTTCAACATTTATTTTCCTAGGTCATATTTTAGATTAGCTTGATGCATAGTCCTATTTTTGTGTAGCTAGTTTCTTTGCTTGCTAAATCTCATGGTGAGTTACAGTTCTCTTCCAGCAATTTCATCCTCACAATAAATCAGCCATCACCATCTCTCTTTGCTCCATGCTCCACAGTTCATCCAAAGTCCCTCATAAATCTGCCCTAATTTTTTGTACTTTTCTCATGAACTTTCCTCTCTTCCCTTGAACAATCTAACCATCTTTCTCTCTCCTAATCATCCTTGATGAGCCCTAGACACCTTAACACATCCTTCTAGACTTTAGTTACCCTTTCCACCCACTTTCCCACCTTCAAAACCTCCAAAAATGCTCTCGGCATCCTCTTGTAGATCCTCCTCTAGACCTCCTATAGATCCCCTGCAGCCTCCTGTAGATTTTCCTGTAGGTGACTTTTGGAAGTTTGATTGCAGGGAAAGCCTCCAGAAGGCCACCAGAAGCCTCCTAGCACCCATCCACACCTTCCCACACCTATGCAAATCCTAAAATCGCTCTCCATTGCCACCTAATCGATGCCACATTCACAAACAAATAAATCGCATGCATGACAATTTCACCTAAAAATATATAAAAATCCAATAAGATGTTCTTTTCTCATTTCCTTCTAGAAGTAGCTTGAATAGATGTTGTTTACTTCTTAAGTAGGTAATGGCATTCATTTTATGGGTTTTCATATCTCTTTCTGCAAAAGTAGGGTTAGTTGCTTAATTAGGGTTTGCTAAGTTTACTTTACATTTCAGTCTTCTTTCTCTTTCTGCAAGTAGAATAGCCTCTGTAGAGTAAGTTTCCTTTCTTTCATCGCATATAAAGCTTCTTCTAGAATTCATAGAAGTTGGCTTGAGCTCCCAGTGATCTTGTGCCAGCTGACCAAGTGACAGCCTACAGTCAGAACTAGTACTTGTTCATACAGCACCGTCGCTTCCAAGTTTGTTACGAACTACCGGGTTGATAAAAGTAAAGTAGGAAGCCCAGGAGTTGCAACATTATTGCTACAATACTGGTGCTCACCACTTTTTGGTGCCGTTGACGGGGAAGCATCAGAGTATTTTGTGATTACTGCTTTCTTCTATTTTCTACTGCAACATTTTGCTAAGTAGTTTATTCCAACAAAAGTAGAGTAGTTGTTTCTTTCAGTTTCTGCATTTCCTTTTCAATTCTGAAATTTCCATTTCAACAAAAGTAGATTAGTCATTTCCTTGCTTTCATTTCAATTCTTCAATTTCCATTTTATCAAGTTCATTTCAGTTAGTTGCAATTTTTTTGTTCAATCAAATTCAGTTTTGTAGGTACAAGCAGAAAAAAACCAAAACCACCCAAAAAGATTTCCTTTCATGCCTCGTAGGAACAGAGATAATTCAGGAAAATTCTTGCCCAACACCCCCACCACATCACATAGCCACCCTTCTCTCTTCTTCGGTGGCAGTGATCAAGAAGAACCTTTAGGTGAAAAACCAGAGATATTTGAAGAACCTATAGGGGAAGAAGAAGAAGAAAACATCCCTCCTGAGACAATGGCTGAAAATAGAAATGCTAGGGGGAATGGAGAAAGAGTAGAGGGTACCTTTCCCATCTGAGAGACCAATGGGGACACTAAAATGAAGAACATAAGCCCTTCAGCCCTGCCTCACTTTCATGGATTGACTACAGAGGATCCTGACACCATTTTGTTTGAGTTTGATGTTATTTGTCGAACCTATGACTATGCAGAAGATGAGCAAAAGCTGAAACTATTTCCTTCTACCCTCAAGGATGCAACATTGCGTTGGTTCATGGGGTTACCTGGCAATAACATCACAACTTGGGCTCAGATGCAGCAAGCCTTTAATAAAAAATATCGAGACTACTGTAGGTCAAAAGACACCAAGGAAGAAATCTTCCGAATGACCATGGGAAGTGATGAATCATTGGAAAATTATGAAGAGAGGTTCCAGCTCAGTTATAAAAGGGCCAGGTGTACACTTGACCCCGAATCGCTGAATTTGGTCCTGCTTAGGGGAATTCCGGAAGACCTTCTAGACACTCTCCATCTACTGGCTTGGAGAGACATCTACCAACTACTTTATGAAGAAATAAAGACTATTTTTAGAAACCATTCTAGGGCATCCAGAAAGAGAGGTAGGGGGAGTCAACCCATAGCCAGTCCCTCCTCATCCAGTTCATCCCTCAAAGGTGAACTTGGAAACATGTTGGAAGACTTCAAGAGTGAGATGCTACATACTCTTTCCATGCAAATGGATACCTTGCATATCAAAAGGAAACAAGAGGAAGTAGAGAGGGATTTGGCCATTTTTTGTCCTAGGTGCACCAGAAGGCATCCTAGGAACGAATGTCCATTGAACTCTATAGAGGTTTGTTTAGTTTGTGAAGAAGATCATTCTACAGATTAGTGCCCTTCCTTGCCCGGACTTAAAGCTATATACCAAGGGGCCGAAGGAGCCACTAAACCACTCTATTTCATGAAGCAAAGGAGACTACATGGACCTAGACCATACCAGCAGGGGATGCAAGGGACATCTCAGGCATGCTACAACCCCAATCAAGCCACTTCCACACCTTCTTGGGACCCTGATCCAGGTGGATATTGGTGGTCACCTGCCAAGTCCACCTGGACCCCCACCATTGTCTTTCTCAGCATTTTCAATTTCCTTAATTGTAGCACAACTTACTATTTTTAGCAGTTTTTCGGGTCCTGAACTTTGGAGCCGTTTTGAGGCCCTAAACAACATTTTTTGGGGAATCCGAGGGCAACATGGGTCCATGGAATGGACTGATGTTGCCCATTCCAACAATGATAGTGCTCGGATAGATCTTTCTAATGAGCTATTGTACGCGTCAAACGGAGATCCTATGCCAAAGTTACGACCCCGGGAAGTTGATGTACCAACTTACCCCCAAACGGGGCCCACAGTTTGGCGTTTCATCTCCTAGGGTTAGGTTTTGGAATGTTAAGGGTTTTCCATTGTTTCTCAACAATAAATAGGCCTTCAAGCCTCATTGTAACATAGTTCAGAGGCATGTAGCCATCACATCTCTTCTCAGAGATAAGCTACCATCGCCCTAGCTAGTTTATTTCCATTTCTGGTTGTAAGCATATTTTAGTATTTTCCATTAATGAAATGAAGTATTATTTCTGCTGCATCTTTGTGTATATGGTTATCTCTGTAATTTGTTGCGTTCCTGTTTAAATCCGGATCAGTGGTATCAGAGCGGTCTGCTTTTTCTCTATTTTTCTTTGCATGTCCCCAACAAGGTCGGGATATAAGGAGTTAGGGCTTGAACTGGTTGAACCTTTGCAAGACCAGCCTCACAAATCCCGACGGCCTCCCATGGCGGACGAGAAGAAAGATGAGGGGGCAGGAGATGCCATCAAAATCTTGCTCGAAGAAGCCCTCGAGTGACAACGGAACGCGATGATGGACAGCTTTGCCCAGATCCTTCAGCGACTACCCAGAAGCAACGCATCGGCTTCCAGCAGGTACTCTGGAAATGCCACACCCTTTAAGGTACAAGTTAATTTTGAAATCCCCATATTCAAGGGTCAGATAGACGCAGATGTCGTAGATAAATGGTTAAATCTGCTAGAGGGTTATTTTTCTGTTCATGAATTTTCGAGTCGGGAAAAGATTGTTTTTGCTCTCCTCAAAGCAGCCCCCCACGTCAAGGACTGGTGGGAAACCCTTAACATTCCAAAACCTAACCCTAGGAGATGAAACGCCAAACTGTGGGCCCTGTTTGGGGGTAAGTTGGTACATCAACTTCCCGGGGTCGTAACTTTGGCATAGGATCTCCGTTTGACGCGTACAATAGCTCCGGAAGTTCAGGACCCGAAAAACTGCTAAAAATAGTAAGTTGTGCTACAATTAAGGAAACTGAAAATGCTGAGAAAGACAATGGTGGGGGTCCAGGTGGACTTGGCAGGTCGCCACCAATATGGACAAAACCAAGGCGGGACAGCCCAAGACAACCAGCCGAAGCTGCAAGCAAAGAACAGCGCCGCGAAGTCGAGAAAGGACACTGGAAAATGGTGCGAGTTCCATAAGAGCTCCACTCACAACACAAGTGAGTGTCGGGCCAAGCAGTCACTGGTGGCTGAGCTAAAGGTTTCAGAATCAGATGCATGTTCCGACTCTGAGTCAGAACCCGATAAGGGGTATGAAAAAGGGAAGTAGATCATTGATGCGGACCCCAGCGCCACTGTTGCTACAGCAAAGATCCAGAAAAATGAACCCGAAGATCCAGAGGAGGAGGAGCGTCTCTTCCACTCCCAGATGTGGGTAAAGGGCTCCCCGATATAGTTCATTGTTGATAGCAGGAGTCAAAAGAACCTCATTTCGGCAGAAGTCATGAAGCGATTGGGCTTACCGACCACAGCACATCCACAACCATACACCATTGGGTGGCTTCACCAAGGACGAGATCTTCGCGTGAGCCAGCAGTGTCGCCTTCCATACAACATCAAGCCCTTCACGGATGAGGTATTGTGTGACATTGCTCCCCTTGAAGTTTTTGATGTATTACTAGGACAACCATACTTGTGGAAGCGACATGCTGTGTATGAATCAAGGCCCCGTGCTGTTATTATTACATTGGGAAATAAGTTGTTCAGGATACCAGAGGTAGCACCACCTGCCGCCCTCTCTTTGATTACTGCAAAACAATGCAGTAAGATCATTTCCAAAACCAGGAAATTTGTTTTCCTGATGATATGCCCTCAAGGAAAGAAGAAGACAGTGGCCGCGGCCTCCAAATGGGGCCCCTCTGCACAACAACTACAGATGGACAAGATTGTGGAGGAGTACAAGGACATCTTCACCTCCCCGGCAGGGGTTCCTCTGCACTGTCAAGTCAAGCACTCCATCGATCTGACCCCAGGTGCACCGCTACCCAATGGACCAATTTATCGGCGCTCCGTTCTGGAGAACGATGAAATCAAGAGGCAGATTCAGGAGCTCTTGCAGAAAGGTCACATCTGTCCGAGTTCATCGCCCTGTGGGAGCCCGATCGTGTTGGTACAGAAGAAGGATGGGACGTGGAGACTCTGTATTGACTATCGGGTGCTGAACAAGATCACTGTCCGTAATAGGTACCCGATCCCGCGAATTGATGACCTCCTAGACCAACTAAAGGGGGCGAAATATTTCAGCAAGATCGACCTGAAGTCGGGATATCACCAGGTACCAATCGAACCCTCCGATGTGTGGAAGACTGCCTTCAAATCCAAGGAGGGCCTCTTCGAATGGTTGGTCATGCCTTTCGGATTGACGAATGCTCCTGCAACCTTTATGAGGCTAATGGATGACATCTTGCGGCCATTCACCAACTCCTTTGTAGTAGTATACTTGGATGACATTCTGATCTTCAGCCAAAGTTGGGAAGAGCATCTCCACCACATCCGACAGGTTCTCCAAACACTGCGGCAACACAAGCTATGTGCCAATTTGGAGAAATGCACTTTTGGCATGACCCAGGTTCAATATCTGGGATACATCATTGATGAATAGGGGGTGCATGTCGATCCAGCCAAGATCCAAGTCATTCGGGATTGGCCCTCTCCAACCACTCTAACAGAGCTCCGCAGCTTTCTAGGTCTTGCCAACTTCTACCGCAGGATTGTGTTGGGGTTTTCTCATATTTCTTGGCCCTTGAGTCAAGTCACCAAGGGCGGGGCGAAAGCAAAATTCTTTTGGTCTGAATCTCAACAGAAGGCATTCAGGGAGTTGAAAGATCGCCTCTGCACGGCACCAGTGCTCGCGTTACCAGATTTACAACAACCATTTGAGGTTGAGACAGATGCCTCTGACTATGCTATTGGGGCAGTCCTTACTCAACATGGACATCCAGTGGCATATCACAGTGAAACACTTTCAGACACAGTCCGGAAGTACCCCACTTATGATAAAGAGATGTATTCCATTGTACAGGCCTGCCAACATTGGAAGCATTACATTTTGGGGAAGGAAACGGTCATCCACACAGACCACTGACCTCTGCAGTTCATACAGACCCAAGGGAAATTGCAGAATGATCGCCATCAGAAGTGGTCTACATACCTGCAACAGTTTCACTTGAATATCAAGTATAAAAAGGGCAGCACCAATAATGTTGCAGATTGCCTTAGTCGACCACCGATCATGGCGCTAACCACCGTGCTCAACTCTTGCGGGCACGAGACTTCTGATTGGCCACTTCTCTACAAAAGCGACCCAGAATTCGGCCACACATACCAAACACTCTTGGAGGGTTGGCAGGTTGCAGATTTTCACCTCCAGGATGCCCTATTATGCCACCTCGGTCACCTTTGTGTTCCTTCAAGTGAGCGTGCCAAGATGATTTGGGAAGCACACTACAGTCGGGCTGCTGGGCATTTCGGGGTCGAGAAAACAGTGGCAGTACTGCAAAATTATTTCTATTGGCCGAATCTTCGATAGGATGTTGGGAAGTACATCCGATCATGTACTGCCTGTGCCATTGCCAAACCGACCATTAAGAAGCACGGCCTCTATACCCCGTTGCCTACCCCTAGTCGACCTTGGGAATCCATCTCCATGGATTACATGTCAGGCCTTCCTTCCACTAAGCATGGAAATGACTGTGTTTTTGTGGTCGTCGACAGGTTCTCGAAGATGGCCATTATGGTGGCCTGCAAGAAGAATATCACAGCAGAAGCCACTGCTAAACTCTTCTTTGAACGAGTGTGGGTGCACTTTGGGATCCCACAGTCTATCATCTCAGATCGGGACAGTCGGTTTCTCAGCACATTTTGGTCCAGTCTCTGGTCAATGCTGGACACCAAACTCACGAAGTCCACAGCCTTCCATCCTCAAACTGATGGCCAGACAGAGGTTGTCAATAGGATGATTGTGCACATTCTGCGCATGTATAACTCAAAGCATCCATGCACATGGGACGAGAGCCTCCCCTATGTTCAGCACAGCTACAACCGAGCTCTTCACAGCTCCACTGGCCATAGCCCTTTTCAGGTGGGTTTGGGATTCCAGCCACTATGCCCCATTGATGTGGCCATGCCACTTGCAGCTACTCACATGAATTCAGCTCATGTCCAGTCCAAAACAGATAAGGCCACCAGCTTCATTGAGCGCATCCAACATATTCACCAGCAGGTCCATGACATTCTTGAGAAATCAAATGCCAAGTACAAGTAGCGACATGATCAACATCGGGTGCCACACAAGTTTCAGGTGGGCGACAAAGTCTGGTTGCATTTGCAAAAGGAACGCCTTACTAGAGCCTATCGGAAATTGAGACCACTCCGATATGGTCCTTACACCATTACTAAGGCTATGGGAGACAATGCATTTGAGCTCAGCATTCCCCCATTCCTTGGCCTGCACCCAGTGTTCAATGTGGACCGCCTTCGGCCATACTTTCCACCATTGCTAGACACATCCGACATTGCAGAACAGCTCAAACCCACAAAATTAAATCTAGATTGCATGGAACAAGCTGCAACTGATCGGATCATGGACACACAGATCAAGAACACTCGCCAACAGAATATCCAACTGTATCGAGTTGTCAAAGCAGGCCAACTCCTTCAGCAGGGCAAATGGCTCACCAGGGAACAAGTTCAGCAGAAGTTTCCTCATCTCATGGAGGAGCTCAACGCAATGGGGACCATTACTTCCTAAGGGGGGAGGAATGATCCAGCTGGATATTGGTGGCCACCTGCCAAGTCCACCTGGACCCCCACCATTGTCTTTCTCAGCATTTTCAGTTTCCTTAATTGTAGCACAACTTACTATTTTTAGCAGTTTTTCGGGTCCTGAACTTCCGGAGCCGTTTTGAGGCCCTAAACGACGTTTTTTGGGCAATCTGGGGGCAACATGGGTCCATGGAATGGACCGATGTTGCCCGTCCATGGACCGATGTTGCCCGTTCCAACAATGATAGTGCTCGGATAGATCTTTCTAATGAGCTATTGTACGCATCAAACGAAGATCCTATGCCAAAGTTACGACCCCGGGAAGTTGATGTACCAACTTACCCCCAAACAGGGCCCACAGTTTGGCGTTTCATCTCCTAGGGTTAGGTTTTGGAATGTTAAGGGTTTTCCATTGTTTCTCAACAATAAATAGGCCTTCGAGCCTCATTGTAACATAGTTCAGAGGCATGTAGCCATCACATCTCTTCTCAGAGATAAGCTACCATCGCCCTAGCTAGTTTATTTCCATTTCTGGTTGTAAGCATATTTCAGTATTTTCCATTAATGAAATGAAGTATTATTTCCGCTGCATCTTTGTGTATATGGTTATCTCTGTAATTTGTTGTGTTCCTGTTTAAATCCGGATCAGACCCCTCTACTCATCCTTCCTGGTCCACACCTCCTCCTTGGTCCTATCCATCTCAATATCATGCCCAACCTCCCGCTCATTCATTTCACTCCTATGCTCAGCCACAAACTCAGTGGAATGCATCTCATCAGGGGTGGAGGCCCCAGTACAACTCTCCTCCCACTATTTTTCCTCCACCACCTGTTCAACTGCAACAATGCCTCCTACTCCACCAAGGCAACCGCAAATGCCTGCTCAACCAAACCCGAACCCGAACAACAGACAAGCTCAACAAGTATATAGTGGGGAACCATCATGCCCAACCTATGCTGTGGAGATTCAGGAGATTAACCTGCGATCTGGGAAGGTTCTCCCAGATAGCCAACCTCCCCCTCAGGAGGTTGAGGAAGATAAAGAGGAAAGTGAACCGAAAGCAATTCCACCCTTTCCTGAGAGATTATCTGAGATAACACAGCCCACCCCAGAAGAAACTGAACTTCTGGGAGAATTGAAATAGTTATGTGTAAAGATACCACTTCTCCAAGCCATAAAGGATGTGCCTATATACAATAAGATGATCAAAGAGAAGTGCTTTAGGCATCCAGGCAGGTGCAAGAGAGATGCCCCAACCATCAATGTCATAGGACAACTGTCCGACCTAATGTTGGGGCAGGTAATCTGTCCAAAATATTTGGACCCTAGAAGCCCAATAGTTGATGTCCACATCAATGGCACCATGATCCCACATACCTTAATTGATCTAGGATCTGCCATTAACGTGATGACAAAGGACACCATGTGATGAGCCCCAAAAATGGGTAACTTATTGGGCTCATTTTGCCTATTATTCTCGATTAATCCACCATTCTTCATAGTTTTATGCATGCTTTTGAATATATTTATGTTAATTGAATGAATGAGAATAGTCACTTGACCACAAAGTCTAATACGTGCTTATTGCAGATTTTTGGACATCTTTTGGACCAAGGTCAAGCATTTATGAGCCAGTTGACAGCCAAATACGAGGGAACAAGGCTGAGGATTGGTAGGAAGGGTGTCTCCTGCACTAAATGGCCCCTTCCTCGAGTTCTCCACCATCAGCTCAGAGTTCAACAACCCACCAAAGATGATTTCCAAGGGCAGTCGAGCAGATTTTGTGAAGTGGTTGATTACTTGTAGTTTTGAGCAGCCAAGCCCCTCAAGTTAAGGAGGGTTGTTGGAGGTCCTCGTGGTGCATAAGTAGGAAGGCTTCAAGCCTTGGTATTTTAGCTCTTGAATAGTTGTTTTTCGCACTTTAGTGCTGCTCTGCCTTTCAGCTCATTTTCGAGCTCTTGCTGTAAACTTTTTTGTGACATGATTATTTTTTTAGTAATGGAGATAAATTTCACTTTGCACCAGCTCTGAGCTTTTCTTAGGAGGCTGTAGCTCTTGGGGTTGGGCCCAAACCAAGTGCCAGTACCTCCTTTTTGTATTTTTACATGTTTTTCTTGCGTTCATAGAATAATTTCTGCTATTTAGGTTAAGATCTTGCTTTGTTACTTAGGTTGTTTTTGATGATTAAAATAGCTTTTCATGCTTCAGGCTGATTTGACAGTTTGGTAACAGAAAATATCTGAAAAAATGCCATCAAGCAATCCTTGATTTCACTTCTCCCTCCTTGGGACCATGAGCTGAGACCAAGGCCTACTTGCTGCCACAAAAACATTGCTTTTTTCCTTTCCATGCAATTGCTAGTGTTAGATTTTTAGTTGGAAAAGTTGATACCAGTTGTATATGCATGATTAGATCTGTTCTTGATTAAGTTTCCATAGTTACATTGCATGATTTCCTGTCTATAACCTTTTGTTTAGCATGTTTCTGGATTTTAGGTCAGATTAGGTCAAAATAGATAGATCTCTGGTTTTTCTAGTCTTTCCTTGATCAGTTTTGAGAACTAGTATGCAGAGCATCTATAATCCATCCCTGCCTATCCTTCCTTAATCATACAACCTACTCCAACCCCTAATTCTAGATTCCTTCCCTTCTTTCACCACACTTTCCCAATTTGACCTAATTTCTACATTTTTGTGCAACATTGCTCCCTCCATCCTCGAACAAATCCAGGCACCTTCATCACTCCTTAGCTTCATTTTCCAGGTCCTAGATCCCTTTACATCCTCATCCACTCTCAATTTTCACTTTCCCACCATTTTTCCACCATCAACCCTCTAAAATCCTCTTTTGGCTCTTCCTGTAGAACATCCTGTAGAACCCCTGCAGACTTCCTGTAGAAGCTCACGTGAGTAGTTTTTCAAGATTTGATCGCTGTGAAATTCTTTGGAACCATGCTAGGGACCCCTTAAGCCCTCTTCTCACCCTCCCAACCTCCTGCAAATTCCCACTCCATTTCCTTTCGCCAATCAACCTCTGCACAGTAAAAAATAGTTAAAGCACATGCATAATAATTCTGCAAAATTACTCAAAAATACAAAAAGATGTTTTTCCAGATTTTATTGCAGAAGTAGCTTAGTCACATACATTCTACCTTTCCAAGAGTCAATGGCATCCGTTTCCACCACTTTCATCTCTTTTTTTGCGTCGGTAGGGTTAGTTGGTAAAACTAGGGTTTGCATTTCCTTTCAGCTTCCATCTTCTTTCTGCAAGTAGATTAGCCTCTTTTGAGTTAGCTTTCGTCCATCACAGTTAAAAGCTTCTTCTAAGAACTCATAGAAGTTGGCTTAAGCTCCTAGTGAACTTGTTCCAGCTAATCAAGTGACAGCCTGTAGTAAGAGCTGGTACTTGTGCATATAGCACCGTCGCTTCCAAGTTTGTTACGAACTACCGGGTTGATAAAAGTAAAGAAGGGAGCCCTAGGAGTTGCAGCATTATTGCTGCAATACTGAAGCCCACCATCTTTTTGGCACCATTGTCGGGGAAGCCTCGGAGTATTAGTGATTATTGATTTTCCTCTATTTTCTACTGCAACATTCTGCTAAGTAGTTTATTTCAGCAAGAGTAGAGTAGTTGTTTCATTTCCATTTTGCAATTTCATTTTCACAAAAGTAGATTAGACATTTCCTGCTTTCCTAGACTAGAATTTCAATTCTGCAAGCGTATACTAGCATTTCAATTCTGCAAGCGTAGCTTAGCATTTCATTTCTGCAATTTCATTTCAGCAACATAGATTAGTCATTTCCCCCTTTCATTTCAATTTTGCAATTTTCATTCTAGCAAGGTTCATTTTAGTTAGAATGTGATCCTTCACACCCTCCAACAGAATCCTTCAACACTTTGCTGTCTTCTTTTTCCAAGCATCAACTTGTGCAGTATCAGTAGGCTTTGGGACCTCATCCTCTATGAATTCCTTCAGCCCATTATCATCTAACACCGCCTCCATCCTGTCTTTCCATGTAATATAATTCGAGCTACCCTCAAGAGCATACTCCAATCGCAATCCATTGAAAAACATTGTAACATTCACACCAAGAAAACACTGCTGCAAATTTGAATTCCACCAGCTCAAAAACTCAACCGCCTCTGATCTAAAATTCGTGAGAACAAAATATTTATCGTACATAGATTGACTGTATGGGATTTTACCGGATATCTCACCTTCCAAAGGAAGGATGAATACAGAGGCTACCTAGCCTGATTACAGACTCTGCTTGAAGAAATAAAATGTAAACACTTTCTGAATAATAGATCTGATGATCAACAGCTCTGATACCATGTAGAAATTTTGAATAATTAAACACTTATTCATAGAGATTATCCTGATTATACACTATTGTAGAATACATGCATAATACATAACCTCCTCTACGTTGATCATCAATCTTGCAGCATTAAAAACAATGAAACATCAATCGCATGCGCACATAAACAGAGTATGTAACCCAGGGAAAGCATACAGCTGAAAACCACACACTATTTGTATATTATAATGATTGAGAACATGTAACAATACATAGTACAATACTCCTCGCAAGTACTCAGTATTATCTCCACCTGTTACACACAAACTAGCTCAAATTTGATGCCTCAAATCTCCTCCACTGTTTGCCTGCCTCCACTGCACAATCCTGCATGAGAATAATGATGAATTGCTGAACCAAACTCATATTTACTTGGCTGAACCTCACAATCCTCATTGGAAATACTCAATCCATGCATGTGCACAATCTCGTGCATAACTATAGTCACAACTGATAGTAATCTCAACCTCTAACACTTGTCTCCACTGAACTGTACATGCACTGAGTTAACTGATGTATTCTTTAGTTGCTTTATGAGTTAATAATTAGTGAATTAATTAATAATTAATTCACACAACTCATCACTAGTGTATTCTTTAGTTAGACTAAAATACAACTAGTTCAACCAAGTCAAACTAAACACAACTCCATCAACTCCACAATCAACTCCACCAAACTCAACCACATGAGTTCTAACTGAAGTCCATCATGCAATAGCTCAACTAACCCACAAGAAAAGCGTATTTCCTTCTGACAGCTGCATGTGCCACATATGTAGCTCAAACTGAAGTGCTCCAAGAGGATAAGATAATGTTTATAGTCCAAATATTATTATGAGCTAATAATATTCGACTGTTCTATTTTTAGCCTAGCAGTCTAAAAATAGAAACCGCCTATATGTCTAAAAATAGAAGTCCATCTATTTTTACCAACATGACCAATCATCCACAAATAGCATCCTGCAACTCATAGACCATGATCCATATGTCTAAAAATAGACATAGTCTAAAAATAGACTTTGTGCCAAAAATAGCCTGCGGGCCCACTTAGTGAAGGCAACTCCTTTCCACTAAGCTCCATCATCTTGTTGCATTTTCAACATTTTTCTCATGCGTCATGAACTCGTGTATTCTCCTGTCCAACCAACCTTCAATTTCTTTCTTGGTTGGATTTCAATGATACGACATCAGAAATCTCTATGTAGATTCCAGTCTCGACAATGGTACCATTTATTGTCTTGTTGGGGCTTGACCGAGGTTCAGAGTTATTTAGCCAAACAAATCCCTGTACTACTGGCCCTTTCGGCAATAGTCCGTGGAGTGTGGACTGAGGTCTCACCCAAAGAAGTATGGGGGGATCCTGGAACTAGGTTTCCGCACCCTTGAGATGTCTGAGGGGTTGATTTCATCCCACTGTGAATACCTTCGCGCCCTTCCTTGACCCGCGAGGCCTTCGTGCCCTATTATATTTGCCTTCGCGTAGCCCTAACCAGGGGATGAGGAGCTTTCGCACTGCTAGAGTAGCGATCTATACTATTTCCCCAAGTCACCCCACAAATCTTACTTACCTTCTTATAACAGTTAATTATGTAGAAATTTTGAATAATAAACACATATTCAACAGAGATTATTCCGATTATACACTATTTTGGAATACATGCATAATACATAACCTCCTCTACATTGATCAACAATTTAGCAACATCAAAAACAATGAAACATCAATAGCATGCACACATTAACATAGTATGTAACCCAGGGAAAGCTTACAACTGAAAACCCCACACTATCTATATATTAATGATTGAGAACATGTAGCAATACATATTACAATACTCCTCACAAGTATCCAACACTATCTCCACCTGTTACACACAAAACTAGCTCAGATCCGAACAAGTCACAGGTTCAAATCTCCTCCGCTGCTTTGCCTGCCTCTATTTCACACAATACCTTGTGAAAATCACTCACACTGGAAATCACGTGAGCACAGGCTATTTCACTGGGCATACATTGGTCAATTCTCATGGGCATACTCAATACATTGCTTGTGCAAGATCTCATGCACAACTATAGTCACAACTGATAGCAATCTCAACCTCTAACACCTGTCTCCACTGAACTGTACATGCACTGAGTTAACTGATGTATTCTTCAGTTGCATTATGAGTTAATAATTAGTGAATTAATTTAATCAATTAATTCACATCACTCATCACTAGTCTATTTGCAGTTAGACTAATTACAACTAGTTTAACAATGTCAAACTGAACACAACTCCATCAACTCCACATCCAACTCCACAGAACTCACATGCATGAGTTCTAACTGATGTCCTACATGCAATAGCTCAAATGACTCATAAGAAAAGTGTATTTCCTTCTGACAACTACATGTGCCACATCTGTATCTCAAACTGAAGTGCTCGAAGAGGATAAGTTAAAGTTTATAGTCCAAATATTATTATGAGACAATAATATTTGACTTTTCTATTTTTAACCTGGCAGTCTAAAAATAGACTTTGATCACTCCTGCTGTGAATCAGAAATAGAAGTCCATCTATTTTTCCCAACATGACCAATCATCCATAAATAGCATCTTGCAACTCATAGACCATGATCCATATGTCTAAAAATAGACATAGTCTAAAAATAGACTTTGCGCCATAATTTGCCTGCGGGCCCACTTAGTGAAGGCGACTCCTTTCCACTAAGCTCCATCGTCTTATTTCATTCTCAACACTCCCTCTCAACAAGATATGGATTATTAGCAACCCCTATCCTGCCTCGGTGGTATTCGAATTTGCTCCTAGTGAGCACCTTCGTCAAGATATCAGCATCTTGATCCTCCGTTGGAATGTATAAAAGTAACATGATTCTCTGCTGCACACAATCTCTAATATGATGGTACCTGATGTCATCTGTTGAGCTCCCTGCCCATTTTGAATCCTCCTGTCCGTACCAAGATCCATATCCCGATGTGCCTCTCTTGAGTGTGCACACATGCGACTCCACCAACTGTCGATAAACAGTGGCATCCACTTCTTCTGCTGAAGTGGCATCCTCCTTCCTCCAACCTCCAAGAAGAGGAGTATTAACAGGCTTGCAGCCATGCATGTTGAACTTCTCCAGTATCTCCCGAGCATACTTACCCTGAGAAACAAATAGTCCATAACTGCGCTACCAAATTTCCAATCCCAAGAAATAATGAAGGAGGCCCAAGTCCTTCATCTCAAACTCCTTAGCAAGATCATCCTTGCATGAAAGTATCAACAGCTCATCACCCGTTAGAATCAAATCATCTACATACAGTACAATGATAAGCAACTTACCATCCACCACAATCTGGTATAGGTTAGGATCCGCCTCACTCTTGGAGAATCCAAGTCCAGTGAAATAGCTGTCTATCCATGTGTACCAAGCATGTGGTGCTTGTTTCAACCCATACAACGCTCTCTTAAGCCTGCACATATGCGACTCCCTGTTGAAGATCTCAAAACCTTCGGGCTGCTCAATGTACACCTCCTCCTCAATGACTTTGTTGAGGAACGTAGTCTTCACATCCATCTGATGAATGTGCCATCCCATCTGCGCTGAGAGAGCAAGAATCGTCCATATGGAAGAATACCTTGTGATAGGTGCAAAGGTCTCCTCATAATCGATCCCCTCTATCTGTGAAAAGACTCGGGAAACAAATCTTCCCTTGTGCTTCTCCACACTCCCGTCAGCTGCCTGCTTAACTTTGTAGATCCATCTTGAACCCACCACTGATTTCCCTTCAGGTCTAGGAACAATCTCCCATGCACTGTTTCTGACAATCGAATCATACTCTTCCACCATGGCGTCTACCCATGCGGGATCCTCCACAGCTTCCTCGAAAGAGGATGGATCAGTCACAACACATTTTCTCATAAGAGCCATGTATCCAGTATACCGATCAGGTGACTATCTCTGCCTGCGTTGGGCTGTAGGTGGTCCTACAACTTTCTCTGCATCTTAAGCCAGTCGCTTTCACCCTCTGATGGTTGGCGTTGCATGAGTGGTCTCTTCCACTCCATGAACCTCATCCTATGGCTGATCCATGTCCTGAAGCTCATCCTTAGGAACTAATAGCTCCTCATCTGCATGCAAGTGTAGCTCCCTCTCGAGCAAACACGTCATGGCTTTCTCCTCCTGAAATTTTATATCCAGTCGCACAACAATTTTACCACTGTCTAGCAAATACACACAATAGTTGTGGGGCGTATCAGTGTACCCCACAAATATCCCAACCTTTGCAGTTGGCTCCAACTTCTTCCTGGCATCCTTCATCACATGCATGTAAACGTTAGCACCAAAAGTCCTCAAATGAGAAAGATCAGGCTTCTTACCAGAATAAGCATCCTCGGGTGTACTCATGCCAAGTATCCGGTGAGGACAACGGTTCTGCACATAGACTGTTGTATTGCATGCTTCCACCCACAAGTGAAAGGGTAGGCCCTGATCATGCAACATCACCCATGTAGCACCCACGATCGTTCTGTTCTTCCGCTCAGCAACCCCGTTCTGCTGTGGGTTATGGGGAGCTATGAGCTCTCTTCAAATCCCTTCTGCACTGCAGAAATCCTTGAACTTGCCAGAGATGTATTCACCACCATTATCGCTCCTAAGAGCCTTCACCTTCTTCCCCGACTCCTTCTCGACCAGTGCTTTGAACTCACAGAACTTTGAGTATGTCTTGCTCTTCTTCTGCATGAAGAAGATCCAGCACTTACGAGAGAAATCATCAACAAAAATCACATAATACCTGTGTTTTGCTGTCGAAGCTACTGAGAAAGGTCCACACACGTCTGTGTGAATTCTCTCAAGGATCGTCGTGGCATGACTATCCTTCTCGTGAAAGGTGGATTTCACAAACTTTCCCAATGTACACCCCTTGCACTGATCTGACTACGCAAGAGTGTCTTTAGGAAGCCCTGTAGTGATCTGTTGCAGTATATTCAAGGCTCCATGGTGAAGGTGACCCAATCTCCTGTGCCACAACTCGCCATCATCTCGGCTCACCAATCCTTCCGCCTTGCATGCCATTGCTGCACATCCATCTACATGCAACTGATAAAGGTTCCTCACTTGAACCCCTATCTTCCGGGTTTCTCCAGTTGTCTTACTGCACAGGAAAGCCTTTCCCTCGCTGAAAACAACATCATATCCCTTGTCTTCTAACATCGCCACAGAGATAAGATTCTTCTTCAATCCTGGAACATGCATCACTTCCTTCAATATGAAGGTTTTACCAGACTCCCTCTCAAAGGAAATGGTACCGATACCGGTCGCACTGTATCTACCATCATCCCCCATCTCGATGTGCACTCCAAGATCTTTGTCCTCCAGATCAGAAAACAAATCTCGATCTCCTGTCATGTGAAAAGACGCACCACTGTCCAAGAACCACATCGATCCCATCACACTTGAAACCAAGCATGCAATCAATGAAAAATCAAGCTCAAACTACGAGGCTAGAGCCTATCCTGCTGTAGATCCAACAACTTTCTTGTTCTTCTTCTTCTGCGGACAATTAGTGGCATAATGTCCATGCTGGTGACAGTGAAAACACTTCACCTTGGACATGTCCTACTTCTTTCCTTTCACACCAGAATGAGAAGCTTTCTTGTTCTTCCCCTTCTTTCCTTCAGTAACCAAAGCGCAATTTTCTTCATCAGTTCCCTTTGATGAAGATCCGTCCCTGGTATTCCACCTGATCTCCTCCTGCACAAGATCTGACCAAAGTCTCTCCCATCCTGGCAGTTTCTCCTGACCATTGACAGAGTCCTGATAGGAATGCCAACTCTTCGGAAGACCAAGTAGAGCCAAGCTCACCTCATCATTGACAGTCACCCCCACACTTCCCAGCTCATCCCTGCACTGAGTGAACTTCGTGAGATACTTGGGCATACTGTCTCCCTTCTCACATTTGATGTTTCTGAGTTTATCCTTGAGTACCAGCTTCCTCTGATCGCTCTTGCTTTGGAATAGATCTGTTAACGCTTTCCACATCAAGTATGGAGAAGCCTTTCCATGCAGGCTGGACACAATGTGATCCTTCATGCCCTCCAACAGAATCCTTCGACACTTTGCTGTCTTCTTTTGCCAAGCATCAACCTGCGCAGCATCAGTAGGCTTTGGGACATCAACCTCTATGAAATCCTTCAGCCCATTATCATCCAACACTCCCTCCATCCTGTCCTTCCATGAAATATAGTTCGAGTTGCCCTCAAGAGCATATCGCTATCTGTTGAAAGACATTGCCACGTTGATACCAAGAAAACACTGCTGGAAATTCGAATTCCACCAGCTCCAAACTCAACAGCCTCTGATCTAGAATTCGTGAGAACAAAGTATTTCTCGTACAGAGATTGACTGTATGGGATTTTACCGGATATCTCACCTTCCAAAAGAAAGATGAATCCAAAGGCCACCTGGCCTGATTATAGACTCTGCCTGAAGAAATAGAATGTAAACACTTCCTGAATAGTAGATCTGATGATCAACAGCTCTGATACCATGTAGAAATTTTGAATAATAAACACATATTCAACAGAGATTATCCCGATTATACACTATTGCGGAATACATGCATAATACATAACCTCCTCTATGTTGATCAACAATTTAGCAACATCAAAAACAATGAAACATCAATAGCATGCACACATTAACACAGTATGTAACCCGGGGAAAGCTTACAGCTGAAAACCCCACACTATCTGTATATTAATGATTGAGAACATGTAACAATACATAGTACAATACTCCTCACAAGTATCCAGCACTATCTCCACCTGTTACACACAAAACTAGCTTAGATCCGAACAAGTCACAGGTTCAAATCTCCTCCGCTACTTTGCCTGCCTCTATTGCACACAATACCTTGTGAAAATCACTCACACTGGAAATCACGTGAGCACAGGCTATTTCACTGGGCATATATTGGGCAATTCTCATGGGCATACTCAATACATTGCTTGTGCAAGATCTCATGCACAACTATAGTCACAACTGATAGTAATCTCAACCTCTAACACCTGTCTCCACTGAACTGTACATGCACTGAGTTAACTGATGTATTATTCAGTTGCATTATGAGTTAATAATTAGTGAATTAATTTAATCAATTAATTCACATCACTCATCACTAGTCTATTTGCAGTTAGACTAATTACAACTAGTTTAACAATGTCAAACTAAACACAACTCCATCAACTCCACATCCAACTCCACAGAACTCACATGCATGAGTTCTAACTGATGTCCTGCATGCAATAGCTCAACTGACTCATAAGAAAAGTGTATTTCCTTCTGACAGTTGCATGTGCCACATCTGTAGCTCAAACTGAAGTGCTCCAAGAGGATAAGATAAAGTTTATAGTCCAAATATTATTATGAGACAATAATATTTGACTTTTCTATTTTTAACCTGGTAGTCTAAAAATAGACTTTGATCACTCCTGCTGTGAACCAGAAATAGAAGTACATCTATTTTTCCCAACATGACCAATCATCCATAAACAACGTCCTGCAACTCATAGACCATGATCCATATGTATAAAAATAGACATAGTCTAAAAGTAGACTTTGCGCCATAATTTGCCTGCGGGCCCACTTAGTGAAGGCGAATCCTTTCCACTAAGCTCCATCATCTTGTTGCATTCTCAACAAATTATCTTCACATAAACAGATACCTTATATTATATTCACTTATTCAGCACATTCATATAAGTTTGCACAATAAATAAATAGTAAACTTGCAATGTTGGCAATTTGGCACAGGTATGGCGCTATGGTACAGGTGTTGTCCTTGATGGCAACTCACTTTGGTGATAGATCTCAGTTCAGGTGCTCAAAATGAAGGAAATCTTGTATACACAGGTACACCTTGCCGAAGACGCGTATACACGCGGTTTATGCGTTCCGAAGCCGCGTATGTGTATACATGCACTTTTATGCACATAAAAGCGCGTACATGATGGGAAACTTATTTTTGGTCCGTGGTTGTTAGTCCTTGGAATTTGAACCTATGGTTGTGGACCATGGTGTCTCGTCAGAAGAGTTGACCCCAGGTTTTTGGCCCTTGGTATTGGTTTATTATGGTTTTGGACCGTGGTATTGAGGAAGGCCTAAAACTATAAAAGAGGAAGGAGATCATGTGGCAAGGAATCATCTCAATTATTGAATATCTGATATTGTAATAGATCTGGAATACCGGTGATTGGGTTATGGTGCAGATCTAGATCTGAATGAAGGAGGAACCTGAGCACAAGAAGGATAAGGACTATTGATGGATCAAAATCTCAAGGCTTGAACATTGATCTGTACGCAGGTTCATTGAATTGAAGGTGCGTATACATGCTGTTTCTGTGAATGAAAGAAGCGTATACGCAGGTTGGTTGTGGTACAGAAGCGTATACTCGCAGGTTGATGAACAGTGAAGTAGCGTATATATCTTGATTTATGTTCTAGCTGCTTCTGTTTTATTGCTGCAGTGTTCTGGGTTCAGAATTCGTGTTTGATTACAGTTACTCTGTTCTGGGTACAGTGGTCAGAGAAGTGCTTATTTGTTTCAGCTATTGATTGATGGAAAGGAGTTTGGGTTATGCAGAAATTCTTGATGTTTGATTGATGTTACTTGTGGATCCAGTCTGAAAATTAATGAAACGAGGTCCCTGAAAGCAAAGAGAAGGTTGCACCCTTCTGCAGGTAGGAGCCTGCGTACTAGTATCTCAAGCTAGTACAAGAACAAGGGGGGTTGGAGCTTCCTTCTAGGAAAGCTGGAAAACGAGAGAGAGTTGTAGCTCTCTGCAAGTTGCAGCCTACGTACTGCTAGAGTCTGCTCTAGTACAAGACATTGTAAAGAGAAGTTTCTAATTAAAAAGAAGATAGAGACGAATTGCAGCAGGGGGTTTTCACCCACATTGGGTTTCCTCCTTATATCTTGTGTTGTTGTGTGTGATTGTCTTCTGCTCTGTTTCTGGTACTGTTTATTTGCTTCTGAATCACAGATTAATAACTGAAACCTGAAAGTTCAGTCAAATTATAAGTCTGCTTTATATACGCGGGTTTCTTTATTTGTAGTTGCGTATATACGCGGTTTTTATTAACTGAAGTAGCGTATATAATCTAGAATTGAAAAAGGAAATATTTGTCTTGATAATGCTGATTCACCCCCCCTCTCAGTATTATTTCCAACAATTGGTATCAGAGAAGGTCCTTCTGAAACAGCTTGATCGCTTGAAGGAAGATCTTTCATCATGAGCAACTACGAGAGGGAAGCACCAATCAGGCCACCGGTTTTTGATGGGACAAACTGCATATATTGGAAGGTAAGAGTTACTGCCTATCTTCAATCTTTGGGTACAGAAGTCTGGGATATCATAGATACAGGATATACTTTTCCAGTAGCAACTCCTACAGATCCGACTGAGAAGAAGAAATATGAAACAAATGCAAAGGCCATCAATACTCTATTGGGATGTCTATCTCAATCAGAATTCGTGAAAGTTATGCAATTAAAATCAACAAAAGAAATATGGGACAAGATTGTCCTAAGCTATGAAGGAGATGATCAGGTAAAAAGAGCAAAACTTCAAACCCTCAGGATTCAGTATGAAAATCTCAAGATGTATAATGATGAAAGTGTGGCTAACTATTTTCTTCGTGTAGATGAGATTGTTAATTGTATGAAAAATTTGGGTGAAGAAATAAAATAGGCTGTTGTGGTTGAAAAAGTGCTAAGATCTTTGTCCCCTAGGTTTGAATCTAAAGTTTCTGCAATAGAAGAAAAGGAGAATCTTCAAAACCTTAAAATGTCACAGTTGCATGGAATTCTAACTGCTTATGAAATGAGGAAAGGAGGACCTTCAGACAGGAGAGAAGCTGCTTTCAAAGCTTCCAGCAAAGGAGACTACTATGAGTCAGGACACATATCAGAAGAAGAAGAAGAATCAAATTTTGTCAAAAATCTTCAAAGGGGTGCTGGACGATTCCGAGGTAAGTTACCTTTCAAGTGCTTTGCTTGTGGAAGAGTAGGTCACTATGCTGCCAAATGTCCTCATAAGGATAAGATTGACAAGGGAAAGGAACCTGTTAGATGGAACAAGAAACAGAATGCAAATAAGAAAAGCTATTACACTCATGAAGATAGTGATGGTCTTTCGAATAGTGACGAAGATGAACGAGGTAATGAATATAAACTTTTAATGGATTTTGAAGATGATGACTACATGGATGCTATAGATGTAGACGGTTTTTGTGAAGAGATGACTAATCTCAAAATTTGCTTAGAAGAGAAAAGTGCAATTATTGATTCTCTACAATGTCAACTGGCTGAAAGGGAAAAACATCTTGAAAAGTTGGAATGTGAAATTGTTTGTCTTAGAAAGGAGACTGAAAAAACAAAAGCTATTAATCTTAAATTTGTTAAAGGATCTGAAACTCTGGATGAGATTATCAATGTGCAGCGTTCTCCACTAATCAAGACAGGTCTTGGATATAATGGAGAAACATCTCAAGCATCCACATCCAAAATATATCTTGATGCAGCAAGGGGGAGCGAGCAAAGGCCTAATAGAAATCATCAGGTAAATCAGGGACAATTTACCTCAAAAACAAATAAAGACTATCAAGAAAATCGCGGGCAAACTACGTTAAGGACAAATAGAAGCTACAATCAGCCACAGGTAAAATCTTCTCAATTTTCCTCAAGAATGGATGTCAATAGAAACTACAATCGGTTGGATGATAGTTTTGATAATCGCAGGAATTTCTTCAATGGCCAATGTTTCTCTTGCCATAATTTTGGTCACAAAGCAGTTCAATGTGTTGCCTATAAGACAATCATGACTAGAGAAGCTCAAAAACAAAGGAATATGACTGGGATCACGAAAAGGACCTATAACAACTTTTCATCCCTTGAAAATGAAGTTGAATGCTCTATTTGTAATAACTTTGGTCATGAAGATTCTGAATGCAGGAGCAGGTTTTGGAAGACAACTCAGAAGGAACAAACCTCAAGTGTCATAACATGGAGAATGAAGGAACCACAACCAGAAAGATGTGGGATAGCTTTTTATGCAGAAGGACAGGAAAATCTATGGTATATCGACAGCGGATGTTCGAAGCATATGACAGGGGATAAAGAAAAACTTGAATCATATACTGCATTAGAAAAGGGAAAGAAGGTTTCTTTTGGAAACGATACCCCTGCAGCTATAAAAGGAAAAGGCATTGCTCAGTTGAAAGAAAAGGTCAAAGCAGGAAATGTTTTGTATGTTGATGGATTGAAGCATAATCTCTTGAGTGTTAGTCAGATGTGCGACCAAGGAACCGAGGTAATATTTAGATCAAATGGATGTCGTGTTCGTGATCTTAATACAGGTGAAACAGTGATCAATGGTAGAAGAACTCCAAATAATCTATACATATTTGAAGAAGGACAACAACAATGCTATTTGAGCAAGGATGATGAACATTGGTTATGGCACCGGAGGTTGGGGCATCTAACTTTTTCACAAATAAGGAAAGCATGCAAATACCAGGCAGTTCGTGGTCTTCCAGATATCAAAATTCCAGACAACACCATATGCAAATCATGTCAGTTTGGAAAGCAAACCAGAACTAACTTTCCTGAGAAAGAAGGATCAGCTAGCATGCCTCTTGAGCTAGTCCATACAGATGTATGTGGTCCATTTAGGAAAAGGTCACCTCGAGGAGAAGAATACTTGATATTATTCATTGACGATTTCTCCAGGTTTGTTTGGTTAGGACTTATGAAGCACAAAGACGAAGCATTCGAAAAATTCAAATCCTTCAAAGCATTGGCTGAAAATGAATCAGGTTACAAAATTAAGTGCCTCAGGTCCGACAGAGGTGGGGAGTTTACCTCAAATGAATTTTTCAATTTCTGTGAAGAACATGGAATAAGAAGGGAATTCTCTACAGCTAGGACTCCTCAGCAAAATGGAGTGGTGGAAAGAATGAACAGAACAGTCCAACAAATGGCTCGTGCTATGCTTGATGAGTCTGGAACTCCCGCAACTTTCTGGGGTGAAGCTGCATATGCTGCGGTTGTTATTTTCAACAAAAAAAATGTCCGAGTGAACATCACTCAAACTTCTCATGAGCTCTAGTATGGTGAGACTCCTTCGGTAAAGCATTTCAAAATTTTTGGGAGCAAATGCTATATTAAGAATACTGATGAGCAGCTTGGAGAACTTGAACCTAGAGTAGATGAAGGCATTATTCTTGGTTATTCTCCCTACAGCAAAGCATATAAGTGTTACAATAAAAGACTTGGAAGAATTGTTGACAGTATTGATGTAGTGGTTGATGAAAAAGGATACATCCCCAGGCAAGTAAATCATGAAAATATCGATGAGGATGAAGACTACTCTCCAAATCAGGCAGATGATGAAGAAGAACCCCAAGAGGCACCAGAGGAACAGATAAGGATAGAAGAGAAGACTCCATCCAGATATGTTCAGAAGAATCATCCAGAATCTCAAATTTTGGGGCAGAAAGAGGCAGGTATACAAACAAGAAGAACAATAGCAGAAGCTTCAAGCTATTTGGCATTGCTCTCTTCCACTGAACCGCAAAATGTAAAAGAAGCATGCAAAGATGAGTGTTGGGTTAAGGCAATGGATGAAGAACTTGAGCAGATCGAAAAGAACAACACTTGGGAGTTGGTTCCTAGACCAAAAGATAAGAATGTCATAGGAACAAAATGGATCTTCAAGAACAAGTTGAATGAAAATGGGGAAGTTATTAGAAACAAGGCAAGGCTTGTTTGCAAAGGGTATGCTCAATAGGAAGGAATAGACTTTGAAGAAATGTTTGCTCCCGTAGCTAGACTTGAGGCCATCAGAATGTTCCTTGCCCTCTCTAGCTTTCAAAAATTCAAAGTATTTCAAATGGACGTGAAGTCAGCCTTTTTGAATGGAGACTTAGAAGAAGAAGTGTACATTGAGCAACCAGATGGCTTTATCCTTGGAAATGATCCAAATCTTGTATGTAGACTTAAAAAGACTCTATGGACTTAAACAAGCTCCAAGGGCTTGGTACTATCGGTTGGACAAATACCTTCATCAACAAGGTTTTTCAAAAGGATCAGCAGATAGCAGTCTATATATAAAAATTGAAAATAACAAATTGCTAATACTTGTTGTGTATGTAGATGTTATTATCTTTGGGAGAAATGAAGAAGCTATGAGTCAAAGCTTTGCCTTAGTGATGCAGAAAGAATTCGAAATGTCATTACTTGGAGAATTGACATATTTTCTTGGATTGCAAATCCAACAAAATGAAGGCGGTATTTTCTTGTCTCAAACCAAGTACCTCAAGCAGATCTTGAAGAAGTATGGCATGGAAGATTTGAAACCAGTATGTACCCCCATGGTTACAGGATGCAGCCTTAGTGCAAATGATGAATCAGCAGCAGTGCATCAACCAACCTATAGATCCATGATTGGGAGTTTGCTTTATTTGATAGGTACCCGACCAGATATTATGCATGCAGTGGGAATAGTTGGAAGGTTTCAGGCAAATCCAAAAGAAACTCATCTTCAGGCAGTGAAGAGAATCTTCAAGTACCTTCAAGGAACTCAAAACTATGGCTTATGGTATCCTAGAGAGACAGATCTCACTCTTCATGCTTACACAGATGCAGATTGGGCCGGAAGCGTGGATGACAGGAAGAGCACAAGTGGCGGTGCATTCTTTATGGGTTCCAGATTAGTATCTTGGTTCAGCAAGAAACAGAGTTCGATTGCTTTATCTACAGCTGAAGTGGAATATGTGGCTGCTGCATCTTGTTGCACACAACTCCTTTGGATGATGCAAACCTTGCAGGATTTTCAAATCACTTGTACTCCACCTGTCTCTATCTTATGTGATAATACAAGTGCAATAAGCATTTCAAAGAACCCAGTCATGCATTCAAAGACCAAACACATACCGATCAAGTATCACTTTCTCCGGGAACAAGTGTTGGAACAAAAGGTCAAATTGGAGTATGTTCCTTCTAAGGAACAAGTTGCTGATATTCTCACCAAACCACTGCCCAGGGAAACTTTTGAATATCTCAGACAGAAGCTGGGAGTAGTTGATGCTTCATCCTGCTGTTGAAGCTTGTCTGTTTCAAAGAAAAGTTTGTGTACGCGTGTTGGTTGAGGGGAATCCGCGTACATACGCCGATTTATGCAGGTGCAGTCGCGTATATTGAGTTCTGAAGAAAATCAACAAGGACAGACTCTGGTTGCAGTAAATCTGATATGGGTCTGTCAAAGACCATCAGGCATAGGTTCAGGGGGAGCAGATAATCTTCTAATAATGCATTGTTGGCATTACCTTAGAAGTTCTTGGTTCAAGTACTCAAGCTGTTTTTGGTTCAGATGGATTAGCTGTAGAAAGAAGATCAGAAGGAGAACATGATTGCTGATAAATACAGTGATTATTAGATGCTGCTGATAGTAGTTATTGGTGATTTGCATAGTCTTGACATTTCATATCTATATCATATCTATTTTTTATCAAGGTCATGTAACGACCTATTTTTGGTTTCCCCACTATGCCTGGGATGATTGATGTGATTGGTTGTCATATGTAATTTTCTGATGTATCCCCACTTGGTTGGGTGATGGTTGTATGTATTGAGTCTTTTGGTGATAGGAAGGTCTTTTATGATGTTTAAGTCATGGTTCTTCTTGAAGAACATCTTTTTGCAGATCTTTCCTACAGTTAGGGGGAGCATTTTCAGCACAGCAGAGCAGAGAGATCAGCATGTACTCAGGGGGGGCACAGCCCTTTGCCCTTGATAACAAAGGGGGAGAATGAATTTGAGGATCTTGGGGTTGCCATCAAGTCCAAAGGGGGAGATTTTTGGCAATTTGGCATAGGTATGGCGCTATGGTACAGGTGTTGTCCTTGATGGCAACTCACTTTGGTGACAGATCTCAGTTCAGGTGCTCAAAATGAAGGAAATCTTGTATACGCAGGTACACCTTGCCGAAGACGCGTATACACGCGGTTTATACGTTCCGAAGTCGCGTATGTGTATACACGCACTTTTATGCACATAAAAGCACGTACATGATGGGAAACTTATTTTTGGTCCGTGGTTGTTAGTCCTTGGAATTTGAACCTATGGTTGTGGACCATGGTGTCTCGTCAGAAGAGTTGACCCCAGGTTTTTGGCCCTTGGTATTGGTTTATTATGGTTTTGGACCGTGGTATTGAGGAAGGCCTAAAACTATAAAAGAGGAAGGAGATCATGTGGCAAGGAATCATCTGAATTATTGAATATCTGATATTGTGATAGATCTGGAATACTGGTGATTGGGTTATGGTGCAGATCTAGATCTGAATGAAGGAGGAACCTGAGCGCAAGAAGGATAAGGACTATTGATGGATCAAAATCTCAAGGCTTGAACATTGATCTGTATGCAGGTTCATTGAATTGAAGGTGCGTATACACACTGTTTCTGTGAATGAAGGAAGCGTATACACAGGTTGGTTGTGGTACAGAAGCGTATACTTGGAGGTTGATGAACAGTGAAGTAGCGTATATATCTTGATTTATGTTCTAGCTGCTTCTGTTTTATTGTTGCAGTGTTCTGGGTTCAGAATTGGTGTTTGATTACAGTTACTGTGTTCTGGGTACAGTGGTTAGAGAAGTGCTTATTTGTTTCAGCTATTGATTGATGGAAAGGAGTTTGGGTTATGCAGAAATTCTTGATGTTTGATTGATGTTACTTGTGGATCCAGTCTGAACATTAATGAAACGAGGTCCCTGAAAGCAAAGAGAAGGTTGCACCCTTCTGCAGGTAGGAGCCTGCGTACTAGTATCTCAAGCTAGTACAAGAACTAAGGGGGTTGGAGCTCCCTTCCAGGAAAGCTGGAAAACAAGAGAGAGTTGTACCTCTCTACAAGTTGCAGCCTGCGTACTGGTAAAGTCTGCTCCAGTACAAGACATTGTAAAGAGAAGTTTCTAATTAAAAAGAAGATAGAGACGAATTGTAGCAGGGGGTTTTCACCCACATTGGGTTTCCTCCTTATATCTTGTGTTCTTGTGTGTGACTGTCTTCTGCTATGTTTCTGGTACTGTTTATTTGCTTCTGAATCATAGATTAATAACTGACACCTGAAAGTTAAGTCAAATTATAAGTCTGCTTTATATACGCGGGTTTCTTTATTTGTAGTTGCGTATATACGCGTTTTTACTAACTGATGTAGCATATATAATCTGGAATTGAAAAAGGAAATATTTGGCTTGATAATACTGATTCACCCCCCCTCTTAGTATTATTTCCAACATGCAATTCATACCTAGTATACTTCAATGCATAAAACTAGAAAAAATACATAGAAATATGGTAAAACTTCTCTTTATTAATGCTTCCAGTAGTTACAAAGTCAACCTTCCCTACGCACTCAGCTGCAGGGGTGCACACATAGTTGCAGACTACTAGGCCTCTGTGCACTCATCTGCAGAGCCTTCTCCTACTCTACGACCCAAAGACACGACTCTACACTTAGACTCAATGCTCCCTCATTAGATCTCCTATCTTCGATTCCTTCGATGTCTCTTTATACTTAGAGCCTTGCTCTATTTATATAATCCCATGGTCTGCGGACCATGGGTAGATCTCTCAAACCAACATTACATTACAAAAGTAAAGGTGGCCAACCCTATGACTACATTACAACTTCGCGCTCCGTGCCCACAAATTGCAGTGTATTTACAATGGACTTAGTCAAAACTTGGGCTTTAAGCCCCAAGATTTACCTTGGGGGGATCCCACGCCTAACAAGCAACCGTGAATGAACTCTTCCATCCATACTTGCAAAAATTTGTATTAGTATTCTTCGATGAGATTCTTTTTTACAGTAAAATGTGGAAGGAGCACCTCAATCATCTAGAGGAAGTACTTTCCGTATTAGAGAAGAATCAATTTTATGCTAAGTTATCAAAATGGGCCTTTGGGAAAAGGGAAGTTGAATACCTAGAACATGTCATATCCACCAAAGGAATCAAAGTGGACCCAAACAAAATAAAATCAATTAAAGAATGGACCAAACCCAAGAACATATCAAAACTAAGAGGATTTCTAGGTTTAATTGGGTATTACAAAAGGTTCATAAAGAAAATATGGACATTTGATGGTGCCCCTGATAAACTTGTTAAAAAATATCACCTTTCAAAGGAATAACTAGGTAGATGAATGCTTCGAGAATATAAAAGAAGTGATTTCAACCACACTAGCACTGGAAACTTCAGACTTCTCCAAATCATTTGTAGTTGAATGCGATGCTTCAGGGTTTGTGTTAGGTCCCTATGATACTAGTGATTACCCCATTACTATTGTATTTGTATCCCTTATTAATTTTGTTGTGCCCCTATTGTCCCCATATTGTTATTACTATGCCCCATAGAATCCCTCTATGTGCCTTTATATTATTATTGTTAGGTCGGCTGGGTTATATTGTGACTCCTTAGACTCCTATATATAGAAAGTAGGTTTTGTTATTTGAATCATAAAACAATCATTCATTTGTGTAATGTAAAGGAGGTTTTCTCCTTGAGGAGGCTGAATTCTAAGGCGTTGATCTATCTTTTCTATATTTTTGTGAGCTGGTTTCATAACATTTGGTATCAGAGCTTTGGATTCTAGGGTTTCGCTGCTCCAAATAGGTCATCGTGGCATTTTCGCTATAACTTTTTTTCTACGATGTTTCAGAAGCGAAAAAAAAACCCATTTGAGACAAAATTTCACTGAACCTAGGGTCATAATTTTATAGATTTTCGCACTATATTTTCGGAGGTATGATTTGAGGAAGTTGGTCTTTTTGCAGACTCCTGAATTACATTTCAAATAGGTGACCTAGGGAAAATCATCATAACTTTCTCTTTGAGCATCAGATTGAAATTTCGTAAGAAGGTAAGAAAGAGGACAGACTGTAGTTTCTTGAATATATTTTTCAGAGCCAAAGGTCAAAACAGGGACACGTGGCATGTCGTAAAAGTTCGCTCTACTGAACTAGTCTATAATCGGGTCACTGTGGGAGATTTGGCATAACTCTTCCTTGGAGAATCCAATTTGGATCAGACTGGTGGCATTGTAAAGAGGACACAGAGGGATACTGCAGGTCACAATTTCAAAACTGGATGATCCGAAATTACAGAAATACATCAGAGGCAATATCGAGCTCCTACAAAGTGAAAAAAAAGGTGTGTAGATTTTTTTAAATTTTTGCTTAAGCTTGGTTTGAAAAATTATTTTGAAGGAATTCAAAGGGCATGGTAGAGCATTATTATCGGTAACTATGTTGGAAATAATACTGAGAGGGGGGGGGGGGGGTGAATCAGTATTATCAAATCAATAAAAAAATTTCATTTCCATACTTAGATACATATACGCTACTTCAGTTAATGGAACAAGCGTGTATAGGCAACTGTGTCTAATGCAACTAGCGTATATCCAGAATACTTATGATTCAGTTAATCCATTAAATGTTGATCTTTAGTTAGTGCATCAGAACTTCATTAACCATATGAACAGTAAGTAGGTGTAGTAAAACAGAACAGATCATCACACACAAGAAGCACACATGAACACCATGACATAAGGTGGAAACCCAATGTGGGTGAAAACCACCTGCTGCAAGTCATCTCTATCTTCTTTTAGTAAGAAACTTCATTTTACAATATTTCTGTACTGATGCAGTCTTACACTAGTACATAGGTTTTTACCTACAGAAGGCTACAACCTTCTCTCGTTCTCCAGACTCTCCTGGATGGGAGCTACAACCCCCTTTGCTCCTGTACTCGCTGATGTATTAGTACGTAGGCGCCGGCCTACAATCTCCTTTCATCCTCCAGGGACCACATTTCATACATTTTCAGACTAGATACTCCTGAAGCACAACACTATAATCTGAAGGCCACGTTTCATCAAATTTTCATACTGGTCCCATAAATATCATTGAAGCACAAAACAATCAATACTAGCATCATCAATTTCTGAATCACTGAAACACTGAAACCCTGTCAACAACACAGTCACCAGAACACAGAGTAGAACAATGAACTCTGCAACAATCTTCAACTGTATCATCAAAATCATGCATCAGAGTGCATACGCTATTTGGAAGTGTTGAACCAGCATATAT
Organism: Pinus tabuliformis; assembly: GCA_031772625.1. Classification (NCBI taxonomy): domain Eukaryota; kingdom Viridiplantae; phylum Streptophyta; class Pinopsida; order Pinales; family Pinaceae; genus Pinus; species Pinus tabuliformis. Next base: position 102,343,951 of record CM062819.1, on the reverse strand, counting down.
ACGCAACTTCACCAAGGTGAACCAGCATATATGTCATCAATTGCTTACTTAGAACTTGATGCACTTCCTGTCTTCAGACATATCCAGATTATTACATATACAAGGATAATATGTGTGTTAGCACCTAGATCTAGTCCATCAAATCACATAAATATGAGTCATTATGATCCTGATCCAATATTAGTTCTCATCCATCAATACTGAAGCTAGACACAATCAACCAAACAGGATATGCAAAATACTAACACCTTTAAACTGTCATCAACAACCAGAATCACCTGTAACTTCAAACATCATAACTCAAATGGTATACGCTACTACAATGAACCAAACTCGCGTACATACGCGCTTACACCAAAGTCACATCGCATACAGATCTATAAATATTCAATCATGACTTGTAGCGATTTCATACTTAAGTTATACCTAGTTCAGATCATTACATGTGTCAGTATACAGATCTAGAATAAACATAATCAATCATATAGAGATAGTTCATTTCAAACCATTTGATCCCAATCTATCCTTAGATCTTGTTCTCCATCAACCGGTGAGATCCCTCCTTAGCTCAGATCAAGCAATGCATCATCAACCCATAACCTACATACTAGATCTCATACTTCATCAGATATTCAAGACTTTTTCGATACCCTTGCCTAATGACCTTCTTCTCCTTTTATAGTCTTAGACCTTGCTCAATACCATGGTCCAAAACCATAACAAACCAATACCATGGACCCAATACTTGGGATCAACACGTCTGACGAGATACTATGGTCCAAAACCATAGGTTCAAATACCAAGGACTAACTACCACGGACCAAAAGTAAGTTCTCCAACATATACGCACTTTTCCTTGCATGAAAGTGCGTGTATATGCATACGCGCCTTTGTGACATCTAACCTGCGTGTATACACGTCTCGGTCACAATGAACCTGCGTATATATATTTTCTCTTCATTCTTGTAGTCTGATCATCAAATCCTTGCTGCTGACTTGCTGCACTATGATCTGTCATCTGTGTGATTTGCCATCAAGGACAATGCTTGTCTCATAATGCCAACAATCTCCCCCTTTGGACTTGATGGCAAAGCTATCTTGTCACATTTAGAACTAGCATCTAATTCCTTTGAGCTATTCTGCATCCCATGCATTCAGTCGCATCTGATATCTCTTCTGAAGATTCATCTAGTTATAACTAAGTGAGATGTTCTTCTATGAGTGGGTTGCCATCAAGTACAACACATGCATCATAATGCCAACAATCTCCCCCTTTGGACTTGATGGCAACAACACCAAATCACTCTCCCCCTTTGACATCAAGGGCAAAGGGCGAACCAAGATATTCTCTTTCCTAGATAAACATTCTGCTGTCCATACTCCCCCTGAGTACTTGCTGAAATCTCTGAATGAGCTCCCCCTTTGTATATGCCAAGGTGTACCAATCTGTCCATGCTACATGCTGAAAGCTCTACTCTTGCTGAATTGTGTTGTTCATGCTCCCCCTGTCTGTAAGCAAGGTCTGCAAAAAGGTGTTCTACAAGAACATGACTCTATACATCATAAGTGACCTTCCTAGCACCAAAGACTCATACATACATCCATCTCCCAACCAAGTGGGGATATACCAGAAAATGACAACCAAGTACATTACATCATTCATCCCAGGCATAGTGGGGAAACCAACATAGGCCATTACATGACCTTGATATGACTAAAATATTTCATCATCCTTCTTATGCATAAAGGAGTTACAAATTACATCATGTGACCAGAAGAGATTTCATCAAATGACTACAAAATATAGAGACACACTATTACATCATGAGTCTTGATATGACCTTTGCATGAGACCAAACATCTAGATAAGACCATGATAGTCATTAGCAACTATCATACACAATGTATGATATGCTCCATAAGCATTTGTCAACAACATCTAGACCAGCAATCATGTTCTCCCTCTGTACCTGTTCCATCTGTGCCAGATGGTTTCTGTCAGGCCCATATCGGACTCTTCTCATTCTGAGTTTGGCCTACTGATTTCCTTCAAATTAACATATACGCGACTATATCCAAAGAAACAGGCGTATATACGTGGATACTACTTATGAAACTTGCGTACAACTATTTCCAGATCAACACCTTGTAAATGTCCTATGACAAGGTACGTCTGCATATAGATATCAACTCATCCTTTTGAAGATCATCATAAAATCATTCACATTATGTCATATGTGTAAAACACCATAGCCATCTCATCAATAAGATGATCTTATATGTATCATCACTTGGGAATATCTGCATCAATCAACATATGTAAGTATCAACCTATCAACATATAGGTAAGAACTCATCATCATCATGTCTCCAACAATGCAACTTTGAGTAATCATCCATGTATCCAACATAGCACTGTGTATCTTGATATCATCAACAACATCAAACCTCATCCACATGAGTGCCAAGAACTATAGGAATCCTACAGCATAACTGTATTATATGATCTTTATGCATATGATGACAGTAGCATATGAGAGACTCATCATCAAGTAATGAAGTTGTGTATTCAAGCTTTTTACTTCTCCTTATCCTTATGAAGATCACCATGTAAGCATCATATATGCACCATCTAAGAATCAATCCACAAATATGATCTGAACATCAACTATATAACCCCAAGGATCATATGAGATTTTATCATGGACAACTCATAACCACATCATAGAAAGATATATCATTTAGCCATATAAGCATCATCACCAAGGCTTATTAATCATAATGCATTATTAAAGGCATATGCTCCCCCTCAACTTGTGCCATCTGTTTACTGTTAGATCTGATCATGCATATATCAGTAATAAGCATCAAGACATCATCATCATCAAGTTAGGATTAAAACACTTCTAAACATCTTACAAGTATCAAGACATTTCCACACATCCTCAACAGACTGAAACTATTAACCAATAGAGCAATCAATGGACTGAATCATATCAGACCCTTTTTCTGAGCCTGTCCCCACTGCTTTTCCTCAAATCGACATATATGCGACTATGCAGTGTCTAACTCGCGTATATACGCGACTTACCTTTATGAAACTTGCGTATGAGATTTAGGACACTGAAATTTTACACTTTCAGCTCCCCCTGAGTATGTTATGTCTGTGCTGTGCTGTGTCTGAGTATATTGTGTTGTGCCACATCTTTCTGATTGTACTTCCTTCTTCTTCCATATCTTCAAGCGTGATGATGTTTTCTTCTTTTGGTATGGTGGCCGTACTTTGTTTCTGCACTCCTTTGCTATATGTCCAAGCTTGTTGCATGCATAACATCTTACATGTTTCATATTCCTCCTATAGCAATCAGTAACTTTGTGACCAAACATATTGCAAGCAAAGCAATATCCATTAAAGTACCTGGAATGTGATGATGTTTCTGTGTGATGATCTTGAACCATTCTTCTTCTGCATCTAGCTGCAACATGTCCAAGATTATGACATTCATAAAATTCAATATTATTCATCTGAGTAAATGGCCGACTATTACTTCCATAGTTAGGAGTAAAAGATTTTCTTTGAAGAATCTCTTTCCTTGATTGTTGATGGGGTTGAACTCTCATCTCGTTGTTGATCATTTTAGATTTCTCTTTAGAGTTCCTTGCCTCACCTTGTGATCTAGATTCACCTTCAATAGATTCATGAAAACCAAGACCAGTCTTGATAGCAGGAGACCTTTGACTACTAAGAATATCATCCAAGGCTTTAGTACTATCTTGAAATCATAACAATTTATCCTTTTCTTATAATTTACCTTTTAAGATATGTACCTCAATCTGAAGTTGTTCCTCCTTTTCCATACATTGCTTCTTCAAAATTTCTTCAGACTTTCTTCCTTCTTCCATTTGTTGCCTTAGTTTGAGAATTTCCTTTTCTTGTTCTTCATTCAGATCCTGCTGCATTTGACGAATTCTGAAGGCACATTCCAGCTGAGATTTTAAGCTGATAACTCCATTTTCCTATTTTTCAATAGCTTGGAGTAGATCTTTATTCTTCTTCTTTGATTCTTCAAGATCTTCTTTTAGTGAGAGGATCGTAGCTTCAAGACTTTCATAATAACGGGATCTATCTCTAAGTTTCTTGATTGTTGTGTTCTTTTCATTGACTTCATTTCTTAGAGATGTTACTTCATCATGCAACTTTTGATATTTGTCCTTGAATAACTTCCTCACCTTGCTTCCTTCCTCTTGTTGAGCCTTTAGTCTGGTAGCAACTTCTTTGAAGGCACCATCCTTTATGTTCAATAGATCTTCTTGATCTCTAATTTTGTCTGTCAGCTTTTTAAATTCTGCCTCTATTTGATATCCTTCTTGCTCAACCATAAGAGCACATTCAGTTGTTTCGTTATCACTTACATCACCTTCAAATGGATAGATAGTTGGAATATCAGAGGATAACAAATTCATACCTGATAGTTCATCTTCATTCTGAAAAGATTCTGAATCTGATTCTGAATCTGAAGTGCTTCTGCATAATCCCCAATCGATTCTCCCACTGTCATAGTTCTTCTGAGATGTATTCTTCAGCTTAGGCGCTTTCTTCTTAAGCTTCTTTCCTATTGTTCCACGGATCTCCTTCAAGCGATCAAGCTTCTACCGAAGGACCTGCTCTGATACCAATTGTTGGAAATAATACTGAGAGGGGGGGTGAATCAGTATTATCAAATCAATAAAACTTTTTCATTTCCATACTTAGATACATATACGCTACTTTAGTTAATGGAAAACGCATCTATACGCAACTGTGTCTAATGAAACTAGCGTATATCCAGAATACATATGATTCAGTTAATCCATTAAATGTTGATCTTTAGTTAGTGCATCAGAACTTCATTAACCATATGAACAGTAAGCAGGTGCAGTAAAATAGAACAGATCATCACACACAAGAAGCACACATGAACACCATGATATAAGGTGGAAACCCAATGTGGGTGAAAACCAGCTGCAAGTCATCTCTATCTTCTTTTAGTAAGAAACTTCATTTTACAATATTTCTGTACTGGTGTAGTCTTATACCAGTACACAGGTTTCTACCTGCAGAAGGCTACAACCTTCTCTCGTTCTCCAGACTCTCCTGGATGGGAGCTACAACCCCCTTTGCTCCTGTACTAGCTGATGTATTAGTACGTAGGCGCCGACCTACAATCTCCTTTCATCCTCTAGAGACCACATTTCATACATTTTCAAACTGGATACTCATGAAGCACAACACTATAATCTGAAGGCCACGTTTCATCAAATTTTCATACTGGACCCATAAATATCATTGAAGCACAAAACAATCAATACTAGCATCATCAATTTCTGAATCACTGAAACACTGAAACCCTGTCAACAACACAGTCACCAGAACACAGAGCAGAACACTAAACTCTGCAACAATCTTCAACTGTATCATCAAAATCATGCATCAGAGTGCATACGCTATTTGGAAGTGCTGAACCAGCGTATATACGCAACTTCACCAAGGTGAACCAGCGTATATGTCATCAATTGCTTACTTAGAACTTGATGAACTTCCTGTCTTCAGACATATCCAGATTATTACATATACAAGGATAATATGTCTGTTAGTACCTAGATCTAGTCCATCAGATCACATAAATATGAGTCATTATGATCCTAATCCAATATTAGTTCTCATCCATCAATACTGAAGCTAGACACAATCAACCAAACAGGATATGCAGAATACTGACACCTTTAAACTGTCATCAACAAATAGAACCACCTATAACTTCAAACATCATAGCTTAAATGGTATACGCTACTACAATGAACCAACCCGCGTACATACGCGCTTACACCAAAGCCAACCCGCGTACAGATCTATAAATATTCAATCATGACTTGCAGCGATTTCATACTTAAGTTATACCTAGTTCAGATCATTACATGTGTCAATATACAGATCTAGAATAAGCATAATCAATCATATAGTAGTTCATTTCAAACCATTTGATCCCGATCTACCCTTAGATCTTGTTCTCCATCAGCCTGTGAGATCCCTCCTTAGCTCAGATCAAGCAATGCATCATCAACCCATAACCTGCACACTAGATATCATACTTCATCAGATATTCAAGACTTTTTCGATACCCTTGCCTAATGACCTTCTTCTCCTTTTATAGTCTTAGGCCTTGCTCAATACCATGGTCCAAAACCATAACAAACCAATACCATGGACCCAATACTTGGGATCAACACGTCTGACGAGATACTATGGTCCAAAACCATAGGTTCAAATACCAAGGACTAACTACCACGGACCAAAAGTAAGTTCTCCAACATATACGCACTTTTCCTTGCATGAAAGTGCGTGTATATGCATACGCGCCTTTGTGACGTCTAACCTGCGTGTATACACGTCTCGGTCACAATGAACCTGCGTATATATATTTTCTCTTCATTCTTGTAGTCTGATCATCAAATCCTTGCTGCTGACCTGCTGCACTATGATTTGTCATCTGTGTGATTTGCCATCAAGGACAACACTTGTCTCATAATGCCAACAAACTAATGCCCCGAGGAAAGAAAATGAAAACACCTAGTAAGAAACCTGAAAGCTCTAGCATGACTCATGATGAAAAGGAAGAAATGCTACATGATATATCAAAATTACAAGACCAAGTGCAACAAATGTTACTCTCACAAAAGCTAACAGAAGCTAAGATAAATGGCGTGGAATCTAAGATAAAGGGTGTGGAAGCTAAGATGAATGGTGTGGAAGCTAAGATGGATTATTTGAAGATAGATTTGAAGACAAATTTGAAGGCAGACATGGCAGATTTGGAGACAGATTTGAAGACAGACATGGCATATTGGAAGACAGATTTGACAAATTTTCTACAAGAAATACTTACTAATGGTGAAAGGGTAGTAAAGGAAACTCATGATGTGAAAAAAACAAATGTTAATCATGATTTAATAGAATCTAATGTTGGATCAAAGACCCACCTATTCCAAAAATCGATATGAGGAAGTTTGATGGCAAGGATCCCCCAACATGGATATTACAGATGGAGCAATTTTTCGATCTCAATAATGTGCAAAACACACAAAAGGTACATATTGCAACTTTATATTTGGAACCAAATCAGTTTGTATGGTATCAATGGCTTTTCTCTCGTAAAAAAATCATCACTTGGGCAATTTTTACGGAAGAATTGATAGCACATTATGAGGATACAAAAAGAAACACTTTTTTTAGCCAACTGATAAGTCTCAAACAAAAGGATTCAATAATGGAGCACATTGAGGAGTTCCAAAAATTGAACATAATGGTAAAAAATATTCCAGAGGAGCATAGGATTGATGTGTTCATAGGAACTTTAAAGGATAATATCCGATATGATGTTCGCCTTTGGGAACCTGATTCATTAGAGAAGGCATTTAGGTTAGCAAGAAAAATGGAAAGCAAAATTATGGCAACTAGGAAGCATACCACTCACAACTATAATGATGGAAGTGTTGTTGCCCCTAGTCTTCCACAACCTATAAGGTTGACACCACAACAATTGGAAGAAAAAAGAGCAAAAGGGCTTTGTTACAGTTGTGATAGAAAATACACTAAAGGTCATAAGTGTGCTGAGAAGAAATTATTCTACATAGATTGTGAAGAGGAAGAAGAAAAGGAGTAAGAAAGGTCAAAAGAAGAGGATATACTCCAGGAACAAAGCCTAGATAAAGAAGAAATGAATCTGACCATATCTTGTAATGAATTGGTGGGATTACCACTCCTCAAACCATCAAGATAGAAGGACAAATCAAGAAGAAAAATGTAATAGTGTTGATTGATTCAGGAATTACCCACAATTTTATTCATTGTAAGGTAGCAAAAGAATTGAATTTCTTCCTATATCTAGCATCAGAGTGTCAAGTGATGGTATCAAATGGAGGAACAATAAATTGCTCTAGAAAGTGCCATAATATCAAGCTATCCATGGGAGAATATGTATTGACTAGCCCAATGCTTTCCATTCCAATGGGAGGTGCTTATGTTGTACTAGGAGTCCAATGGCCACAATCCTTGGGTACAGTAGCTTTTAATTTTCAAGAACTTTTCATGAAATTTTTTGTAGAAGGAAAGGAAGTTGAATTAAGGGGTATTGCAAGAAAATCGTGAAATATAATCATCTCTAACGGTATGACAAAGCTTCTAAAAAGGGAACAAAGAGGTGTAATTTCACAATTATGTTCGCTAGATGTTTCCACATCGAAATCATCTATTTCTCCAGATCTCCAAAAAGTCTTGGACAATCATTCCAAGGTATTTGAGACTCCCAAAGGTCTCCCACCTATTCGTGATCATGATCATGCTATTCATCTGATTCCAGGAAGTGTTCCTCCAAACATCAGGCCGTACAAATATCCCTATGCCCAAAAGAGTGAAATTGAACGTATGGTGTCAGAAATGCTAGAGGTTGGTATAATTCAACCTAGTCAAAGTTCTTTCTCTGCTCCAGTAGTATTGGTGCACAAGAAGGATGGATCATGGCGCATGTGTTCGGATTATAGGGAGCTCAACAAGCTCACTATTAAAGATAAGTTTCCCATTCCTGTCATTGATGAATTACTGGATGAATTGCATGGATCAATTTACTTCACCAAGTTGGATCTTCATTCAGGATATCATCAAATCAGAATGAAGACTGAATACATTCTGAAAACAACATTTAGAACTCATGAGGGTCATTATGAATTTTTGATCATACCTTTTGGCCTTACCAATGTACCTTCTACATTTCAAGGTTTGATGAATTCCATTTTCAAACCCTTCCTTAGAAAATTTGTGTTAGTATTTTTTTATGATATACTAATCTATAGCAAGTCTTGGAAGGATCATGTTGAACATGTTGACAGGGTGCTACAACTATTGGAGGAGAAAAAATTATATGCAAAAAGATCCAAATGTTTCTTTGGAGTACAAGAGGTGGAATATCTGGGTCATATTGTATCTCATGAAGGAGTTAAGGTAGACCCTAGCAAAATTAAAGCCATTAAGGAATGGAAAATCCCCACATCCATAAAGCATCTGCAAGGATTTCTCAGGTTGACAGGGTATTATCGCAACTTTGTTAATAATTATGGGAGAATAGCAGCACCTCTAACAACATTATTGAAGAAAGTTGCATTTTCATGGACTCCAGAAGCAACAAAGGCCTTCGAACATCTTAAAAAGGTAACGTGCCAAGCACCCGTCTTAACTACACCGGACTTCACAAAAAACTTTATTGTAGAATGTGATGCTTCAGGAAATGGATTTTGTGTTGTTTTAATGAAAAATAAAAGACCCATTACTTTTGAAAGTCGTCCAATCAAGGGAAAGTTTTTGCACAAAGCTATTTATGAGAAGGAAATGTTGGCGATACTACATGCACTTAAGAAATGGCGACCATACCTAATGGGAAGACACTTCAAGTTAAAAACGGATCATGATAGCCTTAAATACTTTTTAGAACAAAGATTATCCTCTGACGAGCAACAAAGTGGGTCACAAAGATGTTGGGTTATGACTTTGAAATCATCCACAAAAAATGGAAGCAAAATGTGGTGGTAGATGCACTCGCAAGAAAGGATGAGGATGTGGAAGCATTGTTGTGTGCCATTTTTATTATTCAACCAGATTGGATAAATGAAGCAAGGGAGGAATGGAAGAATGATGAAGAAGTGTGGGCACTTATTTGAAAGTTGCAACAAGATTCCAGTACATTTGAAACATTTAGCTGGCAGAATGATTCATTATTGTACAAAGATCGCTTATACCTCTGTAATAATTCCCAACTCAAACAAAAGATTCTTATGGAATTGCATACTTCTCCCTCAGGAGGGCACTCAGGATTTTTAAAAACTTACCAAAGGGTTAAGAAGGAATTTTTTTGGGATGGTATTAAATTGGATATTCAAAAGTTTGTGGCGGAATGTTTGGTTTGCCAACAAAATAAAGCTGAAACAATTAAGACCCCGGGTCTATTACAACCTTTATCGATTCCAAGCCAATGTTGGGAGCAGGTTTCAATGGATTTTATCACAGGTTTACCCAATTTTGAGGGAAAGAGTGTCATCATGGTGGTAGTTGACAGACTTACCAAGTATGCACACTTTTGTGCATTATCACATCCATTTAAAGCCAGTACAGTTTCTACTGCATTTATGGAAACAATTCAAAAGCTACATGGAAACCCAAAGATTATTGTAAGTGATAGAGATCCCATTTTCACTGGAAATTTTTGGACAAAATTATTTTCTTGTCTCGGTACTCAGTTAGCTCATATCTCATCTTATCATCCTCAATCTGATGGGCAAATTGAGATAGTAAACAAATGTTTGGAAGGATATCTTCATTGCTTTGTATCTGATAAACAGACACAATGGGTAAAATGGTTGCCTCTAGCTGAATGGTGGTATAACACTTCCTTCCATACAACAACAAAAATGACCCCATTTATGGCACTTTATGGATATCAGCTCCCATCCATCACATCATATTTAAGAGAAAATTCTAAGGTTCAAGCAGTGGAAATCACATCGAGCATGAAGAACAAGTCCTCCAACTCTTAAAGGATAACCTTGTGTTGGTGCAGAATAGAATAAAATAATAGGCAGATCAACATCGTAGCGAAAGAAGTTTTGATGTAGGTGATTGGGTATTCCTACGGCTATGACCATATAGACAAATGTCCCTCAAGCAAGCTAAGAAGGATAATAAATTGTCACCAAAGTATTATGGTCTGTACAAGGTGTTGCAAAATATTCGTACTATGGCATACAAATTGGAGCTTCCTACAACTTCTCGAGTGCACCCAGTTTTCCATGTTTCATGTTTAAAGAAGGTTATAGGTGACAAGCTTCCAGTTCAAACAATATTGCCAGAACTTGATGAGGAAGGAAAAGTTATATTGGAACCAGAAGCAGTCACAGAAACAAGAACTTGACAACTACAAAATCGATCAATTTCGGAGTATCTCATCAAGTGGAAGAACTTATCCGCTGAAGATTCCACATGGGAGGATGAGAATTTTATATAGAAGCATCCAGAACTACTCAAGTGTTGAGGACAACACTTTTTTGAAGGAGAGGGGCATGTTAGGTCCCTATAATACTAGTGATTACCCCATTACTATTGTAGTTGTATCCCTTATTAATATTGTTGTGCCCCTATTGCCCCCATATTGTTATTAATGTGCCCCATAGAATCCCTCTATTGTTATTTTTGTGCTTTTATATTATTATTGTTAGGTCGGCTGGGTTATACTGTGACTCCTTAGACTCCTATATATAGAAAGGAGGTTTTGTTATTTGAATCATAAAGGAATCATTCATTTATGTAATGTAAAGGAGGTTGCCCCTCGAAGAGGTTGAATTCTAAGGCATTGATCTATCTTTTCTATCTTTCTGTGAGCTGGTTTCATAATAGTTTGGAGTTGGAGCAGTATTAATGCAAGAAAACCACACTATAGCCTTCAAAAGCATCAAGATTAACAAATGGGAAAGCTTAAAATAAACTTACCAAAAGGAGATGCTTGCTATCATACATGCTTTCACTAAATGATGACAATACCTACTCGGAAGTAAGTTCTTAATCCGAACTGGTCACAATAGTCTTCAATTCCTACTTCAACAAAACATTATCAACATAATAGAAAGAGTTGATGGAGAAATTTTAGCATTCGACCGAGAAATACTGCACCAAAAGGGAAAGGGAAATGTCATATTTGATGCACTCTCATGGAAGGATGATGACAACATGACTTGCACAGCCTTGGTAGTTGTTCCTGACTGGTTAGATGAAATACGAGCTGAGTATGCCAATGATTAGATATTGATCCACAACCTAAATGATAGCTCAAAGTTCAAAGTGTTCGAAAGAGTGTCAAACCTAAGAGATCGGATAGACATTGTCTTCCTGATTCCGGCACCATGAACGGTTTGAAAAATCGATACTGTATGAAGGAGTTATCGCAATTTGAAGTCAAGTAAACTGCAATTTTTGGAAATTTGACTTAGATTAATTTGGTTTTTGTAAATATTAAAAAGATTAATATTCCCTAGAATATTCCCTGGAATATTCCCTTTTGGGGTAAGCGATAAACCTTTCCTTAAACGTCTTTCTTTAAGTTCTGTATTGACCACGTGGGCAGTATTTGGAAAGTGGGAAACGGTCTCTCACGCGGACAAAAAGTTGTAAATGTATTCTATGATTTCACACGATTAACCTTAGCAGTCAACACGTAGCATGGGAAAACTACTTTTCTCGCGGCTCTCGACCTGATATTGGTCGTGCAAGAATATACGCGAGATTGTGCGATAGCCCTTTGATTAGACGGGTCACATCGATAGTAGAGATCATCTGGGTTATTTGGTGAGCAGATGATGCGATATCCGTTGGATCGAGTGGGATAGATCAACAGTGGAGATTCCACTATTTGAAATGTTTCCGGTGAGGATTATCCCTAACCGTTAGAATTATACCACCTCATATGTGTGCCCAAACAGTTTTTTTAATGGCTCTCCTCTGACGTTCAACTTGGCAGAGCAGAGAAATTTAGGCGAATATGCCAAGTTTAACTAGAGTTAGGTGTAGTTCACCAAATTTGGTGGAGTATCCCTAGGGGATATTGACTAAATGCACTGCAGGAGCAGTTTTCGATCAGAAAGAGTGAAACAAGAGGCTAGCTAGGCTAATTGGATCCTTCTAAAGCCAACGAAACAATCTACAGAAGCTGAAGAAGTCATCTTCATAGAGATTTTCATCCATGGAGATTTTGGAGCTGAGGGCCACCAGGGGTTGGAGGCAGTTGTAGGAGCTACCAGTATTCATTCTCAGCAAACCAACAATATTTTATGACTGTAATGAGCATTTTGAATCCATTGCAGGGATTTGCATAAGCATTTGAAAACTTCTAAAGGTCGAGATGCTACAGGGAAGTTTCAGGCAGCCTAGTGCCAATCGTGAAGGAAGGCCTAGTTTGGGGATGCAGTGCTCATTTTGAGAAAATTTTCAGTCTATTTTTGGTGTCTAATATGTTCTTGAGACATGAGATGAGGTTTCAGTGATAGTTGGAGTATTCTAAAGGAGTCAGTTCCATCAAGAAGCTCAGGTTAGCTCAGAGCACTGATTGAAGGAATCAAGTCTAAGGGAGCTTAGATCTGTTTGTAGAGTGATGACAGCCATGACAGGGATATAGATGGTATTCTAAGCCCATTGGTTCAGTTCAGTAACCTTTGGAGTTAAGTGTGGAACTTGTAAAAGAAACTTTGCCATAATCCCAAAGAGCTAAGTCAAGATGACAAAAGATCAAGGAGACATAGCCCATGATATTCGAGTGAACTCCTAGATTAAATTTGTTGTTATATGTTGATGTTTATTTGCTGCATTATATGGTTGTTATATGTGTTTAATATCAGCATAAACAAATGGACTTAAAGCACTTAAGTAGTTAAAATAAAACATACACCTATTTCAAGTATTGAAATTCCGAAAATGTCATATATAAGCTAGATCATTTATTTGTTTAACTGAGTGGGAGGTTCTTGTAAGAATAAAAAGTTATCAAAACCCCATTACAGATTAGGTGGTATCAGAGCAGGTTGCATGATTATCATAGCATGGTTTCTTGATTGAAAGAGCAATAGGTTGTTTGTTTGACTTGAAAGGTGCTTAAACAATACAAAGGGTTTGACTGTTTGATTGTTTATAAACTAATTTCTGTTTGAGTTTGCAAAGGTGAAGCGAAAGCTACTGATAGCTAAGTCCAGGAAAGGACAAGAAGGAAGAAGGGTTGAAGGCATTCTCCTTACCCAAAGGACCTCAAGGAAACCCTTGAAGTACAAGAGGATTTGTTTGCAAAAGGCTATTTGAATAAGAGTTTGACTCTACAACCATTAGTTCTTTGAAAGCTTTGTGAATTTTGTTGAAGTTCTTTTGTTCATTTCTATAATGACAACTTCTACAAGTGAGTTTTCAAAATCCTCCTCCTTCACAAGATTCTTTGATGAAGACATGAAGCGATACTTGTTCATCATGATGGATATGGTGAAAAAAATGTATGAAGACGAAAGGAAGAGCACAAAACTTTGAGAGTAGTTGAAGTCCATGAGGGAAGAGAAGCAATTTCTTTTTGACAAGTTGCAGGAAATGGAGAGCCAACTTCATATTCCAAATATGAACCTAGAAAGGATGCATGGGTTGCAGACACAACTCCTTGTTGCTAAAGAAGCCTTAGCATCAGTTTAAAGAACAGGTAAACAATCCTATTTTGTCTTAAATTTCCTCTAAGAATGTTTATGTTGGTTCTTTTGAAAAACATACAAGAGGTATAGGGTCCAAGTTGATGTAAAAAATGGGATATGAAGGAAAACGATTGGGCAAACATGCACAATTCATTGTTGAGCCAATAATGGTTGAGGAGAGGCCTAAGTATTTGGGTCCTGGCTATGGACAATCATATGGAGAAAGTTCCAAAGCAGCCATGAAGGAAGTTGAAACAGTTCCTAGAAGGAGTTTCATTTTAGGTTCTCTACCTCAAGTTTGTAAAGATTGTATTCATGGGGAATGAAATTGTTTGAACCATACTTTGCAAGAAGAAGGTGTTCATAAGCATGCACTCGAACAAGGGAGCTGTGAAAGCTCTAAAATCATTGAAGAGATTGATGGTGTTCCGAAGCGAGCCACTTCTTCATTCGATTCACCTTCTCATGAAGGCAACACAAGTGAAAGAGGAAGGTATAAATTTGATTTCAATCACATTTCTTTTCATTATGTAAAGCATGGTAAATTTACACATAAGCATTGGAAAAAAAAATTCATGTTCCTTTTGTGGTTTGGTTAACCGTAGTGTTTCTAGATGTTGGAAGAAAATGGCCACATACATGAAACTTTTGAAGAAAAGAAGGAAAGAAGCCAAAGGTCCATTGGAAAAGGAAAATTATGTTATAAAGAGGATGAACATGTGTTGCACTTATTGCCATAAGTAGGGACATATTGCTGAAAAGTGTTGGATTTTGAATCCAACAATTCTTCCATGAAATTTGAAGAAGGTGGAAAAAGGGAATGGAAAGAATGGAAAGGAAGTTTCCATAATTGATGTGTTTCAGGATGATTCACATGTTGATGTTGATGGGCAGTTAAAGGAAGTGCCTTTGATGTGGATTGGTAAGAAATGTTTAGAATTATTATCCAATTAAAATTTCATGTCTTTTGGTTTGACACATTTCTTTTCCAATGGAATGCAAGTTGCAGGGTTTCACCAAAAAGGTGAATGAAAAAGTTGAGTATGAGACTCACTTTATTGCAGCAAAATTATGTTCATTTCAGCTTTGTATGTACATTTACATATGATTGAGGATCTTGTACTTATGATTTTTCTTGAGAGAAAGTTGAAGAATGGAATACATGCATGAACAAAGGAATGTTGATGATTTCATTGTATTTGAACATGTATGTGTAATTGACTTGATGGTTGATTACCTTGTTTAAACATGCATGCAATGTCATATTGAATTGGAAAAGTTGATTTTGTCTTGAATATTGAAAAAGGGAGATAATGATAAAGTGTTTCACAAGAGGTGGCATTATTTCTACTTTGAAAAAGAATTGTCAAGTTCTTTTTGTACATGCTTGACTTGGAGAGTCAGTTATTTGAAAAGGCATGTTTTTGTCGGCTTGTGATTTAGTCAATCATTTGTACACCCAGATGTAAGAGACATGATGATGATTCACATGATGTGCATTTATGTCATCAAGTTGTTTTTTTTGCATTTGTTGTTTTTGACAAGATGTCAGAAGAAGATTTGCAGCAGCAAAAGTCACCATAGAAGTGGCTTGGTAAGAAGTGGTTTGACTTCTTGACCCAGTAAAACATAATTTCATTGGTACATATGCAAATTTTAGTTAAGTATGCATATATTTATGTTGTAATCTCATGTTTGTTTGAGCCACCTTGGGTCGATGATCAAGGAAGCAATGTTTAGCTACCTTTTGTAAACTTCTCAATAGAAATTCTGAATGAGTTGTAGGAAGACAATTCTTAACAGGAGGAGAAGCACATCCAGGAAGGGAACTATTGACTACCTTCGAGTTTTGGTTCAAAGGCACTATCCATGCAAGGAAAGTGTATGGAGGCTAAAAGAAGAGGGTGTTGTACTCTCATCTACTGTATAGATCAGTATATTAGTCTTTTGGGGTCCAAAAGATTCCTAATGGGGAGGAGTGATGAGATGTTGATCCACGACCTGAATGATAGCACAAATTTCAAAGTGTTCTAAAGAGTGTCAAAAGTAAGTGACCGAATAGATCTCGTCTTCCTGATTTTGGCACCATGAAGAGTTCGAAAAACCGATACCATATGAAGGAGTTATCGCAATCTGAAAAGTCCAGTAAACTACAATTTTTGGACATTTGACCAAGATTAATTTGGTTTTTGAAAATATTAAAAAGATTAATATTCCCTGGAATATTCCCTTTTGGGGTAAGCGCTAAACCTTTACTTAAACATATTTCTTTAAGTTCCATCTTGAGCATGTGGGTAGTATTCGGAAAGTGGGAAACAGTGTCTCGTGCAGACAAAAAGTTGTAAATGGTATTCTACGATTTCACGTGATTAACCTTAGTGGTTTACACGTAGCACGAGAAAACTACTTTTCTCGTGCACTCTCAACCTGATATCGGTCGTGCAAGAATCTGCGTGAGATTGTGTGATAGTCGTTCAATTGGACAGGACACATCAATGGTGGAGATCGTCTGGGTTAGTTGGTGAGTGGACAATGTGATATCCGTTGGATCTAGTGGGATAAATCGACGATGGAGATTTTGCTATTTTTCTTTCGATGAGGATTATCCCTAACTACTGAGATTATACCGCCTCATATGCAAGCCCAAACAATTATTGTAACGGCTTACCTCTAATGATCAGCTTGGCAAAGCAAAGAAATTTAGGTGGATATGCCAAGTTTAATTGGAGTTAGGTGCAAATCACCAAATTTGGTGGAGTATCCCTAGGAGACATTGACTAAATGCACTCTAGGAGCATTTTTCGACTAGAGAGAGTTAAACAAGAGGCTAACTAGGATAATTGGAGCCTTCTAAAGCCAATGGAATAGTCCAGAGAAGCTGAAGAAGTCATCTTCATAGAGATTTTCATCCAGGGAGATTTTGGAGCTTAGGACCACCAGGGGTTGGAGGCAGTTGTAGTAGCTACCATTACTCATTCTCAGTGAAACAACAATATTTTCTAACTGTAATGAGCATTTTGAATCTATTGCAGGGATTTGTAGAAGCATCTAAAAACTTCTAAAGGCCGAGATGCTACAGGGAAGTTTCAGGCAGCCCAATGCCAACCGTGGAGGAAGGCCTAGTTTGGGAATGCAGTGCTCATTTTGAGAAAATGTTCAATCTATTTTTGGTGTCTAATCTATGTTAGAGATAGGAGATGAGGTTTCAGTGACAGCTAGAGAATTCTGAAGGAGTTAGTGCCATCAAGAAGCTCAGGGTAGCTCAGAGCATTGTTTGAAGGAATCAAGGCTAAGGAAGCTTAGATCTGTTTGCAGAGTGATGACAGACATGACAGGGATACAGATGGTATTCTAAGCCCATTAGTTCGGTATCCTTTGGAGCTAAGTGTGGAACTTGTAAAAGAAACTTTTCCATAATCCCAAAGAGCCAAGTCAAGATGGCAAAAGCTCAAGGAGACGTAGCCCATGATATTCGGGTCAACTCCTAGATTAAATTTGATGTTATGTGTTCATTTTTATTTGCTGCATTATATGGTTGTTATATGTGTTTAATATCAGCAGAAATAAATGGACTTAAAGAACTTAAACAGTTAAAAGAAAACATACACCTATTTCAAGTATTTAAATTTGACAAATGTCATATATAAGCTAGATCATTTATTTGTTTAACTGAGTGGGAGGTTCTTGTGAGCATAACAAGTTATCAAACCCCCATTACAGATCAGCCAAATATTTGGATTGTGGTTCTATGATTGAAAATATTAGTTAATACACCAATTTCGAATGGAAAATTGACATATTAGTGTACAAAGGTAGAGTTTACCTAATACCATCATCCAAATTTAGAATGAAAATTTTAAAGGAATCTCACAGTTCTCCTTCAGATGGGCATGTTAGATTCTTCAAAACTTACTAGAACATTTTGCAATCATTTTACTGGAAAGGTATGAGTAAGGAAATCCAAAAGTATGTCACTAATTGTGATGTTTGTTAGAGAAATAAGGGTGGAACTATTCCAACTCTTGGGTTACTACGCCCATTACACATTCCAAATAAAACATGGGGGGAAATCTCGATGGATTTCAATTAATTACTTCCTATGTTTGATGATAAGGATAAGATATTTATCATAGTGGATAAACTCACCAAATATGTCGACTTCCCGGTTATCAGAAAAAATGACACAAACAAGAAAATTGCGGAAGTGTTTTGTAAAAAAATTTACAAACTACATGGTTTTCCCAAGGTCATTATTAGTGATAGAGACACAAATTTAAAGGAAATTTTTGAAAGGATTTCTGCCACCAAGTAGGGATATCTCTCAACATCAATTCATCTTATCCCCCCCAAGCAAATGGTTAGACTGAATTTGTAAATAAATGTTTGAAAATATATCCCCATTGTTTTGTCACCGACAAAAAAAACAAATGGTTTCAGTGGCTACACCTAGTAGAATGGTGGTACAATACCACTTATCACACTTTATCTAAAATGACTCCCTTCCAAGCCCTATATGGCTATGAACCGCCCATGTGGAAGAATTTTGCGTTGCACAATTCTAATGTTCAAGCAGTAAAGAATTACTTAGAAGAAAGCCAAAGAATTACTAACTTGTTAAAATAAAATATAACATTGGCATAGAATAGAATGAACCAACAAGCAGAGCAACACCGCACTGAAAGAGAGTTCAAAGAAGGAGATTGGGTTTTCATCAAAATTCAACCCGATAAGCAGTTATCATTAAAACAACAAGGGAAAAATAAGTTATCTCTGAAGTAATATAGACCATATCAAATAATAATAAAAAATATAGTGCCACTTATGGATTAAAGTTACCAGACCATTGTTGAATTCACAACACATTTCATATTTCAAGCCTCAAAAAGGTACTTGGTAAAAATCAAACAACGGAACCAAAGATACATGAGACTAATGAAAAAGGAAGGATCATATTAGAACTTGAAGGCATACTCGCTACCTGAGAGAAGATACTACAATCCAAGAGTATTAAAGAATATCTTATCAAATGGAAAAGACTACGAGAAGAAGACTCATCATGGGAAATAGGACATTTTTGTTAACAACACCCAACATTGCCTATGCTTTGAGGACAAAGTATTTTTAAGGGAGAGGCAATGTTATGAATAAAAATAATAAAATATGTATATAGACAATGAATAATAAAATAATAATAATTAGATAAATTAATTAAAATTAGTATCCTATTAATTATGAAAGGGAACTTATGTAAAAAGACATGATATTTAACCCTTGTGGCTAGTCAACTCCTATAAAGGAGAATTGCCCAAGGGCTTGTAAACCATCATCAAATATTTAATAATAAAATATATTATTTTACATGTAGATGTGTATTCCATTGGCGAATATAAGTGAACATAAAAATTCTTGTTCCATCCCTCCACTGAACTTTCCTTCTAATTTTTCTAAGGTTAACATGATCACATAAAGCACTACTGAACTGTCTGGTCCATGGATAATGCCTTTAGAATATGAATGGACCTCCTATCACAATGATATTCCTTTGAGCCCGCTTGAGTTGGATAATCAAGCAGTTCAATTGTTTTCTGACCGACCATTTTCTGAGATTGATTGAGTGAATACAATCAATGACGATTATTCTCCTTTACCTTGGTTATAACCAATTTCACTTCCTCATCCCTTCAACCAAATGTTTCCGATTGATGAAAGTATCATGGAAATCATGAATTTGGATGAAATTCCATGGAATGATTATCATCATCGTTCATAATTTTTCCCAAATCTTAACAAAATCGAGAATGATTTTGCAACAATGTTTTCGACTAAGATTGTAGATAGTCCAGAATGGCCCACGTTAGTTCTTCAAGTTGAATTTGAAAATAATTTGGGAAACATATCTACAACTATTTCAATTGACATCTCACTTAAAATAGGGATTATTTAAAAAATTCACATAGGTGCTTCGTGCTCACTTGAAGAAATTCAAATGTATAAAGCCACATTTCAAGAATTATGTGACAGTTTTTCTTGGTCCTATGAGGAAATGCAAGGAATTGACCTAAGCATTGTTGCGCATGAGATTAAGACTTACCTGAATGAAAAAACTATCAAATAATGAATACGTCTAGTGCATCCATGAAAGGTTACAACTATTAAGTCCGAGGTTGAAACATTGCTCAAAGCAAGATTTATCTACCCACTTCCCTTGATTGATTGGGCTTCCAATATTGTAGTTGTTAACAAAAAATAGGGAACCGTCATAGTATGCATCGATTATAGGGATATAAATAAGTCTTGTCCAAAAGACAACTATCCTACCCCTTATATCAATCAAATCATTGACAATTGTGTCGGCAATAAAATATTTTCATTCATAGACAAATTTTCTTGTTACAACCAATTTAACATACTCCTAGATGATCACCATAAAACCACATTCATTTGTCCATGGGGGAATTTCTCTTATCAAAAAATCCCATTCGGATTAAATAAATCCAATGCAACCTTCCAAAGGGCTATGTCTTATTCATTTCACGATATCAAGCATATTGTGCAACCTTATTTGAATGACTTTACAACTCATTCGTTGAGATGGGAAGATCATCCAATGCATTTGAGAGCTATCTTTATCAGGTTCCGTCACCACAATATACTCTTGAACCCTCATAAATGTGTTTTTTTTGTACAATTTGTCCGATTAATGGGATTTGTCATATCTCAGCAAGGCATTTGTGTTGATCAGCTCAGGGTAGAGGTTATTCTAATTTTTCCTCCTCCATCCAACCTCTGTCAACTCCAAAGTTTGCAAGGGAAAGAAAACTTTGTACATTTATTAATCTAGAACTACATCGAGCTAGCTAAAGGCTTTACTCGAGTGTTGAAAAAGGGCATCTCATTTACCAGGGATGAAGTTTCTCAACAAGCTTTTGATGCACTTAAACATGCATTGACCCATACGCCATTATTTCATCCTCTTGATTAACATTGAGACTACTTTTTGTATTTAGCCGCATCCGATGTCACTATTGGCATGGTTTTATTTTAGGAAGATGATTCAAATGATGAGCATGTCATATATTATTTGAGCAGAAATATTATCAAAATGAAATGGTTTTATTTTAGGAAGATGATTCGAAGGATGAGCATGTCATGTATTATTTGAGCAGAAATATTATCAAAACTGAAGTGAAATATGAACATGTGGAGAAATTGGGCTTGGCAGCTGTTCAAGTTGTCCAATGATTTTGTCAGTATATCTTATTGCGCAAAACAACAATGATTTATGATTGCAACCCTATGGTTTACATTCTTACGAGAAAATTTCTAGGGGGAATTATTCTAAATGGATAGTGATCCTGTAAGAAACCAATTTGTAATTCATAAAATAAAAATCTAAGAAATAATTAGTATTTGTTAAATTATTATGTGACGTTTCATATACTGAGATAGAAATAGTGGTATATGATTCTCTTCTAGAAAAATCCCTCTTTCTTATCAATACTTTAGACCCCTGGTATGGAGATATCATCATCTATCTTCAAACCCAAACTTTTCAGGGAGAATTGGGTCAAACCAATCATCGTCATATTCAGTACCAATCCAAAAAATACACTATTGTTGGGGATACACTTTATCATCGTGGTACTGATTCCATCTTCAAATGATGTTTAAATCACGAGAAATCTGAAAAGGCATTGAATGAATGCCATTCTGGAGCTTGTGGATGTCATATGTCAGGGTTTTTCATTGCTCAAAAGATTTTGCACACAGGGTATTTCTGGCCTTTGATGTTCAAAGATTGTAGAAATACGGGCCAGAAATGACAAAATTGTCAGATATATGATGTCAAAATGCATGCACCTCGAGCTCCTCTTCACCCAATAATTGATTTTGGCCCTTTTTATAAATGGGGCATCAATTTCCTTACATGTAATCCTCACTCAGTCAGGGGGCATGGGTACATTATCCTTGCGATAGATTATTTTATGAAATGGGTCGAGGCAATTCTTTTATATAAGCATGATGGTGAAATAACAACCATATTCATATTCAATCACATGATTGCTAGGTTCAGGGTTCCACAAGTCATCATCATGGACCATGGTAGCCATTTTCAAAACTTGATGATAAATAATCTTACTGCGAAGCTAGGCCTTCATCATGACAGTTCTACCGAATATTACATGCAGGAAAATGGCCAAGTAGAAGTTGTTAGCAAGGTATGGAACACCATGATTAATCAGATTATCAGAATTCATAAGCAAAATCGTCATCTAATTCTTTTTCCATCCTTGTGGGCATATCGTACCACAAAAAAAACTTCGACTAGTTTTACTCCCTTCCAGCTGGTTTATGGTCTGGAAGAAATTTTACCTATTGAATGTGAAATATCATCTTTGAAAATGGCGATTGAATTATTACCAGCCATTTCTGCATAGGAGGAATGGTTTTGTACTTAGCACAACTAGATGACACTTGTATTGTTGTCGCATTAACTAGCGAAGCTCAAAAGAAACGAGTTAAGGTATAGTATGATCAAAATGTAAAACCTCATTAATATTTAGACGAAGATATAGTGTTGGTCTAGAATAAAAAATATGATAAATTAGGTGATGGTAAATTCAAGCCCATGTGGCACAACCCTTATATTGTAAAACGTGTACTAGAAAAAGGGGCCTATGAGCTAGTTGATTATGATGATATTTATTTATGAAAGCTAAGAAAAGGTATTTACTTGAGGAAATATTATGCTTAAACTTCTCAGTGAATAATTTGTGTTAGGTTCCTATACCAATAGGTTTCATTTTTCATGATTGACTAGGGAAGTGCCAAATATGTTCATCTTTTCATGCTGCAAAGGTTTCATATTTCATATACAGGTAGAGAGAATTAAAAAATGTAAAGAGGGTATGCCCTAAAAGAAAAATCAAAGGGAAAAAAGAGCAAATTGGTCAGAAAAAATGATAAGAATGAACCCCAAACCAAAATACTAGGAAAGTGGCCAGTCAAAATGCCACTGCTATCTGATTTGCAAGTTCACAATGTGCAAAGTCTTGTTGTTTATTACACTTTATGGATGGCCCAACAGCTCAATCTGGACCATGCCATATTTAAATTTGCTGCTGCAGATAGAGAAAGAATGTATGTCCAAACAGTTTAAGCTTGGTAGATAGGTAGATAGGCAGAGAAATTAAGGAGCCCAACTGCTTAATCTGGGCCCTTGGAAGAAATAAGGGTAGACTTAGATAGGAGGGCAGTCAAAAGAAAAGACTAACTTCAGGGTTCGCTAGTTCAAATGCACCCAATCAAAAGGAAGAAAAAATGCTAGGTGTATTAGGCTGGGTAGGTAGTTTGAGGTTGCATGAGCAAGGTTATGATCATTTTTTGTCTTGTCCAAAAAGATTTATATCATCAGTGACATAAGCACTAAGGCAGTTGTTGGACTGTGGAACAATGGAAGCATGACTAATTCCCCTCCATTTCCCCATAGATCTTTGACTAACATCCCCTCAAGGAGCTTGGGATCTGCCCAAGGGTCCAGTTTCACTTCATTTTATGAGAAATGATTAATTGATCTCTGAATTGACTTAGTGAAAAGAAGCCACATTTCTTGTGTAAAAATCATTTCTCCAAACCCCTTTCACTTCCTTGTGCCTAAGTTTTTCACTCCACATACTTAGCATTTCATCCATTCAATTTCAATCCATAAAGCCATATTAACTTCTAACTCTATTATTTAACTCCCTAAATCATTTTCCTATCCCTATTCTACAAAAAACTATATAAAAAACCCAAAAATAGTAAATATTCCCACCCCTTGGCACTATAGCCATATAACATAAGTTCGGGGAAATGCTAAGTTCATTTGGGGCTTGTATTAACCCCTCCACATCCATTTACCTTGGGATTAATTTAACATTTGGTTAAATTAATAACCATGTTAACCCCTTCCTAAACCATAATTTATTTCCCCTCCGCGCTCATATATACTTTGGGTTTCGTTTTGATATTTGATTAAACGAATAAACCATAACCCTCGGCGCCCAAAACCTGCATAACCAAAGTCTTACCCCCACGGTATTTTATATAATATTTAATATATGGGCGGGTCCCCGCGTCGTATCGTACTCACAACTTTGCATCCCCTCAACCCTCTGATCCGCCCTCCCAGATCTAACGGCGCTCGCCGATTTCGGAGCGATCCCGACATACGGGAGTTAGTGCCCGATAGAACAGCGGTTTTGCCGTCGTACAAAGGACGCGTGTCCCATTCGTATTGCGTCGAGCCTGCTCTGACATATACCGCCCCCGTACCAAAGGCGGTTCGATAAAAACCGTTTACCGCCTTCTGCCCCCTGCCGCACACATCATACGCCACGCCAGCCCCATGCCACTATTCCGTCCGACGTGTCTGCCTAATCATCCGGCCATGTCAGCGCCCACGTCAGCTGCCACGTCACCCCCCGTACCCTCTACGCGACAAAATCTACATGATGATGATGTCAGCATAAAAAGCGCCAAAAATCCCAAATTTGTTCAAAAGTCACGAAAGTGATGGATTTTCGTATATTTTTATTCATTTGTCTGCAGAGACTTTGCATGCGGTTTACGACGATTTGATCATCATAGCTTCAGTACGCCACCGACGTGAGTTCAGTCCGAAAAAATGGCCCCTCACCGAGCTCCTCAACCTGCATTTAGCACCTGGCGTCCACAGAACATGTATTTACCCGCAATTCATCCATAAACCTCATTTTTTCCAAGTTTTTTCTGTAAAAATTGCTCGCAGAGCCAAAATTTGACCCAAAATTACAGTGCTGCTCCTACTCTTCTCCATTAACATCATTGTTTCAACCATTTTTCAAAAGAAAAACTGTTAACTGTGTTTCCCTCTGCAAATTCGCCTGTTGAGCTAAATTGAAGCTCATTTTCTTTGCACCCCGCTTACAAAGCGAATAAATTCAGTCTGATGTTCTAGCTGAGATCAGAATGGACCAATAAAGAGAGAAATTTGCCAAGGCTTTCATCCCAAACCACCTATCTGTACCTTCCCTCTGCGAACATTCCAGAAGATGCCCAAAGACTGAGTTAAATTTGTCAAACTCAATGGAAAAAAAGCACCATTTCCTTTGTTCTACCCAGCTTCCCAATTAAACTCCGTAGGCCTTCTCTTTACATCTGGGATTCACCCTGTGAGGCCATCTCCATATAAAAATCAAATTACCAGATTCCTGTCAAAATTCTTGTAAAGGTCCCACTGCCAGCACCTTGTTTACTGTTGACACACAAACTCAAAATCCAGTTGTAAACACTGTTGATCATGGAGGCTCCAGTGGCCTTAAATATTTCCCCCTTGAATGCACCACATAAGAACTTGGAGTGGCTGCCCCTTGCTGACAGGGATTACCAAATGAAGGAAATAGTTGAACTGAGCAACAAATATCGTATTGAAACCTTTTGTGAGATAAGGAAAAGATATAGAAGAAATGCTGATCTCCTCGGTATCTAGGAGTCCAACCTGCCAATTTATTATCTCCCAAAAGTAAATGTATTCCCTGACCTCGTCCATCAATGTTGTGAAAATTATGAGCCCACTCAAAGAGCAGTTTTGGCTCCATCTGGGACTGTCTTATTCCACATCACCCCACAAGCCATAAACGAGATGCTAAACTTTGAGCCAACTAAGCCTCTGGCTCCTCTCTCCATGAAACTTCTGCTTGACCAAGGTTCCAAACTGCCCATCTCAGAGATCACAAAAATTGCCCAGCTGTTCATGCAACCAGGTTTTCAGTCCCGGCAACCTCCTCCTTATCTACATGTTTAGTTCAATGAAACAGGGAGACTGCTGGTAGACATGACATCCTCCATCTTAGGATTCAATACCAGTGAGTTTGTTGATGAGACAGTCTTGGTGTTGTTGTCTATGTTTGCTCCAGGATAGCCCCCTGTTGTCCAGTATGATTATGCCACCTTCATATCTGACAAAATTCATGAGAAATTCATGAACCTGGAGAGAGAAAGGGTATTCAAATACACCTCCTACATATATCATTTGCTGTTGTACTATCAGCCTGATAATTTCCCAGTTTTCCTCAAAAAATTGGATGCTAAGGGGGAGCGAGGTCTGTAATATTTTGGTCATTAGTCTGCCACCATGTTTATTACTCTCCATACACCTACTGCGAGCTTATTGACCTATTTATACAACCAGCTTCTTCCTTACTGATGAGCACTCCTCTTCCCAGACTCACTGATGAGATGCAAAAGATTCTATAGCTTTCCAAAAGCTACAACATTGGTGACTGATATTTTTACCAAAACCACACAGTAATCAGGCGTTATGGCTATGAATTAGCCCCCTACAGACTGCCAAAATATGTCCCTATGAGACTCTTTGCCTTGGAATACTTCCGGCAATTTGGTAATTCAGATATGATTCATTTCTATGGCAAAAGAAAAAGGGCACAGCTCAAGATAAGACATCAATTGGGCCCATTTATTTTCAATAAGAGAGAAGAAGCTTGGGAAGAGGCAGACACGATTTTGCAAAATTTTCTATTGCTAAAAACAAGCTTTTATTGGGCACCATATGACCCCAATCACTTTATAAGCCGTAGAAGAGTCAAACACAAGCTTGCAGGTTATGAACACTGCAATATCCCTCAAATTGAAAAATATGCTAATCAACAAGAATGGGTAGAGGGCACACTAGTTGAAGAACTTTCTGAGGAAGAGATAGCAGAAAAAGCAATCAAAAACCTTGAAAAAGCAATTGACCTGGAATCCTTTGGACAGGTGTTTTTCACAGCTCCTCGGCACCTTGGACAAGGCACCTCATCCGCCACGGCCTCCCAGCAACCTGCCCAAGTCAGTGCCCCACCAACAGCAACAGATAAAGGTAAAGAGGTGCAGCATTCAGAAGAGCAAGTGCACAATTTGGAACAGCAAGAAACAATGGCAGACCGGCCTGCTTCTACATATGAACAAAGTCAAGGGCAAGACCCTTCTAATCAAGCAAAGGCAGCTGTAATTCCAGTGTTACAAACTCCTGCTAATGAGGAAAGGGCAAAGAAAAGGGATAGAAAAGAAGAGACACCTCCAGGGACATCCACAAAGCAGCAAGGAGAAAAACAAGAGAAATACCAGAGGGGCCAACAAAACAACAAGTTCCCCCAAGCATGGAGACATCAGCCAGCTCCTTTCAGCAGGAGCAAGAGGGACAACAAGGTGTGGAGGTAACATCTACCAGGCAACAGAGTAGACATGGCTCTGATATTAAAAAAGCATTCACTGATATCAAGGATAGAAATGAGCCAGTGAGGTACCAACTTTACAACCAGTTGCTAAGGATGGCACCCACCAATCAGCAAAGGCTAATGGCAGCCTATGACATCCAAGAAGGCAAAATGACTCTCAGTTATTTTAGACCTATAATGTAGCAACCACAATCAGCTGCTGACTATATTAGAACCAATCTGGAAGTGCTCTCCAAAGACATCCATCCGATGGACCAGATTGAATTGCACAAGCAGACCAGGGAAATGGTATATTCTACCTTGGCAGATAAAACATTGTTGGCCCATAGATTGCAAAACTCTTTGCACAATACTGCTGCCCAGCTAGAATTGGAGAAAGCTTCATCACAGGCCAAGGACAATAGAATCAAGTCCTTGGAGGAGATTATTATAGAGTTGGGACATGATCCCAATAATCCGAAAGGCATTCAGGCCTCGATAAAAAAGAAAGACGAAGACATAGCAGCACTCAGAAGACAAATTAGGCTACCAGCTATAATGCATCCTCAAACTATAGAGGTAGCACAATAAAAAGAAGAGCAGGATGTGGTAGCTTTGCTTATGACCTTACATAAAAGTTTGATAGAAACAGAGAGTGCCTTGGAGGCATCATTGCAGGGGAGACAGGGAGAGTTGACCTCTCAGCCAATTCAAACAACTTAGATTCTTACAACTGCTCCTCCTACGGCCACCACAACAGTCCCTCCCACCATTCCAGTATCAGAAGCCGGTACCTCAAGTTCAGCACCAGCTTCAGCAACAACAGCAGCAGCAACAGAGCAAGAGACCAGCTTGAGTATGGACAATATGATGAAAGAGATAAAGGCCCTGGAAGTGCAAATGGCAGAATTGAGAGAGGCCAAAGAAAAACTGGCTAAAATTGAGGAAAAATATGACAAGTCAAAGCAGGATGTAGCTGAGAAGACAAGGGAAGTGAAAGACCTGGAAAAAAGGATAAAGGAGCTGGAAAAAGAGCTTACACTTGATAGGACCCTAGCTGAGGTCAAGAAAATTTTGTGGGCCAAGATTGGCCAATCCATTATAGACCAATGGCAATCCATTGAAACCATTCATGAGAAAATGGATTTGATAGGCTTGGCTCAGTTTGAAAATCAAAAGGCTAGAGCATCTTTAGGAAATATGCCGGAGCAAGCTAATAGAATGATCCAATTCCTGAACACTCACACCAAAGAGCAGTTGGCAGCAATAGGAATCAGGAACAAGACTGATACTATCTTGCTAGTAAAAAGGGTGTTGACCCTAAGGAATTTTGTGCAAACCCTGGAAAGAAAATGCCAAGAAATGCAGGCAGAGGTGAATGAGTTCAGAACAAAGATCACAGCATTATAGAGCAAAGGGCTACCAAGTTTAGTAACTAGCGCTGGAATACTGCTGTCACATGAGCATTATGCCAACAGAGTAAACAACTCTGCCTCCAATCAAATCATAGTGTCCTCAAGCACATCAGAAGAAACAGGGCCTCCATCTAGACAGAGTGTCTTTGACAAACGAGAAAATCTGTTCTACATTGCACACGAGATAAACCATCTCTTTGAAGTCCAGCCAAACTTTTATAGATGCACTGAAGCTGATGAAACACTGATAAAGATACAAAGACATCAGCTGCCTACAGAGGATTGGTGGAAAGGAATGATGGAGACATTGCTCAGGTGATTTTGTTTATTAATGCTTTTTGATCAGCTACAGGTCAGCGAAAACAGAGACACGGTCCACCTGTCAAAAGGGAAGAAAAGGTAGCATAAGGCAAAAACAGAATGGTCAATACAACTCATTGAATGCAAAGAAACCGAGCACCGATGATGAAGACCAAGACAGCAACAAACAGCGTACCAGCATCAGGACAGCACACGCAAAATGAATGCACAGCAAGCAGCCGACTCACACAGCCAAAAAAAGTCAAAATATTTCTGACTAACTGGATAACTAGCACATTCATATTTATTACGGCATTTATTCCCTCATTTACTGCTTCTTAAGAGTTGGTAAAGAAAGTTATGAGTTCAAAGACTTATCTTCATGATATTTTGTATGACCTTTTTTGTATAAATACCTCCCCATAATATGTATTTGGGGTTGGTGATTTCATTTCTGAACCACGCTGTATGTTATTGAGGCTGTATAATACAAAGGTTGTTGGAACTTCACGGTGCTGAACTATCTGAATGTGGAATTGACGCTCTGGGAAATGCTACAGAATTCTTGCGTCATTTATGGATCAATAAGTCTCTCTTCTCTGTGTTTTTTATGTTTTCTATGTATGCAATTTCATGTATGTTCCATAAACTTGGTAGCAGAGAAGAAGAATAGCACAGAATTTGCCTAAAAGCACTCTGTGTTCAATCTCAGCTATTGTATATGTTTTCTTCAGGAATAGTCATAAATAGGAATTCTTAACTGCTCCTATTTGCACTAGTTCTTTCACTTTGAATGTTGCTTAGGAATTCTTCATTGCTCCTTAGTAATTTTCATGCACTTTCCCTCTACCAGCATAATGAAAGATTCTTGATTGCCTTTCATTCACTGACTTCATTCCACCATTTCAGATATCAAAATTGCTCCTAAATTGACTACCCTTCTCTGTAGCAAACTCCTTTTACCAAATGAATACTTCAACATTTCACCAGTTCACTCACTCTGACTCCATCTACCCAATGGAAGAAACTGTTTCCTACTTGCATCCCTGTTCCACCTGAAATTACCTTCCAACAAACTTAAAACAAAAACCTGTGCATAATAACTAGCCTGAAATACTCCAAAACAAAGCTAAATTACAAAGAGAGAGCCCTCTCTGGTTGCGGGTAGGCTAGGACCTGCGGCTAAAAGATTGGTTAGTGGTTACCTCGGCCGTATTCCCTTTAGGAGGAAGGGAACAACCTGAGTGATAACATCATTGGCGACTCCACTGGGGAACTGAATGCCTATTTGTTACTGCTGTCCATTTTCTAGTTTTAGGATTTAGACAGCTGTTCCAAAGATTCAATTACTTTTCCTCATTTCAACATATTCAAAGAAAATCCAAAGCCTCCCTATTTCAAAGAAACTCTTGTAAAATATAAAAAATTCCCAGAAAATAACAAAAACAAATTTAGAAGCTGGCTCCAAAGAAGAAAACTCGGTATACCAGGTCAAACCCTGACCCAGACCCTCCAGCTGTTTTTGAAAATCCTAACTTGATCCCTAAGGCCCTTAGGAGACAAGAAGCTCAAGAAAGTTCTGCCAATTTAGACCTTGAAACAGTTCAGCAGAACTATATCCTGACTCCCGCTAAAGCCTCAGTCTGTCTTCACACAACTGTTGCTTCTCCTAGTTCTCCATCCACCTCCCAAATCACCTTCTCCACACCTGCATCCACTGCACATATTTCAACTCATATCCCTGCTGTTCCAGCCGTCCCATTTCTTCTTGTTGCTCCATTTATCCCTGTAAATATGGCAAATAGATATGCTCCTTTACAGTTACCTGGAAATCCTGGGGCTATGCCTCAAGATTATCAAAGTAAGATCACTTATTTTGATGGTACTGGTACATATACATCCCAAAAACATACAAAGAAAATGCAAGACTATTTTGAGAACTATGAAATTGACGATGATGATGTAAGAATGAAGATTTTCATCCAAATTCTAACTGGTGATGTTAGGACTTGGTTTAGAGCACTTGCTGCAAACTCTATAGCCAATCCTGATGCCCTTTATCAGTCATTTTTGAATAGGTGGGAAAAGAAGAAGGATCCATTGCATATCCTATCAGAGTATGATAGTATAAAAAGAGGCCCACAAGAAACTGTCCTAGATTATTGTGCTAGATTCAACAGTGTATACAACGCTATCCCTCAAAACCTTAGACCTCCACCTGACTTATCCTTAATCAAATTCCCTGATGGATTTGATTCTGACATGGCATACCAATTAAGGGAAAGAGCCCCTCCTAGCTTAGCAAACATGCAGAATATAGTTGTTAGTGTGGAGGCAAACTTAATTGCTAAACGAAACCAGGCAAGAGCTGAAAGAAGAACAACTTTCAAAGAGGAACCTTCAGCATTTGAGCAAAAGCTTGATGCGATTATCAAAGGTATGGACAGACTTGGAGATAGAGTAGAGACCATTGAAAGGAAATCATCTTGGGAAGGGTAGCCAAGTAACACATAAAGGAACCCAAATTTTAGAAAAAACCAGAATCCAAATGTGGGAAGGGCTGGCCCTGACCAGAACATCAGACCTCCATTTCAAGAGAATTATGCCGAAGCCTTAACATCTAGTGAACCAACAGAGGACCCTCACATCAACTTAATGGGTTTAGATAGTGAACAACAAGTCTTTCTAACACAAGAAGATCAAGAGGCCCATAATTTCAATCAATTTCAAACAAAATCAGGAGAGTCATTTGATTTTAGGGAAGGCTATGATGCAGCAGTCTATGAGGTTCATAAATAGTACAAGTTAAGAAGTAGAACCATAGATGTGCCTGAACCTATCAAGTAGAAGGATACCAAACAGCCAAAGAAAGAAAAAGATAAAGCCGTCCTGACAGAACTCCCTGCCAAAACAGACCCAAATCCAAAGGAAGTCTCTGTTGTGGACATATCAGATGAACAGCCCTAAAAAAACCAGCCATACATACCCTCTCCTCCAAAATAAAATGTAACCGGCCCTCCTGAAAACAATTTCAAAACTGTTTTAATTCCTAATAGCACTCATGATGAAGAGAAGGTCACTGAAAGTTCAGCTAAAAAGGAAAATTTTGTTGGCTACAATACAAAAATTTAGATAGAAAAACCTTTTAACTTAGAAACAGAAATAGGTAAGCTGAAAATAGCTATTCCTATCTCCGAACTTGCCAAACATGAAATTTAAAGACATCAAATCAATAGGTCACTACAAATACCAGAGAACAGGGATGCAGTTAATGTTCTTGATGATCAACCAGAATTGATTTTTGGTCCTGAAGTCAATGGTAAAACAGTAGATGGAGGAGTTCCTCCATTCTATGTGAGCTTAAACATTCATGACAAAGTGCTGCATAATGCTATGTTTGATTCAGGAGCTTCCCACAACCTAATGCCAAAATCTGTGATGGAAAGACTGGACCTAGACATCACAAGACCCTACAAAGATTTGTTCTCATTTGATTCCAGCCAGGTCAGGTGTCTTGGCCTAATCAAAGACCTTTGTGTATCCTTAGTCCAATATCCAGCTAAGACAATCTTGATGGATGTGGTGGTAGCTGACATTCCACCCAAGTATGGCATGCTTTTATCCAGATCTTGGGGTGCAAAACTCCAAGGATCTTTGCAACTAGACATGTCCTATGCCACTATTTCAGTCTTTGGACAGCCAAAGAGATTGTACGGTGAAACACTAATGAAATATGTTGTTAGCAGTCAAGAAAAACCCCAAAAATTCCCCATCTATTCTATGCATTCCGACATGGATTCATTCATTTTATATAATGCTGGCATGTGTCCCAAGACTGATGTCAAACTCATAGAAGCACCACAAATACAAAGCATGGATGAACAGTCTAATACTCAAGATCAAAAAATTGTTGTTATGATTGATGTAACAAAGGGAAATGATATATCATGTGACATACAAGAGCCAAATCTGCCCATTGAACAAACTTCTAAAACTCTTAAGACAAGTCATAACCAAGAGATCTTATGGTACCTAGAGTTTGATGGCTCTGTGAACAAATTAGGAGCAGGGGCAGGGGTTTGGATTCACAACATGCAAAATGACCATGCTGAAGGTCATGCATATAGGTTAAATTTCAGATGCACAAACAATATGGCTGAGTACGAAGCCCTGCTGTTAGGACTCAAACTGATTAGAGCTCTAGGGGCAACCAATGTTTCAATTCTAGGGGATTCAGACCTAATCATGCAGAAGATGAAGGGAAATTTTGTCACAAATGATCTTAGATTGAGAGCTTACAGAGGGGCAGCCATTGAAATACTTAACACTTTCTCAGAATCTCAACTAACTAAAATTCCTAGAAAGCACAATTTACATGCGCATAGCTTGGCAACTTTTGCTAGCACTTGCAAGCTTCCTTTTGAGCCCAATCACCACTTCACTGCTAAAATCAAACATAGGCCTACTGTCCTAGATAATGTCAAAAATTGGCAAGTCTTTGAGAATGATACACAAATAAATAACTTCCTAACTTTGAAAGAGGAATTCTCCAGCATAAACATTGATACAAGCACCATGGATGACCAACAACAGACAGACAAAATTGAACAAAATATATCAGCTGAAACAACAAATCTGATATTGCACCCATCTATTTTTGATGCCAAAAATGTACAAGAACTGAAGCAAACAGACCTTGATGAAATAGCTAAGGCAGAAGCTGAAGTAATTGAACTAAAAGATAATCTTCTGCCCACAGGCTTAACTCCTTTGGAGGATTTATTCGATTCAAATGATATTTCAAGGAAACCAAAAATGCAACCATTGAATGTTGAAATTGAGGACTGCAACATTGGAACCACAAAAGATCCCAAAATGATAAAACTGTAAAAAACATTGCCTGCTAATCAGAAACTGAATACATTGACTTGTTCAAGGAATTCCAAGATGTCTTTGCCTGGAGTTATGAGGATCTCAAGTCCTATGATACTTCAGTCATCCAACATACTATACCTCTAAAAGAGAATCAAAAACCTTTTAAACAAAAGCTTAGAAGAGTGAATCTTGTCCTCCTCCCTCTGATTGAAAAGGAAGTTAAACGAATGTATGAAGCCGGAATCATTGCACCTATCAGGTTCTCAGAATGGATTTCAAATCTAGTGCCTACTAGAAAGAAAACCGGAGAGATAAGACTGTGTGTTGACTTAAGAAACTTGAATAAAGTCTCTCTCAAAGACCATTACCCTTTACCAAAAATGGATCATATCCTACAAAGGGTAGTGGGAGCCTCTAGGATCTCATTGCTAGATGGATTCTCAGGATTCAATCAGATCTTAGTACACCTGGATGACCAAGACAAAACTGCCTTTACAACACCATGGGGAACCTTCAAATATGTGAAAATGCCTTTTGGACTCAAAAATGCAGGGGCCACTTTTCAAAGAGCAATGGACATAGCCTTTGCCAAAGAAATCCATGATTTCCTAGTCATATACCTTGATGATCTTACTACCTTTTCAAAATCAGACCAAGAACATTTAGAGCATCTCAGACAAGTGTTCATAATTTGCAGAAAATATGGCATATCATTGAACCCAAAGAAATCACTGTTTGGCCTAGAAGAAGGCAAACTCCTAGGTCACATAATCTCAAAAGATGGCATTAGGATTGACCCAGACAGAATTCAAGCTATCCTTCAAGTGCCTCATCCAAGAAACATTAAAGAACTGCAAGCTTTTCTAGGAAAGATCAATTTCCTAAGAAGGTTCATTCCCAATTTGGCTGAGCTAATTAGACTGTTAAATAATATGCTGAAGAAAGATTCTAAAGTCAAGTGGACCATGGAAGCTAAACAAGCCTTTGAGGACATCAAAAGAGCTTTGACAAATACACCAGTCCTCACAAGTCCCAGGTTTGATAGAGATTTCATCATTTTTTCCTTTGCATCTGAGCATACAATTGCTGCTGTCCTATTACAAAAAGATGACCAAGGATGTGAGAAGCCCATTGCTTTCTTCAGTAAAGCTCTTAGAGATGCTCCCCTAAAATACCAGATCATGGAAAAGCAGGCTTATGCCCTTGTAAAGGCCATCAAGGATTTCAGAGTTTACATCTTGTACTCGCATGTGATAGCCTATGTTCCGAATGCTGTGGTTAAAGACATTTTGACTCAAGAAGCAATTGAAGGTAAGAGAGGCAAATGTATTGCCAACATCTTAGAGTATGACATTGAAATCAAGCCTACAAAACTGATAAAAGGACAAGGGCTAGCCAAATTAATGACTGAAACCAACTTTCAAGCCCTTGACATCAATGAACTGGACAACGAGCACGCGATGGCGACTCCACAGATCAATCAAGCCTTTCTACAATCAACTTGGTATGCTGATATATGTTTTGTATTGTTAAACCTGCAAGCTCCTCCAGGGTTGTCCAGGAATAAAAAGAGATTCTTGAAAATGAAAGCATCAAAGTTTTGTATTATAGACAATGTTTTATTTTGGAAAAATCATGAAGGTATTTTACTTAATTGCCTAACATTGGATGAAACTGACAAAGTCCTCAAGGAATTTCATGCAGGGGATTGTGGAGGACACTTATATTGGAAATCAACAATTGATAAAATCCTAAGGGCTGGATTTTATTGGCCCTCCCTGTTCGCTGATGTGAAAAAATTTGTAATGTCTTGCCATAAATGCCAGATCTTTGAAGGCAAGAAAAAGTTGTTACTTTTACCCCTCAAACCTATTTCAACTGAAACACCATTTCAACAATGGGGTTTAGACTTCATTGGTGAAATTCACCCCTCCTCTTCTGGCCAACATAGGTGGATTTTGACTGCCACATACTACTTTACCAAATGGATAGAAGCCATCCCTTGCAGGCAAGCCAATGACTCAATTATTATGCAATTCCTAGAGTCCAACATCTTGTCTAGATTTGGCTATCCAGAAAAAATTATTACAGATAATGCTGCTGATTTCAAATCCAAAAGAATGATCAACTTTTTCCATAAATACCACATTACCTTGGGCCACTCCACAGCATACTATCCCCAAGGTAATGGCCTGGCTGAGCCATCCAACAAAAGCCTCATCAACATCATTAAAAAGGTCTTGGAGGATAACAAAAAGAATTGGCATAAGAAGCTTACAAATGCACTATGGGCAGATAGATTAACCACCAAGAGATCCATTGGAGCAAGTCCATATGAATTGGTTTACGGAATGGAGGCAAGATTCCCTTCATCTTTGGGAATCCCTGTGATCAAGTTGCTACAAGAAATACAAGCAGAGCCTAATGATATTCAAAGAAGGATCAATCAAACTATTCACTTGCAGCAAACAAGAGAGGAAGTATATCAGAGAACCCATGTACTACAAGATAAACTCAAGAAGATATTTGATAAAAGAACAAAAGCTAAAGATTTCTTCATAGGAAACAAAGTGCTGAGATGGGACTCTAGGAGGGAAGAAAAAGGGAAGCATGGAAAATTTGATTTCCTATGGAAAGGACCATATGTTATTCAGGCAGTAAAAGGTAACAACACCTATTTTTTGAAGAGTTTGGATGGCACAGATACTGAGGAAGGCCCAGTCAATGGGCGAATGCTCAAGCACTATTTTAATTCACTTTGATCAACACAACACCACTATATATTGTACATAAATATTTGTATTTCCAGCAGTTTTCATTTACAGCAATTAGATAAGGAACAAAATGCAGCAGACTTTGAGGAAAGAGTCAAAGAATTACTCCCCTTTTGGTGTATATTTTGAGTTTACCACAAGAGATCAAGAAGAAGACTTGGGAAGTCTAAAGATGTTGATAAGCAGTCAGAAAAACCAGCAAAGACAGAGCTGTAATTTTGCACAGATCAGCTCATAAAGACTGCATACAGGATACAAAGGTTCAGATCATTGGTCTTCAAGAGAAGGAAGTTTCAGACTACAGCAAGAGTTGAAAAATAAGGCAATCTGACCTATTGTTCTTGGCTTTTCACCAGGAAAAGCCATCCCCAAGTGGAGCCACTGTTAGGTTCCTATACCAATAGGTTTCATTTTTCATGATTGACCAGGGAAGTGCCAAATATGTTCATCTTTTCATGCTGCAAAGGTTTCATATTTCATATACAGGTAGAGAGAATTAAAAAATGTAAAGAGGGTATGCCCTAAAAGAAAAATCAAAGGGCAAAAAGAGTAAATTGGTCAGAAAAAATGATAAGAATGAACCCCAAACCAAAAGACCAAGAAAGTGGCCAGTCAAAATGCCATTGCTATCTAATTTGTAAGTTTACAATGTGCAAAGTCTTGTTGTTTATTACACTTGATGGATGGCCCAACAGCTCAATCTGGACCATGCCATGTTTAAATTTGCTGCTGCAGAATAGAGAAAGAATGTCTGTCCAAACAATTTAAGCTTGGAAGATAGGTAGATAGGCAGAGAAATTAAGGAGCCCAACTGCTTAATCTGGGCCCTTGGAAGAAAAAAGGGTAGACTTAGATAGGAGGGCAGTCAAAAGAAAATACTAACTTCAGGGTTCGCTAGTTCAAATGCACCCAATCAAAAGGAAGAAAAAATTCTAGGTGTATTAGGCTGGGTAGGTAGTTTGAGGTTGCATAAGCAAGGTTATGATCACTTTTTGTCTTGTCAAAAAAGACTTATATCATCAGTGCCATAAGCACTAAGGCAGTTGTTGGACTGTGGAACAATGGAAGCATGACTAATTCCCCTCCATTTCCCCATAGATATTTGACTAACATCCGCTCAAGGAGCTTGGGATCTACCCAAGGGTCCAGTTTCACTTCATTTTATGAGAAATGATTAATTGATCTTTGAATTGACTTAGTGAAAAGAAGCCACATTTCTTGTGTAAAAATAATTTCTCCAAACCACTTTCACTTCCTTGTGCCTAATTTTTTCACTCCACATACTTAGCATTTCATCCATTCAATTTCAATCCATAAAGCCATATTAACTTCTAACTCTATTATTTAACTCCCTAAGTCATTTTCCTATCCCTATTCTACAAAAAACTATATAAAAAACCCAAAAATAGTAAATATTCCCACCCCTTGGCACTATAGCCATATAACATAAGTTCGCAGAAATGCTAAGTTCATTTGCGGCTTGTATTAACCCCTCCGCGTCCATTTACCTTGGGATTAATTTAAGATTTGGTTAAATTAATAACCATGTTAACCCCTTCCTAAACCATAATTTATTTCCCCTCTGTGCTCATATATACTTCGGGTTTCGTTTTGATATTTGATTAAACGAATAAACCATAACCCTCGGCGCCCAAAACCCGCATAACCAAAGTCTTACCCCCAAGGTATTTTATATAATATTTAATATATGGGCGGGTCCCCGCGCCGTATTGTACCCACAACTTTGCATCCCGTCAACCTCTGATCTGCCCTCCCAGATCTAACAACCCTCGCCGATTTCGGAGCGACCCCGACGTACGGGAGTTAGTGCCCGATAGAACGGTGGTTTTGCCATCATACAAAGGACGCGCATCCCATTCCTATTGCGTCAGGCCTTCTCTGACATATACCGCCCCCGTACCAAAGGCAGTCCGATAAAAACCATTTACCTCCTTCTGCCCCCTGCCGCACACATCATACGCCACGCCAGCCCCACGCCACTGTTCTGTCCGACGTGTCTGCCTAATCATCTGGCCATGTCAGTGCCCACGTCAGCTGCCACATCACCCTCCGTACCCGCTACGCGACAAAATCTACGTCATGATGATGTCAGCATAAAAAGCGCCAAAAAGTCCAAAAAGCCCAAATTTGTTCAAAAGTCACGAAAGTGATGGTTTTTTGTATATTTTTATTCATTTGTCTGCGGAGACTTTGCATGTGGTTTACGACGATTTGATCGCCATAGCTTCAGTACGCCACCCACAGGAGTTCAGTCCGCAAACTTGGCCCCTCACCGAGCTCCTCAACCTGCATTTAGCACCTGGCGTCCACAGAACAGGTATTTACCCGCAATTCATCCATAAACCTCGTTTTTTCCAAAATTTTTCTGTAAAAATCACCCGCAGAGCCAAAATTCGACCCAAAATTACAGTGCTGCTCCTACACTTCTCCATTAACATCACTGTTTCAACCATTTTTCAAAAGAAAAACTGTTAACTGTGTTGCCCTCTGCAAATTCACCTGTTGAGCTAAATTGAAGCTCATTTTCTTTGCACTCCGCTTACAAAGCCAATAAATTCAGTCTGCTATCCTAGCTGAGATCCGAATGGACCAATAAAGAGAGAAATTTGCCAAGGCTTTCATCCCAAACCACCTATCTGTACCTTCCCTCTGCGAACATTCCAAAAGATGCCCAAAGACTGAGTTAAATTTGTCAAACTCAATGGCAAAAAAGCACCATTTCCTTTGTTCTACCCAGCTTCCCAATTAAACTCCGTAGGCCTTCTCTTTACATCTGGGATTCACCCTGTGAGGCCATCTCCATATAAAAATCAAATTACCAGATTCCTGTCAAAATTCTTGTGAAGGTCCCACTACCAGCACCTTGTTTCCTGTTGACACACAAACTCAAAATCCAGTTGTAAACACTGTTGATCATGGAGGCTCCAGTGGCCTTAAATATTGCCCCCTTGAATGCACCACATAAGAACTTGGAGTGGCTGCCCCTTGCTGACAGGGATTACCAAATGAAGGAAACAGTTGAACTGAGCAAAAAATATCACATTGAAACTTTTTGTGAGATAAGGAAAAGATACAGAAGCAATGCTGATGTCCTTGGTATCTGGGAGTCCAACCTGCCAATTTATTATCTCCCACAAGTAAATGTATTCCCTGACCTAATCCGTCAATGTTGTGAAAATTATGAGCCCACTCAAAGAGCAGTTTTGGCTCCAACTGGGACTGTCTTATTCCACATCACCCCACAAGCCATAAACGAGATGCTAAACTTTGAGCCAACTAAGCCTCTGGCTCCTCTCTCCATGAAACTTCTGCTTGACCAAGGTGCCAAACTGCCCATCTCAGAGATCACAAGAATTGCCCAGCTATTCATGCAACCAGGTTTTCAGCCCCGACAACCTCCTCCTTATCTATATGTTTGGTTCAATGAAACAGGGAGACTGCTGGTAGACATTATATCCTGCATCTTAGGATTCAATACCAGTGAGTTTGTTGATGAGACAGTCTTGGTGTTGCTGTCTATGTTTGTTGGGTCCCTATAATACTAGTGATTACCCCATTACTATTGTAGTTATACCCCTTATTTATATTGTTGTGCCCCTATTACCCACATATTGTTATTTCTGTGCCCCATAGAATCCCTCCATTATTATTTTTGTGGCTTTATATTATTATTGTTAGGTCGGCTAGATTATATTGTGACTCCTTAGACTTCTAT
Source organism: Pinus tabuliformis (assembly GCA_031772625.1). Classification (NCBI taxonomy): domain Eukaryota; kingdom Viridiplantae; phylum Streptophyta; class Pinopsida; order Pinales; family Pinaceae; genus Pinus; species Pinus tabuliformis. The sequence continues at coordinate 102,303,324 of CM062819.1, read as the reverse complement.
ATATAGAAAGGAGGTTTTGTCATTTGTATCATCCAAGAATTGTTCATTTATGTAATGTAAAGGAGGTTTCCCCCTCGAAGAGGCTGAATTCTAAGGCGTTGATCTTTCTTTTCTATCTTTTCTTGAGCTGGTTTCATAACATTTGGTATCATAGCTTTGGATTCTAGGGTTTCGCTGCTCCAAACAGGTCATCGTGGCATTTTCGCTATAACGTTTTTTTTTTTGTGACGTTTCAGAAGTCGCAAAAAAAACCCATTTGAGAAGAAATCACGCTGAACCTTGGGTCCGAATTTCAGAGATTTTCGCGTGATGTTTTCAGAGATATCATCTGAGGAAGTTGGTCTTTTTGTAGACTCCTGAATTACACTCAAAACAGGTGACCTGGGGAAAATCGTCATAACTTTCTTTCTTAGCATCGGATTGAAATTTCGTAAGAAGGTACAGAAAGAGGACGGACTATAGTTTTCTTTTATATATTTTTTAGAGTCAAAGGTTGAAACAATGACACGCGGCACGTTGTACAAGTTCGCTCTACTGAACTAGTCTATAATCAAGTCACTGTGGGATATTTCACATAACTCTTCCTTGGAGAATGCAATTTGGGTCAGACTTGTGGCATTGGAATGAGGACACAGAGGGCTACTACAGGTCACAAATTCAGAACTAGATAATCAGAAAGTACAGAGATACATCGGAGGCAATATCGAGCTCCTACAAAGTGAAGAAAGGTGTGTATATTTCCTTTAATTTTTGCTTAAGCTTGGTTTGAAAATTTATTTTGAAGGAATTCAAAGGGAATATTAGAGAATTATTATCGGTAACTGATGCCCCGAGGAAAGAAAATGCAAACACCTAGTAAGGAGCCTGAAAGCTCTAGCATGACTCATGAAGAAGAAGAAGAAATGCTATATGATATATCAAAATTACAAGAACAAGTGCAACGAGTGTCACTTGCACAAAAATCAATAGAATCTAAAATGGATGGTTTAAGGAAAGATGTAGAAGCTAAGATGGACGGTTTAAAGAAAGGTGTAGAAGCTAATATGGATGGCATGGAAGCTAAGGTGAATGGCATGGACGCTAAAATTGATGGCATGGATGATAAGATGGATAAGTTGCTACAAGAAATGGTCACTAAGGGTGAAAGAGTACTAAAGGAAACTCATGATGAGAACAAAAGAAATGTTAATCATGATTCCATAGACTCTAATGTTGGATCGAAGACTCACCATGTTCCAAAAATCGATATGAGGAAGTTTGATGGCAAGGATCCCGCCACATGGATATTACAGATGGAGCAATTCTTCGATCTCAATAATGTGCAAAACACACAAAAGGTACGTATGGCAACTTTATATTTGGAACCAAATCAGTTTGTATGGTATCAATGGCTTTGTTCTCGTAAACAATTTATCACTTGGGCAATTTTTACGGAAGAATTGATAGCACATTATGAGGATACAAAAAGCAACACTTTTTTTAGCCAATTGATAAGTCTCAAACAAAAGGGTTCAATAATGGAGCACATTGAGGAGTTCCAAAAATTGAACATAAGGGTAAAAGATATTCCAGAGGAGCATAGGATTGATGTGTTCATAGGGTCTTTAAAGGATAATATCCAACATGATGTGCGCCTTTGGGAACCTGATTCATTAGAGAAGGCATTCAGGTTAGCAAGAAAAATGGAAAGCAAAATTATGGCAACTAGGAAGCATACCATTCACAACTATAAAGACGGAAGTGTTGTTGCCCATAGTCTTCCACAACCTACAAGGTTGACACCACAACAATTGGAAGAAAAAAGAGCAAAAGGGCTTTGTTACAATTGTGATAGCAAATACACAAAAGGTCATAAGTGTGCTGAGAAGAAATTATTCTACATAGATTGTGAAGAGGAAGAAGAAAAGGAGCAAGAAAGGTCAAAAGAAGAGGATATATTCCAGGAAAAAAGCCTAGATGAAGAACAAATAAATCCGACCATATCTTGTAATGCATTGGCGGGAATTACCACTCCTCAAACCATCAAGATAGAAGGACAAATCAAGAAGAAAAAGGTAATAGTGTTGATTGATTCAGGAAGCACCCACAATTTTATTCATTGTAGGGTAGCAAAAGAATTGAATTGCTTCCTATATCCAGCACCAGAGTGTCAAGTGATGATTGCAAATGGAGGAACAATAAATTGTTCTGGAAAGTGCCATAATATCAAGCTATCCATGGGAGAATATGTATTGACTAGCCCAATGCTTTCCATTCCAATGGGAGGTGTTGATGTTGTACTAGGAGTCCAATGGCTACAATCCTTGGGTACAATAGCTTTTAATTTTCAAGAACTTTTCATGAAATTTTCTATGGAAGGAAAGGAAGTTGAATTAAGGGGTATTGCAGGGAAACCAGGAAAGATAATCAGCTCTAATGGCATGACAAAGCTTCTAAAAAAGGAGCAAAGAGGTGTAATTGCACAATTATGTTCGCTAGATGTTTCCACATTGGAATCATCTATTTCTCCAGATCTCCAAAAAGTCCTGGACAATCATTCCAAGGTATTTGAGACTCCCAAAGGTCTCCCACCTATGCGTGATCATGATCATGCTATTCATCTGATTCCAGGAAGTGTTCCTCCAAACATCAGGCCGTACAGATATCCATATGTCCAAAAAAGTGAAATTGAACGTATGGTTGCAGAAATGCTAGAGGCTGGTATAATTCAACCGAGTCAAAGTTCTTTCTCAGCTCCAGTAGTATTGGTGCACAAGAAGGATGGATCATGGCGCATGTGTCCAGATTATAGGGAGCTCAACAAGCTCACTATTAAAGATAAGTTCCCCATTCCTGTCATTGATGAATTACTGGATGAATTGCATGGATCAATTTACTTCACCAAGTTGGATCTTCGTTCGGGATATCATCAAATCAGAATGAAGATTGAAGACATTCCGAAAACGGCATTTAGAACTCATGAGGGTCATTATGAATTTTTGGTCATGCCTTTTGGCCTTACCAATGCACCTTCAACATTTCAAGGTTTGATGAATTCAATTTTCAAACCATTCCTTAGAAAATTTGTGTTAGTATTTTTTGATGATATACTAATCTACAACAAGTCTTGGAAGGATCATGTTGAACATGTTGACAAGGTGCTACAACTATTGGAGGAGAAACAATTATATGCAAAAAGATCCAAATGTTTCTTTGGAGTCCAGGAGGTGGAATATTTGGGTCATATTGTATCTCATGAAGGAGTTAAGGTAGACCCTAGCAAAATTAAAGCCATTAAGGAATGGAAAATCCCCACATCCATAAAGCATCTGCGAGGATTTCTTGGGTTGACAGGGTATTATCGCAAGTTTGTTAAGAATTATGGGAGAATAGCAGCACCTCTAACAACATTATTGAAGAAAGATTCATTTTCATGGACTCCGGAAGCAACAAAGGCCTTTAAACATCTTAAAGAGGCAATGTGCCAAGCACCGGTCTTAGCTACACCGGACTTCACAAAAACCTTTATTGTGGAATGTGATGCTTCAGGAAATGGAATTGGTGCTGTTCTAATGCAAGATGAAAGACCCATTGCTTTTGAAAGTCGTCCAATCAAGGGAAAGTTTTTAAGCAAAGCTATTTATGAGAAGGAAATGTTGGCAATACTCCATGCACTTAAGAAATGGCGACCCTACCTAATGGGAAGACACTTCAAGGTAAAAACGGATCATGATAGCCTTAAATACTTTTTAGAACAAAGATTATCCTCTGAAGAGCAACAAAAGTGGGTCACAAAGATGTTGGGTTATGACTTTGAAATCATCTACAAAAAAGGGAAGCAAAATGTGGTGGCAGATGCACTCTCAAGAAAGGATGAGGATGTGGAAGCATTGTTGTGTGCCATTTCTATTATCCAACCAGATTGGATAAACGAAGCAAAGGAGGAATGGAAGAATGACGAAGAAGTGTGGGCACTTATTCGAAAGCTACAACAAGATTCCAGTACTTCTGATACATTTAGCTGGAAAAATGATTCGTTATGGTACAAAGATCGCTTATACCTCTGTAAGAATTCCCAGCTAAAACAAAAGATTCTTATGGAATTGCACACTTCTCCCTTAGGAGGGCACTCAGGATTTTTAAAAACTTACCACAGGGTTAAGAAGGAATTTTTTTGGGATGGCCTTAAATCAGATATTCAAAAGTTTGTGGCGGAATGTTTGGTTTGCCAACAAAATAAAGTTGAAACAATTAAGACACCGGGTCTATTACAACCTTTATCCATTCCAAGCCAACGTTGGGAGGAGGTTTCAATGGATTTTATCACAGGTTTACCCAAGTCTGAGGGAAAGAGTGTCATCATGGTGGTAGTTGACAGACTTACCAAGTATGCACACTTTTGTGCATTATCACATCCATTTAAAGCCAGTACAGTTTCTACTGCATTTATGGAAACAATTCAAAAGCTACATGGAAACCCAAAGATTATTGTAAGTGACAGAGATCCCATTTTCACTGGAAATTTTTGGACAGAATTATTTTCTTGTCTTGGTACTCAGTTAGCTCATAGCTCATCTTATCATCCTCAATCTGATGGGCAAACTGAGATAGTAAACAAATGTTTGGAAGGATATCTTCGTTGCTTTGTATCTGATAAACAGACACAATGGGTCAAATGGTTGCCTCTGGCTGAATGGTGGTATAACACTTCCTTCCATACAGCAACAAAAATGACCCCATTTATGGCACTTTATGGGTATCAACCACCATCAATCACATCATATTTAAGAGAAAATTCTAAGGTTCAGGCAGTGGAACATCACATCGAACATCAACAACAAGTCCTCCAACTCTTAAAGGATAACCTCGTGTTGGCACAAAATAGAATGAAACAACAGGCAGATCAACATCGCAGTGAAAGAAGTTTTGATGTAGGTGATTGGGTATTCCTACGGCTACAACCATATAAGCAAATGTCCCTAAAGCAAGCTAAGAAGGATAATAAATTATCACCAAAGTATTATGGTCCGTACAAGGTGTTGCAAAAGATTGGTACTATGGCATACAAATTGGAGCTTCCTGCAGCTTCTCGATTGCACCCAGTTTTCCATGTTTCATGTTTAAAGAAGGTTATAGGCGACAAGCTCCCAGTTCAAACAATATTGCCAGAACTTGACGAGGAAGGAAAAATTATATTGGAACCGGAAGCAGTCACAGAAACAAGAACTCGACAGCTACGAAATCGATCAATTTCAGAGTATCTTATCAAGTGGAAGAACTTATCCGCTGAAGATTCCACATGGGAGGATGAGAATTTTATGCAGAAGTATCCAGAACTGCTCAAGCGTTGAGGACAACACTTTTTTGAAGGAGAGGGGCATGTTGGGTCCCTATAATACTAGTGATTACCCCATTACTATTGTAGTTATACCCCTTATTTATATTGTTGTGCCCCTATTTCCCCCATATTGTTATTTCTGTGCCCCATAGAATCCCTCTATTGTTATTTTTGTGGCTTTATATTATTATTGTTAGGTCGGCTGGATTATATTGTGACTCCTTAGACTCCTATATATAGAAAGGAGGTTTTGTCATTTGTATCATCCAAGAATTGTTCATTTATGTAATGTAAAGGAGGTTGCCCCCTCGAAGAGGCTGAATTCTAAGGCGTTGATCTTTCTTTTCTATCTTTTCTTGAGCTGGTTTCATAACAATGTTTGCTCCAAGACAGCCCCCTGCTATCCAGTATGATTATGCCACCTTCATAGCTGACAAAATTCATGAGAAATTCATGAACCTGGAGAGAGAAAGGGTATTCAAATACACGTCCTACATATATCATTTTCTGCTGTACTATCAGCCTGATAATTTCCCAGTTTTCCTCAAAAAATTGGATGCTAAGGGGGAGCGAAGGTCTGTAATATTTTGGTCATCAGTTTGCCACCATGTTTATTACTCTCCATACACCTACTGCGAGTTTATTTACCTATTTATACATCCAGCTTCTTCCTTACTGATGAGCACTCCTCTTCCCAGACTCACTGATGAGATGCAAAAGATTCTACAGCTTTCCAAAAGCTACAGCATTGGTGACTGGTATTTTTACCAAAACCACACAGTAATCAGGGTTTATGGCTGTGAATTAGCCCCCTACAGACTGCCAAAATATATCCCTATGAGACTCCTTGCCTTGGAATACTTTCGGAACTTTGGTAATTCAGATATGATTCATTTCTATGGCAAAAGAAAAAAGGCACAGCTAAAGATAAGACATCAATTGGGCCCATTTATTTTCAATAAGAGAGAAGAAGCCTGGGAAGAGGCAGACAAGATTTTGCAAAATTTTTTGTTGCTAAAAACAATCTTTTATTGGGCACCATATGACCCCAATCACTTTATAAGCCTTAGAAGAGTCAAACACAAGCTTGCAGGTTATGAACACTACAATATCCCTCAAATTGAACAATATGCTAATCAACAAGAATGGGTAGAGGGCACACTAGTTGAAGAACTTTCTGAGGAAGAGATAGTAGAAAAAGCAATCAAAAACCTTGAAAAAGCAGTTGACCTGGAATCTTTTGGACAGGTGTTTTTCACAGCTCCTCGGCACCTTGGAGAAGGCACCTCATCTGCCACGGCCTCCCAGCAACCTGCCCAAGTAAGTGCCCCACCAGCAGCAACAGATAAAGGTAAAGAGGTGCAGCATTCAAAAGAGCAAGTGCACAATTTGGAACAGCAAGAAACAATGGCAGACCAGCCTGCTTCTACAGATGAACAAAGTCAAGGGCAAGACCCTTCTACTCAAGCAAAGGCAGCTGAAATTCTAGTGTTACAAACTCCTGCCAATGAGGAAAGAGCAAAGAAAAGGGATAGACAAGAAGAGACACCTCCAGGGACATCCACAAAGCAGCAAGGAGAAAAAAGACAGAGATTAAATCCTTTTTCAGAGGAAGAAATACCAAAGGGGCCAACAGAACAACAAGTTCCCCCAAGCATGGAGACATCAGCCATCTCCTTTCAGCAGGAGCAAGAGAGACAACAAGGTGTGGAGGTAACATCTACTAGGCAACAGAGTAGACAGGGCTCTGATATTAAAAAAGCATTCACTGATATGAAGGCTAGAAATGAGCCAGTGAGGTACCAACTTTACAACCAGTTGCTAAGGATGGCACCCACCAATCAGCAAAGGCTAATGGAAGCCTATGACATCTAAGAAAGCAAAATGACTCTCAGTCATTTTAGACCTATAATGCAGCAACCACAATCAGCTACTGACTATATTAGAACCAATCTGGAAGTGCTCTCCAAAGACATCCATCCGATGGACCAAATTGAATTGCATAAGCAGACCGGGGAAATGGTATATTCTACCTTGGTAGATAAAACATTGTTGGCCCATAGATTGCAAAACTCTTTGCACAATACTGCTGCCCAGCTAGAATTGGAGAAAGCTTCATCACAGGCCAAGGACAATAGAATCAAGTCCTTGGAGGAGATTATTATAGAGTTGGGACATGATCCCCAGGATCCGAAAGGCATTCAAGCCTTGATAAAAAAGAAAGATGAAGACATAGCAGCCCTCAGAAGACAAATCAGGCTGCCAGCTACAATGCATCCTCAAACTACAGAGGTAGCACAACAAAAAGAAGAGCAGGATGTGGTAGCTTTGCTTATGACCTTACATAAAAGGTTGATAGAAACAGAGAGTGCCTTGGAGGCATCATTGCAGGGGAGACAGGGAGAGTTGGCCTCTCAGCCAATTCAAACAACTCAGATTCTTACAGCTGCTCCTCCTATGGCCACCACAACAGTCCCTCCCACCGTTCCAGCATCAGAAGCTGGTACCCCAATTTCAGCACCCGTTTCAGCAACAACAACAGCAGTAGCAAAGCAAGAGACCAGCTTGAGTATGGACAATATGATGAAAGAGATAAAGGCCCTGGAAGTGCAAATGGCAGAATTGAGAGAGGCCAAAGAAAAACTGGCTAAAATTGAGGAAAAATATGACAAGTCAAAGCAGGATGTAGCTGAGAAGACAAGGGAAGTGAAAGCCCTGGAAAAAAGGATAAAGGAGCTGGAAAAAGAGCTTACACTTGATAGGACCCTAGCTGAGGTCAAGAAAATTTTGTGGGCCAAGATTGGCCAATCCATTACAGACCAATGGCAATCCATTGAAACCATTCATGAGCAAATGGATTTGATAGGCTTGGCTCAGTTTGAAAATCAAAAGGCTAGAGCATCTTTAGGAAATATGCCGGAGCAAGATAATAGAATGATCCAATTCCTGAACACTCAAACCAAAGAGCAGTTGGTAGCAATAGGAATCAGGAACAGGACTGATACTATCTTGCTAGTAAAAAGGGTGTTGACCCTAAGGAATTTTGTGCAAACCCTAGAAAGAAAATTCCAAGAAATGCAGGTAGAGGTGAATGAGTTCAGAACAAAGATCACAGCATTACAGAGCAGAGGGCTACCAAGTTTAGTAACTAGCGCTGGAAGACTGCTGTCACATGAGCATTATGCCAACAGAGTAAACAACTATGCCTCCAATCAAATCACAGCGTCCTCAAGCACATCAGAAGAAACAGGGCCTCCATCTGGACAGAGTGTCTTTGACAAACTAGAAAATATGTTCTACATTGCACACGAGATAAACCATCTCTTTGAAGTCCAGCCAAACTTTTATAGATACACTGAAGCTGATGAAACACTGATAAAGATACAAAGACATCAGCTGCCTATAGAGGATTGGTGGAAATGAATGATGGAGACATTGCTCAGGTGATTTTGTTTATTAATGCTTTTTGATTAGCTACAGGTCAGCGAAAACAGAGACACGGTCCACCTGTCAAAAGGGAAGAAAAGGCAGCATAAGGCAGAAACAGAATGGTCACTACAGCTCATTGAATGCAAAGAAACCAAGCACCGATGATGAAGACCAAGACAGCAACAAACAACGTACCAGCATCAGGACAGCACACGCAGAATGAATGCGCAGCAAGCAGCCGACTCACACAGCCCAAAAAAGTCAAAATATTTCTGACTAACTAGACAGCTAGCACATTCATATTTATTATGCAATTTATTCCCTCATTTACTGCTTCTTAAGAGTTGGTAAAGAAAGTTATGAGTTCAAAGACTTATCTTCATGATATTTTGTATCACCTTTTTTGTATAAATACCTCCCCATAATATGTATTTGGGGTTGGTGATTTCATTTCTGAACCACGCTGTAAGTTATTGAGGTTGTATAATACAAAGGTTGTTGGAACTTCACGGTGTTGAACTATCTGAATGTGGAATTGATGCTCTGGGAAATGCTACAGAATTCTTGCGTCGTTTATGGATCAATAAGTCTCTCTTCTCTGTGTTTTTTATGTTTTCTATGTATGCAATTTCATGTATGTTCCATAAACTTGGTAGCAGAGAAGAAGAATAGCACAGAATTTGCCTAAAAGCACTCTATGTTCAATCTCAGCTATTGTATATGTTTTCTTCAGGATTAGTCATAAATAGGAATTCTTAATTGCTCCTATTTGCACTAGTTCTTTCACTCTGAATGTTGCTTAGGAATTCTTCATTGCTCCTTAGTAATTTTCATGCACTTTCCCTCTGCCAGCATAATGAAAGATTCTTGATTGCCTTTCATTCACTGACTTCATTCCACCATTTCAGATATCAAAATTGCTCCTAAATTGACTACCCTGCTCTGTAGCAAACTCCTTTTACCAAATGAATACTTCAACATTTCACCAGTTCACTCACTCTGACTCCATCTACCTAATGGAAGAAACTGTTTCCTACTTGCATCCCTGTTCCACCTGAAATTACCTTCCAACATACTTAAAACAAAAACCTGTGCATAATAACTAGCCTGAAATACTCCAAAACAAAGCTAAATTACAAAGAGAGAGCCCTCTCTGGTTGCAGGTAGGCTAGGACCTGCGGCTAAAAGATTGGTTAGCGGTTACCTCGGCCGTATTCCCTTTAGGAGGCAGGGAACAACCTGAGTGATAACAATTTGTATATTGTTGTATCATATTTTATATGTGATAAGTTTTAAGAGCTTCTTACGATTTTTCGCTACTTCTCCTGCTTATCATATGTTACACTTGATTTGCAGATTTTGACGCTCCCTCAAAATTCAATTGGCTTTGGTAACGGTGCTAGTCATAATACTCAGTGTTAGCACTCTATAATTTCCTTTGGTTGTATGAAGAAAACATGGAGGAAACCACAAACCACTTGCGGAATTAGAAACTAGCCCTTGCAACCCGAGAGAGGGCTCTCTCTTTAACCTCAGTCACTAAAGACTGGTTTCAATGAAGAAAAATTACTAGATATTTGGAAAATAGCAAAGTTTAGAGATGTGGTAGCATGGTATAGAAAAATCCATTGGGCATGGAGTTAGTAAAATATTGAGATAAATGACGTGGTGGGTGCTCAGAGAATTGGGAAACATTGTTGAGAGGGAAGATAGAAACACTTCCTTATGCCAATTAATAGTTGCACATGTGAGAAGAATAAATAAAGTAGATAACCATCTGAAGGTATCAAACAATGGATGAATCTTAAAATGATTATGGAAGAAAAAACATACGGAATGTCTAAATGACTACAATAGAGCACCATTAAATAGATGAATTTTGAAACAAGTTTTTCATTTAAACATCATATGAAGAAATATACCACACACAAAACAAGAAACACTCGAATAAGAGAGATGAATCACGTGAATCTCTAAAGAGATTTATCCAAGTACTTCTAATCCATCAATTTCATTAAAACTAAAAAGAAATTACAATATGCATAATGTTCTTTCCTCTCCAATTTGACCAACCTATCCCTTGTTCCATGTATTTACATCGTTTTATACAATGAGGAATTCGAATTCACTTCAAAAAAGTAGAATGGTCCAGATGCAATGCATCTTTACTTGCTATGAAAAAAAATCATAAATTGTTATATCAAGACTAATATAGTTTGGAAACATCAACCAAACAATGCATTCTTGTTTAACAACTCAAACTACATGATTTTAACTTATCAACACTTATCCAACAACTAAAATGACTAATAGAAGCTGAAAATTTCGAAATTTTCCTAAATAGAGTTGACTGATATGTTTGTGCAGCAATTGCGCAGTAGAGGGCACATAATTTATTGAAAAATAAGGTTCAAAGACGTGCTCATATATCCCCAATCTAGATAGATGTTACAAAATAAAGAGAGGTTTTTATTCTTTGGCACGTTATTGGAAACAACCTCTTTACAATTTTTTAAATTCAGCTCCATTTGGTCAGAAACAACTTTTGAAAAGGATGAAAGAAAAAGTCAATTTCATAGCAATTTTACAGCAAGTCTAAGTAGCCCTCCATGTTCTGTTTCTTTGCACAACTCCTCTAGAAAAATGGATCAAATGGGTAGGCTTGAAATGTCTGTGTGATGGTGTAGAACTCTTGAAGTATTTTTTCCAATGCCTGCAGAGATCCTAGATGAATAGTAAGAGACAAACATAGGTTGATTCCTATATTATAGGATCCTAACATTGGTTCTAATGGGGATGGCATCCTCCATGTGAGGTGCCAAGAACAATGTAGATAGTATCCCGATCCATTGGGAAATGGAGTGTAACTACAATTTGCACTGACTTATGACCATCTCCAACCGAAGTAAAATAATTGCAATGTAACAAATATATAGACTCATAATAAAATCTCACACTAGAAAGACACTACTACAATTAAAAACTAAAGTGTGCTCATTCCTATGAGCTTATTCACATACATAGAAACCTACTCTAAGTTGATCTCTGAAAAGATGAATTAGGTGATAAAAAGTTCCAATGCAACCAATACAATAGCCTTCTCAACCGTGGCTTGTTCATTATGCTTCAGAAGAATCAAAACTCAAACATGTAAGGGCAACAGAAACTGATTGGAGGCCTCATCTTCACAACTGAAACATGATCATAACTTTGTAGTGAACAATTCCTCCATATAGGCAACTACGGGATCATGAAAGACATGACTTATTGGTTGATCTTCAAAGTATTCTGTAAATTGATCATCATGCTTGGACAGTTCATATATGCTTTCGTTCCCAACATATTGTTTTAGTCATGAATCATCAAACCTACTCTCAAAACATTCCTCAATCTCAATATCAAAAGGCAACACTATCACTTCTTGTTTTGACATAAATTTTAGTTGAAAAGGCAAGTTTTGACAATGAAAGTAGTGGGATTGAATTTGAAATTCTAATGCTTGAAGATCATTCTCAAGTTTTTCAGCAAACTCTTCTAAAAAATTGGTCTTGGCTTAAAAGCTACATTTGCGTGACTTTAAATAAATAGGTAAAAATTTTGCGAAAGCATCATCAATTTGATAATCATCAAAATTATCCCATTATTATTTAAAACCATCAATAGAAATAGGTTCTACCACATACCATGTCATCTTGTTTGACAAGCAGCTAGATCAACATTTTAAACTCTGAATCCTTTAGACAGTGGAGTTTCCATGAGCGTTATGCAATTTGGATCATTATCACCCGGTGAAAAATATGCAGCCTTTTGATGTCCAACTACTGTTCACCATCAGTAATCAGATCTAGATCCTTTTCATTCTTTTTCGGGGAAGATAGATCTTTCTAGTCTCCGACAATGGTGCCACTATGTCAAAACTCCGTAATTTCCTTTGGTTGTAGGAAGGAAACCCAGAGGTAACCAAAAACCACTCGCAGAATTGGAAACTAGCCCTTCCAACCCCAGAGAGGGATCTCTCTTTCAACTTAGTCACTAAAGACTGGTTTCAATGAAGAAAAATGGCTAGATCTTTGGAAAATAACATACTTTAGAGCTGTGGTGGTAGGGCAGAGAAAAATCCATTGGCCATGGGGTTAGTAAAAAATTGAGATAAATGACATGGTGGGTGCTCAATGAATTAGGAAACATTGTTTAGAGGCAAGATAGAAACACTTCCTTATGCCAATTAATAGCTGCAGATGTGAGAAGAATAAAGAAAGTACATAACCTTCTCAAGGCATCAAACAATGGATGAATATTAAAATGATTATGGAAGAAGAAACATATGGAATGTCTAAATGACTAAAATAGGGAACCATTAAATGGATGAATTTTGAAACAAGTTTTTCATTTAAACATCATAGGAAGAAATATAACACACACAAAATAGGAAACACTCACATAATAGAGCTAAATCACATGAATCTCTGAAGAGATTTAACCAGGTACTTTTGATCCATCAATTTCATTAAAACTTAGAAACAATTACAATATGCACAATGTTCTTTCCTCTCCAATATGACCAACCAACCCCATTTTCCATGTATTCACATTGTTCTATACAATGAGGAATTTGAGTTTAGTTCACAAAAGTAGAATGGTCCAGATGCAATGCATCTTTACTTTCTATGTAGAAAAAGTTGAAACTGATATATCAAGACTAATTTAATTTGGAAACATCAACCACATAATGCATTTTTGTTTAACAACTCAAGCTACATGATTTTAACTTATCAACACTTATCCAACAACTAAAATAACTTATAGAAGCTCCAAATTTTGAAAAGTTCCAAAATAGAGTTGACTGATATGTTTTTGCAACAGTTGCGTGATAGAGGGAACCAAATATCTTTAAAAATAAGGTACAAAGATGATCTCATATATCTTGAATCAGAATAGATGTTGCAAACTTTCAAGAGGTTTTTATTCTTTGGCCCGTTATTGGAAACAACCTCTTTCCATGTTTTGAAATGTGACTCCATTTGGTCGGAAACAACCTTTCAAAATGATGAAAACAAATCAATTTCACAACAAATTTGTAGCAAGTCCGAGTAGCCCTCCATGTTCTGTATGTTTTCACATCTCCTCTGGAAAAATGGATCAAATGGGTAGGCTTGAAATATTTGTGTGATGGTGTAGAACTCTTGAATTAATTTTTCCAATGCCTGCAGACCTCCTAGATAACTAGTGAGAGGCAAACGCACTTTAATTCCTAGATTATAGTATCCTAAAATTGGCCCCAATGGGGATGTAATCCTCCCTGTGAGGTTCCAAGTAAAATGTTGACTGGTAGCCTGATCCATTAGGCAATGGAGTCTAACTGCAATCGTTTCTGACCGGCGACCTTGTCCAATCGAATTCAAACTATTGTTGTTAGGTCCCTATAATACTAGTGATTCCCTCATTACTATTGTCATTGTAGCCCTTATTGTTATTGTTGTGGCCCTATTGTCCCCATATTGTTATTATTGTGCCCCATAGAATCCCACTATTGTTATTTTTGTGCGCTTATATTATTATTGTTATGTTGGCTTTGATTATATTGTGACCCATTAGGCTCTTAAATATAGAAAGGAGGTTTCGTCATTTGTATCATCCAAAAATTGTTCATTTGTGTAATGTAAAGGAGGTTTCCCCCTCAACAAGGCTAATTTTCAAGGCTTTGATCTATCTTTTCTTCTATTTTGTGAGTTGGTTGCATAACATTTGGTATCAGAGCTTTGGATTCTAGGGTTTCGCTGCTCTAAACAGGTCATCATGGAATTTTCGCTACAAATTTTTTTGTTTTAGAAGCTAAAAAACAACACACCTGATCTGAAATATCGCTAAACATCGGATCCGAATTTCATATATTTTCTCGCTATATTGTCGGAGATATGATCCAAGGAAGTTGGGGTTTTTGCAAGATCCTGAATTATGTCTCAAACAGGTGATGTGGGGAAAATATTCATAACTCTTTTCTAAGCATCAGATTGAAAATTCATAAGAAGTTACAAAAAGAGGATGACTTGTAGTTTTTTGTGTATCGGTTTTAGGTCCTAAGGTCAAAATAGTGACACGTGGAACTTCGTACAAGTTCACTCTACTGAACTAGTCTATAATCAGATCATCATGGGAGATTGGGCATAACTCTTCCTTGGATAATCCAATCTTGATCAGACTTGCGGGGTTACAAAGAGGACTCAAAGGGATACAGTAGGACACAATTTCAAACCTTGGAAATCTAAAATTAATGAGATACAATAGATTCAATATCGAGCTCCTACAAAGTAAAAAACGATTTGTAGTTTTTTTAAAAGTTTTCATAAGTTTGGTTTGAAAAATTAGTTTGAAGGAATTCAAAGGGCATAGTGAAGCATTATTATCATTAATTGATGCCCCGAAGAAATAAAATGGAAACACCTAGTGAGCAACCTAAAGGATCTAGCATGACCCATGAAGAAGAGGAAGAAATGCAACATGATATATCTAAATTAGGAGACCAAGGGCAACAAATTTGACTCTCACAAAAAGTAATAGAAGAAAATATGGATAGTTTAAAGAAAGGCATGGAAACTAGGATGAATGGAATGGAAGCTAAGATGGATGGTATGAAATACAACATTGAATATTGGAAGAAACATATGGAAGGGTGGAAGGAAGGTTTGAAAAAGTTTCTATAAGAAAGGCTTCCTAATGGCAAATATGTAGTAGAGGAAACACATAATGAGAAGCAAAGAAACGTTAATCATGATTTGAGGAATGACGAAATTGAAGATTTGAAGAAAGAAAAGGAAGGTTTGACAAACTTGCTACAAGAAAGGCTTCTTAATGGTGAAAATAGAGTAGAGAAAAATCATGATGAGAACAAAAGAAATTTATATCATGATTTCATAGACTCTAACGTTGGAACAGAGACCCACCACATTCCAAAGATCAATATGAGGAAGTTTGATGGCAAGGATCCATAACATGGATACTATATATGGAACAATATTTCAATCTCCATAATGTGCAAAACACACAAAAGGTATGCATTGCAACTTTATATTTGGAACCGAATCAGTTTGTATGGTATCAATGGCTTTGCTCTCGTAAACAAATTGTCACTTGGACAATTTTTACGGAAGAAATGATAGCACATTATGAGGATACAAAAAGAAACACTTTTTTTATCGAATTGATAAATCTCAAACAAAAGGTTTCAATGATGGAGAACATTGAGGACTTCCAAAAATTGAATATAAGGGTAAAAGATATTCCATAGGAGCATAGGATTGATGTGTTCATTGGGACTTTAAAGGATAACATCCAACATGAGGTTCACCTTTGGGAATCTGATTCATTCGAGAAGGCATTTAGGTTGGCAAGTAAGATGGAAAGAAAAATTATGGCAACAAGGAAGCCTACCACTCACAACTATAAAGATGGAAGTGTTGTTTCTCCTAGCATTCCACAACCTACAAGGTTGACACCACAACAATTGGAAGAAAAAAAAGAAAAATGGGTTTGTTTAAGTTGTGATAGCAAATAAACTAAAGGTCATAAGTGTGATGAGAAGAAATTATTTTACATAGATTGTAAAGATGAGGAATAAAAGGAATAGGAAACGTCAAAAGAAGAGGATATACACCAGGAACAAACCCTAGAGAAAGAAGAAATGAATCTAACTGTATCTTGTAATACATTGGCCAAAATTACTACTCCTCAAACTATCAATATAGAAGGACATATCAAGAAGAAAAATTTAATAATGTTAATTGATTCGGGCAGTACCCATAATTTTATTCATTATAAGATAGCCAAGGAATTTAATTTCTTCCTATATTGAGCACCAGAGTGTCAAGTGATGGTTACAAGTGGAGGAACCATAAATTTCTCTAGAAAGTTCCATAATATCAAGCTATCCATGGGAGAATATTTATTGAATAGCCTAATGCTTTCCATTCCGATGGGTGGTGATGATGTTGTACTAGGAGTCCAATGGATACAATCCTTGGGTACAATAGATTTTAATTTTCAAGAACTTTCCATGAAATTTTCTTCAGAAGGAAAGGAAGTTGAATTAAGGGGTATCACACGGAAACCAAAAAAGATAATTAGCTATAATAGAATGATAATGCTTCTAAAGAAATAACAACGAGGCATAATTGCACAATTATGTTTACTAGAGGGATCTCCAAAAATTATTTGACAAACATTCCAAGGTATTTGAGATTCCCAAAGGCCTCCCACCTATTCTTGATCATGATCATGCTATTCATTTGATTCTAGGAAGTGTTCCTCCAAACATCAAGCCTTACAGATATAGCTATGCCCAAAAGAGTGAAATTAAACGTATGGCTGCAGAAATGCTAGAGGCTGGTATAATTCAACCTAGTCAAAGTTCTTTCTCTGTTCCAGTAGTATTGGTGCACAAGAAGGATGGGCCATGGCGCATGTGTCTAGATTATAGGGACCTCAACAAGCTCACTATTAAAGATAAATTTCCCATTCCTAGCATTGATGAATTATTGGATGAATTGCATGGATCAATTTAGTTCACCAAGTTGGATATTCATTCAGGATATCATCAAATCAGAGTGAAGATTGAAGACATTCCGAAAGCAACATTTAGAACTCATGAGGGTCATTATGAATTTTTGATCATGTCTTTTGGCCTTACCAATGCACCTTGTACATTTCAAGGTTTCATGAATTCCATTTTCAAACCCTTCCTTAGAAAATTTGTGTTAGTATTAATTGATGATATACTAATCTACAACAAGTCTTGGAAGGATCATGTTCAACATGTTGATAGAGTGCTTAAACTATTAGAGGAGGAACAATTATATGCAAAAACCTCCAAATGTTTCTTTGGAGTACAAGAAGTGGAATATTTGGGTCATATTGTATCTCATGAAGGTGTTACATGTAGGTTTTAACCCCGTACAGAAATTACATGCATATGAATTCTAAAACACAGAAAAATAAACAATGCGAGAGCATAACACATAAAACACATATACACAGAGATTTTCCCACTGGATCCCGAAACCAGGACTACCAGCTTGATTTTTCATTATGTTCCTTTCAATGTTACAATACATATTTATACATGCCAAAGCATCCAATACCATGGACCGAAAACCATCGCATCCAAAAAACATGTGCGAAAATCATGTACAAAACCATAGGTGGGTCCGCCCAACCTAACATAGAGTCCAAAACCAAAATTTTCCGGGGCGCTGCCATGGACCCCATAAAGTCGGGTTACGGGTGCCCTTCAAACCCCCTGTTAACTACATGGAAAGAATATAACACAACCCAACATTCTCCCACTTGTTGTTTTCTTTCCACAGGGGGTCACAAGAGAGCTTAGTCATTTTCCTAGCCCTGAAATGCCCATTGTCTCTCTACACCAAGAGAACTTCTCAGAGCTCACAGATTTTGTCAATGCATCTGCAGTATTCATCAAAGTGTCCACCTTTACCAGCAACACCTTTTTGTCTTCTATCATATCCCTCACAAAGTGATACTGAACATCAATGTGCTTTGTCTTTGAATGATATGCAGGGTTCTTTGCCAAGAAAATTGCACTTTGGCTGTCACAGTATATCCTTATATCTTCCTGTACTAACCCCATACTTGAACACAATATTTGCAACCAGTCTGTTTCCTTGCTTGCATGAGTGGCTGCCATGTATTCTGCCTCTGCAGTTGATAGTGCCACTACAGATTGTTTCTTACTCATCCAACTGACTGCACCTCCAAATAGGTTAAACACATACCCACTTGTAGATCTTCTCTGATCCAGATCTCCAGCCCAGTCTACATCAACAAAGCCATGAATATCCAACACTCTCTCCAATCCTGGTCTTCCTTGGTAGCACAAACCATAATCACTAGTGCCACACGAATACCTGAAAACCCACTTCACTGTTGTCCAATGCTCATTTCCTAGTTTTGACATAAACCTATTCAATACTCCCATTGCATGTGCAATGTCTGGTCTAGTACAGACCATTGCATACATCAGGCTATCGACTGCACTTGCATATGGAACACGGGATATGTCCTCTTCTTCTTCTTGTGTCTTGGGACATTGTATAGCAGATAACCTCACACCTACAGGAATAGGAACCTTCACTGGTTTACTATCTTGCATATTAAACCTCTGCAGTATTGTCTCGACATACTTCCTCTGGTTTAGCCAGAGCTTCCTCTTTGCTCAATCTCTTTTAATTTCCATGCCCAAAATATAGTTTGTAGCACCAAGATCTTTCATGTCGAATTTGGAGGACAATTGGGTCTTCAAATCCTGGATAATTTCTTTGTCATTTCCAACCAGCAACATATCATCCACATATAAGACCAAATAAATAACACGGTCACCAATTAATTTAAAATACACACAGTGATTTGCTTTGCTTCTGGTGAAGCCAAGTCCCCGTATAAATGTATCAAATTTCTGATACCACATCCATGGTGTCTATTTTAACCCATACAGAGACTTCTTTAACTTGCATACCAGTTCTTTCTTTCCCTTCGCTGCAAAGCCTTCAAGTTGCTTCATGTAGATTTCCTCTTCCAAATCCCCGTGAAG
This sequence comes from Pinus tabuliformis, assembly GCA_031772625.1. NCBI lineage: Eukaryota > Viridiplantae > Streptophyta > Pinopsida > Pinales > Pinaceae > Pinus > Pinus tabuliformis. Next base: position 102,283,975 of record CM062819.1, on the reverse strand, counting down.
AAATGTTGTCTTCACATCCATCTGTTCTACTTCAAAATCAAAAGTAGCAGCAACAGATAAAAGTAATCTAATAGAAGTTACCTTGGCAAGAGGAGAAAAAATATCACCAAAATCAATTCCCGGCACTTGGGAATAACCTTTTTCTACCAACTGAGCTTTGTATTTCTCCACTTTTCCTTTTGCATTTGTCTTCTTTTTGAACACCCATTTGCGCCAATGGGTTTCCTTCCAGCCAGCAACTCCACCAGATCCCAAGCCTCATTTTTGTGAAAAGATGCCATTTCATCAACCATGGCCTCTTTCCAGAGTTTTCCATCCTTTGAATCAACTACTTCCTTCACAGTTCTGGGATCATCGCCAGTAATAGATAAAGCAAAATTTGAACAAAAAGCGGATGGACTATACCTTTTAGGTTGCCTTCTTTCTCGAACTGATCTTCTCACAGCCGGAGTTTGTGGCTCTTCATCTTCTGATTCCTCCTCTGCTGTAGAGTCTGATTCTTCCTCCTTTAGCTCAAACTCTATCTTCTCAGGTTCCTTTCATTGGACTTCATGTTTAATAACATATTTCACCTCTCTGAACACCACATCTCGGTTGTACACAACCTTTCGTGTGACTGGGTTCCAAAGCTTATAACCCTTTAAACCATCCTTATACCCAATAAAGATGCACTTTTCAGATTTACTATCCAACTTGGTTTGTTTCTCCTTTGGAACATGTACATATGCATCACATCCAAATACCCTCAGATGTGAAAGAGAGGGTTTCTTACTAGTCCATACCTCTTGTGGAGTCTTATCCTCCAACGTTGATGAAGGTGACCTGTTGACCAGGTAACATGCAGTATCCACCGCCTCTACCCAAAATTCCTATCCTAACCTGGCACCCCGCCTCTTGCCCTTCCCATCAACGTCTTATTCATTCTTTCTGCAACTCCATTTTGCTGAGGTGTATATGGATTAGTCTTCTACCATGCTATACCACACTTCTTACAAAATTCTTCAAATTCCTTACTACAAAACTCTCCACTGTTATCTGTCCTCAGCACCTTTATCTTCTTCTCTATCTGGTTTTCCACCAGAGCTTTAAATTCTTTAAACCTGTCAAAGGCTTCAGATTTCTTCTTAAGGAAATATATCCATATATTCCTTGAGAAGTCATCTATAAATGATACATAGTACATAGACTTACCCAGTGATGGAACCTTCACAGGTCCAAACACATCACTGTGCACAAGTTCTAATATTTGTTTCGCCCTCTTACTACCAAAGGGGAAACTCATCCGATTCTGCTTCCCATATACACAATTTTCATAGAAATCAAAATCTAGAGAGCTATTATTCATAACTTCTACCATACCTTTACCATGAAGTATCCAAAGGCCCTTTTCTCCAATATTTCCAAGCCTTTGATGCCACGACATGGTCTTCTCTCTAGAGACCACTAGATTTTCTACTACACTTTCAGGAACCACAAAACTATTGCACCCATCAATAACAGTGCTACCTTGCAGCTTGTACAGAGTTCCAATCTGAACTCCTCACATCAATACCAGTGCTCCCTGAAGCATCTTGCAGGTATCCTTCTCGAACACTGTTTTTACACCTACATCATCTAGCTTGCTAATAGAAATAAGATTTCTGGCTAATGCAGGAATATGTAGAACACCTGGAAGTGTTCTAACCCTTCCACCTTGCAACTTCAACTTTACTTTTTCACGACCAATGATTCTAGCCTTCCTGTCATCCCCCAAGAAGACATCACCACCATCATATTTCTCAAACTCGCAGAACCAATCTATATGGGGAGTGAAGTGAAAGGATGCATTTGAGTCAATCAACCATGCCTCATGATCTACATGTGTACTTGAAGAAGCCGAGTACACATCCCCACCTTCATCTGAGGTGGTTTTTGCCTCTGCAGAAGGAGCCTTATCAGATCCCTTTCTTTTGTTAGGAGCTTTAGATTTACAGTCCCTTTTTGTAGTGCCCTTCCATTCCACATTTCCAACACACCACCTTTACAGGTTTTCCTGGAGATTTAGATCTCCCTTTAGATTTAGATCTCCCACTCGATGACTTATTTTTGTTTTTGTTCTGGGTCCACCCTTGTATAGACAAGGCATCACCATTTTGGCTCTCCATATTTTTTCGTCTCATTTCATCCATCCGCAAGGATGAGACTATTACATCAAAATGCAAGGCAGTTGCATTGCTACCTATTGCAATAATGAGAATATCCCACGAATCTGGTAGAGACCACAACAAACTGATGCACTTATCTTCATCTAAAATGTTAATATCAACAGATGCTAACTGACTTACCATAGTATTAAATGCATTTAGATGCTCTATCACTGAGTCTCCATCTTTCATCCTCAGGTTATACAACTTTTTCTTCAGGAACAGTTTATTCACTAGAGACTTAGATTGGTACAAAGTCCCTAACTTGTCCCACAAAGCCTTCGCCATAACTTCCCCTAATACATTCAGCAATACTGAATCTGAGACACACAATTGTATTGTGCTCTTTGCCTTCCGATCCAACTTCTTCCATTATTCATCAGACACTCCCATTGGTTTAGTACCTGGATCTACCACAATCCACTGGTCTTTATCCACCAACAGGTCCTCCATCTTGGGTTTCCACAACTCAAAACTCTGACCATTAAATTTCTCGATCTCTATCTTTCCACTGCTCGCCATCTTCTTTCACCACCAGAATCGATCTCGCAGATCTACCACTGAACAAGGTCTACAACAGGCCCGAGCGAAACCCCTCAACAACAAAGGCATCCCCTTGAAGCCAAAATAGCTTTGATACCAAATGTAGGTTTTAACCCTGTACAGAAATTACCTGCATACGAATTCTAAAACACAAAAAATAAACAATGCAAGAGCATATTAACACATAAAACACATATACATAGAGATTTTCCCACTGGATCCAAAAACTGGGACTACCAGCTTGATTTTTCATTATGTTCCTTTGAATGTTACAATACATATTTATACATGCCGAAGCATCCAATACCATGGACCGAAAACCATCGTGTCCAAAAAACATGTGCGAAAATCATGCACAAAACCATAGGTGGGTCCACCCAACCTAACATAGGGTCCAAAACCAAAATTTTCAGGGGCGCTACCCTGGACCCCATAAAGTGGGGTTACAGGTGCCCATCAAACCCCCTGTTAACTATGTGGAAAGAATATAACACAACCCAACATTACAGTAGGCCCTAGTAAAATTAAATCCATTAAGGAATGGAAAATACCCACATCCCTAAAGAATTTGCGAGGATTTCTTGGGTTCATAGGGTATTATTGCAAGTTTGTTAAGAATTATGGGAGAATATAAGCACCTCTAACAACATTACTAAAGAAATATGCATTTTCTTGGACTCGAGAAGCAACAAAGGACTTTGAACATCTTAAGGAGGAAATGTGCCAAGCACCGTCTTAACTATGCCAGACTTCACAAAAACCTTTACTATGGAATGTGATTCCTTAGGAAATGGAATTGGTGTTGTTTTAATGCAAGAAGAAATACTCGTTGCTTTTGAAAGTTTTCCAATCAAAGGAAACTATTTACACAAATCTATTTATGAGAAGGAAATGTTGGAAATACTACATGCACTTAATAAATGGTGACCCAACCTAATGGTAAGACACTTCAAGGTAAAAACAGATCATGATAATCTTAAATACTTTTTAGAACAAAGATTATATTCAAAAGAGTATCAAAAATGGGTCACAAAGATGTTGGGTTATGACGTTGAAATCATCTACAAAAAAGGGAAGCAAAATGTTGTGGCAGATGCACTCTCAATAAAGGATGAGGATGTGGAAGCATTGCTTTGCACCACTTCTATTATCCAACTGGATTGGATAAATGAAGCAAGGGATGAATGGAAGAATGAAAAATAAGTGTGGGCACTCATTCAAAAGATACAACAATATCCCAGTAAATCTATTACATTTAGCTAGAAAAATGATTCGTTATGGTACAAAGGTCCCTTATACCTATGTAAGAATTCTCAAATCAAACAAAAGATTCTTATGGAATTTCACACCTCTCCCTTAGGAAGGTACTCAAGATTTTTAAAAACTTACCACAGGGTTAAGAAGGATGTTTTTTTGGATGGCCTATTCAAAAGTTTGTGGCGGAATGTTTGGTTTGCCAAAAAAATAAAGTTGAAACAATTAAGATCCCAGGTCTATTACAACCTTTATCCATTTCAAGCCAATGTTGGGAGGAGGTTTCAATGGATTTTATCACAAATTTACCCAAGTCCGAAAGAAAGACTGTCATCATGGTGGTAGTTGACAAGCTTACCAAGTATGCACACTTTTCTGCATTATCGCATCCATTTAAAGCAAGCACAGTTTCTACTGCATTTATGGAAACAATTCAAAATCTACATGGAAACCCAAAGATTATTGTACGCGACAGAGATCCCATCTTCATTGGATTTTTTTGGACATAATTATTTTCTTTTCTTGGTACTCATTTAGCTCATAGCTCATATTATCATCCTCAATATGATGGAAAAACTGAGATAGTAAAGAATGTTTGGAAGGATATCTTCATTACTTTGTATATGATAAACAGATAGAATGTGTCAAATGGTTACCTATGGCTAAATGGTGGTATAACACTTCCTTCCATACTGCAGCAAAAATGACCCCATTTATGGCACTTTAAGGCTATCATCCACCATCCATCACATCATATTTAAGAGAAAATCCTAAGGTTCAAGCAGTAGAAGATCACATTGAGCATCAACAATAGGTTCTCCAACTCTTATAGGATAACCTGGCTTTGGCACAGAATAGAATGAAACAACTGGTAGATCAACATCACAATGAAATAAGTTTTGATGTAGGTGACTAGGTATGCCTACGGATACAACCATTTAAACAAATGTCCCTCAGGCAAGATAAGAAGGATAATAAATTATCACCAAAGTATTATGGTCTGTACAAGGTGTTGCAAAATATTGGTACTATGACATACAAATTGGAGCTTCCTGTAGCTTCCCGAGTGTACCCAGTTTTCCATGTTTCATGATTAAAGAAGGTTATAGGTGACAAACTCCTAGTTCAAACAATATTACCAAAACTTGACAAGGAAGGAAAAATTATATTGGAACCTGAAGTAATCATAGAAGCATGAACTTGACAGCTACGAAATCGATCAATTTCAGATTATCTCATCAAGTGGAAGAACTTACCTGCTGAAGATTCCACATGGGAGGTGATAATTTTATACAGAAGCATATAGAACTACTCAAGCTTGAGGACAACGCTTTTTTGAAGGAGAGGGGCATGTTAGGTCCCTATAATACTAGTGATTCACCCATTATCTTGTCATTGTAGCCCTTATTCTTATTGTTGTGTCCCTATTGTCCCCATATTGTTATGATTGTGCCCCATAGAAGCCCACTATTGTTATTGTTGTGCCCTTGTATTATTATCGTTATGTTGGCTTTGATTATATTGTGACCCATTAGACTCCTATATATAGAAAGGAGGTTTTGTCATTTGTATCATCCAAGAATTATTCATTTCTATAATGTAAAGGAGGCTTCCCCCTCGAAGAGGATGATTTTCAAGGCGTTGATCTATCTTTTCTTCTATTTTGTGAGTTGGTTTCATAACAGTTGCAATGTAACAAATATATAGACTAAAAATAAGATCCACACTAGAAAGACACTACTGCAACTGAAAACTGAATTGTGCTCATTCCCATGAGCTTGTTTACATACAAAGTAACCTACTCTAATTTGATCTCTAAAAGGTTGAATTAGGTGATACTAAATGCCAATGCAACTAGTAGAATAGCTTCTCAATCGTGGCTTCTTGAGTATGCTTCAACATAATAAAAAATGGAACTTGTAAGGGCAATGGAAATTGATTGTAGGCTTGATCTTCAGAGCTAAAACATGAGGATAACTTTGTAGTGAACAATTCCTCCTTATAGACAATTATGGGATCATGAAAGACATTACTTATTGGTTTATCTTCAAAGTATTCTACAAAATGATCATCATGCCTCGACAGTTCATATATGCTTTCATTTCCGTCATAATGTTACAGCTGTGAGTCATCCAACCCATTCTCAAAACATTCCTCAATCTCAATATAAAAAGGTAGCACTACCACTTCTCATTTCGGCATAAATTTTAGTTCAAAAGGCTGATTTTGATAATGAAAGCAGTGGGATTGAATTTGAAATTTTAATGCTTGAAGATCATTCTCAAGCTTTTCAGCGAACGCTTCTAAAAAATTGGTCTTATCTTAAGAGCTACATTTGCATGACTTTAAATAAACATGTAAAAAAGTTGAGAAAGCATCATAAATTTAATCATCACTAAAATTTTCCCATTATTATTTGAAACCTTCAACAGGAATAGGCTCTGCCACATACCCTTTCATCTTGTTTTACAAGTAGCTAGATCAACAGTTTAAACCCTAAATGCTTCAGACAATGGAGTTTCCATGAGAGTTCAACAATATGGATCATTATTGTTCAATGAAAGATATACAACCTTTTGATGTCCAACCAATGTTCACCATCAGTAATAATATCTAGATCATTGTCGTTCTTTCCCGAGGAAGATAGATCTCTTGAGTCCCTGGAAATGGCACCACTATGTTAGCACTCTATAATTTACTTTGGCTATAGGAAAGAAACCTAGAGGTAACCAAAAACGACTTGCATAATTGGAAACTAGCCCTTGCAACCACAGAGAGGGCTTTCTCTTTCATCTTTGTCACTAAATATTGGTTTCAATGAATAACAATGGCTGGATCTTTGGAAAGTAGCAGAGTTTAAAGGTGTGGTGGCAGGGAAGAGAAAATCCCATTGGGCATGGAGTTAGTCAAAAATTGAGATAAATGACTTGGTAGGTGCTCAGTGAATTGGCATACATTATTCAGAGGCAAGATAGAAACACTTCCTTATGGAAATTAATAGCTTCAGATGTGAGAAGAATAAAGAAATAAGATAACCATCTCAAGGCACCAAACAATGGATGAATCTGAAAATGATTATGGCAGAAAAAACATATGGAATGTCTAAATGATTGCAATAGAGCAACATTAAATAGATGAATTCTTAAACATAATTTTCATTTAAACATCATAGGAAGAAATATAACACACACAAAATAGGAAGCACTCACATAAGAGAGGCGAATCACATGAATCTCTCAAGAGATTTAACCAGTTAATTTTGATCTACCAATTTCATTAAAACTCAGAAAAAATTACACTGTGCACAATGTTCTTTCCTCTCCAATTTGACCAACCAACCCCATTTTCCATGTATTTACATCAGTTTATACAAAGAGGAATTCGAATTCACTTCAGAAAAGTAGAATTTTTCATATGCAATGCATCTTTACTTGCTCTTTAGAAAAAGCATAAACTATTATATCAAGACTAATATAATTTGGAAACATCAACCAAACAATGCATTTTTTTTAACAACTCAAACTACATGATTTTAACTTATCACTACTTATCCAACAACTAAAATGACTTATAGAAGCTCCAAATTTCGAAATTTTCCAAAATCGAGTTGACAGATATGTTTGTGCAACCATTGTGCAGTAGAGGGGACTGAATTTCTTTAAAAATGAGATCCAAATATGAGCTTATATATCCTGAATCCGGATAGATGTTGCAAAACTGAGAGAGGTTTTTATTCTTGGGCCCATTATTGGAAACAAAATCTTTCCATTTTTTTAAATGTGGATCCATTTGGTTGGAAACAACTTTTCAAAATGATGAAAAAAATAGTCTATTTCGTAGAAAATTCATAGCAAGTCCAAGTATCTCTCCATGTTCTATATGTTTGCACACCTCCTCTGGAAAAATGGGTCAAATGGGTAGGCTTGAAATAGTCGTGTGGTGGTGTAGAAATCTTGAAGTAGTTTTTCCAATGCATATAGAAGTCCTACATGAATAGTAAGAGGCAAACATACTTTTATTCCTAGATTATAGTATCCTAAAATTGGCTTCAATGGGGATGTCATCATCCCTTTAAGGTGCCAAGAACAATGCAGATTGGTAGCCTGATCCATTGGGAAATGGAGTCTAACTACAATATTCTCTGACCTGCGACCTTCTCCAACTGAATTCAATTTGTTGTAATGTAACCAATATATAGACTGAAAATAAAATCCACACTAGAAAGACACTGCTGCAACTGAAAACTAAAGTGTGCTCATTCCTATGAGCTTATTTACATATAAAGAATACTACTTTAAGTTGATCTCTAAAAATTTGAATGAGGTGATACTAAAATGCCAATGCAATTAGTATAATAGCTTCTCAACCGTGACTTCTTCACTCTGCTTCAGCAGAATTGAAATTGGAACATGTTAGGGTAAAGGAAACTGATTGTAGGCTTGATCTTCACAGCTGAAACATGATAATAACTTTGAAGTGAAAAATTCCTCCTTATAGACAGGTATGGGATCATGAAAGACATTACTTATTGGTTGGTCTTCAAAGTATTCTACAAATTGATCATCATGCTTGGAAAGTTCATATATGCTTTCATTGCCATCATATTGCTTGAGCTATGAGTCATCAAACCCATTCTCAAAACATTACTCAATCTCAATATCAAAAGGAAGCACTACCACTTCTCGTTTCAGCATAAATTTTAGTTTTAAAGGTTGATTTTAACAATGAAAGCAGTGGGATTGAATTTGAACTTCTAATGCTTGAAGATCATTCTCAAGTTTTTCAGCAAACGCTTCTAAAAATTTGGTCTTGGCTTTAGAGCTACATTTATGAATTTAAATAAATAGGTAAAACATTTGAGAAAGCACCATTAATTTAATCATCATAAAAATTATCCGATTATTTTTTGAAACCTTCAATAGAAATAGGCTCTACCACATACCCTGTCATCCTATTTGACAAGCAGCCAAATCAGTAGTTTAATCTCTGAATGCTTCAGATAATGGAGTTTCCATGATAGTTCTACAATCTAGATCATTGTCACCTAGTGAAAAATATATAGACTTTTGATGTCCAACCACTATTCACCATCAGTAATTGGATCTATATCGTTGTCTTTCATTCCCAAGGAAGATAAAGGTTTTGAGTCCCTGGAAATGATGCCACTATGTTAGCACTTCTTAATTTCCTTTTTCTATAGGAAGGAAACCGAGAGGTAACCACAAACCACTTGTGCAAATGGAAACTAGAGCTTGCAACTCTAGAGAGGGCTCTCTCTTTCAACTTAATAAAAACTGGTTTCAATGAAGAATAATGGCTTGATCTTTGGAAAATATTAGAGTTTAGAGGAGTGGTGGTAGTGTTGTGGGGAAAAATGCCTATGCAGGACGATCCTATCCACCTAAGGTGTGACAGTGCCTTAGCAACAAACAGATACAGCTATTCTGGTTTCTTCCTTTATGAAATGTGAAAGAGGGGAGATCAATAGACTCACCGGTGTCTTCCGTTTGTCCCTCGATCTAGATCCTCTTCTCTTTGGGTGTTCACAGCTACTTGCCTCCTCGCTCGCCCAAGAGAATAGCTACTTGATTCCTGCGAGATCACAAGAGAACAACTACTTGCGACAAGAGAAGAACACAACACAAAGGCAGATATTCATATTCATAAATGATTCACGATTAGAAGTAAATCAAATACACTAATGCAATCATACAAATACACCAGTATATAGGAGAAAACCAAGATAGCTTTATTGATAAATAACAAGGTTCAGGAAGAGACACAACCCAGAGGGCTCCAATCCAGCATCTCCTTCCCAGCAGAATGGAATTCCTATCTTCACCTCCCTTCAAAGCATTAAACACCCAATGATTCCAGTCTCAAACCAACAACAATTCTTTGCAATAACAAAATTCCAGCCTCCAACCTCTGGATCTCTGGGATGAGAGATCTATATATAGATATTTGTAGAGGTGTGAGTCAGCTCTGGGTTTTTGATTAGTGTCTTCTCTCTGATATTTCTTGATGCCACTTGGAGATCTCATTGATCTCTTACTCATCCTTGGGCGATTTTGAGAGGCAAGTGTCCCATGAGAAGTTTCTAGAAGGTTCCATGATCATCCACCTCGCAAACTATCTCCGCCACTTGTATTTTCCTGATCAGCGTAGGTAGCCAGTGTATTTAGGTGCACTGAAACACAATTCCCGTGTGTACCACCTGTGCTGAATGTCAAAACCTCTGTGTTGAGGGTGCACTGATCCAGTTTTGACCAATTTTGAGTAGTTTCCGGTGGAGAACTTCTGGGAGAAGCTGTAATTTGTTGACCTTGTTCCTTTAGGAGTAGGAACAACATGCTTAGGGACTTTGGATCCCTTAGATTATGGACATTTCATGCTCAATGCTGTAAGGCACAAAAATGTCTATAACAGTTGCCCCCTAAAGTATGAGGTCGTTTATCGGGTGAAATGCTTTATCCAGGAGGGTCCGAAGTTCATCCAATGCTGGGAGGAGACTTGTAATGAGATACAATACAATACATTATTTTTCATACTGCTTTCATGATCTAGTTGAGGCGGGCATTCCCATGCTCAGCTTTATAAATTCATTTTCTGTACATAGAACAGACAATCGTCTGATGGTAGACTGATAATTTTGATGAAATTATCATCCTTTGAGTAGGATTATCATCTGCTGCAATGATGTACATGTCAAATGTCTTTATCTTTCTTGAATATATATCGCAGCCCCGATGGATGAAACTAGATCCGGGGTCTTCAAACTCGTTCAATCTTCACTCTAAGTACAAGTCGATCCATGTGAGAATTTTTCTGAAGTCGAACATGGAAAGACATCGCTTGATTACCGGTCAATGGGGTAAACCGTTAACAAGCGTGAGAGGAATAACCGATAATGATAATGACCCTCAAGGTACTGCAGCACAATTCACGTGGTGTGAATAAAGGACTTGGCGTCGAACACCACGCAAAATCTTCTGGTCGAAGGTCATTGATGTATACCTGTCGCTGGAAGTGAGAAACTTGCCATTGAGGCATGCAAGCTTCAAAGTACTGAAGGGGTTGTTCCTAGATCAACTTCTTGGATAATGAGCTGATGTCGACAAGAAGCGATCCGTCAAAGGAGGGCCTTAATGAATCCCACATCAGTGACACGGAACGGAGCTAATGATTTTGATGGAGGTGAAAACGATTTGTGACATATGATTCAGGGTGGCGGTCATGAATGGATGAAGGATAATGTATGGCAGTGGATGGGACCCGGTTGACTCTTTTTGAACGACTTCTCTTGAACATATGGCGACACTGATGCGATGGATCGGTAGCATTACCCAAAATATGGATGGTATGGCGAGACCATGGTGATGTGACCGGTGAATGAAACAACCCAACCCGAATGTGGTACGGAGGAAAAGTGTCATGTTCAAGAGCGACTTGCTACCATCAAAGTTTTCTTAGTTTTCTCCCAATTTTTCCCCAGTCATTGCTGACTAGTACCTCTTTATTGTTGTCAAGCTTGAGGAGGATAACATATGCTTGTTCTATAACCTGCCCTTCGGGCAAGCCCATCGCTATGTTTTAACGAGCCTAGCGATAGTGAAACTCGTTCTCGTCTAAAGACACGTTTGTCGCTATTTAATGATTTTAACGAGTCTAACGACAAGGATAACTCGGTCCTTTTCATTTTTAGAGAGTCTGAAAAGGTACATAAAGTTAACTCCGAAAGTCCTTTTTCGTCATCTAATCCCTTAAGTCCGAAAAAGTATAAAACAATACAGAAGGGATGAGTTTTCGATAGTTTTAACGAGCCGAACAAAACAAGCGCTCGATCTTTTTGTGCAATAATCCCTCAGGTCCAAAAAGATTAAAATCTAGAGGAGGGATAGCACTTCCGGTCGCTTTAACGAGCTGGAAGGCCAAAACTCGGCAATCTTTTCATATTTTACGAGTCAGATGAAAAGAGCTTAAAGAAGACTCGTCTTTTGAGGAACGAGTGATAAACAGGGTTAGCAGCTGATTCCAGGTACAGGTTGAAATTTTCCAATCACAGCAGTGTCACAAGGATGGCTAGGTGAAATCACTCTTCGCAGCTGTTCCTCAAAATGGGTAAACAATCATATGGAGGTGAATGATCGGCCAAATGAAAAGTGGAGGTGACGGTGCAAACACGACCAAGGCTTTAATGGCTGATAAAGTTACATTCACAGTGGTTATTTACCGGGATAGTTCATTTTTTAACGAGCTTGAACGTGGAAAAACATTGCTCAAACTTATGTTTATTTATTAACGAGCATGAGCTATGCGCTAAAACTGCTCGGATCTCACGTTTATTTTTTAACGAGCATGAACTTTATGCTAAAACTGCTCGAATCTTGCGTTTATTTTTTAACGAGCATGAACTTTATGCTAAAACTGCTCGATAAGTTTGCATGCCCCCAGCATAATAACGCAAATCGAGGTGCATGCCCCCCAAGCTTCATTGCATTCAACTCGGTGGTTGGAATGAAGGTTTACCTTTGAGACTCGGAAAGGGGATTTGTTTCATTTTTTAATGAGGTTGACACAGTAAAAGAACTATCCTCATGACTCCTTGTTTCATTTTTTAACGAGGTTAACACGAGATAAGAACCGTCCTCGGAGCCCATTGTATTTATAGTATTTCTATTAGGGCGATGATCCATGCTGAAAAAATGTTTAGGAATCTTCCGAATCCATTAGATATAGAAGATTTCATATTGTAGGTTTCCACTGTGGCTACTTCCACCAGATTACTCGCAGGCGGTAGGGCAAAAGTACCCATTAAGGCAGGGTCTTTTAGGAGACCTACTCCAATGTTTTGAAGTGAATGATTGCTTCCATGGATCGTTGGAGTGCTTCCCGTAACTTGTGAACTGTCGGGGAGGAAAGTTTGTTGGTCGACGACTGTAATTCCTCCTTGAACGGGAAATGCAATCTTCCTGAAGTAGGTCGACACAACTGCGGCCATGGCATATATCTAGGGTCTTCCCAGTAGGATGTTGTAATCGAGGTTTCCATCGATCACTTCAACATCAACTTATACTGTTTCGCCCCCCAGTTCAACTTGCAAGTTACTTAAAATCCCGTATGGAGTGTATGATCGTCCATCAAATGCTTTTAACGTCGTTGACGATTTCGACAAGGGTGGTGAGCCTAAATTTTTCCAGGAACTCATCGACATAAGACATGTAGATGCCCCCTCATCAATAATTGTTCGATGAACAGTTTTGTTGAGGGCTTTCACTTGAATAAGGAAAGCTAGTTGAGCTGGTAACTGAGGGTCATATTCTTTATGATCAAAGGCCACAAGATTGGAATCCATTGGACCAATCCCACCTATTGCTGATAATAAAGCTTGCTCTTGGGAGGGGCAATTTTGTGGTACCTCAAGTGTCGACATAGCGGACGGCGATTGGGCCAGGTCCTCTACTATATTATAATTCTGTGCTACTTTGGCACGAGGATTAAATGTCGATTTGTGTACTACTCCCTTTGGCGACTTTATCATTGGTTCAGGAATGATGGGTGGCACAACTTTGGTTAAAGTTGTCGTCGAACTACTAGGTTGTTCATTAGCCTTGTTATTCGACAGCCGTGGATTCCCGTAATCTTTATTCCTTGTCAAAGCATCATTTTGCTTCCTTGAGACAGACAACATAAGCACTTGGGATCGGGAAGCATTTTGATTAGCAACCAGTTTGGTTCCCGGGTTGGGAAACGGATCAGTCAATACCGCTGGGGTTTTCGAACTCTTAAAGAGTTTCTTAACTTCAGCTATATGTGGACAATCTCTCGTCCAATGATCCTCATCGCATATATGACACCCCGCAGGGGGTTTCCTTTTTCTCCCTTTCTTTTTCTTCTTGGCCCCTGGTTGCTTCAGTTGTTTGCCCTTGTCGGTCGACATGACATTTACTTCCGAGGCAAGAAGTTCCTCATTTGCATTTTGACTAGAAATCTTACAGGCCTTTTTGGATGTAGCCTTTGTCGATTTCGTATATGTTTTTCCAATCACGCCATCGTCGGCATGAGAGTCATTGTTTGATTTAGGAGGAGGAGGAATTGAGAATTCCGGTCTAGGGGCGTTAGGTATTTTGTCGTAGAGCGTGCCAGACTGAGTATAGACCAAGTCCAGATATTGCGCACGAGCGATGACTTGCTCTTCTGTTACGACTCCCCCTTTTGCCACATCTTCCGTGATTGTAGGAAGTAAGGATTTGATAAACCATTCAGCTAATAGCTGATCGGGAACGTACGTTTTCACCATCCTACGACGACGTCGCCACTCATGTATATGATCAGATATGTGAGTGGCCGTTGTCTGTTTGAAGTTTTTTAGGAGTTCCGTTCCCGTTTCATACCTTATCGGTAATTGAAAATGGGTTAAGAAAGTCGTGGCTAAGGTACTGAAGTTGTCGAACGAAGCTCTAGGCAACTCAATATACCATTTTGCCGCTGGACCCGTTAACGTCCTCTGAAAAAGGCGAAGCCTTATCGAATCATCGTTTAGGGTGTTTGATGAACACCATAGATGAAATGTCATTACGTGATTCGATGGATATTCACCTGGATTTCCATTAAATTTAGGAATATCTGATGGAAGTTTATGCGGAATCGCTGGCCACCAAGGGGCATAAGCAATTGGATCATTCGTCAGCTGGTTTAGATCTGGTAATTCTAGAGTTGCTACAAAGGGCAACTGTTGATTCAGGTTAGGCGAAGCATACCCAGGATATTATGGAATTGCCTGAGCAGTGGGTCTTTGCATACCAGCATAATGCTGGCAACTTTGACAAGGTTGATGGGCATAACCACTATAATATGGTTGCCCATTATTTACAAAGACTTGTTGCTCAGGTCCTTGATATGATTGCTGGAATGGCGGTTGTTCTGATTGAACCAACCCTGGTTGTTGGACCATTTGCTGTTGTCCAATACTGGATGATTGACCAAGATGAGGAGTCATAGTACTTGTTTGAGCCTGAGTCGCTCCAGATAAGGAGGCACTAACCTGAGGTTGTGATTGAGTCGTTGAGACAAGAGGCTGTTGTATTGCAACCTGAGGCTGTTGGGGTTGACATACAACAGGTAACGCTTGTACTTGCGACGCAATCACCATAGCAGGTATAGTGGGAATATTCGACACAGGGTGGACTGGTTGCATTGAATATACAACCCTTGGTTGCTGAGGTAGTATTGGTACCCAACCGCTGGATGTAATTCCAGTTTGACCTGAACTTTGTTGTAAACTCCCATATGGTTGTTCTCCGAAAGGGAACAATGAAAAGGCATACTGCCCTCCATATGGCGGAAATCCAGTACTTAAAGGGTAGATTGGCCTTTGAAGACACATTGGATCAATTTGTTGAGTTTCAACGTAAGAAATACCAGATGATAATCCGGATGAAGAAATAGGAACTAACCATATTGTCGAAGCAGTCCCTGATGGGACTCCGGCTTGTTGTTGATAACTTGCCGGGACAGATGGTATACCATTGAACATCGTTGGAGTAGCAGCAGGAGGTTCTGCTGCTACTGTGTCGGATGACACAGTCCTAGATGTCGGCGGTTGTTCAGACATATTTAGTTTATCCAAAAGATTTTCTAGCGATTCTACAAGAACTTGCGATGAAAAGAGACTAACTTCGAAGACCAACGAGGGAATGGTGATGATTATTCTATTTAAAATAAATTTTAACGACGCTTAGACACAACTTGCTTTTTCAATTTTAAAGAGTCGAGAAAAAGCTAAAGATGACTCTAGTCTCCTTCGATGTTTTAACGAGCCCGAAGTGACAAATGCTCGGATGGACTTTTTCTGTTATAGAGTCTGAAAAAGGCCAAAAGGAATTGCTCTGGAGTTCTAGGCAAAGGGTGTGCCAAAATTTTCGCAAAACCGCAGAATACTTTTTAAGGTACGGGCGGTCGATCTTCCTGAATGCTGTGTTCAGTGCATTGCGATCAGTAGGGCGGCCAACATGGCTTCCTAAGGATAAAGGTTATATTCCTATAGGGGTCTCCCAATATATACGCGACGGTACGTGGGAGCACAATCCATACTGGCGCTATCGTCCCTCAGGAGGAATCACCCACCTTCAACGAGATCGACAGTCACCAGGCTTTACGACGCCAGAACACGTCTCTAGCCTAGACCTCTATGTTGTGCGTTATGTTGCAAAGCGTTGTTAAGTTCATTCAGTTTATTTTAAGTTGATCTTTTTAGAAGTTTGCCTTTCTGGATCACCACGAGATGTATGGTACAATTCCTAAATGCAGTCTAAGATGATAAGCAAGCTTTATTATCTTTTCAACTTTGAAAATCCTAGCTACTAAGGGAAAAGAAAGACACCATCTTTTCTCAAAGAGCAATCAACACACTCTAATGCACTCTTCCTAAATCAAGCATGCAAACTTATCAAAATGCAAATTCACAATGCAGGTGTTTGTTTTCCGCTTTCTTAGTATTGATTCTTACAAAGAAAGCTTTTTGTACAACTTTGAATTTGCTTTTAAATGACAAGTACAAACAAGTTTACTTTTTCGAAATCAACAAGGGTAGAAGAGATTACAACAGTTTGCGACTTTTGAAATGAATACTTGTTTCGACACTTAAAAGAGACAAACTCAAACCAATAAGCAAAAGCAAATGTATAATCAACTGTAAACAGCCAATGAACTCTCTCCTAAGATCACAATCAACAGATCTGAATCAAGGGCTACAGGATGATTATTTCACTCATGCAAAGGAAAACTGTAAATGACGCCACAAACACATAAAAACACTCACAGTCTTTTTGTACAAAAGGAGGTGAAATTCAAGCAAAGAAAAGGAGTTATCAGACTGGTACCTATGCTGGTTAAAGGTTGCAAAAACAGAGATCAAAACAGGGCAACAGACAGCAGAGAACCCCAGCTGCACAAGGCCAAACTGGTTCAGCGCAACCTCAACACTGTGGGTTTGACATTCAGCGCATGTAGCCTTCACGGGACCTGTGTTGAAATGCAGACTGCCTTCACAGCAGTTGCGCTGAAGGAGAAACTCTCGTTTCTCCTGGGTTCTGGGTCACAAATTGCTCAAAAATCAACAGTTTCAGGCCAAATCAGAAACACAAGCAAGGTATAATCAAAGGGATGCTTTGAGAGGGTACTAAGATCTATCACAAAGGATCATCAAATCATTTGTGAGTCCATTGTTCAGATCATAGACAAAATCCAGTGAAGGATCAAGGCAGCAACTGTCTACTTTGCAGAAGCAGTTCGATTGTTGCTGTTGAGTCTATGAAACAAACAATGATAGAAACACAAATAAAATGACTAAAACAAATCTCCCCAGTGGAGTCGCCAATTTGTTGTGGGGAAAAATGCCTATGCAGGACGATCCTATCCACCTAAGGTGTGACAGTGCCTTAGCAACAAACAGATACATCTATTCTGGTTTCTTCCTTTATGAAATGTGAAAGAGGGGAGATCAATAGACTCACCGGTGTCTTCCGTTTGTCACTCGATCTAGATCCTCTTCTCTTTGGGTGTCCAAAGCTACTTGCCTCCTCGCTCGCCCAAGAGAACAACTACTTGCGACAAGAGAAGAACATAACACAAAGGCAGATATTCATATTCATAAATGATTCAGGATTAGAAGTAAATCAAATACACTAATGCAATCATACAAATACACCATTATATAGGAGAAAACCAAGATAGCTTTATTGATAAATAACAAGGTTCAGGAAGAGATACAACCCAGAGGGCTCCAATCCAGCATCTCCTTCCCAGCAGAATGGAATTCCTATCTTCACCTCCCTTCAAAGCATTAAACACCCAATGATTCCAGTCTCAAACCAACAACAATTCTTTGCAATAACAAAATTCCAGCCTCCAACCTCTGGATCTCTCGGATGAGAGATCTATATATAGATATTTGTAGAGGTGTGAGTCAGCTCTGGGTTTTTGATTAGTGTCTTCTCTCTGATAGTTCTTGATGCCACTTGGAGATCTCATTGATCTCTTACTCATCCTTGGGCGATTTTGAGAGGCAAGTGTCCCATGAGAAGTTTCTAGAAGGTTCCATGATCATCCACCTCGCAAACTGTCTCCGCCACTTGTCTTTTCCTGATCAGCACAGGTAGCCAGTGTATTTAGGTGCACTGAAACGCAATTCCCGTGTGTACCACCTGCGCTGAATGTCAAAACCTCTGTGTTGAGGGTGCACTGATCCAGTTTTGACCAATTTTGAGTAGTTTCTGGTGGAGAACTTCTGGGAGAAGCTGTAATTTGTTGACCTTGTTCCTTTAGGAGTAGGAACAACATGTTTAGGGACTTTGGATCCCTTAGATTATGGACATTTCATGCTCAATGCTGTAAGGCACAAAAATGTCTATAACAGGTAGTGCAGAGAAAAACCCATTGGACATGGAAATAGTGAAGAATTGAGATAAATGATGTGGTGGGTGCTCAGTGAATTGAGAAACATTGTTTAGAGGCAAGATAGAGACACTTCCTTATGCAAATTATAGTTGTAGATGTGAGAAGAATAAATAAAGTATATAGCCATCTCAATGCATCAAAAAATGGATGAATCTTAAAATGATTATGGAAGAAAAAACATATGGAATGTCTAAATTACTACAACAGAACACCATTAAATAGATGAATTTTGAAACAATATTTTCATTTAATCATCATAGGAAGAAGTATAACATGCACAAAATAGGAAACACTCACATAGGAGATTTGAATCACATGAATCTCTGAAGAGATTTAACTAGGTAATTCTGATCTAGCAATTTCATTAAAACTCAAAAAAAATTACAATATGCACAACGTTCTTTCCTCTCCAATTTGACCAACCAACCCCATTTTCCATGTATTTACATCGTTTTACACACTGAAGAATTTGAAATCACTTCACAAAAGTAGAATCGTCCAGATGCAATGCATCTTTACTTGCTATGCAAAAATAGCATAAATTGTTATATCAAGACTAATATAATTTGGAAACATCAACCAAAAAATGCAATTTTGTTTAACATCTCAAATTACATCATTTTAACTTATCAACACTTATCCAAAAACTAAAATGACTTATACAAGCTCCAAATTTCGAAATTTTCCAAAATGGAGTTGACCGATATGTTTGCGCGGCAGAGGGCACCGAATTTATTAAACAAAAAGGTTAAAACATGAGCTCATATATCCTGAATCCAGATAGATGTTGCAAAACTAAGAGATGTTTTTATTCTTTGACTCGTTATTAGAAGAAAGCTATTTTCGCTTTTCGAAATTTGGCTCCATTTGGTCGCAAATAACTTTTCAAAATGATGAAAAAACAATCAATTTCATACCAAATGTGTAGCAAGTCCAGGTAGCCCTCAATGTTTTGTATGTTTGCACACCTCCTTTGGAAAAATGGATCAAATGGGTAGGCTTGAAATGTCCATGTGATGGTGTAGAACTCTTGAAGCAGTGTTTCCAATGCCTACAAACCTCCTATATGAATAGTAAGAGGCAAACACACTTTGATTCCTAGATTATAGGATCCTAACATTGGCTCCAATGGGGATGACATCCTCCCTGTGAGGTGTCGAGAATGTCATAGACTAGTAGCCTGATCCATTTTTCAATGGAGTCTAACTACAATCTACTCTGACCTGCAACCTTCTCCAACTGAATTCAAATTGTTACAATGTAACCAATATATAGACTGAAAATAAAATCCACACTAGAAAGACACTACTACTACTAAAAGCTGAAACGTTCTCATTGTTACGAGCTTATTTACATACAGAGAAACCTACTCTAAGTTGATCTCTGAAAAGATGAAGTAGGTGATACTAAAATGCCAATGCAACCCGTATAATAGCTTCTCAGTTGTGGCTTCTTGATTGGGCTTCAGCATAATCAAAACTGGAACATGTAAGGGTAATGGAAAATGATTATAGGCTTGATTTTCACAACTAAAACATGATCAAAACTTTGTAGTGAAAAATTCCTCCATATAGACAGTTATGGGATCATGAAAGACATGACTTATTGCTTGATCTTCAAAGTATTCTGGAAATTGGTCATCATGCTTGGAAAGTTCATATATGATTTCATTGCCATCATATTGTTTTAGCAGTGAGTCATCAAACCCATTCTCAAAACATTCCTCAACCTCAATATCAAAATGCAGCACTATCAGTTCTCGTTTCGACATAAGTTTTAGTTCAAAAGGTTGATTTTGACAATGAAAGTAGTGGGATTGAATTTGAACTTCTAATGCTTGAAGATATTTCTCAAGTTTTTCAGCAAACTCTTCTAAAAATTTCACTAGTAGAAAATGACTAATTAATCACTAAAAAAATGACTAAAATTTTCATAAAAAACACCATTTTTCAATCAGTGACCAATAGTAGCTAATTTATAGCATCTTTTAATGCAACCAAATTTTAGAATTTTTTAGCTTAGGCATTAATTGGTTGTCTCAATTTTATGATCTAGTAGTAAATTTAGTCACAAACTTGGTCATTAATTTAGTCAATAATTTCCATAATTAATGACCAAATATACCACAAATTATACTACTATATGATTACCCGAGAAAACCAATTAATGACCAAAGAAATATGACCAAAATGTTGGTCATATTATAAGATACTGTAAATTAGCTACTAATAATGATATATATGCAAATTTTAGTCATCTTTTGAAACCAATTAATGACCAAAGAAATATGACTAAATTTTAGTAGTGTTATAGGATACTATAAATTAGCTACTAATAGTCGTATATATGCAAAATTTAGTCATCATTTGTAATCACAAATTTATCATTTGCAATAGTCATTTATATTTTTTTTGGTAGTTTTATATTCATTGTATAAACAATTGATTTAGTAGTTTCTATTCAATTCATTTAATTTCATTCATAATCATTATAAATGACTAATTTAGTCATATATTCATTTTATTTGTGTTCACCATTAATCAATATAAAATACTAATTTAGTAGTTTTAGATTGATTTTGTGTTCATTATTAATCAACATAAATTAATTAGTATTATTTTACGACTAAATTAAAAAAAAATGCCATACAATGTGTATGTTAATCTAATATGGTAATGCAAAGTTGCATATGTTAATTACAAGACTAAATATTATAAAGTGTAAATAAAAAATAATTTCAACCACAAATTTTATTATATAAAATGTCAAGTATTACAATATGAGTTTCCAACTTAATATTGGTTGGATTACAATTTACACATGAAATATTGTTTCATCATCTCAAAACATTATCACTATGTTTTCAAGGTATTGCAAGTAAATCCACAAACTATTAAGACTTGACCATTAGTCTCTATGTGTGTATCTTATGCAAGATATTGACTTTAAGGGTATCACTAGATTGGTTTTCTTCTCTCTGTAATTTTTCATTTGTCGCTCCAGTGTTATTGTTCTCCTTTTTCTTCAATTCTTGCTTCTTACCATCAATATTGAGTTCCTCTCCTAAAAATGAAAGAAGATACAATGTGAAGTATAAGAAATGAAGGATGATGAATAATTGAATATAAACTAAAGTAGACTATAAAATATTTATACGACATATACCTCAACATCAGCCATGTCAATGCCATTTCCCCCCATAAAAGCAAGAAACTCAAACAAGTTTTATTCAGTTGGGGATAGTGGCCATTATGTGGCCATATGACTTGTATAAACAAAGTAAATAAAACATCACCATATAAAATAACACCTTAATAACTTATTTATATTCAACCTTCATAGAAATCTTAGGCACAATCATGCCAACTAAGTTACATGTTTAAAAACTCAGGTTGTAGATACCTTGTTAAAACAAATAGTATAAGGTGTGATGTTTAACCATTCGCAACAACATTTCATTCTCTAATGCATGAACATGGTCAAGTATATAGACAAATTGTGCTCAAATAAAAACATGAAATTAAACTTTTTTAATAGCCATGAAAATATTTTAACACAAAGCAACTAAAAGAATTTCAATTAATATCATGTAATACTAAACTCATCTTCAGGTTTCAGATGTTTTTTAAATGGCCATGATACCAAGTACTTTAAATTTCATAGTTAAAATACAAATCAAAATAAAAAGAAACATTCAAAATACAGTTAAACAATAAGGAGAGGATATCATGTAATGAGCATTGCAATTATAAGAAATTTGTTTACTTGTCCACCAGTGTCTTGTCTCACATTCCTAAAACATTTTCTTGCCCATAATAACCATGAGGTGAAAGAATCACAACATTAAAAACCATATGAATCTCTACTAGAAACGTTTCCGAAGTCAATGGCTTAGGTGCCATAAGGATCTCCAACAAGAAATGAATCATATCCAACACATTCTCTACATTGTCTCCCCATCCTTTTTCCAATCCCATATCCTATAACCTACCCACACTAGAGTCAAGTAACAATCAAACGAAGGCATTTACATTTTTTTATTATCTTTTATATCTATAAAATTTGAATCAAATTTGTTTTTGGAAGACATTAATTCATATTTAAATCTTTCCTGTCACGAGAAGGTATCAATCAAGTAGGACATTAGAAAAATAAACCTGAATGAGGTCCTCAAACAATTTATACAATATAAATATTTTTCTTGTTGTGATATCTTGGGTAACATATCTGCAAAATAAAAACCCATATATTACTTGTGTTCAAACTTTGTATATGGTGTATTCATACACAAATTTTTAAGATGTTCTTTTACCTTCACCAAAGCAGAATATAGCTTGGTTAAACTATATATCCTTTCATTCAACATCAATTTCTACAATATAAATTTCAAATATTATTCCTTTTCATTTCTCAACATGCTACAAATGAGTAATTGAATGTCATAGAAATCCAAGAGCAAACCCTTTTTCTAACCAAAACCAACAAACAAATAGTGCCTCTAATAAAACTTTCCACCTCAGAAATTACTCTACCAAGTGCATGGGTGAAAGTTGAGATTCTTTGAACTATATGTAGGTCAAACTTAATGGGGTATTTGTATGTTTACTATGATGTCAATTTGGTGTTAAAAGAAATATATAAATACATGTTATTATCAATGAAATTCAAGTATAATTAAAAAAAATAATGTCATTGCAAGGTAGTGGTAATTAGGCTTCTCTATTTTACTTTGATTTGAATTGAGTTCATATTTGAATATATCATTTTATCTAAAGAAGTGAAATAGAAATATGAGAATCGAAATGGCCCAGACAATTATAAACCTTCCTTTCCTGGTTATCCATATCTATCTCCTAGCCTTGTTAAAATAATGTTCTTTAAATTATTCAAAGAGTAGAATACATTTTCCACTAAAAGAAAGTGTGGTCAGCATGATATTAATTATAAGCTCCACAAAGAAAGTTCTCAATTGGGTTTATCTCTGGTGGTTGTGAGGAATAATTTTTATCCTTCCCACTCAATGTCGATTTCCATAAACGACATGTTGATCTCACAACAAGAATATTATAAAATGATAACACACTTCCAATGAAATTGACATTTCTGAAAGGTGCAAGCTCTGAGGAGAATTGGCTCCTATCACATTTGAGGTATGGAATGTGATTGTAATTAATAAGACCAAAAAGAAAATTGATGATATCATGGTTCATAAATAAACTGAAAGCGTCATTCCTTCATGGGGGCTCCAGTGGGGGAACAATACCATACCATGTGGGTTTATGTTGGGGGATATAAATCGAGGAAAAAATGGCATAATATATTGAGGGATATATAGGGGGTAAAGGGTTTTTATATTAGAACGTATAAAAAACAAATCTTAAAGTTAATGAAAAAATATAATGGGGTATAAAAAATGTTAATGAAAAATGGATACCTACAATATCTAGTGGATGTAGGGCTTTTTTAAATTGGGAAGGTGTATTGGGTTTATATTGGTAGGGTGTTAAATAATGTGATTTTTAGGGGTAATTTCCAATATGTAGTCAAATTAAGGGTATTGTTTAATATGGCACGAATGCACATGATAGGACAAAGGTTCATTGAGTGAAGTCCCTATGCATTACTTCTATATTCAATTCTTTAAAAATACCTTTCTTACAAATTTAATCCATCTAAAAGGCATCATAAATCTTGTCACATTTAGTTTTCAACCATACTTCAATCTCAAGAACGAGTGACATTTTATAGATAGTACTATCCTGAAAAAGAACAAGTAATATTCACACAAGTAAATAATGACCCTATGAGACACAAGTGCTGCAATAACTTTGCAGGATATTTTATTCAATTAAATTATATAGAAGCTCTTTGTTGTTTATCATTTTTTCCTAATGTATAAAACATGATTATAACTATTCATAAATGATATATTCCACCTTGGCCCCTCCTTTCCAGGAAAATCTAGTTCCCCATAACTTCGTTAAAGTTTGATATTAAGAGCTTAAATTTCCTTGAGGAGGCTATCATCGAAAGCGTAAACTAGAAATATTGAGTGATTCCATTGGATATGGAACTAATAAAAAATCATAGATTCCACCTTGTCCCCCTCCTTTCTAGTAAAAATCTAGTTTACCATAAATCTGTCAAACTTTGGGCTTAAGAGCATAAATTTGTTTAAGGAGGCTATCATTGGAAGTATAAACTAGAAAATGTTTAGTCATGCCACTACCTATGGATGAATCAACACTACGATGAATCTCAAAATGTAGGAGACATTTCAGAAGATATGAAAACATGGAAATTTTTCCATTACTAAGTTATTCAAGGTGCAATTTTCAATCATCAGAATGCATCTACTATAGGAATTTACATGGTAAGTTCCTTAAATTGAATAGCAAAGGACATCACTCACAAATAGATCAAAAATTAGTACACCAATATTCTTGACATGGTTAAAACCCTCAAAGAGGAAGCAGTCCACAGCCTGAGTCGACGCACCCACTTCAGGAAATATTATTAATAAAAAGAAAGAAAATTTACATAAGCTTCTCTCATAAATGGTCAGAGACAAATGACCCTTCGTGCTCTTTAAATAGAGACCATGGACCAATCAGGTGTTAAGCCATGGATCAAGTATCGGTAATACCAAGGATAGAATGAACCGTTAGTCACTTCATGTCTAGAACATATCATGATTGTTAGATTTTAAGTTACAAAAATTAAATACTAAAGAAACACACTTTACCTAAATATACATTAGACCAACTTATACTTAATTATTTCCTATGTGTTAGAATATACTAACATCCCCCCTAAAGAACAACTTGGGAAAGGATTGAAGGATGTACAAAGATGACAGAATAGGATAAGGAAGGAGGCATTAGAACCTATCCCCCCGTAATGACAACTTCTTGAACTCCAACCATAAATTGAAGTTTAGTAAACATCACCTCTGTGAGAGCCTTTGTAAATATGTCTACAACTTGATCATCGGTTGAACAATATTTCACTTCAAGAAAATAGTCATGAATGATATTTCTGATGAAGTGCATGTGTATTTCAATGTGTTTGTTGTGCTAATGTTGGACTAGATCTTTGCATATTTAATGGAACTTTGATTATCACACCAAAAGTATAGTCAGATGTTGCTACTGAAAACCAATCTCTGACAAGATATGATGAATTCACAGGGCTTCCTTACTAGCTTCAACGATGCCACGATACTCTGCTTCTGCTAAAGAAAGAGAAATGACACTTTGTTTATTACAATCCCATGTAATAGGTCCAAAACCAAGAGTGAAGACATAACGCGCAGTAGACTTCCGATCATTGGGGTCACCAGCCCATTCAAAATCAGTGAAACTAACCAATAGAGGAGATTCTCCTACACTATAATGAATCCCAAACTAAACTGTACCTTGAACATAATGAATTATTCTTTTAACTGCTTTCCAATGAATTTCATGTGGTTTGTGCATAAACCGAGCAATCATTCCAACAAGAAAGGAAAGGTTAGGATGCTTATGGGTTAGATAAAAACGTTTTCCAACAAGATGACGATATAAGGTAGCATCAACTTCAAGGGGAGTACAAGTGATTGAAAGTTTGACTCCAAATTGAAAGGGAGAAGGGGCTAGCTTACAGACTTCCATGTGAAGGTGGTGTAGAAGATCAGAGGCATACTTAGACTGAGAAAGGGAAATACCTTCTTTGGATTGCAAGACTTGAAGACCAAGAAAATAATGCAAGTGTCCTAAGTCTATCATTTAAAAATTCATTTTAAGGCTAGACTTGACATGGTTTATAAGGTTTGGATCACTACCAGTAAGGATAAGATCATCAACATAAAGAACAAGAATGATTAGTGACTTACTCACTTTCTTGGTGTAGAAAGTATTGTCAGAATGACACCTAAAAAAGCTAGTATCTAAAAGGAAGTTATGCATTTTGGCATACCAAGACCAAGGGGCTTGCTTGAGACGATAAAGGGATTTCTTAAGCCAACATACAAGGCTAGAGTAGTTTTGTATAAGGTTAAGAAGTTATTCCATATAGATTTCGTGATGCTAGTCCCCATGCAAGAAGGCTGATTTAACATCCATCTGATAGACTTCCCATTTGAAAGAGCCAACAGGGGAAGAACAAGGTAGATAGAGTTCATTTTCATAATATGGGAGAAGGTTTTAGTATAGTTAATGCCTTCAACTGGTGAAAAACCCTTAGCAACAAGACGAGCTTTAAGTTTATCAACTTTTCCATCTCGTCCAAACTATTCCTTTAGATTGAAGCATACAATTAACCATTTCCTTTAAGGTGCAATTCTTCCATTCAGCTACACCATTTTGCTGTGGAGTATATGGAACAATATGTTGCAATTGAATTCCATGCTCAGTGCAAAATTTGATGAATTTGTTGTTAACATATTCTCCACCATTATCAAATCTTAGCTTAAGAATTTGATGTCTAGAATGCTTCTCAATAAAGGCCTTATAGGGCAAGAAAATGTTAAAAACTTCACTCTTGATTTTTAATAAGTATACCCAAGTGCATTTGTAGAAATCATCAATGAAAGTTAATAAATACTTGTAGCCAAAGAATGAAACAATTGGAAGTGGACCACATAAATCACTATGCACAAGTTGTAAAGGGGTTGAGGCATGCCAAGAATCACGTTTTTGTAAACTATCCTGATGATGTTTTTTGAGTACACATCCAGAACAAACACCAACTCTACAAGATACCATAGGAAGACCTGTCACCATATTTTCTTTACATAGATTTTGAAGTGAGCGATAGTTTAAGTGACCAAATCGCTCATGGAAAAGTTTGTTCACTTCATCATTATGAGCAACAAATACTGAGGGAAGAGTTGATGACCCAAAGTTGTCAAACTTATACAACCTTGCAGAATCATTAGCAATGCTAGTAGCTAAAATATGGCTAGGATCTCTTAGGTCCTTAATTACAACATCATGAGGTGAAAATTTGATGGTTTTACCTTCATCTAAATGAGTTATCTAATATATAGATAGAAGATTGTAGGATAAGGTAGGAAAACATAATACATCATTAAATTGACCATTGTTTAGATTAATAGTTTGAGACTCTACAACACTAAGAAATCTATCATCACCAACATATATATTTTTGGCGTTACAATCATTTAAAGAAGAAAATTGTTAGAAAATTATATATTACAGAGCAATGGAATACATAAAATATTGTAGAAAAAAAAAAAAGGAGAGAAAAAAAAAAAAAAAACATAAAAAAAGAGAGACAGATATACGTGGTTCACCCAATTTGGGCTACGTACATGAGAAACATCCATTCCTTCCTTTTATATTATCCAACAAAATGAAGAGATACAACCTACAACAGATCCATTTTAATTCCCTCTTTGCTCTCACATAATCTCCTCTCTCTTTCTCACTTAGAATGCACACCTACATAGACACAATACAATTCCCTCATATATAGTGAGGTGTTTCCTTCTAGGGAAAAAACCCTAAATTAAACATAATTTCTACCATCATATTTCTACCTAATGAACGGCCTAGATTGACTATGAAATTACAACATTTTACAAGGCAATCTTACATTTATTTTTAGCTTCGGGGATGCTTCCTCCAATACCATGCCAAGGGGGGGCTCCAAATAATCGTCGTTGCCCCCCTTGGACCCCCCTAGTGGAGCACATATATGGGTGGCGTTGCCGTCACATTACAAAATGGGGTCCAATGTGAAAATACCTATGAATAAAGAAGATAATTAGGCTCCACACCCAATAAAAACATGGATTTTTTTTGGCCATGTGATAACAAGCTCCAAAATCAATGAGCCACTCATGAGAATGAGAAGAAGAAGATACATTTAGTGCATAACCAGAACAAGATGCTTGAAAAAAGCAAAAAGTGTTATTCCTGAAGATGAAGTTGAAGTTGAAGAGTGCTCCAAGTGGATGTTATTCTTCTTCATTACTGCTTCCAAAGCTTCCATATTCTTAAAGAATTTGGATTCTAAGTGGCCATCAGGATTACAAAATTTGCAATGTCTATGAGTCTTCTTCCCTTTGTTTTTATTTTCCTTATCATTTTGTTGAGTTGATTTTTCATTTTGAGATTAAAATTTCTTAGGACCCTTGTTTGGTTTAGGACTATTCTTTTTAGGATGTTGCTTCTTAGGATTCTTTGAACTTGGTTGTTGTTGAGATGCTAAGGCTTGCTTAGAAGAGTTTTCAGTATTAAGAAGGCCAAGATGTAAGAGTTTTTCTTGCTCTCTTATTAAATAATCACAAAAGGAATCAAAAGAGGGGGACTTGTAGTATTTTCCTTAAGAAATAAGGGCTTCTCTAATGGAATGGAAAGTGGAAACAAACATAGAGTAGGCTGATTCTGACTTGGCAAGAATTGAATAGATAAGGCTATCATCTTCCTTCTTAATCTCAACACCTTCTAAGAGAAGTATAATGGTGCTGAAATTGGACAAAAAATATTCAATGGAAGAAAAATTATTTGGGTCCAAAGTAAGAAACTCATTTATGATTTGATGGGCTCTAATTTCATTTTTAATTCCAAAAATAGCACTGATATTTTTCATTGCTTCATCAGAGGTATCAATTTCTACAATACGGAATCTAAGGTCTGAAGAAAGAAACATCCCTATCAACCCACATGCTTAATCTTGCTTATTTTCCCAATTGACTAGCTTATCTTCATCTTTAGGTTTAGACTCTTGGACTGAGGTTATTCTATAAAGACCTTTACTTCTAAGTAAATCCACCATGTAGGATAGCCATTGGAAGTAGTTGGTGTTGTTAAGAATAACTAGGCATTGAATTTCCATTTTAAAATAAACTGAAGTAGTAGATGCTAAAACTAAGTGTTTCAATGGAAATATCTCAAAAAATTAGGCCAATTAAAAAATCGGCTATGAAAATGGCTTTCGGATGAAGAAGTTATGCCGTTTTGAAGAAACATTGTTGAAGATGCCAAGGAATCATGTGAATGTTTGGAAGTTGATGATAATATTATATTTAAAAGATCCCCCCCCCCCATCCCCCCCAAAATTAATCTAATTAGGCCACCTTTAAAAAATGGTTACTTCATGTGACCCACTTTTATAAATAAGTGAGAGTCACTTTTACAATGGTACTTTATGAACTATCCACTAAATTGTAACTTAAATAATAAACAAAGTGACTTTAGAATTATAAGTGACTTACTTTTTATAATGGGTGAGAACACTTTTAAATAAAGTAACTTTAAACATAAGTTACATGTGCCTTTTGAAAAAATAACTCAACAAAAGGAAAGACTTGAACCCAAGACCTCTATTCTCATAAAGTATCTTTAGACGAAGTGAGCTAGTTGAAAAAGGTTAGTAATTGTTGGAAAGAAGGGATTTTTTTTTTTTTGGTGCAGTGAAGCTTTGGGATGCATGCTTGCTTGAAAACCCCCTTTTTCCTTAAAAAAAACCACACAAACCAAACAGAAAAACAAAAGTATGCAAGCCTTATGGCTTAAAATTAGATTTGGGGTTAGCCCCTCGGAAACTATATATTTTCCTCAATGTTTTTGATGTTCTGAGATCGCACTCAGGCACAGCGGACAATAGCATACACATGAGAGAAATCCTTTCTTTTTGTTTCTGGTTTTCCCAGATCACTCAGGGTCACAGGGCTAAGAGCATACACAAAAATGAAAGGTATATATCTGGTAATAAAAAAATTATAGATGAATATAAACCGAAATAAACAGAGAGATAAATAAATATAACTGGAGAAAAAGACTATATACCTCCAGATCTAAAAAATGATGTAGCTAGGGTTACCAGAAACCTTTTCGCATGAAACGAAAGGGGTTCCTCACTGGAAGAGATGCTCCTAACACAATGGAACAGTCAGCTTGACTTGAAAGCGATAAAAAATAGTAGATCTAGGAAATGACAGTTGGATGTAGTTGTACCAGCTTCAGATTTGAATCACCAATGGATGCAACCCTCGAATAACTTTGATACCATGTAGGAATTTACAGGGTAAGTTCCTAAGATTGAACACCAAAGGACACCTCTCACAAATATATCACAGATCAATACAGTAGTATTATTGATGTTGTTAAAACCCTCAAAGATGGAAACAGTCCATGGCCTGAGCCAATGCGACCACTTCAGGCAATATTATTAATGAAAAGAAAGAAAATTTACATAAGCTTCTCTCATAAATAGTCACAGACAAATGACCCTCCATGCTCTTTAAGTAAATTTCATGGACTAATCGGGTTTCAAGACACGGATCAAGTATTTGTAATACCAAGGGGAGCATGAACCTTCAGATCACTTCATGTCTAGAACATATCATGCCTGTCAGATTGTAATTTACAAAAGTACATACTAAAGAAACACATTATACCTAAATATACACTAGACCAAGTTATACTTAATTATTTCCCATGTGTCGGAATATCCTAACATCTACCCTTGGCAATATGTGGCCCACTCAGCATTGTAACAGAAAATAATTCATTTCAAAAAAGGACTTTAATATTCACCTACAATTTCCATAGTTCCTTCTTACAGCCTTCATAAATATTCACAAATTTTTTAACTTTCTTTTTAAATAGAAAGGAAGAATTAATAACCCAATTCACTGCTCTAATGGTTGAATTCTTTGAGATTCATGTAAGAAATCTTGGGATCAATTCCTTAGGCTGGTTACCTTTGTTGTGTGCCTTAATATTCCTACTAGATCAAGCACCCTAATTAATACCAATAAGTTTTTGTTGGATACCACTTACGAAATGCAAGGAAGTACCTAGTGGTTTTCCTGTGAGATTTTACTTGGAAAAAAGAAAGAATGTGAATCAATAAAATAAAAATATTTAGATGGAAAGAGGGCAAGGTCCCACCTATGGCTCTGATTTCCACACAACCAATCAAGTTCCAAACCAAGATTCTTTGGTCACCACCATGGAATCTCCAACAGATTCAAGATTTGAACATGAAAGCATTGGTGATCCTAGCCCTCATACTGAGGTCTCATCACATGGAGCTCATCCTAGACATAATAATGATTGCTTTGGGACGAAACCTTTAGAATTCTCAGAAGTTAAAATATTCAATCCATCCATAAGGAAACTCTAATGCAAAAGACCTTTCTCATTAAAAAGAAAAACATGATAAGGAAATTTATAGCACAATTTCCAAGCTATGGATTTATTAAGCTCTCAAGAAGAATATCAACTTCCAAAAATTAATAAATTTCTCCCCCTATGGCCAAAATTATATATCCTCATTATTAAAGGAAGACAAATATTTGATCTCTCATAACATCCATGTTGAAAATTATTTGAGGGACACTACCTGGAGATAGTAATATACCCTTTTCCATTGCAATCCTAGTAAAAAATACCATAACTTTCAAAATTTTCCCAATTATTATAACCTCTCCCAAGGCCTAGTTTAAAAGAAAGATTATATGAACCTCAAAGAAATAGGGCAGCTCTAGCACTACACCTCCAAATATATCCATTAGCTAGCACCATCAAAGAAACCTGATTATCTCTAATGACCTAATTTTTCTCACAAGTTTGGGCTTTGGAGATGACTTAACATCATCAACATCTTTAATTTTATGACAAATTTCTAGCGATGAGAAAGAATTCCCTTCAAAGAGATTGACATTCTTAATAATTCATACACACTTAAGTAAGCAAAGATGATTTTTCCCATTTCCACTTACTTCCAAATTACATAACAATTTTTTTCCCATACTTCTTTAATGTAGGAGAAATCCATCAAAATGTGCCATGCAGATTCAACAGTGCCTTCCACCACTAGGAGGATTCTCGTTGCTATTCTTTTTTTTTTTTTTGAATATATAGTTGTTGTAGCAACTACAACCACCCTCCAAAATTTTGCCTTATTCGTTTTCGAGCCTCCCTACCAACCAAACTTAGCAGCATGTCTTGCACTATCAAGTACACAAGCTTTAGTGGTTTTCTAGCAGATTTCTAGCCCATGCATGATAGCATGTTGCATCCCCCTCATAGGTTGTTTCTATGGACTTGGTCCAGATGCAGGCTAAGTATCTCCCTCAATAAATTGTGCAATTATGGAGGGGAACTACCCTTCCCTCCAGAAATTGCACAATCCTAACTGACAACCTACTGGGCTCCAGAATTGCGCAATTCTGCTTGTCAACCTTCCCTAGAAAAACTACGCAATCTGTCCTAGCAGGATTTCTCAGACCATAAATTGCACAATTATGAGCAGTAGTCAGTTGCTCAGCCCAGGAATTGCACAATCCTTTTGCGCAACCAACCTAGATCCCTCCTAGAAATGCAAAAATTTTCCCCTCAGTAAAGTAGGATATTGCATGTTCCATTGGCTTGATCGATTCCACGTGGGACCGAGAAAACTTGACTTACATGCATGGGCTGATTTTTCCTGAAATAGAAAAAAGCAACATGAAAAGAGAATCCCTTTATTTTAGGGAGCTACTTTTAGCAACTGGAGGTTACATGCAAATATCGTTTTAGAATCTTCCCTCCAAGTGTCGTTTTTTCCTAGATTTGTGGCATGCACATCATGAGCCTCAAACTTATTTATTCGATGCTTCATAGCTCACTTACAGACATCGATCTTGGATCTCTGGCATCCCACAACACATCCAGGAGTCTTCGACACATCCAGCTCAACTATTTACAGGTAAGTCCTCTTAACTTGTCTTCTGCAGTATTTCTGTCACCTTTTGTGTTTTGGCTTGTGTGAGTGTTGTTTGCTTGATTTCTATGAACTCCTTTTGTCATTTGCGTGTATATTATCTTGTACTAGCACAGTTTCAGTTTTCGTTAGCATATCAGTATTGTCGCATGCATGACATTGTTTTGCACGAATGGTCACTGATTCGGTGACTCACTTCACACACATGCATGTTGTTTCATGTTTTGAATCTTTCATTCATTGTTTTCATGCAAAATCATTCAATCTTTCTTACACTTAGTATTTCCATGTATTCACCTTCACATTTTCTTTCAGTTGCCCACTAGAGGGTATGGGAAACCTTGGCCTGGACTCTGGCTCACATGGATAGCATTGTACAATCCTAACAAGGAAGACTCTGCCTTCCTCTCTGAAAATGTGCATTTCTGCCTAGTGATTTTCCTCCAGTCTTGCATTGTGCAATTCTAAGAGACAGTGACTATTGGCCGAGAAAATTGCACATTGCAGTCACTGGGCTTGCACCATTGTAAGAAAAAATTGTGCATTGCACAATTCCAGCAACCAACAGCCCTGTCTAGATTGTGCATTGTGCAATCCCAGCAGCCAGTCAGTCTCCTAGCAGCCCAGACTACCTTTTGATGGTTCTGGCAGCTAGTTTCCGAGCCTCCCATGAAAAATTGCGCAATCCTTTCTAGTCAATCCCCAGGTATGTTGCATGTCATTCCTCAAGTTTGATTTGGTTTTAGCTGACAAATATCTTGCCATGCATGTCGCTATGTCTCCAGATCTAGCAGGTGTTCGTCTGCCTCTCAGAAGTTTAGGCTCAATGGATTCCAAGATAGTAGGATCAAAGGACTCTAATGGAAGTGCAACTCGAGCAGAACTTGAGCAAGTTTCTACAAGTCTACTGATCTATGAAGACACCAAGATGATTGTAGAGAAGGATATCAAGCTGAAATGGCAAGAGGTCAATGATGCATTTGCAGGCACATTTGGGGAACATCTCGAATCCCACCAAGTCTATATGAACATCCACAAGTCTGGCTTGAGTCGAATTGGATGTAGGTATCCCGTGTTCCCATGCACGAACATGATACATTGGATCATCTCGCACATTGATCCTGAGACGATGACATTGAGCAGCGATAGTGGGATGACGATTGCTACCTTTAGGGCACATGATTATAAATAGTTGTATCATATGTCAAAGCCATTGATCACCATGGAGACACCCTTCAACACACTCAACAATGCCACTCCAAAGGTATCTTGAAGAACTGGGTGAAGAAGAAGCCAAATTCAAGATGACACCCAACTAGTTCTACAAGATGAAGATACTATGGAAGGCATATCAATACTTGGTCATCTTTGCATGTCACTTGTAGGGCCAAGAGAGCACAGAAACCTTCCCACAGAGTTGGGTGACCACATTCGACCAACTGGTCAGAGAAGGAAAAGCATACAACTGGTCTGACATGTTGGCTCACCAGTTAAAGGAATAGGTAGCAAGAGATCGACAGTCACCCAAAGGTTAGCAAGTAGAAATCTACATGTCCACCTACATCTTCGATGAAATCTATGCCTGTCAGGAGTTCTTAGGCTTAAAGTGGCCATGGACATCAGCAGAGACCTCTGTGAACACTTATTGTAAGATGTTGTCTGAATGCAGCTTCAGAGGAGTTATCACACAACTGTTCGATCATTTTGTCACCCCATGTACAAGATGATATTTAAACAGGATCCACCCTGCATGTCGAAGGTAGCCATGGAGGCATTGACTAATATAGCATATTGATATGCCTCATTGATCCGAGTTGGCTCAACTCTTGGATTTAACCAAGATATTTTGCTTTCATGATGTGATTGAAATTGCAATTAAAGTAGCATAAAGGAACATAAATGCATGATGTAAAGAAGAAGGAACATGAAAATCATCAGCAACATAAAAATACAAGACATTGATAACGGAGTTTGTCTAGGAGGGACTACGTCTCTAGGCCCCGGTGTCAAGAGGTGTAGGCCATTGCATTAAGTGCTATTAATAGTGATGATGTACATAAGAGGTGACGTTACTATCATAGAAGGAAAATGCCCTCACGTGGGAGTGGCTCCAAGAAATGTTCCGCTACAGGAACTCTCAGCCAAAAAAAGGACTCCTATCAGTATGACCTAAACTCATGCATGATGATAATGGGCATCCCGCCAACATTGCATAAAAGGGATCTCAATGCAAACATACATGGCGACGCATGAGTATCCCATCAACATAATGACAAAGGGATCTCAAACACAACATGACGAATCATGACAACAAGTACATCCCACATATGATTCCGCATCACATTAAATAGGAATCATGAGACAAGTAAGAAACAAGATCCCACATGAAACATTAAATAGGGATCTGTGCAGCAAAATCCATAGCAAAAAGAAGTACATGAACACACTACATATACCTAACATCCTGGGGCCATCTGAAGAAAAGGATGTCAAACTGCTGAAGCTAGCTGTACCATCATTCTCGCTGCATCGAATCTCATGGAATGACTACTTGCACGTTGAATACTAAAGCCTACACTCCACTTAGAAAAGTGGCTAAAAAATGAAATGATCAAATGGGAAAATATGAATACACCATCAGATTTTTGGCATCAAATAGTGCAAAATTGGCTGTCAAATTTTTGAATTATGAGAAAGTGAAAATCTAGGGCTTAAGGAATCTTTTAGATTCCTCAAAGATTCCCTCCGGATCCTCTGAAAATATGCTGCTCAGATCAGGAAAATGAGTGTGCCATCAAGTTTGTGTTACTGAAAGGTGTAGGATCAACATAAAATTTGTCTAATTTGGACACTGCAAAAAATTCACACTCTTGAGAATTTTGCCCAATCATGGTTCTACCTGCCCTTTCTCTGGGTTCATGGTTCCATCCTGCAAATTAATTAATTAATTAAAAGAAATCACCTCAATCCGTGTGCACGCTCCTCTACTCCTCCATGCTGGGCACACTAGAAAAAGAAGGGTTTATATAAATTTCATGGGTGGAGTATCCAAGGCAAGGGCTGTAGTCCGTTGGTGAAAACACCAAATTTGGTGGGGGTAGGTCGGGGGTTCCAAACCCATTGAGCCCTGTACTTGGTGTATCATATAAATGTTTTAACTTTTAAATATGGCACGGAGTTTTTTGTCTAGTTTTGGGGCCGTTACAAATTAAATGTGGTGTTGTTTTGTTGTTTGCGTACTGTGACATGGGGTCGCCGCATGGTGGCGGGCCAACTCACGTGGCCAGCATGGGCTTGATACCTGCCAGCCTCCATAACATTGGCTTTAACATGGTGCGGTGTTGGGGTGTGGGTCAGGTCCACCGGAGGTGGCCCGCCCACTCCACACATATGGTTAACATAATTGGTATGGCAGTTTGGTTGGGAGGTCCAGCGGGGTCATGGTCGCCAGCCTATTTTAAACTTTTTTTTGTCATATGGTGCGGTTGGGCCGGTGGGGGTCATGGCCCATCAACCCCTTTAATAATTTTTAAATTTGTTAATATATTTTGGGGTGGTGGGGGTGGTGGTCTGCCACCTCATATATATATATATTTTATTTTTATTAAAATAGGCCATTTTTTAATTTCGTCTAACATAAGGGTTATTAGAAAAATTAAAGAGACAACAATTTTGCCCGCTTTTGGGAGCTAAGTTTCATGCCCCAGGGTTGGTCAAATTGTAGGACACTTAAACCTAGCCCACAGTCCAACTTTGAAAAAAACTTTAACTAGCTCGTTCTCCCTCATACGAGCTCAGATTGATGAACCATTCACACCGTTATGATCAGGACGACAAGATCTATGCTTTGGTCCTAGTTTGAAAGCATTCTGATCACTTTGATTTTCATGTTTTCATAAGCCCTCTTTATCCTGTGTGTGTCCCTGGAGCCACCTAGATCACTCATCATCTGGCACCTTCATATGGATTTATAGTGCAGAGAACCCTTTGCATGTTCTACTGACGTTTGCCTTGGACAAACTCGTCATGTAGGAAGTATCATATCACATCTTAGTAGGATTGAATGCTAGGTTGCAATGGAAGAAGAAGGCACCTTGGCCTGCTCTTCTGTTGTGGATTAGGTTATACGAGATATGGAGTTTTAAGCATGTGGATGTCGAAGCAGAGGAGATCAAGAAATATCCATTCGATGCCCGAAGCTACAATCCATATGACCCACATTGTCTTGCAAAATATAACCGCATGAGAGTATAGTTTCAGTGGATCCACGGGGCATGTCATTGGGTGGAGGAAGACCCATGGAGATATTGTCACATCTTCTCTAGACCCAATGAACTGGTCGACATCGATGTGGAATGGTTAATGAAATAGCGTGAAGCAGCATCCCTAAGAGCACCAGCAGCAACATCGGCAGAGGTAAACATACTAGTGTGCCACAAGGGCAAGAGGAAGATTGTCGACAACATGGAGGAGGAACAAAGCTACAAGTTATGACTGTTAGGGCGTAAATCTACCTCATGCTGAGAAAGGCAACTCTAGGGTAACATCACACCATGCTTAACCTGGTAGCTAGCCCTACCAGGTCGGGAGAGGGCTCTCTCCTTGTCAATCTAAATGAAAATATATCAAGGAAGGGTTGAGATGACTGATATAAAAACTAATTTTAGGCTAGGTATGTTTTCTCATAGGAATTTGTTTGATTTTAATGGTTGGTTGCTAGATCAGATGAGGAAAGCAGCTTTGGGTCTGGGAAATGAACACAGATTTGTAGAGGTTTCTGTGGGGTGAGGTAGGCAAGTGTTTTAGCACTTTGAAATGAGTTTAATGGTGAGTCTAAAGACTGGTGAGGAGCTAGAGAGGGCATGCAAGTGTCATGAGTCCTCTTCCAACAGTAGAAAACTTGTAAAACTAAATAAACCCTAAGGCAAAGCACTGAAATACCAATGGATTCTACCTTTAAAATCGATTCATTTAGTTATGCTAAATAAGAGAGATGATGACACACATAAACATAAGGTCAACTAAATTACAGAGAAGAAAACAATGCTAATTCACATTACCACAAGAATCCCATAAAATGCTGCAAAACCCTGGTTTATTTCCTTACCAAACTGCAGAAGTGATGTACAATAGTGTTCAATGCATCCAAAAGAGTCCAAACTTTTGCCAAATTCCAACCTCTACACTATGAAAATAAAATATATACATTTTCTCATCCTTGTACTAAGGGAATTGAGCTCAACCATTTTCTTCAAAATAGAATTAGTTACTTTAAACTTGGACTGAATTTTTGAAAATAGGTGTTGAAGATGAACTCGTATCTCCTAAACCATAGCACCTGTTAGAAAATTGAAAGAGGATTTTGTAGATAAGATCATGTTGGAGAAAAAACTCTCTCAAATTTGGAAATTCATTTCCAGTTGCTCGTAATCTATGCCACAAAATCATCTCTAAAACAAAAAATCATTAAAAAATTAAATCTGTGAAAAAGAGCTGTAAGGATTTAGTCACATATCCCAATTCATGACACATGTGAATAAAATGAAAGAGGTTTGTGTTATATGGCTTGTCATTAACAAAATCCTCCTTGGTTTTTTCAAAATTACTTTCCATCTGTCGTAAAATGGCACCGCACTAAAATGACTAAAACATTAAAAAATATGAAAAATTTGCTTTGTTTTAATGTAGGCTCCAAATATCACTACATATCTCCCACATAGTAGCACATGTGCATAAAATGAAGGAAGTTTTTGTTATTTGGAATGTGATGGAAAAAAACCTCTTTCACTTTTGAAAAATTCCTTACCATTATTTCAGAAACTGATCTTGTACTAAACTTGTCATTGTGTGCAGCAACTGACCTCAAAACATGCATAACCAAGAATCACTCATTCATTTTGATCATATCTTCTGATCTAGAAACTGGTTACAGGAGTGTGATATATCATTGGAAATATTTTTCCAAGCTTCTTCTGATGGACACATTTGTGACATGTTTTGTGCTGAATATCATGTGCAAAACATCTAACCAAACCAGACATAGTAAGAGCTCATATTGATCCCTGGTGACAGGCTATAAAGACTGGAACTAACAATTACGAGAGCCACTTGTGTAGAAAACAACTTTGGAAATAGAGGAGAAAAGGCAACAGTGCGATAAGATGAATGTGCCAAGGTAGAGAGAAAAGTAGAGAAACATGTATAGACAGATGAAACTACACCCGTACAGATAGTTGACTCATCCAAACAACTGGCATCAGGCAGATAGGGTGAGCCATCATAGGAGCAGGACTTTGCTCAAGAGATTGAATAAGCACTTGAGAAGATGGATATGGACATGGATCAGAAGGAGTTAGAGAAAGACATCAACCTCATGCCTCACCACCAAGAGTTCAACCCACCAGCTTCATCGGATCCAAAAAAGGAGCAAGTCCCAAGTGAAGAAGGAGACACTAAGATCCTTGGAGACAATCCAGAGGAGTAGATGCACAACATCTCATTTGACGAGTCCCAATATAGAGTTGTGGAGTCTTGCAGAGTGTCGACTCTAGAAGATCATAGATCTCCTACACAGTTTTAGGAATGAGTGATCATGTCTGACGTGCGCAAACATCCATTAGCATTCATTGATGCTACTCAAGCATATGCCGAAGCCACTAGCTCGAGTGTTCACTTCCTGATAGCTGAGAATGAGAGAATG
Source organism: Pinus tabuliformis (assembly GCA_031772625.1). Classification (NCBI taxonomy): domain Eukaryota; kingdom Viridiplantae; phylum Streptophyta; class Pinopsida; order Pinales; family Pinaceae; genus Pinus; species Pinus tabuliformis. Next base: position 102,244,120 of record CM062819.1, on the reverse strand, counting down.
GAACAGGAGCTACAGACGGCAAAGTAGGGAGGAGAATTGGTTACAACATCTGCACGAGCAGAGTTGAAGAAGGAAATATTGGATGAAGTATTGTCCCTTGACACAGTGATGCTGGTGTTGTATTCCAAGTTTGGTACTGTGAATAAGGAAATTGTCCATCTCAATGATTGGAAGTAGTGATGTGATAGGAGAGCACGTATCTTGTTGAATGTTCATGCTACTGTTGATTACATGCAAACATGGAAAATGAGATACAAGGGAGCCCCGCTACACTTTCCTAAGATGATGAAGCCCAGAGCGGTTGAGCTGAAGGCATCCATCTAGATTCAGATCCAGAACTATGAATATCTCCTGCAGCTCATCACTTGTCTACAATCTTCCCATGCACGAGTATTCAGGAGTATGGTTGTTGTTGTGTGTGCACATGCGATCCCATCTATTGGGACACTCACCCAGGCAAAGACAAAGGCACAGGTCTGACTGGAGTTTGACTCGTACTTTGATGAGTTGATATGCATAGCCACCAACTCAAACTTGGTGATCAGTGCAGACACCATGCACAAGTATGTTGCTGGTCCGGTCGCACTCAAGACAATGATGCACATGTTATCAGATGAGTTGGACAGAGGAGCTCGAGTAGTGTACCTGGATGCTATGGAGGCAAGAGTTCATTTCTAGAAAGATGTCACCTTAGAGTACACGAACACCATCGTAGACTACCAAGCTTGGTATCAGTTTGCTATTGTCGACCACCATGAGGATGTCGAAGAGTTGGTCTTCTCACAGTTGTCTAAGTCATAATGATGTCTTGCATGGCTTGCTCAAGCCTATTTTTTCTCACATGGGTACATGTGCAGATTCTATGTAGTGTCTTGTCAAGTGTAAGTTCAAGTGTCCATAGTTGTATGTAACAGTCATAGAGTAGATGAATATTCATGAGGGTAGATGAACTATCACAAAGGGGATTGTAAAGGGCCACCCCACCCTTTGCTATATATAGTTCCTCAAAACTCATTGTAGAGGCTTTTGGTTAGCCAAGCTTCTAATAGGAGTATCTTAGAGAAATCTTGGACAGTATTGTAATAAGCCTTAGCTTCTCCACTGTGCAAAGCTAGTATATCTCTTTGGAGGAGTAGGCGGTTGTGATTGTAATGTTCTGCTATTGGAGCTAGTGGTTGAACATGGATGTATTTTATGACCGGAACTTACACTTCTTAATATAATAGAGCCAACATGTTTCATGCATATGTCATATATTATTGTAGCTATCTTGTTTACTCTAAATGACATATGCATCTTTTTGCTTACACATGAATGTATGGGCTATTTTGTATAAGTATGTATGAATCTTACTGAAATATGTTGTTGGTTTAACCATCTCCTAGTGTGGTCTCACAGTGCTACTTCCATGGGAAGATTCTTAATCAAAGTTGATGCTCTTAGGGGTTTCAGTTACAATAGACTCAGCCCTTGCAAAAAATGTGTCTGAAATTAAGAAGACATGATACTTTTATTCACTTATCCTCCTATCTAGGAAATGCTCAAAGCATAGGATATGGCGGGTGACTTCACATAGCCATTGCTCTAGCTACTCTTGCATATCATCCCCGAACCCACCTAGCCCCAGGTTGATCCGGTAAAAGACTTCCACCTGATGTGAAACCTTAATACCATTGCAAGGAACTTGGGTGATGTTTGCAGTCTGTTGTAATTTTCCCTTGAGGAAACAATGTTCACCTTTCACTATAAAGAGTCTATGTTGAATTTCCACTATGTCATTTTTATCAGTGGATCTAGATGGCCAAGTAGGTTACTTATTTTAGGGACTAGTTTTTGCAATTGAGTAATAAATATGAACTTGGAGAGAGTAATCTTCAACAAGAATAACACGTGGGGAAGGAATAGGAGAGAAATGTTGATCCAACCACCACACATGATCCTCTACCCCAACCATATTTTTGAGTGTATCTTTCGAAATGCAACTGCCTGATGGTTGTTGTTGGTCAATAACTATAACCCAATTGAAATGATTTTGTATGATGGACGTGGTTTGTTGTATTCTTCCCACTTAATGAAAAAATATATTGAAGAGTATATACCAAAGGGCCTTTATATTCCATTTTCACATTTTCCAACTAAGCATGTTAGTTAACTCTTCACAGCCATTGGTTCCACCAACAAAATAATATATAAAAGCCTTGAGCAAAGGAATATTCAGCAAGAATAATGCTCGAGGAGGGATAAGGTGGTGATTTGTATATAAATTTTTCCATCAACCCTTTAGTGTGGAATCTTTAATGGATAGTTACCCTCAAAATCTAAATCCATGGGGCCCAGTTCTCTAAGAAACCTTCTTCCATCAAAATGGTGTTGGACCTCCATCTGGGAAGACTTAGGTACTACTAACTGGACTTGAGGGAAATGTTCATCACGATGTGGGCAAGTCATCTAACGCACCTTAATGGACCGAAAAATATGGAGACTAGAATTGGTTATGGATGTCTCTTCTTTAGTTTTCCCATGTCTTATCATGGTCATGGCATGATGTAATCATGGGAAAATTTACTTTTTATCCTCATAAGGGTTGTGTGCTCCCTTTAATGTTCTTAGTAAGGGGTGTAAAAACCTACTTTGTCTCTTCCATATACTAATATTTCCAAATGAATTCATGGAAGTGGAAGGATAAATTTTTGCCTCTACCACTATTCAGTCCTTATAAATCCTTTACCCAGATAGAATTCCTTCATTCACTAGTAAATAAGCCTCCCAATTTTTTTACTTTGTAACTTGCATCATGATAAACCCACAAAAGATTATAAAAACAACATAATCCTCATCATCCACACACAGAGTTTTCTTACTGAGACACTTTAAAGGGAGGAGACAATTAGTAGAGAATCCCACACACAATTAATATGATTTTTGTTAATCTTTTGGAAAAGGACAAACCCCTAGAAGATAGCAGTAGGTTCAGGAATTTTGTTTGTTGTCCTCTATCATCCTTAAGATAAATTATGGTTGGAATTTCCAGATAGGTTGCAATTGGTGGCCCTGCCACCTACAGGTGTTATCTTTCCCTTAGAAATTCCATCAAAAAGTAGTTCCTGAAGGGTATGGATAAAATTACTTCTAGGAGGGACATGGGAGATACAAATTTATGGGGCTTTGGAGCTAATATCACGTTTGCACAGTCCAAATTCCACAGACTAGTCTTTCCCCATTAAAAATTATTTTTTAACAACTTTCTCTTGAGGGACATGGAATACCCGAAGCCCTAGGGCCTTGGAGCCAATCATGAAATTTAAGTCTTTAGAGAATATAGACCTATATATTCCTTTTTTAAATTAGATTTTAAAAACTCTCTTAGAAGGGAAACTACTTGGGCTATGATTCTGTGAGTTGGTTCCATGTCATCAAAAATCAATTTATTTATAGCTTGTTAGGTTTTCCTTTGAGTACAACTAGTCAAAAGTAATGCCAGGCCCATAAGAGAGTACTCCAATTCGTTGTTTCCCTTACCTCATGCATGTCTGGATCCTCAAGAACTATTCTCCAAGCTTAGATAGTTAATGGCCAATTTAAAAAATGGCTAGAGTATTCATCATCAAATCCACACATAAAAAATTCCATGTAATTCCATGCAAGATTCAAGAATAATGGAGCTTAAAGACATGATACTATGCAAAAGGATCAACTGTTGAATAATTCCAAAAAAAAAAAATTCTCACCTCGAATCCTCCATGTTAATGATGACTCTTACCAATATCGTTATATGTTGTTAGACATATTATGTAATGTCAAGTACATTTGAAGGAATAATACACTGAAAGAAAGAAATGAATTAAGAAGAAATATATTTGTAAAAGTCAAAAGAGTTCACAAAAGACAAGATTCCAGACCAGAAATCTTCATCCCCATAAACAATTTCATTCCCATGAACAACCAATTTCTTCATTATCCAAGCACACTTACAAGAAAATGAGAAAAAAAAGCATAAATATGGTATTGCTAAACATTATCAAAATTTACAAGAAAAATATCATAGAATACCTGTTAGTGTCAAGACTTCATGGTCGAAGCCAAATCAAGAAATGATAAAAGAATCATTAATAGACTATTTGGAAATGCAACAAGTGACTAAAAGGTATAGGGCTAGAATAGGTAAAATATCGTCTCATAGCACAAAACCAAAACCAAGCCTTGTTGATCCAAGATAATGCGTAAGAGGACATAGAAAAACAACCCAAAGAATTTTGGATAAAGGAGACTAAAGATAGCAAGAGTTCAAGCACATAATTATACTTTCAAAGGTAGAATTAATGTGATCACATTCCCCAAAATATATTTATAACAACATTGCATGCTACTATTTATATACTCTGAATACATGTTATAATAAACATAAAAAATAGTAAATATAAAAAATGAAATGAAAAGAAAAATTAGATGTCCTATAAAACTTATTACCTGTTAATTCTCTTCATAATCTGCAAACGAAGCTCCCACAAATTCTAACTATTGTAATTGTGGTAATTGTTGAGGAATTTATTGAATAGGTTGCAATTAAAGCAGATACTACTAAAAGGACTATGAAGACTAACCTTGGGAATGGAAAGAAGTAAGTTAAACTTCTGTTTGCTCGAGCTTCATGAAATTAGTCAGATGTTGATGGTATAGTTGTTGAAATTGTTGATGCTGAAGGGGTGGTGCAGATGGAGGTGGAGGTAGCAGAGTTTCCATAGAAGGTTGTACAGATTGTGTGATAGGAGACACAAAAGAGAGTCTTTGCTATTGTTGCCTTTATGAGAAAGGAATGTTTCTCGATAATGGTGTCAGGTGACATGAATTCAAATCTCAGGGGATCAGAGACAAGGGAATAACCCACATTGGCCTGATATTTTGGTACCATTCCTAATGGCATTTTTGTACCTGATGACCTAGATTCATTCACTTAAGTGACAGGGTGACCAACAGATTGAGTTAAATTGAATGAAGATGACAAGCCAAAACTTGAATTTTTGTGGCCAAGAACATAAATTTGAAGTGTTCTCAGCCTTTATTGTGAAGTTGGGCTATCATTTTGATGTTTTAGTGAGGAGGTCGGCCCATTACAGGTCAATGTTCTAATGCACCTTGACTACTTTACAGCAAAGACGATGTCTCAGTAGACATATCTTTTATATTTTTAGACACAATATCTGATTGCAGAAGAGAATATGGCTTGTGCTCTTTAGACTCCTACATTAAGAAAAATATAATTCTATCAAACATCCTTTACCTTTTCATGCTAAGGAAATCACTAAAAAACCAAGAAGGAAGAAAAGGAAATGAGGAACATTTTTTCATCAAACTAATTAGATCAAAAAAGACAACAAGGAGAAAGGAAGCCTACCCTTCTAGGAGGTAGTCTCTCCTCACTCATCATAGGCCTATCCATATGGGACAAGCGTCCATGCATCTACTAATCACTGTCAAGAAGAGCAGGTTCCAAATCCATTCTTTTCTCTCTCTCTAAGCCTAGCCACTTCTTTAGGTCACTAGGAAAATAATCATATTTCCTTGAGTTATCACTTCCTCTACCATGGTTCTCCAATATTGGGCTCATATCCTCTCAAATTATTTTTCTTCCTCTGAATTTCACCAGTTTCTAGACACCATTCTACTTCTTATTATATCAATTTCCTCGGGTAGTTGTACATGTGAAGGTAGTCCACGTGAATATCTTTGGCCCCTGTAATTTCCATAGGCATCAATTAGAGTACCATGTATTGGATGATGCCTCCAATCATATCTGTTCATTGAACCATATGCTACATTCGTATTATCAGTGTCAAGTTTCCTAAGGTAATCTCCATCACCTTTCCCACCCATTATCCTACTCTTCTTTCCTATCATTCATCCTTCTAAAAATCCTTGATGGAGAAGGAGTCCTTCCAACTCCAATTCTTGATGATGCAAGAGGATCACTCTTGGCTACAACACTTGATAGAGAAGGATACCTTCCAATTCCAACTCTTGGTGAAGAGGAAACCTTTCCACCTCTTAACCTGGAGAGCATAGGGGAAGGTTTTCCAACTCCCATCCTTGACAAGGGAGAGAGAGGCCTTCCAAGTCTAATCCTTGATGGAAAAACATTGAAATCGTAATCATTATAGCTTGTAGTAGGATTCTATTTAGATCCAAGCTCAAGAAAAGCCTCTGCACTTTCTAGTTGATTGGCCTTCTAGTAATAAGAAATAATAGTAAGTGGTAATGCATAATGATATGAAACCTACAATCCAAAATCAGTCCTACATGCATAACATACAACATCCCACATGAGTTCATGATCTGATGGTGAGGATAGGGCATTTGGGGTCACCAAACAAGATTTGACTATCCAAGAGCATGATTATAGAGGTTGGGCCATATACCAAGGAAATAATACTTGAAATACTTTAACACAATATGAACCCCCCTGTTGTAGTAGCATAGCCATGCATGCAATTCAGAACAATATGAGAATAGGACATTTATTTTTGTAGGTGGGCTAAATGGAACTTTGTGATTTTCCATTCAAGGAACTGGACACATTTAGGGGAGCAAGTCAATTATAAGAAGTTATGATTTAAACAATAATATACAACACCAAGCATCAGTGAAAAACCAATTAAATGTGAATGAGAATCACACAGAAAGCTAAAATGTTCAATAATCCAAATAACAATAACCAAAATTTTTATTTTAAAAGAATGATGAAGTCCATTGTAATGAAAGAAGCTAGCTAGAAAGAATTCCCAATGAGTTTTCTAAAAAAAGTGCATACGCATGAATGGTTTCCAAATAAATGTTCTTACAAACTCATACTCAACAAAGAAACACTCGATAACTTGAGAAATACTCAATAAAGACTATTTCCAGTGGGAAGTATCATGAGCAAGTCTTAGGCAATTCTCACAAATCTTAGCCAGCTGGTGAGTTTCAAGAGAAATTCTTAGGAAATAGTCACGAACCCTAGCCAACTCAAACTACACTGTTCCAAATTTCTGTAAGCATCAATTGCAAAAGCTAGGCTAGATTGAACAAGGTTATAACTGTGAAAATATGTAAACACACTTTTATGTGCCACATATAGAGAGGTAATTTTCTATAAGACATGTAAATGTTCATGATCGTATTAACCATGCAAACATAATCTTACATACATCTACATGATTGGTTACCATTAGGTGTAAACTTCAATTTGTACACTATCTCAATAATTGGGCTACATATCATAGAAGAATATTACATGTACTTGAAATAAAATTTAACAATTGTCGGAGAAAATTATTAAGTACATTCTTAAACTAAAAGTATATGTTAACTAGAAGTCACCTACAGAGTCATATTTTTACTGTGTTTTCTATCTCAAAAAGAAGAATAACATGCATCTAATCTTTGGGAATCTTCAGGCCACCTTTCTGGAATTTCATGTATAGATCTACCAAATTTCTCTAGTTTTGGACTTGATTAATCCTCATTTATTTCTGAATTTGACCCCTCTACCTACCATGTGGACCATGTCCACATTTAACAGTCAATTTAATTTGCTACACCTTAAAGAAATCAAATATGGGACTTTTTTGCATAAAAATGTACCAAAGAGCATAAACAACATCAATAGCCTAGGTGTTTCAACCATAAACTCAAGTTTGAAATGCTTATAAATGATGTTCTTTAATGCATCTTAAGGGGAAAAATTCTTACCATGCTTGATTGTTCAAACTATTTCCTAGCTTCCAAGTACTTTGGATTTACATGGATGTTGTAGCTCAGCCGTTGGGTCTGAGACTTAGGTTGTCTTGGAGATGTAGTCCCAGAGGATGGAGTATTAGGAGGAATTTGGAGGTCTTCCTCGATGATACAGATAGGTACATAATGAAATGCTCCTCCCCATGTATGGAAAAGATGTTGCATTGCACTATGGGAAGGTGGATGAGATCTAAGGTCTTGTCACATGATCGAGGTATATGTTTCCATCATAGCCCTTCATATAGTGTAGTCATATCTTCTTCATATGATGCAAAAGGTCATCTCTTGCTGAACATTATCGAGATGATTACAAAGGAAACCTATGCACTTGTGGACACACTCTTAGGTCATCATAGCCATTGCCTTGAAGTATTATTGAAGATCTATCTAAGAAAGGAATGCTTGTTTTGGGTTTTTCCCCCTTGTGGGGTTTTTCCCTAGTCTTTGACCTAAACATCTATATCTGTTATTATGATTTGTTATCTTTGTTTTCTCCTTACTGTTATTGATTTATTTATGAAGCGAATTTGATGTTAGAGATGAATAAATTATATAAGATGCTCTAGCAACCTCACTTGTAATTAACTGGAATATCATTTATCTTAAGCAATACAGACCATCCTCATAAATTAGACTAACAGGGGAAAGAAATGCATGCATGAATGGATATATCAGTAACTTAATTATCAATAGACAATTGGTCGCATAAATTGATGCAATTTGAAATATCATACTATATTATAATGACACATTTTACAACTTTAATGGTTATGTCCCCCAAAATCAAACAATTACTTCATAATATTTTAACTTGACAATTGAATAATGCAAGGAAATGAGGACTCAAAAATCAATTGAAAGATAAAAATGTTGTATAACTGGTTACATAAGAAGGAATAATATAAGATTTTACACCTTTGACTCGTGATATACCCATTTTCATATTCTAGTCAAAGCTCATAATCAAGGCTTCACAAGGTGTAAATATTTCTATGTTACATTTGTTTGTCACAAACATTCTCAGGACTTATTTTCTTAACTTGAATTTTTCATCCAATCTGGTGCTTGTTTCAGTTGGTAAGGGAAGCTTCCATAAAGGGATACAATAGTTTCAGGGTGGATGAAAATTATTTCAAATACGCTAACCTAAAATATTACAAATTGACTTCAAAAGAGGATCACACAGAAGGCATCAGCGTAAGAGATGAAATGGGTCTGTGAAATACAAACTTGATACTTTCTAGGGACACTACTTTCTGTCTTATATTCTCTTGACATTATCTCCATGAATAACTACAAATACCTTGGTGATGTGGATTCCAAGAGCATTGCGAATCTGAAAGAATCCCAAAGGAAACCAATTAACTATGTGAGCATACCAATGTAGCCAAACAATAAAGACAATCATTTCAACCACAACATACAAACAATCAATTATGTCAATCTGTATATGCAGCCATGTTTGAATTGAAAATATACAGAGGGAATCCTTAGATCATGAATATGAACCTTGATAATCCCTAATTACACATCCCCTCCAAAAGTTGGCGGTTCATCCATATATCATAGATCAGGATTTTAATGCAAACAAAAATCAGTACACTGCTAGCTTATCTAGAGGAGTCAAGAATATGTCATCTCTGATGTTCAAGTAGATGGTGCTCCAACTTTAGCCTTTTCCATGATAATATTTTTTAGTGTTGTAACTTGATTAGCCCGCTTTATTCTTTCATTGGAAGAAACTCATGTTGTAATGAGATCCATGTCAATAGTCCCTATCACCATGACACACTGCATTCATTGAAATTATTGTTGTATAATATATACCTTAGACCTAGATTAAATGGATATAAAAAAAACAAAGGCGTAGTTCCATCCATATGAGTGAGACTGGAATGTTTGAAGACTATATAATAAGAGACTTGTAAACCTAGGAAAATTGACCACCTTTTATCAATAAAGTTGTAAACTTTATGAGTAGCATGATCAACGATAGATTTCTTAAAGGAAACTTCAAGAAGTTTGAATGCTTCAGCCACATCACACCTTTCAATATGCCCAGGCCACCACTATTAAGCATGATTTGTATAATTCCAATTTTCATGGCCATATATATGTGTGTGTGTGTGTGTGTGTGTGTGTGTATATGTATATATGTATATATATATGTATATGTATATGTATATGTATATGTATATATGTATATATGTATATATGTATGTATATATATATGTATATCTATATATATATGTATATATATGTATGTATGTATGTATATATATCTGTGTGTGTGTGTGTGTGTGTGTGTGATTTTATAGTCCCATATGTAGTTTGATTTACTTGGGAAGATAGTTATATGCCCAACTTCTATTCTAGATGAGGTTGGCTTCTTATCCAATCAGAGAATCAAATACGAGCATGTGATTCACTAATTCATATTAGGCTCACATTTTGTGTAGGTGTTGTTGTGATAACCTGCAAATTGTATCAAGGTACCAAAATTGAATTAGCACAACATGTGGAATTTTATGTGTCTAAATATGATGTGGAAGAGAGAGAGAGAGAGAGAGAGAGAGAGAGAGAGAGAGAGAGAGAGAGAGAGAGAGAGATCAACCATTATGTTTGACTCTATTTTCAGTCAATCTTTTGGACACATGTGCAACTAACCTTTTTACTATTGCTAATAAAGTTCCCCCTCCAGATCATTTCAACATAAACATGGATAAGATCCTTTGTAGCCTCTTCAGATATCTTGGGATGTATGTGTGATCTTGGATAACTTATATATAAAGTTAGGGTTGATACATCCAATGTGTATAATCTTAGATCCTGTAACGATAAATGATATAGTTACAGTCATGTAAACTGGAATAATGTCCTCCAAGTACCATATGAAGCCATCCCAAGCAATAGACATAATTCCATACCTCAGGCTCTTCATAATGCAATACATCAAAATGCCTTGCAAGGAACCAATGCGTTTTCTCATAGACTTTGTCAAGAGCCAAGTAAATCAAATCAAACCTTGAGGTGTAAACCCTTTATTTTGTGGATTTGAAAAGTGAGCAAACCCCATAAGGAATCATACCATATCCACAACATTGACAAAACTTTACATGGAGAGAAAGTTTGGAGGAAGTTGGATACTGTCAATGACTGAAAGTCTTAGATTGTAGCGTGAACCACTAGGGTTGCATAAGCTAACACATATTTTCTAGCATTAAGGGATGTTATGATCCCAGCCTTGGAAAATTACACGATATGTTGTTCCATCACCTGCCTCAAATAACATAACTGATTACGAAGTGATAAAAATGTGTAGAAAATACAATAGAATGTGGGTAAGCTTGATCAAGCGAAAACCACCGAATGCACAATATTTAGTCAAATGATTTGAAGAGGAAAATCCCACCTCATGTAGCATGCTTCAAGCATTATCTGATATCTTTTTAAACTCATATATGCAACAAATTCTTCTTTGTCAGTACTAGTGGTCCACTTTCCAATGCCTATTAAATTTGAAAACTAATCAATAATCCATAATTTCAATGGATGTGATAGTTCCATTCCTTCTTATTGAAATATTCAATTATGCAACATAAAAGTCATTAAACATATAGTTTCACAATCCTTTGACACATAAACAGTCAATCCAACTACAGAGCTTCCTCAACCACTTGCATAAATACCTTGAGGAGCCAACTTATGCACACACTGAAGTAGTTGAGACTTACTCTTACCTAGGTACCCAACAAGGAAAATGTTGATGCCACCATGGAAAGCAAAAACTATGGCTAACTATAGTGGCTTTCCCCCAAAAAGTTGTTTCCAACAACAATAGCCACTTCAAGGTTTGGATCACAGTACAGGTGTAATAAATTACTAGAAATGAAAGAGACAAAGGTTTCAGATAGTATTACCTAACATAAACCTTTTTTCACATCTTTCATCTCTAGGATACTTGGTGCCTATGACTTGGTTAACTTATCGTAGATATTAGGCTACCATGATAGATCTTTGAACTTATCAACCTACAAATCGGATATACAAGCTGTCATGATATCTCTTTCAAATTCTCAGCCTAAAAATCAGAAATACATGTTAGTGAATTCAGTAAATCCATTAGTTTAGCGAAAACGTGAAGATAAGAGTAAATTTATACCTTGGCTTCATACTAAGAAGCTTAAATATCGCCTTCTTGAAAAGAAGCAAAGCTATCACTAGTGGCATTATGCTCCATTAGATCTTTAGCTTGCAATTGTGTCTTGTCTTCCTTCTTTAAGTGAAGGGAGTTGATGTAAGTCTACAAACAAACACCATTTAAAGCTTTCATTTATAATGCATAGTAAGAACAACAAATCCTCAAGCACATGCGAAGCAACTTTGGGGCATGATTATACCTTAAAATGGGATTTTATTGTCCTCTAGTTTTGTCCTACTCTAACACTCATGGCCCCAAAGATTCCAGTTGCTTGAAAAAGATTCAGAATTCATGATCAAAACACCTTTCACAAAAATATTTCTTCTACAAAAAACCATTTCTATAAATCACTGTCTGCCTCAAGTCTATCACCAAGTTTGGCGGCATCCACTATATTTTCATGCATTAACAAGCCGACTGTATATGGGATTCCCACTCTAGAATGGCATTAGGGGTTTCATGCAACCTTATGATTTACTTGTCAACAAACATGACCCCAAAATAAATGAAAAGGAAAATGTTGTATTCAATAACTAGATTACTATTTAACTCAACTATATTGACAATTACCTGCATCTATTATGAACCAAAGTCATGGAGTTCATAGCAACACATTCCAGCCTTCCACATCGAGTAGGTTCCTGAATTCGACCCGGTAGTCAGGTTATGAGTAAAAACATTGGTTTCGAAATAGATTTTCCAATTTCATAGAAAATGAGTAGCATTCACTAAGAGAGGTTGAGAACTATTTCCAATGGTATGAATAAATCATGAACATCGATACATCACTCCAAAATCAAATTATTTTCCCTTCAGTATAAACTCTATTTTATGTAAGAAACTGTATAATAATGAAGAAATTCAAGCTACAGTCAAATTATATAACTACAAAACAAAATTATAGTTGTTTTCAAGCAGACATATACCTCTATCAATGGGCACTAGTGGTGGAGCATAACCACAAACAAGGCTCCCGAAAAATGCCTCTTTGATTTTAGGAATTATTGAGTTACATCATATAATCATCCCTATCATTGAAACCATTTTCTCAATATCTATATTTCAATGGAAACACAGGTTAGGATTAGTTTCTACCAAAAAGGGGCATTGAAACAAATGTCTAAAGAGATTAGATAACATAGAAAAAAATGAACTGGTCACCAAATCCTACTCGAGGGATTCAAATCTTGCATGTTAACTGTATATTTGAGATTAAATATTCTTTCCTAAATACAAAAGAAGTTATGTAAATAAACATAAACGTGTCATACAATTTTATGGGGTGGTCAATTTGAAAGCACCATGCAAATGAAACCATAAGTTGAAAATGAGATATAGTTGACACATGAAACTTGAGAGGATTACAGTTTGCCTACCTATATGTGCTTCTCCCACAAATGTTTAAGGTGAATAACAACATGTATCAAAACTATCTAAAAACTAGCAATAACTTCTAGGGGGTATCTAATCATCTTCCCATAAATGTCATCATCACAATCCAAGATGTTCATTTCATCAACGTCTAAAGAATCACCTTCTACTTCCATTGTCTGCAGGGCTGATCAACTAACTGCAGTCAACATAAAATATAAGGTATCCAACCAAAGAATATACTACATGTAAAACATGTTAATAAGTGGAGAATGATTAAAAATAAAATAACAGACAAACATGACATGCTTTGAAATCCACATGTATTTTCCCTCAGGATCTGAAGGATCATACTATGTAATTCTTAAGAAAATGTTGAACTATTTGATTAACATCTTGAACAATAATGTTACTCCCCCAAACAAGAATAGGAGGGTTCCCACAAAGATCACCCTTAGAATATTGATGAATCTACATATAGCAACCAAGAATATTTACTATGCAGTTAACATTGTGTCTACCTTAGGGGAAAAAATGATCATCTAAATTGACAATAATATACAAAAGATGTGTCCCTATTCATAATTGTCAACAAGTTACCTCCCTATTTGTAATGCTAGTTGGAATCAATGTTCAATAAATTGACTTGTGAATATATAATCTTGTGAAGGTATAGAATATTATTGACCAAATATTATCATAAATCTTTTGTTTCATGCCAAAAATTGGGGTTCATGAATTAGATACCTGGACACCAAACACAACATCAAAAAATTGTTTTTTAATGCAATAAATTGAAATAAGCCAACCATATTTATTAACACTTCTCCCTAAGATTGAATTTTAGGCTCTATATTAATAAAATGTACTAGAGTAAGGTCATGGCCTTCAACTTCTCTATGACTATTCAAAGGTAGTACAACTTGAACTCCAAGCAACCTCAATTCAAGGAATTTTTCCAAACAACTTGCTTGGAGCCCAAACAACTTCCTTGCTCCAAACAATTTTTCATAAGACACATAAAAGAAATAAAAGGATCCATGGTGTGATGCTGAAGACCTCATCCTACACTCTTCATGAGAGAAGAAAATCTATTTTTCTCTCACAAAGAAATGTTTTTTCATAGACATGAAATTCTGACAAGTTAAAGAAATTTTACCCTATACAACTATTATCACAGGGCTAGAAAGGGTTGGGATATATCAACCTTCAACCAAGTGTAACTATTTAAAACTTACTTTTGACTAGAAGTTAGTCCTTCTAATATAAGAGGGTTTTATGGGTAGAATCACCCTAGAGTCTTGGGTTGATTACCCCAACAAAGTGGAGCACATACACCATAAAGAGACATGCAAACAAACAATCCTAATACTTATATTACTGAAATAGGAAGAAGAGGTATTACCCGGAGGTCCTACATTTGAGGTCGTTCCCATAGGGTCCAAACCCTTTGCTTCTTCCAATGCCTTAGAACCTACAACTTATTCAATCAAAGCATATACAACAACATTAATATAAAACATGTTCATGATATAGGTGTTAGGTCATATAAGCATGTAATCAAATAAGCATTAATATAAGATTTTATAAGCAAGTCATAACATATATTAATTCATAAAGACCATAAACATCAGGAACAAGACAACACCTCTTTATTGATGTAAACTAAAGAAAATATGAAAGAACTATAGCCTGCGTCGTCTGCCGGATCCATCTTAACCAAGCCTCAGAAATCCTCCTCCATAGGTATGGACAAGGATGTCATGAAGGGATGAGGGACATCTCAAGAAGGAAATAGTGGTTTCCTATATCTTGGCAGAGCAGAAGGCACATGGATTTCTTTAGAATTGATCAGGGATGTAATCAAATATAATATCAATATATAATATTTTCTCTTCCTTTGGGCCTTCCCATGGAGGTGCATTTATACTTCTCAAAATTAGTTTTTTTCAATTGGCAAACAATTGGGTCATGGGCTATAGTAGGTGAGTAATAGGTAAAACACATAAACTCTGCCTGAATTTAAGCAGAATATATATTTTTTAATGTTTTAAAACATATACGTGGGTTTAGTATAGACTGACCTGCATGTACACACTTTTTATACAAGGAAAAATAGCGTATGGGATTTCAAACATTGTTTTTTAGAATTTGGACCAAGTGTGGAAGGGAAGGGTTGCCCTAGGCCATATCATAGACCATCTAATCTACCAAGGGTGGTAAATGGTTATATAATATATGCCCCCTAGTATATGAGGTTAGAAGGGGTACATGATGGCCAAAATGTATTAAGTGTATAGAAGGAATCATGCCAAGACCTGAGAGGAGTTTACCCGATTTCAGCCTGCCAAGCCAGTGGAAGAGATCAGAAAGAAAGTTGTTGTCTGAGGCATGCATACTCATTCTCATAGATAATAAAGCATGGACTCCTCATATCAAATACAAAAGCAGATCCAATATGTATACACGTATAAAAGGACTGAAAATGCATAGTGGATAATATGATCATATCCATAGAAGTACATGTCACAATATCACATACAAAGAACTCATCAATGATGCTGAAGTAGAAAGCTAATCACTGAAGTCATAAACATGATCCAAAAAGTACCAAGTCAAATAGTGGAACAAATGGTACTATACCCAACTTGGGTTCCAACATATAAGATTTCAATGTAATGAATTGCAACATATAAGGTAGATAGTGTCACTGGTAGAAACATGAAGGACTGGCAAGTGAGCTAAAAAATGTTGATGCAAACCCGAGGTCTTCACCGACTACCATGGTACATTTCTACACAATGGGAATAAATGATTTGAAGTCAACCATGTGAGAAATAATTTTATTATTGGTCATTGATGTATACCATTAACAAATGCGAGACTACTCACTGATAATGATGATGAGAGCCAAGGTACCTAGTATAATCTAACAAGTGTGAATAAATATGTTCAAGTCGAACACTTGGAAGAATCTATCAATCAGGAGACAATGATTTTTTCCCACTGTTGATAGTGAAGGAGTCTACCACTAATGTATGAAAACCCTAACTTACTACCAAATGGACTCTAGACCTTGTTCCCAGAGCAATGAGTTGGAGTTGATGGGAAAATATCTGTTGGAAGGAAGGAATTAAAGCATCCTTCATAAATCTAGCATGATTGTAACCTCTAAGCCAATAATGTGGAAGGAATTAGATGAAGAAATATGTAGTAACCAAACCGAATCATGTTTCCAGTGTACACAAGATGTAGCTAACACACGATAGAAACCCTATGAACCAACCAATAATGAAAGATGACACAGAGGCAAGGAAAGCACCAATAGGGTCAAATGGAAATGAAGGTACTGCACGAATCCCAATGTGTGATAATGAAAGTTGATGTCAAACACAAGGGAAACCACTCAGTCAAATACCCATGATGCTGAGCACAAGGTGACCCATCAATAATGAAAATAGGGCTAGGGTGCGGCTCTAGGTCTACTCTTAGAGAAATTTGTCATAGTCGATAAGAGCAAGTCTCGCCACCAAGAAGTCAATGGAGACCTTCTCAAACCAGTACCAACAAAGCACCAAACAATTGATGTGATAGTGAACATGACTTTGACAACTAGGGATGGCCGACTAAAAATAAGGCAAGAGACACCATGGAAAGGTCGACTCAGGTTTATTTCCCTTGAAAAAAATCATGACTCAAATGTAACAATATGGCAACATATGATAGCTTTGTATAGGTTTGTCATGCAAGAGGCACAAACAAACTCTTCATATGATTGGAAGAGATAACCCACTGGAGTAGTATTGACTCAGTAACAAGGTTAAGGCTCTCCTAAGTGAAACTAAAGCCCAACCCAATGGAGGAAAGACTTAATTTTGAGTGCTTTGTTCAAGGGAGACACAACTGACGCTAGTTGTTGGGTTGTGTTATATTCTTTCCACGTAGTTAACAGGGGGTTTGAAGGGAATCCGTAACCCCACTTTATGGGGCTTGGGGCAACGCCCCAGAAAATTTTGGTTTTGGACCCTATGTTAGGTTGGGTAGACCCACCTATGGTTTTGTTCAGGATTTTCGCACATGTTTTTTGGACGTGATGGTTTTCGGTCCATGGTATTGGATGCTTTGGCATGTATAAATATGTATTGTAACATTGAAAAGAACATAATGAAAAATCAGCTGGTAGTCCTGGTTTTGGGATCCAGGGGAAAATATTTGTGTATATGTGTTTTATGTGTTATGATCTCTCATTGTTTATTTTCTGTGTTTTAGAATTCGTATGCAGGTAATTTCTATACGTGGTTAAAACCTACATTTGGTATCAGAGATGTTCTGGCTTCAAGGAGATGCCTTTTTTGCTGAGGGGTTTCACTCAGGCTTGTCATAGACCCTGTTCAGTGGGAGATCTGCGAGATCGATTCTGGTGGTGAAAGAAGATGGCAAGCAGTGGAAAGATAGAGATCAAGAAATTTAATGGTTGGAGTTTTGAGTTGTGGAAACTCAAGATGGAGGATCTATTGGTGGATAAAGACCAGTGGATCGTGGTAGATTCAGGTACTAAACCAACGAGAGTGTCCGATGAAGAATGGAAGAAGTTGGATCGGAAGGCAAAGAGCACAATACGATTCTGTGTCTCAGATTCAGTATTGTTGAATGTATCAAGGGAAGCTATGGCGAAGGCTTTGTGGGACAAGTTAGGGATTTTGTACCAATCTAAGTCTCTAGAGAATAAATTGTTTCTGCGGAAAAAGTTGTATAACCTGAGGATGAAATATGGAGACTCGGTGACAGAGCATCTGAATGCATTTAATACTATGGTAAGTCAGTTAGCTTCTGTTGATATTAAAATTTCAGATGAAGATAAGTGCATCAGTTTATTGTGTTCTCTACCAGATTCGTGGGATAGTCTAGTTATTGCAATAGGTAGCAATGCAACTGCCTTGCATTTTGATGAAATAGTCTCATCCTTGCTGATGGAGGAGATGAGACAAAAAAATATGGAGAGCCAAAATGGTGATACCTTGTCTGTACGAGGGCGTACCCAGAACAGAAAAAAACATAAGTCATCGAGTGGGAGATCTTAATCTAAAGGGAGATCTAAATCTCTAGGAAAACCTGTAAAGGTGGTGTGCTGGAAATGTGGAAAGGAAGGGCACTACAAAAGGGACTGTAAATCTAAAGCTCCTGAAAAAAGAAAGGGATCTGATGAGGCTCCTTCTGTAGAGGTGAAAACTACCTCAGATGAAGGTGGGGATGTGTACTTGGCTTCTTCAAGTACACATGTAGATCATGAGGCATGGTTGATTGACTCAAGAGCATCCTTTCACTTCATTCCCCATATAGAGTGGTTCTGCAAGTATGAGAAATATGATGGTGGTGATGTCTTCTAGGGGGATGACAGGAAGGCTAGAATCATTGGTCGCGGAAAAGTAAAGTTGAAGTTGCAAGGTGGAAGGGTTAGAACGCTTCCAGGTGTTCTACATATTCTTGCATTAGCCAGAAATCTGATTTTCGTTAGCAAGCTAGATGATGCAGGTGTAAAAATAGTGTTCGAGAAGGATACCTACAAGATGGTTTGAGGAGCACTAGTATTGATGCAGGAAGTTCAGATTGGAACTTTGTACAAGCTCCAAAGTATCACTGTTATTGATGGGTGCAATAGTTCTGTGGTTCTTGAAAGTGGAGCAAAAAATCTAGTGGTCTCTGGAGAGAAGACCATGCTGTGGCATCAAAGGCTTGGACATATTGGTGAAAAGGGCCTTCGGATACTTCATGGTAAAGGTATGGTAGAAGGTATGAGTAATAGCTCTCTTGATTTTGATTTCTGTGAAAATTGTGTATATGGGAGGCAGAATGAGGTGAGTTTCCCCTCTGGTAGTAATAGGGCGAAACAGATATTAGAACTTGTGCACAGTGATGTGTTTGGACCTGTGAAGGTTCCATCACTAGGTAAGTCTATGTACTATGTATCATTTATAGATGACTTCTCAAGGACTACATGGATATATTTCCTTAAGAATAAATCTGAAGTCTTTGACAAGTTTAAAGAATTTAAGGCTCTGGTGGAAAACTAGACAGAGAAGAAGATAAAGGTGTTTAGGACAGATAATGGTGGAGAGTTTTGTAGTAAGGAATTTGAAGAATTCTGTAAGAAGTGTGGTATAGCACGGCAAAAGACTACTCCATATACACCTCAGCAAAATGGAGTTACAGAAAGAATGAATAAGACGTTGATGGAAAGGGCAAGAAGCATGCTCAGTGGTGTCGGGTTAGGATAGGAATTCTAGGTAGAGGCGGTGGATACTGCATGTTACCTGGTCAACAGGTCACTTTCATTAGCAATGGAGGATAAGACTCCACAAGAGGTATGGACTGGTAAGAAACCCTTTCTTTCACATCTGAGGGTATTTGGATGTGATGCATATGTACATGTTCCAAAGGAGAAATGAACCAAGTTAGATAGTAAATCTGAAAAGTGCATCTTTATTGGGTATAAGGATGGTTTAAAGGGTTATAAGCTTTGGAACCCAGTCACACGGAAGGTTGTGTATAGCCGAGATGTGGCGTTTAGAGAAGTGAAAGATGTTATTAAATGTGAATTCCAACGAAAGGAACCTGAGAAGATAGAGTTTGAGCTAAAGGAGGAAGAATCAAACTCTACAGTAGAGGAGGAATCAGAAGATGAAGAGCCACAAACTTCGGCTGTGAGAAGATCAGTTCGAGAAAGAAGGAGGCCTGAAAGTTATAGTCCATTTGCTTTCTCTTCAAATTTTGCTTTATCTATTACTGACGATGATCCCAGAACTGTGAAGGAAGTAGTAGATTCAGAGGATGGAAAACTCTGGAAAGAGGCCATGGTTGATGAAATGGCATCCTTACACAAAAATGAGGCTTGGGATCTAGTGGAGTTGCCGGTTGGAAGGAAACCCATTGGGAACAAATGGGTGTTCAAAAAGAAGACAAATGCAGAAGGAAAAGTGGAGAAATACAAAGATTGTTTGGTAGCAAAAGGTTATTCCCAGGTGCCAGGAATTGATTTTGGTGATATTTTTTCTCCTGTTGCCAAGGTAACTTCTATTAGATTACTTTTATCTGTTGCTGCTGCTTTTGATTTTGAGGTAGAACATATGGATGTGAAGATAGCATTTCTTCACGGGTATCTGGAGGAGGAAATCTACATGAAGCAACCTAAAGGCTTTGCAGTGAAGGATAAGAAAGAACTCGTATGCAAGTTAAAGAAGTCTCTATATGGGTTAAAACAATCACCATGGATGTGGTATCAGAAATTTGATACATTTATACAAGAACTTGGCTTCACCAGAAGCAAAGCAGATCACTGTGTGTATTTCAAATTAATTGGTGACTGTGTTATTTATCTGGTCTTGTATGTGGATGATATGTTGTTGGTTGGAAATGACAAAGAAATTATCCGGGATTTGAAGACCCAATTGTCCTCGAAATTCGACATGAAAGATCTTGGTGCTGCAAACTATATTTTGGGCATGGAAATTAAAAGAGATCGGGCAAAGAGGAAGCTCTGGTTAAACCAAAGGAAGTATGTCGAGACAATACTGCAAAGGTTTAATATGCAGGATAGTAAACTAGTGAAGGTTCCTATTCCTGTAGGTGTGAGGTTATCTACTGAACAATGTCCCAAGACACACTAAGAGGAAGAGGACATGTCCTGTGTTTCATATGCAGGTGTAGTCAGTTGCCTGATGTATGCAATGGTCTGTACTATACTAGACATTGCACATGCAGTGGGAGTATTGAGCAGGTTTATGTCAAAGCCAGGAAAGGAGCATTGGACAGCAGTGAAGCAGGTTTTTAGGTATTTGCGTGGCACTAGTGATTATGGTCTGTGCTACCAAGGAAGACCAGGATTGGACAAAGTGTTGGATATTCGTGGCTATGTTGATGCAGACTGGGCTGGAGATCTGGATTAGAGAAGATCTACAAGTGGGTATGTGTTTAACCTATTTGGAGGTGCGGTCAGTTGGATGAGTAAGAAACAATCTGTAGTGGCACTATCAACTACAGAGGTAGAATACATGGCAGCCACTCATGCAAGCAAGGAAGCAGTTTGGTTGCGGAGATTGTGTTCAAGTATGGGGTTAGTACAGGAAGCTATAAGGATAGACTGTGACAACCAAAGTGCAATTTTCTTGGCAAATAACCCTGCATATCATTCAAAGACAAAGCACATTGATGTTCAGTATCACTTTGTGAGGGATATGATAGAAGACAAAAAGGTATTGCTGGTAAAGGTGGACACTTTGAAGAATACTACAGATGCATTGACAAAATATGTGAGCTCTGAGAAGTCTCTTGGTGTAGAGAGACAATGGGCATTTCAGGGCTGGGAAAATGACTAAGCTCTCTTATGGCCCCCTATGGAAAGAAAGCAACAAGTGGGAGAATGTTTGGTTGTGTTATATTCGTTCCACGTAGTTAACAAGTGGTTTGAACCCTATGTTAGGTTGGGCAGACCCACCTATGGTTTTGTGCATGATTTTCGCACATGTTTTTTGGATGCGATGGTTTTCGGTCCATGGTATTGGATACTTCGGCATGTATAAATATGTATTGTAACATTGAAAGGAACATAATGAAAAATCAGCTGGTAGTGTTGGTTTTGGGATCCAGGGAAAAATATCTGTGTATATGTGTTTTATGTGTTATGATCTCGCATTGTTTATTTTCTGTGTTTTAGAATTCGTATGCAGGTAATTTCTGTACGGGGTTAAAACCTACACCAACTTCCATCAATCATGGAAGTAATGTCCCATTACTGCTCTTTTTGGAATATATTTTTTTGTCTTTTTCATATTTGGAAAGCATGAAAAATAATAAAAGAATGCCTATGGTATAGTGGAAATAACGA
Source organism: Pinus tabuliformis (assembly GCA_031772625.1). NCBI lineage: Eukaryota > Viridiplantae > Streptophyta > Pinopsida > Pinales > Pinaceae > Pinus > Pinus tabuliformis. The sequence continues at coordinate 102,221,894 of CM062819.1, read as the reverse complement.
GTGTCCAAATAAAGATGCGCTAGTTCCTGGGAGGGTAACATTCCTATGCTCAATGCAAGGTGATGAAACTGGTCAATGACACTCAAAGGAACGTTCTTTCCGTGAGTAAAAACATGTCAAGTTGTAGAGGATAAATGATTGTAAGATTGATTTCGCAAAATACATGGTCAAAACGTTTCTTAAACACGAGTCCAAGTGAAGTTGTATTAAGGCCAAAAGGTACAAATGGTCAACATGCAATGCAATAGTACAACTGAACACAAAGGAGCCCCTAGGGCATAAAGCCATAAAAATAGTGAAGAAGTAAGAGAATGAATCTTCAACGCACAAGTCATGGTGGGACTAAAGAGGACTCACGATCCTACACAATATAGTAGCATGGGAAACATATGCTAGTGAGGATCTAACTAAGATGCCCATGTAAAGGTTGTCTCTACCATCATGTCACTATTTTATAAGTCAGCGAGTGAAAATGTTTTAAGAACCAAGACATGATGGGGTCGACCCTATGGCGAAAAATATCACAGTATGGAGGCTAGTATGCAAAATGCAATGAAAAATTATATTCCCTAACCTATATGCTAGTGAAAAAATGATACTTGTGATGGTGGGTCTACAGTGATTGAATCGAAGTAGTCTCTCAAAATCTCCAAAGTATCCTAGAAAAATGACCCATCCCAAGACTCCAAGCCAAAAAGGTCATAAAGCTCATAGAGTTTTAAAAAGAAAAAATGAACTTTAGAAAAATTGATTTTCATATGTCAACTTATATAAAGACCTTTTGACTCACAATTCTTCATTTTTGTTATGAGCAAGTGAGTGAAGGAGCTCTAGAGCAAAAACCCAAGGAAGCTTAATCCATCAAATTCATCTGTTCAGTCAGCCTTCAATCCTCCAGGTAACCTTTTAACTGTTTTTTTGATAAGTTATATTGATTTTTAAATGTTTTTGTTGAAAATTTCACCGCGGGAATTTAGTTTAAAAATTATGCTTTGTGTATACACGGGTTCGACATGGCTACATCGTGAATAGAATATCCCTACACATGACTATGTAAATACCAAACCCGCATGTGCGTGGTTTTAAAATTTGAAACATGGTTTTTAATGATATGAAACACTTTTTTTTGCAGAATGTCGATTACTTGATGAGAAAGGGAGCATATTGTCATTGATAATGAAGTGATGGATGATCCAATTGCATTAGATGCATTACGAGGATGCAGATTATTTAATTGTTCAAAATGCCAAATATGAAGGCAAGATGCTTTTATTATTGATCAAATTCCTCTGAGGATAGAAATATAGGATATCTATTTCATCACTGGTCTTTCCCAAAGAGGAGAGAGGGTCAACTCAATAAGAAGAACAAGAGGTAGCCTCAGTGTGGAGGACTACGTATGCATCTACTGCCCAGGAAACACCAAGAAGATTGGAACCCATATTCCAATTAAACATGTAGAGAGCTTAGCCCTGAGAATCCTTCTCTTTACCATTGCCAGAGTAAATGGTTCAACTTCTCTACATTAGGCTTCTCGAGTTTCAATGAGTCTAGCAGTGGAGTGTCTCATGACAGTTTTTGATTGGTGCACACCCCTCTTAGCCAATATGAAAAAACAACTTACATATATCCAAAAAGGTTAGAAAAAGAACTTTGGATATGGAACCATATTGTGCTCTTTTTTCTTTGAGAGAGTACAAGGGCTTCGACCCAAAGTATCGTCCACCATTAGCAGCCCAAGGGATCCACAAATGGGTAGATGGGCTGATCTAATGAAGAGACTAGGGGGTAGTGAGGTCCCTAGAAACACTTTTGTTGACGATTTCTTCTCCTAGTGGGAACAGCAAGTCATATCAGTCGAGGACTACCCCAATGCTAGCATGGACTTCAGAGGAGATCTAGATTTGGTGTTGCCACCGGATGCAGCATGGGGAGCCATAGGTACAAAATGTTTTTAATATTTTATATTTTAAGATTTTTTTGGATTTTAAGTATAAATTAACTGAAAATATTTTTGATGAGACAAATACTTACAAAATTATTTTTATCATGACATAGATGTTGGACTAGTAAGACCTGAGGGTCTACCTCGACATAGGCATCATGGAAGAGATGCAGAGGGAGCCACAGTAGAGACTGAGAGGACCCTCCATGTTGTCCAGAGAAACTTGGTGAGGTTGAATCACCAGGTACCTATGGTAGCTATAGAAGATCTTCCAGAGGAGATGAAAAGATGCGTTGTAGGTGTGCCATGCGATTGGGTGCGTCTATTCCGACGGGTGGCAATTTCCATCATCTTTTTCTGTGCTGCTCACCCTAGGTAGGACCCATAGATGGATGACCATATATTTCTTATTAGACATGACTATGGGAACACAACTTAATTTTGTAGGATGTTTGTGTCCCAATTTTTTATATTATTTTGAACATAAAACTCTATCTATGTACCAATGGTTTAACGTGATGATCATATATATACAGATGACTCTTCAATTATTTTTTATTTCTAACGTGATGAATGATTTATGTGCCAATCTAATGCTTGATTAGTGATAGGATCTGCATATGAATTTTCCGATCGTGGAATATGAATAAATGTGATATAAATAAATGATCTCTATAATAAACACATTCTTAGAAATTGTTGATATAAATAAGGATCTCTCACACAATAGATGTTATTTAATTGAGATACCACCAATTGTGAATCCAAGTAAACTACTAATGAATCAATACCAAGAGATATTGCCTCAGATAGTAAATTAACGACAACAATATATTCACAAACATTATTTGAATAAGGACCGATATATATGCCTCTTGAAACAATCAACTGGCAAGATGGACAATAAATCACCCAAGCCGCGGAAGCAGGGTTCCAGGTGTGTATACTAGCACCATCAACGAACCCTAGATATATCAAATCATCCATAAATATCTTCCAAAGAAGATCAAAAATATCGACATCACTATGAAACCGATAGATAGATATGCAAAAATATAAAATATTTACAATCAAGGAAATTCTAGGCCAAAGCCTAATAAAAATACCTTTTAAGATAGAGCCCATTTAACTCATTTCGCTCAAAATCAACCAACTCATAAGATCCCTTTTTCAAAACCTTTTTGACAATGAAGGGACCATATCACATAGATTTAAACTTGCGTGCCCCTAAGGCATCTTTGTCTTGTTCATAGACCAAGACAAGGTCGCCTTCAGAGAAAACCCTAGGATAGACAACCTTAACATATTGAGTTTTTACTCTCTTTTTATGAGCTTTGTTGATTATGGTTGCGTCTTGACACTGATCATCGAGATGATCCAAATGAACGAGTCGTTTGTCGATACTAGAAGTACCTAGAAGAAGTTCAACATCTAATTTAAGGGAAATAATTTCACATTTCACATGAAAAATTGATTCCAACCCATAAACTAGTTGAAAAGGGGTAAAACCAGTAGCAGTCTTGACTCACATTCGGTATGCCTAAAGTGTCAGATGTATCATAATGTTCCAATTGGATTGAGCTTTGTTAATCATTCTTTGCAGCATGATTTTTAGGGATTTATTCATGGCTTCAACTTGCCCATTGGCTTGTGGATAATAAGGAGATGAATTCTCTTGCTGGAAACCCAATTTAATAGCCAATTGAAACATCATCTGATTCTGGAAATGACTGCCATGGTCAGTGACAATCTCTTTAGGAATACCAAATCAGGAAATGACTTGATTGAAGAGAAACACATCTATTGTTTCACCATCATTCTTGAAAGTAGGCATAGCCTCGGCCCACTTAGTAAAGTAGTCGACAAATACGATGATATACTTGTGATTTCCCGCTGAAGGTATATTGCAAGTAGTAAAATCAATAGCCCACTTTGTGAATGGACCAACGATGATCACAGGGAAGAGTGGAGCTAGATGCATGTGCATATTTCGAGTATAAAGTTGATAATGGTGGAATATTTTGATTGCTTCAATGCAATCCTTGAATATCAAAGGCCAAAAGTATCTGACACAAAAAAAAATTGGGCTATTGCAAGCCTAGATAGATGACCACCACAAGCTCCACTGTGGCAATCATTTACAACAAAATCGACTTCTTCTAAGGTTATATAGTTTCTAACCAGGTGACGTAAATTTCTACATTCATCCTTCGAAAAAGAGAGCAGAAACTTCGAAGTCTGGAGATATATAACGATATCTTCAAACCAAGGATCTTGCGAGGAAATAAGTAAAATATGTTCATTAGGAAAATATTCCTCATAAAATATTTCTTCCTCATAAGGAAACTCTAAGATCAATTCTTCAAATACTAAGGATTTCTTAGGCTTAGCTGACATGAATTCGAGATCAAATTCTTGTAAAATGACAATCCATTTGTTGTATTTTACCCCAACCGCTCACTTGCTGAGAAAAAATTGAAATGGATTGACTGCTACTAAGACAAAAGTTTTTCGAAGCAGAATATAATGTCTAAGTCACTGGGTAGAATGGACAACTTCCAAAGCTAATTTCTTAATGGGAGAATAGTGTAGTTGAGGCCCCACTAAGTTTTGGCTCAGATAGTAGATTACGTGCTCACTAAAAGCATCATATTCTTTAACCAGAACCATACCAATAGTTGATTATGCTACAACGAGATATAAAAGGAAGTCTTTCTTATAATCAAGTGGACTCAACAAAGGAGCAGAGGTTAATGCCTTTTTCAAAGCATTAATGAGCGTTGCACGAAATCATCCCATAGAAATGGGACCCCTTTCTTAAGAAATCTCATAAATCCTTTAGTAATTTCAGCGTAATTAGTTATAAATATCCTTAAGAAATTGTTTTCTCCTTGAAGACTCTGAAGTTGAAGAATAGAGGATGGGGGAGGCACCTAAAGTATTGCCTCTACCTTGAAGGGATCTACCCGAATGCCTTCATTAGAAATGATGAATCTCAACAACGGACCGAACATGACAATGAAAACACACTTATTTGGATTCAACCAGATTTTATGGAAATGACATCATTCAAAAATTAATCGAAGATGCTTGGGATGATCAGTTCTCCTTCGAGAGCGAGTATCTAAATCATCTAAGTAAGCTTTGATAACATGTTTGATATCATGAAAAGCATATGACATGGCCCGGTGAAAGGTAGCTCCAACATTTTTAAGGCCAAAAGGAATTTTCTTATATGAAAATGTACCTTAGGGTAAAATAAAAGTTGTCTTACGTTGATCTTCTAGACGAATAGTGATTTTATTATAACCAGAAATCTGTCCATAAAAGATAAGATCTCATTACCCACACACTCATCGATAATCTGGTCAATAAAGGGTGTGGGGTAATTATCTTTAGGACAAGCCTTATTCAAATCCCTAAAGTCAATGCATACATGGATCATTCCTTGCTTCTTGTCAACAGGGACTAGATTTGAGACCAACTCAGTTAAAGGAACAGGGTATATGAAATGCACCTTCAGCAAATTTTCAACCTCAGCTTTGATAGCCGTTGTTTTTCTAGGGTTTACTGGTCGAAGCTTCTGGCGAATAGGTTTTTCATTTTTGTATGTCTTGATCTCATGCTGAACTATAGATGGATCTATCCCAGGAATTTCCTCATAATACCAAGTGAACACGTCTCAAAACTCTTTAAAGAGATTGGTATAAGATTGAATTTCTTTTGGGGAACAATCAGCTCCAACGAAGACATTTTCAATAATGTTGGGATTCCTAGAGATCTTCAGTGGAACATTTTGTGAAATGACAAACATGTTACCTTTGGCTGAAAACTGTGCTAGAGCCAAAGGATTTAAAACTACGTGAACATCACCAGTAGATGAAGGACTAGACAAGCTTGATTCTACTTCTCACAAATCAGGGAGGAAATATGATCGATGATGCAAATCATCCCATGGTCTCTCAACACCCGTCATTTCTTCTAGAATTTCTTCTTCGGATGGAAAAGTAGTATCTAGGTAATCCATAGCAGAAGTTGAATCTAGAGTCCAAGCCAGAGCCACATCCCCATCCAACTCCTCTGGTGAAAAAGGAGTAGGATCAGAGTCTGTAGTGTTAACTATAGATTGATAAGAAATTTCAACTGCAGACATAGGAAATTCCATTCCACCCACTTTCCCCTCATCTAATGTGGTGGTAGAAGAGGGTAAGGGCCAAGGATCCGAAAAATAATGAGTTCTAAAGAACTCTCTTCAAGAAGGTGATGATGATGAAAACTATAATGATGATGTAATATTATATAAATGCTCATATAATAAGAAAATTTATTTCTTCACAATATCAATAAGCCAACTTGATTACAAGGAGGGCATAAATTCAATGAAAAACTTCCCTTGAAACCAAGCAAAACCAACCGAAAAAAGTTCACAATTGCTAAAAAACAACGAAGAAACCAAAAACAAAACTGGAAAGAAAAAGAAAGGCAAGAACTATGTTTTTGTCTTTTTCTTTTTTAAAGAACCCAAAGAAATTTTTGAGACCACAAAAGACTACTAAACTTCAAAGACCAAAACCAAGAATAAAGTGTCCCAAAATTTTCAAGTTATGCACATAATTAATATAATGAAACTTGAAATGATAAAGGACTATAGACTTGCATAGATTGATTTGAACAACAGTATGAAGGGCTTTAGAAAACTTAAACAACGTTAGGAAAGACTTCCAATATTGCCAAAGAGGCACTCAAAAACCATGAAAATCAAAATAGGTCAACCAAAAAGGGAAAGCAAAGGAAAGAAATCTAAAAATTGGGTTATAAACAAAACTGCAACCAGTTTCTTGTTCCTCAAAGTCAGAAAAACCAAGAACTTCCACAAGAAGACTTGAACCCAAAGCCTAAACTAAAACCTTACTCAAAAATAAAACCCTAGGTTAACTAGGTTTTTCAACAAGAGGAATATTAGATATTGAAAACTTGCAAGAAATCAGAGCTTCACTAGCAGTGAATGACAGGAAAATAGAAAAAACCACCAGGCAACAATCTTAACTGGGCCAAATATTTTGAAAAATTAATTCAAAATAAGGTATACGTGACAATGTAAAGACACAAAATTGTATATACGTGACTAAACCAGAGCAAACTCATGTATACGCTAGTCTATTTGAAGAAACTAGCGTGCATACGCCATTGTATCCTCTGAGAAATGCGTAATCAAGAAAAACAAAAAATCTAGGCATGATCCAAAAGATCAGATTTGATGCCCAGGAAGAAAATGGATCACAGACACCATAAAAGCAAGAAATCAATCAAACATGCCATAATCAAGGATAAAAAACCTAATATAGAAAAGACAAGAATGTTTTCCCTAGCATAGTTGCCAATTCTGTTACGGGTAGAATCTGTTAGGCCCCTATACTACTAGTGTAACCCCTTATTGTTATTAGTACAACCCACTTATTATATTTATGTATGTAGTGCCCATATTGTTAGTATTCTGCCCCATAGAAGCCCACTATTGTTATTATTTTGCCCTTACATTATTATTGTTATGTCGGCTCTGATTATGTTATGACCCCTTAGACTCCTATATATAAAAAGGAGGTCTTTTCATTTGTATCATCGAAGAATTGTTCATTTGTGTAATGTAAAGGAGGTTTCCCCCTCAAAGAGGCTGAATTCTAAGGCGTTGATCTCTCTTTTCTATCTTCTTGTGAGCTGGTTTCATAACATTTGGTATCAGAGCTTTGGATTCTAGGGTTTCGCTGCTCCAAACAGGTCATCGTGGAATTTTCGCTATAACATTTTTTCTGCGATGTTTCAGAAGCTAAAAAAAAAACCCATTTGAGAAGAAATCACCCTAAATCTCGGGTCTGAATTTTATATCTTTTCGCGCTATATTTTCGGATATATGATTTGAGGAACTTTGTCTTTTTGAAGACTCCTGAATTACATTCCAAACAGGTGACCTAGGGAAAATCGTCATAACTTTCTCTCTGAGCATCGGATTGAAATTTTGTAAAAAGGTATAGAAAGAAGACAGACTGTAGTTTCCTATATATATTTCTCAGTGCCAAAGGTCAAAACAATGACATGTGGAACTTCATACAAGTTCGCTCTTCTGGAAAGGTCTATAATGAGGTCATCTTGGGAGATCGTGCATAACTCTTTCTTGGAGAATCCAATTTGGATTAGACCGGTGGCATTGGAAAGAGGACACAGAGGGCTACTATAGGTCATAATTGCAGAACGTAAAGATCTGAAAGTACAGAGTTACAATCGTTTCAAGATCAAGATCCTAAAATCAAGAAAAAGCAAGATGAGGAAGTTTGATGGCAAGGATCCGGTAAATTGGATACTTCAGATGGACCAATATTTTGATCTACATGGTGTACCACTGTTACAAAAGGTATGTATTTCATCTTCATATTTAGAACCGGATCAATTTTTATGGTATGAAGGGCTTTGTTCTCGTAAAAAACTTGTTACGTGGTCAATTTTCATGGAGGAAATGATAGCACATTATGAGGATACAAAGAGCAACACCTTCTTTAGAGCAACACCACAACAATTAGAAAGAGTAAAAGGGCTTTGTGACATATTGGAAAGCAAAATTATGGAAACCAAGAAGCATACCCCTCATAACTATAAAGATGGAAGTGTTGTTTCTCCTAGCCTTCCGCAACCTACAAGGGTTACACCACAACACTTGGAAGAAAAAAGAGAAAAAGGGCTTTGTTACAATTGTGATAGCAAATGCACTAAAGGTCATAAGTGTGCTGAGAAGAAATTATTTTACATAGAATATGAAGAGGAGGAAGAAAAGGATCAAGAAACATCAAAAGAAGAAGATATACGCCAGGACCCCACCCCAGGGAAAGAAGAAATGAATCAGACCATATCTTGTAAAGCATTGGAAAGAATTAAGACTCCACAAACTCTCAAGATAGAAGGACATATCAAGAAGAAAAAGGTGCAAGAAGTGAAAGATCACATCGAGAAAGAAGAAATGAATCCAACCATATCTTGTAATTCATTGGTTGAAATTACCACTCCTCAAACTATCAAGATAGAAGGACGTATCAAGAAGAAAAATGTTCAAGAAGTGAAAGATCACATTGAGCATCAAGAAATGAATCTGACCATATCTTGTAAAGGATTGGAAGAAATTATCACTCCTCAAACTCTAGAGATAGAAGGACATATCAAGAAGAAAAAGGTTCAAGCAGTGAAAGATCACATCGAGCATCAACAACAATTTCTCCAACTTTTAAAGGATAACGCCACTTCGGTGCAAAATCAAACGAAACAACAGGTAGATCAACATCATAGTGAAAAATGTTTTGATGTAGGTGATTGGGTATTTTTACTACTACATCTCAAGCAAGCTATTTATGAGAAGGAAATGTTGGCAATACTACATGCACTTAAAAAATGGCGACCTTACCGAATGGGAAGACTCTTCAAGCATGAGGATGTGGAAGCATTGTTTTGTGTTATTTCTATTATCTAACTAGATTGGATAAATGAAGCAAGCGATGAATGGAAGAAGGATGAAGAAGCATGGCCACTTATTCAAAAGTTGCAGCAGATCCCAATTCAAACAATATTGCCAGAAATTGAAGAGGAAGGAAAAATCATATTAGAACCTAGAGCAGTCATAGAAACAAGAACCCGACAGCTACGAAATCGATCAATTTCAGAGTATCTCATCAAGTGGAAGAACTTACCCGCTAAATATTCCACATGGGAGGACAAGAATTTTATACAGAAGCATCAAGAACTACTTAAGCGTTGAGGATAATGCTTTTTGAAGGAGAGGGACATGTTAGGCCCCTATACTACTAGTGTAACCCCTTATTGTTATTAGTACAACCCACTTATTATATTGATGTACCCATGTAGTGCCCATATTGTTAGTATTTTGCCCCATAGAAGCCCACTATTGTTATTATTGTGCCCTTACATTATTATTGTTATGTCGGCTCTGATTATGTCATGACCCCTTAGACTCCTATATATAGAAAGAAGGTCTTTTCATTTGTATCATCGAAGAATTGTTAATTTGTGTAATGTAAAGGAGGTTGCCCCCTCAAAGAGGTTGAATTCTAACGTGTTGATCTCTCTTTTCTATCTTCTTGTGAGTTGGTTTCATAACAAAATCACACTAGGGTCTTGGGTTGAGAATACCAACAGAGCGGAGGCCATACATCGTAAAGAGAGATGTAAACAAACAATACTAATACATAAAGTACAAAAATAGGAAGAAGAGGTATTACTTGGAGGTCCTACGTTTGAGGTTGTTCCCGTAGGGTCTAAATCCTCTGCTTCTTCAAGTGCCTTAGAACCTAAAATTCATTCAAGCAAATCATATACAACAATAGTATTAGAAAACATGTTCATGATATAGGTGTTAGGTCATATAAGCATGTAAGAAAATAAGAATTAATATAATTTTTTATAAGAAAATCATAAGATACATTAACACATAAAAAACATAAAAATCAGGAACAAGACAATGCCTCTCTATTGATGTAAACTAAAGAAAATACGGAAGAACTACAACCTGAGTCGTCTGCTGGCTCCAAGCAAAACCATCCTCTGGATCCATCCTGCCCAAGACTCAGAAATCCTCCTCCATAGGTATACACAAGGATGTCATGAAAGGATGAAGGACATCTCAAGAAGGAAACAGAGGTTTCCTATGAATTCTAAGTGTAGAAGGCATATGGATTTCCTCAGACTTGATTAGGGATGTAATCAACTATATATCAATATCTAGTCTTTTCTCATACTTTAGGCCTTCCCATGGAGGTTTATTTATACTTCTCCAAATTAGCTTTTTTAGTTGGGAAATAGTTGGGTCATGGGCTATAGTAGGTGAGTAATAGGTAAAACCCATAAAATGCACCTAAATTTAAGGAGATTATATATATTTTTAATGTTTTAACATATATACATTGGTTGAGTATCGACTGACCCACATGTACACACTTTTTATACAGATAAAAATAGCGTATGGGATTTAAAACATTGTTTTTTAGAATTTGGGCCAAGTCTGGAAGGGAAGGGTTTCCCTAGGCCATATCTTAGAGCATCTAATCTACCAAGGGTGGTAAATGGTGCTATAATGGAGGGCTATCTCAAAATATTAATAAATGACTGTGATAAACTCAAAATTCAGATGACTAACTCTGATCTCTTTTTGTGATTTTGTAGGTGAAGAAAAGTGTGATGACTACCACCATTGGGCATGGAGTCAAATTAAAGCAAATTATGATCAACAACAATGTTTAATGGAAGTTGAGGCATCTATGGGTTTGAAAATTATACAAATGAACGCCGATAGTCATACACAGTAAATGAAGGAAATTGGAGCAATATGGCAGATTTTCAAGTAATCAAGATACTATGTAAAACTTGAAACAATATGATAAAAACCCATAAAAGCCATGACATGAATCTCTGGTACAAAAATAGAGTTGTTGTAGATTTTATATTAAAATATCAAAATATTACAAAAGGTTAGCTCTTCACATTCTCCATCCATCCTTCTCAGAGTAAAAAATCTACTTATTTATAGAGAAAATATCTCTTTAAATATCTCTTTAGTTATTTAGGGGTTTTATGTTTTAATAGAGTTTGAATACAAATAGGAGTCACATCTAAAGACAATTTATCTAACTGTTACGATAACTTAAGAACAAATTGAAACTGTTTGTAATGTTGGCATTGTATTTGTGGAAATTCAAAACATCTGACCTTTCAAATCCTACGGTGTTGTTTCTGGGACTTTAAATGAGCAATATTGTTTGTCATGCTGCTAGGCATGTTATTCGTTGATTAACACATGTGTGAAAGTTCCTTCACTGCCCTATGTGTCTCGCTGTCCTCTTTTCTCTACATTTTGTTTGATGGCCATGCTGCCAGATATATGGCAAAAAACACCCTTGTTGTCCCACTGAGCATAAGCGAAAAGGATATTTTAATGTTCGTTGATCTGGGCCGTTGTTCCAGGCTGATTCAATTTGGTTCTTTGATCTGGGCATGTTGTTATCGCAATCATAGTACAAAAGAGGGCCTTTTGCCATGTTTCATAGTGCTTGCTGATTTTCTAGACGCGAAACTTCAATAAAGTTTTACACACATAAAATATCGCATCTAGAACCAAGACTCATATATCACCATCGAAAAGAGAAAAGGGGCTTTAACACTCATTTTATGGTGATTTCCCAATATTATAGACCTAAAATTTCTCAAAACCATAATACATAACCTTTCAAGTCCATCGCAATCACAAGTTGGAAGGGAGCTCAGAGGAGAAGAAAGTTATGTTTTGTGTGATCCCCGATTGTGATATTGCAATCAGTGGGGAGATGATTTATCACGATTGGTGGGGAGGACCTTATCGCGATCGGTAGGAAGGTGGAAATATCATGATCGGTAGGGAGGACCTTATTGCAATCAGTAGGTAGAGAAGGGACTTAGATATGACAATCGACATGGAATTCACGATATGCAATATCAACAGAGAATTTGCGATATTGAAATCGGTGAGGGAATAACTTTATTTCGGTGGGCAGGAAACTTTGCAATATGTGATATCACAATCGCGAAAGGAAAAGGGAGATGAGAGGATATGTATTGTAAAGGAAAATGGGACGATAGGGATAAATTTTTGTAGGTCCCAACCATTTAAAAGGCCTTTGGTATGTTTTATGAATGTTTCTTAAGATATTTCAAAGGGGAATGAGGAAACACATCTAGAGTTGGAAATACAAAGGTATTTCGGCTAGAGTAAAAAATGGGTCACCGCAGCTAGAGTTAAAAAAACAAAGGGTAAAATGGGGTTTGTGAAAGAAATGGGGTTTTTCAGAGAATATGGGAATTTTTCCAAAACAAATTAGACTGGACCTGTCCTTCCTCCTTTAATCTCCAATTTGCAAAGCGCAACAACCTCTTTCGAAAAATCAGTAGATATATGCAAATGGTTAATCAAACTAACAAATTATTTCTAGGGGCTATCATGGATAACAATGGCTCCATTGGGAATGTTGCGCCCCTATGGTGTAGTAAATAACCAGTAGACTAGTTTACTTATTGAAAACTGAAAATTGAGGACATAATCTCCAAGTTTTCATGGCCTTCACTTCGGGCTCAAACTTTTCAAATATATCATCCACACCTGCAAATGAGAAAATAAGAAAAATGGAATATATACAATGGTATTTATTTTGACTAGATCAAGAGATATAATGTTTGAGAAACCTGTCATTAATAGGTCCTCCCGCATATAGTTGACCATCCATCTCTTGCAATATAAATGTAGTATTCACATGATAGGATGAAATCTTATACAACCCCTTCTAGAGATTCTCAAACTTGTCGCGTTCTCCTTTATCTTCAATCTTAGCTTCTCACTTCAAAAGTACATCTTGAGGACTGAAATTTTATTCTTTGATATTTTTGTCAAAAGTATTTTTGATTATGTTCTAAGATTGTTGATGATTGTTGTAAACTTCTTCCCTTCTTTCCTGTAGAGAAATTAGTTGGTTGATCCTCCTTTGGATAAAATTTGGTTATGCTTCTAGTCCCTGCAACAGTTTCATGACCAGAACTCCAAGAGAACTAGGAAAAACAACTTTAGCTCCATAAATTAACTCTTAAGGAGAAACCCCTAGATATCGTTTAGAACAAATTATGTCAGCCCATAGAACAAATTTAAGATTTAAATGCCATGATCTTTTATTTTCCTGCAAAATGTTTTTGATGATTCTAACTAGGATTTTGTTTGAAGATTTAGCTAAGCCATTACATTGGGGGTAATAAGTTGTAGAATGACCAAGAGTGATATTATACTAGTTACAAAAACTTACCATCCTTTTTTATTTGAAATCCTGAGCATTGTTAGTGATGATCTTCATGGGGCAGCAAAATCTTGACATGATGTTATTTTCCATAAATTGAATAGTGATTGCATTTGTAACTTTTCGTGTGGAAATTTCTTCAATCCATTTTTTGAAGTAATTAGTGGTTGTTAAGATCCACCGATGTTGGCTTGAAGATGTAGGATGTATTTCTCCAATAAAATCTAACCCCCACTACTGGAAAGGGGCTTCCACAAAAACATGTTTCAAAGGCAATGAGAGTAATTTCCTTTTTCCTTCAAATATTTGACATTCATGACAAGCAACAACCTTTTTGTATACATCTTTGAACATTGAAGGCCAATAAAATCCTGCTCTGAGTATCTTATTCATTGTTTCTCTCCAGTAATGATGTCCTCCACAATCACCTTTATGAAACTCTTCAATCACTTTTTCAGCTTCATCTTCTAATAGACAGTTAAGAAGTATTCCACCTGAATCTTTCCAATACAAACATTTATTCAAAATACAATATCTCACTCATTTCAACTTAAAAAATGTGGATTTTAACTTTTTTAGTTCAAGAGGAGCTCTATGATTTTGCAGTACAAAGATAACATCTTTATACCAATCTGACATTGTAAACTTTTCTTCAACAGGCATCAACGTTTGATCTTCAATTGTATCTGAATTTTCTGCTACAAAATTAATATCTAGGTAGTCAAAATTTGATTGAGTCATCAACTTTGCCTATCCTTTTCCTTTTACCAATTTTGTAGGCCTGATTTCCAAATCATACTCTAGTAGAGTAGCAATCCATTTACTCCTTTTACGATCTGTATCAACTTGAGTTATATGTCCTTTACTACAGCATTAGGTTCATAGGCAATAATGTGTGAATGAATGACATACAACCTGAAATATTTAAGAGCTTTCACCAAAGCATAAGCTTGCTTCTCCATAATGCTATATTTAAATTTAGAATTTCCAAGTGTTCTTCTAAAAAATGAAATAGGTTGTTCATAACCTTGATGTCTTTTCTGCAACAATAATCCAGCAATTGTGTGTTCTAAAGCAAACGTAAAAACCAGAAAATGCTTTGTGATGTGTTTCACAATTTCTGCAAAGTTAGGAACAAATCTTCTCACAAAATTCACTTTGCCTAAAAAATATTGGATTTCTTTTCTATTTATAGGCAGACCAATTTTATGGATAGTAGAATCCCCTTGGATCAATCTTAATTCCTTCCTTTGGTATAATATGAACCAACAACTTTCCCTTTTTCAAAGAAAAAATAGTCTTAGTTGGGTTTAAATACCGATTTTTCAACATTTTTGAAAGACTTTCTCCAAGTTCTTGAGATGTTCTTCTTCTTTTTTACAAAACATAGTGATATCATCCAAATATACCACTACAAACCTATTTATCTCATCTTCAAATGCAATGTCCATAGCTCTCTAGAAAGCTTCCCCTGTATTTATAAATCCAAAAGGCATCTTTGCATACTAGGTTTCCTAGGGTGTGGCAAAAGTTGTCTTCTCTTGATCATCACGATGTACCAATATCTGATTATAGCCTAAGAGAGCATCTAGCATTGACATCCTTTGTGATCCTACAATGTTCTGCAAAGTATGATCCATTTTGGGAAGTGGATAATTATCTTTTAATGAATCTTTATTCAAGTCCCTGAAATCAATGCATATCCTAATTTCCCCATTCTTCTTTCTCACATGCACCAGGTTACACAACCAATTGGAAAAACTTAATGCTAATATGACCTTTTTTTTAAACAACTTTTTTATCTCCTTTCAAATCAATGGCAAAAGCAATGGATTTATCCTTCTCAATTTTTGCTTGAAAGGTTTTTCATTTTCTTTTATTAGTATTGTATGTTGAATAACATTTGGATCATAGCTTTTTAAATCAGAATAAATCCATGCAAAAATATCTACATATTTCTTCATCAAATCTAAATATTTTTGTTCTTCCTCAAGAGAAAGAAATTTGGAAAACTTGACATTCTTTAGATTTTCTGGAGTACCAAGATTATAAATTTCAACCTCCTCATCATTAGATTTTATCTTCAGGTTTTTTGCCGCATCATTCTGGTCAAATAACTTCTCAAGAGAAATCAGACGCTTTGGAATACACTTGTTTTTTAGATGACCATCTTCGGTATTGGCTTTTATTTTAGCAAATATGTTTTGTTGGTCAACTTGAATAGATTCAAATTCTTCTTTCAATTCAATAAAATTTCTGACTTGCTAATCATTATCAAACAATTGCCAGTTTGTTATGTTATCAAGTATAGTAGGCCTATGCCTAATTTCAACTTCATATCTATTGCTGGAATGAATTGGAATTGTAAATAGACTTGCCGAAACAACTAAAGAATCTGCAACATTGTTCTGTTCTCTAAGCTTGATGGTAAAATTATATTCTTCAAAATTTTCCAGTAATTCAGTAATCATATTTATATATGCTCTTATTCTAACATCCTTGGTTTGATAGGTGTTGTTAAATTATTTGATGACCAATTCAGAATCACCAAAAAAAGATATTTTCTTAGCACCTAAATTCTTGAAGACTTCTAAGCCCAAAACCAATGCTTCATACTCTGCCATATTATTTGTGCAAACGAAATCGAGTTTATAAGAGAAAAACATACTTTCATCTCCTGGCCTAATTATCCATATGCCTGCACCAAATCCATCTCTTCCTGCGGCACCAACAAGGCTCATGTGCCACCACCCTTTCCTATCAATTTCTTTAACTTGCTACTCCTTTCTTGCATGTTGATTTTCTGTGTTGTTCGTGATTTTATTGAAAAGTATAGATGAGCCCAATTCAGTCTCCACTGAATTTACTGGAATTTTTTTAGGTTTGTCCTTGCTGCTGACCATATATGCCATCCTAAACTATCTGTATAATCTCCTTTGTTCACCAAAAACTAGGATAGTAGCATAAATCATATCCATTTGAATGTTTCCTTTGAATTTGGCTGCCATGATCCAGAAAGCAACATGCCAAAATTTGGTGGAATATCAGCCACAATAATATCCACCAGTATAGTCTTAGTAGGAATTTGACTCAAACCAACAACCACATCTTTGATTAGACCTATACATTTTACCCTTTTTGAATCAAAAGAAAATAAGTATTTGTATGGCCTCATTATATCTAAACCCAATCTCTCCATGATGACATTAGGCATAAGATTGTTTGATGCCATGGAATCTAACATAGCATTATGTAGTGTCATGTCATGGATGTTTAAATTCACATAGAAAGGTGGTACCTCTTCATTTTGTTCATTTTCTTCTCTTGGCCCTAGGAACACAGTAGCATGATCTTCTTGCAAATTCAAAATATTGGATGATCTAGCTTCAATGTTTAGCATTTAAAAATTTTCTTTCTATATTATGTAACCCTTATTATTTCTCCAAAGGGGACAACAATGTTTATCTTTGAGATTTCATTCTCTAAGTTGAAAACTGGTTGTGTCTTCTCAACTTCATTTGTAGGGGTTTCTTTCTTTTGTTCTGTGACCTTTGTAGCATATTTCTTAGGTTGATTTTTATTTGCAACTATAGGAACATTTGTGTTTCTCAGATTATACTACTTTTGCATTTCTAGAATAACATGTTGATAGCCTTCAAAGTATTTCGATTGTGTCTCAGATTCATCACCACCCAATTCATTATTAGACTCATTGTGTTCTTCTTTTGTTAAATACATTCCTTTTTCATCTTCATCTAAACAATGAATGGTATCTTCTCGGATCTCTGGTTTCATTTCCTCATCATCTACCATGTTCTGATGGAAAGGAGGGCTAACTTGTTGGTCAGGGTGATTTCTCTGTTCTATTTGCCTCTATTGAATTTGAACCCTTATGAAATTTGGATTTCTAACTTGTGTTTTGGGTTGTGCAATAGGAGGATTATTCCCAAGGGTCAGTCCATCCATGAGCCTTTCCATTGTTTTCATGATGGTATCAAATTTAACATCAGAAGATGTAGAGGGATGTTATTAATCTCTTACTTTTCCTTTACCAATTTTAGACCTCTTTGTTGTAGCCATATTAACTTCCACTTTCATAGCATCATTTTGCATGTCAGCTAAGGTCGCAGTCTCCCTCTCTCTTTTAATAGGATGGAAAACTCATAATCAAAGGCCTCAACATAATTTAACTATGCATCTCCTGGGGCAGGCTTAATGTGAGAAGGAATGGAATTATAGACTTTATTGAATATTTTTTAAAAATCTTGTACTGATTCATGGCTTGCTTTCTTCAAATTGTTATATTCATTCGAAGCTTGTGCATGATTAACTTTACTTCCCCATTTCCTTAGGAAAGTGTCTTCTAATTCATTCCAATCATGTAAACTTTTAGAGGTTAAATATTTGAACCATTTTTCCACCTCACCAATGAAACTATGTACAAACAACCTTATTTTAACATCTTCATAATCTACCTCTTCCAGGTCTATAAAGTCATTGAATTGATCAACATGTTGTTCTTCAGTTATTCCCTCTTCAATTCTAAAATATTTTATTATAGTGGAGTACCCTTGAGGTAAGTCATGAAGTACGACTCGTAAAACAAGAGAAGCATATCTAGTAGGGCCTGCCATAACAGAAGTACTAGCAGAAATTCCAAGAGGATGGGTAAAAATGAAACTAGTAGGGATAGTGATGAAGGAATATGTACTCGAAGGGGCTTGACTGACAGAGAATTTTGTTTTCATAGTAAAGTTACTTCGTTCAGGTAAAGGAAAACTAATTTATTTTCTTGACAAAAGTTCAAAAGGATCAAATTCTTTTAGTTTTTCTAAAGACTCTTGTTCAAGTGACAATTCTGATGTAGCAATTTCCCAAAACCTATCTTTAACTTCTTTAGGAAACTTGAAAATAGAATCTAACTCTAGTTTTTGTAAATCATTTTCTGATTTAGATCTGAGTATATAGGCTTATACTCTTCATCAAATCTAATACCTTAAATATCTTGAATATCTCCAGAGAGTAATGAAGTAGATCTTAAGAGAAATGACGTACCTGATTTTGATGAGCTAGCATCTTTTCTAAGATTTTTTTCTGGATCATCAACTATTTCTGGTGGATTGGGGTATGATTTTCTCCTCATAAGAATCTTTTTGGAAGCCACCTTTAAGTTAAGAGTACCAGTGAAGTCACCAAGGTAGAAATGCAGCCTCAAACAATCTGATCTCTTGCTACCTTCAAGAGCTCGACTTTTGAAATGAAACATCCATGATGATATATCTTTCAGACTCCCAATAGACACACCAAAATGTTATCACTGGGCTAGAATGGGTTGGGCTGTATCAACCTTCAACCAAGTGTAACTATTTCAAACCAACTTTTGACTGGAATTTAGTCCTTCCAATCTGAGAGGGCTCTCTCTTAAAATATTTATAAATGATTGTGATGAACTCAAAATTCAAATGACTAACTATGATCTCTTTTTGTGACATTGTAGGTGAAGAAAAATGTGACGACAACCACCATTGGGCATGGAGTCAAATTAAAACAAATTATGATAAAAAACAATGTTTAATGGAAGCTGAGGCATCTATGGCTTTGAAAATGATACAAATGAACACACACGGTCATAGACAGTAAATGAAGGAAATTGGAGAATTTTGACATATTTCCAATTAATCAAGATACTATGTAAAACTTGAAACAATATCATAAAAACTCATAAAATCCATGACATGAATTGCAGGTACAAAAAAAGAGTTGTTGCAAATTTTCTATTAAAATATCAAAATATTACAAAAGGTCAGTTCTCCACATTCTCTATCCATTCTTCTCAGAGTCGAAAATCTACTTATTTATAGAGAAAATATCTCTTTACATATCTTTCCACCTAGGACAAATTCAATTCATTGTTCTAGAGATGTGTTCCAACTTTTCTTCTAACTAACAGTGTTTTCATATGGATTTTCTATTTTAATAGAGTTTGAATACAAATAGGAATCACATCTAAACAAAATTTATCTAACTGTTACAATAATTTAGGAAAAAATTGCAATTTCTTGTAACATTGGCACTATATTTGTGGAAATTCAAAACGTCCGGCCTTTCAAATCCTGCGGTGTTGTTTCTGAGCCTTTAAATGAGCAATGTTATTTGTCCTACTAGTAAGCATGTTGTTTGTTGATTAAAACATGTTTGAAAGTTCCTTCACTATCCTCTTTTCTCTGCATTCTGTTTGATGACCATGCTGCTGGATATATGCCGAAAAACACCCTCGTTATCCCACTGAGCAGAAGCACAATGGATATTTTAAGGTTTGTTCTTCTGGTCCGTTGTTCTGGGCTAATTCATTCTAGGCCGTTGATCCAAGCATATTGTTATCGCAATCACAATACATGAAAGGGAATTCTTACCATGTTTCATAGTGCTTGCTAATTGTCCAGACGTAAAACTTGAATAAAGCATGAGACACATAAAATATCACATCTAGAGCCAAGAATCGTATATCACCATTAGAAAGAGAAAAGGGTCTTTAACACTGATTTTATGGTGATTTTCAAATGTGTCGGACCTGAAATTTCTCAAAACATTAATACATAAACTTTCGGGTACATCGCATTCACAAGTTGGAAGGGAATTCACCAAAGGAGGGATTTGTGTTTTGTGTCATCCCCGATTGCGATATCGAAATCGGTGAGGGGAGGATTTATCGCGATCTGTGGGGAGGACCTTATCACGATTGGCGGGAAGTGTTACACAACATTTTTTCACTGTCCCTGTACTCCACGTTCCTTAATCCTGGAGGACCTCTACAATGAACCCCACATGCTTTTCCTTCATGAAGGAACTCCCATTGTGTCCCTCTTCATGAGCAGATAAATTCCCTTTTGCACCATTTTACCTGAAACTTCTATTTTGACCAGTTTACAAGACCGACGCTAATGGCCTTTATCTCCCCCTGCATCGATGTGCAGAGATTATCACTACTCCTCATGCTGACCGGAGTGACTAAGATGTGTTCCTGTCATGCCGGTCATTTTATGGAAAGTTTTTTAAATTAGAGCCAAAGCTTCCAGCTCTAGAAGCTTCATAACGGAAGTCTAGTAAATGGTTTGACCAGATGGGGTCGAGGATGATAGTTTGGGCTCCTTTCCCCTATAATGATGGAACTACTTCAAGGGATAAGTCCTTCTCCCATGAGAAGAGGATCCATCTCCCATCCATATTTCCTATATAAACCTCCGTTCTTCCCAAGCACAAGCTAGCTTTGTTTGGTTGAGTGTTGATACTATTTTGGTTTGGAGTAGACAACAAGCTATTACTAGTTGCAGCTATCTAGTTGTGTGAGGGAGAAGTGTGATTTGGTTTGGAGTGAAGCCTAGAGGGAAGAGCCTTAATACTATTGCTGATTAAGGCCATCATGGAATACTAGCATAAGTGTGTGGGAACCTTGTTTTGTCAGAGGAGGACTGCAATGTCAAGACGAATGGTTGTAATTTCTCTTTGATATTAATATATGCAACTATCGATTGATTTCCTACATGTTTTGTAATATTACATATTCATGGCTTAATGTTTCTTGACTTGTTAAGTAGGTTGAATTGAAATTTGTCTATTATCATTTTTGTTTTCTATTGTTGTTTACTGGTTTCAAGAGCTTGAAGACGGAAGCAAGAGATAGCTGGAGTGAGCAAGCAAGGACATCATCAAGCAGGATAAGCGAACCAAGAGGTAGTCCCTCTTGATTGATCCTAACCTAAGGAAATCTTCCATAGAATGTATCTATTGTGACTAGACACATCAACAAGCTAGAGGAATTCATTCATGTCCGCACTTATAATTTTACTTCACCATAGGAAGGTGGAAATATCGGGATCGGTGGGGAGGACCTTATCACAATTGGTAGGAAGATAAGGGACTTAGATATGACAATCAACGGGAAATTTGTGATATACGATATGAGCGGAGAATTTGTGATATTGCAATCGACGATAATTTACGATATATGATATGAGCGGAGAATTTGCGATATTACAATCGATAGGGGAATAACTGTCATGCGGAAAGAGTCAATTTTGCAGACAAAACTGACCTCCCTAGAAGCTAAGGCTTTCTAGTGACGAACAAGACAATTAAACACTACCTTTCTCTAAATATGCATTTAGAATACAAGTAATCAGGTGTTTATAACATACCTTTAGTCCAATGCTTTGTAGTAGTCCAGCCTCGCCGATCCGGATGAGCTCCTCCTTCTCTTCGAAACCTGCATTCACTAACAAGCAAACGATTACATAGCAGAGGTATGAGACTTGCCAAGGAGAATAGTATGACAGTTGATGGAGCCATACTAACTGCAAATAGTCATGGTGACAAATTTTAGTGTAACAGATTGCCCCCTAAAGTGCGAAGCCTGTAGTAGATTAGGGTTTCAAATCATCTAGGAAGGGTGAAGTACTTTATCATTTCAAGGATTATCTTGTGGAGAGCCCAGTCGGAACCTGCAAATATTCAACACAAAATACATATATAAGATCCTATCATCGCTGAGGTAGGCATTCCCATACTCAGATTGAAAACTTTAACTAACAATCTAACTACTGCTCTGATACAGGAATGATTTCGCAGTACATCATAATCATAGACTCATGTAGACACAGTATGGATGCAGCCATCTGCTTATGATTAGTCTACTGTATAATGAATACAAAACTCCTCGCATCCTGGATGGTGGAAACTAGGTCCAGGGTCTTCGTTTCTACTTCCCGAAATGGTACGATTCTATCCATGCGAATAGATGAGTTGACATCGAACGTGGTAGAAACCACTTGATTACCAGTCGATGATGTAAACTGTTAACAAGTGTGAGAGAGACCACCAGTAATGTCAATGGTTCTCAAAGTACCCAGCACAATCCATGAGATGTGAATGAATGAGTTGATGTCGAACACGTCACGGAATCCTTTGATCAAAAGTCAATGATGTAAACTGTCGTCAAAGGCGAGAAACCTGCCATTGATGCATGCAGATTTCAAGGTACTGACGATTTCTAGGTCATCTTTCTAGATAATGTGCTGATGTCGATAGAAAGCAACCCGTTGCAGGCAAGCCCACAACACGAAATCACAGATCAAGTTGAAGAAATGTAGCTGTAAGGACTGACTCAGGGATGGTCAAAATGGATGACAGGTATTTTGCAGATGAATGGTTTGTTTGCAGCGACCTCTTGAACACATAACGACACGACAGATGGCTTGGTGACAATTGAGCCAAAGTTAATAGCCGGCTGAAGACTTTCAATGTGGTTTGATCAACTCTAAGGTAAGAGATTTCCCAACCCAGGTGAATGAAAAGTGTCGTGTTCAAGAGTGGTGATAAGGTTTCTTCTGAGACAAAGGATAATAAATAGGCTCATTTTTCTCTCTTTTCCCCCACCATTTCTGGCAAGTACCTCTTTATTTTTTACAAGCTTGAGGAGGATAACATATGCTTGATTATAAGCTCATCCTTTGGATGAGTCCAACTTAGTTTAGATTCGAACCCTAAGAAGGAGTGGTCTGTTCCTGCTTGTAATCGAACAGGTCCTTTACTGTGAAATTTTAACGAGTCCAGTATAGGAGAAACTCGGTGTTTTTCAATTTTAGAGAGTCTGAAAAACTTAAGGAGACTCCAGGGTTGAACTTTTTCGTAAATTTGTGTCTCCCAAGCCCGAAAAAGTATAAAATAATACTTGGGAGAACCGCTTGATCTTGCGACCAAGGAGTACTTTCATAGTTAGTGCCTTTGACCTGAAAAGTAAAAAGCGATCAAGGACACGTCGTTTTATTTCCAATATCGAGTTTGAAACGACAAAAACCCGGCAATCTTTTCCTGTTTTTACGGCCAGAAAAGGGCTATAAGGGGACCGTCTTTTAATTCCATTTTAACGAGTCTAAAAGAAATGCTCGGAAATATTTTCATGTTTTAGGAGTCAGAAAAGGGCTTAAAAGATGACTCTGATATTTTTGTTTGTGAAAAATGACAATTTTCCCTGAAAATCCTTTATCCTGCACAAAAAACAAACACATTACTCATACCTGTTTAAGATAGGTAAAAATACTTTCGAAAAATACCTTTTCATGGTGGAAAATAAACAAATTTAACATTCATTTACTCAAAAAACCTATAAAAAGGGCTTTTACCATTTCATTTTTACCGTTTTACTGTTGAGGAGAGAAAAAGGGCTTTTCGCAAGAAACTTCCCGTGGTCATTGCGGAGAATCCGACTGTCGAAACCGAACGCCATCTCATCAGGTATTCTACAACATCCTCCCTTGCATTTCCATCCGTTTATAATTTGTTTTTAAGCTTTAGTTTCATTTTTTGGAGGCCTTGGGGTTTCAAGGTCCGCCTTTCGGGGTACGCAGGTGCTCCACTGGTGACCTTCGTACCCCGACATTTTCTCAGTTGGGAAAATGCCAGGCGTACGCAACTTGCCTTAAGAGAACCTGCGTACACACGCTCTGTCTCTAAAGGCGGGCTGCGTACACCGCGGAAAGGGTTTTCAAAACCCCATTTCTCCAAAATGAACCAAAAACTTTCAATTTTATGGCTTTTAACAGATGTTTTATGGTCTGTAGATTGCCCACCATGCTTGATTGGCGCAAGAGAGAGCACGAAGATGTTGATTTGGCCGCGATTAATCACCAACCTTCCATTGATGCTTTGAAGGCATGCGGTCTTTACAAATATTGGGCCATACCTGGCATGAGGGCCCAGGTGCACTTTCTAGAGTGGCTGGTCGAAAGGTGGAATGTTCAGGATCAGTGCTTTTACATCGGAGGGCACCAGCTCGAGATAGAGCCCTCAGACATTTACTTTCTCACTGGTTTTCCCAAGAGGGGCGAACAATTGACTCTGTCGGGGACTAGGCCGGGTGGCCAGTCCATTGCTAGTCTCCGACTAGAGTGGTGCAATGATCAGAACCAGGAGAGGGGGATAGAGATTAAAAAGATATCCTGACCTGAACTTATGGTAATTGCCTTTACAGTTACCAGAATTTGCGGGGCTGCTGCTTTGCACATTGCCACTGGATCCCAGATGCGGATGGCGATTGATTGCTATCGGGGCACCATTTTCAACTGGTGCGATGCTGTGTTGGCCAACTTAAAGGGCCAACTGACTAGGACCAAAAACGGACAGCTGAAGACTTTTGGTTATGGGCCTTTAGTTGTGAGTTTTTCCCTAGAGAGGGTTCCGATGCTGATCCCACAGCATCTCACTGTTGAGGTTGGGCCTCCCCGAGAGCCTAAGTTGACACGATGGGTTGCGGTGATGGCCCGTCATCCTGACGAGGGCACGGACGTCGTTCGATTTAGACCGGAGTATTTTCACTAGTTGGAGGACCAGATCTTCTCGATACAGGATTTTCCTTATGCCGGAGTTGATTTTCGCGGAGATCCGGACATGGTTCTTCCACCGGGAGAACAATGGGATGACACAGGTACTTCATTTTTCACAAGTTTTTAAATTATCTATTTTTTTTTGTTTTTATATCGTCTCAAAACTGACAGTGACAATTTTCAAAATGCAGATGTAGGCCCACGGCGTCCAGCCAATCTCCGGCCTTTCGAGAGGAGACAACTAGTTGCACCGGCACCGGTCCCACAGGACGAGGCTACAGAGACCTTAGCTGAGTTGGAGCAAGACCTAGAGCGTCTGACGGCAGATATACCAGAGACCACTATAGATGATATTCCTATCAGGCTTCAGCGCTATTTAGTTGGAGTCCCAGGACCTTTTAGAAGGTTCTTGTGTAGGGTAGCCCATGCAGTGGTGTCGTATAGAGATCATCACCAGTGATTGGATGGTCGTTTTTGTAGACACATGTGACATTTTGGTTTTTTGTACTTATCATTTTTGCCGATCATAAGGTGTTTTTCAACCTATGATTGAAGACGATGTATTTTTGACACACTCCTATCTATATATATATCATTATTACCGGCTTATCTTGTTAAACATGTGTGATGAAATGTTTTTAAATTTACATGTATGATTATCACAAATGTCTGTCTAACATTCGAGAAGCAATTGCATCTGCTAATGTATTTAAAGACCTTGGAATATGCTGATATTCAATGTAATCAAATTCACGTTCCAAGAGACGCACTCTCAAAAATAACCTTAATAACACTGGATTTCTAATGGCATAGACTCTATTAAGCTGTAATACAACAAGTTCATAATCTAACCTCACTATCAAACTCTGAATCCCAAATGAAATAGATTCAGGCAATAAATCAATCACTGCACTGTATTCTGCAATGTTGTTTGTTGTGTGACCGAGGCTCACCCCATGCATAGAAACTAACTCATCCGAGGGCGAATAGATAACCCAAGCTACGGAAGAGATATTCCGTGTACTACAACAAGCACCATCAGCGAACCCAATGTACGTTTGGAGAGGCATCGACATCTGCAAACATCAAGGGTAAAACCAAGATAAGTAGAATAACGACGAAAAACACACTTTCTAAGCTAAGCACACTGTCTAAACTAACAAACACACCAGCTAGAAAGAAAAAACCTAACCGAACTAAAATCTCCATACCCATCATTTAAGCCTAATACCTCTTTAGGTAAAGTCCATTTCTGGGTTTACCCAAAGAGTCCTCGTCAAAATCTACTACCTCATAGGCCCATTTTGCTAGCTTTCGCTTGACAATGTAGGGCCCATGCCACATAGGAACGAATTTCCCAGCACCTAATTTATCGTTAGCTTGATCATATAATAGCACTAGGTTTCCTTCCGAAAAACTTCGAGGGGTCACATTTTGATCATACTGAGCTTTCATACGTTTCGCATGAGTCTCGATCGCCAATGCAGCATCACGTCGAGTCTCATCTAATTGAGCTAAGTACAATAAATACTTCTCCTCTTAGGAAGTAGCTGGAAGTAATTCGACAACCATTTGAAGTGACGGGATTTCACATTCAATGGGCAGCACAACTTCCAAACCATAAACTAGTTGGAAAGGAGTGAACCCTGTTGATGTTTTCACTGAGGTTCGGTATGCCCAAAGCGCGGAAAATAACATGTTGTGCCAATTCGACCGATGAATACCAATGATTCGTCGGATCATGATAACTAAAACTTTGTTGATGGACTCAACCAGACCATTCGCTTGTGGATAATAGGGAGTTGAACTATCGTGACGCAAACCAAGCTGGCCTGTAAGTTCTGTCATCATAATGTTTCGAAAATGGCACCCATGGTCAGTGATTATCTCTTGTGGGACACCAAACCTAGCAATAATGTGATTGAATACGAAAATTGCAGCTGTCTTGCCATCTGCCTCGAATGTAGGCATCGCCTCGGCCCACGTAGTAAAATAATCAACCGCAAGGATGATATACACATGCCCCCCGGCCGAGTGAGGGTTACATGTAATAAAATCGATACCCCATTTGGCGAAAGGACCAATGGCAATTATAGGGTGGAGAGGAGCAGGTGGTGCGCGCATCTTGCGATCAAACACTTGACAGTTGTGGCATTTCCAGACTGCAGTAATACAGTCTTTAAACAAGGACAGCCAGAAATAGCCAGTGTGCAATATCTTTTGGGCTGTGGCATACCCAGACATATGACCACCACACGCTCCAGAGTGACAGTCATTCAAAACCCTTTCAACTTCTTCGTGAGTTAAGCAACGTCGGAAAACCAAGTCTGCCCCACGGTGATAAAGAGTATCTCCAATAATTTTGTATTGTTGGGACTGGAATCGAATTTTCCGACGTTCTGTCTTTGAAATTTCGGGCCGAAAGGATTGGGTTTGGAGATAGACGATTATATCCCCATACCACGGATCTAAAGTGCTGATGAGAAACAAAGATTCGTCCGCAATGGGCTCCTCTGCCACAGTTTCCGTGTCAGCACGTGGGAAATCACACATTAACTCTGCAAAAACTAAAGATTTCTTAGACTTGGATTTCTCAAACTCCAAGTCGAACTCCTGCAGGATAACAATCCATTTGGAGTACTTGCCCCCTAGCAATTGTTTAGTCAGAATGTAGATCATAGGGTTGCAATCCGAAATGACTGTAGTTTTACGGAGTAGAATGTAGTGACGAAAATGTTGGACAGCTTGAACGGCTGCCAATGCCAATTTCTCCACATGCGAATATTTGAGCTCAGTTGGATTTAACGTCCGACTAAGGTAATATATCACATGTTCCGTTCCGAATTCGTCTTCCTGAACTAAGACCATTCCAATGGTGGAATGAGCGGCGGCGAGGTACAAAAAATAATCCTGGTTGTAGTTGGGAGGATGCAGCAACGGTGCATGGGTCAACGCGTGCTTGAGTGCATCAAAAGATTTCTGAGCTATCTCATCCCAAGTAAATTGAGCGTTCTGTTTCAACAACCCGGTAAAACCCTTCGTAATCTTGGCGTAGTTAGGAATGAATCGGCGTAAAAAGTTTGCTTTCCCCTGCAAACTTTGGAGTTGGCGAAGACTCGAAGGCGGAGGCAATTTGATGATAGCTTCTACCTTCGAGGGATCGACGCGAATGTCGGCTTTTGAAACTACAAATCCCAACAATCGTCCCACTTCTATACAGAAGACACACTTGTGTGGGTTCAACCGTATACGATAATGCCTACACCTCATGAAAATTGCTCGTAAATGGACGAGGTGGTCAGCTTGATGTAAGGAGTGAGCGGGCAAATCATCGAGATACGGTTGCACAATGTGTTTGATGTCATGAAACGCGTAAGACATCGCCCTTTGAAAAGTGGCTCCGGAATTCTTAAGCCCAAAAGGTAATTTGCAATAAGCAAATGTCCCCCATGGACAAATGAAAGCCGTTTTTGGTTGATCGGCAGGTAGAATATTGAGTTGGTTGTAATCGGAAAAGCCGTCCATAAAGGAAAATATTTCACTGTCGGCACAATCATCAATTATTTGATCGATATAGGGTGTTGGGCAGTTGTCCTTGGGACAAGCTCGATTGATATCCCTATAGTCAATGCATATTCTTATTGTTCCCTGTTTTTTGTTAACCGGAACAATATTCGATACCCAATCCGTTAACGGGATCGGATAAATGAAACCTGCTTTCAACAGCTTCTCAACTTCTGCTTTAATCACAGCCACTTTTCGTGGGTGAATCTGACGCAAACGTTGCCGAACGGGTTTAGCGTCCGGGTAAGTCTTGATCTCATGGACAACAATGGAGGGATCAATTCCTGGCATTTCCTCATAGGACCAGGCAAACATGTCGCGGAATTCTTGAAATAGGGCCTTGTATGTTTGAATTTCGTCATCTGAACATGAGGCACCTATATGAATGTACTCAACAGTTCCGGGCTTGACTGAAATGTCAATGGGAATAGTATGAGAGATGTTTCCCAAATTCAGCTCTGAATCAGGATGTTTCATTGGATTCTGAGCTTCTTTGACATATTCAGCTATAAAGATTGATGAGAAATCGTTTTCAAAATGATCATCCTCAGGTAAAAACGAAGATCTGTGATGGAGATCTTCCCATGGTAAATGGTCTACACATAGGACTTCACAAAGTTGCTCGTCAGATGACACAACTTCGGGAAACGCTATTAACTCCGAGGTTGACGCGAAAAGTGATTCCTCATGGACCACATTCATTTGGTCGATTTGGGTTGAACGCGGGTCGGTAAAAGACTACACGGCTTCATAGGCAATTTCATATGGACTCAAAGGCATAGCACCACCAAATGAGTCTATCTCAGATTCAGAAGGGACGATCCAAGGATCATCATAAACAATGGTGTCTGATGTAATCATATGAATGGATGCGAATGAAGACACGACGTTGATTGGAGGAAAAGGAAAAGTTCCCAGTAAACCGACATCTTTAACTAATCCTACGCCAACATCCCTATAAGGGATAGTTGTTTTACCGACATGCTGGATACTCTCGGAAGAGGCTGGGTCAGATGAAAAGTAAGCTAGCTGGTCTATTGTTACGATCTTGCCATTATATGGAAATTTTATTACTCTGAAGACTGGTGAAATGACCGTTGTCATAGCGTAAGACCAACTTCGACCCAAGAGAAGGTTGTAGTCTAGAGGGGCATCAACCACCTCCACATCCAAACTAACGGTTTTTCCTTCAACCCCTATAGGCAAATCCTGTAGAATGCCAAACGGATGGAACCCATCGCCATCAAAGGCCTTAAGAATTGTCGGGGATTGATTCAGCGAAGGAGAACCAAGCGATCTCCAACACTGTATCGACATAATACACATGGAAGCTCCCTCATCAATTACAGTCCGATGAATAGGCCTGTTTTTTACTATCACTGGAATCTGGAAAGCCATCTGATGAGGTAAACATGGTGTACTATTTTCTAGATCAAAGATTATTAGGTTCGGGTCCTGAACATCAACAACTCCTATAGCCGACAAAAGTGATTTTCGCTGTGCTGGGCATGATTGCAACACTTCTAAAGCCAACATTGTTGAGGGTGAAACAGCTAAATCCTCAACAATGTTGTAATTCTGGGCCGTTCTCGCATGTGGATTGAAAGCAGACCTTCGAAGTACACCCTTGGCGGGCGGTTTGATTACTAAGTGAGGATTAGGTTTCTCGATCTGTAGTGGATCGGAACCGGGAGCTGAGGTTGATGGATTTGAATGAGAAGATTCTGCTTCTTTGTCATCAACAGGACCCTTACTACCATAATCTTGCGATCGAGTCGCAATCCTTACATGAGACATCATCAATATGGGTTCTTCACTAGCACTCGAGGAAGAACCTATCATCTTACTCTCCTGCTTTGGAAATGGATCTTTCAAAATAGCAGGAGTTGGGGAACCCTTGACGATTTTCACAACCTCGGCCGGTGAGGGCAATCTCTCGTAAAATGATCCTCTTCACAAATAAGACAAGGATATCGAGGTTTGCACTTTTCGTCATTGGTTTCCGACTTTTCTGTTTTCTCCTTTGGAGCTTTGTCTGCTTTATTCTTCTTCTTGCCTTTCTTCTTCCCACCGTTTTTTGATTTAGCCGTAGATGACTCTACGGCGTGAATATCGGCAGAAACTTCAGCAGAAGATTCTCCTGTCAGGGAGTCTGGTAAGGTTATAATCGGAGAAGAATTCTTTGAGGACTTCTTCTTACTTTTAGTGTTCACCGTACCAATCATGCCATCAGCGGCATGAGACCCCGAAGGAGCAGCATCGATTTGATTCGACTTAGGAAGATCTGGGATCTTTTCGTGTAACGTACCCGATTGAGTGTAAACTAAGTCAAGGTACTACGCTTGAGCAATCACTTGCTCCTCAGTAACTACTCCGGCCTTAGCCACATCTTCAGTAATCTTCGGTAACAATGATTTAACAAACCATTCATCTAAGATTTGGTCCGGGGTAAAAACTTTCACTAACCGCCTTCGACGTCTCCATTCATGAATATGATCGGAAATATACGTGGACGTCAATTGTTTTAATGAAGTTAGTAACTCCGTGCCATTATCATATCTGACCGGCAACTGAAAATGAGTTAGGAACGAGGTAGATAACTAGCTAAAATTATAAAAAGAGGCCCGTGGTAACTCAATGTACCACTTGGCTGCGAGACCAATGAGTGTACGCTGGAAAAGACGTAAGCGGATCGAATCATCCGAGATGGAATTAGAGGCACACCAGAGGTGGTAAGTCATCACATGATTCGACGGGTCCTCTCCAGACTTACCTTCGAACTTGGGTATGTCACTGGGCAACTTATTTGGCATTGCCGGCCAAAACGGAAGATAATTTATTGGATCGTTCGTTAGGCGTGACAAGTCTGGTAAATCCAAAGTTGCGATAAATGGTAACTGCCGATTAGGATTCCTAAAACTTTGGGTCACAAGACCAGTCCCAAGAGGAGGATATCCAGGATAACTTGGGATAGGAATCGCATTCGGGATATTGTATCCTCCTGGAAAACCAGGATTAACCAGACCGTACTGGGGTTGTTGAGGTTGTTGATAAGTGTACCCAGGATACGGTTGATACTGGTAAACTGGCTGCTGGACAGCAGGCCTGTATTGGTACTGTCCCTGGTACGGTTGATAAGCGAATTGTGGTTGACTAGTGACAACCGTACTTAAACCAGGTTTTCCTACAGGCATCTGAACCGTACTTTGAATCGTGGATCTAGACAATGGTAAAGATGTCTGAGGAGTAGTCGCAGAGACAGTAGAAACCGGAGCTGTCGATACTCCAGAAGTAAGTGCGGTAGACTGAACAGATGTTGCGATAGTTGCAGCAGTCATTTGAGATGGAGTGCTAGGCGCAATGGGCGACTGAGTAACTACCGAAGTTACAGAAGTTTGAATATTAGACTGGACTGGTTGCTAGGGTGTACCAGAAACTAAAGGTTGTCCAGTTTGAGATGACAACTATATACTTGGCTGCAACACCTATTGAACTTGCGATGGATCCCACACTATGTTCATTCCGGGGTATTGACCCATGACAGGTTGAGGATATTGAGATCCATAACCAGATTGAGGGTAGGATTGATAATTGTAAGTTACATTTCCCGTACCTTGAACATAAGATTGACCTTGGGGTGGTTGATAACCTTGACTCGAGTACTGACCTTGAGGTAAATACCCTTGAGGTAAGTACTGATACTGGGGTTGACCTTGAGGTATAAATTGATACTGAGGTTGACCTTGGGGTACATATTGAGGCTGGGGTTGACCTTGAGGAATGTATTGCACCACGGGTACATATTGTCCTTGAGGTTGCCCCCCAGTCGCAGTTTGTGTACCTTGAGGTTGCTCCCCAGGCGTTAATTGAGGCTGCCCCCCAGGCGGTAACTGGCCACCTTGAGGTTGAGAATCGGGAACTGAACCTGACATCATGTAAATGTCTCCTATTCCCAACGGTTTATTACCATTTTTTCCAGTTAATAACCCATGTTCAATGGGTTGAGGAGATGCTCCTGCAAAAGTACTAGAAAGTGACTGATACCCAGAGGGAACAGAAGGACCGCCGTACAAGAAAGATTCAGGCGATTGAGTAAACATGGACGACTGACCAGACATATTTACAGGAGTATAAATACCTCTAGGTGGATAAGGAGTACGAGGTGGAGAAAAACTTGACCCTGAGTTGTCTAAATAATTAGTTAACGAAAGATACCAAGTAGTACTTCTAGGAGGACTGTAAAAAATGGATTCACGCTCCCTTAGATCAATAGTAGGTTGATCTTCAGGGATAGGGACGCCTATATCTTCTTCTAGAGCAAGTTCTTCAATAGCTATCAAACCAGAAGGAAGATTTTCGGTGATGACTCTTTCTACCCTAGGTGAATCAGGAGCACTAGAAGTTGGAGTAATAGGTTCAGATATCTCAGGTTCTTCGCCTATATCACTAGTAGATGAAAAACTACCAGCAAGCTCGGAGACTGCAATAGCTTCGGGATTATAACCTGTTTCTAGACCTTGGTAATCTGGATGGACTACCAACGAAGACTCTCCTTCTTCAGGTGAACCTACTTTACTGCCACTAGGAGTTACAAGGACTTTCAAACCTTCGTAATGACTCAGGACTTCTTCGGGAGGTTGGCCTCGAAGTCTATGAGACCTCCTCAACACATCAGCCACGGTTACAATCTCAGGAGACTGACCCCGAATGCTAGGGGACTGTCTCGGTAATTCAGCCACAGTTAAAAACCTTTAACTATTGCACACGCAAACAAAGTAAAATCTCAAAGCAAACCGCCTAAAGTCTCTAAAGAACCAAACAAATTTGAATCACACGCCTAAAGAATCTAGGGCGTCAAACCATACACAAACAGTAGCCTTCCGGACCGAAAGCACTAGTTGGTGATGAAGCCCAACATCGCCGAATTCAGTACAGAAGTGGTGGGTGGAACAGTTACCCCGGCAACCTGCTTAATGAATAGACCGGCACAAGTTCCTCCACTTTAACTGTCTCGAGTGAAGTGAACCCCCCGGAAAATCCAAGTGAGTCTAGCCGACATCTGCTCTAGGTACAGTGGGATCTTCCCTCCATCGTCACCTCGGGTAGAATCCTAAAGATAATGGTCACTAAGGTTACCAACAGCAACAAATATACCTGGGGGAACAGTCTACGACCCGATAGCACGCAAGGGCAGAGTAACAAGCTCAATCCTCTTGCCGACTCCTTGACAATAATCCAAGGTTTACCGACAAGTGACCCCAGGCTCCTCGACAATAATCCGAGGTTTACCGTTTGTAGTATGTGCGTATCTAGTGTCTTTCCCAATGAAGGAGGATTGATCCCCTCACTGGTTCGGACACGGTCTCGTGCTTCTCCTTTAAGAGGAGCTTTCCCAGAGTACAAATGAAACAGTTGGATTTATCCTACCACAAGATGAGCTACTTGTTTGGTTTTGTTGTCTTGGAGAGTTAATTACTCTCCTACTCCAAGACACTAGCCTGATCTATATTGGTGTTTCAGAGCCTTAGTAAATAAAAAGTTACTAAGTTAATTTTACTTTAAGCGTTAATTTTTATGGCTTTTCTTTAGGACAAAAGGTAGTGGAGATGAAACTGATGGTGTGTAGACTCGACTCAAATCCACTAAAAAGATGCACCTAGGATGATTTAAACTATTTTTTCCTTTTTCAATGAATTCCCTAGCTAAGAGAATTGGAGAATGCAAAATTTATAAAAAGACAACTTTCTTGGCAAAGACAATCAAAGAAACAATCTCTTTATCTTTTCCAAAGCATACAACACATGACCACTAATTATTTCACAAAAATTCCTTTTTCTTTTCAAATCTTCAAACGCTACTAAAGCAAACTTTTCTTCAAAAGAGATTTTTTGTATTTTTTGTATTAACAAAGCATATAAAACTATTTAACAAAAATCAACTTTAAAAAATCTATGACAATCAAATCAATTTCACCTAAAAGCAAATCTAATAAGAAATTTACCTAAAAGCAAACCTAACGAGGCAAAAGCCTACAAAGTATAATTCCAGGATGTTTTACTCAGTCAAAATTTAACTAAGGACTAGTTAATGCAGAATCAAAAACCAATCAAAAACAAAAATCAAAATCTTTTGTTCTTTTTCTTAAGAATAAAATTCAAAGTTCAATCAACAAACTTTTTCGAGATTCAGCAAAGAGACAACACAAAGGTAGGTTTCTCACAAGGGTGGATTCTAAATGAAAGGTCCGACTCCTAAGAAGACTGAAAAGACTAGGGAGATCCAAGGCTTTACAACTTCTAAAGCCAAAGTCACTACAGGACCAATGTAAAAATCAAACCCTAAGGCTAGAATCTCTACGAATTTCACTAAAACTCTTGACACTGATGAAACAAGCTTAGATGAAGATTTTGTGGCAGGTAACCAGTGGATCTGGGCAGTAAAAACAAATTAAAAACAAAAACTTAGAGGCAAAAAGGAGAAAATTGAAATTTTCTCAATTTTCACAGGGTATGCAGGCGACCTGTTTGCACAGGTGCGTATACGCTCTATGCACAAAGCTGTAGTGCGTACAGGTACGCACTGTGCTTAACGCAGAGGCTGCGTACTTCTAGCAAAACCAAGAAAAACTAAAATCTAATTTAACTCTAAGCTAAGCCACCCAAATACACAGTCAAACAGCCAAAAACCAGAAATAAAACGACTTATCTCAAATCAAAGTTTCACTCAAAGGAAAAATCATTCACATCAATGGAGTTCCCCAACGGAGTCGCCATTTTGTCATGTGGAAAGAGTAAATTTTGCGGACAAAACCGACCTCCCTAGAAGCTAAGGATTTCTAGTGACAAACAAGACAATTAAACACTACCTTTCTCTAAATATGCACTTAGAATACAAGTAATCAGGTGTTTATAACATACCTTTAGTCCAACGCTTTGTAGTAGTCCAGCCTCGCCGATCCGGATGAGCTCCTCCTTCTCTTCGAAACCTGCATTCACTAACAAGCAAACGATTACATAGCACCTGAATAACTCATAAAATAAAACATATTCATCATACAGACCAAGGAGTATATGAAACAAATCATGTATAACAATCTGTTGAGAAAAATGAGCTTAATTGTATTAAGTGGAAACAAAAGAAACCATTACAACCTAAGCCTTGGTGTTGTGCAAGTCCCTCCCAGGGTCCAGCAAGAGTTTTCCTTTACTTTGATCAGCTCACCCACTTCCAAATGAAGCTAAGAAAGGATGGGAATCTCTCCTCTCAAGCTCTATAAGGGAGTCCTAATTTCAGCAGCATCTACCCTTAGGAATGTTCAGCTTTCAACCTCCCCTCCCTCTGGCCCAATGCCTGTATTTATAGTGATTTAGAGGAAGTTAATCAGGTCCACCATCAATGGGATAAGCTCCTCTTTGGGTGGGGTAGCTCCCCTCTTGATGGGATAAGTTCCTCTTTCATAGGGATACATGAACCATCTGGAGGCGCTCAATACACGTCAAACAAACTTCTAGAATGCTCTAGAATCGAACACAAGTAACTTTTTTGAAGTAAAACTCGCGCCTTTTGACCTTTACAGGAGTACGCACCCACCCCTTTACAAACAGAGCGTACAAGTACGCAGGTATTGTGAGCTTGAGGTGCGTACACGCAGGTAAGGCTGAGAGAATCTGCGTACCCAGAGTTATTTGACTTTTGAATGACTTTCTCTCTTTCTTGGAGTTTGACATGAGGAGCAGAGGTATGAGACTTGCCAAGGAAGATAGTATGACAGTTGATGGAGCCATACTAACTGCAAATAGTCATGGTGACAAATTTTAGTGTAACAATAACTTTATTGTCGTAGGTGGGAAACTTTGCAATATGAGATATCAAAATCACAAAAGGAAAAGGGAGATGAGTGGATATGTATTGCAAAGGAAAACGGGCCGATTGCATTAAATTTTTGCGGGTTCTAGCCTTTTAAAAGGCCTTCGGTATGTTTTATGGATATTTTTAAGATATTTCAAAGAGGAATGGGGAAACACAGCTAGAGTTGGAAATACAAAGGGATTTCAGCTAGAGCAAAAAAATGGGTCACTATGGCTAGAGTTTTAAAAACATATATTAAAATGGGGTTTGTGAAAGAAATGGGTTTTTTTTTAGAGAATATGGGAATTTCTCCAAAATAAATTAGACTGGACCTATCCTTCCATCTTTAATCTCCAATTTGCAATGCACGACAACCTCTTTCAGATAGCAGATAGATGCAAATTATTAATCAAACTAACAAATTATTTCTAGGCGTTATTGATGAGCACCAGTATTGCAGCAAGAATGCTACAACTCTTGGGGCTACCATATTTACTTTATCAACGCGTGGTTCGTACAAACTTGGAGGTGACAGTGTTGTATACACAAGTAAAAGTGATGGTTCTGCCTTTTTTCACTGTTTAGGTGGTGAGAGACCACTAGGGTTGTTAAGCTAGACTTCTATGGATTCAGAAGAAGCTTGATTACTAATGAAAGAAAGAGAAATCTACTCTAGGAGAAAGCTTGTCTACTGCAATAAGGAAAAGGATTGAAATCCAATGCTAAAAACACACAATTTCCTAACTAACTGTTGAGAAAACATGCTTTACAAGAATGTCAATATAACATGTATGAAATGCTACTGTCCTAAGCATGAAAGTTTAAAACATCAAACATCACTACTTTGCATGTAAAGGACTGAAATAAATCTGTTTTTTCTTTTTATTCTTTTTATGGAAAAACAAGTGTGAAAGCTAATCTCTTTTTGGTGATGTAGCAAGTGTCTTAGGGATGTAGGTGGATGGTTGGAAGGTTTGGGAGACCCTTAGGTGACCTTTTGTGGCTTCCTAGAGGTTTTCCCTCAATTCTACCTCAAAACAAGCCACTACAGGAAAACCTACAGGATTCCCTGTATTTCTACAGGATATGGGCAAGAGAAAAATGATGGGCGCTAGAGGTGATGGAAGGCTTAGGGAAGGTGTTTGGTGGATGGAATGGAGTGAGAAAATGCCTAGGATCACTCAGAACTCAAAACCAAGGTTGGGAGATGGTTCGATTTGCTCAACATGCTTGGAGAGGTTTCCATATAAAATGATGAAATTGGTGAAGGTATTAGTGAAAGAAAGGAATGGCTATGGATGGATGAAGTTGGAAGGAGGTTTATTGGTGTGAAATATTTCTCTACTTCTGAAACACCTGCACTACATCAAACAATGATATTTGCTGAAAGATCATGAAAACAAGAAGAATTTCAATGAGCTAGAAAAACAGAGTTTAATGAGCTGGTTTTCTACTTCTTGCATGAGGAAAATTTGCAAAATAAGATGAAGGCATTGATGAGATATACTGTTATACTTAAAATGGAAGAAATGGTAATTAAATCTTACACTTGTAAACTGATCAAATGCTAGTTCAAGGACAGTAAACTCTAAATTCTATGAGAAAGTAGAAATCTGTCTTTTTGGGGTTGCAAAGGGGTTATTTCCTCCAATCACAATCCCTAAAGGAAGAGGTGAGGCCAAGACACCCACTCATAGCTTTTTGATGCTCCTTTTATCCCTTCTAACTTGATGCTGAAGTAAATCACAAATGGAAGTAAACTAATAAACAAACTAATCACATCTACACTACTTGCATTGAAATACTTCTAAGGACAATTTAACCATGAATCTATGAAACTAATCTAAGCATATAGATACAAGAAGAGGAGCCTTTGTTGCTAGGGTTGGGCCCTAACCCAAGAGCTTCAACCCTCTGAGTTAACTCAGTACTGATCATGAAAAAGGTCATTCTCATTATAAAAATAGAAAATTACATATCAATGTCTTCGACAAGTCTGGAGCTCCAAAATAACTACTGTTTTTTTACAACATAGATTTGAATACTAATGAGGCTCTAGGACTATTTATTTATACAACTGAAGTCTCCAACGACTTCCTTAAATCTAGGGATGCTCAGCTCCCAAAATCAAGATGAACTAACCCTT
The DNA here is from genome assembly GCA_031772625.1 of Pinus tabuliformis. Lineage (NCBI taxonomy): Eukaryota > Viridiplantae > Streptophyta > Pinopsida > Pinales > Pinaceae > Pinus > Pinus tabuliformis. The sequence continues at coordinate 102,183,149 of CM062819.1, read as the reverse complement.
TGACTATCACTTGCTCGGATACCTTTTGATCTTCATGACTTGGTTGCTTGTACTCCGAGCTAGTGTGATTGATGGAGGAATATTTGAATGAGGGAGGAATCAATGAGGATGATTTACCTCCTACAATCTCTCTTCCTTGTCCCATTCTATTTTCATCCTTTAATCTTGCCAAAATTCCCTAATTTTCTCTCACAAACCTGCATTGAATGCACATTAATCTACTAGACATAATATGTCACTTTGACTCATCTCATTAAATAAAATATAATAAAAATATGTAATAAATTGTGAGAAGAGTTGATTTGACTAATATAGGAGGTGAATTAAGGTCCATATAGCTACCCAATGATGAGGCTCATCATCACCCCCATATTGAAAGTGTTGCTCATCCTCTAAGTAACTCAATAAATATCCATGTATTTCATATCTCTAATGGGTTTTGTGACATCCCATGCTTCTACTGTGGGTTCTTATTCTTGTGCATAGATTCATGACTTCCTTTCTATCTCCTCCCACTACTTTCTTTCTTCCTCTTCCTTCCTTCCTTCTAACATCCCCAAGAGCAATGGTGGACTGAGTCTCAAGCCAATCCAATTGACTTTGAGCCTTTGGATGGTTTTTTTGTACATGGGTGTCTTATTTAATGCTTCTCTCATCCTTTGAGGAGAATGCTACTCTTTGATTTTCAAACTGTATGGAAAATTATTCCATATCCTTTGGCAAGCTTGCATGTTGTCATCCCCTAACAGTCTGAACATATCCTCAAAATATGTAATTTCTTGCTCTTGGGAAGTAAGATACATGGGTGCAAGTTGAGGATCATTTTCAATTAAATTATGTGTGCTGATGACAACAATAAGATTTGACTACTTAGCTCTTATCATTAGAGGCCCTGTTTGTTCCCTTGCCAATATCTTCTTCATTTCTACAACCTTTTCTTCCTCATGGTTCGTCCATGATGCCTAAGCCATCAACTCTAAATCCCCTAGCTTTGCATTAGGGTCCTATACATTCATATATGTCATGTCTGAGTTATGCAAGTATAACTCAGACATCTTAGCCCTATCTTCCAATGTGCTTTGATCACAAAAATTAATGAACTGTCTATAATACTGGAATGACATAGTGCCTCTCTATGCTAGGGTCTTCATTTGGAACTTCAGCCACTGTTCCTTAAGGTATAATGCATAGGACTTAGCTAACATCTTGCATTGGATTGCTTCTGAAATATAGACTCTCCATGGATGCCAATTGATTCTCTCTTTCTTGCAGTTGTCCTTTCAACCATGCATTTTCTACCTCCTACTAAGTTTTCATTATGGCCTCTCTGTCCCTTAGGCTACTTAGTTCTATGGCCATATCTTTGAGCTTCTCCTCCATGTGACCAATTTCCTCCACTCCCTTGGACTTGGAAATTTGCATCCATCTATATGTTCTGGCTCCTTCTTTCTCAAGCTCAAAGAATAATGGGATGCCAATTTTTTTGTGGAATGACCCTACCCCCTTCAATAAATCTGTAGTAGGAGTCAAGGTTAGGATGAGGACTAGGTTCCCTTAGCCCTGGGTCCTCTTTCTTTGTTTCTTGCTGCATACTTCCTTCCTTATCCAATTTCTGAGTTTCCTGTAGGTTTAGTAGAGTTTCCTATAGGACTGCCTCTGCTTCTTGTAGGTCCTGCTGTGTATCTTGTAGGATGTCTTTTCCTTTGGATGAGGTAGATCTAGTCACAGGCCTTCTCTCATAAGTGATAGGAGACTTAGGGGAGGTTTGTGCTGAGGATCCTTCTTCTTGAGTTTTTATAAGAGGAGACATCTTCTCCTGTTGTTTAGGTGAGTCCTCAATAACAATGGGAACCTTGTTTGGAGTTTGAGGTTTTCCCTACTTTATCCTTGTACTTATCCTTGTAATTTTCCTTATTCTAAAGTATAATGGGGCTTGCCTCTGTCTCTTCCCTTTTTGTTTTATACGGGTGCTAAGGGAAGTGAGGGCAGTTGCTGTCTCTTTCTTGGTGGGTTTTGGACACACCCTGGGTAATTGCTCCTTGTCCTATACCTCCTCTTTTCCATTGCCCTTTTCACCTTTGTCTTTCCCCTCTTATTCTCCCTCTATATCCTCATCTTTTTTATTAGTTTCCTCCTTAACATCCTCCTCTATTTCTTCATCACCTTCCTTCTCTTTATCTTCCTCTTCCTCCTCATCTATTTCCTCTTCATCCCTCTCTGCTTCTTCTTCATCTGTTTCAGTGTCTTCTTCATCCTTTTCACTAAAAGTAGGGCTTCTATCATATGTGAGGGTCTTGATGTCCACCTTTGTCGGCATGTCTCTGAAAGTTACCCAAGTGATAGGAATTCTAAGGTTTTGGAGGGCATCCTCTATTATGATTCTAATTAACCCATGGTGGGCTAGCTGTTGGTAGTTTCCTTCTTGAACCTTCATGCTTCTATCTATCAGTGATTGTAGAAGGAAGTATGATATGTTGAGCCTATGGTGAGGAGGTGTTTATGCTCCAAAACCCAATTCTTCAAGAAGCCTAAAGTGATATCCAAATACCACACTATACCTATCTTCACATGATATGTATTTTATAAGATGGTAGCTTAACTCATTCCAAGGGTATGGTAGTCTTGCTCTCCTCACTTCATTTTTGTCTTCAATGGGCTCCTCTCCTTCTAGAAAGAATTTCGTCTTTGTAGTTTGGCTATATCCCTTGTCTTCCTTTCTCCAAGTCACTCTTAAGGGAAGTGTGGTAAGTCTTCTTATGAGTTAAGGAGTGAGATCTATGGAGAGGCCTCTCACCACAATATTGGCATGGATCCTAGTCAGTGGAATGAGGGAGAGAGAAAAATCTCTAGCTACATCATCATCATACTCCATCAATTTCTCAAAGTAACCCATCCAATTATGCTTTGTGAATATTTCTAGCATAGGAGGGTGTTGGTGAATCCTTACAGTGTTAATGGGCTCCCTTCTATTAAATCCCCTTGTCATTTTGTCTCATGAATTTGAGGAGCAGAGATACCAAATTTTAATGGAGGAAATGGGACTGAAATTTATGTGGATACAATTCCCTTATACAACTATCAATTCATCAAACTAGGAGATTTTTTTGTTATTTTTACTTGAAAAAATGGAACGAAATGTAGAGCCTACCTCCTCATAGTGCTTGTTGTAGCCAACCCCTGTGTTCCCCCTCTCAAATTCCTCACTACCAATCCTCTAGTCTACCTAACTATATCCTATAGGATTCCTATTTGATCCTTTAGGATTTCCTGAAGAGTCCTATAGGAAGTCCTGCGTAGGAAAAAATGAATTTTTCCTCTCCTGTAGGTTTCTTTGGTACAAGAGCGACTTCGCTATAGTGAGCCTCAAGAATATTAATTCATGAGTGCATGGGGATTAACGTTTATTTCCTCTTATGGTCGAGTTGAGTGAGGTGGTGTGCTGGTAGCCGAGGTATGAATTTCTATTTTTGGACCGTTGGTCCCCACTACCACATCATCATTCCTTTCACCTCGTAATCAACTCCCACTTCAATCATTCATTGTCTTAACTACTTTCGACCTCATCCAACTTTTCTTTGACTTGACTACTGCCACATGTATGAGGACTAATTGTTTTTTCCTCACTGACTGAATGAAGGTGGCCAAGTTAACTGGCCACCTTTCGCTTATAAACTAACTCGTTCACAACCTTTACATATTTTGATTACATTATGCAAATGAGAGTGTGAAGCAAGATACTTACCTGTGGTACCTGGTGTTGAAGATGATGGTGCTACTATTTCTCTGGAGCTCCTTCTACCCTTGGATCTCCATGCTGGAAACTAGCTACAACTTATGATTTTTATTCTGTGGGATAGGCTGCTACAGGATCTCCTGTAGTTGCTTCCCCCTCAAAAATTTTAATCATTTCTACTGCTGGGATCTGATGATGATGACCATGGAAAGAGAGGAGGTCTAGGGATGTGTGAATAATGAGAAATAACCATCAGGTGGTGTTCCCCTTTGCTCTTTGTCTCATGTTTTTGTTTGTGCTTTTTTCTTGAAGACTGTAATAATTTGTTTTTTGAAAACTGATTTTTTTTAATGATGAACGTAGGGGTGATCAAGGTGGAGAGAGGTTTGGTAATGTAGTGGTGATGTAGGAATTTTAATTTTTTTACATGGGAAGGTCCTTTCCTTGCCCTAGGGTTACTTCCTATAAGATTCCCAAGCCATTGTAATTCCTATAGGATCATCCTGTAGGTTTTCAGGGGATGTTATAGGTTTACAGGGAATTCTATAGAAAAAGTAGTACCCTTGCAAACTAAGGCAAATGAGTGAAAAAAATGTTAGGAATGGTGGAATGATGAAGGATAATGTAAGGAGAAATAAAAATATGAGTGGAATAGGTCCGTTCTGATTCTCCTTTAATCTCTGATCGTCCCTCTACTGACCTACAAACAATTTCTCATGATTTTTTTTTCTCTTTCTCTTTTATTTTTGTTTTTGAAAACAACTAATCTGCCTCCAAAGGGTTTTCATTCTAGCTGCTTTCCCTGGGCACCTCAAGAGAGGTTTTCACACATATATCTTTTTATTTCTATTTTTCTTGTTGACACCATTGGGCCGCACCAAGAGGTTTTCAACCCAATGATGGGACTCAGGCACCTCATGGAGGTTTTCACCTGAGTCTCCTTATTATTTTTTCTTTTTCTCAGTGACATGATGAGGAAGGAGTTGAGGCTTGCTCCACTACCATCACTATTTTATTAATACCATCGATGAACTCTTTCTTTGACAATGGCCTTTGTAAAATTTCAATATGTGCCCATTAACAAGTAAAGGAATGGTCTCTGCATCTATGGTTCTGATCTGCACTGAACCATTATCATGACATCTCTCTATAATGTTAGGGCCTAAATCTACCTCAGGCTGAGAAAGGCAGGTGTAGGGTAACATCAAACCACGCTTAACCTAGTAGCTAGCCCTACCAGGTCGGGAGAGGGCTCTCTCCTTGTCAATATCAAAGAAAATATGGAAAGTAAGGCTTGAGATGACTGCTATGAATACTAATTTTAGGCTAGGTATGTTTGCTCAGAGGAATTTGTTTGATTTTAATGGTTGGTTGCTAGATTAGATGAGGAAGGTAGCTTTGGGTCCGAGAAATCAACTCAGATTTGCAGAGGTTTCTGTGGGGCGAGGTAGGCAAGTGTTTTAGAACTTTGAAATGAGTGTAATGGTGAGGCTAAATATTGGTGAGGAGCTAGAGATGGCATGCAATTATCATGAATCCTCTTCAGACAATAGAAAACATGTAAAACTAAATAAACCCCAAGGCAGAGCACTGAAACACCAATGGATTTTACCTTTTACACTTGATTCATTTAGTTATGCAGAATAAGAGAGATGATGTCACACATAAACATAAGATCAATTGAATTACAGAGAAGAAAACAATTCTAATTCACATTACCACAAGAATCCCACAAAATGTTGCATAACCCTGGTTTATTTCCTTGCCAAACTATAGAAGTGATGTACAAAGTAGCTCAATGCATCCACAAGGGTCCAACCTTGACAAATGACTAAGAAAGTACAAGATATAGGCATAAAAACACCTATGCTAGCCATCAGGGGTCGAATCCATGAGTCAAGGAGCTGTTTCAACAAGATCTAAACTAGGAACTAAAAAATAGGCAGTGCAACAGCTTGCCTCTAAAACTATGGAAGTTGATTCATTTAGCTAAAAACCACCAAAACTGATGTATCTACGTCCTTAAGTCATTTTTCATCATTTTTACATCGTATTACATCAATTTACATCATATTACATCCTGAATTTGATCATGAGTGAAGAAAAAGTCAAACTGGTAGAAAACTAGGCAAAAATCTGGGTTTTTGAGCAAAATTGGCAAAATTTTGCCTGATGCGTAGTGCCATTAGCCTGATGCACATCGCCTTTTCCAAGATGAGTTTGAAGGCCTTCCCCTTCACAAAATTAGCTCCAAGATGGCTTGTTGGAAAGCTATGTCTGTCTACTTTCTAGGACAAGTGGAATGTTTTGATTTGTTGTCCATTTTCCGCTTCAAAAATCAGTTCTCCCAAGACTACGTCCTGTGGGTCCAAAAAGTGGCAGAGAGGGCATTTTTGAGGTGTTTTTTGCCCTTTAGGTGAAACATATCTCCTCCAAACTTCATGAAAATTTTTGGGTTTTAGTAATTTTTATGACGAATCCAAAAATGCAAGCCATTCTTCAAAATTCCCAACCATCTCAATGCGCAGCGCCATCACAGGAAATTTCCTGTGTTTTGCAATTAAAATTTATGAAATGACAAAAATTTCTCCAAATTATTTCAAAATTGGCAAGAAGTAAGCTTATCAATTGCTTTGCTGAGCCAAGGAAGCTTCAGCCAAGATTTGAAGTTTATCTTGCTCCTTTTTTACTTTCAAAGCTCTCCTTAACTTGGCTTTTAGGCTTCTTATCCTTGTCTTGCAAATTTTATTCTGGGCCAAATAGTGATAGGTCATGTGTCGCAACATGTTCTTCTCCTTATTAGCCTTGTCAAGTAGCTTCTCAAGGTGGATATTCACTTTTTCTAACCATGATTCTCGGTCCGCCTCTATTTCTTGCTCTAGTGAAGTTAGCTTGATTTTCCTTCTTTTTGCCACTTGCTAGTTTTCCCTTACGATTTGCAGCTCCATAATTGTTTGTTTGTTTGTCCTCCAATTACTTGTTCTATTGCTAAAGGTAATTAATGATCCATTTAGCCCTCTCAATGTCAACTGATAAGGCTTGGATCTCAGCTTCTTTCTCCTTGATGATCACATCCTTGAGTCTTGAGCTTTGGGAGCCCAAATCAGTGTCCTCTTCCTCAACCAAAATAAAATCCCTGTCTTGGCCTTCAGAAGGCCCTTCATCATGAAATGGTTGCTTTCCTCTATCTTGTACCTATTTTGTTGAAGAAGAAGGAAAATCCCCTTTCACCCCAGGTGAAGATAGCATTTTCCTGTTGTCTGGTGAAGAGAACGAGACCCCTTCCACCCCTGGTGGAGATAATACTCGTTTGGCAGCTGCAAAAAGTCTTCTTGTGCCCTTTTCATAAGTTATAAACACAAGAATGTGAGCCTCTTCAGTTTTGCTTTCATGCTCTCTTTGTTGCCTGGAAGGTCCACCTTCCTCTTGAGGTTTTGCAAAAATTTGAGGCCCCTTGAAAATCTCATGGGAAATGAAGGTTTCCCATGGCACTCCCAACTGAGTGAGCTGATGCACAACAATAATCTTGATGACAGCAAAGTGATAAATGCTATTAAGTTGCTGTGGGTATGGTTTTCTCTTTGCAAGCACAATCATCCTCTCTATGTTTTTGCAAATGAAGTATGGAATACTCATCATTCTAACCTTGGTAAAATGCATAAGCAATCTGATATGATAGGCATAGAGTCTGGAGAACCTTCCCTCACATGTGAAGTATTTAATGATGAGTTTCATTAGTGGAACATACCGGTCCTCCAAAAACTTAAAAGGAAACACCCTGCCCAATTTACTATGATATTTGGCTTTAATGTAGGGTTCATAGTTCTGTTTGCTGATATTCTGTCTTTTGTTCCATCTTTCCCCCACATCTGGCATCCTAGTTGCTTCTACAATAATGGCTGGTGAAAGAGTGAAATTGATGCCAGCAAGTTGTACCATATTTTCCTCCATGTTGATGACAAATTACCTAGCTAATTCATGATGATACTTAACCCTCTCAACTATCTCACAAAACTCAAAGCAAGATTGGTATCTAAAACAAGTGGTGGCAAGGGGACAAGCAAGAAATTCTGCAATGCTAATAGGCTCCTCTCTGATTATTTTCCCACCCTTGTGAGGTCTCCTAGGCTATACATTCCTTTCTCTTAAACTGTGACTTTGTGTTTCTTCTTCATAGCTTGAGTCACTGTTTCTTGCCATGATGCTTAGTGTTGTCTTAGGAAGATGATGTAATGGAGGTATGGTGAAAAATGGTAATGAAGGAGGATAATGGTGATGAGTATGAAGAGATTTTACTCTTAGGAAATGGAATTTGGGAATGAAGGGATTAGTTTTGGGAAACTAGGGTTTAGTTAGGGATTTAGGGTTTGGTGAGGGAATTAGTTGTTTTAGTGGAGTGGGATATGGGAAAATGGGATAAATAGAGTAATTTAGGGTTTAATGATGCATTTAGTGATGTTGGAGTGAAAATTGCACAATAGAATGGAAAACAATGAAGAGAAGCTAGGGTTTCATTTTAAACATGCAAGACTCATGAAGGACACAAGTGTGAACTCAAATTTAGCTTTAGGATGTTGTTCACTTGTAGAATGAAAATGTAGCAATTTTGAGGGTTATTGCATGATTTGGAACGATTTAGGAAGATCTAGACTGATGCACAGTGCACTGGGCCCATTGCGCAGCGCTCTCTTGATGCACAGCGCCTGTTCAAAATAACACTGCAGGAAAGCCTCTGATGCGCAGTGCCAGCCTGATGCGTAGCACACTGCCTCTGATGCGCAGCGCTAGGCCAAGTTGCTTGAAAAACAAGGTTTTTTTGTCTCCTTGGCTCCAAATCGCGATTTTTGACTCTCCAAAGGATTTTTGCTCAATGAAATGATAAATAGGACCCCTTTCACTTTAAATATGGATGACCTTTAATTTTCACTTATCTCAAACCCACTTTTCTAATGTCAAAGTCACTTTTGGTCTTGAGCTCTATTTTTCCATTGAAATTGACTTTTCTTAATCATTTGGTAAACTGATGCATTGATGCTTGTGTTTTTGTCTACAGTGGCTGGAGTTGGCAAGGTGAGCAAGGGCAGCATCTTTGAACTTATTACATATAGAAAATATTGAAATTACATAAAATTTTGTACATAGAAAATAAAAACTCTATTTTACCTCAAAACAGAGTTTTGAGGTAAAAACCACTTATTGAGCATATCATCATTGAAATTTTGATTTTGTGAACTTATTAGACCTCCTCATGTGCCTGCTGACCATTTATTGATTTTTTTGTTGACCATGGTGACAAACCCTAGACCTAATGAGACCTAAAACCATAAAAATGATTTTTGCAATGTAATGACAAATTTTTTTTACTGTAAATGACTAGAACATGTGAAAATAGGCCAACAGGTAAATGACATGAGGGAAATTGACAATGAACCACTACCATCAGTTGATCCATGACCTAATGGAATGTAGCTGATCGGATGGGACACCTAAAATGCATGCAAAAAGAAAAATTTGATCACTAATGGAGGGATGAAGATACTGACACTAACATATAACATAAGGCCCTAACCATCTTGTCCTTAACTTGCCCTTAAAGTATTTATATCTTGAATCATATAACAAAGCCCAATCACCTTCTTGAAATTTCTTATCATTGATGTCCTTGTCATGCCATATCTTCCTCCGAATTTGAGTTACCTCTGTGTGTAGGAGGGCCTGCATTCTGAACTCATCTAAACCATTAAATGGAGCAATCTCTCTTTTTGTGCACTGTTGAGATCTAGATCTAGTTGGGCTACCATCCTCAATGTGTTATACTCAAACTCAATGGACAGCAGGGCCATTTTCCCATAGACCATCTCATAGGGTGTGAATCCAGTGGTGGTCTTCCAGGTGGTATTATAGGCCCAAATGGCCTCAACTAGTCTATCTACCCAATCTTTCCTACTGCTGCTAACCACTTTAGTCAGGATACCCCCCAACACTTTGTTGGTCACCGCCACTTGCCCATTAGCTTGTGGGTGATAAGGAATGGAGGTTCTATTCTTGATCTTGAGCTAGATTAGCAAGTCTCAATCACGTTGGAGGTAAACTGGTTTCCTTGATCAGTGACCAGCTCTCTAGGGTACCCAAACTTGTAAAATACATTCTCCCTTAATAACTCAACCACCTTCTCCTCTGTTGCTGCCTTGATTGCCTTGGTTTCAACCCACTTAGTCATATAGTTAGTGCATACAATGATATATTGATTTTTCTTGGAAGGAGGGTCAATAGGTCCAATGAAGTCCATGCCCCACGTGTCAAATGGCTCGAAAGTCACTTGAGGTTGTAGAGGCATTTCATCTCTTGGAGTAGGCTTTCCCATCCATTGGCACCAATCATGCTAACTAGTATATATTTTCACATCCTAATGAAGAGTGGGCCAATAATAACTAGCTTGTAACACTTTATGTGTTTTCCCCTTTGCTACAAAGTGAAATCCAAAAGGCCCATCATGATAGGTTAGAAGGATGTAAAAGACTTCCTCCTCCCTGACACATCTTCTCAGGATTTGATCCAAGCCTAGTTTAAAGAGGTTGCCCCCAATCCAAGTGAAGGGGCACTCTTCCTCACAATCTTGCCTTTCTCTTTGGAGGACAAATTCGGTGGGAACTGTGCATATACCTAATAGTTTTCTATGTCAGCAAACCATGGAGAGAGAACTAAAATGGTGAATAAGTGCTCATCCGGTAACTAATCATCAACCATTCCCTCGTCGGCTGCAAGAAAAGTTAATCTGGAAAAAAAATCTGCAACAACATTTTCCTTTCCAGGCTTATCAAAAATGGTTATATCAAACTGCTATAATAAAAGTAATGATCTAATAATCTGGGCATTCACATAAGGTTTATTCATTAAATATTTGATTGCAGCATGGTCAATATGTACAAATGTTTAATAGCCTATAATATAATGCCTAACGTTTTTCAATGAATGCACAACAACCAGGAGCTCCTTTTCGGTCACTATGTAGTTCAGTTTTTCCTTTGACAGATTCTTACTGATAAAGTAAATGGCATTAGGCAATTTTTCATTTATCTGGCCTAGGGCTGCTCCTACAGATTTGTGTGAGGCATCAGCATGTATATGAAAAGGAAGGGCCAAATTTGAGCCTCAAAGAATCAGTACAATGGTTAACTTGTTCTTCAGGGTGTCTAGGGTCTCTTGATAGCTTTTTGACCATGTTACACTAAAAAATGTCACCATGACTATTTACAGTTAGTATGGCTCTATCAACAGTCATGCTATCCTCTTAGGCAAGTCTTATGCCTCTGCTCTCCATGTCAAACTCCAAAAAGAGAGAAAGTCTTTATAAATGTATTTATCTCTGGGGACGCAGGTTCTCTCAACCTTACCTGCGGGGACGCACCCAATGTTCACAAAAGTTGCGTCTTTGGACGCTCTGTATGTAAAGGGGCAGGTGCATCCCCCTGTAAAGGTTAAAATGCGCAAGTTTCATCTTTAAAAAGTTACTTGTGGTCATTTCTAGAGCATTCTAGAAGGTTGTTCGACATGTATTGAGCGCCTCCAGATGGTTCATGCACTCCTACCAAAGAGGAACTTATCCCATCAATAAGGGAGCTATCCCAACCAAAGAGGGGATTATCCCATTGATGGTGGACCTGATTAACTTCCTCTTGAGCACTATAAATACAGGCATTGGGCCAGAAGGAGAAGAGGTTGAAAGCTATACATTTCTAAGGGTAAATGCTGCAGGAATTAGGACTCCCATTTAGAAGCTTGTGAGGAGAGATTGCCATCTTTGCTTGTTCTATTTGGAAGTGGGTGAGCTTTGTCAAAGTAAAGGAGAACTCTTGATGGACCCTGGGAGGGACTTGCGCAACACCAAGGCTCAGGTTGTATTTGTTCCTTTTGTTACCTATTAATGCAAATGAGTCCATTCTTCTCAATAACTTGTTATTTATGAGTTGTTTCATGTACTCCTTGGTCTATGTGTTAAATATGTTTTATTCTATGAGATTATCAAGTGCTATTTAATCGTTTGATTGTTAGTGTATGCAGGTTTCAAAGTGAAGGAGGAGCTCATCCGGATCAGTGGAGCTGGACTGCTACAACAGCGTTGGACTACAGGTAGGATCTAAACACTTGATTTCCCATATAGTAAATGCATGTTTAGAGAAGGATTGCTCTTGTTTGTCTTGTTTGTCACTAGAGAGTCTTAGGCTCCTAGGGAGGTTGGTTGTGTCCGCACAATCGACTCTTTCCGCCTGACAAATTGGCGACTCCACTGGGGACTCCATTGATGTGAAAGTCTTTTCCTTTGTATGAACTTTGCTCTGAGAAAATTGGTTTATTTTTCTAGTTTTTGGCTCTGTGACTTTGTCTTTGGGTGGGTTAGCTTAGGGTTAGATTTATTTTGGTTTTTCTTGAATTTTCCAGTAGGACGCACCCTCTGAGTATCGCACAGTGCGTCCCTGGACGCACTGTCGCTGTGTGCACAGAGCGGGCCCGCACCTGTCTTAACGGGTCGCCTACGTCCCCTGCTAAAATTTGAAAAAATTCCATTTTTTGCATTTTTTCTCTTAGTTTTTGTTTTTTCTTAGTTTTTACTGCCCAGATTCATTAGTCTCTTGTCAAAGATCTTCACCTGAACTTGTTTCGATAGCATTGAGTGTTTTAGTGGATTTCATAAGAAGTTTAAGCCCTAGGGTTTGATTTTTGAGTAGGTCTTGTAGTGACTTTGGCGGTAGAAGTTGTCAAGCCTTAGATCTCTTTGGTTTTGTCAACATTCTTAGAAGTCAGACTTGTCATAAAGTCTACCTGTGAGAGCAACTTACCATTGAGTTGTCTCTTTGGGCAAATTTCGAAGTGCTTGTTGATTGAGTCTTGAATTCCATTTTACAAAAAGAACAAAAAGATTTGAGTTTTGTTTTGACTAGTCTTTTGATTCTGCATTAGCTGGTCCTTGATTTGATTTTGGTCAAGTAAAACAACCTAGAATCATCTTTGTGAGCTTTTGCCTTGTTAGATTTGCTTAGAGTAATTTCCCTTTTTGATTTGCTTGTGAGTCAAGTTTTCATAGATTTTATAGCTTTTGAGATTGATTTTTGTTAAAATAGATTTATATGCTTTATTAAAAAGAGAAAATACAAAAACATCTCCTTTGAAAAGTTTTGTTTCAAGTAGCTTTGAAAAGTTTTGAAAGAAAAAGAGTTTTTCGTGCACGTAAGGAGTGGTCATGTTTGTATGCTTGAAAAGATAAAGAGAATTGTTTCTTTGATTGTCTTTACTAAGAAAGTTGTTTTCTATAAAATTTGCATCTCTCAACTCTCTTAGTTAAGAATTTCATTGAAAAAGGAAAGTAGCGTAAATCATCTTAGGTGCATCTTTGCATTGGTTTGAGTCGAGTCTACACACCATTGGTTTCACTTCCGCTACCTTTTGTCTTTAAGAAAAACCATAAAATTAATGCTTAAAGTAAAATCGACGTAGTAACTTTTATTTACTAGGGCTCTGAAACACCAATTTAGATCAGGCTAGTGTCTTGGAGTAGGTGAGTAATTAACTCTCCAAGACAACAAAACCAAACAAGTAGCTTATCTTGTGATAGAATAAATCCAATTGTCTCATTTGTACTCTGGGAAAGCTCTTCTTAAAGGAGAAGCACGAGCTCGTGTCCGAACCAGTGAGGGGATCAATCCCCCCTCATTGGGAACGACGCCAGACACGCACGTATTACAAACGGTAAACCTCGGATTAACCATTGTCGAGGAGCCAGGGGTCACTTGTCGGTAAACCTTGGATTATTGTCAAGGAGCCGGCAAGGGGATTGAGCTTGCTACTCTGCCCTTGCGTGTTGTCGGAGTTTAGACTGTTCCCCCAGGTGCATTTGTTGCGGTTGGTAACCTTAGTGACCATTATCTTTAGGATTCTACCGAGGTGATGGTGGAGGGAAGATCCCACTGTACCTGGAGCAGACGTCAGCTAGACTCACTTGGATTTTCTGGGGGGTTCACTTCACTCGAGACGGTTAAAGTGGAGGAACTTGGTCCAGTCTATTCATTAAGCAGGTTGCCGGGGTAACTGTTCCACCCGCCACTTCTGTACTGAATCCGGCGATGTTGGGCTTCATCACCAACTAGTGCTTTCGGTCCGGAAGGCTACTGTTTGTGCTTGGTTTGACGCCCTAGATTCTTTAGGCATGTGATTCAAATTTGTTTGGTTCTTTAGAGACTTTAGGTGGTTTGATTTGAGATTTTTACTTTGTTTTCGTGTGTAGTAGTTAAAAGTTGTTAGCTGTGGCAGAATTACCGAGACAGTCCCGTAGACTTCGGGGCAAGTCACCTGAGATTGTTACCGGAACAGATTTGTTAAGAAAACTCCGTAGATCGCAGGGTGGATCTCCTAAAGACGTTCTGGGTCAGTACGAAGGGTTGAAGGTCCTTGTAACTCCTCCTAGTGGCAGTAGAGTAGGTTCACCTGAAGAAGGAGAATCTTCCTTGGTAGTCCATCCAGATTACCAAAGTTTAGGGACAGGTTATAATCCCGAAGCTGTTACAGTTTCTGAGCTTGTTGGTAGTTTTTCGTCTGCTAGTGATACCGGCGAAGAACCTGAAATATCTGAACCTGTTACTCCGACTTCTAGTGTTCCAGATTCACCGATAATAGAAAGAATTATCACCGAAAATCTTCCTACTGGTTTGATTGCTATCGAAGAACTTGCTCTAGAGGAAGAAATAGGCGTCTCTAACCTTGAAGGTCAACTTACCATTGATCTAAGAGAGCGTGAATCTATCTTTTACAGTCCTCCTAGAAGTACTACTTGGTACCTTTCGTTAACCAATCATTTAGACAACTTTGGGCTAGGTTTTTCTACACCTCGTACTCCTTTTCCACCTGGAGGTATTCATACTCCTGTAAATATGTCTGGTCAGTCGTCCGTGTTTACTCAAAGTCCTGAATCTTTCTTACACGGCGGTCCTTCTGTTCCCACTGGGTATCAAGCACTTTCTGGTACCTTTACGGGGGCATCTCCTCAACCCGTTGATCATGGGTTATTAGCTGGAAACAGTGGTAATATACCATTGGGTGTAGGAGACATTTACATGATGTCAGGTTCAGTTCCCGTTTCCCAACCTCAAGGTGGCCAATTACCGCCTGGGGGGCAGCCTCAGTTAACGCCTGGGGGGCAACCTCAAGGTACACAAATCATGTCTGGGGGGCAACCTCAAGGTCAGTATGCGCCTATGGTACAATACATGCCTCAAGGTCAACCCCAGCCTCAATATGTACCCCAGGGTCAACCTCAGTATCAATATCAACCTCAAGGATGGCAACCTCAAGGATGGCAACCCCAAGGGTATCAACCCCAAGGGTACCAACCTCAAGGGAACCAACCTCAAGGTCAAGGTCAACCCGAGTATCCATATTTACCTCAAGGTTATCAACCTCAAGGTCAATACTCGAGTCAAGGTTATCAACCGCCTCAAGGTCAGTCATATGTTCCAAGTATGGGAACTGCACCTTACAATTATCAATCCTATCCTCAATCCGGTTATGGATCTCAGTATCCTCAACCTGTTATGGGTCAATACCCTGGAATGTTAGTATGGGATCCATCACAGGGTCAACAGGTGTTGCAGCCAAGTCTACAGTTGGTTCCTCAAGCTGGACAACCCGTAGTTTCTGGTCCACCCCAGCAACCGCAACCTGTCCAGTCAAATGTTCAAACTTCTGTAAGTTCGGTAGTTACTCAGCCGCCAATCGAACCTAGTACTCCATCTCAAACGGCTGCTGCAACTACCGCCACATCTACCATACTTACTTCTGGAGTATCGACGGCTCCGGTTTCTACTGTCTCTGTAACCACTCCTCAGACATCTTTACCGTTGTCTGGATCTACGATTCAAACCACGGTCCAGATGCCTGTAGGTCAGCCTGGTATAAGTACGGTTGTCACTACTCAACCTCAATTTGTTCACCAACCGTACCAGGGACAGTACCAACCTGGGCAAGCTGTCCAACAACCGGTTTACCAGTATCAGCCGTATCCTGGATACACTTATCAACAACCTCAACAACCCCAGTACGGTCCGGTTAATCCTGGTTTTCTAGGAGGATATAATATCCCAAATGCGACTCCTGTTCCTAGTTATCCTGGATATCCTCCTCCTGGGACTGGTCTTGTGACCCAGAGTTTTAGAGATCCTAACTGGCAATTACCGTTTATGGCAACTTTGGATTTACCAGACTTGACGCGCCTAACGAACGATCCAATTCAATATCTTCAGTTCTGGCCGCCAATACCAAATAAGTTGCCCAGTGATATACCCAAGTTCGAAGGTAAGTCTGGAGAGGATCCGTCCAATCACGTGATGACTTACCACCTCTGGTGTGCTTCAAATTATATCTCGGATGATTCGATCCGCTTACGTCTTTTCCAGCGTACACTCATTGGTCTCGCGGCCAAGTGGTACATTGAGTTACCACGGGCCTCTTTTTACAATTTTAGCTAGTTAGCTACCTCGTTCTTAACTCACTTTTAGTTGCCGGTCAGATACGATAATGGCACGGAGTTATTAACTTCACTAAAACAATCGACGTCCACGTATATTTCTGATCACATTCATGAGTGGAGACGTCGAAGAAGGCTAGTGAAAGTTTTTATCCCGGACCAAATCTTAGCTGAATGGTTTGTTAAATCATTATTACCGAAGATTACTGAAGATGTAGCTAAGGCCGGAGTAGTTACTGAGGAGCAAGTCATTGCTCAGGCGCAATACCTTGACTTAGTTTACACTCAGTCGGGTACGTTACACGAGAAGATTCCGAATCTTCCAAAGTCGAATCAAATCGCTGCTGCTCCTTCGGGATCTCATGCCGCTGATGGTATGATTGGTATCGTGAATACAAAGAGCAAGAAGAAGTCTTCCAAGGCTTCAACTACTCCTATTATCACTTTGCCTGATTCCCCGACAGGAGAGTCTTCTCCTGAACTTACCGCCGATATTCACACTGTAGAGTCATCTACGACCAAATCAAAAAACGGTGGAAAGAAGAAAGGAAAGAAGAAGGCTAAAGCAGACAAGGCTCCGAAGGAGAAAACGGAAAAGTCAGAAACCAATGACGAAAAGCGCAAACCTCGATATCCTTGTCTTATTTGTGAAGAGGATCATTTTACGAGAGATTGCCCTCATCGGGCCGAGGTTGTGAAAATAGTCAAAGGTTCTCCCACTCCTGCTGTGTTAAAAAATCCATTTCCGGAGCAGGAGAATAAGATGATAGGTTCTTCCTCGAATGCCAGTGAAGAACCCATTTTGATGATGTCTCATGTGAGGATTGCGACTCGATCGCAAGATTATGGTAGTAAGAATCCTGTTGATGGTAAGGAAGCAGAATCTTCTCACTCTAACCCATCAACCTCAGCTCCTGGTTCCGATCCACTACAGATCGAGAAACCTAACCTGGACTTAGTAATCAAACCACCCGCCAAGGGTGTACTTCGAAGGTCTGCTTTCAATCCACATGCGAGAGCAGCCCAGAATTACAACATTGTTGAGGACTTAGCTGTTTCACCCTCAGCAATGTCGGCGTTAGAAGTGCTGCAATCATGCCCAGCACAACGAAAATTACTTTTGTCGGCTATCGGAGCTGTTGATGTTCAGGACCCGAACCTGATAATCTTCGATCTAGAAAATAGTACACCGCGTCTCCCCCATCAAATGGCTTTCCAAATTCCAGTGATAGTAAAAAACAGGCCTATTCATCGGACTGTGATTGATGAGGGAGCTTCTACGTGTATTATGTCGATTCAATGTTGGAGATCTCTTGGTTCTCCTTCGTTGAACCAATCCCCCACCATCCTTAAGGCCTTTGATGGCTGTGGGTTCCGTCCGTTTGGTATTCTACAGGAATTGCCTATAGGGGTAGAAGGTAAAACCGTTAGTCTGGATGTGGAAGTGGTTGATGCCCCTCTAGACTACAACCTTCTTTTGGGTCGAAGTTGGTCATATGCTATGACAGCGGTCGTTTCATCGGTCTTCAGAGTAATTAAGTTTCCACATAACGGTAAGATCGTGACTATTGATCAGCTGACATACTTTTCATCCGACCCAGCCTCTTCAGAGAGTATCCAGCATGTCGGTAAGACAACAATCCCTTATAGGGACGTTGGTGTAGGTTTAGTTAAAGATTCCGGTTTACTGGGAACTTTTCCTCTCCCTCCACTCAGCGTAGACCCTTCATTTGCAACAATTCATATGATTACATCAGAAAACATTATTTATGATGATCCTTGGATTGTCCCATCTGAATCTGAGATAGACTCATTCGGTGATGCTATGCCTTTGAGTCCATATGAAATTGCTTATGAAGCTGTCATGTCTTTTACCGACTCGCATTCAACCCAAATCGACCAAATGAATGTGGTCAGTGAAGAATCACTTTTCACCTCAACCTTAGAACGGATAGCGTTTCCCGAAGTCGTGTCATCTGACGAACAACTTCGCGAAATCCTAAGTGTAGACGATCTACCATGGGAAGATCTCCATCACAGATCTTCGTTTTTACCTAAGGATGATGCATTTGAAAATGATTTTTCATCTATTTTTACCGCTGAATATGTCAAAGACGCTCAGGATCCAACGAAACATTCTGATTCAGAGTTGAATTTAGGGAATATTTCTCGCACTATTCCCATTGATATTTCAGTGAAGCCCGAAATTGAGGAGAACATTCATATAGGTGCCGCATGTACAGAAGATGAAATCCAAACTTACAAGGCCCTATTCCAAGAATTCCGCGATGTGTTTGCCTGGTCTTATGAGGAAATGCCGGGAATCGATCCTGCCATTGTTGTTCATGAAATAAAAACCTACCCGGATGTTAAACCCGTCCGGCAACGGTTGCGTCAGATTCACCCTCGAAAAGCGGCTGCGATTAAAGCAGAAGTCGAAATGCAAGGGAAAGCGAACTTTTTACGCCGATTCATCCCAAACTACACCGAGGTCACTAAAGGTTTTACACGGTTGTTGAAACAGAACGCTCAATTCTTTTGGGATGAGATTGCCCAACAATCTTTTGATGCACTTAAACACGTGTTGACCCATGCACCGTTGTTGCATCCTCCCAACTACAACCAGGACTACTTCTTATACCTCGCAGCTTCGCATTCCACCATTGGAATGGTGTTAGTTCAAGAATATGAATTCAGAGCGGAACATGTGATATATTATCTCAGTAGGACCTTAAATCCCACTGAGCTAAAATATTTGCTTGTGGAGAAATTGGCCCTGGCAGCTGTTCAAGCTGTCCAGTGTTTTCGTCACTACATTCTTCTCTGTAAAACTACAGTTATTTCGGATTGCAACCCTATGATTTACATTTTGACAAAACAATTGCTAGGGGGCAAGTACTCTAAATGGATCGTTATCCTGCAAGAGTTCGACTTGGAGTTCGAGAAGTCCAAGTCTAAGAAATCCTTGGTTTTTGCGGAATTGATGTGTGATTTCCCTCGTGCTGACACAGAGACTGTGGCAGAGGAGTCCATTGTGGACGAATCTTTGTTTCTTATCAGTACTTTAGATCCGTGGTACGGGGATATAATCATCTATCTCCAAACCCAAACCTTTCAGCCTGAAGCTTCAAAGGCGGAACGTCGAAAAATTCGGTTTCAATCCCAGCAATACAAAATTATTGGAGATAAACTTTATCGCCGGAGGGCAGACTTAGTTTTTCGACGTTGTTTAACTCACGAAGAGGCTGAGAGGGTTTTGAATGATTGTCACTCTGGAGCATGTGGCGGTCATATGTCTGGGTATGCCACAGCTCAGAAGGTGTTGCGCGCTGGCTATTTCTGGCCGTCTATGTTTAAAGATTGTATCATTGCAGTCCGGAAGTGCCACAACTGTCAAGTGTTTGATCGCAAGATGCGCGCACCACCTGCTCCTCTCCACCCTATAATTGTCGTTGGTCCATTCGCCAAATGGGGTATCGATTTTATTACTTGTAACCCTCACTCGGCCGGGGGGCATGCGTATATCATCCTCGCGGTTGATTATTTTACTAAATGGGCCGAGGCGATGCCTACATTCGACGCAAGCGGAAAAACAGCTGCAGTTTTCGTATTCAATCATATTATAACTAGGTTTGGTGTCCCACAAGCAATCATTACTGACCATGGGAGCCATTTTCGAAACATCATGATGACTGAGCTTACAAGCCAGCTTGGTTTGCGCCACGATAGCTCTACTCCTTATTATCCGCAAGCCAACGGTTTGGTTGAGTCTATCAACAAAGTTCTAGTTATCATGATCCGACGAACCATTGGTATTCATCGGTCGAATTGGCACAACATGTTATTTTCAGCGCTATGGGCATACCGAACCTCAGTGAAAACTTCAACAGGGTTCACTCCTTTCAGCTAGTTTATGGCTTGGAAGCTGTGTTACCCATTGAATGCGAAATCCCATCACTTCAAATGGCTGTCGAATTACTTCCAGCTACTTCCGAAGAGGAGAAACGTTTATTGTACTTAGCTAAATTAGATGAGACTCGACGTGACGCTGCATTGGCAATCGAGACTCACGCAAAGCGAATGAAAGCTCAGTATGATAGAAATGTGACCCCTCGAAGTTTTTCGGAGGGAGACCTAGTGCTATTATATGATCAAGCTAACGATAAGCTAGGTGCTGGAAAATTCGTTCCTATGTGGCATGGACCCTACATTGTAAAGCGAAAGCTAGCAAAAGGGGCTTATGAGCTGGTAGATTTTGATGGGGACTCTTTGGGTAAACCCAGAAATGGACTTTACCTAAAGAGGTATTATGCTTAAATGGTGGGTATGGAGAATTTTTAGTTAGGTTAGATTTTCTTTCTAGCTAGCGTGTTTGTTAGTTTAGTTAGTGTGCTTAGCTTAGAGAGTGTGTTTTTCGTCGTTATTCTGGCTTATCTTGGTTTTACTCTTGATATTGCAGATGTCGACGCCTCTCCAAACATACATTGGATTTGCTGATGGTGCTTGTCGTAGTACACGGAATATCTCTTCCGCAGCTTGGGTTATCTATTCACCCTCTGACGAGTTAGTTTCTATGCATGGGGTAAGCCTCGGTCAAACAACGAACAACATTGCAGAATACAGTGCAGTGGTTGAATTATTATCCGAATCTATTTCATTTGGAATTCGACGTTTGATAGTGAGGTTAGATTCTGAACTTGTTGTATTGCAGCTTAATAGAGTTTATGCCATTAGAAATCCTGTGTTATTAAGGTTGTTTTTGAGAGTGCGTCTCTTGGAACGTGAATTTGATTACATTGAATATCAGCATATTCCAAGGTCTTTAAATACATTAGCAGATGCAATTGCTTCTCGAATGTTGGACAGACATTTACAATAATCATGCAAGTAAATTTAAAAACATTTCATCACATATGTTAAACAAGATAAGCCGGTAATAGTGATATATATATAGATAGGAGTGTGTCAAAAAATATACATCGTCTTCGATCATAGGTTGAAAAACACCTTATGATCGGCAAAAATGATAAAGTACAAAAAGTCAAAAATGTCACATGTGTCTACAAAGTGACTAGCCAATCACTGGTGGTGCTCCCTATACGACACCACTGCATGGGCTACCTTACACAAAAATCTCCTAAACGGTCCAGGGACTGCGACTACATAGCGCTGAAGTCTGATAGGAATATCATCTATGGTAGTCTCAGGCATATCCGCCGTCAGACGCTCTAGATCCTGCTCCAACTCAGCTAGTGACTCTGCAGCCGCGTCCTGTGGGGCCGGTACCGGTGCAACTGGATGTCTCCTCTCAAAAGGCCGGAGGTTGGCTGGGCGTTGTGGACCAACATCTGCATTTTGAAAATTTTTATTGTCAGTTTTGAGACGATATATATAAAAAACAAAAAAATACATAATTTGAAAACTTGTGAAAAATAAAGTACCTCTGTCGTCCCATTGTTCTACCTGTGGAAGAACCATGTCCGGATCACCTCGAAAATCTACTCCGGCATACGGAAAGTCCTGGATTGAAAAAACCTGGTCCTCTAACCAGTGAAAATAACTATCAGAGAATCGAACAATCGTCGTGCCCTCGTCAGGATGCCGGGCCATCACTGTAACCCATCGTATCAGCTTTGGCTCCCGAGGACCCAAAATATCAACAGTGAGTTGCTGAGGGATCAGCATCGGAACTCTCTCTAAGGCAAAGCTCACAACTAGAGGCCCATATCCAAAGGTCTTCAGTCATCCGTTCTTTGCCCTAGTCAGTTGGCTCTTCATATTAGCCGACACAGCATCACACCAGTTGAAAATGGTGCCTTGGTAACAGTCAATCGCCATCCGCATTTGGGACCCGGAGGCAATATGTAAAGCGGCTACGCCGCAAATTTTGGTAACCGTGAAAGCTATAACTTTGAGTTCACGCAGAGAGATGTGTTTGATTTCCACGCCTTTCGCATGGTGTGCATTGGGTGTGCACCAATCTGCCCGGAGACTAGCAAGGGATTGGCCACCCGGCCTAGTCCCGACTAGATTGAGTTGCTCACCTCTATTCAGCAAGCCAGTGAGAAAGTATACGTCAGAGGGCTCTATCTCGAGCTGGTGCCCTCCTATGTAAAAGCATTGCTCTTGAACGTTCCATCTCTCAACCAGCCATTCCAAGAATCTCACCTGAGCCCTCATGCCAGGTATGGCCCAGTATTTATATAGCCCGCATGCTTTTAGGGCATCAATGGAAGGTTGATGTTCAATTGCGGCTAAATCAACGTCTTCGTGCTCTCTTTCTCTCCAATCCAACATGGTGAGTACCCTACACACCAAGAAACAGAGATTAGAATTGATTTGGGAAATTTTAAATGGTTGATTGTGGAGTTTGGGGTTTCAAATTCCGCCTTTCGCGGGGGACGCACCCCGCGTTTAGAACACAGGGCGTCGGGACGCAGCTGGCCTGAAGGTGGGCTGCGTCCCCCGACCTTTTTCCTGTATAGGAAAAAGTCGGGGGACGCAGGTCACCCGAAGGGCACCTGCGTCCCCCGCAGAGCGCACTTTGAAACCCAAAACCCCCCAAAAATCAAAACTAAAACCTAAAGCACAATTTTAATCGGATGAAATTGAATGGTAGGATGTTGTAAAATACCTGGAAGAGACGGCGTTCGATTCTGACGGTCGGATTTTCCGCAGCGACCACGGGAAGTTTCTTGCCAAAAGCCCTTTTTTCAACCTCAACAGTAAAATGGTAAAAATGACATGGTAAAAAGTCTTTTTATAGGTTTTTTGGATGAATTTGTTCATTTTTCACCATGGAAGGATGTTTTTCGATGTATTTTTGCCTATCTTAAACAGGTATGAGTAATGTGTCGTTTTTGTGCAGGACAAAGGGATTTAGAGGGAAAATTGTCATTTTTCACGAACCAAAATATCAGAGTCATCTTTTAAGCCCTTTTCTGACTCCTAAAAAATGAAAAGATTGCCAAGCGTTTCTTTTACACTCGTTAAAACGGAATTAAAAGACGGTCCCCTTATAGCTCTTTTCTGACTGTAAAATCAGGAAAAGATTGCTGGGTTTTTGTCGTTTCAAACTCGATACGAAAATAAAACGACGTGTCCTTGATCGCTTTTTACTTTTCAGGTCAGTGGCACTAATTATGAAAGTACTCCTTGGTCGCAAGATCAAGCGGTTCCCCCAGGTATTATTTTATAATTTTTCGGGCTTGAGGGACACAAATCTACGAAAAAGTTCAACTTGGAGTCTTCTTAAGTTTTTCAGACTCTCTAAAATTGAAAAACGCCGAGTTTCTCCTATACTGGGCTCGTTAAACATTTCACAGTAAAGGACCTGTTCAATTACAAACAGGAACGAACCACTCCTTCCTAGGGTTCGAATCAAAACTAGGTTGGACTCATCCGAAGGATGAGCTTATAATCAAGCATATGTTATCCTCCTCAAGCTTGTTAAAAATAAAGAGGTACTTGCCAAAAATGGTGGGGGAAAAGAGAGAAGAATGAGCCTATTTGTTACCTTTTGTCTCAGAAGAAACTTTATTACCACTCTTGAACACGACACTTTTCATTCATCGGGGTTGGGAAATCCTTTACCTCACAGTTGATCAAACCACTTTGAAAGTCTTCAGCCGGGTTCCGGGGATTAACTTTGAGTTATTCATCACCAAGCCATCTGTCGTGTCGTTATGTGTTCAAGAGGTCTGCAAGCAAAACTTTCATCTGCAAAATACTTGTCATCCATTTGACCATCCCTGAGTCAGTCCTTACAGCAACATTTCTTCAACTTGAACAATGATTTCGTGTTGTGGGCTTGCCTACAACGGGTCGCTTTCTATCGACATCAGCACATTATCTAGAAAGATGACTTAGAAATCATCAGTACCTTGAAGTCTGCATGCATCAATGGCAGGTTTCTCGCCTTTGACGTCAGTTTACATCATTGACTTTCGATCGAAGGATTCCGTGAAATGTTCGACATCAACTCATTCATTCACATCTCATGGATTGTACTGGGTACTTTGAGAACCATTGACATTACTGGTGGTCTCTCTCACGTTTGTTAACAGTTTGCATCATTGACTGGTAATCAAGTGGTTTCTACCATGTTCGACATCAACTCATTTATTCGCATGGCTAGAATCGTACCATTTCGGGAAGTAGAAATGAAGACCCTGGATCTAGTTTCCACCATCCAGGCTGCGAGGAGTTTTGTATTCATTATCTAAGTAGACTAATCATAAACAGATGGCTGCGCCCATACTGTGTCTACAAAAGTCTATGATTATGATGTACTGCAAGATCATTCCTGTATCAGAGTAGTTAGTCTGTTAGTTAAAGTTTTAATCTGAGTATGGGAATGCCTACCTCAGTGATGATATAATATTATACATGTATTTTGTCTTGAAAATTGCAGGTTCCGACCAGGCTCTCCATGAGATAATCCTTGAAATGATAAAGCGCTTCACCCTTCCTAGATAATACAAAACCCTAATCTATTACAGGCTTCGCACTTTAGGGGGCAATCTGTTACACTAAAAAATGTCACCATGACTATTTACAGTTAGTATGGCTCTATCAACAGTCATGCTATCCTCTTAGGCAAGTCTTATGCCTCTACTCTCCATGTCAAACTCCAAAAAGAGAGAAAGTCTTTATAAATGTATTTATCTCTGGGAACGCAGGTTCTCTCAACCTTACCTACAGGGACGCACCCAATGTTCACAAAAGCTGCGTCTTTGGACGCTCTGTATGTAAAGGGGCAAGTGCGTCCCCCTGTAAAGGTTAAAATGTGCAAGTTTCATCTTTAAAAAGTTACTTGTGGTCATTTCTAGAGCATTCTAGAAGGTTGTTCGACGTGTATTGAGCGCCTCCAGATGGTTCATGCACTCCTACCAAAGAGGAACTTATCCCATCAATAAGGGAGCTATCCCAACCAAAGAGGGGATTATCCCATTGATGGTGGACCTGATTAACTTCCTCTTGAGCACTATAAATACAGGCATTGGGCCAGAAGGAGAAGAGGTTGAAAGCTATACATTTCTAAGGGTAAATGCTGCAGGAATTAGGACTCCCATTTAGAAGCTTGTGAGGAGAGATTGCCATCTTTGCTTGTTCTATTTGGAAGTGGGTGAGCTTTGTCAAAGTAAAGGAGAAATCTTGATGGACCCTGGGAGGGACTTGCGCAACACCAAGGCTCAGGTTGTATTTGTTCCTTTTGTTACCTATTAATGCAAATGAGTCCATTCTTCTCAATAACTTGTTATTTATGAGTTGTTTCATGTACTCCTTGGTCTATGTGTTAAATATGTTTTATTCTATGAGATTATCAAGTGCTATTTAATTGTTTGATTGTTAGTGTATGCAAGTTTTGAAGTGAAGGAGGAGCTCATCCGGATCAGTGGAGCTGGACTGCTACAACAGCGTTGGACTACAGGTAGGATCTAAACACTTGATTTCCCATATAGTAAATGCATGTTTAGAGAAGGATTGCTCTTGTTTGTCTTGTTTGTCACTAGAGAGTCTTAGGCTCCTAGGGAGGTTGGTTGTGTCCGCACAATCGACTCTTTCCGCCTGACAGACCATACAAACTCAGAGTCTTTGGCCAACAACCCAAAAAAAGGAGAAGCCAACTTGCTGAAGTATTTTATAAGCCTTTGGTAGTATCCAAATAACCCTAGTAAACTTCTCACATCTCTCTACATTTGTGGAGGTGGGACCCTTTGGATGATAGCTGTTGTATTTGGGTCCACCTGTAGTCCTTGATGGGATATTGAATGACCTAGCATACTCCATGCAACCATCAAGAATTCACATTTTCCAGGGTTGAGAAACAGCTTCATCTCAATGAATTTGTGCAGAACCTTACCTAAGTTGGATATAGCCTCCTGGAAATCACATCCATAAGGTGTAAAATCATCCATATAAATCGCTACTGCATCATGGAATAACTTGACAAAGATACCCAGGACTGCTCTCTGGAAAGTGGCAGGAGAATTTCATGGGCCAAAAGGAAGGACCCTATAGGAAAAAGTACCCCAAGGACAAGTGAAGGTGGTTTTATCCTAGTCTTCTGAGCTAATCTGGATTTGATTGTACCCACTGAATCCATCTAGGAAAGAGAAAAACTTTTTCCTTGCCAGGCCATCTAGCACTTGGTCGATGAAAGGTAGAGGGAAATGGTCCTTCTTTATGGCTTTGTTTAACTCCCTGTAATCAACACAAATCCTCCACTTACCATTTTTCTTTGGAACCAACACCAAAGGAGAGACCCACTCACTGTCTGAGATAGGGTAAATGAATCCTGCATCTAACAGCTTTTGTAGTTTTTCTTTGAATATATCTTTAAGAGCTGGATTCATCCTCCTTTTGGGTTTCTAGATGGGATTGCAACCTTGTTTGATATAAATGTGCTAAGTACACATTGAGGAGTGCACTCCTTTCATTTCTTTGTAACTCCAAGAAAAGGCATCCAGGTGTTCCTTTAGCGGGCTACACAACTTTTCTTCTTGCTGAACAGAAAGAGATAGGTTGATTTTCAAAGTGAATTCTATGGTTTTGACATGGATAGGGTTGGAATCAGCTAGAATAGATCAATCTAATGGTTCTTCTAGGTTTCCTTTACTACTTCTTCTAAGGACAATGTAATGGGAGTTGGACTTTGGAGTATGTGTTCAATAAAATCATCTTCATCCTGTTGTCCCCCTCCCATGGTTGTTTCTAAGGTATATAGTTGGGTGGAATAAACTTCATCTTCTTCCTCTTCTTTGAGGCACAGAGGTAAGTCATGTTCTAAAGATTACCTTAGAATTGGGCAGAATAAACTTCATCTTCTTCTTCTTCTTTGAGCCACAAAGGTAAGTCACGTTCTAGAGATGGCTGAGCAGGAGGGTATAAGACAAACTGCTTGGACATATGCCCATTTTTTATGGTCATATTTCTAACCTTATAGCTAATGTAGGCATTAACAGTGGCTAACCAGGGCCTCCCAAGGATGAGAGGGTAATTAGTAATCTTGGCATTAGGCTAGAGGACTAAGAAATATGCAGGTTTCTCCTAAGAGTCAATGGAGACCATCACATCCTCCAAAATCCCCTCAGGGGTCACTATGGAGTAGCCTGCAAGTTGCAAAACTATTGTGATGTTTCTCAATGAACATTGGAGGTTTAGCTTGAAGAGGTGTCCTTGGTCATCACATTAATGGAAGCCCCAAGATCGATCAAAGTGTGTGGGACAATGGTGCCATTGATGTGCACATCTACTACAGGGCTTCCATGGTCCAAATACTTTGGACAGATTACCTGCCCCAACATTAAGTTGGACAATTATCCAATGACATTAATGGTAGGGGAATCTCTTCTTTGCCTCCCTATATGCTTGAAACACTTCTCCTCAATCAACTTGTTGTAAATAGGTACATCTTTAATAGCTTGGAGAAGTGGAATTTTGACACATAGGTTTTTCAATTCTCCCAGAAGTTCAGTCTCTTCTAGGGTAGGTTGGAATGGTTGGGTTAATCTCTCATGAAAGGGTGGTGGATTTACTTTAGGCATGCTTTCCTCTCTTTCATCCCCAACCTCCCTAGGTGGAGGTAGAGGTTGGTTGTCCAGGAGTACTCTCCCAAATCTCAGGTTGATTTCCTGAATTTCCACAGCATAAGCTAGATAGGATGTCTCTCCACTATATACTTGTTGTGCCTGTCTATTGTTCGGGTTAAGATTTTGCTCGGCAAGTATCTAGGATGGTTTAGGTGGAGTAGAGTGTAAAAATTGTGGTTGAGCAAGTGGTGAAGGCAATAATGTTGGAGAATTATTGTATGGGGACCTCCACCCCTGGTGTGGTGCACTCCACTGAGGTTGTGGCTGAGCATATGGTTGAAATGACTGGCTGGCTGGTTGGGAATGATAGTGAGGTGCAAAGGACCAAGGAGGAGGTCTAGACCAGGAAGGATGAGTAGGGGGGTCCCAAGAAGGTATGGATGTGGTCTAGTTGGGGTTGTAATATGCATGGGATGAGCCTTGCATGCCTTGCTAGTATGGCCTAGGTCCATGAGGTCTCCTTTGGTTTATGTAGTAGAGCTGTTCAATTACCCCTTCATCTCCTTGATCTACAAATTTTAATCCAGGGAGAGAAGGGCACTTGTCTGTGGAGTGGTTTTCTTCACAAACTGAGTAGATTTCAATATAAGTCAATGGACATTCATTCCTAGGGTGCCTCCTGGTGCATCTAGGACAAAAAATGGCTAAGGTTCTCTCTGCTTCCTCCTGTTTTCTATTAATGTGCATAGTGTTCATCTGTATGGCAAGTGTTTGTAGCATCTCACTCTTGAAATCCTCCAAGATGTTTCCAATTTCACCCTTGATGGATGAATTGGAAGAGGATGGACTAACCAAAGGTTGACTACCCCTACCCTTTTTCCTAGATACCCTATAATGGTTTCTAAAGACATTATTTATATCCTCATAGGGTAACTGATGAGTACCGTATTGTAGCAAGGATGCTGCAACTCCTGGGCTACCAGCTTTACTTATCAACCCGAGGTTCGTACAAACTTGGAGGTGATAGTGTTGTATGCACAAGTAAAAGTGATGGTTCTGCCTATTGTCACTATTCAGTTGGTGAGAGACCACTGGGGTTCCAAGCCAAACTTCTATAGAGTCAAAAGAAGCTTGATTATTTGATGGAAGAAAGGAAAATCTACTCTAAGAGAGTTACTCTACTGCAGTGATGGAGAAAGCCAACATGTAATGCTAAACCACACCATACCCTAATTAACCATTTAAGAAGATATGCTAAGAAAAAATGCTAAATCAATAATAAACAAATGCTACCATCTAACTTGTAGAAGTAAAAAAAATCAAACAATACTAATGTGCAAGTAAAGAAACTAAACTAAATCTGTTTTCACTTTTTTGGTTTTTTAAGGAAAAATCAAGTATGCAAACTAATTGTTCTTATGGATGTGACAGGTGGATCGAAGGTGTTTGAGGATGGCTAGAAGGTTTATGATGTGGTTGGATGGTGTGGAGGGGTCCTAGGAGGCTTTTTGTGACTTCCTAGAGGTTTCCCATCAATTTGGCCTCAAAACAAGCTGTTTCAAGGAAACCTACAGGATGTACTAGAAACCTACAGGATGATCCTGTAGGAATTGCAGGAAACAAAGGATACAACCGAGAGCTAATTGTAGGGTGTTGAAGGTGTTGGGAGGCTTAGGAAAGGTGTGTGATGGATGGAATGGAATGTTAGAAGGTCTAGGAGCATACGAGAGTCAATATCCAAGATAAGAGATGGCTAGATTTGCTCAATGTGTTTAGGAGAATTTCAATGAAAAATGGTGAAAAACTAGTGAGGGTGATGGCATAGAAAAGGGATGGCTAAGGTGTATGAAGTGGAAGGTGGCTACTGGCTCTAAAGTCTTGGTCTCCGTTATAGCTCCAAATCTCACTCTTATGGTTTGTGATGCTGTACTCATGGCCTAGGGCAACCCCTCCTTCCAGACCTGGTCCTAAAATTTAAAAAACAGTGTTTTATTCCTTATACGCGACATTGCCCTGAGTTAAACACGTGTATACGCGGGTATGTGTATACCCAACCCGCGTGTATGTATTAAAACACTTAAAAATATATAAAATTCCTTCTTTTCGGGTGGAGATCACGGGTTTTACCTGCTGATCACCTATTATTACCCGTGGCCCAACTGTTCCCAACCAACTCCTAACTAAAAAACTACTTTGGAGATGGTATAAAAAGACCTCAAAGGGAAGGCCAAAGGGAGGAGAGAATAGAGAGAAAGATTATTATGCTGAGATTTTCCCTTTGACCAGGTCTGAAGTCCCTTGTGCCTTCTGCACTTCCCCCATTTTGTACAGGAAACCTTTGTTTCCTTGTGTGTTGATGTTCATCCACTATTTATGACATCATGGAGAGAGTCATGGAAGGAGTTTTGTTAGAGGCTTGAGGCTGGAATGGATCCGGAAGGAAGCTTTGCTTGGAGCCTGCTGAAGGTGACTCAGGTGAACATATTCCTTTTTATGTACTTTATTTGTCTATAATAAAAGAAACACATGTCTTGGTTCCCGAATTGAATCTTCTTTATGTTAATGATATTCATGCTTTGAATTCATGTGTAAATGGTCATTTGGATTTCATAACTAACTACCTTTCTTTGTAACATGAAGATGGTTTCTTTATAAGTTTTTGTCCATGTACTGCTGTGTTCTTTGAATTGTTAGTTTTGCAAGACAAAGGGGAAGGAGGGAACTCCAAGAAGGGTTTGGACCCTAAAGGCCTTCTCAAACGTAGGACCGAAGGTACGTAACCTTATCATAGTATTTGCTTACAATAATATAATGGCTATATGAATGCATGTTTCTTTGAATAGACAACTTTCAGTCTGCTAGGGTTTCACCCAAAAAGCCCTAGGGGAGTTTTTCCCTCTACCAGAATTGGCGACTCCACTGGGGACAACACTCTTGTTGTTCCTAGTTTGGGTGTTTTTCAAGCCAATCAGGGCTCAGCTGCCTTGTTTGCTTGTTGTTACTGTCTGGTGTGTTCTTGAACTTTAAGCTTTTCTAGTTTCTTTAGTTTGTCTTTTTTATTTTTCTTGAAGCTTTTCATATATGCTATTTTTCTTAGATACAGAGGCGTATATACGCTTGTTTCTTTGAGTGAACCCGCGTATACGCAGGTTTCCTCCAACACAGTCGCGTATACACGCAATCTGTACTACAGTATAGTCGCGTATATATTCCAATTTTCAAGATTTGTAAATCTTTTTGGCCTCTGAAGGTTTGTCTGGTGGTTTGAGTCAGTCTGAAACAGTCATTTTCCAGTATCATTTATTTGTTTTACAGCGAGCATCTCGTTCTGAATTCTCTCTGATTATAAGGAATGTTGGTCTTGTTTTTTTGTTGATTGCAAGCGTCATCGTTTTTGGCTAAAGCATACAAGATTTCTTGCTAGGAATCTTGGCTGCTCTGTTTCATCAGGGTAGGAAGATTGAATTCAATATTTGTGTTAATCTTTCTTTTGGTGACTTTTTGTTTGCTTGACAAAATCGCTTTTTGTGACCATCTACTTCTTTGTTTCATGAAAGTTGTTGTTTGACACTTTCTTGGAATTTGTCTTTTTTATCTTTTTGGTTTTCATCGCCAAGGCTTTCATTGCTGCTTTTGATTGTTAAGAGCGATTTCAAACACATTTATTTTTGTTGGGTTTTCATCCATTAAGTGGTGTTGATTCGCAAAAGTGTTTAATTGCCTGTTCTTCAATCACAAGTTTCAGTGTTGTTGAGAGCATTTTTTGAAAAGACTTTTTGTTTGTTTCTTTGAAGAAAATCTTTTGAGAATCTTAGTTTTGCTTTCTTGAACTTGCTTTTCATTTGATTTCCTTTTAGTGAAGTGAAAGTTCTTTATGTTTGTCTTAGAACTTGTTTTTAGTGTTTAGACGAAATGAATGGTAACATTTCATATTCCATCTAGGCATTGTAAGTGGCAAGATAAAGTTTGATAAGCAAGCAACTTTCATTTTTGTTTTTTAGAGTAGTTTGAATCTTGCATCCACATACAGTTGTTACATTAGGATAGATTTGCATCCCCTTTTAGGCATATATAGCTTTGTTAACTTTTGTGAGTGTGAAGTGTGCATTAACGAAAAGAAAAGAAAAATTTGTTTTATTAGAAGTACCTCTGAACCCTATAGAAATTGCTCTTCATTGAAAAAACGAAAAAGTGAATGTGCATGTAGTTAAGTTTTTATTAATTTCTTTTGCATCAAAAAACACCACTAGTTTCACTTCCGTTACCTTGTGACTTAAAGAACAACCTAATAAAATCAAGCGCTAACTAAAATTCACTAGAACTTTTTGTTTTAGTTAGTTACACCAATAATATTAGGATTTTAGGGCCTTGGATTAGGCGAGTGGAGAGTTAACTCTCCAAGGCCATATAAACGTCAAACGTAGGAGTCTGAATAACGAGAGAAAATCCAATAGCGTTAGGAAGACCAGGAAAGCTCCGGATCTGGGAGTTAAGCACGAGGGTCTATGAAGACAGGGAGGAGAGATACCCCCTCTCCTACTTGTCCGAACTTACCTTACGACTATTCCGCCTGGCTTCTGTGACGAGTTGGTATCCATAGTTGCTTCTCCTAGGGAACTACACAGGTGGCTGCGGAGGGGAATCCCGTGGCACCTGAGGTCGACGTTGCATCACTCTCGACAGTACTACTGGAGGGCACCCTTGCGAAGCTTGGGGGCTTGCACCAGCGCAGGCTGTTGTTAGGAGGTCAGCGTAACTTCCTCTGATACCTTCGCTGATAGGACTGGGCCCTCATCATCCCAGACTATCTTCGGAAGGCCCCTTATTTTACTTTCTCGTATTTTGGTGTCTGGTCTTAATCACCCGGAGCGGAAATACTTGGAAGTTGTTTGACTGGCTGTATCTTTAGGGACTTTATAGTGTGTGCTCTGTGCTCCTAGTTGGCCTAGCTTTCAATTTTTTGAGTCTTTAGTTAGATCATAACAAAAAATTCAAAGTGGTTGACCGATCTCCAAGATGGTCTCGAAGACCTCGTGGTCTCTCACCACCAAGTTTAGAGCCTTCTCCTAGAAGGCGCAGAGGCAATACTACCGGTGGGTTCCGTCCCACGCCGGTTGACGCATCGGGGATTGATCCTCCTCTCGGGGGCATTAGCGACCAAGCAAGGCCTGGCACTTCTGAGCAAGAGAGGGACACTCCAGTCCTGTCTCGAGTTCGCTTTCAAGCAGAGAATAACATAGAGGTAGAAGAACTTTCAGAGTCATTAGTGGCTCCAAATTCTCCACTACCATCTAGTCATCTAGACGTATTACAATACGTTGGGACTCCGACGCATAGACCGTCAAGTCCAGGTTACGCTACGCACTTACCATCGATGACCACTACTGGAAGCATGGCTTCTACGAGTGCTACGACTATGCAAACCCCAACATCGGTGCAAGGGGGAGGAACCATTTCCATCCCCTCTGCTTCTTTGTTCGGATCTTTTGCTAGCACATCTTTAGTTGGGTCTACCTCCATTCTGTCCACGAGTGGAAATGCCCAAACCAATGCTTTTGGTACTAGACTCTTCCCTTTTGGCACCCAATCATAGGGTATTCCATCGGTTCCGTTTAGTGCCGCTACGTCCATGATGGGCGGATCGGCTTCATTCCAGGGTTTTCGTTTCGGAAGTGGTCATATACAACATTCCAACCCGACGGTAGGATCCAT
This sequence comes from Pinus tabuliformis, assembly GCA_031772625.1. Classification (NCBI taxonomy): domain Eukaryota; kingdom Viridiplantae; phylum Streptophyta; class Pinopsida; order Pinales; family Pinaceae; genus Pinus; species Pinus tabuliformis. Next base: position 102,149,656 of record CM062819.1, on the reverse strand, counting down.
GCCTTTTTCTTCGGTAGGACAAAGCAGCAATCCTTTCCAAGGTTGGAATAACCCTGGGGTTAGTAGCGCAGGAACTGCGAATCTGTTTGTCGGCCAACAAGGGAATAGGCTGTACTCCACGGTTAGTATGTTTCAAAGTATTCCTCCCCTTGCTTCGGCTTGGAATCTGTATCAAGGGTTATCAACTCCCTACAATCCTTTAGGAGGAAACTTTGCTGGTTATGGAGGTTATACGGCCGGAGTTGGTCAAACTCCAAATTTTGCTGGACCAAAAGGCTTTCCTTTTGGTTTAGCTGGTTCTACTGGTCACTTCAGGCAGCCTGGTGCCTCCCAAATTCCAGGACAATCTTTTCAGAGCTTTGGGAGTTCTGCCCAGTCTGGGTGGAATACCCAAGGTCCTCCTAGGCTTCCGTTCCTGGCAACGTTAAACTTGCCAGATCTCACTAAGTTAACAAATGACCCAATCAAGTACAATCCGGCCTGGCCTCCAGTCCCAACCAAACTCCCTTCGGACATTCCAAAATTCGAAGGGAAGAGTGGTGAAGACCCAGGTGACCATGTAACCACATTCCATTTGTGGTGCTCATCTAACTCCCTTATCGATGACTCGATTAGGTTGAGACTCTTTCAGCGCACCTTGACTGGTAATGCGGCCAAATGGTATATAGAGTTGCCAGGGGGCAGCTTTACATCGTTCGCTGACTTAGCCAATATTTTCTTAAATCACTTCCAGTTGCCTGTCCGCTATGATGCCGGAACTGAACTTCTGGCCACCTTTCGTCAGGATAAGGCAACCCACATTTCTGACCATATTCAGGAATGGAGACAGAGAAAGAGGCTCATTAAAGCCGAAATCCCTCCGGAGTACCGTCTCGAGTGGTTTTTGAAGTCTTTACAACCCGAGATCTCCAAGGATGTCTCCATGTCCGGGGTCTATTCTGAGGAGCAAGCCATTTTTAGGGCCCAGCAATTAGAATTGATCTACTCTCAGTCTCGGATCTTACAAAAGTACTTGCCAGATGCTCCTAGATCTAAGGTTGATGTAGCTAAGTCGAAGCCAGGTCCGCACGCGGATGGTATCGTCGGGTCAGTAAACACAACTACCGTGAACTTGTTGAATCAATTGTAGCAGTTGTCCTTGCAAACTGCTTCTAACAACCAAGTCACATCGTCTAATTCCCCCCGCTTCCCAAACTTCTTCAATAAATGCCATCCAATCTGATAATCCCAAAGGAAATCAAAATTCCAATGGTAAAAGGAAAGGACGAGGTAAGAAAAAGAACCAGGATGGGAAGCCTGATGCAAATAAATCCGGCAACAATGCCGGTGGTGGTGGAAATGAGTCGAGAAAGAAAGTTAAGTTTCCATGCAAGTTGTGCAATGGAGACCATCTAACTCATCTCTACCCCAAGATTGAAGACGCTCAGCGCTTGTTAGGACAGCAAGGGACTTCTAGTTCTCAAGTTGTGTTAACTAACCCGTTTCCCCATGGGCAGCAACTTCTTGCTGGCGCGAGTTCAAACCCTGGTACCTCCGCAGGGGGCAACCAGGAAGGGGACAAGTCATCAAATGTCTTCATGATGGGTGCTCACGCTAATGTGACCACTCGGTCACGTGATTATGGTGAAGGTGAAACTTCCAAGGGTAAATCAGTTCCCGAAACTAACAACCCGCTTCATATTGAGCGACCTTCTGTTGAGACTATACCTCGGGTACCGAAAGGTTCCGCAAAACGCGCGACTATCAACCCTAATATTAGGGCAGCGCAGAATTACTCCATTGTTGAGGATCTGGCTCAAAGTCCATGTGCTATGTCCGCGTTAGAGGCTCTCTAGTCATGTCCTGCTCAATGAAGTGCCTTGCTATCGACAATGGGGGCAGTAGATCCAAGTAATTCATTAGCTCTCACTTTTGATATGAGTAATGTCAAAAAGAGACTTCCTCATCACATGGCTTTCCAAATAAAGTCTACCTACTAGAAAACGAATATTTTTCGAACGGTTGTAGATGAGGGAGCTTCCACGTGTGTCATGTCTATGTCATGCTGGAAGGCCATTGGATCACCGTCGGTTGTTCCTTCACCCACCCTATTGACAGCATTTGATGGTCATTCTCATAGGCCATACGGGATTATCCCAGCCTTTCCTATATGTGTTGGAGGAAAGGTCGTGAATATTGAAGTAGAGGTCATAGATGCTAACCTAGACTATAATCTCCTCTTAGGAAGGAACTGGGTATACGAGATGGATGTCGTTGTTTCGACTCTGTTTCGTGTCATTTGCTTTCCTCATGAGGGGAAAATCGTTAAGGTTGATCAGTTGGACTATTGCCCAGTTGATCCTCAAGCAAACTCTGACTCTACTATTCCTTTAGTGGGTAACCCCCATCCACCTACTGAGAGTTTAGGAGTCGGGATGTACTCTTCATTGATGGGTATGTTTAATCTTCCCCCTCCTCCAGCTGGTATAGATATAATTTCATCCTCTAGGGATCCTTTACGGAGAGAGTTTATCCAAACTCCTTATTCTTCGAATCCTGGAACCTTAGCTTCATCTGTGACCACATCAGGTGACGACGAGGTGGGTGGAATAGAATCTCTTATATCTGCAGTAGAGCTTAGATGTGAATCTATAGATAACTCTACAGATAACCATTCTACTTCTTCCTCTGGGAAGGAGATAGATGGTGATGTGGCTCATTTTTGGACCCTTGATTCCACCTCTGCATCGGATTGCTCGGATATTGTTTTTCCATCGGATGAAGTGGTATTCGAAGCAATGACGGCCGTAGATCGACCTTTGGAAGATTTACATCGTCGGTTACACTTTCATTCCCCTGTGCATGAAGTCGAATCTCGGTCCTCCAGTTCGACTAGTGATGTTTGTACGGTCCCTTTGGCTCCAACACATTCATTTGCTGAAGAGAGTATATTGATTGGTTCAATCGTCGTACCTATAAACATCCCTAGGAGTAAGTTGGCGGAGCCCCCTGACGGGCTCTACCTAAAGAAGTACTTTGCTTAGTTTTGACCAGGCAATGGCTTCTTTGTATTTTATGTATATTTGTACATATATCATCGAGAGTTTTCTGATATCAACACTTTTTGGTCTGCTTTGGCAGGTGTTGATGGATGATTTGGTTTATTTTGGGTTCGCCGATGGTGCTAGTCGGCACACTCGGAATCTTGCTTCCGCAGCTTGGGTACTCTATTATCCAACTGGTCAATTGATGGCATCAAGAGGCGTGTGCATCGGTCCTGCTTCAAACAATATGGCCGAGTATACTGCTGTTATTAATTTATTATCCAAGGCAATCTCTCATGGGATCAACTCGTTGGTAGTTTATCTTGATTCTCAATTGATAGTGTCTCAATTAAATAACATTTATCGGGTACGGGATCCATCTTTATATCGCCAGTATTTAAGAGTGAGGTTGTTGCAAAGATCATTTACTTATATTAATTATTTGCATATTCCAAGATCTCATAATTGGTTAGCTGATTCTATCGCTAATCAAGCATTAGACTGGCATATTAATCATTCATCACAATAAAATCAAGCATCAAAAAGTTAAACTGTATATATATATATATATATATCATAAAACGTCTCGGGTGTACATATGCGTGTCCAAAAAATATACAAAATTGGGACTCAAATTCCCGTAATCATGTTTGGCATATCTAATGCCTCGGCTCAGGATGAGCGTCTAAGTATGTCACTATAGCATTGGCCACGCGCCGAAAGATGCGAACCCAGTCACGTGGCATCCCAACCACATGACGCTGCATATCCTCAGGAAGGTCCTCTATGACGGCCATCGGTACTTGGCAGCTCAGTCTCGCCAAGTGTTGTTGGACGTTGCTTAGAGTCTGTTCCGTATCAGCAGCCGCCTCTTCGGCTCCTCGGCCACGCCGTCCATGCCGTGGGAATCCATCTGGTCGTACAGGCCCAATGTCTGGAACATGATCACCATATCAGTCATTTGAATCTCATCAAAAAATATTTTTCAAATTTCATCATTATATTTGAAAAATCCAAAAAAATCATAAAATCAAAAAATCTTACCGATCTCGCCCCATGCTGCATTGGGTGGTAACACTAAATCAGGATCTCCTCGGAAATCCAATCCAGCATAGGGGTAGTCGTCCACGGCGATGATCTGCTGATCCCACCAGGTGAAGAAGTCATCGTCAAATGCAGTCCTCGGGACCTCCCCACCCCCCAGACGTTTCATCAGATCAGCCCACCGGCCCATGCGTGGATCGCGTGGGGTGCTGATGGAAACTGCTACCCTGGGGCGGAGTGCGGGAACCTTCTCAAAAAGGAAAGTGCACAAGATGCTTCCATAGCCAAAGTTTTTAGTCTGACCCCTCCTGATAGAAGTGAGCTGGCTCTTCATGTTGGCCAGAAGAGGAGTACACCAGTCAAACACAGTAGTAAGACAGTCAACTACCACGCTCATGTTTTGCCGTGACGCTTGATGTAGAGAGGATGATCCGTTCACCCGAGCCATGGTAAACAAGATTATCCTAAGTGACAAACTTGCCACATGTGTGGTGGAAATCTGGCTCCCAACCTTCTTGGGATGTCCAGGGCAGTATATCTGTACATATTCCTCTATTGAGAGGGCACTCCGTGACCTGCCCCGGGACTGTACTACCTCTACCCTTCGGGAAAGGCCCGTGATAAAATAAATTTCCTCCACTTCTACCCTGAGCGGCATCTGATCGATCATAAAAGCTTCCTCATCGACATCCCAATAATCAATGAGCATCTCAAGCAATCGCGTGTTCGCTTTCATATTTGGCAATTTGAAAAATTTAAGCAAACCGCATCCCCGGAGTGCATCTAATGCTTCTGGACTGTTCATAACTTCATTGTCTACCACTGCATGTTCTCTTTCACGCCACGTGATAGGCATCCTGAGAAAAAATCGATTTTAAACCATTAGTTTTTGTTTAAAAATGATTCGCGGCGTATACGCGGGTACCTGTGCACGCAGTCGCGTATAGGGCTCGCGTATACGCGGGTTCAATATTACCAACCTGCGTATATGCCGCGAGCGAATTTTTGACAAAAGTTTAACGGTGAAACATCAATCATAAATCTTAAAACCTGTCACAATCAATTGCAAGCTAAGTATAAGGGTTACCTGGAGGTATTCGACGAATTTGAACGGTTGAATCTGGCTGTGGGAAGTTTGCTCATTTTGCTCCAAATCTTTTGCTCTCAAACTCAAATGGTAAAAATGGTGAGTCCAAAATGCTTTTTATAAGTTTTGAAAATGCAAAATTTTTTCAAAATTTTATTTTGTTTGGCCTCATGTGACTTTTAACTTGGGAGCTTGGAATGTCAAGATTGGTTTGTTTTTCAGGACATTTTGGACGTTTTTCGACAGTTTGAGACGGTTCCATGACTGCTGACCCGTCATGGCAGGTATCGTGTTCTCACTGGCATATAGGTTAGGGACACAATTTTTCCGTTGCATTATGCATACTAGCCTCCATTTGACCGATACATCTGCCATAGGGTCGATCCCATCGTGTTATGGTTTGCAAGCCATCTTCACTCGCCGATTCTTTAAATCATGACACGATGGTAGAGCCATCCTTTACATGGGCATCCTAGTTAGCACCTCACTAACATTTGTTGCCCATGCTGCTCTGATTTGAGTAGGCTCGGGAGTCCTCTATAGTCCCGCCATGACTTATGCATTGAAGACTCATTCCTCTTAGCTTCTCCGCTTTGTTCTGGACTTTTACCCTAGAGGCTCCTTTGTGTCGAGTTGTACTACTGCATTGCATGTTGACCATTTGCACCTTTTGGCCTGGAGCCGGCTTCACTTGGACTCGTGTTTAAGCCAACTTTTGACCATGACGTCTGCAAAATCAACCTTGCATACCTTTGACTTCTACAGCTTGACACACCTTGACCCGTGGAAGGAGCATACCTTTGAGTGTCACTGACCAGTTTTCACCTCCCTGCATTGAGCATAGGAACGTTCCTGTCCCGGGAACTAGATCATCTGTTTCACCGACACTCGCTCTTTCCACTGTACCATAGCATTCTTTTATTCTTTTTCCGGCTTAACAGAAAAAGACAAAAAAAATTAAATATTCCAAAAAGAGCGGGAACGAGACATTATTTCCATTTATTGTTGGCAGCTAGAGTCAGTCGTGTCGCTATTGAACAAAGCACTCAAAACAAAGTATCCTTCGCATGGGTGGGATTTAGTTTGACTTAGGTATGCCATAACCTTGTTATTGAGTCAGTTCTCCCCCGATTGGTTATCTCTTCCAATCATATGGAGGGTTCGTTAGTGCCTCCTGCATGACGAACTTATACAGAGTCATCATATGCTGCCACACAGTCATATTGAGTCGTGCTTTTGTTCAAGGGAAGTTAGCCTGAGTCGGCCTCTCTGCGGTGTCTCTTGACTCATTTTTCAGTCGGCCATCCCTGGTTGTCAGTGTCATGTCTATCATCACATCAGTTATATTGGTCCTTTACTCGTGCCGGTTTGAGAAGGTCCCCATTGACTTCTTGCTGGCGGGTCTTGTCCTTATCGACGACGACACCTTGCTCCGAGGATAGGCCTAGAGCCACACCCTGGCCCTATTTTCATTATTGATAGGTCACCTTGTGCTCAGCATCGATCAGTATCATGGGTCTTTGACTGAGTGGTTTCCCTTGTGTTCGACATCAGCTTACATTATCACACATTGGGATTCGTGCAGTACCTTGGTTTCCATTTGACCCTATTGGTGGATACCTCGCCTCTGTGTCAGCTTTCATTATTGGTTGGTTCAGAGTGTTTCTGCCGTGCGCTAGCCACATCTTGTATATGCCGAAAACGTACTTCGGTTGGGTTACTACATCTTTTTTCGTCCGATTCCTTCCACATTATTTGCCTACGGGTTACACTCACGCTAGATTGATGGAGGATGCCTTAATGCCTTCCTTCTTGCGGATCTTTCCCTATCGACTCCGACTCATTGCTCTAGGGCAAAGATCTAGAGTCCATTTGGCAGTACCTTGGGGTTTGCAGTCATTAGTGGCAGATCCTTCGCTATCAACAGTGGGAAACCATCATTGTCTCCTGATCAATAGATTCTGACAGGTGTTCAACTCCAGCTCATCTATTCACACTCGTTAGATTGTACTGGGTACCTTGACGCTCATTATCATTATTGGTGAGTAGTCTCGCGTTTGTTAATGGTATACATCAATGACCAGTAATCAAATGATTTCTCACATGGTCGACTTCAGATCATTTATTCCCATGGTGTAGAAATGTACCACGGCGGTCGGTGAAGACCTCAGGTTGTATCAGCATTCATTGGTTCACTTGACAGTTGCTCCTGTTGCTGCTAGTTGATACCACTCCACTTTATATGTTGCAGTCAGTCATGGCGACATTCTATATGCTGGCACCTGAGTTTGCAGTGTAGTACCATCCTATTCCATCATGTTCAGTTGGTACCTTTTGGGATCAGTCTTTGATATCAGTGATCCGTTGCATCTTTCAGCATCATTGACAGTCTTATATGTGATATTCAGACATGTACTTGTTCATTATGATCAGATGATCCATTATGTATCTTTTAGTCATTTATACTTGTATATTTAGTGGATCCGCTTGTACTTGATATGCGGACATGCTTTACTTTTTCTGAGCATGGGTATGCTTGCCTCAGACAGTGTTTCTTTCTGATCTCCTTTGGTGGCTTGGCACGCTGAATTCTGGTGAAGTCCTCCTCGGTTTTTTGACAGACTTCCTTTCCATGTACTCGCATAATATATTTCGGCCATCATGTACCCCTTCTAACCTCATATATTAGGGGGCATCTGTTATAGCTCCAAATCTAACTCTTATGGTTTGTGATGCTGTACTCATGGCCTAGGGCAACCCCTCCTTCCAGACCTGGTCCTAAAATTTAAAAAACAGTGTTTTATTCCTTATACGCGACATTGCCCTGAGTTAAACATGTGTATACGCGGGTCTGTGTATACCCAACCCGCGTGTATGTATTAAAACACTTAAAAAAATATAAAATTCCTTCTTTTCGGGCAGAGATCGCGGGTTTTATCTGCTGATCACTTGTTAGTGCCCGTGGCCCAGCTGTTCCCAACCAACTCCTAACTAAAAAACTACTTTGGAGATGGTATAAAAAGACCTCAAAGGGAAGGCCAAAGGGAGGAGAGAATAGAGAGAAAGGTTATTATGCTGAGATTTTCCCTTTGACCAGGTCTTAAGTCCCTTGTGCCTTCTGCACTTCCCCCATTTTGTACAGGAAACCTTTGTTTCCTTGTGTGTTGATGTTCATCCACTATTTATGACATCATGGAGAGAGTCATGGAAGGAGTTTTGTTAGAGGCTTGAGGCTGGAACGGATCCGGAAGGAAGCTTTGCTTGGAGCCTGCTGAAGGTGACTCAGGTGAACATATTCCTTTTTATGTACTTTATTTGTCTATAATAAAAGAAACACATGTCTTGGTTCTCGAATTGAATATTCTTTATGTTAATGATATTCATGCTTTCAATTCATGTGTAAATGGTCGTTTGGATTTCATAACTAACTACCTTTCTTTGTAACATGAAGATGGTTTCTTTATAAGTTTTTGTCCATGTACTGTTGTGTTCTTTGAATTGTTAGTTTTGCAGGACAAAAGGGAAGGAGGGAACTCCAAGAAGGATTTGGACCCTAAAGGCCTTCTCAAATGTAGGACCGAAGGTACGTACCCTTATCATAGTATTTGCTTACAATAGCATAATGGATGTATGAATGCATGTTTCTTTGAATAGACAACTTTCAGTCTGCTAGGGTTTCACCCAAAAAGCCCTAGGGGAGTTTTTCCCTCTACCAGTCTCCTCCTGAAGCACCTGCTCTGCATAAAACATGCGTGTCTTTCAAAAAGTCATGCAACAAGAGACATTTTCATAAACTAGAAAAGCAGAATCAATGAATCAACTACCTTTATTATGCATGAAGAAAGTTGTTGAAGGGAATGAAAAAATGAGTGAGAGCTATTGCAGAAGTGGATATGGAAAAGATGAAAATGAAATATACCTTGCAACATTAACCAAATACTAAGTTAAAGACATCAAACTCCAAAGCTCATAAAAGAACTAGAAATCTGTGTTTTTGGGGCTGCTTAAGGTTCCCTTCCTCAAGTGATAGTCCCAAGGGGAGGAAGTGAGGTCGAGAAACCTACTAACAACCATGTGGTGATCCTTTTCCTCCTTGCTAACCTGCTACTTGCAATAAGGTGCAAATGGAAGAAAACTATCACACAACCAATCTAATCTACACTACTTGTAATGGAAATGCATCTAATAAGCAAATTATCAATTAAACTATGAATCTACACTAAACATACATGTACAATCAAGAGGAGACTTGTTTGCTAGGGTTGGGTACTAGCCCGAGAGCTTTAGCCCTCTGAGTTAACTCAGTGCTGGCTCTAAACAAAACTCATTCTTATTACCAAAACAACAAATTTCATCAACAAGAACTATCACAAGTCTTGCAACTTGAAAATAGAGTAAAGTTTTACAATGAAAATCCAATTCCTACTGAGGTCCTAGGCCTCTCTACTTATACATCTGAAGTCTCCAGATACATCCTTAAAATTATGGAGGCTCGACTCTAAAACTCGAGATAAACAGGTGCATTGTCTCTCACTTGCTCGACTTCCTTCTAGTCCTCATGATTTGGCTGTTTGCACTCCAAGCTGATGGAGGAACATTCGAATGGAGGGGAAGTAATTGAGGAGGATTTACCTCCTATAATCCCTCTCCCTTGTCCCATTCGATTTTTGACCTTGGTCTTTGCCAAAATTCCTTGATTTTCTCCCTTAATCATGCATTAAATGCACATTAGAGCACAAAGAAAAATATCCAACTCTAACTCACCTCATAACAAAATATATCAAAAGCATACAATAAGTTATGAGAATAGTTGGTTTGACTAAGCTAGGAGGTGAATTAAGGCCCATATAATTACCCAATGATGAGGCTCATCATCACCCCCTTACTGAAAGTGTTGCTCATCCTCTGAGCAACTTAGTCAATATCCATATCCTTCATGGCTCTGGTAGCCTCTCTGACATCCCATGCCTCTATTATGGTCTCCTCTTCTTGTTCATAGAAACTTGCTTTCTTTTCTACCTCTTCCCACTGCCTCTTTTCTTCTTCTTCTTTTCTCCCTTCTAGCATCCCTAAGAGTAGTGGTGGACTGAGTTTTAGGCCTATCCAATTGACCTTCAACCTTTGCATATATTTCTTATACATAGGTGTCATGTTGAGTGCCTCTATCAACCTTTGAGGGGAGTGATATTCTATTATCTTTAAGTTGTATGGCAGGGTGTTCCATCTCCTTAGGCAAGAATGTATACTATCATCTCCTAACAGCCTAAACATGTCCTCAAAGTGTGAAATTGCTTACTCTTGGGCAGAAATATATCTAGGTGCCAACTGAGGATCACTAGCAATCAATTTATGGGTATTGATGAGGGCCATGGGATTTGATTGTTCAACTCTAATCAAAAGAGGTTCAGTTTTCTCTCTTGCCAATATACTTTTCATCTCTGTAGCTCTTGACTCCTCATGGTTCATCCATGATTCCAAATCCATTAATTGTAGATCTCCTAGCTTGGCATTAGGGTCCCATACATTCATGTCTGTGAGGGCCATGTTGTGTAAATAAAACTCAGCCATTTTGGTACCATCCTCTAGTGTACTTTGATCACAAAGATCAATAATCTGTTGGGTTGTGTTATATTCTTTCCATTACTAACCCACGTAGTTAACCGAGGGGTTAGAGGGGGCGCGGAGTCCCCCCTTCATTTCACTGATTGCGTAGCGGGGGGGTATCAAGGGGTTTGAGGGGTGAAAGTAACCCCCCTCTATGGGGTCCAGGGCAGCGCCCTAGAAAATTTTGGTTTTGAACCTTATATTAGGTTGGGCGGACCTACCTATGTTTTTGTGCATGATTTCCGCACATGGTTTTGGACGCGATGGTTTTCGGTCCATGGTTTTGGATGCGATGGTTTTCAGTCCATGGTATTGGATGCTTCGGCATATATAAATATGTATTACAACATTGAAAGGAACATAATGAAAAATCAAGCTGGCAGTCCCGGTTTTTGGATCCAGGGGAAAATCTCTGTGTATATGTGTTTTATGTGTTATGCTCTTGCATTGTTTATTTTCGGAGTTTTAGAGTTCGTATGCAGGCAATTTATGTACAGGGTTAAAACCTACATTTGGTATCGGAGCTATTTTGGCTTCAAGGGGATGCCTTTGCTGTTAAGGGGTTTCACTTGGGCCTGTGGTAGACCCTGTTTAGTGGGAGATCTGCGAGATCAATTTTTTTGGTGAAAGAATATGGTGAGCAGTGGAAATATAGAGATCAAGAAATTTACTGGTTAGAGTTTTGAGTTGTCGAAACTCAAGATGGAGGATCTATTGGTGGATAAATATTAGTGGATCGTGGTAGATCCGGGTACTAAACCAACGGGAGTGTCCGATGAAGAATGGAAGAATATTGATTGAAAGGAAAAGAGCACAATACGATTGTGTGTCTTAGATTCAGTATTGTTGAATGTATCAAGGGAAGCTATGGTGAAGGCTTTGTGGGACAAGTTAGGGACTTTGTACCAATCTAAGTCTCTGGTGAATAAACTATTCCTACGGAAAAGCTATATAACATGAGGATGAAAGATGGAGACTCGGTGACAGAGCATCTGAACTCATTTAATACTATGGTAAGTTAGTTATTATCTGTTGATATTAAAATTTCAGATGAAGATAAGTGCATCAGTTTGTTGTGTTCTCTACTAGATTCATGGGATAGTCTCGTTATTGCAATAGGTAGCAATGCAACTACCTTGCAGTTTGATGAAATAGTCTCATCCTTGCTGACGAAGGAGATGCGACGCAAAAATATGGAGAGCTAGAATGGTGATGCCTTGTCTGTACGAGGACGGTCCGAGAATAGAAACAAAAATAAGTCACGGAGTGGGAGATCTAAATCTCCAGGAAAACTTATAAATGTGGTGTGCTAGAAATGTGGAAAGGAAGGGCACTACAAAAGGGACTGTAAATCTAAAGCTCATAATAAAGGAAAGGGATTTGATGATTCTCCTTCTGCAGAGGTGAAAACCACCTCAAATGAAGGTGGGGATGTGTACTTAACTTCTTCAAGTACACATGTAGATCATGAGGCATGGTTGATTGACTCAGGTGCATCCATTCACTTCACTCCCCATAGAGAGTGGTTCTACGAGTATGAGAAATACGATGGTGGCGATGTATTCTTAGGGGATGATAGGAAGGCTAGAATTGTTGGTCGCGGAAAAGCAAAGTTGAAGTTACAAGGTGGAAGGGTTAGAACACTTCTGGGTGTTCCGCATATTCCTGCATTGGTTAGAAATCTGATTTCTGTAAGCAAGCTAGATGATGTAGGTGTAAAAACAGTGTTCGAGAAGGATACCTGCAAGATGGTTCGAGGAGCATTGGTATTGATGTGGGGAGTTCGGATTGGAACATTGTATAAGCTGCAAGGTAGAACTGTTGTTGATGGGTGCAACAATTCTGTGGTTCTTGAAAGTGGAACAGAAAATATAGTGGTTTCTGGAGAGAAGACCATTTTGGAGAGAAGGGCATTCAAATACTTCATGGTAAAAGTATGGAAGAAGGTGAGTAATAGATCTCTAGATTTTGATTTCTACGAAAATTGTATTTATGGGAAGCAAAATCGGGTGAGTTTCCCCTCTGGTGGTAAGAGGGTGAAACGGATATTAGAACTTGTGCACAGTGATGTGTTTGGACCTGTGAAGGTTCCATCATTGGGTAAGTTTGTGTACTATGTATCATTTATAGATGACTTCTCAAGGAATACATGGATATATTTCCTTAAGTAGAAATCTGAAGTCTTTGATAGGTTTAAAGAATTTAAGGCTCTGGTGGAAACTAGACAAAGAAGAAGATAAAGTTGTTGAGGACAGATAATGGTGGAGAGTTTTGCAGTAAGGAATTTGAGGAATTTTGTAAGAAGTGTGGTATAGCAGAGCAGAAGACTACTCCATACACACTTGAGAAAAATGGAGTTGCAGAAAGAATGAACAAGACGTTGATGGAAAGGGCAAGAAGCATGCTCAGTGGTACCAAGTTAGGACAAGAATTCTAGGCAGAGGCAGTGGAGACAACATGTTACTTGGTCAACATATCACCTTCATCAGCATTAGAGGATAAGACTCCACAAGAGGTATGGACTAGTAAGAAACTCTCTCTTTCACATTTGAAGGTATTTGGCTGTGATGCATATGTACATGTTCCAAAGGAGAAAAGAACCAAGTTGGATAGTAAATCTGAAAAGTGCATCTTTATTGGGTATAAGGATGGTTTAAAGGGTTATAAGCTTTGGAACCCAGTAACAAGGAAGGTTGCATACCACTGAGATGTGGTGTTCAGAGAGGTGAAAGATGTTATTAAACATGAAGTCCAACCAAAGTAACCTAATAAGATAGAGTTGGAGCTTAAGGAGGAAGAATCAGACTCTACAACAAAGGAGGAATCAGAAGATGAAGAGCTACAAACTCTGTGTGTGAGAAGATCAGTTCGTGAAAGAAGGCAACAAGAAAGGTATAGTCCATCTGCTTTCTATTAAAATTTTGCTTTATCTATTACTGACGATGATCCCAGAACTGTGAAGGAAGTAGTAGATTCAAAGGATGGAAAACTCTGGAAAGAGGCCATGGTTGATGAAATGGCATCTTTGCACAAAAATGAGGCTTGGTATTTGGTGGAGTTGCTGGTTGGAAGGAAACCCATTGGCAGAAAATGGGTGTTCAAGAAGAAGACAAATATAGAAGGAAAGGTGGAGAAATACAAAGCTCGGTTTGTAGAAAAAGGTTATTCCCAGGTGCTGGGAATTTATTTTGGTGATATTTTTTCTCATGTTGCCAAGGTAACTTCTATTAGATTACTTTTATCTGTTGCTGCTACTTTTGATTTTGAGGTAGAAAAGATGGATGTGAAGACAACATTTCTTCATAGGGATCTGGAAGAGGAAATCTACATGAAGCAACCTAAAGGCTTTGTGGTGAAGGGTAAGAAAGAAATGGTATGCAAGTTAAAGAAGTCTTTGTATGGGTTAAAATAGTCACCAAGGATGTGGTATCAAGTATTTGATACATTTATACGAGAACTTAGCTTCACCAGAAGCAAAGTAGATCATTGTGTGAATTTTAAATTAATTGGTTACCATGTTATTTATCTGGTCTTGTATGTGGATGATATGTTGCTAGTTGGAAATGACAGAGAAATTATCTAAGAGTTGAAGACCCAATTTTCCTCCAATTTGACATGAAATATCTTGGTGCTGCAAACTATATTTTGGGCATGGAAATTAAAAGAGACCGGGCAAAGAGGAAACTCTGGTTAAACCAAAGGAAGTATGTCGAGACAATACTACAAAGGTTTAATATGTAGGATAGTAAACCGGTGAAGGTTACTATTCCTGTAGGTGTGAAGTTATCTGCTGAACAGTGTCCCAAGACACAAGAAGAGGAAGAGGACATGTCTCATGTTCCATATGCAAGTGTAGTCGGTAGCTTGATGTATGCAATGGTCTGTACTAGACCAGACATTGCACATGCAGTGGGAATATTGAGCAGGTTTATGTCAATACTAGGGAAGGAGAACTGGACATCAGTGAAGCGAGTTTTCAAGTATTTTCATGGCACTGGTGATTATGGTTTGTGCTACCAAGGAAGACTAGGATTGGACAGAGTGTTGGATATTCATGGCTTTGTTGATACAGACTGAGTTGGAGATCTAGATTGGAGAAGATCTACAAGTGGGTATGTGTTTAACCTATTTGGAGGTGGAGTCAGTTGGATGAGTAAGAAACAATCTGTAGTGGCACTATCACCTACGGAGGCAGAATACATGGTAGCCACTCATGCACGTAAGGAGGTAGTTTGGTTGCAAAGATTGTGTTCAAGTATGGGGTTAGTACAAGGAGCTATAAGGATAGACTGTGATAGCCAAAGTGCAATTTTCTTGGCAAAGAACCCTGCATATCAATCAAAGACAAAGCACATTGATGTTCAGTATCACTTTGTGAGGGATATGATAGAAGACAAAAAGGTATTGCTGGTAAAGGTGGACACTTTGAAGAATACTACAGATGCATTGACAAAATCTGTGAGCTTTGAGAATCTCTCTTGGTGTAGAGAAACAATGGGTGTTGTAGGGATGGATAAATGACTAAGCTCTCTTGTGGCCCCCTTTGGAAAGAAAACAACATGTGGGAGAATGTTGGGTTGTGTTATATTCTTTCCATGACTAGCCCACATAGTTAACTAGGGGGTTAGAGTGAGGGCAGAGCCCCCCCGTCGTTGCACCGACTGCGTAGTTGGGGGATCACAGGGTGTTTGAGGGGTGTAGGTAATCCCCCACTATGGGTACCATGGCATCACCCCCAAAAATTTTGGTTTTGAACCCTATATTAGGTTGGGTGGACCTACTATGGTTTTGTGCATGATTTTCACACATGGTTTTGGATGCGATGGTTTTCGTTCCATGGTTTTGGATGCGATGGTTTTTGGTCCATGGTATTGGATGCTTCAGCATATATAAATATGCATTGTAACATTGAAAGGGACATAATGAAAAATCAAGCTAGTAGTCCTGGTTTTGGGATCTAGGGGAAAATCTCTGTGTATATGTGTTTTATGTGTTATGCTCTTGCATTGTTTATTTTATGTGTTTTAGAATTCGTAAGCTGTTAATTTTTATACAAGGTTAAAACCTACATAAACTGCCTATAGTCCTGAAATGGCATGGTTCCCATCTGTGCTAGGGTCTTAATCTGAAACTGCAGCGATTTTTCTTTGAGGTAGAGAGAATAGGATTTAGCTGTTATCCTACACTAGATTGCCTCTAAGGAGTGGTTGGCCATACATGCCAATTGATTCTCCCTTTCCTGCAGCTATCCCCTCAACCATGCATTTTCTATCTCTAGTTGATTTCTCATTATAGCTTCTTTATCCCTCAAGACACTTAACTCTCTGCCCATTTCCTTGAGTTTCTCCTCCATGTGCCCAATGTCTTCCACCCCCTTTGATTTGGCGATCTACATCCATCGGTTAGTTCTGGCCCTCTCCTTCTCAAGCTTGAAGAACAATGGGATGTCAAATGTTTGAGGTATGACCCTACCTCCTCCAATAAAGTGGTAATACAAGTCCAAGTTAGGTTGGGGGTTGGGTTATTTTATCTCTGGGTCCTCCTCTTTAGTTTCTTACTGCTCCCCTACCTTCCTTTCCAATTTCTGTGCCTCATGTAGATTCAACAGAGCATCATGTAGGACTGTTTTTGCTTCCTATAGATTTTTTTGTGGATACTGTAGGATTGCATTTCCCTTTGAGGAAGTTTATCTAGTACTAGGCATCCTCACATAGGTGATAGGGGACTTAGGGGAAGGCATTTTGTCTTTTTGTGTAGGGGAATCTTCAATCACAATAGGAATTTTTCTTGATGTTTATGGCTTCCCCTGTCTTATTCTTGTGCTATTTCTTGTTCTGAAATATAGTGGGGTCTGCCTTTGCCTTTTTCCTTTTTTCTTTATTGGGATGCTGAGAGCAGTGAGGGAAACTGCTGCTTCTCTCTCAATGGCCTCTGGAGACACCCTAGGTGACTCCTCCTTGTTTTATGTCCCCTCTATTCCATTGCCTTCTTCCTCTCTGTCTTTCATGTCTTCTTCTTCTTGTAGATCTTCATCATCTCTATCAGTTTCCTCCTTAATTTCCTCCTTTGTTTCTTCATCATCCTCCTTCTCTTCTCCCTCTTCTTCTTCATCTTCATCATGATCCTCTGTGTCAGCTCCTTTTTCATCCATCTCATCCTCATCTCCTTATGTATCTTCCTCTTCCTGTTTTACTTACTCTTCACTTACAATAGGACTAACATCATAAGTGAGAGCTTTCATGTCATCCTCTGCTGGCATGTCTCTGAAAACTGACCATGTTATAGGAGTTATGAGGTTTTGGAGATAATCTTCTATGAGGATCCTAATCAACCCATGGTGAGCTAATTGTTGGGAATTTCCCTCCTTCACTTTGTTGCTTGAGTCTATGACTGATTGAAGCAAGAAGTATGGTATGCTGAGCTTTTAGTGAGGGGGTGTTTCTGCTCCAAATCTTAATTCTTCAAGCATTCTGAAATGATAACCATAGACAATACTATACCTACCCTCACATGAGATGTATTTGATTAGTTGGTAGCCTACCTCATTCCATGTATATGGAAGACTTTCCCTCCTTACTCCATTTTTTCCTCAGTGGGTTCCTCACCTTCTAAAAAGAATTTTCTTTTGGCAACTTGGCTATCTCCTTTGTCTTCTTTCCTCCATGGTATTCCTAGGGGAAGTGTGGTGACTCTGCTAATGAGCTCAGGGGTGAGATCTATAGTGAGGCCCCTTATTACAATAGTGGCATGGATTCTGGTGTGTGGAGTGAGGGAGAGAGAAAATTCTTGAGCCACCTTATCATCATATCCTCTAAATTTTTTGAAAAACCCCATCCAATTATGCCTTGTGAAGATTTGAAGCACTTGGGGGTGTTGTTTGATTCTCACAGTGTTTGTGGGCTCTCTCCTATTAAATCCTCCTGTCATTTTGTTGGTGAAGCTTGAGGAGAAAATGAGAGGGTTGAAACAATTTTTCAAATGCAGGAGCAAAATAGAGATGACTGTGTATTTAATTCTCTTCACACAGTTGCTAAATTCACTCAAATTTAGATTATTCTTGGTTCATTTACTTGCAAAGGAGAGTGTAATTTCAGAGCCTACCTCTTTAGATAGTTTACAGTGGCCAACTCTTGTGATATCCCTTCTGAACTCTTCTCTGCCAATCCTGTAAACAGTATCTATGTATCCTGTAGACAGTCTCTATGTATCCTGTAGGAATTCCTATGCATGCTCCTATAGGAATTCCTGTGCAATCATCTAGGAATTCCTATTCAGTGGAATGATGGAGTATTTCCTCCAGTGGTGTTATGAGAAATTTTGCATCCACAGATAAATGCTAACTCCATATTTAAAGTGCTTATCATTTTTCTATAGATGATAAATAAGACAAATGGAATCAAAGGACCTACTTGTTCTTTCGCTTTCCTTTTGTCTCCTTTGTATGACTCCCGTCGCTCCTTATTGAACTTAACTTACTCAAAAATTACCTGCAAGCATAAACAGATGACAGAGAACCGATCAAAGCAAGAGATATATCGACTATAAGTAAATGGAATCAAATACACTCACACATATAAACATCATATATCAAGATAAGCATATGGAAAAATGTGTAAACAACTTTATTAAGTAGAAGGAAGAATTACAACCATGAAGTTCGATCCATTGTCACTCTTCCGGCTTGTGTTCTAGCCAAAATCACATCAATAGAAGAGCACATCAATAGCACAATGCTCTGGTAGCATAACAACACTTTCCTACAGTCTCAATCTTCACACCAACAATATCTCCTTACAAATTCTCAAAGTCCAACCCTTGATCACTTAGATGAGTGCTCAATTTATAGGAAAATGGAGGAGGTTTGGTCATAAATGAGGGTATTGAATGGCCTTCCGAACTTAGAGTTAGTTTCCATGGAGGAAGGAATGAGAGGATAGGAGGTTACTTAACTCATTCCCTATCCAATTTCGAGCTCATAGGAGATGATAAATGTGGGAATATTCTAGATGGCTCTAGAAGATAAGAATATTCCCAGAACCCTATGTGAATTTTGCTCAATCTCGCCCAGTGCAGGTCAAACTGGGCCTAGGTTCTCTGCAAAAGACCCTGACATGGGCCTACCTACACTGAAGCACACTTAGCCCTGTCCAAGATTGCATTGGTCCCTCAAGGAGGGTTTTATGGAGGGATTACAGTGAAGAAACTCTTAGGGAAGGAGGCATTCAAAGTGGTGAATTGTCTAGGGCATGTAGCGACTGAATTAGGGTTTGATGAGTCCTAATGGTACTTATATGAATGATGGGAGTGATGTGTCCAAATGGATCTACAACAGCTACCCCCTAAAGAATGCAGTCAAAAATAATGATGTCGAGTGATATGTTTTACGATGTGATGAGGAGGTTCCAAAGTGGTTAGTGACATGCATCGATTACAATACATAATATCATGATATTTTGATTTTTTCTCATGAATCGCTAAGGGAAGGCATACCCATGGTCAGCATATAAAATCTCATTACAAGTACATAGACAATCGTCTACAAATATAGACCCATGATAGGATTACCATCAATGTAAAGCCATTTTGTAGATGATTTGGTACATTTTCTGAAATCGCAGCCCAGATGTATGAAACTAGATCTGGGGTCTTCTATCTCATATATATCAGTCTTTCGGATTAATCACATCATTGATATTGGGTCGATGTTTTGAACCAGCTAATGTGGTTCATCTTCAGGACAAGGTGAGAAATCAATAGATCTAAGGGAATAAATAGCAAGGATGCATGCCTATTCAAAGTTAGTTGTTAGGTAATTTGTTATATTGTTTAATAATTTAGTTGTTATGCAATAAATAAATATTATGTTTCGATATTATAATTTGATAATATAAATTTAGCTGGAAAATAGTTGTTATGTGATAAATATCTCGATATTATAGATGTAATAATAATTTTAATATTATATTAAATAGTATAATAATATTGTTAGTTAGGGTTTGACCCATAATGCTAGTTAAATCATCTATAACTAATTGATTAAATAATTTAATATTATTAGTTCTCATAATAATATAAAATCTAATCAATAATGTGTGATGGTATTATTATTCTTATTATGATTATAGAGATTCATTAGTTTAAAACTATTATTGTAAAATTTTAACTAAATATATTAATTTCTAATAGTAAAATATAATTATTTTAATCTAATATTTTAATATATATGAAGATAAAAAGACTAATTGGAATTTGGTAATTTTCTAAATAATGTATTGATGGTATTCCTATTAAAATTATTAATTTATGATTATTATTATAATATTTTGTATTCAGTTATAATACAAAGAATGGTATTCTTATTAATTTAATTTCAACATATTGATTAATTTGAAAAATTAAAAACAGAATAGGAAGGAGGAAAACTACACTACCGAATAAGGAAAAATATAATACTCGATCTAGGGGGATAAAGCCAAAAGGCGAGAAGGGAGACCTAGCATAAACGGAAAGGGGAGAGGAGAGGGAAGGGAAGAAGGTTCAAGAGGAGAGAGCTGGAATCCAGCTTTTACTTAATTTCCAGCCATCATCCCTATTGAGGTTTTCGGCATGCCTCTCTATTTCAATTTCTTCTCTGAGTTTCTTGTGATGGAAATGGTCAACCCTAGCGATGACTTTCAATTCTTCAATGAAGACATGGTGTTTCGATTTCACAGAGTGCTCGACAAGGGCTAATGTGTGAGAGCGATTGTGTCTAATGTCAGTTGCATGCTCACTGATTCTTTGTTTAATAGACCTACCTATCTCCCCAATGTAGGGGATACCACAGGACTAGGGAATGAGGTAGACCCCTTTCATGTCTTTAGGTTCAATAGGGTCTTTAATGGATCTAAAGGAATTTTTAATGATCTGGAGAGGTTTGAAAGAAGAAGAGACATTCATATTTTTAAGGATATGGGCAATCCTATCCGTGGTCCCTTGGATATATGGTATATGAACCTTAGCAATAGGATCAACATGGGTGGGTTTTTTTCTAAGCACTTTGCTAGCTTTGTGAAAGTCCTTGAGGCACTCGGTCCTGCTATACCCATTATTTTGAAAAAATCCAAGAAGATGAGATTTCTCCTAATCAAGGTGGATATCATCAAAGATTCTTAGAGTGCAGGTAGCAAGGGTGCTGAGAAACCCAAATTTCTGAGCAGGGAAGTGATGGGAACTGGCATGGAGATATTGTTCTGTGTGTGTCTTCTTTCGAAAAACTTGGTCACAGACAAAACCATCATCTCTCTTAGAGAGGAGAATGTCAAGAAAGGGAAGGTGGCCATTCTCCTCAATTTCCATCATGAACTTGATGGACTCTAACTGAGAGTTAAGGTGGTTAAGAAACAAATCAAGTTTCTCATGATCGTGAGGCCAAATGACACAGGTGTCATCAACAAATATCTTCCATTTTTTAGGGAGAAATTGAGCGGAGGCTAAGGCCTTGGTCTCAAAATATTCCATAAACAAGTTAGCTATGATAGGGGAAAGAGGGGAACCCATCGCAACACCGCAAGTTTGCTCATAGAACTCACCCTAGAAACTGAAGAAAGTTGAGGTGAGGCAAAGGCCTACAAGCTTGGCAGTGTTTTCAATAGTGATGTGATTAATGATATCAATGGCCTCTTGGATGGGGATTTTGTTGCATAGGGATACAACATCAAAACTCATCAACAAATCTCCAGGCTCTAATTTGATATCTTTCCAATCTTGAACAAAGGAGGCTGAGTCTTTAACGAATGACTCAGTGTGAGCAATAAGAGGCTTGAGTTTTTGGGCAAGGAATTTCGCAAGAAGATAGGTAGGTCTACCTATTGTGTTGACAATAAGCCTTAAGGGGGCCCTAGGTTTATTAATCTTTGGAAGGCCATAGATTCTAGGGGTAAGGGGATTGCTTTCGATGAGATTCTGGGAGAGGGGAAGGAGAGCGAAATTTGCTTTAATCACGGATGCTACCTCTGTCAAAATAGACTTGATGGGATCCTTATTGAGCTTGATGTAACTTCCACTACTAGAAAGATGGTCGACCATTTTGTGGATATAATCAGGATTATCAAGAATGACAACAGTCCCATCTTTGTCTGCCTTAAGGACAACAACGTCAGGGTTGTCCTTAAGGGATTTAAGGGAAAGAAACTCAGCCTTGCTCAGGTTTTTCTTAGGAGGCCTAGCTTTCTTAATAACCACCACACAGTCTTGTCTAATGGTCTCGTTGATAGTGTCGAGAAGGTCCTTGATCCCAAACTCGATGTTACAGATAATGTCATCGGTCGGAATCTTACTGGGGGCAAGGGAAAAATTGAGACCTTTATTAAGAAGGCTCAAGACAGAAGGGTCAAATTTATTGCTAGACAGATTAATCACTTTTTTAAAAGATATATTATTATTATTATTATTAATGTTATTATTATTATCATAATTTTTATTATTATTAATATCGTTACTATCATTAAACTATAACTACGATGTAATGAGCAGGTTTCAAAGTGGAAGGTGACCTGCATCAATTACAATACATATATCATGATATTTGATTTTTACATGAATTGCTAAGGGAAGGCATACCCATGCTCAACATATGAAATTTCATTACATGTACACATACAGTTGTCTACAAATATAGACCCATGATCAAAATGACCATCAATGTAAAGCCATTGTACATATGATTTAGTACTCCTGAAATCGCAACTCGGATGGATGAAACTAGATTCGGGGTCTTCTATCTTGTTCAATCGTTCGCTCAAGTACAAGTCTAACCATGTGAATATTGGATCTAAAGTCAAACATGGGAAGACACCATTTGATTACTAGCCAATGATGTAAGCCGTTAACAGGCGCAAGAGAAATCACCGATAATGATAATGATCCTCAAGGTACTGTAGTACATTTTGCATGGTTTGAATGGATGTTTTGATGTCGAACACCATACAAAGTCTTTCGGTCAAACCCCAGTGATGTCAACCTATCACCGGAAGTGAGAAACCTGCCATTGATGTATGCAAGCTTCAAGGTACTATAAGGGTGTTTCTAAGTCAACTTCTTGGATAATGTGCTGATGTCGACAAGAAGCGACTAGTCACAGGAGGGCCTTGATGTATCCCACATCAATGACACAAAACGAGTGTAATGATTTTGGAGACAGAATTTCACTGACGAAAAATGGTTCAAGAATGGCGGTCATGAAAATGATGGTTTATGAGTATTGCAAAGGATGAATTTTAAACTAAGTGACTTCTCTTGAACATGTCGGCGACACTGAATGGATTGGCAACATTGACCCAAAAAAAAAGTAATGGATGGTATGATAGACCAAGGTATGATGACCATAAAGCAGATAACCCAACCCAAATTGTCACAATGATGAAGTGAAAGTGTCATGTTCAAGAGTGACCTGCTGCCATAAAGTGGTTTACCGCTTTTCCCATTTTCCCCAGTCATTGCTAACTAGTACCTCTTTATTTTATCAAGCTTGAGGAGGATAACATATGCTTGTTGTACAATTCCACCCTTCGGGTGAATCCATCACTATGTGATGTTTTAATGAGTCTAGCGAAGGTGAAACTCGATCTTGTCATGATGGACAAGTTTGTCACAATTTGATGTTTGAACGAGTCTAACGACAATGATAACTCGGTCCTTTTCATGTTTAGAGAGTTTCAAAAGGGACAAAAAGAAAACTCCACAAGTTAATTTTTTGTAGATTTGTCTCTCAAGTTCGAAAAAGCATAAAACAATATAAGAGAGAACCTATTGACCATGTTCGGTCAACGTATTCCTTTTTCGTAAATAATCTATCTCATCCCGAAAAAGGGCTAAACTTATACTAAGTAGATGTCATTTCCAATCCATTAACAAGCTGAAAAGGAAAAGTACTCGACAATATTTTCATATTTCGAGAGTATAAAAAGAGCTTAAAGAGGACTCCAAGGGGGTTCCTTTTTCGATGTTTAACAGAGCTTGAAAAAGAGATAAAAGTATGCTCTGTGGTCAAAGTACAATGCATGATCGTGCACGTCAAATTCTGTAAGTTAGCTATAAGTCTTCTCAAAGCAACACCAAACAGATTAAACATACCTATTTCACTGGTAAAAATAGGTAAATACTAAATTTTACTCATTTAATGTTCATGAAATAAACATAAAAACATGAATTTACCATGTTATTTTCACCATTTGATATTTACCATTTAGTTTATGCTCTGGCCCTGTTTTTTACCTCGATCTCCATTAGCTGATTGTGAGAGATTCTGTTGATCATTTCTTGTGCCATCCAGTCTAGGTAGGAGATCTACCCCTCCTCTTTCTTTTCATGTCATTCTTTTACTGTTTCATGCAAGTTTTTAGGGTTTTTAGGGCCCTTGGGGTTTGAATTTTTCGCCCTGGGATCAACGCAGGCTTGCATGTCAAAAACTATGCTAGGAAGCACCCAGATAGAAGGCATTTTGCATTGCAGGGCAATGTCTCCTTGCCTGGGCTGCGCTGGGTGAGTTTCACAAACTTTTTTCACCAAATTGACCCAAAATTTCTCCAGTTTTTGCATGACAAGAATCATAACTAAGCTTATGGTTTGATTTCAGGCTTTCATCAGATCAGAATGTATATTACTTGGTGAGAAAGAGAGCATGAAGAACAAGACATAGTTACCCTAAATGATCCGGGTAGAGTTGAGGCCCTCAAAAACTATGGGTTAGTCAAATACTTCAAGTTGTCCAGAATGAGGCAACAGTCGGAACTATTGCAATTCCTTGATCATGCATGGGATCTGACAGATCAGGCTTTTCACATAAGGGAAAAAGTTGTCCCTATTGGGATCGATGATGTTTACTTTCTTACAGGGTTTTCGAGACATGGTGCCCCCATATCTCTTTCAGGTTCTTCCCATGGAGGGGAGACAATGAGGGACTATGTTTGAAAATTATGTCAGCCAGGTGCACAGCCTAGCAAGGACGGAAAGATAATCATCAAAGATATTTGTGATTTTCCTTTGAGAAAAATCATTTTCACCATCGCAAAGTTGGCAGGAAGTGTGACACTTCATCTGGCGGAGAGATCTATGTGCAATATGCTCTTGAGTGTCTTGAGCCAAATTTATTCAATTGGTGTAAGGCAGTACTTTCTTCACTGAAAGAGCAGCTGAAAAAGGTAAAGAGCGGTAAGACAAAGAACTTTAGCTATGGATCACTGTTCATTGCTTTTACCTTAGAAAGAATTCCATTGATGTAACCCCAGCATGTAACATTGGGTGTAGCTGGTCCTAGAGATCCACAGATGTAGCGGTGGTTCGAATTGATGGATAGACATGCTATTCAGTCATCGATTACATTTTCCACTGCATTCTTTAGTTGGCTCAATCGAAAACACATTGTCAACGAGGAGCATCCATACTCAACGATGGATTTTTGTGGATATCCAGAGTTGAGTTTACCAGTGGGCACTCAATGTGTTGTGGGGAAAAATGCCTATGCAGGACAATCCTATCCACCTAAGGTGTGACAGTGCCTTAGCAACAAACAGAGACAACTATTCTAGTATTCTTCCTTTATGAATTAACAATGAAGAGAGATGGATGGACTAACCGGTATCTTCCATTTGTCCCTCGATCTAGATCCTCTTCTCTTTGGGTGTTCACAACTACTTGCCTCCTCACTCGCCCAGCTTCAACAGGTCTCTGCAAGATCACAAGAGAACAGCTACTTGCGACAAGAGAACAGCTACTTGCGACAAGAGAAGAACACAACACAAAGACAGATATTCACATTCATAACTGATTCAGGATTAGAAATAAATCAAATACACTAATGCAATCATACATCAAAGATACATCAGCATATAGGAGAAAACCAAGATAGCTTTATTGATAAATAACAAGGTTCATGAAGAGATACAACCCAGAGGGCTCCAATCCAGCATCTCCTTCCCAACAGAATGGAATTCCTATCTTCACCTCCCTTCAAATCATTAAGCACCCAATGATTCCAGTCTCAAACCAACAGCAATTCTTTGCAATAACAAAATTCCAGCCCCTAGATCTCATGGAGGAGAGATCCATATATAGATGTTTTAGAGAGAGGATGAGTCAGCTTGAGATCTGACTAGTGTCCTCTCCCTTTGTTAGTACTTGATTCCACTTGGAGGTTCTTGCTTCCACTTGGAGATTTGGAACCTCTTACTCATCACCAGTCGAATTCCCTGAGGCAAGTGTCATTTTGGAAGCTTCCTGGGTTTTGACACCTTGAGAAATGAGCCTGCGACATGTCCACTCTCGCTCAGCGCAGGTAGCCAGTGTTGGCTTTGACATTCAGTGCAGGTAGCCAGTGTTTCCATTGACATTCAGCGCAGATGGGCAGTGGAGCCATTGACATGATCCTGAATTGACTTGTTTTTGAGCAGTTTCTGGTGGAGAACTTCTGTGAATTGCTGTGGTTTGTTAGCCTTGTTCCTCTAGGGGTAGGAACAACATGTTTAGGGACTTTGGATCCCTTAGATTATGGACATTTCATGTTCAATGCTGTAAGGCACAAAAATTTCTATAACAGTTGCCCCCTAAAGTATGAGGCCGTTTATCGGTTGAAATTCTTTATCCAGGAGGGTCCGAAGTTCATCCAATCGCTGGGAGGAGACCTGTAATAAGATACAATACAATACATTATTTTTCATACTGCTTTTCATGATCTAGCTGAGGCGGTCATTCCCATGCTCAGCTTTATAAATTCATTTTTTGTACATAGAACAGACAACCGTCTGATGGTAGACTGATAATTTTGATGAAATTATCATCCTTTGAGTAGGATGATCATCTGCTGTAATGATGTACATGTCAAATGTCTTTATCTTTCTTGAATATATATCACAGCCCGGATGGATGAAACTAGATCCGGGGTCTTCAAACTCGTTCGATCTTCACTCTAAGTACAAGTCGATCCATGTGAGAATTTTTCTGAAGTCGAACATGGAAAGACATCGCTTGATTACCGGTCAATGATGTAAACCGTTAACAAGCGCGAGAGGAATCACCGATAATGATAATGACCCTCAAGGTACTGCATTACAATTCACGTGGTGTGAATAAAGGACTTGGCGTCGAACACCACACAAAATCTTCTGGTCTAAGGTCATTGATGTATACCTGTCTCCGGAAGTGAGAAACTTGCCATTAAGGCATGCAAGCTTCAAAGTACTAAAGGGGTTGTTCCTAGATCAACCTCTTGGATAATGAGCTGATGTCGACAAGAAGCGATCCGTCAAAGGAGGGCCTTAATGAATCCCACATCAGTGACACGGAACGGAGCTAATGATTTTGATGGAGGTGAAAACGATCTGTGACATATGATTCAGGGTGGCGGTCATGAATGGATGAAGGATAATGTATGGCAGTGGATGGGACCCAGCTGACTCTTTCTAAACGACTTCTTTTGAACATATGGCGACACTGATGCGATGGATCGGTAGCATTACCCCAATTATGGATGGTATGGCGAGACCATGGTGATGTGACCGGTGAATGAAACAACCCAACCCGATTGTGGTACGGAGGAAAAGTGTCATGTTCAAGAGCGACTTGCTACCATCAAAGTTTTCTTGAGTTTCTCCCAATTTTTCCCCAGTCATTGCTGACCAGTACCTCTTTATTTTTGTCAAGCTTGAGGAGGATAACATATGCTTGTTCTATAACCTGCCCTTCGGGCAAGCCCATCGCTATATTTTAACGAGCCTAGCGATAGTGAAACTCGTTCTCGTCTAAAGACAAGTTTGTCGCTATTTAGTGATTTTAACGAGTCTAACGACAAGGATAACTCGGTCCTTTTCATTTTTAGAGAGTCTGAAAAGATACATAAAGTTAACTCCAAAAGTCCTTTTTCATCATCTAATCCCTTAAGTCCGAAAAAGTATAAAACAATACAGAAGGGATGAGTTTTCGATAGTTTTAACGAGCCGAACACACAAGCGCTCGATCTTTTTGTGCAATAATCCCTCAGGTCCAAAAAGATTAAAATATAGAGGAGGGATAGCACTTCCTGTCCCTTTAACGAGGTGGAAGGCCAAGGACTCGGCAATCTTTTCATATTTTACGAGTCAGCTAAAAAGAGCTTAAAGAAGACTCGTCTTTTGAGGAACGAGTGATAAACAGGGTTAGCAACTGATTCCAGGTACAGGTTGGAATTTTCCAATCATGGCAGTGTCACAAGGATGGCTAGGTGAAATCACTCTTTGCAGCTGTTCCTCAAAATGGGTAAACAATCATATGGAGGTGAATGATCGGCCAAATGAAAAGTGGAGGTGACGGTGCAAACACGACCAAGGCTTTAATGGCTGATAAAGTTACATTCACAGTGGTTATTTACCGGGATAGGTTCATTTTTTAACGAGCTTGAACGCGGAAAAACACTGCTCAAACTTATGTTTATTTTTTAACGAGCATGAACTATGTGCTAAAACTGCTCGGATCTTGCGTTTATTTTTTAACGAGCATGAACTTTGTGCTAAAACTGCTCGATTATACCAGTCATATGATAAGAGTGTCTCATTGAAGATGCTATTTTTTAGGGAGCTTAGATCTTACGTAAGCTTTGCTCCGGATCCTTTCGTTATGCAAGTTCGGAAACGACTAATCCTACGAGTTTAAAGGGTTAGACCTACAGGTTTAAAGGGAGGACCTAAAAATTTAAAAAATAAATAGCCGCCCCTTGCTTGCACTCCAAAAGGTTTGCATGCCCCCAGGCATAAAGTATGATTTCAAGGTTACCTCTACTTCACCTCCGCCAAAACATTTGTCTTGCCGAGAGAGGCCTACCTCTTTCAGGTTACCCAAAGATTGTCTCGTTCACGGAGCAAACAAAACATTTCTTCAGCGATGTCTACCGAAATAGACAAAGGTGAGCGACGTAGCCCGCCAACTCACATAAATTTGACAAAAGAACCTTATTCTAGAACAACCCTCTTCCTAGACAGACGGGGTACGGACTAGTCATATTCTCCCGGGGAAACCTACCCTATACCCAAAGTTTTCCTGCCGAAGCAGACCAGGACGCATGCCCCCTGGGTTCCAGTCATATCCTCCCGGATTACTCGCGCTGATCAGGAGGACGGACCGTGGGTTGAGACACTTCTTGCGTGAACAGACCATTTAGGGATGGTATATGACTATTTGCGATGCGTGATCCGAGAAATGAAAGTTGGTCCACGAGCTTGACCACTCTTCCTTCATGCGGAAAACACATTACTCTAAAGAGTGAGGAGACGAGGGCTCCCATGCAATATATATAGTCTCGTCCAAGGAGTAGGTTATAATCCAAGGGTCCTTGAAAGACCATCATGTTCATTTGAACGGTCTTCCCTTTCAATGTTATGGGCACATTGGGGAGGATCCCCAAAGGGCGACTGGTTCCTTTATCAAAGCCCGATAGATTTCTCATTTCAGGCAAAAGCGCTGGCGAACCAAGTGCTTTCCAAGCAATAGAGGAAAGGATACTCACAGATGCCCCTTCATCAATGATAGTGCCAGCCATTACCATTCTGTATATTTGAACGATAATTCTGAATGGTATACTGGCTGGCAACCGGGGTCTGCCCAGTTGGTTCCAATCGAACGAGACAACTAGGTTGCTTGGTGGTGGGACCGAATAGACGGCTGGATATCTCTCTGAAGAACTTCCTTCCTACGATAAACGAATGGGGGCATTGCCCCCTTGTTCATCAGAGTCAGTGTTGATGAAGAGAATTTGGACGGTGTCATCTTTATTCCCCTCTGTGATGGTATCATTCGAAGATAGAGCCTCTGAAGGCAAAACCGGGTCAACTGTCGTTTCAACCTTTAGACTTTCGTCAGGTATGGATTTAGATGGTTCATCTTCAATGACGGGTGCTTCGGCTGACCACCTGAGCGGGCCAGCCGAGTTCTCAACTAGCGAAGGACTTGGCAGGAGTCTTTGATATCCAGGAGGAAGTTGCGCTCGTAAGATCGGGCGATCTTCGAGAACTCTTTTTGCCTCGTCTAAGAAGGGACAACGGTGGATGGCATGATCACCTTCACACAGTTTGCAGGGAAATTTAGCTTTCCCTCTCTGTCCTGGGGCTTCACTCCCGCTAGTTGACGGTGAGCAATCAACATGGCTATCAGAGGTTGACGCTACCGAATTGTGCAAACGGGGGGACCAGTCCCTTAGTATCCGGGAGATACAGGGACAATCTCTGTGGAAGTGGTCTCCCTTGCATATGACACATGGCGATTTAGGCCTAGTGAGTGCTGTGTGTGGATTTTTGTCAGATGACACTTGTTTGCCCCCAGTCGCCTTAGGCTCCTTCTTCTTCTTTTCTTTCTTCTTCTTCTCCTTCTTCTCCTTAGGAACTCGGTTTTTTGTTCTACCAGTTCCATCAAGTGAAGAGGAAGGAGGAGAGGAGGATGAAGTGGAAGGCTGGTGGGCAACTCTCGTCTGATCTAACTGTTGACTCGACTGTTCAGGAATAGTGGTGTTCTGAACGACATTGGTTGAAAAGAGCCAAATTGGCAAGCCAATTGTCAATCCTGGAAGTGACAAAGTGGCCATGTGGGGTGCACCAACATCTCCCCAAGAGGAGAAGGGACTAGGATTTCAACCAAGGGGAATTCCTTGGTTGGTGTGCTCCATCTTTTCAACCTAAAGATCAACGCGGGAATAAAGGGTGATTGTTCCGTTTAAAATAAATTGTTAACGACGCTTTAGACACAACTTGCTTTTTCACTTTTAAAGAGTCGAGAAAAAGCTAAAGATGACTCTAGTCTCCTTCGATGTTTTAACGAGCCCGAAGTGACAAATGCTCGGATGGACTTTTTCTGTTATAGAGTCTGAAAAAGGCCAAAAGAAACTGCTCTGGAGTTCTAGGCAGAGGGTGTGCCAAACTTTTCGCAAAACCGCAGAATACTTTTTAAGGTACGGGCAGTCGATCTTCCTGAATGTTGTGTTCAATGCATTGCGATCAGTAGGGCGGCCGACACGGCTTCCTAAGGATAAAGGTTAAATTCCTATAGGGGTCTCCCAATATATACGCGACAGTACGTGGGAGCACAATCCGTACTGGCGCTATCGTCCCTCAGGAGGAATCACCCACCTTCTACGAGATCGACAGTCACCAGGCTTAACGACGCCAGAACACGTCTCTAGCCTAGACCTCTATGTTGTGCGTTATGTTGCAAAGCGTTGTTAGGTTCATTCAGTTTATTTTAAGTTGATCTTTTTAGAAGTTTGCCTTTCTGGATCACCACGAGATGTATGGTACAATTCCTAAATGCAGTCTAAGATGATAAACAAGCTTTATATCTTTTCAACTTTGAAAATCCTAGCTACTAAGGGAAAAGAAAGACACCATCTTTTCTCAAAGAGCAATCAGCACACTCTAATGCACTTTCCCTAAATCAAACATGCAAACTTATCAAAATGCAAATGCACAATGCAGGTGTTTGTTTTCCGCTTTCTTAGTATTGATGCCTACAAAGAAAGCTTTTTGTACAACTTTGAATTTGCTTTTAAATGACATGTACAAACAAGTTTACTTTTTCGAAATCAACAAGGGTAAAAGAGATTACAACACTTTGCGACTTTTGAAATGAACACTTGTTTCAACACTTAAAAGAGACAAACTCAAACCAATAAGCAAAAGCAAATGTATAATCAACTGTAAACAGCCAATGAACTCTCTCCTAAGATCACTATCAACAGATCTGAATCAAGGGCTACAAGATGATTATTTCACTCATGCAAAGGAAAACTGTAAATGATGCCACAAATACATAAAAACATTCACTGTCTCTTTGTACAAAAGGAGGCGGAATTTAAGCAGAGAAAAGGAGTTATCAGACTGGTACCTATGTTGGTTACAGGCTGCAAAAATCAGAGATCAAAACAGGGCAACAGAGAGTAGAGAACCCCAGCTACATAAGGAAAAACTGGTTCAGCGCAACCTCAACACTGTGGTTTTGACATTCAGCGCAGGTAGCCTTCACGGGACCTGCGTTGAAATGCAGAATGGCTTCACAGCAGTTGCGCTAAAGGAGAAACTCTCATCTCTCACTGGGTTCTGGGTCACAGATTGCTCAATAATCAACGGTTTCAGGCCAAATCAAAAACACAAGCAAGGTATAATCAAAGGGATGCGTTGAGAGGGTACTAAGATCTATCACAAAGGATCATCAAATCATTTGTGAGTCCATTGTTCAGATCATAGACAAAATCCAGTGAAGGATCAAGGCAGCAACTGTCTACTTTGCAACTGAGAATAGCAGAAGCAGTTCTATTGTAGCTGTTAAGTCTATGAAACAAACAATGATAGAGACACAAATAAAATGACTAAAACAAATTTCCCCAGTGGAGTCACCAATTTGTTGTGGGGAAAAATGCCTATGCAGGACGATCCTATCCACCTAAGGTGTGACAGTGCCTTAGCAACAAACAGAGACATCTATTCTAGTATTCTTCCTTTATGAATTAAGAATGAAGAGAGATAGATGGACTAACCGGTATCTTCCGTTTGTCCCTCGATCCATATCCTTTTCTCTTTGGGTGTTCACAGCTACTTGCCTCCTTGCTCGCCCAGCTTCAACAGGTCTCTGCAAGATCACAAGAGAACAGCTACTTGCGACAAGAGAAGAACACAACACAAAGACAGATATTCACATTCATA
The DNA here is from genome assembly GCA_031772625.1 of Pinus tabuliformis. NCBI lineage: Eukaryota > Viridiplantae > Streptophyta > Pinopsida > Pinales > Pinaceae > Pinus > Pinus tabuliformis. The sequence goes on along the minus strand of CM062819.1, from coordinate 102,117,206 downwards.
ACTGATTCAGGATTAGAAATAAATCAAATACACTAATGCAATCATACATCAAAGATACATCAGCATATAGGAGAAAACCAAGATAGCTTTATTGATAAATAACAAGGTTCAGGAAGAGATACAACCCAGAGGGCTCCAATCCAGCATCTCCTTCCTAGCAGAATGGAATTCCTATCTTCACCTTCCTTCAAAGCATTAAGCACCCAATGGTTCCAGTCTCAAACCAACAGCAATTCTTTGCAATAACAAAATTCCAGCCCCTAGATCTCATGGAGGAGAGATCCATATATAGATGTTTTGGAGAGAGGATGAGTCAGCTTGAGATCTGACTAGTGTCCTCTCCCTCTGTTAGTTCTTGATTCCACTTGGAGGTTCTTGCTTCCACTTGGAGATTTGGAACCTCTTACTCATCACCAGTCGAATTCCCTGAGGCAAGTGTCATTTTGGAAGCTTCCTGGGTTTTGACACCTTGAGAAATGAGCCTGCCACATGTCCACTCTCGCTCAGCGTAGGTAGCCAGTGTTGGCTTTGACATTCAGCGTAGGTAGCCAGTGTTGCCATTGACATTCAGTGCAGATGGGCAGTGGAGCCATTGACATGATCCTGAATTGACTTGTTTTTGAGAAGTTTCTAGTGGAGAAATTCTGTGAATTGCTGTGGTTTGTTAGCCTTGTTCCTCTAGGGGTAGGAACAACATGTTTAGGGACTTTGGATCCCTTAGATTATGGACATTTCATGTTCAATGCTGTAAGGCACAAAAATGTCTATAACACAATGGGGTGCTATCAGTAAATTGTTTTTGATCAAAATGTTTTTTGATTTTTAAGTTTCTACATGTTTTTTTGTTTTGATGTTCCAAGACTAAACTAAAATCATTCTCATGCATGTATATGTGGGTACTGTTCAACCTATGAGGCACCAATAGGAGGCAAGTGGGCCAGCGTGGAGAAATGTTGGGAGAGCAGTTCTCTAGGATTTGGATTTGGCCGAGACACAGGCAGAGTTGCAAGATCATGTAGAGGGATTGACGCTTGGTATTCTGGATGTTTGGATCGAGGAGTTACCTATGAGGCTGCAGCGCCATACTATTGGTGTTCTAGGCTGTTGGATGCGGCTCTTGTGCATGATAGCTCAGGTTGTGACCTATTATCATGAGCATCACTACGTCTACTCAGGATGTTTTTGCATGCATTTTGAGTTTTTAGGTCAGATGACCAAACATGTCTTGGACACAAATTTTGTAAAAAAATTTAAAACATCTATCTATTTTTACTTTCACAGTTTTTATATATGTGGTTATGTGTAATCCTATTCAAATAATGATGTGAAATGAAAATTTACTTTTACATGTGTCACAAATGTCTATTTAACACATAGTTTGATAATGAGTCAGTTAATGTGTTAAAGTTTATGGAAATATGTTGATATTGAATGTACTCAAAATGTCTTTCCAAAATACAAACTCTAAGGAACATATGAAGAATTGTTGGGTTTCAGATGATATAAACGTTTGTTAGTTGCAGTACGACGAGTTGTGAATCTAGCCTTACAATGATTCGGCGAATGCCAAGTGAAATGGCATCAGATAGAAGTTCGATGAACACACTATACTCAGTGATATTGTTCAAATCCCTTGAAAACTCACTAACTCACCACTTGGCGCGAAAATCGCCCATGCTGCAGAAGATAGGTTCTGCATACTATGACTAGCACCATCAGTGTAACCAACAAATGGTTCCAAAGGTTCCGAAATATCCAGCATATTCAAATGAGATTACTTAACCACATAAAAACTCTAAAATATACACTGACACACACACATGCAATTAAAGCATATATAGAGTGATTTTTACTCCACTCAATTAAGCATAGTAACATTTGAGATACAACCCATTTTGGGGCTGTGACAATGGAATTCCATCATAATCCACCAAATCGTAGGCACCTTTTGCTAAAACACGCTTGACAATATAAGGACCCATGCAAAGCAGTTCCAATTTTCCTGCTCCTAGTTTATCAGCTTCCTAATCGTAAAGCAAGACCAAGTCTCCTTCTGAGAAAATGTGAGGCTTGACATTTCTATGATATTGTGCCTTGATTCGTTTCTTATGTGCTTCATTAGCCAATGCGTCTTCACGACAGGTTTCATCCAAATGGATAAGTTCCAATAAACCTTCTTCTTCAGAAGTGTTGGGTAACAGGTTAATCGCGAGTTTGAGAGATGAAATTTTGCATTGTATCGGCAAGATTGCCTCCAAACCATACACCAACTGAAAGGTATGAATCCAGTTGCATTTCTCACTGAGGTTCGATATTCCCACAAGGCAGAGTATAGCATTAAATTCCAGTTTCATTTATGAACCCCTATCATTCTTTGAAGAATTCACTTCAGGACTTTGTTTATGGCCTCAACTTGTCCATTCACTCGCGGCTAATGAGTAGAACTATCATGTGAAAGTCTTAACTTGGAAACTAACTCAGCCATCATGTGATTGTCAAAAAATGAGACCCATGATATGTAACTATAGCCTGTTGATCTAGGTGGCTCCAGACACATGCATAAGTCCAGGAGGACTCAAGAAGGGTCAAAAATCAAAGTGTTTGGAATATGCTCGAAACATGTTCATGTTAAAGATCTTGTCGTCATGATCACGATGGTGTGAATAGTTCGTCAATCTGACTCTAGATGAGGAAGATAGAGGTAGTAAAAGTTTTGGTGGAGGTCCCATTTAAACGATGTACAATCCAATGGTAGGTCCATCAGGAGGTCCCATTTAAACCATGTACAATCCAACTGTACCATGTACCATGAACAAACAAAACAAAACCCATTTTTGAGCTATGGAAGTTAAGGGGCAGGCCACCCAATGCGGACCCAACCCCCCTCCCCCCCCCAAAAAAAATATGTATCCATATGAATTTATAAAAAAAAAGGGGGGTATTAAAATGGAGGGGTTGGGATTTGACCACCCGACCTCCTCCTTATAATTCAAGCCTCATACCAGTCCACCTAAATAGCATTTTTTTGTAAATTTCGCCCACCAAAACTTATATAAACCTAACTTTTTAATGCACCCACAGGCATGGAGGAGAATGAGCGGGCATGGAAATCAAGGCAAATTTTTGTAATTAATTTTTAATGCAAGTGGAACCATGAAGGAGCAAAATTTCCAGGAGGATGAAATCTTTTGCAATGTCCAAATTGGACAAATTTTATGTCGATCTTACACCTCTTAGTGACATGAACCTGTTGGCGCAGTCATTTTCCTTATCTGAGCAGCCGATTTGTAGAGGACGTGGAGGACGAGATCTTTAAGGAATATAGGGGGAATCTAAAAGATTCCTTGAGCCCCAGAGTTTTATTTTCTCAGAATTCATAAATTTGACAGTTGATTTTTCACTATTCGATGCCACAAATCTTATGGTGTGTTTATATTTTCCATTTACTCATTTCATTTCTCAGCCACCTTTCTAATTGGAGTGCATGTGTCAGCATTCACGTGAGAGCAGCCATTTCCATGAGATTCGACATCGTGAGATCGATGGTACGAATAGCTTCAGTAGCTTGGCACCCTTTTCTCGAGATGGCCCTTAGATGTGAGGTATGTTTTCATGTACTTCTTTTGCTATGCATTGTGCTACACAGATCCCTGTTTGATGTTTGAAGTGGGATCTTTTTTTTGACTTGTCTCATGATTCTTGCTTGATGTGATGTGGAATCATTTGTGAGATGTACTTGTTGTCATGATTTGTCATGTTTTATTTGAGATCCCTTTTTTCGTTATGTTGATGGGATAGTCATGTTGTCGTCATGTATGTTTGCATTGAGATCCCTTTTATGCCATGTCTATGGGATTCTCATTATCATCATGCATGAGGTCTATGTCATACTGATAGGAGTCCTATTTGACTGAGAGTTACTGTAGTGGAACATCTCTTGGAGCCACTTTTGCGCGAGGGTATTTTCCCTGTATGGTATCGACATCACCTCTTATGTACATCATCACTATTGACAACACTTAATGCAATGTCCTACACCATTTTGACACCGGGGCCCAGAGATGTAGTCCCTCCTAGATGAACTCCATTATCAACGGCTCGTTTTCATCTGTTGATGAATGTCATGTTCCTCTTCTTTACAGGATGTAGAAATATTCATTTATGTTCTTTTAAAAGTGCAATTTAACACATCACGAAAGTAAAAGGTCTTGGAAGGGTCCTTTGTCACACCCAGACTTGGATCAAGTGGTAAGAGTAGTCTTTGCATGGATCTGAATTGAAAGCGTGAAGAATGGAACGTGCAGGGACAGAGGATGAAAAAGTGATGTATGAGACCATGCTCAAAATTTCCAAAAGGGTGGAAATAATGTATGAAACTCTACAGAAAGAGACAAAGGAAAAGGAGCGATTGCAGCTTTAGTTGCGAGCCACGAAAGAGGCCCTGGAAGAACTGAAGCATAACAACCAAAGTCTTCAAATAGATAATGTTGAATTGAAGATGCTTCCACATCAAGAGAAAGAGAAGAAACATAGTTTTCTACGGAAACTGCAAGCAAAGGACGAGGCCTTGGAAAAGCTGCAGCGTGACCCATGTGAGGGAAAAAGAAATTCTTTGAATTCATGTATGTGTCCTGATGATGATTTCACTGTTTTTGAAAATCATACCACAAGAATTGGCTCCAAACTGTTGAAGAGAATGGGGTATGAAGGAAAAGGCTTGGGCGTTAATGGCCAAGGCATTGTCAACCCAATAAAAGTGGAGGAATTACCCCATTATATAGGACTTGGGTATGTCAGAAAGGAAGTTGGTGGATGCGTCGAGATAGCTAGTGAACCACCAACAATAGATGACGAGAAGCCCTCATCAGTTCTTTCCAAATTGACAGAGGAGGTAAAAGAGGTTGATTTCCTTTCGGTTTCATCTTCACATAGTATGATTTCTATTGGAGATTTGAAGATCCCAATTACAGGGACAAACATGAGGCTCCTCACTAGGACGAAGCATGAGAAGGAAAAATAACTTGGTGTTAATAACCAAGGCATAACTCAACCAATGGAGATTGTGCAGAGACCTCAAATTGCAGGCTTGAGATGCACCAAGGGAGAATTCTTGAAGGTGTCCAATGCTTCTGAGACATCGTTGAAATTGTTGAGGAAAGAGAATGATGGGAACACATCACCGTCATCCCATGGTAGTGCCCATGGCAGGGAAAGAGTTGAGGAAAGCTCTCACTGCCATACTTACACCAGTAATGACAAGGATAGGTATAACCACTCTCGACATTCGAATCATCATTTCGATTATAATCATGTTGTTAATGATGAATGTAAAACATGGCATCGAAAAACATGTACCTTTTGTGGATTACATAACCATACATTTTCTAAGTGTTGGAAAAGAATGGCAGCACACAAAAGGATGAGGCATGAAAGACCCTCTCAACAACAGATAAAGAAACATGGTAAGAAAATATGGAGGAAGAAAACCTATTATGGTCATTGTGATAGAAGTGGCCATCAAAGAGCCACTTGTTGGAGGCTCCACCCAGAGCAGTGCCTTAAAGGCAAAGTGTCGATGCATGAACCAGATGAAACAATTTTTCGACAAGAAAAACCACCACAAGGAGGTGACCCATTCACATTGATAAGTGAAAAATGGTTTCTAGATATGTTAGCATGTCATGGTTGTGCTTTTGTAAATCATTTGTTGCATTTTAATATGTAAAGGTGATGACGTGTTTCCATCACTTGTTCAGCAAGAATGACGTCTGGTCTTTTTGAGTTGCATGATCAACTATGAAAGTGATGTCGCATTTACATCACTTGTCAAAGAAAATAATGTTTGGCATTATCTTTGTGAATCATGTGTTGTAGTGATGATGTGTTTTCCATCACTTGTTGAAGCAACAATGATATGTTGGCCTTGTTTTCATAGTTGGGGTATTGTTTCCATTTTGATGTAAACTTGACCACCGACTATGTATTATAAACTCGTGGATAGTATGGGATGCTTGGGTCATTAGCTGGTCATGTAAGTCAAGAAAGTAATTTGCAAAATAATTTACTACAAGTTGCATAGGTTGTATGTTTCGGCTCATTGTTTAAGGCTCTAAAGAACAAAGGTGAAGGAGATGGAAGCAAGGCCTTTCAGGACGCTTGTGATGTAGACAAGGTACAAAGAAGTTGCAGGTTATTTTTCATGCTTTTGGAGGAACAAAAACTCCTCAGTGGGGAGGATTGATCTAGGTGGTTCTAGACACATGTAGAATTCCAGGAGTATTCAGGAAGGGTCAAAAATCAAAGTGTTTGGATTATGCTCAAACCAGGTTCATGTTAAAGATCTTGTCGTTGTGATTACAGTGGTGCAAATGGTTTGTCAATCCGAGTCTGGATGAGGATGATAGAGGCAGTCAAAGTTTTGGTGGACTTTTGTTGACTCAGCAGGCTTAATGGAGACACAATTTAGAATTTTTCCGGCGGACAGAATCAAACAACTCCAGCCGGATTCTGGGTAAAATTGTTGCCTTGTTAAAGGACTCGTTTTGTCAAAATTCGAGAGTTTTCAAAAGAAAATTCTTTATATATAAAATAAAAATGAGGGTGGTGGGCCACCACCCCCACCACCCCACGCCTCTCCATAACACTATACACCATACATTAAATGTGAGGCCGGCGGGGACTGAACTCGTCTAGCCCACGTGGGTTGACCCCCACCGGGCGGCCCCATTTAAACCATGTACCATGAACAAACAAAACAACTCCCATTTTTGAGCTTCAAAAGTTAAGGGGCAGGCCGCACAATGCGGACCCGACCCCCCATAAAATATATACATATTCAATTTTTAAAAATGAAAGGGTATTAAAATGGAGGGGTCGGGATTTGACCACCTGACCTCCTCCTTATAATTTGAGCCTCATACCAATCCACCTAAATGGCATTTTTTGTAAATTCCGCCCACCAAAACTTATCCAAATCTCATTTTTCAGTGCACCCATATGCATGGAGGAGTAGGAGCGGGCACGAAAATCAAGGCAATTTGTTTTAATTAATTTTTAATTTAGGGGGAACCATGAAGGAGCAAAATTTCTAGGAGGGTGAAATTTTTGCAATGTCCAAATTGGACAAATTTTATGTCAATCTTACACCTCTCAGCGACACGAACTCGATGGCACAGTCAGTTTCCTAATCTGAGCAGCCAGTTTCCAGAGGACTCGGAGGGGAGAATCTTTAAGGAATCTAGGGGGAATCTAAAAGATTCCTTGAGCCCCAGATTTTCATTTTCTCATAATTCAGAAATTTGACAGTCAATTTTCACTATTTGATGCCACAAATCTGATAGTGTGTCCAGATTTTCCATTTGCCCATTTCATTTCTCAGCCACTTTTCTAAGTGGAGTGCAGGTGTCAGCATTCATGTGAGAGAAGCCATTTCCATGAGATTCAATGCCGTGAGATCGATGGTACGAACAACTTCAACATCTTGGCACCCTTTTCTTCAGATGGCCCTTGGATGTGAGGTATATGCATTGTGTTCATGCACTTCTTTTTCTATGCATTATGTTGCACAGATCCTTGTTTAATGTTTGATGTGGGATCTTGTTTCTTACTTGTCTCATGATTCCTACTTGATGTAATGTGGAATCATTTGTGAGATGTACTTGTTGTCATGATTCGTCATGTTTTATTTGGGATGCCTTTTGTCATTATGTTGATGGGATACTCATGTTGTTATCATTTATATTTGCATTGAGATCCCTTTTATTCCATGTCGATGGATGCTCATTATCATCATGCATGAGGTCTATGTCATACTGATAGGAGTCTTGTTTGACTGAGAGTTACTGTAGTGGAACATCTCTTGTAAGCACTTCTACGTGAGGGAATTTTCCTTGTATGATAGCGACATCATCTCTTATGTACATCATCACTATTGACAACACTTAATGCAGCAGCCTACACCATCTTGACACCGGGGCCCGGACACGTAGTCCCTCCTGGAAGAACTCTATTATAAATGGCTTGTTTTCATGTGTTGATGAATGTCATGTTCCTCTTCTTTACAACATGCAGATATATTCATTTATATTCTTTTAAAAATGCAATTCAACATATCATGAAAGTAAAAGGTCTTGGAAGGGTCCTTGGTCACACCCAGACCTGGATGACCTGTGGTACACCAAATCGGGCAACCACGTGGTTGAAAGAGAAAAGAGCAGACGTCTAGCCACTGTTGTTTAATGTTGGCATCGCCTCGACCCATTTTGTGAAATAGTCAATGAAGACTATAATGTACCCATGCCCCCCGGCTAAGGTGGGGTTACATGTCATGAAGTCAATTCCCCATTTGGCGAATGGTCCAACAACGATGACAGGATGCAATGGTCCAGGTGGTAATCTAGCTTTACGATCATACATCTGGCATGCGTGACAACTTCTGATAGTAATTATGCAATCTTTGAATATGGAAGGCTAGAAGTAACCAACACGAAGAATTCTCTGTGTGGTAGCATAACCAAATAAGTGTCCACCATAAGCACCTGAATGGAAATCATTCAAAATTTTCTCAGTTTCCTCATGAGTGAGGCACCTTCGTAAAATCGTATCGATACCACGACGGTAAAGAGTGTCGCCAATGATTAGATAATATTTGGCTTGGTATCGGATATGTCGTTGTTGCGAGCGAGAGGTATCAGGCCGGAAAGTTTGGGTCTGGAGATAAATTAGTATATCTTCATACCATGCGTTAGATGATGAATCAGGTACAGAGACTCATCCAGAATTGATGGTTCTGATGTTGAATCAATGGCATTCAAGGGAAGATCGCAAAGAAGCTCAGCGAAGACTAGAGATTTATTTTATTTGGATTTGATGAATTCCAAATCAAACTCCAGTAAAATGACGATCCATTTTGAGTATTTTCCCCCTGCAATTGATGTGACAAAATATATGTCATAGGGTTGCAATCCAAAATGACAGTGGTCGTTCGAAGCAGGATGTAGTGGCAAAATCTTTGTAAAGCTTGAACAGTAGCCAGAGACGGCTTTTCGATGTAAGAGTACTTAACTTCTGTACCATTGAGATTATGACTCAAATAATATATCAAATGTTCAATCCCACCTTCTTGGACTAAAACCATTCCAATGGTTGTATCTACAATGGTGAGATACAGGAAATAGTCATTTTGATAATTCGGGGAATACATTAATGAGGCTCTAATCAAGGTATCTTTAAGAGCATCAAAGGAATCTTGTGCAACCTGGTCCCAATGGAAGGGTATCAACTTTTTCAAAAAACAAGTAAATCCTTTATCCCTTTCAGCATAATTGGGAATGAACCTCCTCAGAAAGTTAGCCTTCCCTTGGAGTCTCTGTAACTGTAGTAGATTAGAAGGTGGAGGCAAATCAAGGATTGCTTGTACCTTAAGTGGATCGAGTCGAATTCTCTCCTTAGACACTACGAATCCAAGCAAATGACCAGAACCAACACAAAAGACACAGTTGTGTGGATTGAATCATATTTTGTAGTGTCGGAACTGTAAAAATATAGCTCTAAAATGCTGCGGGTGATTAGTCTGTTTCCGTGAATGAGCAAGTAAATCATCAAGGTATGGTTGAACAATATGTTTGATGTCATGGAAGTCATAATTCATCGCCCTCTGAAATGTTTCCCTTGCATTCTTCAAACCAAATGGGAGTTTCTTATAAGTGAATGTTCCCCATGGACAAATAAAAGAAGTTTTAGATTGGTCCTCTAGGAGGATATTGATCTGATTATAGCCGGAAAAACCATCCATAAATGAGAATATTTCGCATCCAGAACATTCATCAATAATCTGGTCGATAAAGGGAGTAGGATAATTTTCTTTTGGACTATCCTGATTAACATTGCTATAAGTGACGCACACTCGTATTGTCCCTTGTTTCTTCATGAGAAGAAAAATATTGGAAACCCAATTAGTGAGAGGAACAGGGTAAATGAAACCAACATGCAAAAGTTTTCCAACTTCTATTTTAATAGCAGCAACCTTATTTGGATGGACAGGACAGAGGTGCTATCGCACTAGTTTGACATCAAGATACAATATGATTTCATATTCAACTATACTAGAGTCAATTCTTGGAATCTCCTCATATGACCATGCAAATATATCTCGAAATTCATGAAAGAGAGCACGATAAATACCAAGTTCTGATGGAGAACAAGATTTTCCAACATGAATGTTTTCTACAATGTTAGGTTTTGTCGAAATATTGACAGAAATAGTTTCTTTGATATTTGAGAGGTTTTGCTTGGAATCTACTGTATCTATGAGAACAAAATTCGAAAAAAAATTGACAACTAAAGGGTGATTAAGTTCATTTGAATAATCTTCTATGTGATCTGGAAGATGGGAACGATGATGATAATATTCCCATGGTTCTCCTTCCATCATCAGTAGAAAATGTATGTCAAAAAGGATCCGAGGAGTACCATATTCTAATGAACGATCTACCCATATAATTGACGAAAATGGATTTGGATTCGCCGCACGAGCTAGAAATATTGATCGTTATGCTAGCTCAATAGGGTTTAGTGGCATGATTTCATTAACTTCAAAACTATTGGTAATCTTCCTTAAGTCAGATGAAGCAGAAGATATCATGTTGCAAGTCTCAAATTTTTCCACTTCCGCCAAATTTAATGGTGGTAGTAGTGAAAAAGTACCCATTAGGGAAGGATCTTTAAAGAGACCTACACTAATGTTTTGAAGAGATAGCTGGAGTCCGTGTACCATTGGAATGCTCCTAGTAGCCTGTGAACTAGAGGTGAAGAAGGCGAGTTGGTCGATAACTGTGATTCCACCTTTATGAGGGAATGCAATCATATGAAAGTACATTGAAACCACAACAGCCATAGCATAAACCCATGATCTTCCTAGTAAAATGTTGTAGTCAAGGGGTCTGCCAACAACCTCAACTTCAAGAGTTACTATTTTACCTCCTAGTTCGATTTGCAGATTACTCAATATTCCACAAGGAATATATGTGCATCTGTCAAAAACGTTTTTGGTGAATGTGAAAAAGGCGGTGTGCCAAGTGTTTTCTAGCAATTCATTGACATAATACAAGTATATGCCCCCTCATCAATAATGGTTCGATGACCAAGTTTATTCAAGGAATTTACTTGAATCAAAAATTCTAATTGCCCTGGTAACTTTGGCATATAACCCGCATGGTTGAAAACCATGAGATTGGAATTAGTTGGATCAATTTCACCAATTTCTAAAGCCTACTTTTGGGAGGGACGATTTTGAAGCACCTCGAGTGTTGACATAGCAGAAAGTGACTGAGCCGAATCTTCTACTATGTTATATTTATGTGCAGCTCGAGCTCAAGGGTTAAATGTCAATTTATGTACAACTCCCTTAGGCGGTTTTTTTGTTAACTCTAGTGCAATAGGTGGTGAAATAGGATCAGTCGAAGTCAAAGTCAAAGTTGAAGAGTTATGTTGATCAACCTGGTCATTCGACGACGATGGTTGATTTCCATAATCTTTACTTCATGTTGACACCAAAACTTCAATTTGAGGCTTAGAGGTGGATAGCATAAGCACTTGGGAAGTGGAAGCATGGTCTGTACCAAACATATTTGTCTCCAGCTTTGGAAACAGATTAGTCAATACCATAGATGTATTAGAAGTCTTCAAAAGATTTGAGACTTTGGAGCGGTGGGGACAATCTTGCATAAAATGCTCATTGTTACAGATCAAACATGGGTAACAAGGTTTCCTAGTTGAAGGAGAGGAATCAGATGATTTATCTTGAGGGGAGTTATATTTTTTCTTCTTGTTTTTCCCCTTCTTCTTACTTGTTGGTTTCTTTTCATTCTTGGCCTTATCAAATGACATGACATTGATTTCGGAAGTAAGAGTGTTATCAAGTGCATTTGTAGTTTGATTGGAAATTGAAAGTGTTCGACCATATGGTCTACCTACCATTTGTGTGCTCTAATAACCAATCGCAATCGTCATCAGCATGAGAGTCCTTACTCGATGGTGGAGGGGGAACAGTGAAAGTTGGTCGGGGTGCATTCGGGATCTTGTCATAGAGCATGCTAGACTATGTATAAATCAAGTCCAAATATTGGGCACAAGCAATTACTTGCTCTTTAGTGACAACTCCACCTTTCACCACATCCTCAATGGTAGATGGCAGAAAGGATTTTATAAATCACTCAGCCAAAAGCTGATCAAGAACATAAGTTTTAACCATTTGACGACAACGATGCCACTCATGAATAGTTCTGTTCCAGTCTCATATCGCATGGGTAACTGGAAGTGGGTTAAAAACGTGGTAGCTAAGGTAGTGAAGTTATCAAAAGAAGGTCATGGTAACTCAATGTACCACTTTACAGCCGAGCCAGTAAGCATTCTCTGGAAAAGACGTAGTCTAACAGAATCATTTTTCAAGGAGTTTGATGAACACCATAAATGAAAATTCATGACATGGTTGGACAGGTCTTCTCCAGGGTTTCCATTGAATTTCGGAATATCGGAAGGTAACTTATGAGGAAACACTGGCCACCAAGGTACATAATGAATTGGGTCATTGGTGAGCCGATTTAGATCTGGTAATTCAAGTGTCACAACAAAAGGCAACTGTCTATTGAGGTTAGGTTAAGCATATCCAAGGTAATATGGGATTGCCTAGGAATTTGACCTTTGCATACCAGCATAAGGCATCTACTACTAGTAACCTTGATAAGAGTAAGTTTATTGAGAAAATCCGGCATAAGGTTGTTGTTGAGCACCGGGATACATTTGTTGTTGTCGAATCCCAGCATAGGCTTGCTGACTAGGACCTAGATAAACTTGCTGCTGACCAAACCCATCATAAGCTTGTTGTCCAAGTCCATGTTGAGGTTGGTATTGTTGGAATTGTTGTTGTTGATATTGGGGCTTCCAAGGCTATTGAATGAACTGTTTTTGTTGTTGGTACAATGGTTGTTGATTTAACAATTGTTTTTTCCCACCAATGTAAGGTTGACCAAGTTGTGAATACACTAAACCAATGTAAGTCTTAGTCATTCCAGTAAAAGGTAAACTAGATTGAAGTTGTTAGACTCCAGATATAAGTGGTGGTTGTAAAACTTCTTGAGAAGGCTAGATTTGTATACCTGAAGCTTGGGGGTCTAAGGTTGAAGGTCCAGCTTGCACAGGTTGAGATACAACAATTTGAGCTTTTGACTGTGGTACAACTATAAAAACAAGTGTTGTATGTATGGATGAGACAAATTTCATAGGTTGTGATGGATACACAAGCCTAGGTTGAACAGGCATGGTTGGCTTCCACTGACAGATAGTCATTCCAGGCTGAGCCAAAGAAGACGGCATACCGACATATGGTTGCACCCTAGAAAATGGAGGATAAGGAGAATGTGCATATTGTTCTCTATATGGGGGTAGTCCAGTGTAAAGAGGATACAGAGGATGGTAACCAGATGAACCAACTTGATATTGTTGGGTTGTGTTATATTCTTTCCACAACTAGCCCACGTAGTTAATCGGGGGGTTAGAAGTGGGGCGGACCCCCCCCCTTCATTGCATCGATTGCATAGAAGGGGGTTTGAAGGGTGCAGGTAACCCCACTCTATGGGGTTCGGGGCAGCGCCCCGTAAAATTTTGGTTTTGGACCTATGTTAGGTTGGGCAGACCTACCTATGGTCTTGTACATGATTTTCGCACATGGTTTTGGACGTGATGGTTTTCAGTCCATGGTTTTGGACACAATGGTTTTCGATCCATGGTATTGGATGCTTCAACATGTATAAATATGTATTGTAACATTGAAAGGGACATAATGAAAAATCAAGCTGGTAGTCCTAGTTTTGGTATCCAGGGGAAATATATGTGTATATGTGTTTTATGTGTTATGTTGTGGCATTGTTTATTTTCAGTGTTTTAGAATTTGTATGTAGGTAATTTTTGTACGGGGTTAAAAACTACATTTGGTATCAGAGTTGTTTTGGCTTCAAGGGGATGCCTTTGCTGTTGAGGGGTTTCGCTCGGGCCTGTGGTAGACCCCGTTCAGTGGGAGATCTGCGGGATCGATTTTGGTGGTGAAAGAAGATGGCGAGCAGTGGAAAGATAGAGATCGAGAAATTTAATGGTCAGAGTTTTGAGTTGTGGAGACTCAAGATGGAGGATTTTTTGGTGGATAAAGATTAGTGGATCGCAGTAGATCTGGGTACTAAACCAACAGGAGTGCCTGATGAGGAATGGAAGAAGTTGGATCGGAAGGAAAAGAGCACAATATGATTGTGTGTCTTAGATTCAGTATTTATGAATGTATCAGGGAAAGATACGGCGAAGGATTTGTGGGAAAAGTTAGGGAATTTGTACCAATCTAAGTCTCTGGTGAATAAACTGTTCCTACAGAAAAACCTGTATAACCTAAGGATGAAAGATGGAGACTCGGTGACAGAGCATCTGAATGCGTTTAATACTGTGGTAAGTCAGTTATCATCTGTTGATATATGAAGATAAGTGCATTAGTTTGTTGTGTTCTCTAATAGATTCATGGGATAGTATGGTTATTACAATAGGTAGCAATGCAACTGCCTTGCAGTTTGATGAAATAGTGTCGTCCTTGCTGATGGAGGAGATGAGATAGAAAAATATGGAGAGCCAGAATGGTGATGCCTTTTATATACAAGGACGGTCTCAGAATAGAAGAAAAATTAATTCATCGAGTGGGAGATCTAAATCTAGAGGGAGATCTAAATCTCTAGGAAAACCTATAAAGGTGGTGTGCTGGAAATGCGGAAAGGAAGGGCACTACAAAAGGCACTGTAAATCTAAAGCTCCTAACAAAGGAAAGGGATCTGATGATGCTCCTTTTGCAGAGGCAAAAACCACCTCAGATGAAGGTGGGGCTCTGTACTTGGCTTCTTCAAGTACACATGTAGATCACGAGTCATGGTTGATTGACTCAGTTGCATCCTTTCACTTCACTCCCCATAGAGAGTGGTTCTGCGAGTATGAGAAATATGATGGTGGTGATGTCTTCTTGGGGGATGACAAGAAGGCTAGAATCGTTGGTCGCGAGAAAGCAAAGTTGAAGTTGCAAGGTGGAAGGGTTAGAACACTTCCATGTGTTCTAGATATTCCTGCTGATCTGAAAAAGAGATCTAAGACAAATAATAAGGTATTACAGACTTATGTGCATGGATTTTTCTATGTTATTTTATGCAATGGATCGATAAGATTGTGAAATACACAGATAATGAAGCAGTAAAAAAAACATAATAGACAACACATAACACAATAAATTTAATGAGGAGTTCACCCAATACTCCTGGGCTACATCTCCTAGTCTAGCCTTCAGTGCTTGCCTCTCTATTATGTCTTCAAACAGAGTTTTTACAATAGTGTGCTCAATTTGAGCCTCACACACAATAGATGCAACAACAAGAGCTTTACTTGAACCTCTCAAGTTTTCTCTGAGTACACAGACTCCCTCAACACTCTCTGTCTCTGTCCTAACTTTGTCTCAACATTTGCCTGCAATACTGCCCCCTTTGTTTGCTCTCCGTCTGTGGCTTTTAAATCCAAAACTATGTTGCCTGTTCATTTCAGGTTCTCAGCTCTCAGTCTCCCTGGCCTCTATTTGCTTCGAATCGCTCTTCCAACATTAGACAATCATTGCATAATGCCTAAAGGGGAGGTGGCCACCTATTCTGTAACGTAAGAGTGCCTCGGGCCTCTGGAACCCCTGAAACAGCCACTCTCTGTTTAACATAGTGAAATGTATTTGAAACTGAGAAAATCCACCAAAACTCTATGTATCGGACTTCAAAAGTCCTTAAATCCACCTTTTTCTCCTATCAGGTCCGCCTGTAAGTCGCCATTGCATATCAAAATGGCCCATCCCTTTGTATTTTGGAAATACATTAAAAACTATGAAAATGCATTAGAAATGGATTTCCTCCAGACTTGAAACTATATGTGATAGCCTTAAGGTACCCTTTCAGGTCCGACTTATCGCATCGACTCTTTCTCCTTCGCATTTCATTTAACAAATGAAACTATTAAACTAAATTAAAAATGGTGTTTGATGGATCTAAAGATCCATATATTATGGCTTATAATATTATCAGGTCTGGTCCATCGGATCACATATGTGCATATGCACATAAATGCCCACTCCTTTGTATTTTCCGATTGCGATTTGGTGATGCAAAGTGGGTTGTCGATCTGCATGCTTGATCAACGGTCCTCATTGACCCCACCAGTCGCCATCGCATTTCCTATGAGGTCTTCGCCGATCACCATCGCAAATCTTACGTGGATTCCATCGATATTTGCCAAAGGCGACCACCGATTGTAATCCACCACTTAGATCTGGACCATTGATTAGCCAAATCTAACCGCTACTATGCATTACCTTGTTCCGCCTCCGATACTCTGACTTTTCACTGATTTCATGGGTTTTTGCCTCCCCATAGTGTTTTTCCCCATTCTAAAAGGTTTTCTCATGCAATCTTCTTTGGTCTTTGGCATGATTTTTCGAGTTTTTGAAGACTTAGAGAGTGTTCTTGGATCCATTTGGATCACGCCTTCCCACTGAGAAAAAGGCTTTTAGACCACCAAAAGTTGGTTTTCAAGCATCGCTTAAGTGAGGATACCGCTGCCTCATTTGCCCAATTGGTGGGCTCCAGTATTGCAGTAATGATGTTGCAACTCCTAGGGCTCCCTTCTTTACTCTTATCAACCCAGTAGTTCGTAACAAACTTGGAAGTGACAGTGCTATATGCACAAGTACTAGCTCTTACTGTAGGCTGTCACTTGATCAGCTGGCACAAGTTCGCTAGGAGCTTAAGCCAACTTCTATGAGTCCTTAGAAGAAGCTTTTAACTATGATGGATGAAAGATAACTCAAAAGAGGCTAGTCTACTTGCAGAAAGGAGATGAAAGCTGAAAGGAAATGCAAACCCTAGCAAACCCTAGTTTTACCGACTAACCCTACTGATGCAAGAAAAGAGATGAGAGCAGTGGAAATGGATGCCATTGACTCCTGGAAAGGTAAAATGCATGTGACTAAGCTACTTCTGAAGTAAAACCTACAAAAAGCATATTTTTGTATTTTTGAGTAAGTTGGCAGAATTATTATGCATGTGCTTTAACTGTTTTTGACTGTGCAGAAGTTGACTAGCGAAAGGAAATGGATTAGGCACTTGTAGGAGGTTGGGAAGGTGCAAAGAGGGCCTAAGGGGTCCCTAGCACCCTTCCAGAGAGTTTCACAGTGATCAGATCTCGAACAATTGCTCACGTGAACTTCTACAGGAAGTCTGCAGGGGTTCTACAGGAAGAGCCGAAAGAGGATTTTAGAGGGTTGATGATGGAAAAACAATGGGAAAGTGGAAATGGTGGATGGATGAGGATGTGAAGGGGTCTAAGACCTGGTAGATGAAGCTAAGAAGTGATGAAGGTGGTTGGATTTGTTCAAGGGTGGAGGGAGCAATATTGCACAAAAATGTAGAAATTAGGGTTAGTTGGGAAAGTGTGGCGAATGAAGGGAAGAAATCTTGAGTGATGGGTTGGAACAGGTTGCATGATGGAGGAAGGATAGGTAGGGATGTATTACATGTGTTCTGCACATTACTTTCCAAAAACTGATCAAAACAAAGACAAAAAATAGAGATCTATCTACGTTGACCTAGTCTACCCTTAAAAACCAGAAATATGATGAACAACAATGTATAAACAGGAAATCATGCAAGAGAACTATGGAAACTAAGCAAGAATAGATCTAAACATGTAAGTACAATTGGTATCAACTTTTCCAACTAAAAATCTAACACTAGCAATTGCATGAAGAGGCAAAAACAATGTTTTTGTGGCAGCAAGTATGCCTTGGTCTCAGTTCATGGTCCCAAGAAGGGAGAGATGAGATCAAGGATTGCTTGGTGGCCTTTTTGCAGAATTTTTCCTTTACCAAACTATTAAATCAACTTGAAGTATGAAAAGTTATTTTAATCATCAAAAACAACCTAAGTAACAAAACAAGATTTTAACCTAAATAATAGAAATTATTCTATGAATGCAGCAAAAACACATAAAAGTACACAAAGGAGGTACTAGCACTTGGGTTGGGCCCAACCCCAAGAGATACAACCTCCTAAGAAATATTAGAGCTGGTGCAAAGCTGGATTCATATTTATTGATCAAAAATAATAGTTACATCCCAAAAACTGTCTACAAGAAAAAGCTCGAAAATATGCTGATACAGGGCTGCACGAAAGTGCTAACCTACTGACTAAATTCTAACTACAATCTAACTAAAATTTGACTAAAAACTGAATAAAAGATGACTAACTGAAATGAGGTCCTAAGCCTTCTTATTTATACAAATTGAGGACCCCAACAACCCTCCTAAACTTTAGGAACTCGGTTGCCAAAACTTGCAGTTAACAGCAGTCCTACTTGACTTGCTTGGCTGCCCCTTGTGCTCCAAGTTTTTAATGGAGAATTCGAGGTAAGTGCTCATAAATGAAGGGGAAACCTTCCTACAAATCCTATCCCTTGTTCTTCCACGAATTTGGTTACCAAGTGCTCATTAAACCTTTGATTTTTTCTCAAAATTGACCAAAAATCTGCATAAAGCACACATTAGACTTTTTGGCATAATGACTAACCCAATTCACTCTATTAGCATAAATATAATTAAAAACATGCAATAAACTAATGAGAATGGTGGATTAAGTCGAATTAGGAGGTTGAATGGGCCCATATAATTTCCCATTTCTGTGGCTCATCATCACCCCCCTACTGAAGGTGTTGCTCATCCTCTGAGCAACTAATCTATCTCTTCATTCTTGATGGCTCTGGTGGCCTCCTTATCATCCCAATCTTCTGAAGTGGTCTGCTCATGTGTGCCATAATATTCTGCATTCTTGTCCATGTCCTTCCACTGCTCCTCCTATTCTGCTTGTTTGAATTCTTGTGATTTTTCTCCCCTTAAAATACATGGAGGCTTGCCTTTTTCTCTTTTCTTTTTGTTTTGTAGGTGTGCTTAATGCAACAAGCACAAATGCTACCTCTTTTGCCAATATCTCAGGTGATTTCTCCTCTTGTTGTTCTTTTTCCTTGCTTCCTGTAGAAATCCCTGTGTCAACTGTTTTTGTGTGTGTTGCTGAGATCTCAAGGTGTGTCTTTTCCTTTTGTTTTTGTGTGCCTGCTTTGGCTGTGGCAGCCTTCATTTGGGCTTTTTCAGCCTTCTCTGTCCTACTCTACATCCTCCTTTCCCTTGGTGTTTTTGCTACTGTTTCTTCCTCTGTTTTAGGCTCAACAATCTGGCCCATTTCCCTTTTTCTTTATGTTCTTTCTATGCTTGAATGTCCTATGTTCCTTCACCATTGGTTTTCTCACCTTCTTCAGTTTGTTCTCCCCTTAAGAATCCTCCTGGCATGGTGAGAGTGCTCTTTTTATGTTTTAATCAGAAAAGGAAATGCTCAGGAAAACAACAGTCAATCACTAAAACAGAGGACAACTGAATTTGGTGTTTTCTGAACCCAGGGAGGAGTTTCTCTTGTGTTGCTCACAATACTAGATAGCAGTAATTCCCTTGTTTCTGTCACCCAGAATTCAACTGTCGGTTTATTGAAGGGAGAATGTTGTTTTTGCAGAACTGAGCATAAGGGCACAAATTCTCTTCTCAACACATAGATAGATATGTAAATTCAGGTTTTCATGCACACAGGGTGGCCTCTACTGCAGCATATATCTTCTTTACAGGAGAATTTTAAAGATGATGAGGAGATTTCAAAGTGCAGAGA
Source organism: Pinus tabuliformis (assembly GCA_031772625.1). Lineage (NCBI taxonomy): Eukaryota > Viridiplantae > Streptophyta > Pinopsida > Pinales > Pinaceae > Pinus > Pinus tabuliformis. The sequence goes on along the minus strand of CM062819.1, from coordinate 102,097,392 downwards.
AAGAACTTGGGCAAATACAGTGAAATATGCAAGCAATCTTTCATAGTTTGTTGAATACATAGGTAGACTTTTACTCTCATTTTTCAATTTAATGCCGTGTTCAATTCACCACCTTGCACAAACATACCATCCATAGAGGAGTTTTTTCGAGCTTACCTCATTTGGAGCTCCAAATTCAACGAAAATCCCAGGTTTTCCTGCTCCGTAAAGCTGTTCTGTCTTTCTTGTAGAACCCTTCCTGTAGAAGGCTCCCGGTTCCTGTAGAACTGTTACAGCTTCCTGTAGAATGCCGATAAGCAGGAGGGTTTTGAAAAATGGCCGAGAAAGACTGGTTCACTGCCATGGAGGTGGTATGGAGCTTGTTGCAGCTGCAGGGACGATGATAAAATGGAAACAACGGTGGTGAGAGTATTTCAAAGATGAGTTCGATTGGCTGTTTATGGAGACTTCCATTAATGGAGGATGAGTTGGCCAAGTGCACGTTGGCCCCATGCAGACTGTTGGTCTCCACTACAGTGTTGTTATGGACTATATGTTCTCTGCCTGTAATCACTTCCATCAATTACGTTGGCGTTTAAGCAACCACCACTACCTGTTTTCAGTTTTCTTCCTGAGATGGCTGAGCACACATGTCGATTGCACCCACCGAGTGCTGTTTGAACTGGATGAGGGTGGCCAGTTAGCTAGCCACCCATCTCATTTAATCACAACCATCTCATTGTTCACACAGTTCTTAAATTACCTTCATGCAACAGAGGAATGGGTTTAGTCACGTACCTGGAAGTCGAATGCATTTGCTGTGAGGTGCTATGGCCTTTCCTTCTGCCGCGTGCCTTTGTTTCTGTGGATGCATGCTGGTTTGATTGCTGATACGTGGCTATTTTTCTTGTGCAGGTATCCTCTGGCTAGATTTAAGCTGCAGTAGTCTGCTTCCACGTTCAAATTTGCACCCTCATGCTGCTGATGCTAGATTTTTGCAGGACAGCAACTTGTTTTCTCCATAGCTCCCAAATGATAGATCGGATTGACCTGAAACTTTTTGATCATGTTTCTATCATCATCATTCACCTCCCATAGCAAAATTGTGGTCAATGGATGCACGAATTTCAAGAAAAACTGAAAATGGCTGAAGATGATGGAGGTCAATTTCTTGGAAATCGTGCCCTGGAATTGGCTAAAATTGCTTGGGTAGGTTACTATCACCTATATGCATCTCCCCATGAAACAGGTTTTGAAATGGATGCATGGATATGGAGAAAATGCAAAAATGGTTAAAGGTGATGGAGGCTGATTTCTTGGAAACCGTGCATTGGAATTGGTTGAAATTGCTTGGGCATGTTGCCATCATCCCTATACAACTCCCCATAAAACAGTTTTTTAAATGGATGCACGGTTTTCAAGTTAGGGAAAAAACAAATTTCTTCTCTATGTATTTTTGTATTAGAGCATTCTGCAGTTTTTGCATAGTAAGGAAAAAATGAGCTTGGGGTGTGATGCAGGCATGGAAATGATGGAAGAGGGGTTTGAAGACTATAGGAGGATTTATAAACCCTTTATGAAGCTTCCATGTTCACCAAACTTCTTTTTAAAATTCATTTCTAGCTTTCTGTAATTTCTACAAGAACTTCCTGTAGAAAACACAATTTTCAGAAAGGAAGCACAATGAGGTGGAAAAAATGATGGAGAAGGGTGAGGGATGGAAACAGGGATGTTTACAGGCCTCATGGACAGATTCCCAACCTTTGGGTCCTCCTCGGAGATCGATCTTGGCTTGCTTGTAGGCTCTACAGGATCTTCCTATAGAAGACACAAAACTTCCTGTAGAAGACACAGAACTTCCTCTGTCTTTGTTTTGTGCGATTTTCCTAACTGCAATGTCCTTCCTACAACCTACAATTATTCAACAAAAATTAGGTTTATTTTTCTTTTTCTCTTTTCTTCTTTCTTTTTCTCTTTTTTTTTTGAAAACAACTAGGGCGCCTCATGGAGGTTTTCACCCTAATTGCTTGCCCTGGGCGCCTCTAAGGGAGGTTTTCACCCAGGGTCTTATTCTCTTTTTTTTTCTCTTCTTTCCAACCCATTGACTGCCTCATGGAGGTTTTCAATCAATGAGCCAATCTGAGGCGCCTCCAAGGAGGTTTTCACCTTAGATTTTTATTTTTTTTCTCTTATTTTTCATTTTTTTCATTTTTTCATTTTTTCTTTTTTCTACCCTACCCTACTTGAAAAACAAAATCATTTTCAAGTATAATAATACTTCCAATGGAGCCATGTGCACATCGAGATTAGAGACAAAATGATGTGGAGGCTTGAAATGCATGCTTTGACAGGTATTCAGATTTCAAAGACCAAATGATTTGACTTTGAAGGGATCAAACATAGCTGAGGAAGAGAGTACTACTGCAACTTAGTGACTGTCTGGAACCATATCTCAATATAGCTCTGATATCCTTGGTCCTTTTGCTAATCTAGATCATTCTCCATATCTTCTTCTATCATGACCTTCACATCTTCCTCTTTTTGCTGATTTTTCTCTTGAATACATGGAGGATTTGATGGTAACCATGAGGGAGCTCTCTCGATCTCTGATTCTGATGTCTTCTCTTCATCAAGTGCAGCCCACGGTTCTTTGATATTCTCTTTTGCATCTTCATCTACTGGATGAGGTCCTTCAATGATATCAATATAATCTCTATTTTTCAATACTCTTCCTAAGCTATGGTGAATATCATTGAGCTCAAGAGGAGTTGTTTGGACATGTTGTGCCTCAGCATTGTAATTGGGTTGAGCTACTCCAATGTGTGGGTTTGGAAATGGTGGTACGGGTAGTTGAGTGGGGGTGTATATTTGATATGGACGTGGATGGGGTCGTGGTTGGGCAAGTGGTGGAGACGAGGGAGCGAGAGGGGAGTTGTACTGGGGCCTCCACCCCCGATGAGGTGCATTCCACTGAGGTTGTGGCTGAGCATAGGGGTGAAATGGATGAGCAGCTGGTTGGGCATAATATGGAGATGTGGAGGACCAAGGAGGAGGTGTGGACCAAGAAGAATGAGCAGGGGGACCCCAAGAAGGCATGGAACTGGCTTGATAGGGGTTGTAATAGGCCTGGGATGTCCCTTGCATTCCCTGCTAGTAAGGTATGGGTCCATGTGGCCTTCTTTGGTTCATGAAATAGAGTGGTTCAGTGGCTCCTTTGGCCCTCTAATATGCAACTTTAATTCCGGGCAAGGAGGGGCACTGATTCGTAGGATGGTCTCTTTCACAAACAAAACACACTTCTATGGAGTGCAATGGACATTCGTTCCTAGGATGCATTCTAGTGCACCTGGGACAAAAGATGGCCAAAGCCCTCTTGGCTTCCTCTTGCATCCTTTGGATCCACAAGGTATCTAGTTGCATGGAAAGAAACTTCCTCATCTCACTCTTGAAATCTTCCATCTGATTTGCAAATTCGCTTTTGGACAAGGTACTGCTCCCAACATTTCTATTTGTAGCCATTTGCTCCAGAGGAATGTTTTCTTCTTCTTCTCCCCTAGAGGTTCTCCAAATATGTCTTTCTGTCCACCTAGGGGTTCTTCTTAATCACAACCATCAAAGAAGAGAGAAGGTTGGCTGTGTGAAGTAGTGGGGGTGTTGTGCAAACATTTTTTTGACTTATCTCTACTCCCACAAGCCATGAAAGGAAATCTTTTTCGTGGATTTTTGTTTTTTTTTTTTGCTTGTACCTGCAAAACTGAAATAGATTGAACTGCAACTAACTAAAATCTATCTTGCTAAAGTGAAAATGCAGAACTGAAATGAAAGTAGGAAAGGACTAACCTATGTTGCTGAAATGAAATTGCAGGAATGAAATGCTAAGCTACACTTGCAGAATGGAAATTGCAGAATTGAAATGCTAATATACGCTTGCAGAATTGAAATTGCGGAATTGAAATGCTAATCTATGCTTGTAGAATTGAAATTGCGGAATTGAAATGCTAATCTATGAGAGCGGGAAATATCTAATCTACACTTGCTGAAATGAAATGAAAGCAGGAAATGTCTAATCTACTTTTGCAGAAATGAAATTGCAGAATGGAAATGAAATAAACTACTTAGCAGAAGGTTGTAGTAGAAAATAGAAGAAAAGCAGCAATCACCAATACTCTGACACTTCCCCGGCAATGGCGCCAAAAAGATGGTGGGCTCTAGTATTGCAACAATGATGCTACAACTCCTAGGGTTCCCTTCTTTACTCTTATCAACCCGGTAGTTCGTAACAAACTTGGAAGCGACGGTGCTATATGCACAAGTACTAGCTCTTACTGCAGGTTGTCACTTGATCAGCTGGCACAAGTTCGCTAGGAGCTTAAGCCAACTTCTATGAGTCCTTAGAAGAAGCTTTTAACTATGATGGATGAAAGCTAACTCAAAAGAGACTAGTCTACTTGCAAAAAGGAGATGAAAGCTGAAAGGAAATGCAAACCCTAGCAAACCCTAGTTTTACCGACTAACCTTAATGATGCAAGAAAAGAGATGAGAGTGGTGGAAATGGGTGCCATTAACTCCTGGAAAGGTAAAATTCATGTTACTAAGCTACTTCTGAAGTAAAACCTGGAAAAAGCATCTTTTTGTATTTTTGAGTAAGTTGCCAGAATTATTATGCATGTGCTTTAACTATTTTTGACTGTGCAGAGGTTAACTGGTGAAAGGAAATGGAGTAGGCGCTTGCAGGAGGTTGGGAAGGTGAGAAGAGGGCCTAAGGGGTCCCTATCACCCTTCCAGAGAGTTTCACAATGATCATATCTCGAAAAACTGCTCACGTGAACTTCTACAGGAAGTCTGCAGGGGTTCTACAAGATGTTCTACAGGAAGAGCCGAAAGAGGATTTTAGAGGGTTGACGATGGAAAAATAGTGGGAAAGTGGAAATGGAGGATGGATGAGGATGTGAAGGGGTCTAAGACCTGGTAGATGAAGCTAAGAAGTGATGAAGGTGGTTGGATTTGTTCAAGGGTGGAGGGAGCAATATTGCACAAAAATGTAGAAATTAGGGTTAGTTGGGAAAGTGTGGCGAATGAAGGGAAGAAATATTGAGTGAGGGGTTGGAACAGGTTGCATGATGGAGGAAGGATAGGTAGGGATGTATTACAGGTGTTTTTCACATTACTTTCTGAAAACTGATAAAAAAAAAGACAAAAAACAGAGATCTATCTACGTTGACCTAGTCTACCCTTAAAAACTAGAAATATGATGAACAACGGTGTATAAATATGAAATCATGCAAGAGAACTATGGAAAATAAGAAAGAATAGATCTAAACATGTAAGTACAACTGGTATCAACTTTTCCAACTAAAAATCTAACACTAGCAATTGCATGAAGAGGCAAAAACAGTGTTTTTGTGGCAGCAAGTATGCCTTGGTCTCAGCTCATGGTCCCAAGAAGGGAGAGATGAGATCAAGGATTGCTTGATGGAATTTTTGCAGAATTTTTCCTTTGCCAAAATATCAAATCAACTTGAAGTATGAAAAGCTATTTTAATCATCAAAAACAACCTAAGTAACAAAACAAGATTTTAACCTAAATAACAAAAATTATTCTATGAATGTAGCAATGACACATAAAAGTACACAAAGGAGTTACTGGCACTTGGGTTAGGCCCAACCCCAAGAGCTACAACCTCCTAAGAAATATTAGATCTGGTGCAAAGCTGGATTCATCTTTATTGATCAAAAATAATAGTTACATCCCAAAAACTGTCTACAAGAAAAAGCTCGAAAATATGTTGATATAGGGCTGCACTAAAGTGCTAACCTACTGACTAAAATCTAACTACAATCTAACTAAAATCTGACAAAAAATTGACTAAAAAATGACTAACTGAAATGAGGCCCTAAGCCTTCTTATTTATACAAATTGAGGAACCCAACAACCCTCCTAAACTTTAGGAACTCGGCTGCCAAAACTTGCAGTTAACAGTAGTCCTACTTGACTTGCTTGGCTGCCCCTTGTGCTCCAAGTTTTTGATGGAGAATTCGAGGTAAGTGCTCATAAATGAAGGGGAAACCTTCCTACAAATCCTGTCCCTTGTTCTTCCACGAATTTGGCTACCAAGTGCTCATTAAACCTTTGATTTTGTCTCAAAATTGACCAAAAATCTGCATAAAGAACACATTAGACTTTTTGGCATAATGACTAACCCAATTCACTCTATTAGCATAAACATAATTAAAAACATGCAATAAACTAATGAGAATGGTGGATTAAGTCGAATTAGGAGGTTGAATGAGCCCATATAATTACCCATTTCTGGGGCTCATCACCAATCTCTATCCATTTGGCACTGCTAGGTTTTGAACCTTTGAGTCCAATTCTGAGGTACTCCACGTCCCCTCTGCACGTATTCCTCACCTTCCTATCTAGAACTGTATCTTCCTGTAGCTCATTGAGGTATTCAGGCAACAAATCATCAATGGAAGGCAATTGAATTTGCTCTTTAGGATCTTCAACTAATGAAGGTTCAAAGACTCTTAAGTTTTCTGCATTTACCACTGAATAAATGTGCATGTATGCTAGGAGATCAAGGCGGAAAGAATTCTCACCAATTTTCTCAAGTACCTTAAAAAGCCTATACCTTATTGGCTTCAACTTCTTTCCTTCACCTTGCATTCTGTCCTTGCTGATAGACAACTAGACTTGATCACCAACATGGAAGTTGTGCTCCACCCGATTTTTATCATGCCTTGCCTTGTACTTGGCTTGGTTCTTTTCTAGCTATTCCGGCACTGCCTGGTGAATTTCTTGGATTTGTTTAGTTAATCTGGTTGCTTTGTCCACATCACTGTGTAGCAACTGCTATGTCTTTTTCAAAGACAAAATCCAAGGGAGACCTCAGTATAAAACCAAAACAAGTCTCAAAAGGAGATCTCTATGTAGAAGAATATTTAGCACGGTTATAAGCATGTTGCACATAACACAAATGTTCATCCCAAAGCTTGGGATGCTTGCTATAATAACCCCTGAGCAACTGGATCACTGTCCTGTTGACTACCTTTGTTTGGCCATCTGTTTGTGGATGAAAGGTTGTGTTTTTCTTTAGTCTGGTGTCCATCAATTCCCACAGACTTGACCAAAACTTCCCAACAAATCGGGAATCTCGATCAGATACTATGGAAGTGGGTAATCCAAAATGTACCCAGACATGTTGAAAGAATAACTTCATTGTTTGTTCTGCTGTAATCTGCTTATTACAAGGTATTAAAATACACATTTTGCTGAACCTGTCCACAATAACATATAAATAGTCATGTCCCCTTCTAGATTTTGGCAATCCCCCAACAATGGCCATGGAAACACTTTCCCAAGGACAGGAAGGGACTGGTAGTGGAGTGTACAGGCCTAGTTTTCTATTGCTGGGATTACTTTTAGCACACATGGTACACCCTCTTACATATCTAGAAATTGTTTCATGCATTCTTGGCCAATAGCCGTATCTTTACAGTTGTGCAACTATTTTACTTACACCAAAATGACTTCATATCAAAGAAGTGTGTGCTTCCCTAATTATGTTGACTCTTTTAGTTTGTGGAATGCATAGCTTTCCCAAATGATATAAGAGTTGGTCTTTAACATAGTAATCTAATTCTTCTACCTTTTTGCCATTACTTAAAGCTGCATATACATCTTTAAAGTTTATATCTTGAGAATATTGTTCAATGTAGCTTTCATCCATTACTGAGTTATGCTTAAGTATAGTAGATGCATTTATGATTGGTCTAGACAACATATCTGCAACTTTATTGTGTATGCCCTTTTTATATCTGATGACTAAATGGAACTACTCTAGGAAACCCATCCACCTATAGTGTCTTGATTGTTGCAATTTAGTTTGTGAGTGCAAATACTGAAGTGGCTGATGATCAGTGTGTATAATTGTTTCTTTGCCCGTTAAGTAATGTTTCCACCTTTTACACTCTGTACTAATGCATACAATTCTTTATCATATGTAGGATAATTAACTACTGTAGAATTAAAAGTCTCAGAATGGTAGCATATGGGTTTACAATGTTGCATCAACACTGCTCCCATGGCATAGTCATTGACATCAGTTTCGATCTCAAATGGTTGTTGAAGATTTGGCAATGCTAGTACTGGTGTTGTACTTATTTTTTCTTTCATGGTGTCTAAGGCTTTCTGCTATTTTCCTCCCCACTGAAACACCTTGTTCAATAATGTTAAAGCATGTAAGGGAGCTGCAATTAAGGAAAAGGTAGCAATAAACTTTCTCCAATATTGTGCTGCTCCTAAGAAGCTTCTAACTTCTGTAGTAGATTTGGGCTTAGGGCAGTTTATAATGACTGCAACCTTAGAGGGATCTATCTTTAATTCACCAGACCCTACAATATGACCCAAATAAGTCAAAGATGTTTTACCATATTCACATTTTGATAACTTAACATAGAGATTTTCTTGCTTCAAAACATCTAGAGTCTGCTTTACATGTTGTAAATGTTCTTCCCATGTTTCACTGAATACAAGAATGTCATCCAAATATACAATTACAAAATCATCAATAAAAGGCCTGTAGACATCATTCATAACTCACATGAAAGTGGCAGGAGCATTAGTTAAGCCAAAAGGCATAACTAGCCATTCATACAACTCTTGCTTTGTTTTGAAAGCAGTGTTCCATGCATCTTACTGTGCTACTCTGACCTGATAGTAACCACTATGCAAGTCCAACTTGGAAAAGTAAACAGCTTCCTTCAACTAATCCAATAGATCATCAATGCGAGGAAGAAGATAATGATTCTTGATCATTATTTTGTTCAGTGCTCGGTAATCAATGCACATCCTCCACGAACCATCTTTCTTTCTAACCAACACGATTGGATATCTACATGGTGATGTGATTGGTCTTATGAACCCTTTCTCGAGCAGCTCTTGTACCTACTTCTTGATCTCTGCATTCTCTAAAGCGGATAACCTGTACATTCCGATGTTAGGCAATGGAGCATCTTGCTGCAAATTAATATCATGTACAATTTCCCTTTTGGGCGGCAGACCTTTAGGTTCTTGAAATAGGATATCATATTCTAAAACAACTTTTGTTAAATCAGCTTGTTGTTTAGCATCAAAGCCTTCAAATACATTGGTTTTATTAGGTTTCTTTTCCTTTACAACCATCAGTAAAAATTGCTTGCATGAATTTACAATTCTTTTCATCTTCCCTGAGTTTATGAGAGTATAATTATTCTTGAGTTTATCAGCTCTTACAATATATTTGATTCCATATTTAACGAGTTGATACTTATTTTCAACTCTATATAAAATGGCTTTTCTATCATACAAGTAAGGACTTCCTAAAACAATTCCACATATATCCAAGGGAATGATATCTAACTCAACCTCATCTATAAATAATGAACCAAAAGAGAACCTAAGTTTACATTGTCTAGTCACTTGTAGCTTTGCTTTATCACATACCCAACCTAATGGATATGGCTTCTTGTGAGGTGTGGTTAGTAGTCCTAATTTCTTTACAATTGCTTCAGAAATTAATTTTACTTGTGAGCCACTATCAAACAAAGTATCAATCTTTTGATGCTTAGAAATAACTCTAATATGAAAAAGCTCATGTATTTTCCTCTCATTTTCTTCACCATCAATAGTTTGGGCAGAATTACTAGTAGATGCTTCAGAATTTTTACCTTTTATACTTTTGGCTGTGATTGTTATTTCATCACCTGAGTCTGACCCCAAATCTTTCTGTATAGCAGTAGTAGTCTTCTTCTTCTTGCCATCAAAATTCTTGGGTTTAAGCTCTAGATACAAAGACCAACAATGTTCATCATCATGTCCATCCTTCTTGCAGTAAGTGCATGAAGGTTTGGCCTTCTATACAGAATTTTCCTTCCTCTCTTTCCATTTTTGCTTCCTCTTTTCCTTGTTTTTTCTTGCAGTGGGTTCTGATGATCCCCCAATCTCTAGGTTCACATTCTTGCCTATAGCCTCTAGATGGGTAGCCTGAACAGATACCTCATCTATTTTAGTAGGGTTAAACATGAGAATGCTATGCCTCAAATAGATGTGTAGACCACCTATATACTTCAAAAAAGTTTCAGGTGAGTCTAAAGAAATGCCTAGAATCAAAGCTCTTTTTCTAAATTCTTGGGTGTAGCTTTGTACACTTTGCCCTTTTAATTGGCGAAGAGTTTTCCAACTCATCATAGCTTGCTGCATATAAGCTAGTGGATAGAATTATTTTTTAATTGCAAAAACAAATTCACTCTAGAAAGAAAGAATTTTACCATGCTTCTTCAAGTCAGCTTGTGTCCTGCCTTCCCACCATACCAAGGCAGTTCCTCCAAGGCATAGGTTGGCCAGCTGAATTTTACTCCTGTCTGAATCAATATTCTGCACCCTGCAATACACATCAATCTTTCTCTGCATTTAATTCTCCATCATATATTGGCAAATCAAATTTAACATCTAGTTTAATCAAATATGTTTTCTTCTTTTTATTTTCAAGGCTATCAGGAGGTGTGGATAGAGGAGTGTTTCTTCCTTTCCCTTTGCTTTCAGAATGGCCATCTAGAAGAGATTCTTTTGTTCCTTTGTCTTGTTTGGAAGTGGAAGAATCTTCACTTCGACCTTTCTTAAATTCTCTATACATTTCTTCTACCATGGCTCTCATGGTCATGAAACTATCCATGAAATGAGAGTCTGATTCCAAGGGATTTTCTTCTGCCATTTTCTTCCTAGGATAGACTCTACCAATTTCTGGGTTAGTTTCAACCAATTCTCCTTCTCCTAAGTTGAGCTTTGACCTAGTTATCATTCACCAATCCAGCACCAGCTTGTCTAACCTTAGTAAACCTAAAGTTCTGATACCACTTAATCTAAAAATGAGATCTAAGACAAATAATAAGGTATTACAGACTTATGTGCATGGATTTGTCTATGTTATTTTATGAAATGGATTGATAAGATTGCGAAATACACAGACAATGATGCAAATAAAACATAGTAGACAACACATAACACAATAAATTTAATGACGAGTTCACCCAATACTCCTGGGCTACATCTCCTGGTCCAGCCTTCAGTGGTGGCCTCTCTATTATGTCTTCAAGCAGATTTTTTACAAAAGTGAGCTCAATTTGAGCCTCACACAAAATAGATGCAACAACAAGAGCTTTACTTGAACCTCTCAAGTTTTCTCTGAGTACACAGACTCCCTCAATACTCTCTATCTTTGTCCTAACTCTGTCTCGGCATTTGCCTGCAATACTGCCCCTTTGTTTGCTCTCTGTCTGTGGCTTTTAAAGCCAAAACTATGCTGCCTGTTCATTTCAGGTTCTCGTCTCTTAGTCTCCCTAGCCTCTATTCACTTCGAATCCCTCTTCTAGTGTTATACAATCATTGCATAATGCCTAAAGGGGAGGTGGCCACCTATTCTGTAACGTAAGAGTGCCTCGGGCCTCTGGAACTCCTAAAACAACCACTCTCTATTTAACACAGTGAAATGTATTTGAAACTGAGAAAATCTGCCAAAACTCTATGTATCAGACTTCAAAAGTCCTTAAATCCACCTTATTCTCCTATCGGGTCTACCAGTGAGTCACCATCACATATCAAAATGGCCCGTCCCTTTGTAATTTGGAAAAACATTAAAAACTATGAAAATGTATTAGAAATGGCTTTCCTCCCGACTTGAAACTATATGTAATAGCCTTAAGGTACCCTTTCGGGTCTAGCTTATCGCATCAGCACCTTCTCCTTCACATTTCATTTAACAAACGAAACTGTGAAAATACATTAAAAATGGTGTTTAACAGATCTCAAGATCCATATATTATGGCTTATAATGTTATCGGGTCCGGTCCATTGGATCGCATATATGCATATGTACATAAACCCCCACTCCTTTGTATTTGTCGATTGTGACTTGGCGATGCAATGTGGGCCGTCGATCTTCGCGCTTGATTGATGGTCCTCGTTGACCCTACCAGTCGCCATGAGATCTCATATAAGGTCTCCACCGATCGCCATCGCAAGTCTTATGTGGATTCCACCGATATCCGCCGAAGGCCACTTCCCATTGTGATCCGCCACTCAGATATGGACCATTGATCAGCCAGATCTGACGGCTACTGTGCATTACTTTGTTCCACCTCCAATACTCTATCTTTTCACTGATATCATGCATTTTTGCCTCCAGATGGTGTTTTTTTTTCCATTCTAAAAGGTTTTCTCATGCGATCTTCTTTGGTCTTTGGCATGATTTTTCGAGTTTTTGAACACATCAAGAGTGTTCTTGGATCCATTTGGATCACCTACATTAGCCAAAAATCTGATTTCTATAAGCAAGTTGGATGATGCAGGTGTGAAAACATTGTTCGAGAAGGATATCTATAAGATGGTTTGGGGGGCACTGGTATTGATGTGAGGAGTTCGAATTGGAACTTTGTACAAGTTGCAAGGTAGCACTGTTGTTGATGGGTGCAAAAGTTCAGTGGTTCCTGAAAGTGGAGCAAAAAATCTAGTGGTCTCTGGAGAGAAGACCATGTTGTAGCATCAAAGGCTTGGACATATTGGAGAGAAGGGCCTTCGAATACTTCACGGTAACGGTATGGTAGAAGGTGTTGTAACATGCATTTTTGTTGCTTGTAGTATTCATTTTTCATTCAAGAACTAGAAAATATTTCAAAAAAGATAAAAGCAAGAGGAAGAAGTGATAATGACATAGCGGAATCACTAAAGGAACAAGTATAAAATAATCAGTCCCAATATACCCATGTGATCAAGATAAATCATAATATAAATGGTTATACAGAGCCATAAATGAAATATAAATATATACTATGTTGTAAGGCCCAAGAATAACAACGAAGTGAGAATTTGTAGAAGTCAAGCTCAGAGAGAGTTGAGCATTGGGAAAATGAAAGACCAAAACCCTAAAGAAAACCCCATAACCACAAAATACTGAAGAAATGGCCTGAAGTCAATGTGAGGGGATAGACGAAGAATGAATGCACATGAACCGTTGGGTCTTGGAGATCAATGAATGAGGTCGAAGTAAATGAACGATCTAGACTAAATCATGTAAATTGGAATCAAGGAATGAATGGTGGAGATTAACCAGAAGCACTAGTGGAAGAGAAATCTAAAGGATCATCGCCGGTATCGATGGTTGAAGATCTACGGTCATTGGGCGCAAACAATTCTGGGCGTTAACCAAGATGAAGGGCGTATTTAAAGCTATAAGTGGGATTTTGGGCAAATGCAAAATCATAAATGGTATTTAGAGGAAAACGCCCGATTCCATTCAATGGTTGACACGTAGCAACTATAGGAGAGAGAAAAACCACTCATTTTGGGTGGGTAACTCTCGTGCAAGTAGTCCACCCAAAATTGATATCAGTTGTTGAATCTTGGGGTTGAAATCTACGGTGGAGAATGGACTCGATATATATATGTGTTAGCGATGCGATTAAATCGCAATCGCAAAATGCAGTGGCACTTATATGAAATCACCCCTGGCCAGACCCAAAAATATATGCATTATGTTTTAAACTCTCAGTGTGTCCATTATATCGCATATCGTTAAGTTTTGTATTGATATATCATTTGAAAGGGTCGATTGCGATTTGTGATATGAAGTCAATGGAGCATTGAACAGGTGGATCCGATGGATTTATGCAACCAATTTAATTCTTTTTGAGTTCCGCGGTAAACCAAAAATTAGCATTAATTTCATTGTATAAAGAGAAAACCAGTGTTAAAACCAAATCTGTAGAAAAGGCAATTGGGCATGTTTTCTTTGTATTTTGGCCAATCAAAACACCCGATATATACATAAGCCCAGTTTTCACACAAGTCAAAGTCTAACACAATTAATTACGGTTAAATTGGATTAAGAATTATTAAATCATCCATAGGGGAACTCAAGAGCCGATTAACAAAGCTGAAAAGCCAGCAATTATCCTCGTCTTCTAGTTCAGATATTTCTTGTTATTGTATGTTCTTTGAGGTGTCTTTTACCCTCGGTAAAATTTTGTAATAATTTTTACTTCAGATAGTTAGAGAAGCAGTTAAGTAGTTTGATAGTTTCAGAGATCAGTAACTATTCCCAATGTATAAAAGAGGAAAAACTATAAAGAAAATGGTTGTTGTTGGTATTTTTGAGAACTCGGAGACTAGGCCACTGTATTCCTGATATAACTGTTGATTTATGAAAGAATCAGAAGTTTCCATGAATTGTTGGGTATAATTTTGTAACTTCTCTGTCATGTGTCATCTTATGTTTTCTTCTTTCAAGTATAGTAATGAAGCTGCAGGTCTTTATTTGCTTATGTAGATAAAGTTAAAATTCCTTAAAAGAGCGCTCCTATACTTGAAGTTTTCAACTTCTTTTCTAAGTTATAGATAATAGTGTCTGTGTAAGGCAACATATTATCTTTAACTTCTCCGAGGGTCACAGATAGTAGTTTCTGTGAAAGACCAACATATTATCTTTAACTTTTCCAATAGTCACAGATAATAAATTCTGTGTAAAGCAGCATATTGTCTCTAACTTCTTCCTTCTTCATTTATCATTTATATTCAGCAAGTAAATGGCATTCTGATATTTTCAGGTCACATATGTATTAATAGTTAAAACCCAAGTTTTCCAGGTCCTTCATTTGAGAACACAAAATATAATCAAGTGAAAGTAATTACAATCATTAATGTCTTAAGCACAATTTCTACACAACTAGGAACTTGATTTCTTAAGGTACAACATTAATTGGTGTCGTTTCTAGGGAGAGAAGACAAGAACACTTCTCCCCAGGTTTTTCAATATTTTCCTCTTGTTGGAAATAATACTGAGAGGGGGGGTGAATCAGTATTATCAGATCAATAAAACATTTTCAATTTCATACTCAGAAACATATACGCGACTTCAGTTAAGTGAACCCGCGTGTACACGCGACTGTGTCTAAAGCAACTAGCGTATATGCAGATATCTTATGATTCAGTTAATCTTATCTTCAGTAAATGCATCAGAACATTATTAAGCAATTTAGCAGTAAACAGGTGCAGTATAACAGAACAGAACATCACACAAGAGCCACACACATGAACACCATGATATAAGGTGGAAACCCAATGTGGGTGAAAACCACCTGCTGCAATTCGTCTCTTTCTTCTTTAATGAGAAACTTCTTTTACAATATACTGGTGCAGTCCTTTACCAGTATGCAGGCTACAACCTGCAGAGGGCTACAACCCTCTCTCTCGTTTTCCAACTACTTTTGGAAGGGAGCTACAACCCCCTCAGCTCTTGTACTAGCTGATCCATTTACTAGTACGTAGGTGCTGACCCTACAACCTTCAGGGACCACGTTTCATCAATTTTCAGACTGGATCCAAGAGTACAAAGCAAACATTACCGCAATACAATCATCAACTTATACTTGCATCATAATTCATTAAACAACCCAATACCGAATCACTGAAACCCTGTCATCAAGAACACAGAACCCAAACCAGAATCTAGAACTCTGCAACAACCACCAGAATCAGCAACAACCTGAAATATCAACCCTTATCATGCATACGCTACTTCACTGTACCAAAACCGCGTGTATACGCGCTTTCTCCAAAGGCAACCCGCGTGCAGATCTAGAAATGATTACTTCTGCCTTTGCTGTCAGATCCGACCCTTGCCAAGCGTCCCGAACAGATAACCAGCAATACCAGATCCTCTCACTGCGTCAGACACCCACACACACTTACTCTTTGCCTAGTGATCTTCTCCTTATATAGCCTTAGGCCTTGTTCAATACCAAGAGCCAAAACCATAGAAACACAATACCATCAACTTCAAAACTAGGGATCGACACGCCCGTCGAGATACAATGGTCCGAAACCATAGGCACAACTTCCAAGGACTAACCGCCATGGACCAAAGGTGCTTTTCCACATACACGCGCTTTTTCTGACGCCAACCTGCGTGTACACGCGACTTGGGCTTAACAAACCTGCGTGTATGAACTTCCTTGGCAAGCTATACTAGGATCTGTCTTCTGAGTAAGTTGCCATCACCTGAACCAACTTCTGAGTATCTGTACCAACCTCTGAGTGAGTTGCCATCAAGGACAACACTTGAATCATAATGCCAACAATCTCCCCCTTTGGACTTGATGGCAACCACTACACCAAGTCACTCTCCCCCTTTGACATCAAGGGCAAAGGGCGGACCAAGATATTCTCTTCTTTGGTATACCTTCTGCTGTCCATACTCCCCCTGAGTACTTGCTGAAATCTCCAACTATGCTCCCCCTTTGTGTATGCCAAAGTGTACCAATCTATCCATCCTGCTCTTGCTGAATTGTGCTGTTCATGCTCCCCTTGACTGTAGGCAAGATCTGCAAAAGATGTTCTTCAAGAAGAACAAGGACTTATACATTATAGAAGACCTTCCTATCACCAAAAGACTCAACATACATTCATCATTCATCCCAGGCATAGTGGGGAAACCAACATAGGCCGTTACATGACCTTGACACCATAAAAGAGATATCACAAGAGATACATGACATAGAGACGAAATATCTAGACCAAGACTTATGAGAGCCACCAACAGCATCATGATATAAGCATCAGCCTGCAATACCATTCCTAAACAGTAAGATGTATCATTTATCTTCATAGACTTTATCAACAACTTCTAACCATAATGCCAACAATGCATTATTTGAAGAATATTCTCCCCCTGAGTGTGAGCCAACCATGTCTGAACCATTTCCTGAGTCTGTTCTGCTGCCCTTTCTCCATATAACCATCTGTTCTGCTGCCCTTTCTCCATATACGCGACTTTGCAGCATGTAACTCGCGTATATACGCGACTTGTCTTCATTATCTCAGCGTATGCAGGATGGAATACTGAATCTCATCACTTTCAGATTCCCCTGTGTCTGTTATGTCAGCTGACTGAGTTGTCCCACACCTTTCTGTCTCTGTCTTCTTCAATTCCTGCAACTGTGATGATGTATGGTCCCCTTGTCTTGAATTTTGAAATCTGCTTCTGCATTCCCTTGCTTTATGCCCATAGTTGTTGCATGTATAACACCTTATATTTTTCATGTTCCTTCTATCACAATCAATTGCTTTGTGTCCATATGCATTACAGGCAAAGCAATACCCTCTGAAATACCTGGGATGAGATGATCTTTCTTGAACCATTCTACTTCTGCATCTGGCTGCAACATGTCCAAGATTATGACATACATAACATTCAACTTTTTTCAGTGGAGGAAATAATCGTCTATCACGTCCATAGTTAGGAGTAAAGGATCTTCCTTGAGGAATTTCTTTTCTTGGTTGTTCTTTGAGCATTTCAGATTTCTCATTAGAGTTTCTTGTCTCACCTTGTGAACTAGATTCACCTTCAACATATTCATGAAAAACAAGACCAGTCTTGATAGCAGGAGATCTTTGACTATTAAGAATATCATCCAAGACTTTAGAACTATCTTGAAATCGTAAAAGCTTATCCTTTTCTTCTAGTTTACCTTTCAAGATATTTACCTCAACTTGATGTTGTTCTTCCTTTTTCAGATACTGCTTCCTTAGGTCTTCTTCAACTTTTCTCCCTTCTTCTACTTGTCGCTTTAGTTTGATCACTTCATGTTCTTGATCTTCAAGATCTTCCTTTAGAGAGAGGATCTTTGATTCAAGTCTCTGAATAGTTGTGCTCTGATCTTTTGCTATATCCTGCAATTTCTCCCTTACCCTGGTTTCTGTTTCCAATAGTTCTTTTAATTTGGCAGCTTCTTCAGTTTCTGCATTCTTCTCTTCATGTGCCATGAGACTTTTAATATCCTCGCTATCATTGGATGAAGCATTCTTCTTCTTGTGCGCCATGAGACTTCTAATATCTTCACTATCATTAAATGAACTTTTAATATGGGAATAATAGCTTCTACCATCTTCTTCATATATCCTTTCTTTGTTATGAGGACATCTAGCAGCATAGTGACCAACTCTACCACATAGAAAACATTTGAAAGGCAGCTTATCTTTGAACCGTCCAGTTCCCCGTTCAAGACTGGTGGCCTGATGTGTGCCTCTCTTTCTGGATTAGCCATTTTGATGGATCTTTTCCTTCAAGCGATCAAGCTTCCTCTGAAGGACCTGCTCTGATACCAATTGTTGGAAATAATACTGAGAGGGGGGGTGAATCAGTATTATCAGATCAATAAAACCTTTTCAATTTCATACTCAGAAACATATACGCGACTTCAGTTAAGTGAACCCGCGTGTACACGCGACTGTGTCTAAAGCAACTAGCGTATATGCAGATATCTTATGATTCAGTTAATCTTATCTTCAGTAAATGCATCAGAACATTATTAAGCAATTTAGCAGTAAACAGGTGCAGTATAACAGAACATAACATCACACAAGAGCCACACACATGAACACCATGATATAAGGTGGAAACCCAATGTGGGTGAAAACCACCTGCTGCAATTCGTCTCTTTCTTCTTTAATGAGAAACTTCTTTTACAATATACTGGTGCAGTCCTTTACCAGTATGCAGGCTACAACCTGCAGAGGGCTACAACCCTCTCTCTCGTTTTCCAACTACTTTTGGAAGGGAGCTACAACCCCCTCAGCTCTTGTACTAGCTGATCCATTTACTAGTACGTAGGTGCTGACCCTACAACCTTCAGGGACCACGTTTCATCAATTTTCAGACTGGATCCAAGAGTACAAAGCAAACATTACCGCAATACAATCATCAACTTATACTTGCATCATAATTCATTAAACAACCCAATACCGAATCACTGAAACCCTGTCATCAAGAACACAGAACCCAAACCAGAATCTAGAACTCTGCAACAACCACCAGAATCAGCAACAACCTGAAATATCAACCCTTATCATGCATACGCTACTTCACTGTACCAAAACCGCGTGTATACGCGCTTTCTCCAAAGGCAACCCGCGTGCAGATCTAGAAATGATTACTTCTGCCTTTGCTGTCAGATCCGACCCTTGCCAAGCGTCCCGAACAGATAACCAGCAATACCAGATCCTCTCACTGCGTCAGACACCCACACACACTTACTCTTTGCCTAGTGATCTTCTCCTTATATAGCCTTAGGCCTTGTTCAATACCAAGAGCCAAAACCATAGAAACACAATACCATCAACTTCAAAACTAGGGATCGACACGCCCGTCGAGATACAATGGTCCGAAACCATAGGCACAACTTCCAAGGACTAACCGCCATGGACCAAAGGTGCTTTTCCACATACACGCGCTTTTTCTGACGCCAACCTGCGTGTACACGCGACTTGGGCTTAACAAACCTGCGTGTATGAACTTCCTTGGCAAGCTGTACTAGGATCTGTCTTCTGAGTAAGTTGCCATCACCTGAACCAACTTCTGAGTATCTGTACCAACCTCTTAGTGAGTTGCCATCAAGGACAACACTTGAATCATAATGCCAACACCTCTGGCTGTTCAGTGAGGAGGAAATATTTGGCTATTTTGAATCAAATAAATAACTCTGGCTTCAAGGAGACCTGATACAAGATCAAACACTTCACAACAAAAGGTTCAAGCTCTTTCAGGTCCTGAAATTCTAGTTTCTAGGAGAGCTGGAAAGTCTAAGATCCTAATTACACCCATCCCTACATTGTCTACATCAGGTAGTAACTTATCCGAGCATTCATCTGATAAAGAGTCATCTTTTTCATCATCTTCATTTTAGGAACCTAACTGTCAAGAGCAATATTTAGAGTCTGTTACTTTTCATTTACCTACTATAATTATTCAATCTAAACCAATATCCACATTACCACCTTTGCACACTCCATTTACTTCTAAGTCACGTTCTACATTTGTTGGTAATCAAGGTTCAATAAACATGGCAGAACCTGCATTCTTGATGAATAGGTATGCATCTCTTCAATTGCCACAACTGTTGAATCAAATTCCACAGGAATACCTCAAGATTCTTCCTCGTTTTATAGGGGAAGATGAACAAACTGCAGAGAATCATGTGTCAATATTTTGCAATTTTGCAGAAAACAAAAATGTTGAACATGTAGATGTTGTTCTAAGACTTTTTGTTCAATCCTTGGATGGAGAAGCAAGGAAATGGTTTAAAGGACTTCCCAATAATTCTATTCCTTCTTGGGAAGAGATGGAAGTTTTATTCATTTAGAAATGGGGAGAAAAAAATACCATGGGTATTCATTAATAGAGTTTAATGCTATAAAGAAGAAGTCTGATGAAACTACAGCCAAATTTGTCAAAAGATTTAACAAATTGTACAATAGTCTTCCAGAGGAGATTAAGCCTGGTCCTACTAATGCAAAAACAACTTTTGCAAGGGCTTTTGAATCAAATTTTGGATTCAAATTAAGGGAAAGAAGATCTCAAACCCTTGATCAAATCCAAATAGATGCATCAGAGTAGAAGCAAATCTAGTAGCTGCAGGAAAAGCACCAGAGACACAGCCTATCCAAGACAAGGGAAAGGCAAAGATGGAATCCTCTCAAAGTCAAGCATTGGAGGATATGTGTAATGTAATTAAAAATTTGTCAAATAAGTTAAATAAATTAGAGTTAGAAAATAAGAATTTTCAGAAGCAAACATAGTATAATAAGAACTTTAATCCCCAATACAGAAGAAAACCTTTGCAAATCTTGCAGAAGGAAAGAAAAGATCAAAATCAGATTCAAGCACCATTATATATAGAAGCAGATCCTAGTGAAGAACAGGAGAAACCTAAAGATCAAATTTCTACATTATATGTAGGAGATGAAGATGAACTTGGTACCGAAGAAGAAGAGTACGAATATGATGAAACATATTCCATTCATGATGAAAATAAAATTGATGAATATTGGAAGCAATTCTCTGATTTTATGCAGGATGAACAAAATAAGAAATATGACTCGAGATCGAGGAAAATATCAATAAATCAAGAAAATGAAAGTGAGAAGCAAGTTTCAACTTCCTCACCAAAGGCGACTCCACAAGAATCTCAGCTTGCAAAACAAGTGAATAAAGGAAAGCAGCAATAGAATGAAAATGGCAAGACACAAATACTTTGAGGTGAGCCTTCTCAAGATCAAGCTGAAAAAAATCCTTTGGAGAAACTTGTTTCAATTCCTCAAGTAATTCCAGTCATGAAAAAAGTGAAGAGGAGAACGAAAGGACTGCTAAACAGGGTCACTTGTTTAGTCTCACTAAGGAGTTGGAAAAGGTAAGAATTCAGGTTCCTCTTATAGAATTGACAAGAATACCTATTTATCAAAAGGAGATTGTTGAGTTTGTTAATTTGAAAGAAAATGAGATTATAAATGACACTATAAATCTGTAGGAAGACAAGACAGTAGTGGTTTTTGGTCCACACGTTGAGGGAATAGACTCTTCAATACCGCCTTTTTATATTTCTTTATTGGTCCATGATTTCCTCTTACATAATTGTATGTTTGATTTAGGAGCTTCACACAATCTTATGCCTTTGTCAGTAATGAAGCAACTAAATCTACAAGTTACAAAACCCTATAGGGACTTGCATTCTTTTGCTGTGAACAAAGTCAAGTGTCTTGGGGTCATTAAGGATCTTGCAGTGTCACTAGCTCAAATTCCAGCTAGAAGATTGGTCATGGATGTAGTAGTAGCCGATATTCCTGCTAAATTTGGAATGCTTCTATCTAGGTCCCGGGGGGCTAAAATGGGTGGTGTTTTGAAGCTAGATTTTACGTATGCTTTTATACAAACTTTTGGTGGGGAAGAGAGGAGATTGTACAGAGAAACTAGATTTGTAAAAAAAATTACAAAAATGGAGCAAGTAATTCACCTGTATATAGCTAGGAGAAGGATGACTTTGCTTGTTTCATGCTGCATGATAATGCAGAGCTAGCTAAAGATAATCAGAAGCAGCTTGCTTCAGCCAATGTAATTATAGAGCTACAAACTGAAGAAGTGTGGAAATGCTTCTTTGAAGGAGCTTATTCCAAGGAAGGAACAGGTGTTGGTTTTCTTCTAATTGCACTTGGAGGTAATATGTTCCCCTTTTCCTCTAAATTAGAGTTCGAGGCAACAAATAATGTGGCAGAATATGAGTCCTTGATTATTGCTTTACAAACATCTAAACAGATGGGAGTTAAGTCAATTTCTACTTTTGGAGATTCAGAGCTAATTATTAAACAAATAAAAGATCACTACCAAACAAAGCACCCTAGGCTTAGAGAATATAGAAATGAGGTATGGGATTTGATTGAGAACTTTTTTGAAGCTTTTAACATTCAATTCATTCCAAGAGATGAGAATAGATTAGTAGATTCATTGGTTGTGGCTGCTAGTACTTTCAAGCCTCCTATTAATCCAAGAATAAGATACGAGATAGAGATGAGACACAGACCCTCTGTTCCTGATAATGTTAAGAATTGGTAAGTTTTTGAGGATGATCAGCAGATTAAGGAGTTTTGGACTATGGTGGAAGAGTTTCAGGGCACAAAAATTGATCAGGATGAAGAACAAACAACAAAAGTTGCAGAAGTTAGTGATTTAAAAGATTCAATAGATAATCAGAAAATCTTTTAATTGAAAGATAATATTATGCCAAAGGGACTTGTTCCCCTTGAAAGACTTTTTAATCCCAATGATGTGGCTATTGAGTCAGGGAAAATTTCACAGGAGGAACACATTCAGGATCACAAACTTTGAACTCAGGAGAATCCCAGGTTAGTGAAATTATTCAGTGGATTTCCACCTAATTTTCAAGAAATATATATTAAACTTTTTAAGAATTATGTTGATGTCTTTGCATGGTCTTCTGAAGATCTCAAAACCTATGATGTAAATATTATTCAGCACAAGATTCCCTTGAAGGAGGGAATTAGACCCTACAAATAGAAGCTTAGACAGATAAATCCTCTGCTTCTACCATCAATTGAAAAGGAGGTCAAGAAGTTGCTTGATGCCAAAATAATAGTTCCACTCAGGTTTTCTAATTTGGTGGCTAATTTAGTGCCTGAGAGAAAGAAAAATGGAGAATAAGGTTATGTGTGGATTTTATAAATCTCAAAAGGGATTCCTTGAAAGATAACTATCCATTTCCTAAAATGGGTCATGTGCTGCAAAAGGTAATGGGATCTTTTAGAATTTCAATGCTAGATGGATTTTCTGGTTATAACCAAGTGGCTATGGATAAGGAGGATCAGAAGAAAATGACGTTCACAACTCCCTGGGGAACCTTTATGTATGCCAGAATGCCTTTCGGATTGATGAACACAGGTGCTACATTTCAAAGGGCTATGGACATTGCTTTTGTTGGAGATAAGTTTGTAGTAATATATTTGGATGATATTACTAATTTCTCAAAGTCTAATGAAGGACATTTGGACCATTTGAAAAAGACTTTTGATAAATGTAGAAGATTTGGACTTTCCTTAAAACCCAAGAAATCCATTTTCGCTCTGGAAGAAGGAAAACTATTGGGGCACATTGTTTCCAGAGATGGAGTGAAGATAGATCTAGCCAAAGTACAAGCCGTGAAAAAAATACCATTGCCTAGGAGTAAAAAGTATATTCAAAAGTTTCTAGGAAGGATAAACTTCCTGAGGAGATTTGTATCCAACTATGTAGAAATTGTAAAAGAAATTACTAATATGCTATAGAAGGAGATTGAAGTGAATTGGACCAAAGAAGCTAGAGAATCATTTTCCAGGATTAAAGAGGCATTACAAGCAACTCCAGTCTTAATCAGCCCTGATTACCAAAATCCTTTCAAAGTTTTTTCATTCGCATCATCAAGTTCAATAGATGTTGTCTTACTGCAGAAGAATGATGAAGAGAAAGAGCAACCAGTTGCATTCTTCAGTAAGATTCTGAGGGATTCTGAGCTGAAATATAATATTCTTGAGAAATAGGTGTATACTTTGGTAAAATCCCTAAAAGATTTTAGAACTTATGTGCTGCAGTCACAAATCATTGCTTATGTGCCAAATGTTGCAATGAAAGATGTATTACTATAGGGATATGTAGAAGGAAGAATAGGAAAATGGATAGCCAAGATCCAAGAATATGATTTGGACATAAAACCTACAAAGTTGGTGAAAGGACAAGGATTGGTAAAAATGTTGATAGAATCAAACTTTCAAGCAATGGGAAACAACTTGCAGGCACCTGTGGTTGAAAAAGCAGCTGAAGAAATTGAAGGAAAGCAAGATCCAGGTATGAAGATCAGGTATAAATTTTTGTGTTCAAAATGGTATAAGCATATAATTCATTATTTGTGCTTTCTTTCCTATCCCCAATCCTTAGATAGAACAAAGTATAGGGCACTAAAGATCAAGGTACAACCATATGTGATTGTGGAAGGCAGATTGTACTATAAGGATCCTGCTGGAATTTTATTGCTATGTTTAACACAGGATGAATTTACAGAAACAATCAAAGATTATCATGAGGGATTATGTGGAGGATATTAGAGTTGGAAAGTAACTGCACATAAGATCCTTCAGGTAGGATTTTGTTGGCCTACTTTATTTGGTGATACATATAAGTTTGTTAGAAGTTGTTAGAAGTGTTAGCTTTTTGCTGAGAAAAAGAGATTAGCCCCTTTACCTTTGATTCCAGTTTTCATAGAGGAACCATTTAGACAATGGGGATTGGACTTTGTTGGAGAAATCAATCCACCTTCAAGTAGACAACACAAGTGGGTTCTCACAGCAGCTGATTATTTCACCAAATGGGTAGAAGCTATACCTACTAAGAAAACAAATGATCAGATAGTAATGAAGTTCTTGGAGGAGAATATTTTCAGCAGGTTTGGATGCCCCATCAAAATTATAACAAACAGTTCTCAAGTCTTCAATTCAAGTAATTTTATTTCCTTTTGTCACAATTATAATGTTACTTTGTCCCATTCAATGACTTACCATCCGTAGGGAAATGGATTAGCTAAATCTACTAACAAAACTTTGATGAAGATCCTTAATAAATCCATTGCAAAAAATCAAAGAGATTGGGATTCTAAGTTAAAGTTTGCTATGTGGGCTACTAGAGTAACTACAAGAAGATCTACAAGGAAATCACCTTTTGAATTAGTATATGGAACTCAGGCTCTGTTTCCAATCCAACTTGTGAAGCCAGTGATTGCAATGATTCAGGAGGCAAAAGAAGAACCAAATGCTTTGATAAGAAGAATGAATAAAGTGATGGAGCTAAGCGAGAATAGGGAAAAGGTAAGAGGCAACTTGATTATGTATCAATCCAAGATGAAAAATATTTTTGATAGAAAAGCCAAGGAAATTGATTTTAAAGTTGCAGATTTAGTATTTAGATGGGATACCAGAAGAGAAGATAAGGGTAAACATGAGAAGTTTGATCCTCTATGGTATGGCCCTTTTAGAATTGCTAAAGTAAGATCCAATAATACCTTAATTCTTGAGAATCCTGATGGTGAAACTATACAGCTGCCTGTCAATGGGCAACACTTAAAGCATTACTTCTAGTTCTGGAGAATGAGTGTCATTTCATTGTAAATACCATAGTGAAATCAGTGTACAAATGCCATAGAATTTAAATTTATGCAAAGCAATATATGACTCCATGCCTGAAGTGAAGGCACTAATCTGCGGTTCTTAGAGCTTCTGTGGCAAAATCACTATCTGCAGGTGGAGCCAGATGATGTAACATGAATTTTTGTTGCTTGTAGTATTCATTTTTCATTTAAGAACTTGAAAATATTTCAAAAAAGATAAAAGCAAGAGGAAGAAGTGATAATGACATAGCAGAATCGCTAAAGGAACAAGTATAAAAGAATCGGTCCCAGTATACCCATGCAAACAAGTTAAATCATAATATAAATGGTTATACAAAGCCATAACAGAAATATATATATACTATGTTGTAAAGCCCAAGAATAATAGAAAAGTGAGAATTCGCAGAAGTCAAGCTCAGAGAGAGTTGAGTAGTGGTAAAATGAAAGGCCAAAACCCTGAAGAAAACTCTAGAACCACAAAATACTGAAGAAATGGTGCAAAGTCAAAGTGAGGGGAAAAATGAAGAATGAATGCATAGGAACCATTGCATCTTGGAGATCAATAGATGAGGTCGAAGGAAATGAACGATCCAGACTAAATCATGTAAATTGGAATCAAGGAATGAACGGTGGAGATTAACCAAAAGCACTAGTGGAAGAGAAATCTAAAGGAGCATCGCCACCATTGATGGTCGAAGATCTACGGTCATTGGGTGCAAACAAGTCCAGGCATTAACTAAGACGAAGGGTAGATTTAAATCTATAAGTGGGATTTCGAGCGGATGCAAAATGGTAAATGGTATTTAGAGGAAAGCACCCGATTCCATTCAATGGTTGACAAGTAGAAACTAGAGGAGAGAGAAAAACCACTCATTTTGGGTGGGTAACTCTCGTGCAAGTAGTCCACCTAAAATTGATATCAGCCATCAAATCCTGGGGTTGAAATGTACGGTGGAGGATGGACAGGATATATATATATATGTGTGTGTGTGTGTGTGTGTGTTAGCTATGTGATTAAATCACAATCGCAAAATGCAGTGGCACTTATATGAAATCACCCCTGGCCGAACCCGAAAATCTATGCATTATGTTTTAAACTCTTGGTGCATCCATTATATCGAATATCATTAAGTTTTGTATTGATATATCATTTGAAAGGGCCGATTGCGATTTGTGATAAGAAGTAAATGGAGCATTGAACAGGTGGATCTGATGGATTTATGCAATTGATTTAATTCTTTTTGAGTTCTGCGGTAAACCAAAAATTAGCATTAATTTCGTTGTATAAAGGGAAAATCATTGTTAAAACCAAATCCGAAGAAAAGGCAATTGCGCATGTCTTCTTTGTATTTTGGCCAATCAAAACGCTTGATATATACATAAGCCCAGTTTTTGCACAAGTCAAAGTCTAACGCAATTAATTATAGTTAAAGTGGATTAAGAATTATTAAAGCATCCATAGAGGAACTCAAAAGCCGATTAACAGAGCTGAAAAGCTAGCAGTTATCCTCATCTTCTAGTTCAGTTATTTCTTGTTATTATATGTTCTTTGAGGTGTCTTTTACCCTCTGTAAATTTTTGTAATAATTTTTACTTCTGATAGTTAGAGAAGCAATTAAGTAGTTTGATAGTTTCAGAGATCAGTAACTATTCCCAATGTATAAAAGAGGAAAACTACAAAAAAATGGTTTTTGTTGGAATTTTGGATAACCCAAAGACTAGGCCACTGTATTCCTGATATAATTGTTGATTTATGAAAGAATCAGAAGCTTCCGTGAATTGTTGGGTATAATTTTGTAACTTCTCTGTCATGTGTCATCTTATGTTTTCTTCTTTCAAGTATAGTAATGAAGCTGCAGGTCTTTATTTGGTTATGTAAATAAAGTTAAAATTCCTTAAAAGAACGCTCCTATAATTGAAGTTTTCACCTTCTTTTCTAAGTTATAGATAATAGTTTTTGTGTAACGCAGCATATTATCTTTAACTTCTCCAAGGGTCACAAATAGTAGTTTCTGTGCTAAGCAACATATTGTCTATGATTCAGTTCTCATTTTCATAATTCTTCTAAGTTACAGATAGTAGTTTCTATGAAAGACCAACATATTATCTTTAACTTTTCCAAGTGTCACAGATAATAGATTTTGTGTAAAGCAGCGTATTGTCTCTGACTTCTTCCTTCTTCATTTATCATTTATATTCAGTGAGTAAATGGCATTCTGAGATTTTCAAGTCACATATGTATTAATAGTTAAAAACCAAGTTTTCCAGGTCCTTCATTTGAGAACACAACATATAATCAAGTGACAATAATTACAATCATTAATGTCTTAAGCACAATTTCTACACAGCGAGGAAATTGGTTTCTTAAGGTACAACAGAAGGTTTGAGTAATAGCTCTCTAAATTTTTATTTCTGTGAAAATTGTTTAAATGGGAAGAAGAATCGGGTGAGTTTCCCCTCTAGTGGTAAGAGGGCGAAACAGATATTAGAGCTTGTGCATAGTGATGTGTTTGGACCTATGAAGGTTCTATCACTGGGTAAGTCTATGTACTATGTATCCTTTATAGATGACTTCTCAAGGAATACATGGATATATTTCCTTAAGAAGAAATCTAAAGTCTTTGATAGGTTTAAAGAATTTAAGGCTCTAGTGGAAAACCAGACCTAGAAGAAGATAAAGGTGCGGAGGACAGATAACGATGGAGAGTTTTGCACTAAGGAATTTGAAGAATTTTGTAAGAAGTGTGGTATAGCACGACAGAAGACTACTCCATACACACCTGAGTAAAATGGAGTTGCAGAAAGAATGAACAAGACATTGATGGAAAGGGCAAGAAGCATGCTCTTTGGTGCCGAGTTAGGACAAAAATTCTGGGAAGAGGTGGTGGATACAACATGTTACCTGGTCAACAGGTCACCTTCATCAACGTTGGAGGATAAGACTCCACAAGAGGTATGGACTGGTAATAAACCCTCTCTTTCCCATCTGAGGGTATTTGGATGTGATGCATATGTACATGTTCCAAAGGAGAAATGAACCAAGTTGGATAGTAAATCTAAAAAGTTCACCTTTATTGGGTATAAGGATGGTTTAAAGGGTTATAAGCTTTGGAACCCAGTAACAAGGAAGGTTGTGTACAACCAAGATGTGGTGTTCAGAGAGGTAAAATATGTTATTAAACATGAAGTCCAACCAAAGGAACCTGAGAAGATAGAGTTTGAGCTAAAGGAGGAAGAATCAGACTCTACAGCAGAGGAGGAATCAAAAGATGAAGAGCCACAAACTCCGAGTGTGAGAAGATCAGTTCGAGAAAGAAGGTAGCCAGAAAGGTATAGTCCATCTACTTTATATTCAAATTTTTCTTTATCTATTACTGATGATGATCCTAGAACTGTGAAGGAAGCAGTAGATTCATAGGATGACAAACTCTGGAAAGAGGCCATGGTTAATCAAATTACATCTTTGAACAAAAATGAGGCTTGGGATCTGGTGGAGTTGTCAGCTGGAAGGAAAACCATTGGCAACAAATGGGTGTTCAAGAAGAAGACAAATGCAGAAGGAAAGGTGGAGAAATACAAAGCTCGCTTGGTAGCAAAAGGTTATTCCCAGGAGCCAGGAATTGATTTTGGTGATATTTTTCTCATGTTGCCAAGGTAGCTTCTATTAGATTACTTTTATCTATTGCTGCTGCTTTTGATTTTGAGGTAGAACAAATGGATGTGAAGACAAGATTTCTTCACGAGGATTTGGAAGAGGAGATCTACGTGAAGCAACCTGAAGGCTTTGCAGTGAAGGGTAAGAAAGAACTGGTATGCAAGTTAAAGAAGTCTCTGTATGGGTTAAAACAGTCACCAAAGATGTGGTATCAGAAATTTGATACATTTATACAAGGACTTAGCTTCACCAGAAGCAAAGTAGATCACTATGTGTATTTTAAATGAATTGGTGACCGTGTTATTTATTTGGTCTTGTATGTGGATGATATGTTGTTGGTTGGAAATGAAAAAGAAATTATCCAGGATTTGAAGACCCATTTGTCCTCCAAATTCGACATGAAAGATCTTGGTGTTTCAAACTATATTTTGGGCATGGAAATTAAAATAGACTGGGCAAAGAGGAAGCTCTGGTTTAACCAGAGGAAGTAGGTTGAGACAATATTACAGAGGTTTAATATGCAGGATAGTAAACCAATGAAGGTTCCTATTCCTGTAGGTGTAATGGTATTTGTTGAACAGTGTCCCAAGACACAAGAAGAGGAAAAGGACATGTCTCGTGTTCAATATGCAAGTGTAGTCGGTAGCCTGATGTCTGCGATGGTCTGTACTAGACGAGACATTGCACATGCAGTGGGAGTATTGAATAAGTTTATGTCAAAACCAAGGAAGGAGCACTGGATAGCAGTGAAGCGGGTTTTCAGGTATTTTCATGGCACTCGTGATTATGGTTTGTGCTACCAAGGAAGACCAGGATTGGATAGAGTTTTGGATATCCATGGCTTTGTTGATGCAGACTGGGCTAGAGATCTGGATTAGAGAAGATCTACAGGTGGGCATGTGTTTAACCTACTTGGAGGTGTAGTTAGTTGGATGAGTATGAAACAATTTGTAGTGGCACTATCAACTATAGAGGAAAAATACATGGCAGCCACTCATGCAAGCAAGGAAGCATTTTGGTTGCAGATATTGTGTTCAAGTATGGGGTTAGTATAGGGTGCTATAAGGATACACTATGATAGCCAAAGTGCAATTTTCTTGGCAAAGAACCCCGCATATCATTCAAAGACAAAGCACATTAATGTTTAGTATCACTTTGTGAGGGATATGATAGAAGACACAAAGGTGTTGCTGGTAAAGGTGGACACTTTGAAGAATACTGCAGATGCATTGACAAAATCTGGGAGCTCTGACAAGTTCTCTTGGTGTAGAGAAAAAATGGGCATTGCAAGGCTGGATAAGTGACTAAGCTCTCTTGTGGTCCCCTGTGGAAAGAAAACAACAAGTGGGAGAATCAGATCCATTTCCTTTACAAGCCTAGGTTGAACGGGCATGGTTGGCTGCCGCTAATAGACAGTCATTCCAGGCTGACCTAAAGACAACAACATATCGATATATGGTTCCCCCCCAGAAAATGGAGGATAAGGAGAATGTGCATATTGTTATCCGTATGGGGGTAGTCCAATGTAAAGAGGATACATAGGATGGTAACCAGATGAACCAGCTTGATATGAACTTGATGGGTCCACCTGTTTGGTATTTGTTAATGAAGAACCAGATGAAATTCTAGTAGAGGACATTGGTGAAGACCAAGGGCTAGAAGTAACACTTGAGTGGGTTCCTGATAAAGATTGGTAACCCATGTGTTGTAGTAAACATCAAAGAGGTTGCGACAGAAGATTCTTTCATAGCCGTAACAGATGGTATGGTCTGGGATGTTGACTTTTCCATAGTCAAATGTCTAAACAAGTTTCCTAACGAATCAACAGGTGTTTGAAAGTAATCAAGATCAAAAGGAGAAGTGAAATGAGGAGTATGAGGATATAAATAAAGTCCAGCTCCAAAATGGAATGGAGTTCAGGGTGATTCTACCTCGGATTCCTCTTCTATTGAAATCAAACCAGGTGGAAGAATTTCACCATCTGGTCCGTAATAGATTTTTGTTATTTGTTTCTAAGGTAAAGAGGAAGTCTCGACAGTTATGGATGTCTAAGGATGTACCGATCAATATTATTCCGGTAAGGTAACAACTTCTGATTCTTCAACCTCAAGATCCAAATATTCTGGTAAAAGAACAAGTTTAGGTTGGGCTTCGTGAAAACTTCTAGTTCAGAAGTAACTTCTGATTGAACAATGATGGGTTCAGGATCCACTTCTAGTTGAACAGATTCAGGTTCAGAAGTAATTTCTTGTTGAACAACTTTGGATTGAGAATCAAATTGTTGTTGAACAACTTGAGTTACCATTTCTCTAGATTCAGTTCTAGTTTCCTCAAGTAATTGTGGAGATTCCACTTCAGTAATAGATGTACCAGTAATCGTATGAGTAGCTCAGGTCACAGTACTTACTGGTCTAGGTGTTTCTTGTAATTCAGATGAAGAACCAGAGGCTTATGAAGTATTGGATCTAGTCAAACAAGACTACTTCAACTAGATAAGTGTAGCCTCAAGTGGTAAAAGTGATTTACTCGCTGCTCTCCACGAACGATGGGGTAAGGGTTGATTTTCCTCCACGATTTCTAATTGATTTTATTACAAATAAACAAAAAGGGGTAAGCTAGGCAAAATGGTTTACCAAGAAACTATGAACTGCAGAATACCTCCTGGCAAACCAAGAAGTACGGGCAGAAAATATCCCCGAATGTTGTTTTCGGTGTATCATAATGTACAAGGTGGCTGACTCAGTTACTTAAGGATGGATAGCAACCTAGTGTTGTTCTCCCTTATATACCTGAAAGTACATGGAGGCCCAATCCATATTAGCATTGTCTAATGTGAAACCGCACAGTGAGAGCATTCCCATATACTTTACGTATTGTAACATTGCCCTATATTCCCAGCGGTACGTGGAAGAGCTATGATATACTCACGTACGTGGAATGAGGTATCACACTCAGAATTTATCGCAAACAAGTTAGTGACAGCTGCTATGTTTTACGACCCCAGAACAAGTCTCTAGCCTAGAACCTCTAAATGTTTTGCATTAGGTGACAATGCTCCATTAGGTTTATTGATGTTAATTTTAAGTTGATCTTGATTAAGAATTTGCCTTTCAAGGTTCACCAGATGATGTATTTTCAATTCCTAGAATGCAACTAATATGATAAGCATCCTTTTCATTCAATTTTGACAATGAAAACCTTAGCTAGTAGGGATAGAGCAATCAGATTCTTGTAATCAAAGAACAAAGAACACATCTAATGCAATTTCCCTAAACTATTCCTATGAGCACACACAAACTCTTTTAATGCACAATGCAAGTTTTTCTTTTCAATTCCCTTAATGTTTTTATGAACAAAAGGAAACTAATGCACATACAATCAATCAATCTTTTTGCAAGAATGAAGACTTTACGACAGTTCCGTTTCGAAAGAAAAGAAGACTTTTACGACACTTTCTTTTGAACAAAGATTAATTGACTATAAACTAACTTTAACAATGAATTTATAGTGATAAAGAAATCATTTAAGAAACACTAAACAATCAAAGACAAAGTAGGGCTAGCAAAGGAAACACAAATTGATTTTAGAGACACAAGCATCATTAACCTTTCTAAAAGCATAAACAGAAGGAAATTTGGCAAAAAATCAACTCAAAGGAGGGATTTTTGTCCTAAGGAGGATCAATGTAGCCTTGAATGGGAGACAATGTGCTTCAGAGCACTGTCCTCAAGCCAAGGGTCCTCTGTAGCACTCTGTCTCTAGAAGAAACCTTCACTAGTGCCAGAGAGGCCATCCTAGGGGCTTACAAGCACAATTTTCACCAAAAAACACTCCAAATGGCTAAAAGAAGATTAATGGAAGCAATTAAGGTCTACTAGAGTGTACTAGGATGAAGGTAAACTACTTAGAATGATGATCTTTTCCCAGCAGAGTCACCAATTTGTTATGAGGAATTTTGCATCTATGGACAAATACTAACTCCATAGGTAGGTAGCTATACCTAGAACAACAGATTTAAAGGGCTTATCCTTTTTCTATAGATGATAAATAAGACAAAGGGAATTAAAGGATCTACTTGTTCTTTCACTTTCCTTCTGTCTCCTTTGTATGACTCCAGTCGCTCCTTATTGAACTTAACTCGCTCAAAAAATACCTGCAAGCATAAATAGAATACGGAGAACTAATCAAAGCAAGAGACCTATCGACTATAAGTAAATGGAATCAGATACACTCACATATATAAACATCATATATCAAGATAAGCATATGGAAAAAGGTGTAAACAACTTTAATAAGTACAAGGAAGAATTACAACCATGAAGTCCGATCCATTGTCACTCTTCCAGCTTGGGTTCCAACCAACATCACATCAATAGCATAGCACTCTGGCAACATAAAAACACTTGCTTATAATCTCAATCTTCACACCAACAATATCTCCTTACAAATTCTCAAATTCCAACCCCTGATCACTTAGATGAGTGCTCAATTTATAGGAAAATGGAGGAGGTTTGGTAATAAATGAGGTTATTTAATGGCCTTCCAAACTTAGAGTTAGTTTCCATGGAGGAAGGGATGAGAGGATAGGAGGTTACTTAACTCATTCCCTATCCAATTTATAGCTCATAGGAGATGATAAGTGTGGGAATATTCTAGATGGATCTAAAAGAAGAATATTCCTAGAACCCTATGTGAATTTCACTCAATCTCACACAATGTAGGTCAAAGTGGGCCCAGGTGCTCTATAGAGCACCCTGACATGGGCCTACCTACACTGAAGTGCACTTACCACTATCCAAGGCTGTGCTGGTCCCTCAAGGAGGCTTTTTTGGAGTGATTCAGGCCAAGAAACTCTGAGGGAAGGAGGCATTCAAATTGGTGACTTGTCTAGGGCATGTAGCAATTAAATTAGGGTTTGATGAGCCCTAATGGTACTGATCTGAATGATGTGAGTGATGTGCCCAAATGGATCTATAACAGGTGGGTTGCCTTGGTATGAGAGCAACTTGAGTGAGGGAGATTTGAGGAGGTGAAATGCATGAATGCATGGGAACAATGTTTTATTTCCTCTTGTGGTGATTTTGGGTGAGGTGGTGTGCTGGCAGCAAAGGTACGTTGCCATTTTTGGATCATTGGTCCCCACTACCACCTCATCATTCCCCACTCCTTGTAATGAGCTCCCACCTTATAGATCCATAGTTTAACCACTTTTTGTCCTACTCCTCTGTCTTTGAGTTGACTGTAGCCATGTGTGAGAGGACACCTAGTTGTGCATGTGCTGACTGAATGAAGGTGTCCAAGTTAACTGGTCAGCTTTTCACTTATAAACCAACTATCTCGTAACCCTTACAATTTTTTACTACATGATGCATATGCAAGAGTGAGCAGGATACTTACCTGTGGTTTCAATGCCATGCTACAGTTGTCGAAGACCAGAGGTGTTGTGTATATTTGTTGCATGCCATTCTTCTTCCTCCTCTTGTTGTTTTCTAATGGATTCTTTGTTTTTATAGGTACCTGTGGTTGAAGATCTGATGCTACTACTTTGGAGCTCCTTGATAATCATGGTGAAGACTTGTTGCTAGTGTGATTGGTATTCTGTGGGATAGGCTGCTACAAGATTTCCTACAGGATGTCCTGTAGTTGCTTCTCCCTCGGAACTCTTTAATAATTTTTCTTGTTGGGGCTATGAGGATGGTGACATGGATGGAAATAAGGAGTAGGGGTGTGGAGAACAAAAAATACTCAGGTGATGCTCTTTACTCCTCTCTGTTTCCCTTTTTTTTAAAGACTGGATAAAAACTCTTGAAACTGATTTTTTTTTTAATGGTGAGTGCAAGGATGATGATGGTGGACAAGGTGAGGTGCTAGATCATGAATAGGGTGAATTTTAGGGACCTAACACGTCCATCATTTTCCTTCAGATTGCTTCTGTAGAATTTGTGGGTCACTGTAATTCCTATAGGATCATCTTGTAGGTTTTCAAGGGATCCTATAGGAATATAGGGGATCTTGTAGAAAACAAAATCTTTGTATAAACTGAAGCAATGGAGTGGAAAAATGAAAAAAATGATGGAGGGCATGGGAATGAGAAAAAAATAAATATGTGAGTGGCAGGGGTCCCCTTGGGATCCTGTTTTTCTCCTTGACTATCCTTCTTGCCCACCTGCAAATGAAAGAAAGAGAGAGAGAGAGAGAGAGAGAGAGAGAGAGAGAGAGAGAGAGAGAGAGAGAGAGAGAGAAAGAGATATTGAGAAACAACTAGGATTCCTCAGAGAGGTTTTCACCCTAGCTGTTTACGTGGGGCGCCTAAAGAAAGGTTTTCACCCAGGGATCTTCTTATTCTCTTTTTCTTTTTGTTTTTTTTCACCTTTTTTTTGTCATCACTGAGCCGCCTCAAGAGGTTTTCAACCCAATGATGGGACTCAAGTGCCTCATGGAGGTTTTCACCTGAGTCCTTATTCTTTTTTCTTTTTCTCAGTGATTTGATGAGGGAGGAGCTGGAACTTGCTCCACTATCATCACTATTTTATTGATATCATCAATGAACTCTTGTTTTGATAAAGGTCTCTTGTAATTTTTCAATCGGTGTCCATTAACAAGCAAAGGAATTGCTTGTTCATCTATGGTTATGATTTTCACTGAGCCATTATCATGGCATCTTTCCACAACATAAGGTCCACGCCATCTTGTCCTTAACTTTCCCTTGAAGTCTTTATACCTAGAATCATATAACAATGCCCAATCGCCTTCCTCTACTTGCCCATTAGCTTGTGCATGATAGGGAATGGAGGTTATATGCTTGATGTTGTGATGGCTAAGCAAGTCTTCAATCATGTTGGAGGTAAACTGGCTACCTTGGTCTGTGACCAGCTCTATAGGGTACCCAAATTTGTAGAATAAATTCTCCCTTAGTAACTCAACCAAATTCACTTCTATTGTTGCCTTAATTGCCTTGGTTTCATCGCACTTAGTCAAATAATCAGTGCACACAATAATGCATTGTTTTTGCTTTGAAGGAGGGTCAATAGGCCCAATGAATTCCATGCGCCACTTGTTAAATGGCTCGAAAATCATTTTAGGTTGTAGAGGCATTTCATCTCTTGGAGTAGGCCTTCCCATCCTGGCACCGATCACACTGACTAGTGTATTTTTGTAAATCCTGATGAAGAGTGGGCCAAAAATAGCCTGCTTGTAACACTTTGAATGTTGTTCGCTTTCCTGCAAAGTGACCTCGACAAGGCCAATCATGATAGGTTAGAAGGATGTCAAAGACTTCCTCCTCCCTGACACACCTTCTCAAGATTTGATCTGGGCCAAGTTTGAAAAGATTTCCCCCAATCCAAGTGAAGGGGGCGCTTTTCCTGACTATCTTGCTCTTTTCTTTGGAGGACAAGTTTGGTGGGAATTGTGATGATACCAAATAGTTTTCTATATCAACAAACCATGGAGAGAGAACTGAAATAGAAAATAAGTGCTCATCTGGTAACTGGTCATCCACCATTCCTTCTTCACCTATAGGGAAATTTACCCTAGATAAAAAGTCGGCAACAACATTTTCCTTACTGGGATTATCAACAATGGTTAGATCAAATTGCTGTAATAAAAGTAACCATCTTATAATTTGAGCATTCACATCTAGTTTTTTCATTAAATATTTGATTGTAGCATGGTCAATATGCACAAATGTTTGATAGGTTATAATGCAATGCCTACATTTGTTTAATGAATGTACAACAACCAGGAGTTTCTTTTCGGTCACTATATAATTTAGTTCAGCCTTTGATAAGTTCTTACTGATAAAATAGATAGCATAAGGCAATTTTTCATCTATCTGACCTAAGGATGCTCCTATGGCTTTGTGTGAGGCATCAATATGAATATGAAAGGGGGGGACCCCATTTGGGCCTTGAAGAATTGGTGCAGTGGTTAACTTATCCTTTAGGATGTCTAAGGCCTCTTGATAGCTTTTTGACCATATTAACTCAGAATCTTTGGCCAACAAACAAAATAAAGGAGATCCCAACTTGCTAAAGTCCTTTATGAACCTTCGGTAGTATCCATATAACCCTAGGAAACTTTTGACATCTCTCTGCTTTTGAGGAGGTGGGACCCTTTGGATGATATCTATTTTCTTTGGGTCCACCTGCAGTCCTTGCTGAGATATTGAATGACCTAGCATGCTCCATGCAGTCATTAAGAATTCACATTTTTCAAGACTGAGAGAAATGTTCATTTCAATGCATTTGAGCAGTACTTTGCCTAGGTTAGATAGGGTTTCTTGAAAATCACAACCATAAGGTGTAAAATCATCCATATAAATATCCATTGCATCATGGACCAATTCAGTGAAAATACTCAAGACTTCTCTTTGGAAAGTGGCATGAGCATTGCATGGGACAAAAGGAAGGACCTAATAGGGAAAAGTACCCCAAGGATAGGTGAATGTGGTCTTATCCTGGTCTTCTGGGCATATCTGGATTTGGTTATACCCACTGAATCCATCTAGGAAAGAGAAACACCTTTTCCCTGCCAGACCATCTAGCACTTGGTCAATGAAGGGTAGAGGAAAATGATCCTTCTTTATCTCTTTTCTCAACTCCCTGTAATCGACACAAATCATCCACTTACCATTTTTCTTGGGAACTAACACAAAAGGAGAGACCCACTCACTATCAGAGATAGGGTAAATGAATCCTGCATCTAGCAGATTTTGATGTTCTTCTCTGACTATATCTTTATGAGCTGGATTCATCCTCCTTTGTAGTTTTCAGACCGACTTGCAACCTTCTTTGATGTATATGTGGTGAGTACACACTGAGGGGTGTACTCCCTTCATTTCCTTGTAACTCCAAGCAAAGGCTTCTAAATTTTCCTTTAACATGTTGCATAGCTTCTCCTCTTTGTGGTTTTGACACAAAGTGGGTTGAAATCAGCCAAGCATAAGTCAATTGGATGATTGTTATGGGTTTCCTTTACTTCTTCTTCTAAGGGTAATGAACCAGGAGTTGGACTTTGGAGCAAGTGTTCAATCAAGTCATCCTCATCATGTTGTCCTCCTCTTATGGTTGCTTCCAAAGCATAAAGTTGGGTGGAATAAACTTCAACTTCTTCCTCCTCCTCTGTTGGGTGTGGGATCCCCCAAGGCAAGTTTTGGGGCTTAAAGCCCAAGTTTTGACTATGTCTGATGTAAATACTCCGTGATTTGTGGGCACGGAGCGTGAAGATGGTAAAGAGTTAGAGATTTGTCCGCCCTCATTTTTGTAATGTAATGTCAATTTGAGAGATCTACCCATGGTCCATAGACCATGGGATTATATAAATAGAGCTAGGCTCTAAGTGTAAAGAAGAGATAATAGAGGAATCAATCAATGGAAGATCTAATAATGAAGCTTTGAGTTTAAGTGTAGAGTCGTGTCTTTGGGTCGTAGAGTAGGAGAAGGCTCTAGAGCTGAGTGCGCAGAGGCCTAGTAGTCCACAGCTGAGTGCGTAGGGTAGGTTGAGTCTATAATTGATTGAACCATTAATAAAGAGAAGTTTTACAATATTTATGTGTGTCATTTCCTGTTTTATGCATTGAAGTATATTGGGTATGAATTGCAAGTTTACTGTTTATTTTCTTCGCAAACTTATATGAATGTACTGAATAAGTGAATATAATATAAGGTATCTGTTTACGTGAAGATAACTGACTGTTATAAGAAGATAAGTAAGATTTGTGGTGTGACTTGGGGAAATAGCACAGATCGCTGCTATAACAGTGTGAAAGCCCCACAGCGGCTGGTTAGGGTTGCACGAAGATGAATATAACAAGGGTGCGAAGGCCTCGCGGGCCAGGAAAGTGCGCAAAGTAACCTATGTGAAGGTATTCACAGTTGGACTAAATCAACCCCTTAGACATCTCAAGGGTGCGGAAACCTGGTTCCAGCATCCCCCCATACTGCCTCGGGTAAGACCTTAGTTCACACTCTACAGACTGTTGCCGAGAGGGCTACTAGTACAATGATTTGTTTGGCTAATTAACTCCGAACTTGGGTCAGGCCCCAACAAGCCAAAAAATGGTTCTGTTGTCGAGACCAGAATCTGCATAAAGATGTTTGATGTCGTATCATTGGAATCCAACTAAGAAATGAATTGAAGGTTGGTTGGACAAGAGAATTCACAAGTTCGCATTGCAGGAGAACAAGAATCCATGACTATCAAAAGAAGAGTGGTTAGACTCCTACCTGTACACAGAGATCCACGAAATTTTCTTCGCATCTTTCCCTACTGAGCTGTACGAGTGGATCGCGAAGCTAGAAGATAGCCAAGGAAGGTGCATGCTCGATGGTCCTATTGTGTGGACCCCAGAGTTGGTGTGCAGATTGGAAGCATCGGAGGATAAGATCACGTGCGATGTTGATCACTGGCTTGATCGGATTATAGGAGGATTCATTATTGAGTTCGCAGTAGACACTACGTTAAGCTACAATGAGGTCGAGCAACGATTTCTCAAAGGACCGGGAGGTAAGTGCATTAAGTCTTTGAACACTTGGATTAAAATGCTACTATGTGAAAAGAGGATTATGCGAATGCATTGATGTTCGGGGTTATGTGAAGTCGGAGAATTTACAAAAATGAAGGTAGTGCAGAATTAGAAACTAGCCCCTTGATTTCACCTCCGTGAGGGGATGAGGAAGAGCTCACAAAGGTCTCACCAAGAAGTGTGATCAATTTTATAAGGCAAAGGATTCCATGCATACCACCCCCACCCACACCACCACTAACTTCACTGCCTTCACCCCCATATTCGCTCGTACCATCTCTACCACCACCACGAGTCAATATGGCAAGCACAATAAAGTTGCCAGTGTTTAAGGGAGTAGGAAATGAAGATCCAGACCAGTTTTGGTTCGTGATAAGGGTTGTGTTGGAAGCGCAAGGAATTACAAATGATAACATAAAGAAAGAAATGTTGGTCAGCACTCTGTAGGATCATGCGCTGACCTAGTATATTAAGCATTCTAATGACAATCCGAATGTGGGGATAGCGGATATCCAAATTGCATTGAATAGAGAATTTAGCATGATGAAGTCAGAGGTGCAGTCGATCATTGGGTTCAAGGAGATCATAGTGCTACTAGGTGAGACTCCATGGGAGTTAGATTAGAGACTAAAGTGCACAATTCGTGAAGCTAATATGACTTTGATGAATGGACAACACCACGAATGGTTTGTAGCATCGCTAACGCCACATTTGAGGAATGCGTTGTTGCAACAGAGTTTAACAACACAGGTAGAGGCCTTGGAGATTGTTATGAGGCTGCATGAGACCTCAATACAGGATCCTAACATGGGAGTTTAGCAGATCCATGTGCAGTTGAAAAACTTATGCCTTGAGATGCAGAGTCTGAAACAGGACAAGACAGCTCGCCCAGAAGTGCGTGAAGAGGTATGGTGTGTTAAATGTAAGGGTCAAGGTCATGGCAAGGAACACTTCCCAGTGTTTGCAAATCACCTCACGGGAGGAGGACCGATGTTGTTAAGACCAGAGGCACAAGTAGGACCTAGTGCAGTGCCTGCTTTGTGGTGTGCGATTTGAAAAATAGGAGGAAAGCATGCTACGAACAACTTCCATTTGTTGCAGAAGTACATGCAGAATTCACAACAGTTGTTTTGTAGTTTTTGTAGATCAATGGGACATGATGAGCATACTTGTAGAAGCTATGAACTGATGATGGATAGGACTCCCACCTATAGAGTTCAAGCTGAAATGCAACCGCTTGACTAGAACACAAGAGTGGCGCGAACTAGATTTCAGGGGCGCGGACAAGGCCGAGGTGGAGGAGGACCTGGAAGAGGTCACAGATAGCTAATATGTTACAATTACAGGGGGCCAGGACATTATGCCCATGATTGTATGAATCCAACACATCCATCATGTCTGTATTGTACCTTGTTTGATCATGAGATGGAGGATTGTCCCACACTGATAGCTAGGCTACGTGACAAGGGAGCGCTCCAACCTCCCCCGACTTAGAACCTGCAGATGATGAGGTCTGAGCTGCGTGAGGAAGACCCCAATGTGAACATTGTGCTCTGAAGTGGAATTACGACAGGAGATGAAGAAGGAAAACAACTTGAAGATAGTACTTGGGTTCGCAAGGCTCTGATGAAAGAACCTGAGTTTGATTTGGAGCGTGCTAAGGAAACCATCATGGAATCTAGGAAGAGCTTCGCTGATGCCTCCACTTCAGGAAGAAGAGACAAACCGGAGCCAAAAATGGACCCATTGATGCTAATGACATTCCTAAAAACATGAAGGAAGCTACTTCGCGATAGTAAGGCTATAAAGGGATTGTAGGAACTCATTAATAGATGTGCTGAGATAGCGTCACAAGAACTCCATGTAGTCCAGAAGATTAGAAAGCATCCGACGAGGACAAGAAAGGAAATGAAGTTGACCATGCAGATTGGAGAGTATGAGATGGACCAAGTAATTCTGGACCTAGGTTTGGACGTGAGCATTCTGCCAAATCAGAAATGGGAGTGCATGGAAAGGCCTATGTTGCAATGGTATCCTATCTAGCTACGAATGGCGAACCAAAAAAAGATAATACCCATGGGGATATTGTAGGGAATCACCGTGGATATTGAAGGAGCAAGCGCGTTAGTAAACTTTGAAGAGATAGAGATTGTTGATGACAACAATCCCTACCCTGCACTATTAGGAATTGATTGGGCCACTGAGATGAACGGGGTTATAAATATGAAGAAGCGCAAGATGATTTTTGAGAAAAATCCTCTATGCATAGTTGTATCTTTGGACCCTGCTGAGGGATCGTGCTACACTAAGCCAATGCACAACTATGAAAGTGATGATGATTTAGACTGCATCTACAAGATAACCACGCGAAAGCAAGACTAGGTAAATCCCACCACGGATGGACGAATCTCATGGGAGCATGAAAGCTCCTGTACATCTGATTTGGATGAAGAGATAGAACGATGGCAGAACTGGTTACATGAGGTAACCATGCTAAACTACAACATGATGAAAAGATTGCTACATTTCGTATCAATGAAAGTAAGGGATCTGCCTATGTATGATGGGTTAAGTGAGGTAGATGCTTTCTTGAACAGATTTGAAAGGGAGGTGCCATAGCAACAACGTTTTGAGTCTCTGAAATGGGTACTATGCACTATGACCTCGAGGTGGTGGGGTACGCACCAAGGAAGCTTTGAGGACTGGCGCAAATGTAGGAGAATGATGTGCATGCGTTTTGGGAAGCTTCAGATGGGGCTAACAGATAAATATAATGTACACTATGGTCCATGCGCACATCTTTCCAGGTGCGTAAAGGCATATGTTAAACAACCTGTAGGGATGCATATGGACTTCGCATTGGGAATCACAGATAATAAGAATGTGCTGGGGAGGCAATTGCATGAATGGTCCCTTGAGTTGGAATGACAGAGGGTGAAAAAGACAAGTGCGCAAAAGGTTACCCACGCAGAAGCATTTAACGAAGTGTGTGAAGCACTGAACAGGGTATATAATGCA
Organism: Pinus tabuliformis; assembly: GCA_031772625.1. NCBI lineage: Eukaryota > Viridiplantae > Streptophyta > Pinopsida > Pinales > Pinaceae > Pinus > Pinus tabuliformis. The sequence goes on along the minus strand of CM062819.1, from coordinate 102,054,646 downwards.
TAGCAAAGTGATTGGGACCTGCGCGTACCATCATTTTTGTGGGATTATAGGACAACATACAAGAAACTGACAGGACAGACGCCTTCTAGGCTAACCTATAGAGTAAATGTTGTAGTCCCAATAAGGTATGTTATGCCTAGTTCATGTATAGTAGCACCGGTGGATATGATAGTTCGCAGAGCCTAGGAAGAAGGGATCACACAGCTGAATGAATAAGAACATTTGGGACCTGAGGAAGAAATTCGATAGGCTGATATTAGGCTCCAAGAACTCATGAAAGAAAGAGTGCGGTTAAGGGAGAAAAGTGCTCTGGTGGAAGAGGACATCAAGAAGCTTGAGGAAGAAATAAAGAAGGATTTTTTCGATAAGAAAACTATGGTACTAAAATAGGGTGCATACAATTATGTTGACAAATTTGGGGACTACCACCGAGAGTTGATCAACTTGATGCCTTGGATTGGACCATATATTACTAAAGGGATCAACCATGGTGGCACAATGCAGATGGTACAGTGCACGATGCGGACTGTAAAAGTTGGATTTTTTCTAGGGAAAGTGATGGATGACCAGTTGAAACCCTATATAGGTGCTAAGCCCACTTGACTACCTGTGGGACGTACAATCTTAGCACTCTAGGAAGTTGAAAGGAGGTGTGGGACTATAAACTACTATGCTCGAGAGCTGCGCAATGTCAAGGCTATGCACAGGAGAAAAGTGTCACGAGGTCCACGGCCACACAAGGGTGGTTGCGTTGCTGTGCAGTTTGACTGGAAAGTGACCATTATAGTCACTATTCACAATGTGATGCTTGAATTGAGACCAAATAGAGTAGGTTATAGGCATTTAAGACGAGCTTTATGGGCAAGATTTCGGAAAATCTACTGCCAAGGGAGCATTAATGGACTGGATTTGGGGGGAACAGTCGAATTCAAATTCAAAAGGTGCTATAAATTGCAAAGGGTTGCCCAACAAACAACACTTGGTCATTTGTGAATTGAGTTGTCGTGTGCCTCTAGTATTCCGAACCGAGACCTGTTTGTCCTGTAGAGAGAATTGGTTGAGCACCTAATTGAACAGTTGAGAGATTCCTAGACGAACTAGATGGCAGCGTCTGAAGAAGCTAGGGAAATCACAGAAATGACCGCCAAAGAAGCTGCATAGGCCTTGACCATAGAAGATGCCCTTGAGAGTGTCAGGATTGTTGTGAAAATCTCTAAATCACTGCGCATGCCAAGACCAAAGAAAGATAAACAACCCATGATTCCGGTGCATGTGTCCCCTCGAAACCTGCTTTGAAATAGATTACAATGGAGGAGAAAGGGAAACCGGTTAACCTGGAAACCGATGAGGGGGAAGAAGACCTTGAGGATATCATAATCAAAGAGGATGAGGATGAGGGCAAGGAGGAAGAAACTGAGGACGTGGTCCCTCTAACCAAGCTACCCACATATTTCCCTCCATAGAAGGGGAAGGCAAAGGTGCCCAAGGACCTCGATGAGAGAAAGAGCTCTCTGCAGACTCTGCTCCTCCTAGATGATATCATTTTTTAAGGAACACACTTGGGAAGGGTGCCAAGCTTAAAGTTCGAAGACTGGGATCTCACTGACCATAAGAAATTCCCTCACTTGGTGATCGGGCACCTCATGAAGCCAAAGAAACACACCATGGCGGGATTTATAGAGTTGGAGCCGCTCAAATGGTTGTGTGGGGTCAAAAACACAGGGTTGTTGAACCTTCTCTGGGTGCCACATGACCATCATGCCCCAGTGACTATATTCATCATCAGGCAGTTGATCTTCCTAGTGCATGGTGGGTGTTTATGGCTAGAGAAGCCCATCCCCATCATGGACCACCTAATCCATCGAATTACCTGACTCCCGTGTAAAGGAGAAGACCTAGAAGACATTTTGGAGGGTAAAAGCAGTGATTTGGCCATCGTGGAGGCCATGAAAAATAAGTACAACCTAGAGAAGAAAAAGAGGGGCTACGTAATCTCCAGTATCAACAACAAGGCAGTGAGAGTTGCAACTCAGATACTGGCAGGTAAGGTCATGTGGAAGTGCCATGCGGATAAGGTGCTCGCACAGGTGGTTGTACTTGCCGAATAGTGTGCAGAGGGGGTCCAGTTTAACTGGTCTAAATTCTTGTGCAAGGAGTTCCTGGAGAATTGTCGCGAGGCACAAGAACAAGGTAAAACCTTCCACTATGCATGGATTTTGCTGTCCATAGTGCTGGTGGCTGGGGAATTTCCTGAGGACAGCCAGTTCCCCACAATTGTAAGGGATCTCCCAGAAGCCACGAAGTACGCTTCTTTGTGGGCCACTAAAGACACGCACTAGATCTGAGACAGTAAAATATTTTGGGTGTTCATGGAGTTGAACATTATAATGGGGATTAACCGAAAGCTGCGGTTATCACCCACTATCTACAACAACCTACAAAGTTTCACAGAGTTTAAAATGTACTTTCATCACATCTACCTCAGGGCATGCAAGGACCCTACAAAGAAGTGGAACGAACTACCCTATATGGCCACAAATAATGTGATCTTCAACGAACTTGAGACATGGCCACTAGAATGGCATGCTCCAAACATCTCTGTGGTGGAAAAGTATGCTGCGCAGAAGAAGGAGGAGGAAAAACTACGCATGGCATAGTTGGCAAAAAAGAGAAGAAAAGAAGTAGCAACAACAAAGGTGTAGGAGGCATGGGACGCTATGCAGACAACAGCAGTACAACAGAAGGCCACAGCAAGAGCACAGAAGGTAGCCATGAGCGTGAGGGCCATAAGCCGCCTTCACCTTAGCAGGACCAAGAGATGGAAACAAAGATAGAGGAGGGCAGCACGAACCCACAGACAATGTTAACACAATTGAAGCGCCCGCGCCCGAGAGATCAGATGGGGTTGCACAAGAAGGTAAAAATGTCTAAGATGTCTATTGACCTTATCACCCTTACCAAGGGGGATTTGCATGATATAGGAGAGATGGTGCGCGACGTCACCACAGAGGCCCTCCAGAACTTTGCAGAGGAGAATCAAATTGTATTGGGGGCCCTTCGAGCATAGATTCAGGAGTTGTAGGTGTGCACTCCTCAGGCTGGTACTCTCTCAACCATCCTAGCAGTAGGAATAGCCATAGCTGAAGAAATGTTGTGCGCTCGTATGACCAACACAATAATGCTACCAGAAGGGGCACTGGTTATAGCAAAAAAGGTCGGCAGGCCTATGGTCAGTACATTGAAAGGAATAGGGATCAACGTGGCATCGCTTCCTCGGGAGATGCTCTATGTTCTGCAACATTGGATTACTAGAGAACTACAGGCTAGGGAGAGTCGCGTGCTACAGGTGTTGAGTGAATAGAGGATACACATGGAGCGGTTGAGCTTGCAGCGCGACGAGGTCATGGCTTAGAATAGGTAGATGATAAAGGTAATTGAAGAAGCTTGCTAGATGGTCCCTGAGTTGGCCATCCCAGTAGAGGCACGCATCGAGATATTAGCAGCAGGGGTGCGCGAGGTGCGAGAAGAAATGGCCAAGGTTCAGCTGGAGCTAAACCTTTAGATAGCAGAGTTGTGATTGAAGGTGCAACCTTTAACTCTGCTAGAGGTAAGGGAACAACGCACTAGCGCCATTACATCGGGGATGGAGGACATCAGGAGTGCAGTGAGGGACTGCACCAAAATGTTGGAAGAATCGTTCGAGGTCCTCACCAATTTGTAGGAGGACCTAAACATACAATGCATAGAAATAAAGGTGTGTGAGATACAACATCAATATGACAATGTCAAAGGGACCATGTAGATGGTGGCCCTCACATAGAGGCTCACGTGAATGCAACGGGCCAAAGCGCTTAAGGACCAAGTAGACATAGCACAACACAAAGAAGTGGTTTTGAAGGCGTGTGTTCAGCCTTGGATCAATGAGGCATTCTTAATCACCACAACAATTGAAGGCAAGCTTGTGCAGATGCAGGGGATGTAGGAATAGATACAAGGGAGCAATTCTGACACCGTGGTCTAGGAACAATGCATACAGGAGATACAGTAGGCATCCGCTCAGTGCGCTGCTGACCTTGCAACAGTCTAAGCAGAGTTGGGAGGTCTCCATGTGAAGATCTCACACCAACAGAGTGACTTGAGGGTGACTCACGATGTTTGTGTTGGGGGCTTGTTGGGTGTGGGATCCCCCCAAGGCATGTTTTGGGGCTTAAAGCCCAAGTTTTGACTAAGTTCGAAGTAAAGACTCCGTGATTTGTGGGTGCAGAGTGCGAAGATGGTAAATGAGTCATAGGGTTGTTCGCCCTCATTTTTGTAATGTAATGTCAGTTTGAGACATCTAGCCATGGTCCGCAGACCATGGGATTGTATAAATAGAGTCAGGCTCTAAGTATAAAGAAGAGATAATAGAGGAATCAATCAATGGAAGATCTAATAAGGAAGCTTTGAGTCTAAGTGTAGAGTCATGTCTTTGGGTCATAGAGTAGGAGAAGGATCTGCAACTGAGTGCGCAGAGGCCTAGTAGTCCACAGTTGAGTGCACGGACCCCTACAGCTAAGTGCGCAGGGAAGGTTGAGTCTGTAACCGATTGAAGAATTAATAAAGAGAAGGTTTACAATATTTTTGTGTGTCTTTTCTTGTTTTATGCATTGAAGTATATTGGGTATGCATTGCAAGTTTATTGTTTATTTGCTGCACAAACTTATATGAATTTGCTGAATAAGTGAATCTAATATAAGGTATTTGTTTATGCGAAGATAACTGACTGTTATAAGAAGATAAGTAAGATCTGCAGTGTGACTTGGGGAAATAGTGTAGATCGCTGCTCTAGCCGTGTTGGGCCGTGTTATATTCTTTCCACGACTAGCCCACGTAGTTAACAGGGGGGTTAGAGGGGGGCAGAGTGCCCCCTTCGTTATGTCTATTTTGAAGCGGGGGGGGGGGGGGGGGGTCACAAGGGGTTTGAGGTGTACCCATAACCCCACTTTATGGGGTTCGGGCGGACCCACCTATGGTTTTGTGCATGATTTTCGCACATGTTTTTTGGACGCAATGGTTTTCGGTCCATGGTATTGGACACGATAGTTTTCGGTCCATGGTATTCGACGCAATGGTTTTCGGTCCATGGTATTTGACGCAATGGTTTTCGGTCCATGGTATTGGATGCTTCGGCATGTATAAATATGTATTATAACATTGAAAGGAACATAATGAAAAATCAAGCTGGTAGTCCCGGTTTTGGGATCCAGGGGAAAATCTCTGTGTATATGTGTTTTATGTGTTATGCTCTTGCATTTTTATTTTATGTGTTTTAAAATTCATATATAGGTAATTTCTGTACGGGGTTAAAACCTACATTTGGTATTATAGCTGTTTTGGCTTCAAGAGGATGCCTTTGTCACTGAGGGGTTTCACTTGGGCCTGTGGTAGACCCTGTTCAATGGGAGATCTACGAGATCGATTCTAGTGGTGAAAGAAGATGGTGAGAAGTGGAAAGAAAGAGATCGAGAAATTTAATCGTCAGAGTTTTGAGTTGTGGAAAATCAATATGGAGGATCTATTGGTGGATAAAGATTAGTGGATCGCGGTAGATCTGAGTAATAAACCACCTGGAGTGTACGATGAAGAATGGAAGAAGTTGGATCAGAAGGCAAAGAGCACAATATGATTGTGTGTCTCATATTTAGTATTGTTGAATGTATCAGGGGAAGCTACGGTGAAGGCTTTGTGGGACAAGTTAGGAAATTTGTACCAATCTAAGTCTCTGGTGAATAAACTATTCCTACTGAAAAAGTTGTATAACCTGAGGATGAAAGATGGAGACTTGGTGACAGAGCATCTGAATGCCTTTATAACTGTGGTAAGTCAATTAGTATCTGTTGATATTAAAATTTCAAATGAAGATAAGTGCATCAATTTGTTTTGTTCTCTACCAGATTCGTGGGATAGTCTAGTTATTGCAATAGGTAGCAATGCAACTACCTTGCAATTTGATGAAATAGTCTCAACCTTGCTGATGGAGGAGATGAGACAGAAAAATATGGAGAGCTAGAATGGTGATGCCTTGTCTGTATGAGGACGGTCCCAGAACAGAAGCAAAAATAAGTCATCGAGTGGGAGATCTAAATCTAGAGGGAGATCTAAACCTCCAGGAAGGCTTGTAAAGGTGGTGTGCTGGAAATTCGAAAAGGAAAGGCACCACAAAAGGGACTGTAAATCTAAAGCTTCGGACAAGGGAAAGGGATCTATTGAGGCTCCTTCTGCAGAGGCAAAAACCACCTCAGATGAAGGTGGGGATGTGTACTTCGATTCTTCAAGTACACATGTAGATCATGAGGCATGGTTGATTGACTTAGGTGCATCCTTTCACTTCACTCCCCATAGAGAGTGGTTCTGCAAGTATGAGAAATACTATGGTGGTGATGCCTTCTTAGGGGATGATAGGAAGGCTAGAATTGTTGGTCATGAAAAAGTAAAGTTGAATTTGCAAGGTGGAAGGGTTAAAACACTTCCTGGTGTTCTACATGTTCCTGCATTAGCTAGAAATCTGATTTCTGTAAGCAAGTTGGATGATGCAGGTGTAAAGATAGTGTTCGAGAAAGATACCTACAAGATGGTATGGGGAGCACTGTTATTAATGTGGGGAGTTCAAATTGGAACTCTGTACAAGCCGCAAGGTAGCATTGTTGTTGATGGGTGCAATAGTTCTATGGTCCCTGAAAGTGGAGCAGAAAATCTAGTGGTCTCTGGAGAGAAGACCATCTGTGGCATCAAAGGCTTGGACATATTGGAGAGAAGGGCCTTCGAATACTTCATGGTAAAGGGATAGTAGAAGGTATGAATAATAGCTCTCTAGATTTTGATTTATGTGAAAATTGTGTATATGGGAAGCAGAATTGGGTGAGTTTCCCCTCTAGTGGTAAGAGGGCGAAATAGATATTAGAGCTTGTGCACAGTGATGTGTTTGGACTTGTGAAGTTTCCATCACTAGGTAAGTCTGTGTACTATGTATCATTTATAGATGACTTCTCAAGGAATACATGGATATATTTCCTTAAGAAGAAATCTGAAGACTTTGATAGGTTTAAAGAATTTAAGGCTCTGGTGGAAAACCAGACAGAGAAGAAGATAAAGGTGATAAGGACAGATAATGGTGGAGAGTTTTGCAGTAAGGAATTTGAAGAATTTTGTAAGAAGTGTGGTATAGCACGGTACAAGACTACTCCATATAGACCTCAGCAAAATGGAGTTGCAAAAAGAATGAACAAGGCATTGATGGAAAGGGCAAGAAGCATGCTCAGTGGTGCCGGGATAGGACAAGAATTCTGGGCAGAGGCGGTGGAGACAACATGTTACCTGGTCAACAGATCACCTTCAACAGCGTTGGAGGATAAGAATCCATAAGAGGTATGGACTGGTAAGAAACCCTCTCTTTCACATCTGAGGGTATTTGGATGTGATGCATATGTACATGTTCCAAAGGAGAAACAAACCAAGTTGGGTAGTAAATATAAAAAGTGCATCTTTATTGGGTATAAGGATTGTTTAAAGGGTTATAAGATTTGGAACCGAGCAACAAGGAAGGTTGTGTACAGCCAAGATGTGGTGTTCAGAGAGATGAAATATGTTATTAAAAATGAAATCCAACCAAAGGAACCTGAGGAGATAGAGTTTGAGCTAAAGGAGGAAGAATCAGACTCTACAGCAGAGGAGGAATCAGAAGATGAAGTGCCACAAACTCCGGGTGTAAGAAGATCAGTTCGAGAAAGAAGGCAGCCAAAAAGGTATAGTCCATCTACTTTTTTTTCAAATTTTTGCTTATCTATTACTGATGATGATCCCATAACTGTGAAGGAAGCAGTAGATTCAGAGGATGGAAAACTCTGGAAAGAGGCCATGGTTGATGAAATGACATCTTTGCACAAAAATTAGGCTTGGGATCTGGTGGATTTTCTGGCTGGAAGGAAACACATTGGTAGAAAATGGGTGTTCAAGAAGAAGGAAAATGCAGAAGGAAAGGTGGAGAAATACAAAGCTCAGTTGGTAGAAAAAGGTTATTCCCAGGTGCCGGGAATTGATTTTGGTGATATTTTTTCTCCTGTTGCCAAGGTAACTTCTATTAGGTTACTTTTATCTGTTGCTGCTACTTTTGATCTTGAGGTAGAATAGATGGATGTGAAGAAAACATTTGTTCACGAGGATCTAGAAGAGGAGATCTGCATGAAGCAACCTGAAGGCTTTGCGGTGAAGGGTAAGAAAGAATTGGTATGCAAGTTAAAGAAGTCTCTGTATGGGTTAAAACAGTCACCAAGGATGTGGTATCAGAAACTTGATACATTTATACGGGGACTTGGCTTCATCAGAAGGAATGCAGATCACTGTGTGTATTTTAAATTAATTGGTGACTGTGTTATTTATCTGGTCTTGTATGTGGATGATATGTTGCTGGTTGGAAATGACAAAGAAATTATCCAGGATTTGAAGACCAAATTGTCCTCCAAATTCAACATGAAAGATCTTGGTGCTGCAAACTATATTTTGGGCATGGAAATTAAAAGAGATCGGGCAAAGAGGAAGCTTTGGTTAAACCAGAGGAAGTATTTTGAGACAATACTGCAGAGGTTTAATATACAGGATAGTAAACCGGTGAAGGTTCCTATTCCTATAGGTGTGAGGTTATCTGCTGAAAAGTGTCCCAAGACACAAGAAGAGGAAAAGGGCATGTCTCGTGTTCCATATGCAAGTTCAGTCGGTAGCCTGATGTATGAAATGGTCTATACTAGACCAGACATTGCACATGCAGTGGGAGTATTGAGCAGGTTTATGTCAAAACCAGGGAAGGAGAACTAGACAACAGTGAAGCTTGTTTTTAGGTATTTGCATGGCACTAGTGATTATGGTTTATGCTACCAAGGAAGACCAAGATTGGACAAAATGTTGGATATTCGTGGCTTTGTTGATGCAAACTGGGTTGGAGATCTGGATCAGAGAAGATCTACAAGTGGGTATGTGTTTAACCTATTTGGAGGTGCATTCAGTTAGATGAGTAAGAAATAATCTGTAGTGGCACTATCAACTACAGAGGCAGAATATATGACAGCCACTCATGCAAGCAAGGAAGCAGTTTGGTTGCAGAGATTGTGTTCAAGTATGGGGTTAGTACAGGGAGCTATAAGGATAGACTGTGACAGCTAAAGTGCAATTTTCTTGGCAAAGAACCCCACATATCATTCAAGTGTAAAGAAGAGATAATAGAGGAAACAATCAATGGAAGATCTAATATGGAAGCTTTGAGTCTAAGTGTAGAGTCATGTCTTTGGGTCGTAGAGTAGGAGAAGGCTCTGCAACTTGTTGGGACTCAGAATTGACCTATTTTGACCTTATCTTTTTGCCATATTATTATCCTTTTGCAGTCATAGGTTGAAAGCTTTTGATTTTATAATGACTTAATTACCCCAAGGTACGAAGTAACTTCCCGCATATCTATGTTTAATTGTTTATTGCATATTCGTGAGTATATTTATATTTATCCTTGGAAAAGATGACTAAATTGTCAAGTAATTGCCTTAAGCTTGCAGGAATTATAATGTATAGTTGCTGCAACACCAGAAACAGCAGCTACGCAGCTGCTGCAACACCAGAAACGGCAACTACGCAGTTGCTGCAACACCAGAGGCAGCAACTCCGCAGTTGCTACAGTCAGCAACAACAATCATCTAAAGCAAGCTATTTTGCAACAGCCGCGAATAACAGATGGAAACTATCTAAAGAACTCTGACGCAGCATAATCAAGTAGATGTCTAAAGTAGGAAGAACACAGTCATCATTGCCTAAATCAGGAACAGCATGGGGAAACGGTAAAGGAATGCGAAGATCCCGAGAAGACGGTCGAAGTCAGTTACCAGCTGTGCAACAGCCAGAACCTAAGAAAGAATATATTATTATACTGTTGTAACAGCGTTCTGTAATTCTTATTTTTGATAGAATGGGTTAACTGAATGAACTGTAATATTCTATTGTAATAGATGTCTCCTCTATAAAGAGGAGACATCTACATGAGAAGGGGGTAATCAGAGATAGTCGGTCTGTAAGTGAGATTTTGAAAGACATTAGCAAGTCTGAACTTTATTGTACTTGAATCCTTTTGGCAGATGAATATAAAATTGTTCTGAGTACTTAATCCAGTCTTCGTGTTCCGGGGAATCTTGTGAGAGGGACTGGGCCCACCTTCCTCACAAGATTCACCCATTTACTTTCCTGTCAAGTGTGTAAGTGTGTAATAGTTTCTTTCTGTTGATACTCTGTTTGGATTCTGTAGCGTTACCTCTGGTATTTCTGTTTTGCTAGTACTCTGTTTCATTAATTGCTTGGAGTTGTTTCTCACCGGTGAATTAGAGTGCAGTGTGCATTAGCAATCTGATTACAGGGGCAGGTGCTGAACGTCCCCACCTGGAGGATAGGGTCCTGATCCTCTGCCAACAGAGAATCTATCACTTTGCTTTGCAGATTTGTAGTTTTAATTAGTTACTTTCATTTTAACAGTACTGTGATGACTTAGCGTAAGAATTACGTATACTACAGCTTTTCAATGCTTTTAGAATTTAAGTACATACAGTACGCGGTAGCCTTTGGAATAAAAATACTTTCCCTGGTTGACAATTAATGTGGTACTTGAATGTTTAATTCATAAACAATTCAACTAGCCAACATTTTGGCACCGTTGCCGGGGAAGGCAACTAAAGATTTCTAAAAGCATTAATGGTTTCTTTGTGAAAATAACAGGTGCATGAGAGGACGCAAGAAACCTAATTTCGTAGGAGGCAGAGGAGGAAGAAAGACTTTTATTGACGAGATCATCTCAAAGGCCGAAACATCACAGAGGACGAGTTCCCGGAGACCGCAAATCCAATACTCCTCACAGACAGACCAACAGACGGAGGAAGTACTGGGACCTGAAAGGAAGCTAGAAGCACCAGAATACACTGAGGAACCGGTGGAAGAACCTGAAGATACAGAAGACAAATTAAGTGATTCAGGGAAAAGACCAATGGAGGATAACAGAATAGAAGGAAGAGGGGAAAATTCACTCTCTACCCTGGAATTTCCTATTGGGGAGCTCCCGAGAGTAACGACCCCTATGAAGAATATTCCACTCTCAGCATTACCCAACTTCCATGGGTTATCCTCTGAAGATCCAGACGAATTCCTCTTTGAATTCGACATATTATGCAGAAGTTATGATTATGTGAATCCTAATCAAAAACTTAAATTGTTCCCAGCAACACTAAAAGGGAATGCGCTGAGGTGGTTCATGAGCTTAGGAGCTCAGGTAATCACCACCTGGGACCAGATGAAAGAAGGATTCTTGGCCAAATATCAAGACTATTGCCGAACGAGAGAAAGGAAGGAAGAACTGTTCAAAATGGTTCAGAAGGAAGACGAGAGCTTAGAAGATTTTATGGAAAGACTGCAGTATAATCTGCAGAGGTTCGACCATCCTAATATGAGTAAAGACATTCTAAAGACCATATTGCTAAAAGGGGTAAGAGATGACTGCTTGGACATGCTGAACATGCTAGGAAAAGGGGACATTTCCAAAGAATCATTTGATGAAATCATCAATCTCTGCATGAGATGCTCAAGAGGAGCAGGCAGTAGATCAAAGAGCATAAATGTGTATTCAAGAGTTCAGAAGTCAGCCAGTGGAGGAGCAACAAGAGCCGAAATAGGTAACTTATTAGAAGAATTTAAAACTGAGATGCTAAGCTCTTTTGCTTCACAAATCGATGCTCTGCAGGTTAAGAAGAAACAGGCGGAAGCAGAAGCTGCTCTAGCTATCTTCTGTTCCAAATGCAGAGAAAAGCACCCACTGAGGGAATGCCCACTGGATAAGATACCTATCTGCACAATCTGCGAGAAGGACCATGAAACGCAGCAATGCCCCTCTCTGCCTGGAATCAAAGCAGCACTGCAGTCAACTGAAGAGGAGGCTGAAGCAGTGTACTTAATGACACAGAGGAGGCAGTGGCCACAGAGACAAGGTACGAGCTCTAACACAACATTCAGTCGTTGGAATAATAATCCTCCTTTTTACCCACCCATGAACCAAATGCAGTACCCACCCTTCAATACAATGAACTTTCCACCTATGCAGCAACCAAATCTTCCTTTCCATGATCCTACTATATGGAATCCTTGGGCTCCCCAACAACCATATTTCAATCAATGGAATCCAAATTGGGCAGCCCAACAGATGCCATTTCCTCAACAACAACAGTCTCTTTCCCTACCATCTAATACTCCTCCAAATAATCAGGCAATTAGACCGCAGCTGCCTGTACAACCTAACCCTAATCCAAATAATAATAAAGCCCTGCAAGTAATTGACATTCACAATCAACCTGTCTCTCCCCTGCAATGTAATGATATCCATCTTCGCTCTGGGAGAATTGTCGAACCCATTATAGATGATATCACTGACTCTGACAAAGAAGAAGTTAGAAAAGAAAAATCACCTAACAACAATGCTGAAACAGCAGAATCAGCACCTAATAATAATGATCAAACGATAGATCCACCCTTTCTTGAACGGTTAGCTCTCACGAAAACACTTGAGCAACCTACCTTTAACCTTTTAGGAGAGTTACAGAATTTGTATGTTAAAATCCCATTATTGCAAGGATTAAGAGATGTGCCTATTTATGCTAGAACCATTAGAGACATTTGTATAAAGAAACCAGGAAGAAAGGCTAAGGATCCCCTCACAGTTCATGTGATGGGAGAATTAACTGCCTTAATGACCGAAAAAGATTATCCTGTGAAGTATGGTGACCCTGGTCACCCTACAGTAACAGTCCAGGTCAGAAAAACCTTTATCTCTAAAGTTCTAGTAGACTTAGGAGCTGCAATAAATATTATGACACTCGAAACAGCACAACTGCTTTAGTTGAAAAACTTAATTAGGGAAACTCCAACAATTTTAGAGTTAGCTAACCGATCTACAATTAAACCTGAGGGGGTCATTGAAGATCTTATAATTTCTGTATAATCCTGGAATTACTCGGCTGACTTTGTGGTGCTACAAACTAAAACAAAGTTGGGGGGTCATCCATTGATTCTAGGGAGACCTTGGCTGGCTACAGCAGATGCTTTCATCAGTTGTAGATCAGGATCAATGACCATATCCAACGGGTAGGAAACTAAACAGCTCACCCTCTATCCTCATGCCACACCCATGATTAATACTGACAATTCTGTATGGGTAGACTATGAGGATGAAGAAACCCAACCAATACTGACTATTGGACAAGCCTTGAACTTTAAGGACTCCACCGAAGATGAACTAATCAACAACTTTATTTCTGAACCCTCTTCGGTTAATCCTGAAACATATAAACACTTCACTGCAATCTTAGAATCTGAATCCCAGCAGAATATGAAAGATGAAAACTTATGCTAGACAGCATTAGGCAACCCTTCCGAGAGCACAACAATTGAAATTGAACCTGGTAAAACACTAAATATAAATCCTGACTTGGTTGATAATGAAAGACAGCAATTAATTAAGTTACTCCAAGCAAATAAAGAGGCATTTGCATGGGACTACACAGACATGAAAGGAATCTCCCTTGAATTATGCACTCACCGTATTTATATTAAGGAGGGATCCCGGCCAGTTTGTCAACCCCAGCGAAGAATGAACCCCAACCTTAGAGAAATTGTGAAGGAGGAACTCCAAAAAATCTTAAATGCGGGATTTATATATCCAATATCTGATAGTGAGTGGGTTTCCCCACTCGTAATTGTACCAAAGAAGAATGGGAAATGGCGAGTATGTGTGGACTATAGATCATTGAATAAAGCCACCCAAAAAGACCATTTCCCTTTACCTTTTATTGATCAGGTATTGGATAATTTAGCAGGTAAGAAATTTTTCTCATTCTTGGATGGGTTTAGTGGATACAATCATATTAGGATTGCACCCCAGGACCAGGACAAAACCACATTTACTAGCCCATGGGGAACTTTTTCTTACAAAGTACTTCCATTTGGGCTATGCAACGCTCCCGCAACATTCCAAAGAGTGGTGATAGGAATCTTTTTTGATATGTTAAATGATTCATTAGAAATATTCATGGATGACTTTACTCCTTATGGAGTGACCTTTGAAGATGCACTGCAAAACCTTGAAAAAGTACTTAAGCGGTGCATAGAAGCACACCTTGCTTTAAGCACTGAAAAGTGTCATATGATGATGAATCAGGGTATTGTATCCCCAAAACACAAACTGAGGTGAGAAGTTTTTTAGGACATGCCAGATATTACAGAAGATTCATTAAGGATTTTTCTAAAATAGCTTCCCCCCTGTTTGTGTTGTTAATGAAAAATGCTGAATTCAAGTGGACTGATGACTGCGAAAATGCATTCAATAAACTTAAACATCAGTTGTCCGCAGCTCCCATTTTGAGAGGACCTGATTGGGCATTACCCTTTCATATCTCCTCTGATGCCTCAGATACGGCAATTGGAGCTGTCCTGGGTCAGGAAGAAAACAATCTCCCCTATGCCATCTATTTCATTAGCAAAAACATGACACCAGCTGAGCTAAATTATACAGTGACTGAGAAAGAATTTTTAGCAGTTATTTATGCTATTAATAAATTTCGGCATTATATTACTGGCTATACTACTTTTGTGCATACTGATCACTCGGCCATTAAGTATTTAATGAATAAATCAATTACAAATGCCCGAGTCACCAGGTGGTTATTACTATTACAAGAATTTGATATCACAATTGTAGATAGGCCAGGAAAAGAAAATGTAGTTGCTGATTTCCTTTCTCGTTTAAAAACTGATGAAAATGCTCCAGTAGATGATTCTTTTCCTGATGAGTATTTATTTGCAGTATCTGCTCACTCACCTTGGTATGCAGACATTGCCAATTATCTAGTTGCAGGAAAATTACCATCACACCTATCACACAAGGAAAGAAGAAAGATCATCCAGTAAAGTGCTAGGTACAGCTGGATAAGCGGGTGTCTGTTCCACACAGGAATAGATCAAGAAATCCAGAGATGCATTGGGGAAGATGAAATTTATGATGTGTTAAAAGCTTGTCACGATGGCCCTTGTGGAGGACATTTTGCAGACAAAAGAACAGCACACAAGGTACTTAGAATGGGTTATTATTGGCCATCACTTTTTAAAGATGCTAGAAAATATGTGAAGGCTTGTGACAGCTGTCAAAGAATGGGTCAGCCTAACCATAGAGATGAAATGCCACTGAACCCCCAGGTAACTCTTGAACCCTTTGAGAAATGGGCATTAGATTTTATAGGTCCCATTAATCCTCCATCTAATCAAAGAGTCTACATATTAGTATGCACGAATTATATGACTAAATGGGTAGAGGCCAAAGCACTCATTAAAGCTAATGAAGAAGCAGTACTAACATTCTTATTTGAAGAAATCTTTGTTAGATTTGGACTACCCAGAGAATTAGTCACTGATGGAGGACCTCCTTTTAATTCTCATGGCTTTAAAGACACGCTCCAAAAATATCATATTAAGCACAAAATGACTACACCATACCACCCCCAAGCAAATGGGCAGGTGGAAAGTACCAACAAGGTCATAGAAGCCATCTTAACAAAAACGATAAAGGAGAATAGAAGGGACTGGTTTCAGAGGTTGCCCGAGGCTCTATGGGCCTATAGAACCACTTGGAGGAATACAACAGGCTTTTCACCCTATGAATTAGTTTATGGAAAGAATGCTATTTTCCCTGTAGAGTTTGAGATTAAAACCTTAAGAACTGCCTTAGCTGTTAACCTTGATTTAACTGATGCACAGACAGCCAGGTTGCAGCAGCTTCAGGAATTGGATGAGAAAAGACTGGATGTCGTCCATCAAACAACTATAGTACAGCAACAAAGAAGCAGATGGCATGACAGAACCATCAAGCAAAATCAGTTCCAGAAAGGTAACTGGGCTTTACTTTATGATTCCCGTTTCGAGAATTTTCAAGGGAAGCTAAGAACAAGGTGGTTGGGGCCGTATGAAGTGGATGCTGTTTTTCCAAATGGAACAGTCAGACTTTTAACAATTGATGGGGACAGAACACCACTGTTAGTGAATGGCTACCGACTTCGGTTATATCAGCGGCCGATTTCCAAAGAAGATTTTAAAGCCACTTGCATGGCAATAAAATAGTATTCTTTTCCAGGGGAACTTGTTGTCCCTCAAAGCACTTGAATTTTTATTATTTATGTAATTTTCTTAGGTTAGATATTCTTGTTTTTCTTTAGAAACTAATAAATCCTGCCAAGGATTGCGATATTATATTTCAGTATTTTGCAGATTTTAGCCTGGGAAGTAGCTGAGAACAAAAGTTTCAAAGGAATTACTGTGCGGACTCGGAATTCCTGCTGCTGCGACACCATCTCCTGTTGCTGCAACACCATCTCCTGTTGCTGCAACACCATTTCCCGTTGCTGCAACACCATTTCCCATTGCTGCAACACCACTTCCCATTGCTGCAACACCATCTCCCGTTGCTGCAACACCATTCCCTGTTGCTGCAGCATCACTCCCCGTTGCTGCATCACCATTTCCCGTTGCTCCAACTCTATTTCTGTTTCTGCAACACCAATTCCATTACTCCAGCACATTTCCCGTTTTCACATGATAGAACACTAGTCCCTGTTGCCACAACAACAATTCTCTGTTGCTGCAACACCAATCTCGGTGCCACAACATTGCTTCCCAATCACGAAATATCCTTCCCATCAAAATTCCCTCACGTACGAAAACGCCAGTCTTACCATTTCAGCCCCAAAGGAATGAATCTTGATAAAATATACCACTTCTTGTGATGATTACAACACCCTACTATCACTTTCCGCCATTATCACTACAAATCGCCCATATTCCCATGCTCCAGCAGAAGACAAGATAAGACTTTTTGACGCAACAAGCAAAAAGGTAAAATACGAAGGTACGCACGTTTATGAATGAGCATTAAATAATAGATAATGCAGAGAAGTTGATAGGACCATCAAATGATTGCATTTCCAATCATATCATTTACACGTAGGAGGGGGGGGGGATTACCAAAGCAACTCTCATAATGACATACTACGCCAACTGCCGCCACCCTTAATTCTCCCGGTAATATGTAAAAGCCACCCTATCACGGCATGTTACCATTTGCGATGTTTTACTCTGAATTGAAATCGGAAGCTCGGCTCTGAACTTTGAAATTCACTGAAACAACAGCCATGGGAGGAACCCTCATTATACATGAACCTGGCACGACAGCAGTCCTGGAACTCTTTCCGGAAATTTATCAAATCTTCTTACAAGCAGGATGGATAGAGTACTTCAGGAGACTTCCGGACTTTGACGAGTAGCAAGTCCTGGAATTCGCATGCAACCTAACAGAAGGATTCTCTGTCATCCAGGGAATTCAAATTCTAGTCATGGAAGAAATCATAGCCGAAGTTACCGAACTACCAGCCAATGGCACACGGTGGTTCAGCAGAAAGCACCTGATTCTAAATGCGCAGTAGGATTTTCTCCGACCAGGCGAGCAAGTAGAGACCAAGGGCAGAGGCGTAGCACTTCGGTCGTTACCTCAACCATGGCTGAAAGTCACTGAATTTGTCAAGCAATATCTGGCGTGCGAAGGCCGCTACCAGGTAATTTACCAGCACGATTTCGTCCTGTTAAATCATTTGAGAAATGGTCAGTTAGTAAACATGTCATATTATCTATTGGGTTGTCTCAAAAATATGTCACGATATGCTATGAAAGTGAAGCATCCAATTCTCTCCTTAAATCACCACCGCTTAGCCCAATTGCTGATTAATAGAGCCCTCACTCTAAATAACCCTCCACCCCCCATTAATCCCCATCTGGAGGAAGAAATTCCACAGCCAGAACATGAAAGTCCTCATCAAGAAGAGGAAATTCTTCGTCAAGCTGAGGACACACCTCAGCAAGACGAAGAACTTCCTCAGCAAACGGACGACATGCCTGAACAAATCCCTTTGGAAAACCCTCAGCAAGCAGAGCACATTCCTGAACAACCCCAGCAAACACCCCTGCACGTTGCTGAGAATGAACAAGCAGCAGCAGAAATAACCACATCTCCCAAAAGAACCAATCCTTCCGTTCCCATACTTAGTATTTCTACTGATGATTCCGATGATAATATCCCAATTACTCTGCTTAAACGAAAAATGCAGCAGGGAAAGAAAACCCCAGCAAAAAGAAGAAGAACTAGGGTTTCAACTAAAGCACCTGCTACTCCGACTACTGTCCCTATCTTAAAGAAAGCTAGCAGGAAGAGAAAAACGCCTGAATTCCCTGCTTCTCTACCAAAACGAAAATCAGTAGCAGTTGAATCTCCTAATTCCTCCAGTTCACCGCCCATCGCTACAAGAATCCGCACTCCCGCCAGTCCTCAAAACTCCTCTCCCTCACCCACGGAAGCTGAGATGCAGAGTGTTCATAGCTTCGTGACATCATATCTTAAGACAGCTGATACACAAGAACCAGCTGCCGACACCCAAAGTGATAGTGACCAAGTGGCTGCAACACAAGAAACAGCCACTACCCCAGGTGACACACAAGAACCACCTGTGGGGAATACTGATCAAACTGACGAAACACAACCTCTGCCTCCACTGGAATCTACCATTCCACAGGATCAGCCTACCATACCTGCCCTACAGGAAGAAATTGAGTTTCTGAAATCTCAGATTCAGGACTATCAGGAAGAGATAATAAGGGTCAAGGAAGCATATCAGAATGAATTCAGCCTGCATGTTTTAGCACGAGTAGCGTCTGCAGCAGAGAAAAGTAAAGATAATGAATATATGTGTACCAATTGTGGCGAAATATATACTCAGGCAGGATATAAGGTAGTGGCAGAACCAATGAAGGAAGCCTCCGCTGCTGTAGATGAAACAAAAGAGCCTGCTGATACACACATGGAAATCCCACAATCCTCTGCTGAAGTAGAAGAACCTGTTGACACACAAGAACCAACAGGTTCTCCAGAAGAAGTGCAGACAGAAGAACCTGTTGACACACAAGAACCAACAGGCTCTCCAGAAGAAGTGCAGACAGAAGGACCTATTGTTACACAAGAACCAACAGGATCTCCAGAAGAAGTGCAGACAGAAGGACCTGTTGCCACACAAGAACCAACAGGCTCTTCAGAGAAGATGCAGGACCAAACTGAAGAACTTACTGACACACAAGAACCAGTAAGTTCCCCAGAAACTGCACAAGAGCTTACTGACACACAAGAACCAGTAAGTTCACCAGAAACTGCACAAGAGCTTACTGACACACAAGAACCAGTAAGTTCACCACAAACTGCACAAGATCAAGAGCTTGCTGACACACAAGAACCAACAAGTTCTCCAGAGACTGCACAGGAACAAACAGAGGAGCTTGCTGACACTATGCAGGAAGAAAAGAAAGAGGAGAATATGGATTCACCCCGGCCTACCCAATTTGCTATGGAAAAAGAAGTTACACAAGAATCAGGAAATGAAGAAGGAAACACAGAATCATCTCGGCCCACTCAAAGTGTCATGGAACAAGAGGAAGAAATAGAAGAAAATAAGGAAAAAGGTACAGACTCACCACGGCCTACCCAAACCATTATGGAGGAAGAAGAAATAGTTTCAGGAGGAAATGAAGAAGAATTGGACTCATCCAGCCCTATTCAAATTGCCAAGGAGCAAGAAGAAGAAGAAGGAAATGAGAAAAAAGGAACAGACTCACCCCGGCCCACCCAAATCACCATGGAGCAAAATGAATTAGTACAACAGGAAGAAGAGACCCTAGGCAGAAATGAAGAGAAAGATGTTGGATCATCCCAGCCCACTCCAACAGAGCAGATTATCCTGGTTGATGCCTGTATACAAACAGAGCTTCCCTCTGTTAGTGATGTATGCACAAAAACAGAGAGTTTTCAGGCATTAAAAGGAAAGTGGTGGAGAGAATATCAGCAGTCTCAAGGCAAAGCATTCGAACAGCAAAAGGGGACCTGGTTCGATCATGCTTATAAGAACTGGGAAGCACTGGAGCAGTGTAGAGCCCAGTATAAAGAAATCAAGGAACTGAAAGCCAGGCTGTCCCAAATGTTTGAGTTATTTCAAAGAATGCTTGCCACAAGGAAACCCTCTTTTAATTATGCCACATTTTTGAGGGAAAGACTCGCATTTCTACAGATAAAGGCTGTCAAAGAGGGAAGGCCTCATCAGGTGGTCACATCAGAGCAGTTTATGCAGACCTTTGCAGAGGCACCTAAAAACGATCAAAACCTGCTATGTGAACTGTACCTCCATAATGAAGCCATGTCAGAAGAAAGGAACATGAATATGATACCTGTAGTTGGCGACATACAGCTGAGAGCCTTTATCTCCTTTTTGGCTAATCAACTTACCTGGCAGAATGCCTTTGTCTCAGCTCACCATAATGAACAGAATTGTCTTCTGTGGATTAGAGCTGAACCGCAGAACGCTGCCACTTTCATTGCACAACACCTAAAAATGGTAAGTGATCCCGATATGAAGGATCATATCACGCAACTGCAAACAGAGGTCCTAACAGACTGTCAGCGTTATGTGAAGACTAAAGCATCCTTGGCTGTCAAAGCAAATAAACTGTTTTGGGAAAACTGCCCCACAGAAAGGCAGGAATATCACCCGTATAATCCATCAAACCTGCAAGTAGCACTCTCAAGGGTACCTCAGTATGTTAAATGCATGCAATATTGTGCTGAAAATTGGATGGGTTACAAATTTAAATTTCCACTTTTATGGTTATCTGGTGAACAATATAAGGGCCAGTTTGGACTATCCAACAGGGAAGAAGCAGCAGCATGGAAGCATATACAGACTGTTTGTGGGTTCAGGGAGAAGTTTGATGCCACTCCCTATAGCTATTGTCTTAGTAATCTACATTGTTCGTCCCAGTTCTCCGACTCAGACTCAGAGTAGCCATTGCATGGGGACATGCAATCTCTTCAGTTGGGGGGGATGTTGGGACTCAGAATTGACCTATTTTGACCTTATCTTTTTGCCATATTATTATCCTTTTGCAGTCATAGGTTGAAAGCTTTTGATTTTATAATGACTTAATTACCCCAAGGTACGAAGTAACTTCCCGCATATCTATGTTTAATTGTTTATTTCATATTCGCGAGTATCTTTATATTTATCCTTAGAAAAGATGACTAAATTGTCAAGTAATTGCCTTAAGCTTGCAGGAATTATAATGTATAGTTGCTGCAACACCAGAAATAGCAACTACGTAGTTGCTGCAACACCAGAAACGACAACTACGCAGTTGCTGCAACACCAGAAGCAGCAACTCCGCAGTTGCTACAGTCAGCAACAACAATCATCTAAAGCAAGCTATTTTGCAACAGCCGCGAATAACAGATGGCAACTATCTAAAGAACTCTGACGCGGCATAATCAAGCAGATGTCTAAAGCAGGAAGAACACAGTCATCATTGCCTAAATTAGGAACAGCATGGGGAAACGACAAAGGAATGCGAAGATCCCGAGAAGACGGTCGAAGTCAGTTACCAGTTGTGCAACAGCCAGAACCTAAGAAAGAATATATTATTATACTGTTGTAACATCGTTCTGTAATTCTTATTTTTGATAGAATGGGTTAACTGAATGAACTATAATATTCTATTGTAATAGATGTCTCCTCTATAAAGAGGAGACATCTACATGAGAAGGGGGTAATCAGAGATAGTCGGTCTGTAAGTGAGATTTTGAGAGACATCAGCAAGTCTGAACTTTATGGTACTTGAATCCTTTTGGCAGATGAATATAAAATTGTTCTGAGTACTTAATCCAGTCTTCGTGTTCCGAGGAATCTTGTGAGAGGGACTGGGCCCACCTTCCTCACAAGATTCACCCATTTACTTTCCTGTCAAATGTGTAAGTGTGTAATAGTTTCTTTCTGTTGATACTCTGTTTGGATTCTGTAGCGTTACCTCTGGTATTTCTGTTTTGCTAGTACTCTGTTTCATTAATTTCTTGGAGTTGTTTCTCACCGGTGAATTAGAGTGCAATGTGCATTAGCAATCTGATTACAGGGGCAGGTGCTGAACGTCCCCACCTGGAGGATACGGTCCTAATCCTCTGCCAACAGAGCATCTATCACTTTGCTTTGCAGATTTGTAGTTTTAATTAGTTACTCTCATTTTAACAGTACTGTGATGACTTAGCGTAAGAATTACGTATACTACAGCTTTTCAATGCTTTTAGAATTTAAGTACATACAGTACGCGGTAGCCTTTGGAATAAAAATACTTTCCCTGGTTGACAATTAATGTGGTACTTGAATGTTTAATTCATAAACAATTCAACTAGCCAACACAACTGAGTGCGCAAAGGCCTAGTAGTCTGCAGTTGAGTGCACAGACCCCTACAACTAAGTGCGTAGGGAAGGTTGATTCTGTAATCAATTGAAGCATTAATAAAGAGAAGTTTTACAATATTTCTATGTATCTTTTCCTATTTTATGCGTTGAAGTATATTGGGTATGAATTGCAAGTTTATTGTTTATTTGCTTCACAAACGTATATGAATGTGCTGAATAAGTGAATATAATATAAGGTATCTATTTATGCGAAGATAACTGACTATTATAAGAAGATAAGTAAGATCTGTGGTGTGACTTGGGGAAATAGTGCATATCGCTGCTCTAGCAGCGCGAAAGCCCTAGAGCCCCTAGTTAGGGCTACATGAAGACAAATATAACAAGGGAGTGAAGGCCTTGCAGGCCAGGAAAGTGCACGAAGTAACCTGTGCCAAGGTATTCACAGTTGGACTAAATCAACCCCTCAAACATCTCAAGGGTGCGGAAACCTGGTTCCAGGATCCCCCCATACTGCTTCGGGTGAGACTGCAGTCCACGCTTCGTGGACTGTTGCCGAAAGGGCCAGTAGTACAAGGATTTGGTTGGCTAATTAACTCCTAACCTGGGTCAGGCCTCAACAATCCAACATCCTCCAACCATAAAGGTAAGTCCTGCTCTAGAGAAGGTTGAGCAGGAGGGTATAGCTCTAATTGCTTGGACATATGCCCATTCTTGATGGTCATATTCCCAGCTCTATAGCTAATGTAAGCGTCGAAAGTTGCCAACCATGGCCTCCCAAGGATGAGAATGTAACCATTAATCTTAGGCTTAGGCTCAAGTACTAGGAAATATGCAGGGTACTCCCAAGAGTGAATGGAGACCAACACATCCTCCACAATTCCGTTAGGGGTTACTGTGGAGCGGTCTGCAAGTTGCGGAACTATTGTGGTCTTCCTCAATGAAGCTTGGAGGTTGAGCTTGAGCATGGTGTCCTTGGTCATCAAATTAATGGCAGCCCCAAGATCGATCGGAATGTGTGGGAAAATGGTGCCATTAATGTGCACATCTACTATAGGGCTTCCATGGTCCAAATATTTTGGATAGATTACCTGCCCCAGCATCAAGTTAAACAACCACCCAATGACATTAATGGTAGGGGCATCCCTCTTTCACCTCCCTAGATGCTTGAAGAACTTCTCCTTAATCAACTTATTGTAAATGGGAACATCTTTTATTGCTTGGAGAAGGGGGATCTTTACACATAGATTTTTCAATTCTCCCAAAAGTTCAGTCTCTTATGGCATAGGCTGGAGTGGTTGGGCTAATCTCTTAGGAAAGGGTGGATTTAATTTAAGGTTTCTTTCCTCTTTTTCTTCCTCAACCTCCCTAGGTGGTGGAAGTTTGTTATCTGGGAGAACTCTCCCAGATCTCAGCTTAATCTCCTAGATTTCCACAGCATAATCTGGATATGATGTCTCTCCATTGTATACTTGTTGAACCTACCTATTGTTTGGGTTTGGATTTGGCTATGCATATATCTGGGGTTGCTTGGGTAGAGTGGAGTGTAGGAGATGTGGTTGGGAAAGTAGTGGAGGCAATAGAGTTGGAGCATTGTTTTATTAGGGCCTCCACCCCTGGAGTGGTGTATTCCACTGAGGTTGTGGTGGAGCATAAGGTTGAAATGACTGACTGGCTAGCTAGGAGTGATATTGAGATGCATAGGACCAAGGAGGGGGTGTAGACCAGGAAGAATGAGCAGGGGGTCCCCAAGAAGGTATGGCTGTGGTTTGGATGGGGTTGTAATATGCATGGGACGACCCTTGCATGCCCTGCTGGTATGGTCTAGGCCCATGAGGTCTCATTTGGTTAATGTAGCAATGTTGCTCAATGACCTCTTTAGCTCCTTGATATACATCTTTGAATCAGGGAAAATAAGGGCACTTGACTGTGGAGAGGTTTTCTTCACAGACCAAACAAATTTCAATAGAGTTCAATGGACATTCATTCCTAGGATGCCTCCTGGTGCATATAGGATAAAATATGGCCAAGGCTCTCTTTGCTTCCTCCTGCTTCATTTTAATGTTCATGGTGTCCATTTGCAAGGCAAGGGTTTGAAACATCTCACTTTTGAAATCTTCTAGCATGTTTCCAATTTCACCCTTGATGGATGAGTTGGAAGATGATGTACTAGCCATAAGTTGACTACCCCTACCATTTTTCCTAGCTTCCCTAGAATGGTTTCTAAAGACAGTCTTGATATCCTCATAGGGTAATTGGGAGATATCTCCTCCTACTAACAAATGTATGGTATTCAAAAGATCTTCTCTTACTCCCCTAAGCAGGACCAGCTTTAGTTACTCAGGGTCAAGTGTGCACCTGACCCTTTTGTAACTAAGCTGGAATCTTTCTTCGTAGTCTTCTAAGGATTCATCATGGCCTATGGTCATCCTAAAAATTTCTTCTTTAGTATCCTTTGACCGAAAGTAGTCTCGATATTTGTTGTTAAAGGCCTAATGCACCTGAGCCCAAGTTATGATACTATCTCCAGGTAAATCCATGAACCAGCACAATGTTGCATCCTTGAGGGTAGATGGAAATAGTTTTAACTTTTTCTCATCATCTGTATAGTCATAGGTTTGGCATATAATGGAAAACTCAAACAGGAAAGTGTCAGGGTCCTCTATCGTCAGGCCATGGAAATGAGGTAGGGCAGAGGGGCTTATATTTTTCATCTTAGTGTCCCCATTGGTTTTCGTAATGGGGAAGGCACCCTCAATTCTCTCTCTATTACTTCTTTCATTTTGGTTTTCAGCCATTGGTTCAGTAGATATGGGTTCATCTTCTTCTTCTTCCCCTGTAGGTTCTTCAAATATGTCAGGTTACTCACCTAAGGGTTTCTCTAGTTCACATCCACCGAAGAAGAGAGAAGGTTGGATGTTGGATGCAGTGGGGATATTTGGCAAAAATTTCCCTAAGTTGTCCCTATTCCTACGAGGCATGAAAGGAAATATTTTTGGGTTGGTTTTGTATTCTTTTTAAAACTTGGAAAGTACTTGCAGAATTGAAATTACTAATTGAATGAAAATTACTAACAGAATGAAAAAACTACTTGTTGAATTGAAATCCTACCTGCAGAATGGAAAGGAAAGTAGATAATGAAAAATGAAAGAAAGGAAACAACTAGATTACTTTTGTAGAAATAAACTAATGGCAGAATATTGAAGACAAGAAATAGAAGAAAAGAAAATAGTAATCACTTTCTACTCAGACACCTCCCCAGCAACGGCGCCAAAAATTGATGAGCACTAGTATCGTAGCAAGGATGCTACAACTCCTAGGCTACCAGCTTTACTTATCAACCCGGGGTTCGTACAAACTTGGAGGTGACAATGCTGTATGCACAAGTAAAAGTGATGGTTCTGCATGTTGTCACTGTTTAGCCAGCGAGAGACCACTGGATTCTAATCTATACTTCTATAGAGTCAGAAAATCTTGATTCTTTGATGAAAGAAAGGAAAATCTACTCTAAGAGAGTTACTCTATTGCAGTGATGGAGAAAGACAACATGTAATGCTAAACCACACCATACCCTAATTAACCATTTAAGAAGCTATGCTAAGCAGAAATGATAAATAAACAATAAAAAAATGCTACCATCTATGTTGCAGAAGTAAAAAACATCAAACAATACTAATGTGAAAGTAAAGAAATTAAACTAAATCTGTTTTCACTTTTTTGGTATTTTTAGGCAAAATCAAATTAGCAAACTAATTGTTCTTATGGATGTGGTAGGTGGATAGAAGGTGTTTGAGGATGGCTAGAAGGTTTATTAAGTGGTTGGATGGTGTGGAAGGATCCAAGGAGGCTTTTTGTGACTTCCTAGAGGTTTCCCATCAATTCAGCCTCAAAACGAGCCGTTTCAAGAAAACCTACAGGATGCACTAGAAACCTACAAAATGATCCTGTAGGAATTACAGGAAACCTACAGGATATAGATGAGAGCTAATTGTGTGGTGTTTGAGGTGTTGTGAGGTTTAGGAAAGGTGTTTGATGGGTGGAATGGAGTGTTAGAAGGTCTAGGAGCATACAGGAGTCAATATCCAAGATAAGAGATGGCTAGATTCGCTTAATGGGTTTAGGATAATTTCAATGAAACATGATGAAAAGCTAGTGATGGTGATGGTTGAGACAAGGGATGGCTAAGGTGGATGAAGTGGAAGGTGGATACTGGCTCTGAAGTCTTGGTCTCCTCCTGAAGCGCCTTCTCTGCATTAAACATGTGTGTCTTCCAAAATTCGTGCAACAATATACATTTTCATAAACTAGAAAAGCAAAATTAATGAATCAACTGCATTTATTATGCATGAAGAAAGTTGTTGAAGGGAATGAAAGCATGAGTGAGATCTACTGAAAAAGTGTAGATGGAAATATGACAATGAAATCTACCTTGCAACATTAACCAAATACTAAGTTAAAGACATCAAACTCCAAAACTCATAAAAGAACTAGAAATCTATGTTTCTGGGGCTGCTTAAGGGTCCCTTCCTCAAGTCATGGTCCCAGAGGGAGGAAGTGAGGCTGAGAAACCTGCTAAAAACCTTGTGGTAATCCTTTTTCTCCTTACTAACCTGCTACTTGAAATAAGGCACAAATGGAAGCAAACTATCACACAACCAATCTAATCTACACTACCTGTAATGGAAATGCATCTAATAAGCAAATTAGCAATTAAATTATGAATCTACACAAAACATACATGTACAATCAAGAGGATCCTTGGCTGCTAGGTTTGGGCCCTAACCCAAGAGCTTCCACCCTCTGAGTTAACTTAGTGTTGGCTCAAAACAAAACTCATTCTTATTACCAAAACAACAAATTACATCAAAAAGAACTGTCACAAGTCTTGCAGCTTGAAAATGGAGTAAATTTTTACAATGAAAATCCAAATCCTACTGAGGTGATAGGCCTCTATACTTATACATCTCAAGTATCCAACAAATTCCTTAAAATTAGGGAGGCTCAGCTCCCAAAATCGAGATAAACTGGTGCTTTGTCTCTCACCTGCTCAACTGCCTTCTAGTCCTCATGATTTGACTGTTTGCACTCCGAGATGATGGAGGAACATTTGAATGGAGGGGTAGTAAATGAGGAGGATTTACCTCCTATAATCCCTCTCCCTTGTCCCATTCGAGTTTTGACCTTGGTATTTGCCAAAATTCCTTGCTTTTCTCCTTTAATCCTGCATTCAATGCAAATTAGACCACAAAGAAAAATATCCAACTCTAACTCACCTCATAAACAAAATATAATCAAAAGCATGTAATAAGTTATGAGAATAGTTGGTTTGACTAATCTAGGAGGGGAATTAAGGCCCATATAATTACCCAATGATGAGGCTCATCAGTAACTAGTAGATATCCCCTCCTGCTAACAAGTTTAGGGTATCCAGAAGATCTTCCCTTACTCCTCTAGCAGGACTAGCTTTGGTGACTCAGAGTCAAGTGTGCACCTGGCCCTTTTGTAGCTAAGTTGTAATCTTTCTTCATAATTATATAGGGATTCATCATGCCCTAAGGTCATCCTAAAGATTTCCTCTTTAGTGTATTTAGACCTACATTAGTCTCGATACTTGTTGTTGAAGGCTTATTGAATCTGAGCCCAAGTTGTGATGCTGTCTCCAGGTAAACCCATGAACCAGTGCAAAGCTACATCCTTGAGAGTGGATGGAAATAATTTCAACTTCTGCTCATCATTGGTGTAGTCGTAACTTCGGAAAATGACAACAAATTCAAATAAGAAAGTATCTGGATCTTCTGAAGTTAGGCCATGGAAATGAGGAAGGGCAGAGGGGCTTATATTTTTCATCTTAGTATCCCCATTCGTTTCCTTGATGGGGAAGTCACCCTAAACTCTTTCCTTATTTCCTCTGTCATTTCTGTTTTCAGCCATTGGTTCAGTAGGAATGGGTTCTTCTTCTTCTTCCCCTGTAGGTTCTTCAAATATGTCTGGTTTCTCACCTAAGGGTTCCTCCAGTTCACAACCACCGAAGAAGAGGGAAGGTTGGTTGTTTGAAGAAGTGGGGGTATTTGGAAAAAAAATTCCCTAAGTTATCCCTATTCCTACGAGGCATGAAAAAAATGTTTTTGTTGTGTTTTGTGTTTTTTTTCAAACTTTGAAAGTAATTGCAGAATTGAAATTGCAGACTGAATGAAAACTACTGACTGAATGAAAAATTAACTACTTGATTGAAATCTTACTTGCAGAATGGAAAGGAAAGGAAAGAATGTAGAATGGAAAAGGAAGCAAATGAAATTACTTTTGTAGAAATGAAACTACAGCTAGCAAAATATTAGAAACAAGAAATGGAAGAAAGAATGGAGTAACCACATATTACTAACACACCTCCCCGACAACAGTGCCAAAAAGTGATGGTTCTGCCTTTTTTCACTATTCAGTGGGCGAGAGACCACTAGGGTTGTCAAGATAGCCTTCTATGGATTCAGAAGAAGGTTGATTACTGATGAAAGAAAGAGAAATCTACTCTAGGAGAAAGCTTTTCTACTGCAATAAGGAAAAGGACTAAAATCCAATGCTAAAAACACACAATTTCGTAACTAACTACTGAGAAACTATGCTTTACAAGAATGCCAAGATAACATGTATGAAATGCTACTATCCTAAGCATGAAATTTTGAAACATCAAACATCACTACTGTGCATGTAAAGGGTTGAAATAAATCTGTTTTTTCTTTTTATTCCTTTTATGGAAAAACAAGTGTGAAGCCTAATCTGTTTTGGTTGTGTGGAAGGTGGTTTAGGGATGCTGGTGGATGGTTGGAAGGTTTTGGATACCCTTAGGTGACCTTGTGTGGCTTCCTGGAGGTTTCCTTTAGTTCGGCGTCAAAATAGGCCACTTCAGGAAAACCTACAAGATTCCTTATATTTCTATAGGATACAACCAAGAGAAAAAAAATGGGTGTTGGAGGTATTGGAAGGCTTAGGGAAGGTGGTCGGTGGATGGAATGGAGTGAGAAAATGCCTAGGATCACTTAGAACTCAAAACCAAGGTTGGAAGATGGTTGGATTTGCCCAACAGGCTTGAAGAAGTTTCCATGTAAAATGATGAAATTGGTGAAGGTCTTAGTGAAAGAAAGGAATGGTTATTGATGGATGAAGTTGGAAGGAGGTTTCTTTCTATGAAATCTTTCTCTACTTATGAAACACCTTCACTACATCAAATTATGATATTTTCCCCAAAATCATGTAAACAGGAATAATTTCAATGAGCTAGAAAAACAGAGTTTAATGAGCTAGTTGTCTACATCATGCATGAGGAAAATTTGTAGAATAAGATGAAGTCATTGATGAGATCTACTGTAAGACTAAAAATAGAAGAAATGGTAATTAAATCCTACACTTTCAAACTGATCAAATGCTTTTTCAAGTACAGTAAACTCTAAATTCTATGAGAAAGTAGAAATCTGTCTTTTTGGGGCTGCATAGCGGTCCTTTCCTCAAATCATGATCCCTGAAGGAAGAGGTGAGGCCAAGACACCCACTGACAGCTTTGTGATGCTCCTTTTATCCCTTCTAACCTATTGTTGAAGTGAAGCACAAATGGAAACAAACTAATAAACAAACTAATCACATCTATATTACTTGCAATGAAATACTTCTAAGGACAATTTAACCATGAATCTATGAAACTAATCTAAGCATACAGTTACAAGAAGAGGAGCCTTTGCTACTAGGGTTGGTCCCTAACCCAAGAGATTCATCCCTCTGAGCTAGCTCAGTCCTAGATCACGAAAAAGCTTATTCTCATTATCAAAACAGAAAATTACATAGCAATGTCTTCCACAAGTCCGAAGCTCCAAAATAACTAGTGTTTTTTTACAACAAAAATTCAAATCCTAATGAGGCTCTAGGCATCTTTATTTATAAAATTGAAGTCTCCAATGAATTCCTTAAATCTAGGGAGGCTCAGATCCCAAACTCGAGATGAACTAACTCTTTGACTATCACTTGCTCAACTCCCTTTTGATCTTCATGACTTGGTTGCTTGCAGTCCAAGTTAGTGTGATTGATGGAGGAATATTCGAATGAGGGAGGAGTAAATGAGGAGGATTTACCTCCTACAATCTTTTTTCTTTTTCCCATTCAAGTTTTAGCCTTTAATCTTGCCAAAATTCCCTGATTTTCTCTCACAAACCTGTATTTAATGCACATTAGTCCACTAGGCATAATATTTCACTTTGACTCATCTCATTAGACAAAATATAATCAAAATATGTAATAAATTGTGAGAATAGTTTATTTGACTAAGCTAGGATGTGAATTAAGGTCCATATAGTTACCTAATGATGAGGCTCATTAGTTATCATGGATAACAACAACAAAAATGTAAGCCCTAATAATGATCCAAATTGGATCCTAGAGCACTCTCTAAGTTTTCATGAATTCTATAAAATTCATGCCAAAGTTTCAAAGTCTTATAAAGATCAAGCTTATCATAGATATCCTCGTAACAGTTGCAATTTGTGATCAGCGTGGAGCAACGAGGACCCTCGGTCAAGCATGTAGACCATCAACGTATGGTAATTCGCGCTATCACAAATTAGAAAAGCCAGAGGCCAGTTCAAGAAATGGGGGCCGTTTCTGATATGCGATCGCAAGGCAAACCCCTCAAAGAAGGAAAGGGCCACAAACACCTGGACCCGAAAAATCATAAAATACAATGGATATCGCTCTGATTTCGTCAGAATTGGGGTCCCACAAAAACTGGTAGAATATCGAAGAGGCTTCGAGTGGTAAGCGGTTTTGGTTGAGTTCCGCCTGATGCCACACAATGATCGCCGTGCATCCAGGTGGGGAGAGAGAAAACCACTCACATCGGATGGGTAAGCGTCATGCGTCTTAGCTGCCTGATATGAATGATGATCATAGGATTTGGGGCCCCCAGATCAACGGCGGAGATGCATTCCGATGGATGACCAGACCTAATGAGGTAAACAGATAGAGTTGTATAGGATTTGAAGTCCGATATGGATGATGCATTGGTAGAAGGTCGTGTTTCACGGGCATTCTTGGAGTAACAAAATAAATGGCCATGTCCAAGAGAACTGACACTCATCTGTTACGGAATAGGTGGCCACCTCCCTATGAAGCATTATACAATGACTGATGACGCAAGACAGGGGAATTCGAATGGATAGAGGCAGGGGAACCAGAAAGCCGGGAAGCGGAAATGAACAGTCATGAAGCAAATTGGCTTTAAAGCCATGAACTGATAGAGAAAGAAGCAAGTAGTAAAGGAGTAAGCGAGTTAAGAAAAGTAAGAGTAGAGAATAGAGAGAAGAAGTCAAGCTGACCTGCAGAAGTAAAGGCAACATTGAGACAGAGACAGAGAGAGTCAGAGAGTTTGTGTACTCCAGAAAGGGCTTGAGAATTTCAAGCGAACTCCTCTGTATATGCCTGTCATGTATTGAGTCTCAAATTGGACCCATACCGTTGTGACCAATAGAGGTCGAAATTCAGTAAGGAGAGTCTGTGTACTCCAGAGACTTCAGGGATCCAAGTACAATCTTGCTGATTTATATCTATTGAGTGAGACTCAAGTTGAGCTCACTGTTGTAAAAAAACTGCTTTGAAAACATAATAGAGAGGCCACTACTGAAGGCTGGACCCGGAGATGTAGCCCAGGAGTATTGGGTGAACTCCTTATTTAAACTTGTTGTCTTTATATGTTTGTGTGTTGTGTTTTCTTTAATTGCTTCAGTTTCTGTGTATTTCACAATCTTATCGATCCATTGCATAAAATAACATAGACACATCCATGCACATGAGTGTGTAATACCTTATTAATTGTCTTACATCAATTTCGGATCAAGTGGTATCAGAGCTCTAGGTTGCTAAGGTTAGACAAGTTTGTGTTGGATTTTTTTGTTGAATGATAAGTGGGACAAAGCTCAAATTAGGAGAAGGAGAATTGGTTGAAGCTAACCTAGAAATTGGAAGAGTCTACCCTAAGAGGAAAATGGCAGAAGAAAGTCCCTTGGAATCAAACTCCCAGTTCATGGATAGTTTCATGACCATGAGAGCCATGGTAGAAGAAATGTATAGAGAATTTAAGAAAGGTAGATATGAAGATTCATCAAACTCCAAACAAAATAAAGGAGCAGAAGAATCTCTTCTCCATGACCATTCTAAAGGCAAAGGGAAAGAAGAAAAGCTTCCCACACCTCATAATAGCCCTAAAAATAAAAAGAAAATATCTTTGATTAAATTAGATGTTAAATTTGATTTGTCGATATATGATGGAGAGTTGAATGTAGAGAAGTTGGATAATTGGATTAGATAGATTGATGTGGATTGCAGGGTGCAGAACATTGATTTAGACAAAAGTAAGATTCATCTTGCCAGCCTCTGCCTTGGAGGCACTGCCTTTGTATGGTGGGAAGGCAGGACACAGGCTGACATGAAGAAGCGTGGCAAAATTAGTTCTGTCTGGAGTGAATTTGTTTCTGAAATTATAAAGCAATTCTATCCACTAGCTTATATGCAGCAAGCCATGATGAGCTGGCAAACTCTTTGCCAATTAAAAGGGAAAAGTGTATAAGGCTACACTCAAGAATTTAGAAAAAGAGCTTTGATTCTAGGAATTTATTTAGACTCACGTGAAACTTTGCTGAAGTATATAGGTGGTCTACATAGCTGTTTAAAGCACACCATTCTAATGTTTAATCCCACTAGCATAGATGAGCTATCTATTTAGGCTACACATATAGAGGCTAGAGGCAAGAATGTGAACCCAGAAGTTGGGGGATCATCAAAACCCATTGCAAGCAAGAAAAAGGAAAATAGAAAACATAAATGGAAAGAGAGGAAGGCAAATGTCGTACAAAATACCAAACCTTCATGCACTCACTATAAGAAGGATGGGCATGATGATGAACACTGCTAGATTCTGCATGCAAAACTAAGACCCAAGAAGTTTGATTGCAAAAAGAAGACTGCTACAACTATTCAAAAAGATTTGGGGTCGGACTCAGGGGATGAAACAACAATCGCATCCACAAGTATAAAAGGTAAAATTCTGAAGCATCTACTAGTAATTCTGCACAATCTACTAATAATGAAGAAAATGAGAGGAAAAGGCATGAGCTTTTTCATATTCAAGTTATTTCCAAGCATCAAAAGATTGATACTTTGTTTGATAGTGGCTCACAAGTAAATTTAATTTCTGAAGCAATTGTAAAGAAGCCGGGATTACTAACCACACCTCACAAGAAGCCATATCCATTAGGTTGGTTATGTGATAAAGCAAAGCTACAAGTGACTAGACAATGTAAACTTAGGTTTTCTTTTGGGTTAGCATTTGTAGATGAGGTTGAGTTAGATATAGTTCCCTTGGATATATGTGGAATTGCTTTAGGAAGTCCTTACTTGTATGATAGGAAAGCCATTTTTTATAGAGTTGAAAACAAGTATCAAATCATTAAAGATGGAGTCGAATATATTGTAAGAGCTCATAAACTCAAGAATAATTATACTCTCATAAACTCAGGGCAAATGAAAAGAATTGTAAATTCATGCAAACAATTTTTACTGATGGTTTTAAAGGAAAAGAAACCTAATAAAACCAATATATTTGAGGCCTGTAATGCTAAACAACAAGCTGATTTAGAAAAAGTTGTTTTAGAATATGATATACTATTTCAAGAACCTAAAAGTATGCCACCCCAAAAGGAAATAGTACATGATATTAATTTGCAACAAGATGCTCCATTGCCTAACATCGGTATGTACAGGTTGTCCACTTTAGAGAATGCATAAATCAAGAAGCAGGTATAGGAGCTACTCGAGAAAGGGTTCATAAGACCTAGCACATCACCATGTGGGTCTCCAATTGTCTTGGTGAGAAAGAAAGATGGCTCATGGAGAATGTGCATTGATTACCGAGCACTAAATAAGATAACGATCAAAAATCGTTATCCCCTTCCTCGCATAGATGATCTATTAGATCAGTTGAAGGAAGTTGTTTAATTTTCCAAGTTGGACTTGCATAGTGGCTACCATCATGTCAAAGTTGCAGAGCAAGATGCATGGAAGACTGCTTTCAAAACAAAGTAGGGATTGTATGAGTGGTTAGTTATGCCTTTTGGCTTAACTAATGCTCCCGCTACGAGAGTAATGAATGATGTACTCAGACCTTTTATTGATGATTTTGTCATTGTATATTTAGATGACATTCTTATATTTAGTAAAACATGGGAAGAACATTTGAAGCATGTCAAGCAGACTCTAGATGTTTTTAAAAGAGAAAATCTCTATGTTAATCTATCAAAATGTGAATTTGGCAAAACATCTTTGAATTATTTGGGTCATATTGTAGGGGGTGGTGAACTGTAGATAGATCCCTCTAAGGTTGTAGTCATTGTAAATTGGCCTAAACCCAAATCTGCTACAGAAGTTAGAAGCTTCCTAGGAGCAGCACAGTATTGGAGAAAGTTTATTTCTAACTTTTCCTTAATTGCAACTCCCTTACATGCTTTAACAGGATTGAACAAGGTGTTTCAATGGGGAGGCAAACAGCAGAAAGCCTTCAACACCTTAAAAGAAAAGATTAGTACAACACCAATACTAGCACTGTCTGATCTTCAAAGACCATTTGAGATTGAAACATATGCTAGTGACTATGCCATGGGAGCAGTGTTTATGCAGCACGATAAACCCATATGTTATCATTCTGAGACATTTAATTCTGTAGTAGGTAATTATCCCACATATGATAAAGAATTGTATGCATTAGTACAGAGTGTGAAAAGGTGGAAACATTATTTAATGGGCAAAGAGATAGTTATACATACTGACCATCAACCACTTCAATATTTACACCCACAAACTAAGTTGCAGCAATCAAGACATTATAGGTGAATGGGTTTTCTACAATAGTTTCATCTTGTCATCAGATATAAAAAGGGCATACACAATAAAGTCCTAGATATGTTGTCTAGTCCAATCATAAATGCATCTACTATACTTAAGCATAATTTGGTATCGCATGAAAATTACATTGAACAATATGCTCAAGATATAGATTTTAAAGATGTATATGCAACTTTATGTCATGGCAAACAAATAGAAGAATTGGATTATCATGTTAAGGACCAACTCTTGTATCATTTTGGAAATTTTTGCATTCCACAAATTGAAAGAGTAAAGATAATTCGATAAGTACACACTTCTCTAATATCAGGTCACTTTGGTGTAAGTAAAACAGTTGCACAGCTGCAAAGATTTTGTTATTGGCCAAATGAGATAGTTTCTAGATATGTAAGAGGGTGTACTATGTGTGCTAAAAGCAAGCCCAACAATAGAAAACTAGGCTTGTACACTTCACTACCAGTTCCTTCTCATCCTTGGGAAAGTGTTTCCATGGACTTTGTTTGGGGACTACCTAAATCTAGAAAAGGTCATGACTATTTATATGTTATTGTGGATAGATTAAGCAAAATGTTTATTTTAATACCTTGTAACAAACAGATTACAGTTGAACAAACAACAAGGTTGTTCTTTCAACATGTATGGGTTTGTTATGGATTACCCACTTCCATTGCATCTGATCGAGATTGTTGATTTGTTGGGAAGTTTTGGTCGAGTCTATAAAAATTGATGGACACCAAATTGAAGAAGAGCACAACCTTTCATCCACAAATAGATGGCCAAACAGAAGTGGTCAATAAGATAGTGATCCAGTTGCTCAATGGCTATTGCAGCAAGCATCCCAAGCTTTGGGATGAATATTTGTGTTATGTGCAACATGCTTACCACCGTGTTAAACATTCTTCTACATAGAGATATCCTTTTGAGACCTGTTTTGGTTTCATACCAAGGTCTCCCTTAGATTTTGTCTTTGGTAAAGAAATAGCGGTTGATGGACACAGTGATGTGGACAAGGCAACCAAGTTCATTGAAAAAATCCAAGAAATTCACCAAGCAGTACAACAACAGCTGGAAAAGAGCCAATACAAGTACAAGGCAAGGCATGATAAGCATCAGATTGAGCATAGTTTCCAAGTTGGTGATAAAGTTTGGTTGTATATTAGCAAAGACAGAATGCAAGGTGAAGGTAAGAAGCTGAAGCCAATAAGGTATGGACCTTTCAAGATACTTGAGAAAATTGGTGAGAATGCTTTTCGCCTTGATTTGCCAGCTTACATGCACATCTATTTGGTAGTTAATGCAGAAAGCTTGAGACTATTTGAACCTTCATTGATTGAAGATCCCGAAGAGCAGAGTCAATTGCCTTCTATTGATGATCTGTTACCTGAATATCTCAATGAATTGCAGGAAGATACAGTTCTGGACAGGAAGGTGAGAACTACGTGCAGAGGGGATGTTGAGTACCTCAGGATTGGACTCAAAGGTTCAAAACCAAGCAGTGAAAAATGGATAGAAATTGGGCAAGCGAGGAATTTGTACCCTCACTTGATTGATGCTTAAAAACCAACTTTTGGTGGTCCAAAAGCTTTTTAAGTGGGAAGGCCATGATCCAAATTAGATCCTAGAACACTCTAATTTTTCACGAACTCTATAAAATTCATGCCAAAGTTTCAAAGTCTTATAAAGATGAAGCTTATTAGAGATATCCTCGTAACAGTTGCAATTTGTGATCAACGCGGAGAAACGAGGACCCTTGGTCAAGCGCGCAGACCATCGGCCCATGGTAACACACGCTATCACAAATTAGCAAAACTAGAGGCCAGTTCGAGAAACGGGGGCAGTTTCTGATATGGGATTAGCGACAAGTCACTAATCGTATATCGTAAGGAAAACCCCTCAAAGAAGGAAAGGGCCGCAAACACCCGGACCCACAAAATCATAAAATACAATGGATATTGCTCTGATTCCATCAGAAGTGGGGTCCAACAAAAACCAATAGAATATTAGAAGGGCTTCCAGCATTAAGTGGCCTTGGTCGAGTTCCGCCCGATGCCACACAGTGATCGCCATGCGTCCCGATGGGGAGAGAGAAAACCACTCACATCGAACGGGTAAACGTCATGCGACTTAGCCGCCAGATATGAATGATGACCATAGGATTTGGGGCCCCTAGATCAACGGTGGAGATGTGTTCCGATGGATGACCAGACCTAACGAGGTAAATAGACAGAGTTTTATAGGATTTCAAGTCCGATATGGATGATGCATTAGCAGGAGGTCATGCTTCGTGGGCATTCTTAGAGTAATAGAATAAACGACCATATCCAAGAGAACTGACACTCATCCGTTACGGAATAGGTGGCCACCTCCCTATGAAGCGTTATAGAATGACTGATGACACAGGACAGGGGAATTCAAATGGATAGCGGAAGGAGAACCAGAAAGCCGGGAAGCGAAAACGAACAGTCAGGAAGCAGATTAGCTTTAAAGCCATGAACTAATAGAGAAAGAAGCAAGCAGTAAAGAAGTAAGCGAGTTAAGAAAAATAAGAGCATAGAACAGAGAGAAGAAGTTGAGCTGACCTGCAGAAGCAAAGGCAACATCGAGATAGAGACAGAGAGAGTCAGAGAGTCTGTGTACTCTAGAAAGGGCTTGAGAGGTTCAAGCGAACTCCTCTGTATATGTCTGTCATGTATTGAGTCTTAGATTAGACTCATACCATTGTGACCAATAGAGGTCGAAATTCAAAAAGGAGAGTTTGTGTACTCCAGAGACTTAGGGGATCCAAGTACAATCTTGTTGATTTATATCTGTTGAGTGAGACTCAAGTTGAGCTCACTATTGTAAAAACTCTGCTTTGAAAACATAATAGAGAGGCCACCGCTAAAGGCTAGGCCCAGAGATGTAGCCCAAGAGTATTGGGTGAACTCCTTATTTAAACTTGTGTTTATATATTTGCTTGTTGTGCTTTCTTTAACTACTTCAGTGTCTGTGTATTTCACAATTTTGTCGATCCGTTGAATAAAATAACATAGACACATCCGTGCGCATGAGTCTGTAATACCTTATTAATTGCCTTAGATCAATTTTAGATCAAATAGTAACTAGTGTTATCATAATTAGCAATTCAGAGAAACAACGTTTCTTAGTTTTTCAGAATTTTGTCATTTTTTTCCCATTCTTTTCCTAACTTATTTTTCAAATCCCTGCTAAGTTATTGTTGTACACTATTTTTTAAACATCACTCAACATCTTTGTCTATCATAATGGGAAGAAAGGCATAAAGTGTGAACAAAACATATATGTACAAAGTTAACAACTTGCCACAATCTTCACTAATGGTAAAATTGACTCAACAAACAATCACTCTTTACATATCCTAAGCTTATGAGAAGTTAAACTCAATTTTAGCATGACAACAACACTTGGAGTCACATGAGCTATAATCATTAACTTTTTTTGAGATCAATGAAGAAAAGGTATAGCCATACTCCCAATAGTGCATTTAAAATGACTTTCTTCATGTCAGTAAGATATTGTCCTAAATTAGTGCGAGTTATGTTTAATTTCAATAGCAGAGGGGCTTGTAACAATGAAAAGGTGAAATTTTCAAAATGTCTTGACAAATATACTATCATTTGGGTTTGTGAAGCAGGGTGGAGTATCCAATATTATCCACTTATTAGTCCATTGACCAAAAATATTTCCCAAGGGCCACTAATCTCCAATATAAACGGCATAAGTCATTTCATATATAACCTTATTTTAAGATTGTAGGTGAACTTATGATAACCACAACACCAAATCAAGTTAGAATGTTTCTCAAATAAGTTATTTTTGCAAGATACTTCCCATTATCACTATGCAGAAAGAATTTCCTTTCCCAATATGAGAATATCACAAAGAAATGTAATCAGATTAGAACAATAGAAATATTCCTTCAGTTGAGAATTCATGGCTGAGGATTATTTGTTGTGCCAAAGTCAACTAAGACTTGAACTGAGCACCAACCACTTAATAAAACCCACTTGCATAGGAAAGATGGCCCTAAAGAGGAAAAATGTGTCCCTAGGGGATTTGAACCATATTGATGACTATGACACACCCCTTATATACCATCTAACCAAGACCC
This sequence comes from Pinus tabuliformis, assembly GCA_031772625.1. Lineage (NCBI taxonomy): Eukaryota > Viridiplantae > Streptophyta > Pinopsida > Pinales > Pinaceae > Pinus > Pinus tabuliformis. The sequence goes on along the minus strand of CM062819.1, from coordinate 102,015,166 downwards.
CATAGTGACATAGTCCAAAATGTTTACCATAATGTTAAATATAAATCTGATCTTGTTATTGGTTCCAAAATTTATCATTACATTTTTAATAACTTAGCCTCATTTTAGTAAATGGCAAATGGATACAATTGAGAAAAAGCTTGATTATCCCAAGAAGTGGCCACCAAATAGCTATATTTTGGACTGAAAGAGAGGCTTGAGATACTATAATTTGGGGTCTTCACAACCCGAAAAATAAATAATTCACGAAGATAATCATCTTATTGTGTTGCCTTGTTCATGAATATGATGTATCGCTATTCTACAACAGATTACCAATAAAATGGTATAACATGACCCATGCATACAATACCCACATATAATAACAAAAATAAATACAGTGTATAGACCTTATGAGGTCAAATACATTTACTCATGCTTACCTATAATAAATCTACATGGACATAATGAAATTGGGTGTTATATAAAATATGAATATGAAGAAGCCTAATGGGTTTGGGGTTGATGGCCCTTGCTTGCTATCCCAAAATATCCACGAGGCACATGGAGGTAGGGATTGGACTTATGTCTCCCATAGATGAATATTTAGTGCTCATCTTACAAACCAAACCCAACTCATGTTCTCCTTAAGGCATAGGAAGCAATGATTTTAAATAATTGGCCAAGGTTCCATTCCCAAGGGCTTTACCAGGAATATGTGGGGTCACTTGGAGGCAGATGTTGATCTTATGACACATGGAGATTAATACCAAGTGCATATATTACAAGCCCAATCCCCCTCCTTAATTTGAACTTATCCTTTAAGCTTGCGAAGCAAAGAGATCAACACCATTGAACAAATTTCCATTCGTGAATGATTTACCAAACAATCATGAGGTACATGGAGGTAGGAGTTAAACTTATGGTACATATTTCATATTACATACCCAAGCCCACCTCAATGTTCCCCTTAAGGCCTATGGAGTGGGAGGTTGACACCATTGACCTAGGTTCCATTCCCAAAGGCTTTACCTAGCACCTTAGAGTGGCCTTAGGGCACCTTGAGGTAGGGACCAATTGACCTTGAGAAAGCAAAGCCAACCTAAGTCAACTGCACTAAAACATGGTGCAGACTTTGAATGTAATAGGGACAGTTTATAATAGGCTCAAAACCATGGAATTATACATTAGGCATATTTCTGGAGGTTGTGACATAATTCATATTTACAGGAGGAAATAACGGGGAAAAGAAATGCATACCTCGAAGGATTTGTTGGGATTGTGAGGACTTGTGGTAGTGTTAATGGTGGTGAAGGTAGCATATGTTAAAGAAAATATTTAATAATTAACTTCTTGAATATGAGGAAGCGCGGAAGAATGCCTAAAGTTTCACTTTTGACGACCTATAATCCCTCAATTCTGCCTCAGTTAAAAGGGTGCCGAAACTATCACTATACAGAATCTGTCAAAGCATGTTTTAGAAGAAACATGTAATAGCCAAAACCCCCAAATATCCAAGAACTGCAGGCTCTGTAATTTTTCATGTCTAAGTTTCATTAGTCTTGTGCCTTAGATTTTCCTCCAATTGATAACCCTCCAAAGTTCAAATGTTTAACATATATCCATCTTGCCTCTTGATTTTTTTACATTTGTTTTTCTATGGTATAGACTTTAGAGTATCTATTCCATTCCCTTGGAGCTGAGTGAGGTGTGGACACAATTTCCCTGAAAACCACAATGTTCGCCTTCTAAGTATATAAGCTTCTTATTTGGGTCTTCTACCCCTACTCCTTTATTACGATAAATGGCCTCTCGAGCTCATCAAATTCCAACGCCATCCCTAAAAATAGTAATGGAATGTAGAACAAAGATTAAAGCCTAAACATATAATGGTGGCTGCAAAAAAAAAGATTTTGAACCAGAGACCTAAGGTGCGTGTATTCCTCTCTTTGTGGAATAATACTGAATGTGGGGTCGAATGCATTAAGCCAAAAATCGAACATACCTTGGTTATATCAATCAACAGAAGATCTGATGGTGGCATTCCATATCAGTTATGCTACAGATAAAACTCTAATTCGCAAGTTTATGATATCTCTAGTTGGGAGGGGTTTGTAAAGAAAAATTAAAGCTTAAATTTTCCTTAGTAAAAAATAATGGATACAATTATTTTATTTTCACTTATATAATATTTTAGTTGTATTTGAGAAACCAAAGTCTAGCTCTTACATGTTTTTGGTGGTGTATGGAGGATGGTATTTTAAGACATTTATCTCTTATGGTGGTGTATGGTGGTGTATGAAATTCAAAGGTTTGAAGAATTGTGGGCCTATAAAAATTACAAATCCAAGGTTGAGTTGCTTTTTTGAGTAGAGATCATGCCCCATCAAAGGCTATCTATGAGCACTACTGAAACGATTCACATTCTCAGATCTAATGGGTAATGGAATAGCAACAATTATTAGAGCATTTGTTGATACTTGAAGTGACCATGCTATGAATTCCCAAATGAGAAGGAATGAAATTACATAATAATTGAAGAGAAGGGAACCCAGCAAAATTTCAAATCTCAAACCAACTATATTCAAGGCTCACCTTTACACAATATTTGTAATGCATTTGGAAATAGATTAGATAGGACTTGGATTCAAATTTTCCTTGCTATGATATCCAATTTTGAACTGGAAGAGCATTGGTGCAATAAATGCAGAAAGTGAACGTGAAAAATTGGAGTAAATTAAATCAATCATGGGATATCATAAAAAAAAATGCACAAAACCATTTGAAATTTATGATTTCAGGGTAATTAGATCAGAATGACAGGGATGACTTTATTGTACAAGGGTGCACAATTCCTTCAGTTTGGGGGTGATGCTAAACCTCATAAATGCCTTCGTTCTCTCGTCTTCCACTGACATTTTCATGAGTATAAAAAACATAACACATCCAATTTTCTAGATTTCTTTTATAGAAATTTGACTTTAAATAAGTAATCCATTTCAAATTGATGTGTTTGACAGTCTCTATGAAGATTTTGAATGAAATGTCTTAGTTCTTGCCAATTATGATATGTTGAAGGTTACCTGTGTTCATCAACAATTTGTGTAGAATTAACACCTATCACATAATTACTTATAGAGAACTACTAGAGATGGTTGCGGAATCTCTAGAATAACTTCCTTAGGGTAGTTGTAGAATTCTTCTTAATTCTACAACACACCAATTCTTGGGTGGAATTCCCAAACAACAGTCAGGTTGACACATGGCACCCGGATTATAGGGCAACATAGTCCCCACAATATCAACTCATCAGCTAAAAGTATAATCTATTAATTCCAGCAGTTGTTAGTTTGTATTTCCAAGAATTTATTAGGTTATTCTTAAGAATTTGGTTTTAGGAAGTTCCTACATTATTCCTGGGAATTCCATTCAGGAATTTACTAGGTTATACCTAGGAATTCAGCTTATGAAGTTGTCAAGGTATTTTGAGATTTTGTTAGAATACGGAAACAAAAAATCATTTGTTGGAATTAAAGATGATATAATATAATTTTATTAATGTCCATGAATGACCAAAAGGGTAGGTCAATGGGATGAAAAGGTACAATCAGTGGTGAAAAATTGTATGAGTTCCAGAGAAACTCCTATAAGCTAATCTCTAAGAGGTCAAACATAAAATAACATAAACTAAACTATTGAACATGGCCCTAAAAATAACAAGATAAAATTCTATGCATCACCAAAAGTAGGAGAGGAATGAGAGGGGGAAGGGGGAAGCCCTCCACCCATAATAGAGATATAGGTAGACATCAAGGAGGAAGAGAATGGAAATGTCCCTATAGGATCATTGATAATGGAAAATGAGCCAATACACTATCAGAGAATGTACTCAAGAGGTAGTCCAGGTCTGAGAGGTTCCAACAATAAAACCATACAAGGAAATATAAAATGATCTATTGAAAATCACCTAACAATCTAGGTCACTAGAAAGAACCTGATGATGACAGACCCTGAGGGGTGGGGGGCAGGAGAAACTATCTTGTACTCACTGTTGAGATTAGGAAATCAAATTCCTCAAGAGTCATACGGGTCAGTATGCTAGCTGAAGAGGGAGAGGATTTCCATGGTTTCAGAGATCTAATGCCATAAGTATATCAAGTCTTTGCCTATCACCTTCCACCACCAACAAAACTGCATAAGGGACAAAGGAAAGAAGGAAGTGATATACCTGATGGAATTTTTTAGAGGAAGTCCTAATAAGATCTTAAGTCCATGCCCTAACACCTCCAAGAGCCATGCATATTTAGTCTTTATGGAAGAATTAAGAGGTTAGCGAACCCCTCAATTCCCAATAAATGTAGACAAACCTACCTCTAACCTCATAATAAAAGGGACATCAGAAATCTTGATGTCTCTGCCAAATACCAAGAATAAATATAGAGGATTAACGTAAAAACAATCCTTCAATCCAAAATCATAGAACCACTTGCTCAATATTGAATTAACAATATATATAAAGCCTTGAAAACATGTGTTCTAGATTGGAAATGACCACTCGGTACTTGTTCCCAGTCCATTCATAGTTTTAGGATGAATCAAAACAAAAAAATTGAAAATTCTTGTGCCAAATGCTGCATAGAACCAAAGGCCATTTCCTAAGAGAAAAAAATGGAGTACAATGTGTTTTTGTGTTTCTTTTTTGTGACAGTGCTTGCCAACAAATATTTGTTTATAATGTTGAGCCATGTTGTTTAAAAGATAGCCTCCTTCCACCCTTTGGTCATAAAAACAACATGCTAACATTAAATGAATTTAACTAGTCAATGATCATTGAAACACCATCTTAGGAACATAGTGTGAATGAAAATGATCTTTTGGAAAATGTACAATATAAGATGGGTTTATTTTCTATAGTGTACCTGCCAGGGCACCTTATATGTTCTCCCATTCTATATTCAACTAAATACAAACACTAGTATACAGTGGTGTTCGAAGGCTCAAAACTTAAAAGTCATAACTGGTATTAGGTTAGTAGATAGAGTTGTTAACCCTGATTATGGAAGGAAATCATTATGTACAACTTTGAAATTTTTTTGTCTAAAGCCATTGTTCTCCTCTATCTAAGAAGCTACAGTAGTAAAAGTCCTAGTGTGTAAGGTAGTGGTGAGAGCTCTGGACATGAGTAGAGAATTTCCTTTTCATACTAAATGCCTACATGCATGAGGCAATGAACTTGCGGTGTGGGTATAGGGCCATGGCAGTGGCTATGGAATTTTTAGTTATGATGAATGTGTATGCCTCATTTATTAGGTAATAATGTTGATCCAATCACGTTGAGAAACCATGTTGATATTATAAAATGGAAAAAAAATTAGAGAGCGGAAGAAAAGTGAATTTGAAAGGGGAGTCCCTTGCCAAGGAGAAGCTCTTTGGAGGGAAGAGACACAACAAGATGAGGGTGCTGGGTTGTGTTATGTTCTTTCCATGACTAGCCCATGCTGGGGGGCGGTAGCCCCCCATGTACATTACACCGAGCATCGCTGGGGGTTACGCAAGGGGGCGGCAGCCCCCCTGGATGGGGTCCGAGGCAATGCCCTAGGAATTTTTTTTTGGATCCTATATTAGGAGGGAGGACCTAACTATGGTTTTTTGAATGGATTTCGCACATGTTTTTGGGTGCAATGGTTTTTCAGTCCATGGTATTTTGTAGATCTAGTCAAGGGAACTATGGTTATGTTCTAATCCAAGGTTAATGGATTGGGGTTTATGGATGCTTCGGTATGTATATATATGTATTGTAACATTTAAAGGAACATAATGAAAATTCAATATGGTAGTCCTGGTTTTGGGATCCAAGGGAAAGTATCTGTGAATATTTGTTTTATGTGTTATCCTCTCGCCATTTTTTATTTTCTTTTTTTAGAATTCGTATGCAAGTAATTTTTGTACAGGGTTAAAACCTACAAAGGGGAACTTCTACCGCAAGGGAAGAGCTCGAAGAAGGCTCAAGTTAAAGTTTTCATAATAATGTATTCACTCCTAATTCCCAGGAAATGGTTGTCCTCGTGCCATGCCATCAGGTATAGAGAATTCCCTCACTTCCACAAACTCTCGGCTTCCATCATATCGATAGAACCCCAGCCCCTCAGCTTGCTCTAGGAGGAGCCTTCCACAACTCAGAGTTCATGGATGAATATCCAAAATCAATGTAAGGTCCATAATTCCATGGCCTGGGAAGGACCACCTCTCTGGGATGTGTAGTTTATTCATTTGATCTTGTAGCAGTTTGTTCGTAGATAGAGACTATTATAGTGTTATTTTGATTCTTTTTTTGGTGCATGACCTGTATGTTAGTTTCTTCGTGGTTTTCCTCTCTAATTGGTTCCCTATGTAATTGGTTCTGCTTATAATTATGCTCTTACCCTAAATTCCTAGGCCAAGGATTGCATCTTTCCTTATCTTATTGTTTGTTTTTATCTATGTCCTCCTCTAGTTCTTATGCTTCCTTTCTTTCCCTATCTGGGCCGGCTGGTCTTTGTGCCCCATCTCAATGCCACATTACTGAAGCACGACAGAGCATATGTATAGATATTTGTCTATCCCTTATTGTCTGAACAACCCACCAAACACTTGATGGTAGTGACTAGCCTAGACCTCTCTAGATGTGTAGAGGGAAATTTAAAATGAAAAATAAAATAAATTTTTGATCACTAAATAAATATTGAGGGAATGAAACAAAGAGGGTTTTGTTATAGTTTCACTAACACCACATGTTAATATTAAAAAATGGCCAATTTCATAGGTTCAATTGTTTATTCCACATTGATGCACACATTTTATCAATCTATGTATATTTATATATTGAATTGTTAAAAACTAAATCAGAGTGAAAATATGGTGGTCATGATAGTCATTGAGAAGAACCCTATATATATATATATATATATATATATATATACACACACACACACACACACATATATATATATATATATATGTGTGTGTGTATATATATATATATATATATCTATATATATATATATATATATATATATATATATATATATATATATATATATATATATATATATATATATATATATATATATATATATATAGATATATTATTTTTTCTATTTATGATAAGGATATTGAGTGTGTTAATATGTGTTGTGGTTAATCATTTTAATAACAACTTCTATGTTGGTTTTGTAGTGATTATATAAAAGTGTTATAATATTAGCATTATAGATGGATTCATGGACCCCTTTAAGGGGTTCGTTGAATCCATCTACCTAAATTTTAGCATTGCAAATCAAGGTCTCTAAATTTTAACACTACAGATGGACTCAAAGACCCCTTTGTCTCTAAATTTAACACTGCAGATGGATTGAAAATAGAGTGTCTCCGAACCCATATGCAGTGTTAAAATTTAGAGACAAAAGGGTATTCATAATTTTAACACTGTATATGGATTCAAAGAACCCTTTGTCTCTAAATTTTAACACTGCAAATGGATTCAGAGACCCCTGTAGTGAAATGTAACACTTTGGTATCAAAATTGCAATTTTCCATTTCTAGAGTGATACAATTAAAAATTACTAACATAAATGACTATTCCATATCCTTGTTGTACTTGTTATTTGATCATATTTTTATTCTTGTACTATAATAGTCATTTACATTAATCATTATTAATTTTGTCACTTATTATCTAGTCATATATTTTAATCCTAGACTAAATTAGTCATTTAAGTTAGTCACTTATTATCTAGTCATATATTTTATCCCTAGACTAAATTAGTCAGTTAAGTTAGTCATTTTTAGTTCCATCACTTAAAATTTCTCAAATTTAGTAGTAATTCACTTGAAATAATTGCGGTGACTAACGTTTATAGTCTCCTAGTCACTAATTTCATCATTTTATACTAGTGTTTGGTCTTGGCTTTAGACATACATTTGCATGATTTGAAATAAATTGGTAAAAAAAATGAGAAATCATCACCAATTTGATTTTCATCAAAATTATCCCATTATTCTTTGAAACCTTCAATAGAAATAAGGTCTCCCACATACCCTGTCATCTTGTTTAAAAATCATTTGGATTAGAAGTACAAACTCTAAATGATTCGGACAGTGGATTTGCAAGGAGTGTTCTACAATCTGGATCGTTGTCACCTAGAAATATAAAACCTTTTGATGTCCAACTATTGTTCACCATTAGTAATCAGACCCATATTATTTTCGTTTGTTCCCAGGGAAGATATAGCTTTCGAGTCCCCGACAAGGGCGCCAATATGTTAGCACTCTGTAATTTCCTTTGGTTGTAGGAAGGAAACCCAGGGGTAATCACAAACCACGTGAAGAATTGGAAACTAGCCCTTCCAACCCCAGAGAGGGCTATCTCTTTCAACTCAGTCAGTAAAGAATGGTTTCGATGAAGAACAATGGCTAGATCTATGGAAAATAACAGAGTTTAGAGGTGTGGTGAAAGGGCAAAGAAAAACTCATTGGGCATGGAGTTAGTAAAAAATTGAGATAAATGATGTGGTGGGTGATCAATGAATTGGGAAATGTTGTTCAGAGGGAAGATAGAAACACTTATGCAAATTAATAGTTGCAGATGTGAGAAGAATAAAGAAAGTAGATAACCATCTCAAGCCATCAAACAATGGATGAATCTTAAAATGACTATGGAAGAAAAAATATATGGATTGTTTAAATGACTCCAAAAAAGCACAAATAAATAAATGAATTATGAAACAAGTTTTCCATTTAAACATCATAGGAATAAATATAACAAACGCAAAATAGGAAACACTCACATAAGAGAGTTGAATCACATGAATCTCTGAAGAGATTTAACGAGGTACTTCTGATCCACCAATTTCATTAAAACTCAGAAAAAATTACAATATGCACAATGTTCTTTCCTCTCCAATCTGACCAACCATCCACATTTTCCATGTATTTAAATCATTTTATACAATGAGGAATTTGAATTCACTTCACAAAAGTAGAATGGTCCAGATGAAATGCATCTTTCTTGCTATGTAGAAAAAGAAGAAATTATTATATCAAGGTTAATATAATTTGGAAACATCAACCAAACAATGCTTTTTTGTATAACAACTCAAACTACATGATTTTAACTTATCAACACTTATCCAACAACTAAAATGACTTATAGAAGCTCCAAATTTTGAAATTTTCCAAAATAGCATTGATTGATATCTTTGTGCAGTAGAGGGCACCAAATTTCTTGAAAACTAAGGTTCAAAAATGAGCTCATATATCCTGAATCCCGATAGATGTTGAAAATAGAGAGAGGTTTTTATTCTCTGGCATGTTATTAGAAACAATCTCTTTTAGTTTTTCGAAATTCGGCTCCATTTGGTCAAAAACAACTTTTGAAACAGATGACAAAAAAGTCAATTTTGCAGCCAATTTGTGGCAAGTCCAAGTAGTTCTCCATGTTCTATATGTTTGCACACCTCCTCTGGAAAAATGGATCAAGTGGGTAGGTTTGAAATGCCTATGTGATGGTGTACAACTCTAGAAGTAGTTTTTCCAATGCCTGTAGACCTCCTAGATGAATAGTAAGAGGTAAACACACTTTGATTCGTAGATTATAGGATCCTAACAACGGCTCCAATGGGGCAGGAATCCTCCCTGTGAGGTGCCAAGAACACCATATATTAGTATCCTAATCCATTGAGAATTGGAATCTAACTAGAATCAAATCTGGCATACAACCATCTCCAACCGACGTTAAATTATTGCAATGTAGCCAGTATATAGACTAAAAATAAAATCCACACTAGAAAGACACTACTGAACCTGAAAACTAAAGCATGCTCATTCCTATGAGCATATTTACATACAGAAAAACCTACTCTAAGTTGATATCTAAAAATATGAATCAGATGATACTAAAATTCCAATGCAACCAGTACAGTAGCTTCTCAGTCGTGGCTTCTTAATTGTGCTTTAGCATAATCAAAACTAGAACATGTAAGGGCAATGATAGTTGATTGTAGGCTTGATCTTCACAGCTGAAACATGATTGGAAATTTTTATTGAACAATTCCTCCATATAAACAACTATGGGATCATGAGAGACATGACTTATTGGTTGATCTTCAAAGTATTATGCAAATTGATCATCATGCTTGGACAGTTCATATATCCTTTTCTTGCCATCATACTTTTTTAGCTATGAGTCATCAAACCCATTCTCAAAAAATTCCTCAATCTCAACATCAAAAGGCAACACTACCACTTCTCGTTTCAGTAGTTCAAAAGGATGATTTTGAAATGAAAGAAGTGGGATATTTTAACTTCTAATGCCTGAATATCTTTCTCAAGGTTTTCAACAAACTCTTCTAAAAATTTGGTCTTGGCTTCAGAGCTACATTTTCATGAATTTAAATAAATGGGTAAAAAAATTGAGAAATCACCATCAACTTGATCATCATAAATAATATCCCATTATTCTTTGAAACCTTCAATAGAAATAGGGTTTGCTACATACTGTCATCTCGTTTGACAAGTAGCCAGATTAGCACTTTAAACTCTGAATGCTTCAAACAATGGAGTTTCCATCAGTGTTATATAATCTCGATCATTGTCACTCAACGAAAAATATACAACCTTTTGATGTCCAACTATTGTTCACCATTAGCAATCAGATCTAGATCGTTTCCATTCTTTCCCAGGGAACATAGAGATTTCAAGTCCCAAGCAATGACGCCACTATGTTAGAACTCTGTAATTTCCTTTGGTTGTAGGAAGGAAACCCCAAGGTAACCAAAAACCACTTTCGTAATAGGAAACTAGCCCTCCAACCCCATATAGACCTTTGTCTTTCTACTCAGTCACTAAAGACTCATTTCAATAAAGAACAACTAGCCATGGAGTTGGTAAAAATTTGAGATAAATGACGTGGTGGGTGCTCAATGAATTGAGAAACAGTGTTCAGAGGCAAGATAGAAATAGTTCCTTATGCCAATTAATAGTTGCAGATGTGAGAAGAATAAAGAAAGTAGATAACCATCTGAGGGCATCAAATAATGGATGAATCTTAAAATGATCATGGAAGATTAAACATATTGAATGTCTAAATGACTGCAATTGAGCACCATTAAATAGATGAATTATGAAACAATTTATTCATTTAAACATCATAGAAAGAAATATAACACACACAAAATAGGAAACACTCACATAAGAGAGTTGAATCACATGAATCTCTGAAGATATTTAACTAGGTACTTTTGATCCACCAATTTCGTTAAAACTTCGAAAAAATTACAATAAGCACAATGTTCTTTCCTCTCCAATCTGGCCAACCAACCCCATTTTCCATGTATTTACATCATTTTATACAACAAGGAATTCGAATTCACTTCACAAAAGTAAAATGGTCCAGATTCAAAGCATCTTCACTTTCTATGCAGAAAAAAGAAAAAACGATTATATCAAGACTAATATAATTTGGAAACATCAACCAAACAATGAATTTTTGTCTAAAAACTAAAACTACATGATTTTAACTTATTAACACTTATCCAACAACTAAAATGACTTATAGAAGCTCCAAATTTTGAAATTTTCCAAAATAGAGTTGAACGATATGTTTGCGCAACAGAGGGCACTGAATTTCTTGAAAACTAAGGTTTAAATATGAGCTCATATATCCTGAATCCGGATAGATGTTGCAAAACCGAGAGAGGTTTTTATTATTTGGCCTATTATTGGAAACAACCACTTTTCGTTTTTGGAAATTCAGCTCCATTTTATCGAAATTGTTTTTTGACAATGATGAAAAAAACAATCAATTTCGCAACAAATTTGTAGCAAGTCCGAGTAGCCCTCCATGTTATGTATGTTTTTTATGACAGCTAAGCCACTTTACATAGCAAATCTGCATCTTTACATTATTAACACGTGGACCTATAGGTTATGGGCCCACATATACATCGAAATCCTTTACATTGGTGGATTTTAACAAAAACTCAACCAATCACCAAGCAACGGAATAACACATAACCCGCCAACGAACATCGGTCCTACCTCGCACACACAAGACTGGACCCTAAATAAAATAAACCCGTGTCCATAAACTTCTCAGGCCCACTTTTCCACAAATATTACCATGCTAATTCTCTGCCATTGAACTTACCTTTCAATCCAACAGTTGTTAGTTCACCCAATCAACAAAACTAATCGATGATCCTCCACCGTTGATCAAAGCACACTTGATCCAATGGTTAACAGCGATATCGGATGGAGATCTTGCGCGATGTTTAACCACCAAATAAAGTGATTTTATCTCTCCACCCAAGTGCTATTTGTCAGTCAATTAACATAATCACTTAGAATTTCAAAAGACAACTTACCATTTTTTCTCCACCCGATAACCAACTACACTGATAAAACCGCTTTTCTCTTTCGCTAGAACCTGGGTTTAGTCTCCACCATTCATTTCTTTTACTTTATGCTGCACAACTTAACCTTTATCACCCATCTCCCTCAACCTCATTCATTGATATCATAGATCCAACGGCTCCTGTGCATCCTCACTTCATTTCTTTGACCTTCCCTTTACTTCGTTTTTAGGTCATTTTTTAGTGTTTTTTGTGGTTTCAGGTTTACTTCAGGGTTTCAGATCTTTAGTTATTTTGCAATACAAATCCCTCTTGGAATTAACTTCGTGTACTCTTAATCACTGCTATCCTTGAACTTCACTTGGATCCTTTGATCGGATTCAACGATCAAACCTCGATCCTACATACTCCACTTCTTCTCTGTGTTCTACTCGAACTTCACTTGCATACATAATTACATAAAACTCATAACTCCATACACACCATACAATTTAGAAATCAAATTATCTATATTGATAAATAAATATTTACACAGTTTCTTCTATCAGGCCTGATTTCCAATATCAGTGGACTCTGTTTCACAATCTGCTCGTAGGCCTACAGTCAATGTCTTCACACTCTAACTCCCTAACTAACTAATTCTTTTTAAGCCTTTTAGGCTTAGATTTATACAAAAGGCTCTGTGAACCAATTTTGGTTCAGATCCTTAATAATTTCAAATAAAACCTAAGAATCCTCTCAATCCTACAAATCATGAACTAATTCCTAATTCAAGATCTACAATTAATTTCCAAAGCTATCAATCCCTATGAACTCTTAACTATCATGATTCTCTCATGTTCCCTTTCATTCGAGCAAATTTACAATATGCCTCACAATACTTAATTAATTCCTATTCTCATTAAAATCACTCAAAAGCCTAAATAATTACATTAATTTAACACTTAGGAAACCAACTTACTTAAAATAGAAGACCCCCTATATCTACTAAAGTGCAATGATATTTCTAAGCCGAATGCTCCTGCATCAGACTCCCAAGGTAGAAAACATTCATGATCTCTTGATCATGTGTCTTCACATGTTGATAGAAAACCACCAGGGTCCCAAACTTTAGTTTTTAACTATCTGAAAGCTCTACACCATTGCTACTGTTGTATGTTTGTTGTCTTCTGTTTCATCTTCCTCTCTTCAATCAGTTTTAAATTTTGATTCATCACACTTCCTGCTATCATTTTCCTCAGCCTGGACTGTTTCATCATCAACTTCCATAGTTCTTCAATCTCCCTTTCCAGCACATCCTTGGGCTAGTCCATACTCTGCCATTTTCTACTATCTCTTTCTCTCTACTTCAGGTTGTTGTTGTTGTCCACTAACTTTGACACCTTCACATTTTGCATCTCACTACGCATTTTCCATTCATATTTAAACTTCTGATTACTTTCCTCAACTTTTTCTACTTCAGCTTCTACTATTACTCTTGATATTGCTCCAGGTACTACTGTAGATATTGCTTCCACCCAAGCTTCCTGAATATCCTTGAAGATATCTCCCTCTGCAACATCTAATTTCTGCTCCTTGTCTACAACAAAACCTGTACTCATAAAACAATTATTAAAATAAAAATCATAAGGATTATGTTCCTTTTCTTCCCTTGGTAAAAATTCATCTTGCTGCTCTAATTCTTCCTCCTCTGATAGCACATTAGTATGTTGATTTGAATTCTCAAAAGTGTTCACGAGACTGTCAGCGAATCTTCATCTGTTTCAATGATGTCTTCCTGTCTTGATGTTTGGGTGGGATAGCTTAGGGTTAAATTAGATTTTAGTTTTTCTTAGTTTTGCTAGAAGTACGCAGCCTCTGAGTTCAGCACAGTGCATACTTGTACGCACTGCGACTGTGTGCACAGAGCGTACCCGCACCTGTGTAAACAGGTTGCCTGCATACCCTGTCAAAATTGAGAAAATTTCAATTTTCTCCTTTTTGCCTCTTAGATTTTGTTTTTAATTTGTTTTTGCTGCCCAGATCCACTGGTTATCTGCCATAAATCTTCACCTAAGCTTGTTTCATTGGCATTCTTGCTCTCAGCTTTTATCAATTGGGTGTTTTGAGTCTCTTTTTTGAGAAATTCTTGATTTGTTTTCCTTTGGTCATTACTTGGAGGTTTCTCTCAGTCTTTTCACAATTTTGCATCTTTTTGCTTGTGTTTTTGCTAAATTATGTATGAGTGTTAATCGCCTTTGAGTGTTTTTATTTTTGATCTTTGGAACTCTCACCCAATTTTCTCGACTTGCACTTGATTGGTTCTTAGATTACATTAGAATCATCTTGTGTTTGAGAATTCTATTGCATAGATCACATTTGCATAATTAGAATTCTCTTTTTCATAAAATTAATGAAAAATGTGCATAGATTACATTTGCATACTTTTCAAGTGAATTGTGCATAGATTACAATTGCATAGTTTACATTATGAAAAATCAATCGTAGATTTAGATCAGTTTTCTTTGAATTGAATTTACACAAAATAAAAAAATAAAAAAACTATTTTGGAATTGATTTGCATTAGTTTTTCTTGGTGAAATTAGTGCATTAGAGAATTTGTTATATTTTCTCTTAGTGATCAATTTTTTGCAGTGTTGGAAGTGAATGGAAACTCTCTCCTTACTTTAATTAGGATTCATCGAATTGAAAAGATCACATTATCATATTCGATTGCATTCAGTTGAGTCGGGTCATAACACCATTGGTTTCATATCCATTTACCCATTTGAGTAATAACAACCTTAATAACACAACGCTTAATATTCATCTAGTAATTTTTACATTTCTAGGGCTCTGATACACCAACATAGCTTAGGCTAGTGTCTTGGAGTAGGAGAGTAATTAACTCTCCAAGACAGCAAAACCAAACAAGTAGCTCATCTTGTGGTAGGATAAATCCAATAGTTACATTTATGCTCTGGGAAAGCTCCTCTTAAAGGAGAAGCACGAGATCGTGTCTGAACCAGTGAGGGGATCAATCCTCCTTCATTGGGAACGACGCCAGATACGCACGTACTACAAACGGTAAACCTCGGATTGACCATTGTCGAGGAGCCTGGGGTCACTTGTCGGTAAACCTTGGATTATTGTCAAGGAGCCGGCAAGGGGATTGAGCTTGTTACTCTGCCCTTGCATGCTATCGGATCGTAGACTATTCCCCCAGGTATATTTGTTGTTGTTGGTGACCTTAGTGACCATTATCTTTAGGGTTCTACCCAAGGTGATGGTGGAGGGAAGATCCCACTGTACCTGGAGCAGACGTCAGCTAGACTCACTTGGATTTTCTGGGGGGTTCACTTCACTCGAGATGGTTAAAGTGGAGGAACTTGGTCCAGTCTATTCATTAAGCAGGTTGTCGGGGTAACTATTCCACCTGCCATTTCTGTACTGAATTCTGCGATGTTGGATTTCATCGCCAACTAGTGTTTTCGGTCTGGAAAGTTACTGTTTGTGTGTGGTTTGACTCCTAGATTTGATAGTGTGTGTTAATTTGTTTGTTTTTACTTTTAGGGACCATAGGTGTGAATTGTGAATTTTAATTGTTAGGTGTGAATTGTGAATTGTTAATTTTAGTTATAAATTGTTAATAAAATTCACTGAAGTTGAATATAATGGCAAATGTTCCGGAATTTACCAACCTAGGAACCCCTCCTAACGAGAATAGTACTTTTCCTTACTTTGGAAATGTTGGTCCTCCTTATATCGCTACTTTTTCATTACCTGGATTTACAATAGGTTTACCGATATGGTTATTTTCAACTTCGTTGGCCCCAAATACTCCAATTGTTCCACCTCAACCGAATGCTTCACCTCAACAGAGTTCACCATCTCAACATCACCAACCTTCTGTTGACCCTTTACCTTCTTCGCCTAATTTTTCTTCCTCCATTTCTTCCTCTTCGCTTGGTAAAAGCCTTGATGCTAATAACCAGGTGGCTAAGAAGAAGACGAAAGGTAAGAAGAAAAAGAAGAAGAAGAAGCAAGATAAGAAAGAAGTCAACCAACCAACCACGACCGTAAGTGTTAGTTGTGTTGAGGAAAAATCCGACATGCATCGTAAACCCAAATACCCTTGCAAGCTTTGTAAGGGTGACCACTTCCTTATCAATTGTCCTGGTATTCCAAAGGTCTTGGAAGTATGGTCAGAAAACTCTCATCAACTTTCCATTGTTCCATCAACCAGTGATAGTCAGGTTCCTGGGAAAAAGGGTAAAGTTAGGTTTCCTTGTAAGTTATGCAAAGGGAGTCATCAAACTCACATTTGCCCTCACATGGATGAAGCCTCAAAATTGTTGGAAAACCTTATTGTTCCACAGCAAGAATTTCCAACTGGTTACCGTAAACTTTCTCCCAACCTACCGTCAACTGACGAAGTGATTGATCTAATTTCACATACAGTCGATCACACTCTTCCATTGGAGAGTGAAACTCATGTCACTCAGGTTGATGATCCATTAGTTGATCAAGTGGTCGATTCAATTTCACATTCGATCGATCCCACTTTCCCTTTAGAGAGTGAACTTGATACCGCTCAGGTTCTTCTTGTTACATCAGATTCTTCTATGCCGGGGGGCATTTCACCTGTTTCTACAGAACCTCCTCCAAGTACTGAAGTCTTTTCCTTTGACTGGAATAGACTGACAGAACCTCGTCTTCCTTCCTCCATCCCTTTCCAAATCATTGTCAAGGCTGGTGGTAGGGACATACATCGTACTCAGGTAGATGAAGGTGCTTCCGTTAGTATTTTATCCTCAACTATTTGGAAAGCTTTAGGTTCCCCTCAGCTTGCACCTATTACGCAGAATCTGAAAGCTTTTAACAGAACCATTAGTGAACCTTTAGGGATCCTTCCTAAGTTTTCTATTACCTTGGAAGGTAAAACTGTCTGTATTGAACTTATGGTAGTTCGAGGTCCCTTGGATTTCAATTTACTCCTTGGGCGAGACTATGTTTATGCAATGAAAGCTGTCGTATCGACACTCTTTCGCGTGATGTCCTTCCCTCACAATGGCAGTATTGTGACTGTAGACCAGCTTTCGTTCCCTAGTCTTGTTTCAACTACCAATAATAGGACACCACTAAATGTTCCTGATTCTCAAGTGGTATCTACCCTGCCACGGGTTAATTATGTGGCAACTGGTCCCATGTTTTCAGTTACCGATGTAAGTGAGCCTCTCTGTGTGTGCTCATCTTCCTTTGATTTAGATCCGGTAATTTACATGGAAAACTCTATGGGATTACTTGAACGCGATGTTCTTATCCCTTTTGAGTCCCTTGACATGTGTTCCTTCCAAAGAAGTATTCTTCCTTCTGATGAAGACCTCTTGGAAGCCATGATCAAGGTGTGTCCATTGACATGTCTTCCTTCCAGTTGGAAGCCATGATCAGTTTAGCGAGGATAGTTTTGTCCTGTATCAACCTCGTTAAAAAATGAAATAGGCTATTGCGAGGATAGTTTTGTCCTGTATCAACCTCATTAAAAAATGAAATAGGCTATTACGAGGATAGTTTTTTCCTGTATCAACCTCATTTAAAAAATGAAACAGGCTAGCATGAGGATAGTTCTTTTACTGAGTCAACCTCATTAAAAAATGAATCAGCTAGATTTTAGGATATGTAGGTAGATTGTAGAAAGTAGGATTTTGCAAGGACAGTTCCTGTTACTGAGTCAACATCGTTAAAAAATGAATCAGGTATGAGGATAGTTCCTTTTACTGAGTCAACCTCGTTAAAAAATGAATCAGGTATGAGGATAGTTGCTGTTACTGAGTCAACCTCGTTAAAAAATGAATCAGGTATGAGGATAGTTCTTTTCTTGTGTCAACCTCCTTAAAAATGAAACAACTCCCTTTTCAAGTTAAATATTGAAAGTAAACCTTCATTCCATCCATCTGGTTGAATGCAATGAAGCCTGGGGGGCATGTACCTCGCTTTGCATCATTATGCTGGGGGCATGCGAACTTGTTGAGCATAGTTCCTTATCTTGTGTCAAGCTCGTTAAAAAATGAATCAAGGATTTTCGAGCATAGTTCCTTGTCTTGTGTCAAGCTCTTTAAAAAATGAAACAAGGGTAGGTTAAGTAGGTAGATTGTAGAGAGTAGTCATGAGCATAGTTCCTTATCTTGTGTCAAGCTCATTAAAAAATGAATCAAGTATTTTAGAGCATAGTTCCTTGTCTTGTGTCAAGCTCGTTAAAAAATGAATCAAGGTTTTTAGAGTAGAGTTTTTGTTAGGTAGATTGTAGAGAGTAGTTACGAGCATAGTTCCTTATCTTGTGTCAAGCTCGTTAAAAAATGAAACAACTCCCACACATCTTTCCAAGATCTTGAAAGTAAAGCTTCATTCCATCCACCTCATTGAATGCAATGAAGCTTGGGGGGCATGTACCTCGTTTTGCGTCATTATGCTGGGGGAATGTGAACTTATAACAAGCATAGTTTTTCGTTTCAAGCTTGAATAAACATGAAACCGAATCCGAGCATAGTTCTTTTCCTGTGTCAAGCTCGTTAAAAAATGAAACAAATCCTCCTCTACATGAGTCGAGAGTTTGACTAGATCTCATAAATGTCAAGTTGTATATTTAGGTTAGTTATTTCAGTTTTTTGCATAATTTTCTTACAGTTTTAGGTCGAGTCTTTCAAATGATCTCGTACATGAACCTTCATTCCATCCAGCTTGTACTTGGTTGAATGAAATGAAGCTGGGGGGCATGCGCTCTAGAAGTTACGCTTAAGGGGCATCAAGCACAGTTTTCTCTCTGTTTCAAGCTTGTGTAAAAATGAAACTACTTTGAAGCATAGTTTTTCTCTGTTTCAAGCTTTTGTAAAAATGAAACCTATCTCGAGTCAAATTTAGTTATTTTCAAGACTCGTTAAACTCATGAAAATCCCGAGATTATTTTGCTATCTTTCATTCTCGTAAAACAAATGAAAATGTCGAGTTCTTTCCGTCTTTTCCTGCTCGTAAATTAAATTGAAAGTCGGCCATATGAGTACATTTTTATCATTTTTTCGAACTCGTTAAAACTTACGAAAAAATGAAAACCATGAGTACATTTTTATCATTTTTTCGAACTCGTTAAAACTTACGAAAAGGTGAAACCTTAGAGTCATCTTTAAGCCCTTTTCTGACTCCTAAAACATGAAAAGATTGCCGAGCGTTTCTTTTACACTCGTTAAAACAGAATTAAAAGATGGTCCTCTTATAACCCTTTTCTGACCGTAAAAACAGGAAAAGATTGTCGGATTTTTGTCGTTTCAAATTCGATATTGGAAATAAAACGACGTGTCCTTGATCGCTTTTTACTTTTCAGGTCAAAGACAGTAACTATGAAAGTACTCCTTGGTCTCAAGATCAAGCGGTTCTCTCAAGTATTATTTTATACTTTTTCGGGCTTGAGAGACACAAATTTACGAAAAAGTTCAACCCTGGAGTCTTCTTTAGTTTTTTCAGACTCTCTAAAAATTGAAAAATGCCGAGTTTCTCCTATACTGGACTCATTAAAATTTCACAGTAAAGGACCTATTCAATTACAAACAAGAACGAACCACTCCTTCTTAGGGTTCGAATCTAAACTAAGTTGGACTCATCCGAAGGATGAGCTTATAATCAAGCATATGTTATCCTCCTCAAGCTTGTAAAAAATAATGAGGTACTTGCCAGAAATGGTGGGGGAAAAGAGAGAAGAATGAACCTATTTGTTATCCTTTGTCATAGAAGAACCTTACTACCACTCTTGAACACGACACTTTTCATTCACCTGGGTTGGGAAATCCTTTGTCTTAAAGTTGATTAAACCACTTTGAAAGTCTTCAACCGTTTCCGGGTATTAACTTTGGGTCAATCGTCGCCAAGCCATCTGTCGTGTCGTTGTGTGTTCAAGAGGTCTCTGCAAATAAACCATTCATATGCAAAATACTTTTCATCCATTTTGACCATCCCTGAGTCAGTCCTTACAGCAACATTTCTTCAACTTGAACTATGATTTCGTGTTGTGGGCTTGCCTGCAACGAGTCGCTTTCTATCGACATCAGCACATTATCTAGAGAGATGACTTAGAAATCGTCAGTACCTTGAAGTCTGCATGCATCAATGGCAGGTTTCTCGCCTTTGACGACAATTTACATCATTGACTTTCGATCAAGGGATTCCGTGACATGTTCGACATCAACTCATTCATTCACATCTCATGGATTGTACTAGGTACTTTGAGAACCATTGACATCACTGGTGGTTTCTCTCACACTTGTTAACGGTTTACATCATTGACTGGTAATCAAGTGGATTCTACCATGTTCGACATCAACTCATTTATTCGCATGGATAGAATCGTACCAATTCGGGAAGTAGAAATGAAGACCATGGATCTAGTTTCCACCATCGAGGCTGTGAGGAGTTTTGTATTCATTGTATAAGTAGACTAACTATAAACATATGGTTGCGTCCATACTGTGTCTACATGAGTCTATGATTATGATGTACTACGAAATCATTCCTGTATCAGAGCAGTAGTTAGATTGTTAGTTAAAGTTTTCAATCTGAGTATGGGAATGCCTACCTCAGCGATGATATCATCTTATATATGTATTTTGTGTTGAATATTTGCAGGTTCTGACCAGTCTCTCCACAAGATAATCCTTGAAATGATAAAGTACTTCACCTTTCCTAGATGATTTGAAACCCTAAATCTACTTCAGGTTTCGCACTTTAGGGGGCAATTTGTTATACTAAAAATTGTCACCATGACTATTTTCAGTTAGTATGGCTCCATCAACTGTCATACTATCCTCCTTGGCAAGTCTCATGCCTCTGCTTTCCATGTCAAACTCCAAGAAAGAGAGAAAAGTCATTTAAAGTCAATTATCTCTGGTACGCAGTTTCTCTTAGCTTTACCTGTGTCTACGCAACCCCAGTTCAAAATACCTGCGTACTTGTATGCTCTATCTGTAAAGAAATGGGTGCGTACTCCTGCAAAGGTCAAAAGGCGCAAGTTTCACTCCAAAAAAGTTACTTTTGGTCATTTCTAGAGCATTCTAGAAGCTTGTTTGACGTGTATGGAGCACCTCTAGATGGTTCATGTATCCCTATGGAAGAGGAACTTATCCCATCAAGAGGGGAGCTAACCCACCCAAAGAGGGGCTTATCCCATTGATGGTGGACCTGATTAACTTCCTCTACAGCACTATAAATACATGCATTGGGCCAGAGGGAGGAGAGGTTGAAAGCTGAAAATTCCTAAGGGTAGATGCTGCTGAGATTAGGACTTCCTTGTAGAAGCTTGTGAGGAGAGATTGTCATCCTTTCTTGTTTCATTTGGAAGTGGGTGAGCTGATCAAAGTAAAGGAAAACTCTTGTTGGACCCTGGGAGGAACTTGCACAACACCAAGGCTCAGGTTGTAATGGTTTCTTTTGTTTCCTATTAATACAAATAAGTCCATTCTTCTCAACAATTAGTTATTTATGAGTTGTTTCATATACTCCTTGGTCTGTATGTTAAATATGTTTTGTTTTATGAGATATTCAGGTGCTATTTAATCATTTGATTGTTAGTGAATGCAGGTTTCGAAGAGAAGGAGGAGCTCATCCGGATGGACGAGGCTGGACTACTACAACAGTGTTGGGTTACAGGTAGGATCTAAACACTTGATTTCTTGTATGATAAATGCATATTTAGAGAAGGATTGTTCTTAATTGTCTTGTTTGTCACTAGAAAGCCTTAAGCCTCTAGGGAGGTTGGTTGTGTCCGCACTATCGACTCTTTCCGCATGACAGATGTAGTAGGCACGGCATGTAATTCTTTCATCATTATTTTCTGTTGATGTTTCAATTTGCTCAATTCGTAAAGAGTGATATTAGCCCTATTCTTTTTCATGTCATCGATAATGTTATACTCCATTTCATCTGACACTATCAGTGTTCTTGATGGAGGTGTTTGATCTGATTGGACTGGGCTAAATTGGGTCGCTCTAGCAGTTGTTTTCTTTGTTGTGACCTTATCTTTTGTTGCAGGGCTTGCACCCTTCTGTTTAGGGGTAGTTTGGGGAGGATCAAGTTGATTTTTGCTTCGTGTGCTAACCGGAAATGCTTCTTGATCTTCTTCTTGTGGGAGGATGAAATCCCACATTCCTTGTAGTTCCACAAATTCTTCATCATCGGTCTGCCCTTCAGTGGTATTCTCTTCTTCTTCTTCTTCTTCAGACTCGACATTTGAGACAGCATTGGGTGGTTTCATCTCCATGGGAAGATTTCTTTTAAAAGATCTGTAGGGCTTTTTTGAAGAAGTTTCTGCTACTTGTTTTCTTATGTCAATCATCTCATTGGACATGGCCTTTAACACTTTTTGTAATCCTTCCATATCAAAAGGATCTTTCGTTTGCTTCTTCTTGGTGTCTTCTTTGAAAGAGATTTTCTTAGATTTGCGTTCTTCTATTGCAGATCTCTTTTCTAGGGCAACTACGCGTTTTTCTACTGCTAACGCCTCAGTCAAGTTTTCAACTAAGGTCGTCTTGTTTTCCCTATCTACGAAGATAGCAAAGTTTGATGGTAAGGCCGTGATGTACCATTCACATCTTACTTCCTCACTGGGTTGAGAAGCAGTGGGAATTTTGTTGAGGATCTTATTGAACCGTAAATTGAAATCTTTAATGGGTTCTCTAGTCTCAGCTTTAAGATTAGATAGGTCATTGATCAATGTTGTTGTTGATCTGTCATCACCAAACTTGGTGAGGAATTGACTTTGAAAAATGTCCCAACTTGTGATGGACCCGGAAGGTAACGAAAAGTACCATGACCCAGTTGTTCCTTGCATTGTATAAGGAAAAAGCCGGACGACAACATCCTCGTTGGTAACTCCGTTGAGATTAACAGAAAGCATGAAATTATTGATATGCTCTTCGGCTAGCATGCCTGTTTTTGGATTGAATTTGGGTAGCCATTTCTCGGGATGGGCCGATATTGGGCTCAGGGGTGGAGGCATTAAAACCGCCCCAGGATTGTTCCATGGAGACTGGGCCATCGTTGAGCCGCTAGTTAATGAAAGTGCAGAAGACGGTCCCTGATGCTGAGAAGATGAAGATATTATGATCTTTGATGATTGAAGAGGAAGGGTCGTGGAAGATGGATGAGTGATTTGGGGTGAGGATGTGGGTGGTTGACTTCGCGGTGAGGGGGTTGAAATGGACGAAGTAGATGAAAGACTCTCACGGTCAGACTCTGGTGGTGTTTTCCTTTCTCTTTTCCTAGTAGGGAGAGGGAGTTCACTTGGTTGAATACCAAATTTTTCACTCTTCAATCTGGTCAGGGGATGAGCAGGATTATACTGCGAAGTCACGCTACTGTGAGATTTATCAGACCTCTGAGAAAAAATAGAGAATCCCTGGAGTTTACGAATCAAAGTTTGAATTTCAGGGGGTTCAATGATAAGTTAGTCTGATATATTAGGGTAGGTAGCAGCGGTGGATACTCGAGCGACTTCTAACTCCGGGTTTAACCGTATTGGAGAAGTCGGGGGAGTTAATGAGGGTGATTTACTCTCAGAATGGTATTTGGATTTTGACTTAGTTGCCATTCATAGTTCGTGCCCTCCTTCTAGCGCCAAAATATGTTGAGGGCCCTAAAATCAGGTCAAAAACAAGGGGGATACCCACCCGATCCGGAACCTGGTTGGCGGCTCCTTGCCCGTTTGGTGTAGCGGGTCCGACTGGGGATAATGGGACCAGCTTCCCAATTTAAAGGATGTGTGTGTGTGTGTAGATTTTGATGATGCTAATCTAGAGGTAATTTTAAGCTAATCTAATTCTAAACTCTAAACTGACTCTATGCTACTGTAATCTAACAAAAACAACACATCTAATCTATACTAACCTAGGGTAGAATTCTTTCATCATGCGATCTAAAAATATTTCATACAATAACTGGTAATAAAGATCATTCAGCTATCATAAGAATATAAATCAATTAAGATAAACCATTCTGCATAAGAAGTTAGGCAAAACAGTTGTGAACAGCATATCGCATGATAAGTTACTCATATGTCAAGCACAAATAAATGACTCCACCATACAAAAGTGCCAAATGGTAACCCACACATTCATACATTAACATATAAACAACTCAGTTGTATATCACTCTAAGAATATGAGCAAAAATTAATCAAGAGATAAAAGTACCATTTATGACTGATCTTCACTCACAAACTTCAAGCAATAACGATTTATCTCTACTTACTTCTAACATCTACTAAGAGTACAGAAGTGAAACATCAGTAGCAAACATTAAAATGCAAACATAAATAAATCTCGATCCATCCATTCATCAGAAACCACCTCCGAGGGTGCAAAAGTGCATGTTCTGAGAACAAGTTTTTTTGACAAATTTCTGGACCCTTCTCCAAATGCCATGAGAAGGGTTAAATACTACTAACTAACTAATCTTAATTACACAAATTTAGGGAACAGCTTCAAATGACCGCCCTTTTACTAAAACAAATTTATTTCTAAAAATTGAATCTAATTTCTAACCATTTTTGTATCTGCTCCTTAGTGTTGTAAGCAATGCGAGGTTCGCCTGGAAAGAGTCAGCTAGTTGTCTTTTCCTTTTGCTCGAGCGATAAAGGTAGAAATAACAAAAGCTGGCACCTCTTTCTGACAAACTAGAAGATATTTTTGAAAATCTTCCTCTGGCTGGGTGTATTTGCTGTGTGTATACTTAGTATAACCCAGATTTATCTCAAACTGATTGTGTTGTTGCTATTCCGGTTTCCCGCCGTGCGAATGACTCAATGAGTTAAGGATTTCGTTGCCTGAAAAATCTTACGTATTGAAAATTGCTTCCGTTCTTTGTTCCAGGCTTTTCTGGAGCGTCCTCCCTCTTTAGCGTTTTTCTTTTTGCTTTATCCAATCTGAGCTTCAGGATCTTTTGCAAACATGTTGCTTTTGTGCGCCTTTGACTCTGAGTCTTGGATAGTCTACTTTCATCAGTGTCTGTGGAGTGATACTCTGGAATCCGCGGCTCTACTGCATGCGGCATCCATTTGCGAAGGCATCTCCTCTCTGTTCTTCAAGTATTGGCGCTTTCCCCTTTTCCTTAGATGTTTCCTGCATATAGATTTATATTAGTTGCTGCCTTACAGTTTATGCAAAGGAAAAGAGAAATGACGAAAAGAGTGACATGAAAGCTTTAAGTTCTAATGAATGCATAATCATGACACTCATAATGACTTGACTCTTCGAAAAATGCAACACGATCATCTTTGGATATTCAGGTGTGCAATCATTAATTTCCCTTAAGGTGCGCACTCGATTTTGGGTTTACAGATCATGCCGAAGAAACTTTGCGATGAGTGGTTTCTGCGATTCACATCGCAGCAATTAATAGTCTCATTCGTTGCAGATTGCAAATCGCAAAATCATAAAATCGCAGTTTGTAAGATCGCAGATCGCAAATCGCAATATCGCAATTTTCATTTGCTCATTGTGCGCTGCTTATGCGATGTTTCGATATGCGACGTCGCATATCGGCCATCGGCGATTCCTTAGGTTTTCTTTTAAGGGCGCTTTCAAAATATGCGATGCGATGAATGTCGCATCGCTTCATTGCAGCTTACTTATGTGCATAGGAAAACGCTTCACTCTCTCTTTGCGATGAGATATAGCTTTTAGGGAGTTAAATACAAAAATTTTGACGAAAAATATTTTTGGGATTTTTTGTTAAGGGTCCCCCTTTGCTTGACGTTATTGCTAACACCAAATAAAGAGGGGGGTTGTTGGTGACCACAACACATCCTTATTCAGTAACTATTCCATTGGAGCCGTGATCTGGGCGTAGCTTTTTATAAACTTCCAGTAGTAGCCCGTGTGTCCTAATGTAGCGCGTAGCTATTTTACACTTTGTGGTGCTGGTAGATTTAGTATGACAGCGATGTTTTCTAGATCTACCATCAGTCCTTGCTTACAAACCACATGGCCGAGCAAGTTCCCGAAAGGGATGAGGAAAGTACACTTCTTTAGGTTGAGAACAATCTGGTGCCAGCGGTAGGTATCTAGCATCAATCATAAACTAGCAACATGTTTCTTAACCAAGCCAAATATGGTCCAATCATCCACGTAGACTTCTAAGAACTTGTGGATAAATTCCTTTAATGCGGCTACCACAATACGGGAAAATATCACCGGCGCATTCTTCAGTCCAAAGGGCATTACTATATACTGAAAACAACCCCATTTGGTAGCAAACGTTGTCTTTCTCTGATCCTTTGGTGCAATCTTGATCTAATGATACCTTGAGAATCCATCTGTGAAAGAGTATGCTTCTTGGCCGGCCACATTTTCTAGTACCTCATCGGTAAAGGGTGTTGGAAATAGATCCTTAACACAAGCATCATTGAGCTTCCGCAGATTGATGCAGATGCGGATCTCACCCTTTTGTTTCTTCTCCTGCATGACCATAGGGCTTACCCAATCAGACTCCTCGACTGGTTCAATAATTCCTTCTACCAACATCTTGTCCAATTCTTCACGGACTTTTGCTTTATATTTTGGATTCAATCGTTAGGGTTGCTGTTTCACTGGATTTTCATCTAGCTTCAAAGTTATCTTCATCATTCCTAAGTCTCCTAGAATCCCTTTCAGCTCCATAATTTCTATAGGGAATAAATCTCGGTATTCTCAGAGCAACTCGACGACCATTTCCACCATGGCATTGTCCCAATAGTCCCCAAGCGTAGCATACTTCGGCTCTTCCTTTGTTTCGATATTTACTTGCTTTGTTTTCAATGGTGCCGTGATGTCTGGGTCTTCTATCTCGGCGCTACGCACCTCACGACTCCCTACGGATTCTGGTATATTAATGTTACGTAGATCATCTTCATCATCTTCTACTTGTACATTGTAACATGCTAAGGCCTAGCTCAACTGTCGCGACCAGTCTGATGGCATGTCTTCTTTTGGTTCCAGTGGTGTTCTGAAAATGGTGGTTTTTACGAGCTGTAGTGCATCGTCCACAATATCCATCCATTGGTCTTCAAAGAGAAATTTCGATAGAAACCCTTCGCGTAGGATATCCCACTCTCCGGTGCCATGTCGGAGCTCTGTTTTCATATACCAGTTCCTTGGAATGCCATCCAGCGTATGATAAAATAAGTGCACCCATTCTAGTTGAGGCTCCACACCATAAGCTTTGGTCCATCTAGTGAGGTGCAGGTGTGGATCATCTCGTCCATCGTATTTCTCCATTATTCGTAGCTCTGGCTTCCCAAATCTTATCTACATCATGCACTTGCAACTTCACCAATTTTAAAAGGTCCCTTCATGGGTGTCCCACCATCGTTCTGGTGTCACATGCAATGTCCATTTTAGCGCATCGAACCGTTGGTCTTCTGGTACCACGCTTTCGAATTTAACCAGGAATTCATCCACTACTGTCATCCCATCATACATCGGCAGCTCATGGTTTTGAGCTTTAACACAATACAACGATTTCGTCATCATATTACAGTGTAATGTGGTTACCCCATTGACCCTGCTTCGCCATCGCTCATCCTCTTCATCTAAATCGCTGGTGCATGAGCCAGCATAGCCTCGCGAAAGTATCCACTCCTCCTTCGGCCTATTTGTAGCAATTTTGTAGATAAAATCCAATGCATCGCCCTTTCCTTCATTGCGCACAGGTTCTGTGTAGTGCAGTTCGTCTGTTGGATCTAGCGGAATGACTACACGGAGCGACTTCTTCTCAAATACCATCTTCCTCTGTTTGAGGTCAATAACCCCATTCATGTCAGTGGCCCAGTCTATCCCTAGCAGTGCAAGGTATGGGCTACTTTCATCCATGATTTCAATAACTTCGAAATCCATCTGGGTACTTGCACCATCAATATCTACTGTAATTCCTTGTAGTCTTCCCATGGGCAAGATCTTCTGTTGATTGGCCATCCGCAATTGAATCAGGGACCATTGTAGTGTGGGCTTGCCCATATGCTCCCAGGTTTGTTTAGGCAATACGTTTGCATCTGAACCTAGGTCCAGAATGACGTGATCCATCTCGTAGTTGCCAATTTGCGCTGTTAACTGCATCTCCTGATCTGTCCATGATCTGTGTCTTCCTAACTTTTGGACTGCGCGAGGTTCACCCCATCATGTGTATCTATTAATCACTTCCTGTAACCCTTTAACCACCCTGTTGTCGCGAAGCAGTTTTATGCATGTCTCTAAGAAGGTAGTCAACATCGAGGGATCCCTAGCTAGCTCAGGTCGATCCCTACTACCTCGAGTAGAGACGCCCGTGAAGCTTTTCCTAGCTTCCATCTTGTTCTCCCCATTGACCGCTCCTGTGGCTTCGCCGCTCCACACTACCATGTTTACCATGGGTTCATTGTTGCATGGTTCGGATCTCATCATCTGCACGTTTTGGGTTGTTGTAGGAGGCACTGCCTTCTTGTCACAAATATGTGCTATCGGCATGGAGCAGCCGAGCAACTCAGGATCGAATTTCTAATAATAAGGACATGATATTCGGGTTGGATTGGTACAATCCCGCGCATAATGTCCTAATCCTCCACAATGGTAACAAATTAGCTACCTATGACCCCTTCCTAATCCCATTCCACCTCGTCCTCGATACTGTCCCAGGAGCATACCATGCGCCATTGACACAGCTGGATCCTAACCTCGCACCTCAGTCTGCATTCTATAGGCAGGTTCCTGGTCCATAAACATTTGATAACTATGGCAATCTCTTTCTTTGTGACCCACAGATCTACAAAAGTTTCAAAAGAGCTTCTGGGGGGTCTGGTTGTATTTTGGCAATAGATGATAGTTATCAGTGTTGTGCTTTCCTCCTACCTGAGAGATTGCGCACCAGAGTGGGGCGATCGCGCTCAGCCCTGCCTGTGCCTCTGGTCGTAATGGTGTCGGTCCCCCCGTGACCACAAAATTCACTGAGACCGAACAGTGATCTTTATCGTGTCCCTAGCTCCTGCACTTTATACACCATACTTCCTCCCAGACTTCCGAACGCGGTGTTTGTTCCTGTTTTAGCTTTTGTATTTACAAACACAAATTTTGGACCTGCGCTTGGATTCGCTGAACTCCCAACCTTGGGTCTTGTATTGGGGTTTCGTGCAGCCGCATTGCTACCTCCAGCGCTTCCGCTTGGGTTGAGATTTTTTGTTGTGACAAAGCCGTCTTCAAATATGGCATTAATGATGCGACGAACCAAGCGTAGTGTTTTGCATCCATCAGGGTCATGTTGGCCTCGTGAATGGTGCTTTTCAACCTCTGATCCAAGTCCCACAAGGTCTCACTAGGCATCATTGTGATCTCTTCGAATCCTACAACCGACTGCGCTTCTGACTTTGGCCAGCTAAACTCCTTTGTTAATTCGGTATGGATGTATGCTATCCCTGCCATTGGGTTGATGCTTGAATACTTCATGTACCATGTTAGCGCTCGATCCTGAAGTGCACTGACTAAGATGGATTTCTTGATATTATCATCTGCGACTTACTACACGTTCCATACTGATGTTAGCACGAACCAAAATTGTTTCGCGTCTTCACCTCCTGTGCCTTTGAACATTGGTAACTGAATCGTGTTCGCCATAGTTACCCTTTCTCTACTACCGTCCCTAATCCTTTTGATTTTTCAACATTCTTTTCTATAGAGTCCCCAGATTTCACACCCGACACCCCTTATGCAGATCCTGGTCCGAGCAACGGAACCATTTGTTGGCTTATTTGGGCTTGACCCAGGTTCAAAAGAGTTATTTAGCCAATCAAATCCCTCAGCTACCGGCCCTTTCGGCAACATTCCGTTGAGTGCAAACTGAGGTCTCACCCAAGGTAGCAAGGGAGGGTGCTGGAACCAGGTTTCTGCACCCTAGGGATGTCTTGGTGTGGTCTGGAGGTTTCACGCAATAGTTTACAGCTCTGCACTGCTTAGTATTCACAGAGATCTAGCTTCATTTTGTCTTTCTTTTTAGTGTGCTAGTCTATTAGATGATGTGGTTACCAATTACTAAGGTATTTAAGCAAACATTTAACCAACGCAACTGCTTTGCACATTAAACTGAACCCAGATTTACATTCATTCAAACCATAAACAGATTAAATTAAATAGATATTATGACAGCTCAGAAGAAACACTGAATTTCAGAAGAAACTTATCTTTATTTCCACTTTATCCTTAATACATCTAGATCCGCCCTACGCACTTAGTTGCAGGGGTCCGCACACATAGCTGCAGACTTTCTAGGCCTCTATGCACATAGTTGCAGAGCCTCTACCTACTACCCCAACCCTCAACACAGACTTACAAATGCTTCAGACTATCTTCTTCAAAAACCCATTACATTTCATATTTTTCAAAAACCAAACTGCCTTTCCCTCATAGAGCCATGCTCTATTTATACCCTTCCTTGGCCCATAATCCCTGTGCGGGCTGACTCTATTTATATTTCTTTACATTATTTTCGGGTGGACTACCCTTTGACTCAATCCTATTATACTTCGTGCTCCACATACTTCAGAGTTTTTACAATAATTTAATCCTACTTTTTGGGCTTTCTACCCCAAAACTGTTACGTGGGACCTCTGCTACCCAACACTTTACCATTCTTAGTAGATAGATATTTTCAAGCTAAGGTGGGTGGTATTCTCATGAAGAATAATTATAAAAGCACTTTCCTTGAGCATGAATCTTATGTAATGATAAAACATACATAAAATTATTTTTCATCAAAATTATACATTAATTATTGTAAACCAATAACCCATGTTACAATTTAACTGACACATGTCCATAATAAAGATTTATGAGAAAAACATGTTCTTCCTAGTGTGAAACCATGTCAATGAACCACAAATTTAAATGCAAAGAGGTATAGGATGGGAGTATTGAAAAGGAATGAAGGTATAGGCTTATGTAGATATTTACACGATACCAATCCTATAAATTTATGAGAGGCAACTTTTTTTAAATTTGGTCATTCATAGGGACATTTTCCTTTTCCTTGTCTAATGATTGTAAAACATAAGTAGAAGGGAATTTTTTCTAGAGATCTGGAAGGCACCAAGCCATAGCTTTTGAAATTTTATATGTTTTCCTCCTTCTTCGTGGGATTTATCGATTTCAGAACTAAGTCTCCAATTTCAAAAAAATTATCACTAACTAAGTGATTTTCAAACCATTTTTTGATAGTTTTTATGATTTTTGAAACTTTTCTTGGCCTTGTCCCTAGTTTCTTCTAATTTAAGCAGTTCTTTTATGCACTCTTCGATTTTAGTGAAAGGCTATTATTTTAAAGATTGGGCCAATTTAGGAAAAGGTAAAGCTATATTTGGTGGTAGAATGGCTTCCAACAAGGAAGTAAGGGGAATTTCCTAATGAAACTTTATAAGTAACCCTATCATCCCACAATTCATTTACTAAGCATTTGTGGCAATTATTTCAACTATCATAAATGGCATTTTTAATGATTTTGAGAAATTTTTTATTAGTAGATCTTGCTAAACCATTTCCTTGTGCATAGTAGTTGGAAGAATACTTAATGTTGATGCCTTTACCTACAACAATTTTAGTTAGCTTGATTGAGGAAAAATATGTGGCATTATAAAAAATAAGTGTGCTTGCAAGGAAAATCCTTAAATTTTTCTTTGAATTATATTACCTAATCAGAAATTACAATTTTAGAGTGATGTACTCCACCCATCTAGTAAATTAATTAGTCATTATCAAAATATTTGTGTGTTTCTTGGAAGAGCTCAGAGTAATTTCACCAATAACCTCTATCCCCCACTAGTCAAAAAGTTATTCAATAATGGCTAGTTGAAGTGGGAAGGCTAGAACCTTTTATCTTGTAGATGATGTCTAATAGATCTTGTATTTTCTGGAATATGCATGAGTGTCTTTAAAAATTGTTGGCCAGTAGTATCATAAGTGTAAAATTTCATGAGTAATGGTGTTTCCACCAAAATTTCCACCTGCATAACCACCATGCAAATCACACAATATTTTGTTAGTTTCTAATGTTTCAAGACATTGAAGTGATATTGAATCATAGTTCTTGTGAAACAACACTAAATCAAGTAACTAATATTGATTGGTATCAATCTCAAACATTTATTTTTCTTAGTTTCGAGATAATATGTATAAAAACATGAGATAAAAAGTATATAAGATTTGAATACCTAGAAATAGAGGGATTAGGGATATAATTTATTTATTGTACTTCTTGTGGGACATTTGATTCCTCTTGATCATGATAAAACTTGTTGAATTTATAATCTATTTATTATGTAGCCAATGTACATTAGCCTTGACCTTTAACATTTTTTGAAGGTTTTAATTCAAGGTCATATTCTTGGAGGGTCCTCATCCACTAGGCTTGTTTTTCACCTAAACCCTTTTGGACTAATAGATTCCTAACAGATGAGTATGGAAAAATTACTTCAGTGTAGGATTTAAGTAAAAAGGGTTGAAAATATTTAACAACTTTGAATATAGAATAAGCATATTTATCAACATCTAAATCATTCATCTCAACTCCTTGGAAACTTGTACTCATAAAGGAACTAGGAACTTCAACATTCATGATTAGTTAGAAGGAGAAGTGTATAGAATGAACTCATTATACAAATATGGTGATATCAGAAAAATTTAATTGATTTAAAAGTGTCGTGTTCTAGAGAATTCCATTTAAACATGACGTTCTTTTTAATAATATTTTGTAAGGGGGGAACTATTTGGGAAAAATTGGTACAAAGTTCATTACAAAATTAATCTTTCCTAAAAAGGACTACATGGATTACTTATTATGAGGAAAAGGAATCTCTAAAATAGATTTTACCCTATCAGGCTAAATTGGAATCCCATACTTTGAAACAATAAATCCTAAGATTTTACCTTCATTTAATGCAAATAATGACCTTTTAGGATTCAAAGAAATACCGCAGTTTCTACATCTTTCAAAAATATATTTAAGGTGATGGATATGATCAGACCTTTTCTTCGAGTAAAATTTTTCATCATCAAGATAAAAAATTAGCGACTTCTTAATAAGTCCTATGAATGTTATTTCCATTTATGCTTGGGATGTGGCAGCATCATTAATCAGGGAGAATGGCATTTTACGATATGCATACATGCCCCCCTTTGTCTAGAAATTTGTTTTCAATTAATCATCTATAGAAACAAGGACTTGATTATAAACAAAAAAACCATCTAAAAACAAAAAAACCATCTAAAAAGGCATCATTTCATATCCATCAATTGATTGTAATATTCATTCCATTGGAGGAAGGGGGGAGTTTTCTTTCTTAGAATCTTTATTTATGTTTCCAAAATCAACGAAGATTCTAACATCTCATTCTTATTTCTAATTGATACCAAATTAGAGACCCCATGAAGATTTCCTCACAAGGAATATTATTTTTGCTTGAAAAAGCCTGTTCAATTCCTCCATGATTTGAGGTTCCAAGCTAGGGTGATTTTTCTTAGCTTTTTCTAAATTGGTTTCGAATCAAGTTT
Source organism: Pinus tabuliformis (assembly GCA_031772625.1). Classification (NCBI taxonomy): domain Eukaryota; kingdom Viridiplantae; phylum Streptophyta; class Pinopsida; order Pinales; family Pinaceae; genus Pinus; species Pinus tabuliformis. Next base: position 101,981,238 of record CM062819.1, on the reverse strand, counting down.
TAGAGAAATTGTGCACTAGATGATAAATGTGCCATATGTTTAAAGGTCAATATATGTCCAGGATAATACCTCTTTACGTTGTTAAAGAAAATGGTGAAAGCAACTCATTCTAAAGGTGAACATCTTAGACCAAGATTAAAATTTTCGGATTTTTCTTAATGCCTAGGTTGATCACTTCAAAATAATTGGAGGAACTATTAATTTTGTAGTTAATAGGTGCGTTGAAATGACCTTTCAAATCATAAAAGTATTCTAATTTTACAACTGATTTTGGAATAATGTTCTTAGAATTGTCTTTTACATCTAAAGATGGTTGACTGGGCTCTCTATAATATTTGTCTTCATCGATAACAAAGTCAGAATAAGTTTCATCTATAGTAAGGAAATTTAAGATACCATCATCATCATTGAATACTCTATAACTAGATATATTATTAGGTAGAGAGGCCTAAACTACAACTCAATTGAGAATCTATCTAGTGTTAACTCCTCTAGTGGTATTAACTTTAAGGCAACATATTACTCCTCTAGTGCTATAAGTTAAATAGAATCGACTCCTCAATTGTTCATTATCCTAACTGCCCAGGAAGTTATTTTTGACCACCGACTTCATTCAAGAATTACTTATGTCATTGTTCAATGTAGGTTTTCATCATAGGTAGGAGAGTTATATCATTCTTCACTTTCCAAGTAAATATTCCATCTTATATTTATTTGAAACATGCCTACAGTTTTGTAATGTTATCGATTTGGTCATTATTATCATTAATGAATGTAACTAGCCATTGATTTAAGCTTTGGGAAACCTGGCTAGATTATCAAAGTCAGCCTCCAATGATACTCTAATAATTTTTAATCCTTATTTTAGAACATCGTTAGGGATCATCATGGAGTCCCTTATCGTTCATGAGCCTTTAAGATCTTCAACAAATTTAATGGTTTTAAAGAAGTAACTACTTCTACATTCATCAATGTTTGAAGATTCAACAAGAACATTTTCAAGCATTTTAACCCCAATAGACTATTGATCTGAAAATGAAACTACTTGTTTTTGTAGTTCAAGGTATTCATTTCCATTAAATTATATGTGCAAACTGTTACTGATGTCTTGCAATTGAAACAAACTATTTTTGGTAAATTTCTGAGTCTTATGTGTGAAGGACGATTAATTCAATTTACTGTTTATCATATCAAATATGAAAAACACAGCAAGATAAATTCACATAATATAACACAGCAGCTGATAAGGTAGTTCACCCCTCTTGGGCTACATCTGTCGGGTCTAAGGCCCCCAAATGGGCATGTCCTTGCTCTTATTAGATGCTAAAAATGGTTATACAGTGATAAGAAAGCCTAAACAGGAAAAATAAGCTATGAAAATGAGTTCAGAACACAGAAAATAGTCAATAATGACTTTTGTTTCACCTCCAATGGCTAACCATAGCCCAATACAGCTCCAACACTCCCTAGGCCCTAATGGATCTCCAAGCTTCTTTGGTAAAAAAACACCTGAAGATGAGCTCTGTTGGCTCTGAAACCTATACCAATGGCTCTGGAATGCTTAGAATACCCAAAATAAAAAAAAACAATTGCTCCAAAAGGATCTCCCTAGCCAAAGTTATGACCTCCAGAAGTTTTCTCTAGTTTCCCCTAAAGAAACTCCACTAAACTTCGCTGGACTACAGTTAGGCCCGCTATTTTTGGCAACCGTGCCTAAATTGGTGGTCTCCACCAAACTGACCGCCAGCTAACCGTAACTATCGGCGGGGTCTTCGCGCCTGTGACCGATTGAACCCTTAACCGTCGGGGTTAACGTTTGTCCACCGAGTTTGGGGTGTGGTTCTCACATTCTAGTCATATCATTAGGGGCTAGCTCCTTTTCCACCTGAACCAAACTTTAACTAAACTTCAAATATGATATGAGCCCTATGGTTGTTAAGAACCAACGTTAGGTGGGCCAGTCGGGCCTGTGGGCTGGCGGCCACCCGACCCGCGGTCAAATCCTGCACAGTGCAAAAAAATTTGACGCAATAAACTTTACAGACTTGGGGCAACATGGCGGCCTCCGGGAAAGCCACGTGTCAGCTCCCAATTGGTCCTCCAAATATCATATGCCCACAAATATTTGGGGAATATTCCAAGGAATATTCCTCAAAATATTCTATGGAATATTCCTCGAAATATTCTTTTTTTAATTTATTTATTTTTTTTAATTCAAATTTTGTAGTTTATTGGGCATTTTCAAAATGTGATAACTCCTCCATACAATGTTGGAATTAAGTGTCGTTCACGGCTACAGGATCATTTCGACGAGGCCTATCCGGTCGTTCCAGTTTCAACTAATTCTGAGCAATTCAAAATTTGAGCATTTTTTCCACTTAGGACATGATCACTTGATCACACCTCCCAAATGGGAAGCTTTTGGACCCAAAAAGCTCTCTGATTACTGAAAATGGAGATGAGGAGACTGAATCTCCACTCTTCCAACCTTGAATAACTGAAATCTTCCCGACTTCATCAAATTGTGCTTTTCATAAAAAGATAAATTTTCCCTTGAATTCATTGACCAGCTGTTGCTAAAATTGACTAATTCATTATGCAAATTCTTGAAATTTGCAGAAAAACAACTATATTTTGTAAAAAACATTATGTTTCTACAATGGTCAAACTTCAAAGAAGACTTAGAATAAAGTTCACCTTGCCAATTGTTCACATGGCGAATTTTTGTTCAATGAGCCCTGTACTTGTGCCGAACCCCGACCAAGTTTTCTTGCCATACCAATCTACCATTCTAAAACCAACATTGACCGGTACTGAACTGTGTGCCCTCTTTGCTTGCATGCTTTTCCTTCTCATGGAATCTTGCACTGCTTTGCACCAACACTTCATTCTCTGCACCGATCGACACCAAAGGTATCTTGTGCAACCTTTTGTCATCTTCTTTCAAAGACAAACTGTTATCAGACTGAAACATATCATCATTTATATCAGCAATAATATGAAAAGGAAATTGTACAAAATCTTGTTATTTAACCATCAACAAAGTCATATTTTGACTTGCATTAACTAGCCTTTTCAATTGCCCTGCAGGGACTAAGGAAGATTCTAGCTTCTTCTTATGTGATCTCACAATGTACTCTTTTCCATCCTTGAACAAGTGATACTTATTCTCATGGTGATGGAAGATTTCCTTTCTGTCAAATGAATATGGACTACCCAACAAAACACCTATAATTTCAAGCGGTACTACATCCAGTTCAACCCAATCAACATAATGAGTTGTTATAGCGAAGCACAAGATGCACTTCTTTGAGACTTGTAAGTTTGCATCCTTATAGATCCACCCAAGTGGATAAGTCTTTGGATGTGGAATTGTCTCAAGTTTCAGCTGTTTGACCAAGTCTTCTGAGATGATATTAGCTTGAGACCCACTATCAAAAAGTTTGTCTATCTCTGTGTGGTTTGAGATTATCCTCACATGAAATAGATCTATCGTCCTCTTTTCAATTTGAGTTTCTTTGTGAAAGTTTAATGTGCTAGAACTGGGATTTGTTTCTTGTACAACCTCTTTCCCCTTTATGTTCTTTGATACCATGGCGATACTTTTTGTCTCTTCACCTGATTCAGACCCTAAGTCCTGTTCAACATTTGCTATAGTTTTTTCCTTTTCTTTGGTTTTATATTTCTCAGGTTTCAACTTCGGATGAAGCTTCCAACAATGGTCTTCATCGTGGCTTGTTTTTGAACAGTTCTTGCAAAAAAATTTCCATCTTTCCTTTCTAGAGTTTGCAATCCTTTTTCTTCCTTTCCCTTTAAGATCACTACCCTCATTTCCATCAAAAGTGATTTTCTCTCTAGTCTCTAAATGCGTAGCTTGTACACAAACTTCGTCTAGACTAGTAGGATTGAACATAAGGATAGTATGTTTAAGGTAGCTATGCAAGCCACCTATATATTTTAGAAAAGTGTCTTGAACTTGTAATTATACCCCTAATAAGAGTGCTCTTCTCCTAAACTCTTGAGTGTATTCTTGAACACTTTGTCCTTTAAGTTGTCTAAAACTTTGCCAATTCATTATAGCCTTTTGTAAATGAGCAAGAGGATAAAATTCCTTCTTAATTGCAGAAATAAATTCAGCCCATGATAAAGTAATCTTACCATGTTTCTTAATTTCATCCTTGGTCTTGGCTTCCCACCATACCAATGTTGCTCCTTCCATCGTTAATGAGGCTAACTGAATCTTGGTGTCATCATCATGTAAGTTTTGAATCCTTAAATAAACTTACAACTGTCTTATCCAGTTGTCAAGTTTCTCTGCATTGACTTCACCGTTAAACATGGGTAATTCAAATTTAACATCTAGCCTTAAAACTAGACTTTTTCAAGAAGATTTAGGCTTATGAGGTTGATTTAACGAGGTAGAGGATGACGATGTAGAGGAAGATGATGATGATGGGGATGGTGGATCACCATTTCCTCCATGTCCGTTCCTTGAATTATCATCACCTTTCTTTCCTCCAGAAGAGCCCTCTCCTTCTTCCTAATGCTTAGACCCTTCTCCAACCAACCTATCATTCTGTTCCTGGTATAATATTCTTACCATCTCAATCATGTCCAAAAAAGCTTTTCTGAATACCCATTCTTCTTCTCTTGGATCCATGTCTTCAAGAACTTCTCCTTCCCTTTCAAACATACTTGAAGGTTCTTCTAAGTCTATAGAGGGTGAATCAGAAGGTGGAGATAATGGCACCCTGGCCCTCCTTGGTTGAGGATTAGCTTGTGCTCTAACCAATTTTCCTTTCCCTCTTTAAAGCTTAAGCCTGGTAAGCATTAAAACTTGAAAAACAGTCAGAAATATCTTTGCACAAAACTAATACTCAAAACTTGAGCTCTGATAGCAACTGATCTGAAAATGAAATTACTTGTTTTTGTTGTTCAAGGTATTCATTTACATTAAATTATATGTGCAAACTGTTACTGATGTCTTGCAATTGAAACAAAGTGTTTTTGGTAAATTTCTGAGTCTTATGTGTGAAGGAGGATTAATTCAATTTATTGTTTATCATATCAAATCTGAAAAACACAGAAAGATAAATTCACATAATATAACACAGCAACTGATAAGGCAGTTCACCCCTCCTGGGCTACATCTGCCAGGTCCAAGGCCCCCAAATGGGCATGTCCTTGCTCTTATTAGATGCTCAAAATGGTTATACAGTGATAAGAAAGCCTAAACAGGAAAAATAAGCTATGAAAATGAGTTCGGAACATAGAAAATAGTCAAGAATGACTTTTGTTTCTCCTTGAATGGCTAACCATAGCCCAATATAGCTCCAACACTCCCTAGGCCCTTATGGCTCTCCAAGCTTCTTCACTAAAAACAATTCCTGAAGATGAGCTCTTTTGGCTCAAAAACCTATACCAATGGCTCTGGAATGCTTAGAATACCCAAAATCAAAAAAAAAATCGCTCCAAAAGGATCTCCCTAGCCAAAGTTATGACCTCCAGAAGTTTTCTCCAGTTTCCCCTAAAGAAACTCCACTAAACTTGGCTGGACTGCAGTTAGGCCTGCTATTTTTGGAAACCGCACCTAAATTGGTTGTCTCCACCAAACTGACCGCCAGCTAACTGTAACTGCCAGCGAGGTTTTCATGCATGTGACCGATTGAACCCTTAACTGTCGGGGTTAATGTTTATCTGTCAAGTTTGGGGTGTGGTTCCCACGTTCTAGTCATATCATTAGGGGCTGGCCCCTTTTCCGCCCCAACCAAACTTTAACTAAACTCAAATATGATATGAGCCCTATGGTTGTTAAGTACCAACATTAGGTGGGCCAGTCGATCCTGTGGGCTGGCGGCCACCCGACCCGGGGTCGAATCCTGTGCAATACCAAAAAATTTGCCACAACAAACTTTGTAGACTTGGGTCCATGTGGCGGCCTCTAGGCAGGCCACGTGTCAGCTCCGAATTGGTCCTCGAAATAGCATATTCCCACAAATATTCTAGGGAATATTTCAAGGAATATTCTTCAAAAATTCTTTTTTTAATTTTTTTATAAATTCAAATTTTGCAGTTTATTAGGCATTTTCAAAATGTGATAACTCCTCCATATGGTGTCAGATTTAAGTGTCGTTCACAACTATAGGATCATTTCGATGAGGCCTATCCGATCATTCTAGTTTCAACCAATTCTGAGCAATTCAAAATTTGAGCATTTTTTTCACTTAGGACATGATCACCTGATCACACCTCCCAAATGGGAAGCTTTTGGACCCCAAAAGCACTCTGATTACTGAAAATGGAGATGACGAGACTGATTCTCCACTCTTCCAACGTTGAATAACTGAAATCTTCCCGACTTCATCAAATTGAGCTCCTCATAAAAAGATAAATTTTCCCTTGAATTCACTAACCAACCGTTGCTAAAATTGACTGAGTCATGATGCAAATTCTTGAAATTTGCACAACAGCAACTATATTTTGCAGAAAACATTATGTTTCTACAATGGTCAAACTTCAAAGAAGACTTAGAATAAAGTTCACCTTGCCAACTGTTCATATGGAAAATTTTTGCTGAATGAGCCCCGTACTTGTGCCGAATCCTGACCAAGTTTTCTCACCATATCAATCTTCCATTCTGAAACCAACGTTGACCCATGCTGAACTGTGTGCCCTCTTTGCTTGCATGCTTTTCCTTCTCATGTTATCTTGCACCTCTTTGCACCGACCTTCGTTCTCTGCACCGATCGACACCAAAGGTATCTTGTGCAACCTTTTGTCATCTTCTTTCAAAGACAAACTGTTATCAGACTAAAACATATCATCATTTATATCAGCAATAATATGAAAAGGAAATTGTACAAAATCTTGTTGTTTAACCATCAACAAAGTCAGATTTTGACTTGCATTAACTAGCCTTTTCAATTGCCCTACATGGACTAAAGAAGATTCTAGCTTCTTCTTATATGCTCTCACAATGTACTCTTTTCCATTCTTGAACAAGTGATACTTATTCTCATGGCGATGGAAGATTTCCTTTCTATCAAATGAATATGGACTACCCAACACAACACCTGTAATGTCAAGCGGTACTACATCCAGCTCAACCCAATCAACATAATGAGTTGTTATAGTGAAGCGCAAGACGCACTTCTTTGAGACTTCTAAGTTTTCATCCTTGCATATCCACCTAAGTGGATAAGTCTTTGGATGTGGAATTGTCTCAAGTTTCAGCTATTTGACCAAGTCTTCTAAGATGAGATTAGCTTGAGACCCACTATCAAAAAGTGTGTCTATCTTTGTGTGGTTTGATATTATCCTCACATGAAATAGCTCTATCCTCCTCTTTTCATTTTGAGTTTCTTTGTGACAGTTTAATGTGCTAGAACTGGGATTTGTTTCTTGTACAACCTCTTTCCCCTTTATGTTCTTTAATACCATGGCGATACTTTTTGTCTCATCACCTGATTCAGACCCTAAGTCTTGTTCAACAGTTGCTACAGTTTTTTCCTTTTCTTTGGTTTTGTCTTTGGTTTTATATTTCTCTGGTTTCAGCTCCGGATGAAGCTTCCAACAGTGGTCTTCATCGTGGCTTGTTTTTGAACAGTTCTTGCAAAAGAATTTCCATTTTTCCTTTCTAGAATTTGCAATCCTTTTTATTCCTTTGCCTTTAAAATCACTACCCTCATTTCCATCAAAAGTGTTTTTCCCTCTAGTCTCTAAATGAATAGCTTGTACACAAACTTCGTCTAGACTAGTAGGATTGAACATAAGGATAGTATGTTTAAGGTACCTATGCGAACCACCTATATATTTCAGCAAAATGTCTTGACCTTGTAATTATACCCCTAATATGAGTGCTATTCTCCTAAACTTTTGAGTGTATTCTTGAATACATTGTCCTTTAAGCTGTCTAAAACTTTGCCAATTCATTATAGCCTTTTGTAAATGAGCAAGAGGATAAAGTTGCTTCTTAATTGTGGAAATAAATTCATCCCATGATAAAGTAATCTTACCATGTTTCTTAATTTCATCCTTGGTCTTGGCTTCCCACCATACCAATGCTGCTCCTTCCATCCTTAATGAGGCTAACTAAATCTTGGTGTCGTCATCATGTAAGTTTTGAATCCTTAAATAAACTTCCAACTGTCTTGTCCAGTTGTCAAATTTCTCTGCATTGACTTCACCATTAAACATGGGTAATTCACATTTAACATCTAGCTTTAAAAATGGAATTTTTCCAAAAGATTTAGGTTTATGAGGTAGATTTACCGAGGTAGAGGATGATGATGTAGAGGAAGATGATGATGATGGGGATGGTGGATCACCATTTCCTCCATGTCCTTTCCTTGAATTATCATCACCTTTCTTTCCTCCTGAAGAGCCCTCTCCTTCTTCTTGATGCTTAGACTCTTCTCCAACCAACCTATCATTCCTTTCCTGGTATAATATTCTTACCATCTCAGTCATGTCCAAAAAAGATTTTCTGAATACCCGTTCTTCTTCTCTTGGATCCATGTCTTCAAGAACTTATCCTTCCCTTTCAGACATGCTTGAAGCTTCTTCTAATGCTATTGAGGGTGAATCAGAAGGAGGAGATAATGGCACCCTAGCCCTCCTTTGTTGAGGATTATCTTGTGCTCTAACCAATTGTCCTTTCCCTCTTTGAAGCTTAAACCTGGTAAGCATTAAAACTTGCAAAACAGTCAAAAATATCTTTACACAAAAATAATACTCAAAACTTGAGCTCTGATACCAACTGATTTGAAAATGAAACTACTTTCTTTTGCTGTTCAAGGTATTCATTTCCATTAAATTATATGTGCAAACTGTTACTGATGTCTTGCAATTGAAACAAAGTGCTTTTGGTAAATTTTTGAGTCTTATGTGTGAGGGAGGATTAATTCAATTTACTGTTTATCATATCAAATATGAAAAACAAAGCAAGATAACTTCACATAATATAACACAATAGTTGATAATGCAATTCACCCCTCATGGGCTACATCTGCTAGGTCTAAGGCCCCCAAATGGGCATGTCCTTGCTCTTATTAGATGCTCAAAATGGTTATACGTTGATAAGAAAGCCTAAATAGGAAAAATAAGCTATGAAAATGAGTTCAGAACACAGAAAATAGTCAAGACTAACTTTTGTTTCACCTCGAATGGCTAACCATAGCCCAATACAGCTCCAACACTCCCTAGGCCCTGATGGATCTCCAAGATTCTTCGGTAAAAAAACACCTGAAGATGAGCTCTGTTGGCTCTGAAACCTATACCAATGGCTCTGGAATCCTTAGAATACCTAAAATAAAATAAAAATTGCTCCAAAAGGATCTCCCTAGCCAAAGTTATGACCTCCAGAAGTTTTCTCTAGTTTCCCCTAAAGAAACTCCACTAAACTTCGCTGGACTACAGTTAGGCCCGCTATTTTTGGAAACTATGCCTAAATTGGTGGTCTCCACCAAACTGACCGCTAGCTAATCGTAACTACCGGCGAGGTCTTCGCGCATATGACCAGTTGAACCCTTAATCGTTGGGGTTAACGTTTATCTGCCGAGTTTGGGGTGTGGTTCTAGCGTTCTGGTCATATCATTAGGGGCTAGCCCCTTTTCCACCCCAACCAAACTTTAACTAAACTTCAAATATGATATGAGCCCTATGGTTGTTAAGAACCAACGTTAGGCAAGCCAGTCGGGCCTGTGGGCTGGCGGCCACCCCACCCAGGGTCGAATCCTGCGCAGTGCCAAAAATTTTGCCACAATAAACTTTGTAGACTTGGGGCAGTGTGGCGGCCTCCAGGAAAGCAACGTGTCATCTCCCAATTGGTCCTCCAAACAACATATTCCCGCAAATATTCTAGGGAATATTCCTCGGAATATTCTTTTTTTAAATTCAAATTTTGCAGTTTATTAGGCATTTTCAAAATGCGATAACTCCTCCATATGGTGTCAGATTTGCGTGTTGTTCACAGTTATAGGATCGCTTCAATGAGGCCTATCTCGTTGTTGTAGTTTCAACCAATTCTGAGAAATTTAAAATTTGAGCTTTTTTTCCACTTAGGACATGATCACCTGATCACACCTCCCAAATGGGAAGCTTTTGGACCCCAAAAGCTCTCTGATTACTGAAAATGGAGACGAGGAGACTGATTCTCCACTCTTCCAACCTTGAATAACTGAAATCTTCCTGACTTCATCAAACTGAGCTTCTCATAAAAATATAAATTTTCCCTTGAATTCACTGACGACTGTTGCTAAAATTGACTGAATCATGATGCAAATTCTTGAAATTTGTAGAAAAGCAACTATATTTTGCAGAAAACATTCTATTTCTACAATGGTCAAACTTCAAAGAAGACTTACAATAAAGCTCACCATGCCAACTGTTCACATGGCAAATTTTTGTTGAATGAGCCCTGTACTTGTGCCGAATCCCGACCAAGTTTTCTCGCCATACCAGTCTGCCATTCTGAAACCAACATTGACCCATGCTGAACTGTGTGCCCTCTTTGCTTGCATGCTTTTCCTTCTCATGTTATCTTGCACTGCTTTGCACCAACACTTCGTTCTCTGCACCAATCGACACCAGAGGTATCTTGTGCAACCTTTTGTCATCTTCTTTCAAAGACAAACTATTATCAGATCGAAACATATCATCATTTATATCAGCAATAATATGAAAAGGAAATTATACAAAATCTTGTTGTTTAACCATCAACAAAGTCAGATTTTGACTTGCGTTAACTAGCCTTTTCAATTGCCCTGTATGGACTAAACAAGATTCTAGCTTCTTCTTATGTGCTCTCATAATGTACTCTTTTCCATCCTTGAACAAGTGATACTTATTCTCATGGCGATGGAAGATTGCCTTTCTGTGAAATAAATATGGACTACCCCAACATCTGTAATGTCAAGTGGTACTACATCCAGTTCAACCCAATCAACATAATGAACTGTTATAGCGAAGTGCAAGATGCACTTCTTTGAGACTTGTAAGTTTGCATCCTTGCATATCCACCCAGGTGGATAAGGCTTTGGATGTGGAATTGTCTCAAGTTTCAGCTGTTTGACCAAGTCTTCTGAGATGATATTAGCTTGAGACACACTATCAAAAAGCGTGTCTATCTTTGTGTGGTTTGAGATTATCCTCACATGAAATATCTCTATCCTCCTCTTTTCATTTTGAGTTTATTTGTGATAGTTTAATGTGCTAGAACTAGGATTTGTTTCTTGTACAACCTCTTTCCCATTTATGTTCTTTAATACCATGGCGATACTTTTTGTCTCATCACCTGATTCAGACCCTAAGTCCTATTCAACAGTTGCTACAGTTTTTTCCTTTTCTTTGGTTTTGTCTTTGGTTTTATATTTCTCTGGTTTCAGCTCCCGATGAAGCTTCCAATTGTGGTCTTCATCGTGGCTTATTTTTTAATAGTTCTTGCAAAAGAATTTCCCTTTTTCCTTTCTAGAGTTTGCAATCCTTTTTCTTCCTTTGCCTTTAAAATCACTACCCTCATTTCCATCAAAAGTGTTTTTCCCTCTAGTCTCTAAATGCGTAGCTTGTACACAAACTTCGTCTAGACTAGTAGGATTGAACATAAGGGTAGTATGTTTAAGGTAACTATGCAAACTAGTGATATATTTCAACAAAGTTTCTTGACTTCGTAAGTCTACCCTTAATAAGAGTGCTCTTCTCCTAAACTCTTGAGTGTATTCTTGAACACTTTGTCCTTTAAGTTGTCTAAAACTTTGCCAATTCATTATAGCCTTTTGTAAATGAGCAAGAGGATAAAATTGCTTCTTAATTGCAGAAATAAATTCAGTCCATGATAAAGTAATCTTACCATGTTTCTTAATTTCATCCTTGGTCTTAGCTTCCCACCATACCAATGTTGCTCCTTCCATCCTTAATGAGGCTAACTGAATCTTGGTGTTGACATCATGTAAGGCTTGAATCCTTAAATAAACTTCCAACTGTCTTATCTAGTTGTCAAGTTTCTCTGCATTGACTTCACCATTAAACATGGGTAATTCAAATTTAACATCTAGCTTTAAAAATGGACTTTTTCCAGAATATTTAGGCTTATGAGGTTGATTTACCGAGGTAGAGGATGATGATGTAGAGGAAGAGGATGATGATGGGGATGGTGGATCACCATTTCCTCCATGTCCTTTCTTTCAATTATCATCACCTTTCTTTCCTCCTAAAGAGCCCTCTCCTTCTTCCTGATGCTTAGACCTTTCTCCAACCAACCTATCATTCCTTTCCTGGTATAATATTCTTACCATCTCAGTCATGTCCAAAAAGGCTTTTTTGAATACCCATTCTTCTTCTCTTGGATGCATGTCTTCAGGAACTTGTCCTTCCCTTTCAGACATACTTGAAGCTTCTTCTAAGGTTATTGAGGGTGACACAAAAGGTGGAGATAATGGCACCCTGGCCCTCCTTGGTTGAGGATTATCTTGTGCTCTAACCAATTGTCCTTTCCCTATTTGAAGCTTAAGCCTGGTAAGCATTAAAACTTACAAAACAGTCAAAAATATCTTTGCACAAAACTAATACTCAAAACTTGAGCTCTGATACCAACTGATCTGAAAATGAAACTACTTGTTTTTGTTGTTCAAGGTATTCATTTCCATTAAATTATATGTGCAAAATGTTACTGATGTCTTGCAATTGAAATAAAGTTTTTTTGGTAAATTTCTGAGTCTTATGTATGAAGGAGGATTAATTCAATTTATTGTTTATCATATCAAATATGAAAAACACAGCAAGATAAATTCACGTAATATAACACAGCAACTCATAAGGTATTTCAGCCCTCCTAGGCTACATCTGTCGGGTCTAAGGCCCCCAAATGGGCATGTCATTGCTCTTATTAGATGCTCAAAATGGTTATATAATGATAAGAAAGCCTAAACACGAAAAATAAGCTATGAAAATGAGTTCAGAACACAGAAAATTGTCAAGAATGACTTTTGTTTCACCTCCAATGGCTAACCCTAGCCCAATACATCTCCAACACTCCCTAGGCCCTGATGGCTCTCCAAGCTTCTTTGCTGAAAAACATCTGAAGATGAGCTCTGTTGTCTCTGAAACCTGTACCAATGGCTCTAGAATACTCAGAATACACAAAATCAAAAAAAAAAGAAAATCGCTCCAAAAGGATCTCCCTAGCCAAAGTTATGACCTCTAGAAGTTTTCTCCAATTTCCCCTAAAGAAACTCCATTAAACTTGGTTGGACTGCAGTTAGGCACACTATTTTTGGCAGTCGTGCCTACATTGGCAGACTCTGCCAAACTGACCGCCAGCTAACCATAACTGCCAGTGGGGTCTTCGCACATGTGACCGGTTGAAACCTTAACCTTCGGGCTTAATGTTTATCTGCTGAGTTTGGGGTGTGGTTCCCTCGTTTTGGTCATATGATTAGGGGTTGGCCCCTTTTCTGCCCCAACCAAACTTTAACTAAACTTCAAATATGATATGAGCCCTATGGTTGTTAAGAACCAACATTAGGCAGGCTAGTTGGGCATGTGAGCTAGCGGCCACCCGACCCGAGGTTGAGTCTTGCGTAGTGCCAAAAATTTTGCCACAATAAACTTTGTAGACTTGGGGCCACGTCGCGGCCTTCGGGCAGGCCACGTGTCAGCTCCCAATTGGTCCTCCAAATAGCATATTCCCACAAATACTCTGGGGAATATTCCATGGAATATTCTTCAGAATATTTTTTTTTTTATTTTTTTTTTAAATTCAAATTTTGCAGTTTATTGAGCATTTTCAAAATGCAATAACTCCTCCATACTATGTCACATTTGAGTTTTGTTGATAGCTATAGGATCATTTCGACGAGGCCTATCCAATTGTTATGGTTTCAACCAATTCTGAGAAATTCAAAATTTGAGCATTTTTTCCACTTAGGACATGATCACCTGATCAACTATGTTGTTTTTATTTTTTAAATTTTTGGGGGGTGGTTAGACCTTGTTCATGTCTCTGAAGTTCATTGAGAGATTTTATTTTATTTACAAATGTATTTGAATAATTAAAAAGAAAATAAATTGATCATGTTCTAGGTCCCTTCATAGATATTCAAAAAAATATTTAATTCTTTGGGATAAATTTCTCAATTGTAGAGAAAGTTCATAGGATTCCTCTATAATTTCAAGTTTCTTATTAATATTCATAGTGACATATATCCTAATTCTTGTTAACAATTGTGCTACTTTCATGATCCTTTGGGGTGTGTCAATTGCTGTTGTCTCTTTTGGTGCCTGAATAGATAATGGAGTCATAAATCAGGGTGTTGAATTAAGAGCTTCTTCAACCTCATGTATTTATTTTTTCAACCTTAAATTTTTATCATCTTGCTTTTCTATAGAATTGGCATATCTCATAATTTCCAAATGACTAGAAAATACACCATAATGGTCAAATCCTTGGATGGATTTGACGTAAATATAATTAAAAGGTTTTAATAATTCAACAAATTATGTAAAATGGGCATAATTTCTTGTGGTAGTTTCTCCCATAGTAAAAGGGAGTGTAATGAATTTCCATTTATTTTTCCTCTCAAATAAGATCAACCATAGGTGGTATTATTTGCATACTTCGGCAACAAACTAATTATCAAGGTCGAACTTAGGGAGAAATAAGTGTTTTCCTAGAAATACATATATTATGATGAGAGTATTGTCCTCTCACAACTCATATCTCCATTTTCCTATTAGAGACTCTGCTACTTCATCCGAAATCTTGTTTGGCTCTTGCCTTATCAACATATAGTTAAATTATCAAACAAAATGATCTTGGACTTGATAATGGGATGAGGCTTTGTGCTTCCACAAGATAATATACCAAAATTGAGTTGGTTTTGTATGAGGGTTCATATTTTTTTTACGAGGTAGATGGTGGAAGATATTGCATGAAGCCATTACCAAGTAGGAAATCATGTACAATTTGTGGGTCTTTGGGAAATCGACCATACTTGTTTGTAGGATTTGATGCTCTTTATATGGTATCAAACAAGGTCCTACAACAATGTATGAAATGGATAGTTTTTTGCTTCCTTCAGGATTGAATCAATGTCATTCTAATCCTACAGTTTACACTTAGAGACGAGGCATTAAACTACTTATTCTATTTTTGTACATGGATGATTTCATCCTCATATGGGATTCTTCATCTATGATTTAGAGTTTTACTAAGCCTTAATGGAACAATTTGCAATGATTGGCCATGGTTTGCTACATTAATTTCTTGGATTCTAGGTTCAGGAGTCTTTAGAAGGGATTGTTCTCTTCCAAAAAAATATGCCCTTTAGCACTTTGGAATGAAGAGTTCTAAGTTTGTGGCTACTTTTATGTCATGTGTTACTCTTACCCCAGTTTCACCTCACCATAAGTGGGTCCTACATTGTGCTGACAATTGGTTGGAAATCTACTCTATTTCATTCACACTTGAGTTGACATTACTTATGTAATAGGGTTCATTTCTTAGCTCTCCCAAGATCCTCATAAGAGTCATTCAATATACTATTAGTTCTCTTGAGTTTGGGGTTTCATGGATTCTAACTATGTTGGATCATTTGATGATGGAAAGTCCATCTCTAGTTTTGTTTTATGTTTTGGTTCCATTCATATTGCTTGGTCCTATAAGAAATAGACAACAATTTCATTATGCAAACGCTGAGCATTGATTTGTACTTCTTGCAAATGAAAATGTTCTTTAGTCTTGATAATTATTGACTGAATTTGACATTTAGCAAAATTATGGTATGGCCCATAATAACTAAGTCATAATATTGACCTTTACAACAAAGCTTACTTACAAATTAAAATTTTTCATAACAAAATGGAATGAATTTCCATAATTAAATATATTATTTATATTTTTTTAACTTATATTAATTCTTTTTATTGTAAATAATAATAAATATTATAATTATAATGCTATTTTAATTATTTTGTATAATTTTTAAATTATAGTTATGAATTAATGATAATTCACATTTGTAAATCAATTTCAAGGGGTGGAAAAGTGACTCATAGAGGAAGAATGGAAATCTTTGAGTGAAGCAGATCTTCACCAAGGCAAATGATATGGAAAATAATAAAACTAAGAGGAATCAAGCAGATCTTGACCTCTTTAGGGAAATTAGTGAGTGATTTGGGAAATAGAAGAAGGGGGAGTTAGACATGCCTCGCTTGACTTGCTCCAAATGAAAACTGCCTTGTACCGGTGATCTGAAGTACAATATCACTTTGAAACACAAAATTGATCACAAATCAACATTCTGCAACCTCAAAACTACCTACCCAGCCTACTTACCTAGCATTTTTTCTTCTTTTTGGTTTGGGTACACTTAGACTTGCAGACCCTGCTTTACAATTTTTCTTTTGACTGCCCTCCTATCTAAAACTATCCTTATTTCTGCCAAGGGCCCAGATTAAGCAGTTGGGCTCCTTTGATTCTCTACCTATCTACAGATCTACCAAGATTAAGCTGTTTGGACAGATATCAATTCTCTACATTCTAAAACAAGAAATTGAAACCTAGGGAAGCCAAGATTTAGCTATTTGGACTTCCCTTAACAGAACATTCTTCAAAATGGTTAAGTCATCAAAATTGGAATACAGCAATGGCATTTAGACTGGCACACTTTCATGGTCTCTTCTTTGACCTCTTTCTGGAAATATGGAGCATTGCAGCATGCAAAGTATGACATATTTGGCATGTAAAATTGTCAATCATGAAAGATGAACATCTGTTGCAACAGGAGGCTAACAGATGGTACAGGTGAAGGTTGCGCTTGATAGAACCTATGATCAGCTTCTAGAAAACAATTTTCAAAGATAATACATGCAAAGATGATTGGCTCCTTATGTCCCTCAAGTGTCGTCATGGTGTATTTCATGTAAGGCTCATTTTCCACTTGAATATGATTGTTTCTACCCTTATAAGAAAGCCATAAATATGTCAAGTCTATTGATAAATACCCTTGTAATTTTTTGGGCCAATCCCTACTCAGTGTTGGGTGTGTTATATTATTTCCACTACTAGTTGGATGTGCGGGAGGGGGGGTGACAACCCCCACTATTTGTTGCATCGGGCACAACAAGGGGGTCACATGGGGGGTGCAGCCCCCCTTGTCAAGGGGTTTCAGGGGGGCAGTAACCCCCCTATACGGGGTCCTAGGCAACGCCCCAGGAAATTGTTTTTGGACCCTATATTAGGTGGGTGGACCTACCTATGGTTTTGTGCATGGGTTTCGCACATGGTTTTGGCATGATGGCTTTCTTCCCATGGTATTTTGTAGATCCGTTCAAGGGAACTACAATTATGTTCTAATCCAGGGTTAACGGATTGGGGTTTATGAATGCTTCAGAATGTATATATATGTATTGTAAAATTGAAAGGAATATAATGAAAAACCAATCTGGTAGTCCCGATTTCGGGATCCGGGGGAAATATCTATGTATTTGTTTTATATTCTCTCCATTGCTTATTTTGTGCTTTTAGAAATCGTATGGAAGTAATTTATATACAGGGTTAAAACCTACATTTGGTATCAGAGATATTTTGGCTTCAAGGGGATACCTTTGCTGCTGAGGGGTTTTTCTCAGGCCTGTGGTAGACCCTATTTAGTGGGATATTTGCGAGATCGATTCTTGTGGTGAAAGAAGATGGTGAGCTGTGGAAAGATAGAGATAGAAAAATTTAATGGTCAAAGTTTTGATTTATGGAAGCTCAAGATGGAGGATCCGCTAGTGGCTAAAGATCAGTGGATCGTAGTAGATCCGGGTACTTAACTAATGACAATGTCAATTGAAAATTGGGTGAAGCTAGATCGTAAGGCAAAGAGCACAATATTGTTGTGTATCTCAGGTTCAGTATTGTTGAATGTATTAAGGGAAACTATGGTGAAGTATTTGTGGGTCAAGTTAGGGATTTTGTACGAATCTAAGTCTCTAGTGAACAAATTGTTCCTGCAGAAAACGTTGTATAACATAAGGATGAAGGATGGAGACTTGGTGACAGAGCATATGAATTCCTTTAATACTATGGTAAGACATTTGTTATCTGCTGATATAAAAATTTCAGATGAAGATAAGTGCATCAGTTTGTTTTGTTCTCTACTAGATTCACGGGATAGTCTAGTTGTTTCTATATATAGCAATACAACTACCTTGAAGTTTGAGGAAATAGTCTCTTCCTTGTTGTCGAAGGAGATGAAATGGAAAAATATGGAGAGCTAGAATGGAGATGCTTTGTTTGTACAAGGATGGTCCAAGAACAGAAACAAAAATAATTCCTCGAGTAGGAGATATAAATCTAAAGGGAGATCTAAATCTCCTGGAAAACCTGTAAAGGTATGTTGGAAATGCAAAAAGGAAGGGAACTACAAAAAGCACTTGAGATATAAAGATATTGAGAAAGGAAAGGGATCTGATGATGCTCCTTCTGCAGAGGAAAAAACCACCTTAGATGAAGGTGGGGATGTGTACTTGGCTTCTTATTCTAGTACACATGTAGATCACGAGGCATGGTTGATTAACGCAAGTGCATACTTTCACTTCAATCTCATAGGGAGTGGTTATGTGAGTATGAGAAATATGATGGCAGTGTTGTATTATTAGGGGATGACAGGAAGTTTGGAATCGTCAGACATGGAAAATTCAAGTTGAAGTTTCAAGGTGGAAGGATTAGAACATTTCCGGGTGTTCTTCATATTCCCGCGTTGGCCAGAAACCTGATTTTTGTAAGCAAGATGAATGATGTAGGTGTAAAACTAGTTTTTGAGAAAGATACCTGCAAGATGGTTTAGGGAGCACTAGTATTAATGCAGGGAGTTCAGATTGGAAATCTGTACAAGCTTCTGGGTAGTACTTTTATTGATGGATGCAACAATTCTGTGGTTCCTGAAAGTGGACCTAAAACTAGTGGTCCCGTGAGAAAAGACCATGTTGTGGAATCAAAGGCTTGGACATATTGGAGAGAAGGGATTTGAATATTTATGGTATAAGGTATGTCTAATTTCTCTCTGGATTTCAATTTTTGTGAACATCGTGTATATGGGAAGCAGAATTGGGTGTGTTTCCCCTCTAGTTCTAAGAGAGTGAAAGGGATATTAGAGCTTGTGCACAGTGATGTGTTTGGACCTGTGTCGGTTCCATCACTGGGTAAGTCTATGTACTATGTATCATTTATAGATGAATTCTCAAGGAATACATAGAGATATTTCCTCAAGACATAGATAGACATAGATGTATCATTTATTGATGTGCAGTATCACTTTGTGAGGGACATGGTTGAGGATAAAAAGGTGTTGTTGGTAAAGGTGGACACCTTCAAGAATGTTGTAGATGCATTGACAAAGTCTGTGATCACTAAGAATTTTTCTTGGTGTAGAGAAAAAATGGGCATTGTAGGTATGGACCAATGACTAAGGTCTCCTGTGACCCCCTGTGTGGAAAAGATAACAATAAGTGGGAGAATGTTGGGTGCATGTTATATTCTTTCCATGACTCGTTGCATGCACGGGGGGTCATAGGAGGGGTGAAAGCCCCCCCTCTTTTGTTGCTCTGGGCGCAACAAGGGGGTCACAGGGGGGGCGCAGCCCTCCCTGTCGGGGGGTTTCACACATGGTTTTGGGCATGATGGTTTCTACCCATGGTATTTTGTAGATCCAGTCAAGGGAACTATGGTTATGCTCTAATCTAGGGTTAATGTATTGCGATTTATGAATGCTTCAACATGTATATATATGTATTGTAACATTGAAAGGAATATAATGAAAAATCAATTTGGTAGTCCCAGTTTTGCGATCCAGGGGAAATCTTTGTGCATTTCTTTTATATTCTCGCCATTGTTTGTTTTCTATTTTTAGAATTCGTATGTAGGTAATTTATGTACAAGGTTAAAACCTACACTCAAAAGCAAACCATAGGCTTTAGGAATGTCCAAAATAACAATATTAATGAATTGGTGAACTCTATGGTCTCATGACAAACATATGATGACATTATTAAATTCACTGATTTCCTGGGCTAATGATCTGTGCATCGATATTTTCCAATTTATCATTAATTTTCTTAGCAACAGATAGTGGCATGAAGTTTGTAAATGCACCAAAATCAATGAGACAATTATGAACATTATAGTTAAATATTTCGAACGCTAAGAGAAAAGGGGGGAGAAGAGTGTTAGTATTCAAATTAACAACATTAACTACAGACTCAAGAATGCCATGAGACTTGCTGAACATAACTTGATAAGCAGAAACTACGTTACCTAATGGAGGTTGTAATGCAAGTGCTTGGATGATCAATTCATGCTGCCTTGTTATCTTTGCGAGCTCAAAGATTGAAATATTGGCACGATCTCTTTTCATATCCTCAACAATATTATAATCAATCCTTTCATTTCTAACAGGTTGTGTTGAATTATATGGTGGTGAAGTTGAATCTTTTGTTGTTTTTGGAAGTGTTCTTAGGAGGAGGAGCACTTCCATACTTATTTCGCAAACTTTGAGTAGATTTAGTAGGCAGTCGAATCCTTCACAATAATTGTTTTTTAAACTCTTTCTTAGAAATTGTTCCTAATTTACTCCTCAAATTATATTTCTTAATTATTTGCTGAGGAGGAGCTTCACTCACTGGTCATTCATCAACACTTTGTTTATTAGTGTTATATATGATACCAAATGTATTGACTAAATGCACAACACGTGAACTTTCAATGGTCATGGTAGATTCATTTTTTTCTTATGTCTGCTCAGACTGCTCCTCTACTAATAAAATCTCTATAATGTTTGTCATCATAGCAGTCATGTTGTGGTTCCATTGGGACATGTTTTCTTCGAAATGCCTCTCCTAATGGAAAGTACAACTATTTTCCATGCCCAAGCTTTCAACATTAAACACAACATTGGAACACTGAGCATATTTATCTAGTTGAAAATTGTTATTATTCTTAAAGAAAGGAAGCTTTAAAGACTTACTATTGGTAGTGGCCTCACTCGACTTCATCTTTAGTTTAGATGCTTCATTAGTGAGCAAATTCAAATATTCATCCAAGCTTTCCATGTAAAAAGGAATTTCTCTTTGGCTTTAGTGGAAGGGGTTTGATTTTTCTTACCGGTGTCTTTGGAGTCTTTAGAATATTCATGATCATTAATAGCCAATAGAACGCAAGTATTCTTCAATAACAATCGCTTATGCAAAGTTGAAAGCCAATGTATCCTTTGCAGCTCTTTTAACAAACACAAAAATATTAGTAGGCAAGGTAGTTGTGTAGTAATATTTAGTGATAGTATTATGTGGTTGAACATATGTGGGGAATTTATTCAACAAGTGTGTAAATCTTTGATTAAAATTCTACACTTTTTCCTTTTCCCCCATCTTAACATTCCTGAGTTATTTGAGCAACATAGTAGGGGTTTTATCATCAACAAATTTATCCAAGAACAAATTCTTGAACTCCCTCCAATTATAGATTGAATTAAGCGGAAGATTTTGGAACCATAATGATACTCTACCTTCTATAGTATACATACAAAATCTACAACAAACTTCATCAAAATGTACCTCAAGCATTCACAAATGCATGTAAAAGTCATTAATATGTTCCTCAACTTTCGTCCTCTTATCAGGATCAAAATATGAAAGTAGTTTTTCTAGATGTTCAGGCATGCGATGAAACTTTCCTAGAAGAGAAAGAGGTCATTGAGCTATCCAATACAAATGTTCATAAGCCATGTCTTCTT
Source organism: Pinus tabuliformis (assembly GCA_031772625.1). Taxonomy (NCBI): domain Eukaryota; kingdom Viridiplantae; phylum Streptophyta; class Pinopsida; order Pinales; family Pinaceae; genus Pinus; species Pinus tabuliformis. Next base: position 101,959,471 of record CM062819.1, on the reverse strand, counting down.
CTACCTCCTCTTCTTCCTCTGAATCCAAAGATTCTTCTCCTTCACCATTCAAATCCTCATTACAATCGAGCTCTTCTTCTTGTCTCGATTGTTCTTCGTTAGAAAATTAAAAATCCTCCCCATCTCCTTCCAAATCCTCCTCAATAGGTGTAAGGTCCCTTTTTTGATTTGTTCTTTTAGTAGGATCAACTAATTTTTTAAGGGTTGCAATAACCAAATATTCGATTGAAGAAACCAATACACAGTGACAAGTCATTTCTTTCTTTATAGGCTTATGTGGAAGAATAGAAGTGACAGGAAGTAAGTCGAGAGATCTTACAAACTAATGTGTAATAGGTTGGATTGTTCGGAGTTGATTGTAGGTGACTTCAAAATCCTATTCTGGACTTCGATGAGAGGTAACCCCCTATCTTAGGAATGTGAATTGGAGTTTAACTCATATCGTTATTATCTTGCATGGAAGGTTCATTGTTAGGATGTGGTGAATTGTCAGCCATATAAAGTATGCCCTCCTTCTAGCACGATAATGTTGACAGTGTTGGATCTCTCCAACATATAGGGGGTCTCCCTGATATAATTCCCAATGAGACCTCACACCATTTGATATAGGAGCGCCATATGGAAATGTGGCCTGGTTGCCATATGCTTAAATATTTTCCTTGGCTGCAGCTGTTAGCTTGAGAAAGAAACACACATGTACTTTTGAATGAGCAAGTAAGTATGCCTTGTGAAATGTTTAATTGTAATATGTATCCAGGTTCATTCACCAGAAGAGAAGAGAAAGTGAGCCTTTAGAAGAAAAGTATTAGTACTATTCCAATAAAGACACACACATACATATGAAAGAATCATTAATTTTCTAATGAAGTAGTTCACATGGACATAATGATCATTAAAACAATTACAACACACATTCAACAAGATGAGCACAAAATTCAATGAAATAGTTCAATTTCCTTAGTGCTATTCCAATATACATGCATGCTCATACATATGAAAGAATTGTTAATTGTATAGCGAAGTAGTTCACATGGACATAATGATAGTTAAAACAATTACAACACACGTTCAACAAGATGAGCACCAAAGTCAATGAAATATTTCAATTTCCTTAGTACATATGAACAACACACATACCACAAACATAAAAATAATATTCTTATTACATTCATGATATATGCATGAAAGTCTGTTGGCTCAATTATTGGGAATCACAATTTCCATTAGAGAAAAACCCGCAGGTGTTAGTTAACGATCACATCACCAGAGATAAGGATCCACAAGAGCTGGTTAATCCATGTCATGAAACACATGGGGAGCATTGGTTTATCCATTTTCCAATAATCTCTCCCCCAATGGGAGCTGGGTGTGTATCGAACTTGTGACATATGCTCTGATACAACTTATTGGGAATCATGATTGTCATTAGACCAAAACCCACAGGTGTTAGACAATGATCACATTGCCATAATTAAGGATCCATGAGAGGCGATTAGTCCATGTCATGAACGTGGGGAGCGTTGGTTTATCCAATGTCCAACATCAATGAGCTTTGAATATTAAGCGGAAGTTCAAGGATAAATTGATGTAATGAGACAACACTAACTCCAATAGTGGAGCATCAGGCCAATACATTCTCTCTAAAAGAACAATCTTTCTCTCTAATGCCTAGGTGGATAAGCCAAGGTGAAAAGTCCTTTTCTTGAGTAATGAGACTTATTTTATAACAAGAGGAATGACCTTTCATATTCCTCATTACTCTTGGACTTCCCTCACGACTCTTGGACTTCTAATTTGACGTTTTGTCTTTCATGAGACTTTTGGACTTTTCCTACAGACTCTTTTTTTCATATATGACTCTTGGACTTCCACATATTTACATTTACAATATTTTTCAAAATTACTTGATCATATGACTACAACATGACAAGTCATAGACATTGATGACCTGGACTCATAGCAACTTGTAACATGGAGTTCTTTGAGAAGTGATGACACTGCCACTATTTCTTCATTACTTGTAAAAAATATTGCATTGTAATTTCCTCCTACCATCCAAAGGGTATTTACAAAACATGGAGTCTTCATGATTCAATTTGATTATCCAAATCCATCATTCCTTCAAATGTCGCAACAAGGTTCCTTTGTGCCTTTTGTCTTCGAGATGATTATATGGGCAACCTTTCTTGACAAATCTCCTCATAGATATTTTCCATGCCTCATTGAACAGCTACAGGTATAGATCACTCATGGAAAGTAAACATTAGCTCAAAAATCTCTTACTCTTTCATGATTCATGCAAATTCTCTAACTATGCCTCAGTAACACGCAAAGGAGAGAGAGAGAGAGAGATGTCCTTTGGGCATAGAGCACACTTATAGGAGACAAATGAGGGCTTCACTACTCAGTGAGATTGTGCTACACACAACTATGGAAGAGGAGGAGGCTTGATGGGTACAGGTCACAGTCGCAAGAGGCAAGGGAGTGAGATTTTCCACTAAAATTGTGCCATGCCCTCGGGAGGAGAGCCAAGACCATAATGAGGGAACAAGGCACACTTGTAAGGCATAAAGGAGGGCATCACTTCCCACTGGAATTGCATAGTGCACTCAATTGGGAGACAGTGGCTTGACTAGTGCTGGAAGAAGAGACAAATAGTAAAAAAGGAGGGTCTATTGACTAGAAGTGCGTTGTGTGCAAGAGGGAGAGAGAGGACTTAGGTTGGTGCAGGTCACAGTTCTAGTTGAAAAGGAGTGTCTCCATTATGCCATAGAAGTGTGCAGTACACTCTTCCTAGCCTAAGGGCACACTTGCAAAGCCACAAAATTAGCTAAGTGCATAATGGTGAAACATGGAAAAACACAATGAGTTAGTGGAGAAATCAAGAATAACACATATCAACTCATAAGAAAAACTTATACAAGACCCACAACTAAGAAATATACATCAAAATTCCAATTTACAAGCCATCTCCAAGTGCAACAAATAAAGTATGCGCAATTGCGACCAATAAGTGTTGTTTGTGACTAGGAAGTGTATTATGACTCCAAAGTGCACTATTGCTATTCTTGATGATCCAATGACACCAAGGAAGGAACACAAATACTTGAAACATGTGTAAAAAAATAAAATGACACTTGATGACCAAAAGAGACACTTCACGTGACAATAGGTAGGCTCCAAAATTCGTATATAAATTTTTTTTGGAGGGTGTTGTAGCAATGACAACAAAGACTAAGAAACAACCCAAAAAGGATCAACCCAATTTGAGTGCCATGAACCATTCATAGTCCCTATTCAAGATGGTAGCAAAGGTTGACATCAATCCATATCAAGGTGAGATTGATTCTTTTAATTTAAATCATTTAATGCAGTAGTTAGAGGTTCATTTTAGTTTTCACCACATAAAGGAAGAATAAAAAATTTCATTTTCATGTCTAAAATTAGAGGGCTAATCCCTAACTTGGTGGAAAAGCCACACAAAAATCTTGAGACTAGAGTGATATCCTTTGATAACTAAGTCGAAGGATTTAAAACCTATCATAAATTCATAGTTGTACCCTATCAGGTATGTAGAGGAAAAGTGGATCCAATTTCATTACTTTAGGAAGAGAAAAGGGTAGAGTGTGCAAGAGTACACCACCAAATTTAGGAATATGGAAATAAGTTGGATATCTCCTCAAACCACCATATGTACTCTAGGATTTAGGGGGTCTACATAACCATATGCAAAAGAAAATGGCGTTTTTCTAATCCAGGTGGATGTTGGTGGATACCCACCTATCCCACTTGGACCTCCATGACTGTCTCTTTCATATTTTCAATTTCCGTAATGGTAGCACAATTTACTATTTTTAGCAGTTTTTCGGGTCCTCAACTTCCGGAGCCGTTTTGAGGCCCTAAATGACGTATTTTGTGAAAACTAAGAGCAACATGGGTCCTTCGACTAATGTTGCTCTTCCCAAAGTTGTAGTTCTCGGATAGATCTTTCTAACAAGATACTGTGCGCGTCAAACGAAGATCATATGCCAAAGTTACGACCCCAGGAAGTTGATGTACCAATTTACCCAAATGGGGCCCACAGTTTGGCGTTTCATCTTCTAAGGTTCAGTTTTTGGATGTCTAGGGATTTCCATTGTTTCTCAACAATAAATAGGCCTTCAAGCCTCATTGTGATACAGTTCAAATGCATGTAGCCACCACATCTCTTCTCAGAGATAAGCTACCATCGCCCTAGCTAGTTTATTTCCATTTATGTTTGTAAGCATATTGCAGTATTTTACATTAATGAAATCAAGTATTATTTCCGTTGCATCTATGTGTTCATGGTTATCTCTGTAATTTGTTGCGTTCTTGTTTAAATCTGGATAATTTTCAAACCTAAAATAATGGATGAGGCTTGTGTATAGGCAAGATACTTGGAGAACATAAGCTAGAAGAAAGGGAAATTAAGTGGGTCAAAGAACAAGGAGCACGAGGAAGCTTCCAAGTATGGGGAGAAGAAGTAGAAAGTAGGAAAAGAAAAATAGATAGTAGCAATAACATGCCCTTGAAAAGATCTCAACAACCATTGCAACCACTATAATATTTATGGTCATACATAGGAGAAGTGTTGGAAGTTTCATCCAGGGCTCAACATGAAGAATTGAAAGAAAGATGCTAGAAAGAAAAATTTCATGGCCACTGAATCGAGAAACCAAGTGAAAATCAACTCAGACATGGATGAGAATATTATCTATACATTAGTTCGTAAAAAGATGAATTTGACCAACCTTCAACAACAAGAAGAGAAGGAAATGACTAGACACTTCCATAAATGATACAAGTTAGGAAGATAAAAAATGATGCTCCTATTAAACTTAAGATCACAAGAGAATCTCATATTAACAAATCTAGTCAAGAAACTAGGACTAGAGACTCATGACCATCCTAGCCCAAATCCATTGGGATGGGTTAACGAGGAAGAAACTATAAATGTAACTAAACACTATAGAATCAAATTTTCTATCAGTGTTGATTTTATTAATGAAGTAGAGTTGGATGTAGTTCCACTTGATGTATGTGGAGTTGTATTTTGGAGTCTCTATATGTACATGCAAGATGAATATTCATGTGAAGAACCAATCAATACCACCTCATCAAGGACGAATAATTACATTATTGAACTCAAATTGGTTAATGGTCATCCAAAACTGCCACATTGTTCAAGTCAAAATGGATAGTGGTAAACCATAAACCATGAATATCAATGGAAGATGATAAGTGGATAACCAAGAAAACAGCCAAATTAAGTAAAGATGGTTAGTGGTTAGCCAACAAAATCGCCACATAAAGAATCCAAAGCTCAAGCTTGGATCCTTCTAATACATAATCATTGAAAAACCTCTCAACTTGCATCTGACAGGGAGAAATATCAAATCTCATGCTTCAAGATTCAAAGTCAATCAAAATTCATCAAACTTTGAGAATTCTAGCATAGAAACTAGTTTCCTCAACAATAATCATTCCAGTTATTCATTGGGAATGTTCAAACATGCTAGTTGTTCACTTCCATACATCCATATATTGGCATTTTTTAGGATGTCTTCATCGATACTTAGGAAATTTTAGATTGAAGATGACAAAATTTACTGGTGCAATTATTTTGACTAGTGATTCGGGGAGGGGAGGGGGTGGATGATCAGGGAATGTTAGATTGTAGTCCACGGAAAATCATAAATTCTAAGTTGTAAGCCTTATATTTAATGAGGTTCTTTCACAATACACTAATGAGTTGTCAATGAGATCTAGATGTAGAATGGTAAATTTAATGTGCTACAAATTTATATAGTGGTATCAATACAAGAAAAAAGAGAACGACATTAAGCCTTTTCTGCCAATATTGTCTTGTCTTATTTGTACTCCAATTCTTAACAATGATTTATAAGTTGGTTGTGGTTTGGGAAATAAAAGCACAATAGGCTACTACCCAATCTCCTAGTCATATGATTGAGTAAGAGGACATAAATAATTTAACTTCAATAGTGAACCACTTAAATATGTTCAAGAGGTGGCTCATTATTTTCAAAAGTAGTTACACTATCCTTAAACACATTCTTTGGGTCTAACTTATCACTTTAGGTAGTGACATGGCTAGGATGGGAGTACACAATCTGAAGGTTTAAAATGATGAATTGATGAGGATTGAGCGTCTCTGCTAGCCATACAATTTAAGCCTTCCTTATAGTCCCAAATTTTGTTGTCATTTGCAAAGTGCCCTTCCCAAAAATATGGGTTCTCCGTATATCATGTCTTAGTTAGTGAATGCAAGGTTAACTATATATAATCTAGTTAATGCTTCTAGAAAAGAAAATTTATTCAAGACAAAGTAGAAACACACACACAAATGAACATAAAATAAATGTCGAGAATTCTATTATGAAATCGTTTTTCACAACCTTGCATTTGCCATTTCAAAACAAATCTTTCAAAAAAAAAATCAAGAACGTAAATTAATCATATATATCTATATATATGTATCTATATCTATCTATCTATATATATATGAACTACTTCTAGTGCCTTGTTATTAGAGCCACTATCAATTTGTATTTGTTTTGTGATAGACCCCTCTCTCTCTCTCTCTCTCTCTCTCTCTCGCTCTCTCGATAATCTATATATATGTATATATATATAGATAGATATATATATATATATATATATATATATATATATATATCTATATATATATATATATATATATATATATATATATATATATATATATATATATATATATATATATATATATAGATATATCACAAAACGAAGACAAATTGATAGTGACACTAATAACAAGGCACTAGAAGTAGTTCTCAACACCCATCACCCCAATCAAAGCTGTTATTCAAAATTGGCCTTGACAGCTGGATTCTTTTCATTAAAATTCATAAAATATTTTACAAAGTTCCAATAGCAAAAAGTTCCTCTTATTATCTAATTGATTCATTTTTATACTTTTTCTCATAATTTCCATGTAAACTCTTAGAATTCCTTGTATATAATTGTGACTATTTATCTTCTTTCTCAATAATTATGTTTCCATGTACAATTACATTCTTTTAGCTTCCCTTAAGCTCCCCAAAGGGATGTGAAGTGTTAAAATATTGAAAACTAATAATAAATTTATAATATTCCTTTTGAAAGATAGTGAGCCCACATTACCTATCCATTACTTTGAAAGTTTCATGTTCATTGTTTTCTTTTAATATGACATTTCATTATTTATATGGTCGATTTCCTTACTTGCACAAGTTATGTTTTTGTTGGGTGCATGCAAGACATTAATTAATTTTATCATCATTTCAACATAATAATAATAATGTTTGATAATAATGAATCAATTCATATTTATATCAATAATTGCAACAATTGTTACATGTTTTGATTCTAACATCCAATAAAACACTGGAAAATATTGAAGTTACTTCATAAAAAAACAACATATCCACTAAACTTTAAAATTTGTTTTACTAAAAAAATTCTAAACATTATTATTCACTTACTTTATCAAACAATATTGGCTATAAAGACCAATATTACATATTAAATTATTTAAACAAAGTTAAATTCAAAATAATGATGAATAGATTTTTTTGCCCAAAAAATTAAGTACAATTGGAAATAGTAAAATCTCATTCAGTATAAGTGATATATCAATTACAATAAATAAGATTCAATAATTATTAAATGAGAATTTTGCTCTTAAGAAATTTTAAATTTAACTTTTAACTCTTTAAAAATCAACATATATTCTAATAAAATACACCCCTAATCATTTGATATATATTAAATAAATTTATTTATTATTATTATTTTCAAATAATTTATCTCTCTTACTATCCAAGGAAGAGTCTAGAAAAACTTTTCACTACAAATTGTTTTAATATCAAATTGCCAAAATTAAATATTACCACATAATTGATTCATAGACCAGATTTAATTTACAATGTTTATATTTGCATGAACCATATTGGTAGTGCGTGAATGAAATCATAAACAAAACTATATATCTATATATATATATATATATATATATATATGTGTGTGTGTAATGCTTTATCCCGTGTGCACTGATTGAAAAAGAGCAGGCTGGGAAAATAATATGTCTTATATTTTCTTGATTTGAGTTGTGAACAAATTAGTGTTGTATTATATTTTCATACTGGTGGTGGAAAGATAATATCTCATTGCATTAGTTATTCATATCATTCATTTATCTAAATTTTCACTCATGAATATATGCATTTTCCTCGACAACCAATTTTATTTTACAAATATTAAAAACTAAAAATCAATAACTTTATTTTGCAAATATTAAAGATATACATATTTTTATAAATATAAAATTAATTATTTATTCATTAAATAATATATTAATATAATTGATAATATAATTTTTGAAATTACATTCTTTCCTAAATAATATTTATTTATTCCATTTAATTTTATCTATATTTATATTATATTTTATATAAAACAATAATATATATGAGAATGTATAAATAACTATATTTGAAAAAAATAACTTATTACTATAAGTAATATCAAAATCATATATAATTAAACATTAATAGCTATTATTTATGTTTACCATCATTATACAATGATATTGACATAATTTTTATCAATATTTTTTTGTTTCTTTATAAAGGAAAAAAATATTTGTTAATATAACAATTTGTTTTATTCACCATACATTTTATGGATACAATTTCTGATTTACAAAGTCCCATTATTTAGGGAATCTATACACTCCATAAAAGGGTTGTGGCCTTTTGGGAGACAAAAGCCAATGCCTGTCTTTCTCCCACACTACAAAGACAAAAACCCACTCTGCCAAATCCAATTCCTAGACCTATTACCAAGGCCATCAATGACATCTTTTCATCCACTCTACTAAGCCATCCCATTACAGGGTTACCACTCATAGTACTACTATTTTCTTCTCTCCTTGGTCTTTTATTTTCATTGCATGTATCTAAAGGACACCCATACAAACACTTATTTCTTTGAAATGAAGTAACATTAAAAGTAGAAAATTGTGTCCCTATTGGGATTGGGCCACAGAGGTTGTTAGATGAAGCATCAAAAACATCCAACTCATGCAATATAGAGAGCTCTTAAGGAATCTCTCCACTTAAATTATTCTTAGCCAAATCTAACTGCTCCAAAGCAGAGATGCAGGGATTAACCCTTCTAGTTGATTCCTTGATAGATTCAATAGTCGCAAGCTGCTTATACCTCCAATGCTTGTGGGCATTTCTCCATTGACATCATTGCTAGACAGATCAAATATAGTGTCTATGGGCAACACATATGATAGTGTATATTCACCTTCTTTAATGTCAAATACCATTTTATGAGAAAATATTGTTTCATCTGAAATATTTGCATAGTAGGCAAATCCGAATTGAGTTGAAATTACTCCATCCATGGGCGCAGATTCATTGATTGTAAATCCAGAGAGTTTCTGAAGTTGAGATGTATTTTTCCATTGAATCTATTGTTGGATAAATCCAACACATGCAACTTCGTGAGATTTGTAATACATTGAGGAATAGCACCACTAAGATTATTATAAGCAACACTTAAAATTTTCAAGTCATGAAAATATGCAAGGTAGAAAGGAAGTTCGCCATTAATCTATTTTTCCTTCAATCCGGAAGTCTATTGGGTACAACTGGCCAATGATGTGAGCAAAGTCCCAGAAATTTGATTGGAGTGAGCAGAGAAAACTTTCATAGAAATGCAATTGCCAATACCTTTAGAGATTGATCCTTCCAGATTATTTTGTGATAGATCCAAAACCTGAAATGAAAACAAACCATTTATACTATAAAGTATACTTTCCAGATTATTTTGTGATAGATCCAAAACCTGAAATGAAAACAAACCATTTATACTATAAAGTATACTTCCAGTTAAATTATTGGATTCCAAATGTAAGTATTCCCAGGAATGAAGTTTTCCTACACTTTTTGGAATTATACCGGTTAAATAATTATTTGATAAATCAAGAAATTGCAATCTTTTTAAATTGATAATGGATTTAGGGATACTGCCTATAAAATTATTCGAACTAAGATCCAGTGAAGTTAAGTGACTCAAATTAGCAATAGCTTTAGGTAACTTCCCTGTAAGGTTATTGAATCTAAGCTGTAGATAGGAAAGGGGAAGGCGGAATAAGATATCCGGTACAAAACCTTTTAATCTAAATTTAACTAATCTTAAAGTTTCCTAGCTCTGCTGGAATACAACCCGCAATTTTACTAGAAAACCTGCCCCTGAATAGTTCTGTAAGGGAAGAGCAGTTTCCAAGAGACGGAGGAATAATAAGTCCAAGTACTCAAGGTTCTGTAGCAACCCCAATTCTCCTGGAACAGAACCTGATAAAAGATTATATGCCAAGCCAATTGTTTGGAGAGCTTTAAGTTGCCCAAACTCTGGCGGAATTCTCCCTCTCAATTTATTGAAAGGAAGTGTCAACGTGCGCAGTAAAGAGATATTACCCAGAGAAGGCGAAAGCGTCCCTTCTAGGCCCGGAGAGAAAAAGGTCTATGGGAACAACTCTTCTGCAGCCGATACCATTCCACGAGCATATGTTGGCAGAGTTGTGGGCCGTCTAGTTGGACAACAATCCATGTGGGTCAGCCGTTATGGCGTTTCTGAAGGAGAGAAGAGCTTCCACATCCCTTTTCTCGTGGCGGGCCATGGAGCTTCCAGATTCCTGCAACATTGACATGCACTCATTCATAACATAATGAGAATGAGGTTGCAGTGAATTTAATGGACCAGCATACACATTGATGACCGTCATCTACAACAACAGAGACCTCTGCCATTACAAAGCACAGCAGCTTTAGGAAAACAGCGATATGATACATATGAATTATGTTCTGGAAATGTGGATATATATATATATATAACTATTACTACTTCTATTATCGGACAAAGCCGTGTGTAGGATTCCAGCCAGCTGGAAAATTGAAAGACGGTAAGAAATTGGCGTATGAAGTGGGGCATAGAGACGAAGAAAGCGTTGGTAAAAGCAACCTCATAGCGAGTACAGGAGGTATTGAACAAGACAAAAGAAAAATCATGGAATTCACACTTATAATCTGAATTAAAGAAAAATGAGGATCGTCAAATATCACGATGGGTATAATATTTTTTAAAGTCTTCCTTTCACTTTCTATGTTTGGAAGTTTTTCTAAACTTTCGCTCTCTTTACAACTTTATTTTCACTTTCTATGTTTGGAAGTTTTTCTAAACTTTCGCTCTCTTTACAACTTTATTTTTAAATGGTATTTCACACTACAAAATAAAAAGTTATAGTTGGTGATAATATGGTTTCAAACTATCATAATTAGGATATATTTTATTAGATAAAATAGAAGTTATGGTTGGTGTCAATATGATCTTTCAAACTAAACAAAAATGGTGATTGTGAAATATCACAATGTTGTTATGACTTTACTATTTTTCGAAGTCTTCCTTCTATATTCTATCTTTTGAAGTTTCTGTAAACTATCACTCTCTTTACAACTCTACTTTTAGAAGGTATTTCACAAGACAAAATAAAAGTCACGGTTGGTGATAATATGATCTTTCAAACTATCACAATTAGGATGTATTTCATTCTCTTTACAACTCTACTTTTAGAAGGTATTTCACAAGACAAAATAAAAGTATGGTTGGTGACAATATGATCTCCTCTATTTTTTGAAATTTTTGTAAACTTTCACTCTCTTTACAACTCTACTTTTAGAAGGTATTTCACAAGACAAAATAAAAGTCATGGTTGGTGACAGTATGATCTTTCAAACTTTCACTATCTTTACAACTCTACTTTTAGAAGGTATTTCACAAGACAAAATAAAAGTCACGATGGGTGATAATGTGATCTTTCAAACTATCACAATTAGGATGTATTTCACAAGACAAAATAAAAGTCATGGTTGGCATCAATACAATATTTCAAACTAAAGAAAAATGAGGATTCTGAAATCTCACGATGTTCTTATGATTCCACTATCTTTTAAAGTCTTTCCTCTATTTTTTGAATTTTTTGTAAACTTTCACTCTCTTTACAACTCCACCTTTAGAAGGTATTTCACAAGACAAAATAAAAGTCATGGTTGGTGACAATATGATCTTTCAAACTTTCACTCTCTTCACAACTCTACTTTTAGAAGGTATTTCACAAGACAAAATAAAAGTCATGGTTGGTGAAAATATGATCTTTCAAACTATCAAAATTAGGATGTATTTCACTAGACAAAATAAAACTCATGGTTGGCATCAATATGATCTTTCAAACTAAAAAAAAATGAGGATTGTGAAATATCACGAAGTTCTTATGGCTCCACTATCTTTTAAAGTCTTCCCTCCAATTTCTATCTCACTGTCTTTTAAATTCTTCCCTCCACTTTCTATCTTTTGAAGTTTTTGTAAACTTTCACTCTCTTTACAACTCTACTTTTAAATCTTTCACAAGACAAAATAAAAGTCATGGTTGGTGACAATATGATCTTTCAAACTATCACAATTAGGATGCATTTCCCTAGACAAAATAAAAATCATGGTTGGTGTCAATATGATCTTTCAAAATAAAGAGAAACGAAGATCGTGAAATATCGTGATGTTCTTATGACTCCACTATCTTTTAAGGTCTTCCCTTCACTTTCTATCTTTTGAAGTTGTAACACCCTCCTCCAAATCTACCCAAGCAACTGGACAACCAGGGTGAACAGATGACAAGAGGCCACTATGATATGATTCGACCTCCTAAGTCACATTAAGGAAGTGGGACCAATGGAAACACACCATACATACATCCAACATCAGCAATAAGACCCTCAGGAACCAACCCAACCTTTCTGCCAACCAGCCCTTGGGTCCCGCTGAAATTTTGGACTACTTGACCTCTGGACACTCCAATGCTATGGGCATGCCAGCGTCCAGGGACCTTTGGGTGCTCTCTCAAGCTTGCAAGTCAGCTTCCATGGACTATTTTTCTTAGTTCTGTGCTAGTGTCCCTGGGATTTAAGAGACATTTTTAGGCCCAGAGCCCAGGTCACTTCCCATAATTAAACGACACCTTTAGAACAGTAAGATAACAAGGAAATGACAGTATAATTGCAATCACTTGAATGAGACCTTGACTGGACCCCTACTAGCGATGACAGACATTTCCTCAAACATATCACGAATACGTAATCTACAGGTATAAATAACATATCTGAGCATATGGGTCTCATTATTATTTGAGATTCACTATGAGGCATTGTTTCCTTATCTCTTTAGCTGCAGTTTCATCCATTAGGCCATAGATACATTGTTCATTCATATACAAGTAAAAACATGATGGGATCCATACATAGCGACTGTCATAATACATATTCATAACCATCATAATAACAAAATAAATACCAAGGATACAATAGCCATAGAATCCACATATAAACCAATATAATACTCATGAGATAACAAGGAGAAATAACCTCATATTAATGATACAAAATCCAACCTGTATGGGACTACCACGTTCCAACCGACCGTGGAATGACTGAGCCAAATATCTCTTCAGCCATTCACCCCCATGCCATATTACAAGCATGAATGTGGGATCTCAGAGAACACATCAATCCAAAACCATCCAGGGCTTCCAGAGGCCATCCACCTCAACCCATACAATAGTGATTCCATCTCATGATTGGGCATCACAAAACCATCATCAAATAGGTCTCTACCCAAGCCTCCCAGGACTCCAAAGTGTTTGTTCCAACCCAACTTCTAGGACTAGTAGCTCAACCAAGAGATTATTCTAGGCTTTCAGAGTGTTTGTCCAACCAGGGCTTCCAGGACTATTAACTTAACCGACCAAGGGATTCCAGAGCATTTGTCTAACTAAGTCTTCTAGGACTAGTAACTCAACCTAAGCTATTACAAGGCGTTGTTGACGGTGCTGGACCCACCAACTTGTAAGGGGATCTCCCCGGTAAGAAGTCCCAATCACATGTCAGATCGTTTGGTGTAGGAGTCTCAGCAATGGGTTGTATGGTAATGCCTTGACCGCAATGTCGCATATAGGCAACTAAGATAACTTTGTCAGTAGCAAGGGTGTGACTAATGCAGTGAGTCAAGGAGGATGTATGAGAGGTTCTAGCACAAAAAGAGGAGATGAGGATGAAGGTGAGTTCCAGGTTGAAAGGGATCAGTCCCAACTCAGCTAGAAATGCACAACACCAAAGACATGCACAACTTCCGGCGGAGCAGTCCACTCAGATGTAGAATTCACATGATACAAGGTAAGATAACACGTACAACACTCACAGATTAGTCTGAGACAAGTGCAATGGTTGTTACAGCAAGGTTCATGTGAAAGATCTGTCTGGTGTCCGGCAGAGTAGTTGACACGAACGAGACATAATTAACAACATATACAACGCATTAACAAAAATATTCATATAATTCCATACAAATCAATTCATACACAAATACGTAAGTTAAACAACATATATCATTAAGGCAACCAGTACAGTACAGTCCAAGTACAATAACAACATATGCATGAAAATGTGTTGGCTCTTATTATATCAAGAAGTGTAAGTCACAATCATACAATACATCCATGTAAACCTGCCAGCCCCAACAATGGAATGTTATAGCCATATTTGCCTCCTCCTCTAAAGAGATGAACTAGCTCCATGCAGTGGAGAAGCCAAGGCACGTTACAATATTGTTTAAGCTCTTTCCAAGATAGTCTTATCTGAAGTTTCGCTGACCAAAAGCCTATACAATGAGTTATAAGGGACTATTTATAGCAAAGGGTGGGGTGACCCTTGATATTCCCCTTTTTGACAGTTCACCTACCCTCATGACTATTCACCTACTCTATGACTGTTACATCCAACCATTGACACTTGACTTACACTTGACATGACTTAACATTACAATGCACATGTACACATGTGAGACAACATGGCTTGAGAAAGCCTTGCAAGACATCATTGGCACTCGGTCCACTGTGATGAGACCAACTCTTTGACATGCTTGTGATGGTGAAGGTGGTGAGCTAATGCCAACCTTGGTCGTCCGTGATGGTGTGCATGCACCTCATGGTGACATCTTGCTGAAGGGAACTCTTGCCTCTATTGCAACCGTGCATTGGTTTAGCCCCTTCATCCAACTCATCTCCTAACATGTGCATGGGCTTCTTGGGTACGGTTGAACTGGAAACACACTGATGCATAGTGTTTGTGTTGATATTCAAGTGTGTGCTAGTGGTCATGCGCATCAACTTGCCGAAGTACACGTTCAGCCCGAGTTGGACTTGCTCCCTGTCTTTGCCTTCGTGAGTCTGTTGAATGGGTTGGATTGCATGCGTGCGTTGAACGACATGCATGCTGTTGAATCCCTTGCATGTGATCAACAACACTTCTCACCATGTTTGCTCTATGTCAGCTGCTAGGATGGATCCTTAACTTGTACGGACGCAGTTTCATCCGTGGGTGCATGTTGCACCCATTGTTGTTCTTGTTCCTGCTACAACTCATTCGTCTGCCTGTGTAGCTTCATGTTCTTCCTAGGTTGCTATTTCAGCACATGAAAATCCTTCGTTGTTCCATCTTCTGCCTTCGCGCGATCTTCATGTCGCGCCGTCACCTCATAGCCTGAGTCTCTAAAGTTGCTTTCATCATTGATGGATCTTCTTGAGCTTACAACCTTGTTTCGCCTCCATGTTGTCAACAACTCTCCTCTTGCATTTGTTGCATTTGATATGTTGTCTTCAGCTACTTTTCATGATGCTACTCTATGTGATGCTATTGTTGTCATATCTTGATGTCCTTTTCTATGAACAACTTGTGTAGAAATTTCTACAAATCAGCTAGCTCTGATACCATGTAGAAATTCTGATTGTAGATTAACCTGATAATGCAATATAAATAAAGAAAAATACTTTAATATACTTCTACAAGCAATTAGCGGAAGCTTAAAAGATTTCAGCAAGATTAAGCGGAACACATATAATCAGAGAAGAAACAATGCACATGAAACATAGAAGAATACTCAGGGGAAAGCCTCAACTAAAAACCCCACTATCTGTATTATCATTACAAGTTGGAAATATCTCAGAAATACACAAAATACCTTCTCCTCTGCCCTCCTGATCTCCTATTTCCTAGTGTGTTTTCTCCTGGTTGATCCTCCTATTACCAAGTTTAACACTGATCACTCACACTGATCTCACACCCTATAAAACTGCGTAATCCTCTTGTGCATTAATCCTTCTGCATGCATGTGTTTCCTTTAGGAGAAAACATGTAACCGATAGTACACTGTCCTTGACATTTAGCTCAACTGGGTATTTCTCAAAATAGACATGCATGAGCTTCTGATGAGGGAATCTTTAGTTATCTGGAGTACACTGGTTGAGTGCATGCATGCATCAACTGACAGATAACTCACAATTAGTTCCTCAAACAATTTGGAACTAATTTAACTGGACTTAACTCAATAAACTGAGCTAACTAATTACAACTCAAATATAACTCAATCTTATCTCCTTAATTAAGGGATAATCTCCTTAATTTAAGGGATAATTGTTATATGACTTCAGAAAGACTTCCAACTTGAATTTATCCAACTAATTAACTCAAGATGAATTAATTAATTATTTTTCAAGCACTGGTGAGACTAAATTCGAATTTTAATTCACAATTTTAATTCAAGGACAAATTAAAATTGGAATATTCTAGATTCTATTTTTATCATTTATTTTTGCTATTTTCAACAACTTGATGTCTTCGTGGGTAGGCAAGTCCATGGACACTTGATCGACTACATCCCCAGGCATTCTCAGAACAGTTTCTTCATCTCTGCTCTCCTGGAAACCATTGTACCTATACTGATGAGAGGTAGATGAACACCTGCAATACCTGGAGACATGGAAACACTCATGGAAGGCAATCTGTCAGTTGAAAACCAGAATGAACATGAGAAATGACTTGTAACATACCTGGGTGATTGATCATGAAGGTTGCGCAATTTCCGCTGGGAGGTCAGGAGACCGACTGCCAAGATTGCACAAGGCACAGTCTCGGCTACTGGGAGATTGATTGACTATTGGAACTGCACAATGCATAGTTCATTCTGGTTGCTGACTGTTGGGACTGTGCAATGCGCAATTCCAGCTAGGAAGGACTATTGGCCCAGGGATAAATTTGCGCAATTTCTTAGGCCAAGCAGCCACTGTCCTCAAAAAATGTGCAAAACAATCCTAGAGGCCATTGTTGGGTAGGAATGTAAAAATATGGAGAGGAAGGTGAGCCTTCCTTTCCCAGATTGCGTAATGCAGCCTTGGTGAAGGTAGAGCTCGGGCCAAGGATGGTCGTCTCGCAAACGGGAAACTAAAAGCAAGTAAGTAAATGAATGCATGGTGACACTGAGTGATAGAAGAAGTGATTAACAGTGCATGCAAAACATGAATGAAAGATTCAGCAAATAGATGAACATGCATGTTGGTGAGGCAGTTCGCCAGTTGGGCAAACGTTCGTGAAAAACAGTTTCATGCCCGCGACAACAGTGAGATAGCAACGAAAACTGAAACAGAGCTCGAAAAAGCTAGTATACATGTAAATGGCAGCAAGCGTTCAAAGAAATCAAGCAAACAGTAACCATACAAGAAAAAAACCAAAAGCAATAGAAATGCAACATAAGGCATGGGAAGTTGGCTTACCCCAAAACAGTTGAGCTGAATGTGCCGACCGCTCCTAGATGTGATGTGGGATGTCAGAGCTGCAAGGTCGATGTGATGAATGAGCTCTGCAGTGTCCGATTGATGAGTTTTGATAACATCGAGGTTGTGACGCACATTCCACAAATCAAGGGGAAGCGACACTTGGTGGGAGGTTTCTGAATTGCTCCTTGCATGTAACCTCCAACTGCTAATCATAGATCCCTGAGAAAATGGATTCCTTTGCATGTTGCCTTAGGAGAAGCAGCCTATGCAAGCAAGTATGTTTTTCTTGGTTCTGGAGCGAACTGGTCAACTCAGCTGCACATGCAAGAGGTTTTTCGACTACTTGAAGGAAATGCACATTTCTTGCTTAGAGCTAGGGTGACTGCCCAGGAGATTTGCGCAATTTCTGGGTAGAGCAGCTGACTATTGCCTAAATTTGTGCAAATTCTAGGCTGAGCAGCTCTGTTGGGGAAGTTTGTGCAAATCCTGTTGGGAGTGTTGACTAGCAAGATTGTGCAATCCTAGAGCCCAACAGGCTGCCATACAGGATTGCGCAATTTCTAGAGGGAAGGTTGGTTGCCCTCCAGAAATGCACAATTTTCAAGGGGAAGTTGCTCAGCCTGCAACTGGACCAAGTCCAGGTGAGTAGCCTGTGAAGGGAAAGGATCAAACTGTGATCGACAGGTTTCCTTTGTGCAAGAAAGACATTGAAGCTTGAGGACTTGATGAAGCAAGGAAAGGTGTTGTGTAAGGTTGGTAGGGAGGCTCCAAAACAGGCTAAGGAAAAATTTTGGAGGGTGGTTGTAGCTGCTACAACACTTGGT
Source organism: Pinus tabuliformis (assembly GCA_031772625.1). Lineage (NCBI taxonomy): Eukaryota > Viridiplantae > Streptophyta > Pinopsida > Pinales > Pinaceae > Pinus > Pinus tabuliformis. The sequence continues at coordinate 101,940,862 of CM062819.1, read as the reverse complement.
GACACACTGGTAGAACTCCAGCTCTCTGAATGGACCTTGTTCGTGAAAAGCAAGTCTAACACCTCCGGAAGTCTTGTTCAGCTCTCATCTCCTCTTGGCTTCACACTAGCTTGATTGTAAGATGTAGCATCTCCCAAACTCTTGGACGATTGACACACATTCCAAGCCAAGGCAACACAGTTGTTTCGATTTGGGTTGAGGGGTATATAGGTGCACAAGCAGTATAGTCGTCAGAGTCTAAGTTTCATCTCTGGTGTTGCTCCATTTCCAATAGGCCTGGACAGTACCCCGGTGGAGTCACATAGGAACACAAGCATGTCTTTGCTGCCAGCGAGCCTGGTTAGTACCCCAGCGGAGTTACTTGCACCACCTCCCTGTGCAGGAAGCCTTTCTCTTCTTTTGCCTTATTCATTTTTCATTTGAATTTTTTGACTTTTCATTTTTTTCATTTTCCACTGTGCATAGCACTTATTCATTTCAGAGGCAGAAGAGGGATCCCGACTTATTGAGAGAAGAAGAGGTTTTTCCAACAGAGAAGTAATTTATTGTATATCTGACATGCCTATTAAGGTTTTCCCCCTCACCTAACTCTACTTGACTGAGCTGACAAGGGTTAACCCAAAAAAAACTGACTAGAGAGGGTGACACTAGTTAGCGCTCAAGCGTTATGTTTTCGCCAAGGTACACTATGAACAGTACATATTTTCCTTTGACATATCACGGACTAAGAGTAACAAGTTCATCATATAGAGGCAAGATGACAGAGAACCAAGTAGTGGTAGTTGTACAAGCCCTCTTTTACTTTACCTAACTCGCTTCAAGAGTCATACATGGTTTCATACAAAACTAACCTATGAAAAAAACAAGCGAACGAACTAACAATCAACAAAGCAAAGCAAGAGAAAAAGAAAAAATGAAAGCAAAGCAAGTAATCAAACAAGCAGGTGGGAAAACAAACAAATAAGCAAGTAAGCAAACAAGCATGCAAGCAAACAAATCAAAAGCAAACACTACTCCTACTCCTAAGCTAACAGTGCATGGGTCATCTCACGTAAAGTGATAATTCCAATGTAGCCATCAGCGCATTGGTTGACCCATGTTGGTGAAGGCATGATTCGTGAACAAGACATCTATGCGAACCAGCAAACAAGAAAGATGTAACAGTGAATACAAACACACTCCAAGCTTACAAGTGACCACAAAACAAAGATGAGTGAAAGTGCATGACATGCATTCTGTGGTGCTACCATGGTGTTGTGCTACACCATGTGCAGATGTTGAGTGTATGCATTCTCTTGACTGTGACATGCAAGCAAACATGAGAAAGGTAGACCACTTGTGTTGTGCATGTGTGCTTGCTGTGTAAGATTCCTCCAACGCATGAGCGATGGGATCGTGTAGTTCGAGTGGAGGAAGTGAAATCTGGGTGTTTGGTTGATCTTCTATGCAAAGTAGAGAGTGATGAGGAGCCTTGAGTGTTTCAACAATTTCCTGACCGGAAGTGAAACCAACCTCAGGACAATGAGGGCTTGACATAACCATCAGCTCGGGCTGAAGTGCCTCGATAGTCTTGGGGGTTTCGACCTCATTGGCAAATAGATCATCGTAGATTTATGCCTTGGATAGATTAACAACAATTGAATCAACATCGTGATTGGATGAGGAAGTGAATAAATCACGACAACAAAGATCAGCAAAATTCGAGATGTTCGTTGAAATCCTCATGATTGGATGAATCGAGCGGAGGGGTAGATGAGAAGAAAATATGTTCACCCTCCGTGTTTTCAAGAAAGATAGATGACAGATTGGACAGACATTCTGATGAAGATGTGTCCTCTCCGCACTGTAATGACAGACTGACATCCGAGGTGTCCTATGAATGATCAGAAGTAGAAGCATTCGGAAATGAGTTTTCACAAGAGAAATCAGCAGTGGCAGAATCACAAGGGATGTCAGGATGAAGCGAATGAGGCGTGGCTGGAAGGGAGTCATCCTTCACCGCGGGCTCTTCTTTAGATTCCCACACACACTCATCATGAATGATGGCGCAGGTTGGCTACATAACACCAACTCCGTCAACAACTTGATCCTTGTTCACAACAGGTGAGGAGTCTGGAATGGGAGAACACAAGACAGTACAATCCGAAGGATCAACAGAACACAAGGACGGAGGTTGAGGGAAAGAGTCCATGTGACAACCAACAGGCTTGCTAGCCAAATCTACGTAAATCTCAAGAGCTGGTGGGGTGGGAGGATGTGATAGTTTAACCGAGGTGTGTGCAGGATTTCCCACATCACTTCGCGTGGTGGAGTTGTTCGATGAGGTGAAGGTGGATAGTCAATTGTGACAGAAACTATGCCTGCATGTGATTGTGAAGCTCCATCACTAAAGTGCGCTGAGCGGGGTTCGAATATGTGAAGAAGATACTCAAATCTTCCATCAAGAAATTCCCAATCAATATCATCTTCTAGGAATTGGTATGCAAGATTATAGAATCGTGTGTGAAACTGTTCAATGGATTCATCGGGTGCTTTTCATAATTTCAAAAAAAAATTGTTGAGTGCTTTACGGTCATAGTGATTGAAAGCACGGTCTATCTCCGCGACTAGATGAGCAAGAGAATGAATTGATTTTTTGGGCAGCATAGCACACCAGTGCATTGGGTGCCCTCAAAGCGTGTAGATGAACAACGTGCAACTCATGTATTCTTCAAAGAATCCATGTCTTTCACATGAGCCTACAACACTGATCGCGTGCCTTACCAAGGCAACATAGCCTCCACCATCAAAAGTTTTATGAGACAAGTTATCCAAGAGTTGTTTCGAGATGATGAAATCATTTCCATTAGACATACGTCTTGGAAGAGCAGCTCGGTAGTGAACCATGATATATGTGTAGAGATTCAAAACAGATGTGAGGACTCAACTTGTCATCTGGCCCTCCTTCTAGCATGGTGTTGGACTCGCCAACATGTAAGGGGATCTCCCCGGTAAGAAGTCCCAATCAGACCTTAGACCATTTGGTGTAGGAGTCCTAGTAGTGGGTCGTATGGTAATGCCTTGACTGCGATGTCGCACAGAGGCAAGTAAGATAACTCTGTCAGTAGAAAGAGTGTGACTAATGCAGTGAGTCAAGGAGGATGTATGAGAGGTTCTAACACAAAAAGGGGAGTTGAGGGTGAAGGTGAGTTCTAGGTTAAAAGGGATAAATCCCAACTCGGCTAGAAATGCACAACACCAAAAGGACATGCACAACTTCTGGTGGAGCAGTCCACTTGGATGTAGCAGTCAAATCATACAAGGTAAGATAACACATACAACACTCACGAATCAGTCCAAGACGAGTGCAATAGTTGTTACAACAAGGTTCATGTGAAAGATATGTCTGGTGTCCGACAGAGCAGTCGACATGGACAGGACAACATTAACAACATATACAATGCATTAACAAAAATACGTAAGTTAAACAACATATATCATTAAGGCAACCGGAACAGTCCAACTACAATAACAACATATGCATGAAATTGTGTTGGCTCTTATTATATAAAGAAGTGTAAGTCACAATCATACAATACATCCATGTAAACCTTCTAGCCCCAACAGTGGAACATTACAGCTACATCCCCTGCTTTTCCAAAGAGATGAACTAGCTCTATGCAGTGGAGAAGCCAAGGTGCATTACAATATTGTCCAAGCTCTTTCCAAGATAGTCTTATCAGAAGCTTGGCTAGCCAAAAGCGTATACAATGAGTTATGAGGGACTATTTATATGGTGGGGTGACCCTTGACATTCCCATTTGTGACGGTTCACCTACCCTCATGACTCTTCACCTACTCTATGATTGTTACATCCAACCATTGACACTTGACATGACTCAACATTACAATGCACATGTACTCATGTGAGACAACATGGCTTGAGCAAGCCTTGCTAGACATCACTGACAGTCATTCCACTATGATGAGACCAACTCTTTGACATGCTTGTGATGGTGAAGGTGGTGAGCTGATGCCAAGCTTAGTCATTCGTGATGGTGTGCATGCACCTCATGGTGACACCTTGCTGAAGCGAACTCTTACCTCTGTTGCAACCGGTGCATTGGTTCAGCCCCTTCATCCAACTTGTCTTCAAACACGCGCATGGGCTTCTTGGGTACAGTTGAACTGGAAACACACTGATGCATAGTGCCCGTGCTGATCTTCAAGTGTGTTCTAGTGGTCATGTGCATCAACTTGCCGAAGTACAGGTTTAGCCCTAGTTGGACTTGCTTCCTGTCTTCACCTTGGTATGTGTGTTGAATGGGTTGGATTGCATGCGTGTGCTCAACGACATGTATGTTGTTGAATCCCTTGCATGCAATCAACAACACTACTCACCATGTCTGATCTGTATGAGTTGTTGGGATGGATCCTTAACTTGTATGGGCGCAATTTCATCTGTGAGTTTGTTTTGCACCCACTGTTGTTCTTGTTCCTGATGCAACTCATTCGTATGTCTGTGCAGCTTCATGTTCTTCTTGAGTTGTTGTTTCAGCACATGCAACTCCTTCTTTGTTCCATCTTCTTCCTTCGCACGATATTTGTGTCGCGCCGTCACCTCATAGCCCAAGTCTCCAAAGTTGCTTTCATCATTAATGGAACTGCTTGAGCTTGCAACATTGTTCCGACTCCGTGTTGTCAACAACTCTCCTCTTGCATTCATTTCATTTGGCATGTTGTATTCAACTGTTGTTCATGATGCTGCTCGCTGTGATGTTTCTGTTGTCATCTCTTGATGTCCTTGTCTACGAAGAACTTGATGTCTTCGTGGGTAGGTAAGTCCATGGACACTTGATCGACTGCATCCCCAAGCGTGCTCTGAATGGTGTCTTCATCTCTTCTCTCCTGGAAACCATTGTACATGTACTGATGAGAGGCAGATGAACACTTGCAATACCTGGAGACATGGCAACACTCATGGAAAGCAATCTATCAGTTGAAAACTAGAATGAACATGAGAACTGACTTGTAACATACCTGGGTGAATGATCATGAAGGTTGCACAATTTCGGCCAGGAGGTCGGGAGACCGACTACCAAGACTGTACAAGGCACAGTCCAGGTTGCTGGAAGACTAACTGACTACTAGAAATTCACAATGCACGATCTAGTCTGGCTGTTGACTGTTGGGACTGCACAATGCACAATTCCAGTTGGGAAGGACTACTGGCTTAGGGACAGATTTGCGTAATTTATTGGGCCAAGCAGCCACTGTCATCCAGAAACGCACAAAACAATCTTGGAGGCCAATGCTAGGTAGGAATGCACAAATCTGGAGAGGAAGGTGAGCCTTCCTTTCCCAGATTGCATAATGCAGCCTTGGTGAAGGCAGATCCCAGGCCAAGGTTGGCCCGACTCGCTGACGGGCAAATGAAAGCAAGTAAGTCAATGAATGCATGGCAACACTAAGTGATAGCATAAGTGATTAACAATGCATGCAAAACATGAATGAAAGATTCAACAAACATATCAACATGCATGTGGGTGAGGTAGTTCACCGATTGGGCGAATGTCTATGCAAAATAGTTTCATGCATGCAACAACAGTGAGATAGCAACAAAAACTAAAACAAAGCTGGAAAAATCTAGTATACATGTAAACAACAAAGAATTCAAAGAAATCAAACAAATAGTACTCATACAAGTGACAACCCAAAAAGTGACAGATATGCAACACAAGGCATGGGAAGTGGGCTTATCCCAAAATAGTTGAGTTGAATGTGTTGGCTACTCCTAGATGTGATGTGGGATGTCAGAGCTACAAGGTTGATGTGAGGAATGAGCTCTGCAACATCCGGTTGATGAGTTTTGATAACATCAAGGTTGTGACACGCATGCCACAAATCTAGGGGAGGCGGCACTTGGTGGGAAGTTTCTGAATTTATCCTTGCATGTAACCTCCAACAGCTAATCATAGATCCCTGAGACAAGGGATGCCTTTGCATGCTATGCATGCAAGTCTGTTTTGTTCGGTCCTGGAGGGCACCAGTCAACTCAGTTGCACATGCAAGAGGTTGTTCGACTGCTTGAAGGAAATGCGCATTTCTGGCTGGGAGCTGGGCTGACTGCCCAGGAGATTTGCACAATTTCTAGGTAGAGCAGCTGACAGATTTGAGAAAATTCTGGGTTGAGTAGCCCTGCTAGGGAAATTTTCGCAAATCCTGCTGGGAGTGTTGACTGACAGGATTGCGCAATCTTGGAGCCCAGCAGGCTTCCAGACGGGATTGTGCAATTTCTGGAGGGAAGGCTAGTTTCCCTCCAGAAATGCACAATTTTCAAGGGGAAGATGCTCACCCTGTAGTTGGACAAAGCCTGGGTGAGCAGCCTGTGAAGGGAAAGGATCAAAATCTGATCAACAGGTTGCCTTCGTGCAAGAAAGACATTGAATCTTGAGGTTTACGATGTAAGGTAAGGTGTTGTGTAAGGTTGGTAGGTAGGCTCCAAAACAGGTTAAGGAAAAAATTTGGAGGGTGGTTGTCAATGCTACAACATGCGTCCAGAGCGTTTTTCCAACCAAGGGTCCAGGAACTAATAACTCAATCCAAGCTAAAGGAAACATAGGAACCAACCAGAAGAACAAAGAAATGAACCCACAACACCACAGTTATCTAGGAAATGGTAAGGCTAGGCAAATCCACTATCAATCTCGACCATCCTCCATGCCAATGACAGATCATGACCAATGAACCACATGCATGTGCCATGCATGCCAAAAATAGTGGGGAAAACATACATGCAACTCGGTACCTACAAGAAAACCCCGATACAGTTGTTGATCTCATTGTCCTCCTAAGCTTCCCTACTCTTCCTTTGCCTTCTTGCTCCAAAACTCCAAGTATGCCACACTCCTCCAAGAGTTCTTCAAGAAACTCTAAGTATCCAAGAGTATGAGAGAGAGAGAATAGAAGGGAGCTCCACCAAAACTTGTCAAAATCTTACCTACTGATCCTCAAAAGCTTTTTTATTAAAAAGGCGTCTATTTTCTTTATTTTCCATTATTTTCCTTCATTTTCCTCGTCACATGCAACCTGTGACCTTTCACCTTCCTTTTTCTCCTAATTTCCATTATTTTCATAAATAAAATGCCATTAAATGCCTCATGCCTTTCCAAAGTCTCTAAAGTTCATTGAGAGATTTTATTTTATTTAAAAATGTATTTCAATAATTAAAAAAAATAAAAAAATTGATCATGTTCTAGGTCCCTCCATAGATATTCAAAAAAACATTTAATTCTTTGGGATAAATTTCTCAATTGTAGAGAAAGTTCATAGGATTCCTCTATGATTTCAAGTTTCTTATTAATATTCATAGTGACATATATCCTAATTCTTGTTAACAATTGTGCTACTTTCCTGATACTTTGGGGTGTGTCAGTTGTTGTTGTCTCTTTTGGTGCCTGAATAGATAATGGAGTCATAAATTGGGGTGTTGTATTAAGAGCTTCTTCAACCTCATGTATTTATTTCTTCAATCTTAAATTTTTATCATCTTGCTTTTCTATAGAATAGGCATATCTCATAATTTCCAAATGACTAGAAAATACACCATAATGGTCAAATCCTTGGATGGATTTGACATAAATATAATTAAAAGGTTTTAATAATTTAACAAATTATCTAAAATGGGCATAATTTCTTGCGGTAGTTTCTCCCATAGTAAAAGGCAGTGTAATGAATTTCCCTTTATTTTTCCTCTCAAATAAGATCAACCATAGGTGTTATTATCTGCATACTTCAGCAACAAAGTAATTATCAAGGTCAAACTTAGGGAGAAATAAGTGCTTTCCTAGAAACACATATATTATGATGAGAGTATTGTCCTCTTAAACTCATATCTCCATTTTCCTATTAGAAACTCTGCTACTTCATCCAAAATCTTGTTTGGCTCTTGCCTTATCAACATAAGTTAAATTCTCAAACAAAATGATCTTGGACTTGATAATGGAATGAGGCTTTGTGCTTCCACAAGATAATATACCAAAATTGAGTTGGTTTCGTATGAGGGTTCATATTTTTTTACGAGGTAGATGGTGGAAGATATTGCATGAAGCCATTACCAAGTACGACATCATGTACAATTTGTGGGTCTTTGGGAAATCGACCATACTTGTTTGTAGGATTTGATGCTCCTTATATGGTATCAAACAAGGTCCTACAACAATGTATGAAATGGATAGTTTTTTGCTTCCTTCAGGATTGAATCAATGTCATTCTAATCCTACAATTTACACTTAGAGACGAGGCATTAATCTACTTATTCTATTTTTGTACATGGATGATTTCATCCTCATATGGGGTTCTTCATCTATGATTTAGAGTGTTACTAAGCCTTAATGGAACAATTTGCAATGATTGGCCATGGTTTGCTACATTAATTTCTTGGATTATAGGTTCAAGAGTCTTTAGAAGGGATTGTTCTCTTCCAACAAAATATGCTCTTTAGCACTTTGGAATGAAGAGTTCTAAGCCTGTGACTACTTTTATGTCATGTGTTACTCTTACACCAGTTACACCTCACCATAAGTGGGTCTTGCATTAGGCTGACAATTGGTTGGAAATCTACTCTATTTCATTCACACTGGAATTGACATTACTTATGTAATAGGGTTCGTTTCTCAGTTCTCCCAAGATCCTCATAAGAGTCATTCAATATACTATTAGTTCTCTTGAGTTTGGGGTTTCATGGATCCTAACTATGTTGGATCATTTGATGATGGAAAGTCCATCTCTAGTTTTGTTTTATGTTTTGGTTCCATTCATATTGCTTGGTCCTATAAGAAATAGACAACAATTTCATTATGCAAAAGCTGAGCATTGATTTATACTTCTTGCAAATAAAAATGTTCTTTAGTCTTGTTAATTATTGACTAAATTTGACATTTAGCAACATTATGGTATGACCCATAATTACTAAGTCATAATATTGACCTTTACAACAAAGCTTACTTACAAATTAAAATTTTTCATAACAAAATGGAATGAATTTCCATAATTAAATATATTATTTATATTTTTTTAACTTATATTAATTCTTTTTATTGTAAATAATAATAAATATTATAATTATAATGCTATTTTAATTATTTTGTATAATTTTTAAATTATAGTTATGAATTAATGATAATTCACATTTGTAAATCAATTAAATTGCGATATTCCAATGTACAATTCTCCGATTGATTTTCCACCCACCCACCAGCGTTGTAATTTCAAACCACCGTGGCAATCTAAAAAGAGAACTTGGACAAGCCCAGTGCCAGTTTTGAATGTTGACTATTCTTTAAAAACTTTTAATTGTATTTGAATTTGACTGCAAAATCTTCCATGTTTCCGAGCCATACATCATTCGTAGATTTTATGACAAGAACGTATGGCTTGATTTCTCAACTTCAACAACGCGTTGGAGTTTCAAACAGAAACGACCGTGACATCTTCTTTACGTGTTCTTACAAGCCCAGTCGCAACTTTGAATGATGACTATTATTAAAAACCCTTTAACGGTCTGTGGTTGACCGGCAAAATTCCAGTCATATTTCCCAGCCATACGGCATTCCTAGTTTTAATTTTTAGGGCAATCACTTATGGCTTGATTTCTGAACTCCCGACAGCTGGTTGGGATTGAGGTCATGCGAACTCTAACAATGGAAGGTGTTAGATTGGCCTCTTTGCCGCCTCCTTGTGTTTATGATGTGCATGCATACATCTTTCAAAAATATACACGCACTACAAAATCACAGCACACCATCTTCGATGAGTTCTCCAAGCCCAAGAAGAATATTGAAAGTAGGTGTGCCTTGGAAGAAGGTGTTCACGGAATTCGTTTCAGTTGAAAAGAACGGAACAAACTCCACTGTTGGGGGATTCTGCGTGAAGGTGTTTGAGGAATCCATCAAATTACTCGATTATTCCGTCCATTACATCCCATATCCCAACACCACCTACGATAATATCATTCAACAAATTGTGCTTCAGGTATTCATTGCGGGAGCTTACATTGTTTTTTCTGTTTCCGTTCTTGGGGGTAATAGCAGTAGCAGCAAACATTCTCACATGTTTGATGTTAGTCTTTATTTTGTTTTGGCTCTTGATCAGAATGTGGATGCAGCAGTAGGAGACTTCACCATCACATCAAGACGTTCTCAAGAAGTACTGTTTACAAAACCTTTCTTAGATTCTGGTTTAGTGGCAGTTGTTCCATTGAAAGATAAGGATACCATTAGTTTTGGCTGGGCTTTTACGAAACCTTTCAGCACTGAAATGTGGCTACTAGTGGCGGGGTTCTTCATCTCTGGAGGGATAGTGGTCTACGCTTTGGAGCGTAGAAACAATCGGCAGTTCCGAGGGCAGCGTAGCAAGCAATTCCAAAGAATATTACGGTAAGGAACAACTTTTATGGTGATGTCCGTTTTTTGTATATCCGTCAATTAGACAGGACAAAGCAACTATGGCAACGATGGAACGGATTCGAGAACACATTAAATTAAGCGATGTTTGTTTGGGTGCAGGTTCAGTTTTACAACTTGGTTCACTAATCAGGGTGGGTTGTTTTCTTTCCATATCACAAAGTCTTTGTTTTCTCTCCGTTTTTTCTGTTTAGAATATTTATAGAACATTTACAGAAACATTGATTTGAGGATTTGAGATAGCAGATGATATTCGGACCTTAATGGGGCGCATAGTGCTTGTGGCCTGGCTTTTTGTTACTGGAATTGTACAATCGTGCTATACAGCAAATTTATCGGCTATCCTAACAGCCCCACGTTTAGAACCAACCCTTAGCGACATCAACAGTATAGTGGCTAGCAGTGTAAAAATTGGGTTTCAGGTGGAATCTCGAGTCATAAATGGATTTGCGGAATACTACGGAGTCCCTATAGACGAGTGCGTTTAGTCCAAGCTGAATATTATGATGCTTTGTCTAGAGGTGATGTGGGTGCTGTCGTGGACGAACGTCCATACATGGAATCTCTTGTGGCAAAACACTGTAATCGCCTCGCAATCGCTGGCCAAACGTTCACCATTCAAAACAGGGGATTTGTAAGTGATTACTATTGGGATCTGTAATTTAATTAATGTGTCTCAAGCATTCAAGGTATTAACTATTCATGACGCTTTTAATTTTATTTGTGGATACTGATGAAATGATTTGGGCGGGCGTTTGGTCGCATGCATGATCAGCTGGTAAGAGACATTTCTATAAGAATACTGCAGCTATCAGAAAACGGCGATCTATTCAGATTGCAACAACAATGGTTAGGTTACTATGAAAGTAATTGCAACAAATATAGTGATCAGTCGGGAAGGAGCCAACTTCAGGTTCAACACTTCTGGGGTCTTTTCGTCATAGCAGGGTTGGTATCAGCCATAGTGCTCTTGTTTTACATTGTGCGAAGGAAACGGAATAATTGTATAGTGGCATCACCAACTTCCCCTCACGCTGAAGGGTCATCTGGCCCAACTCTTCCTGAACATTACGGAGATGGCAGTGGAGGCTTTATTCTCCACAACGACCATGGCGAAACCTCGGAACCTATGAAAAAATTTCAAATTATGAGGAGAACAAAATCGGTCGGTAATGCCATCCCATTGGTTGGAATCTGTTGATGGAGATAATTACATTCAATTAGCATGCAGTTTACTAAATGTCAGTGATGTAGTCATGTATATATTTAACGTAAGATTAACCTATCTATTCTTAGCTAGCTGTTTTGGATCTTTATAATTATGTAACTTTTAAGAAATTGAATAAAACAATTTAGTGAGTAGTATCCTATTGCGTTGTGGGTCTTCATTTGTCCATCTACCATATGAATCACCTTCCTATCTTATGAATTACATTCCAAACAAGACTGCTCCGCATGAAACGCAACCTAGTGGGGTTGCTTCCTAGATTGACACTATGTGGTAGAACATGTCTTAGTATTAGTTCTTGGCTTTACATTTTGTTTCAATATAATAAAATTTGGGTGGGTGTGATTAGATTTTGTTTATTTATTAAAATATGTTTTTAATATAATAATAAGTTATTTTAAATTGAAAATATGGAGAAAAAAATAAAAGTTAGGAAAATGGAATAACAAGAAAAAAAGAAAAAAAATCAAAATCAAAAAATTAAATAAAAAAGAAATAAAACTAAAAACAAAAACATTACCAATTAATAGAAATGGAAGTTACTAAACAATCCATAATAAGACCTCAACCAAACACATTACAAATAAATAGATTTATATAATAATAAAAATAGCAAAGAATTATTTCCCAATGTTAAACTATGGATAAGCAGTGTAAATTTTTGGTCAAAGACAAACTAATACACAGTCAAAGTAAAACTAAATATGTAATACCTTGCAGCAAGTATTATAAGGCTTTTAGCTTGAAAATTTCAGTTTTTTATTTGTCATTATTTATATGAATGTAATTATTATTGTTTTTCTTATTTATTAGGTTATTCATTTTTGTTTTTATTATTTATTAGGTTATTTTTTATTTTTTATTTTATTTTATGTTATTTATTTTATTATGTTAATAGATATGTTTATTTTGGAATATGGTTTTTAAAATTTTAATTTAATTATTTATAATTATGAGATGAGTTGAGATTTATTTTAAAAATAGGTATAATTTTTTTTTGAATTTTTTATTTATTGAATTCAATAAAAAATTTATATAAATGTTGGAAATAATAATCCCAACCACCGCAATAAACATCTTGATAGCAGTCATACTTGTCAGAGGTATTTTTGGCAGGTTGTGTTTCTGTTTGAAGATGGAAGGACTGAAGCCAAAACAGAAGTACCCTGTAAACCATTCCGCAACACAACGGAGACTTTAAGGCATTTAATGTATTTTGGTATTTTGGTAAATAGATATGGGCAAGCATTCATTCGGCGACTATTGCCCACACTCCAAGAGGAGGTTGAAGACAAAATAGGAAGATGGAAGGATTGAAGCCATAATAGAAGTACCGTGCGAACCATTCCGCAACACAGCAAAGAATTTAAGGCATTTAATGTATTTTGGTAAATAGATATGGGCAAGCATTCATTCTACGACTATTACCCACACTCACCATTCTGCAACACAGTGAAGAATTTAAGGCATTTAATGTATTTTGGTAAATAGATATGGGCAAGCATTCATTCTGCGACTATTGCCCACACTCCAAACAGCTGCGCGATCACTGTCCACACTCAACAACAACAATAAGTATGTAAAAGTCATTTTGCAAGGAAGAGAGAAAGAGAGCGAGAGTCTCTGAAGAGAAAATGGTGGAGCAAATTTTGGTGGCCACCTGAAAAACAACAGTTACTGTAAACCTTTGTTTTACTTGGTGAATAAACCGCAGTCTCATATGAATATATTTTCATAATTTAGAATTCAATACTAAGTTATTATTGTGTTGCTCCAAACTTATTCTGTTCTACTTTATTTTTTTTACCGTGAGTAAACATTGTGTTTTTAAGTCTCTGCATAGCTTCACTAAACAATTTATTGTTTACTCTGCCTCTCAGCGTAAATTCAAATCTTTTTTTTTTGTAACAATAAACGAATTGGGTTTGCATATTTCGACTTCCGGATGGTTAAATTCTCATTAGCCTGTATGAGCCCACAAATTTTAGCGCTTTCTCGCCAGTCTTGCGGCCACGAACCTATAACTAACGAATCCCCAAATGATGAGATGATTGTCCAAGAATCGAATAGCCTCGATTTAGCCCCAATAAACTCTCGCTAACTCATCCTGGAAGCATTCTGGCTCGACCTTCATCCCTCCTATAAACAAGGACTCTAGCTGGGATTTATCCCCTTTAACAATACGAGGCAACCAGGAACACATAGGGTTTGTGTAAAACAAACAACACAGATTCCATTAAAACCCAAAGGAATACTTAATTAAAATAAAATATAATACTTAACTAAAAATAACATGATTACATTTGGCCTCGTAGGGATGACGACTCTCAGCCGCTTCACATTGTTCTCGCCACTTCACTCAGCCTAATTTTACAATTAATTAGCTACCCCATGACATTTTGTAGGTGGCCTAAAAATCAAGGAAAACAAACCTTTTACAGCTCGCTTCTAAAGGCTTCTGAACAATTAGAAAATACATCCCCTAGAAAATCATGTTCCAAAATCATTGGGTGGGTTTATACCCATGTATCAACAAGTTTCATATAACATAAGTTAGGGTGAATCTCAATATCAAAAATTGTATTAAATGTATTTTTAAATGTATATATGTTTAATTTATATACTAATTTTTTTATCAATAATAATAATAGTTGTAATTTAGTTAATTTTTGTGTTTTTTTTTAGCAATTTAAGATGTATGATGAAATAAATGTTTTGATGTTTATTATGAAATGATGCAGGTTTACAATTTCTTTCTATGAAATATTTTTGGACAAAATCACATGCAGATTATAAAGTCTACGTTTCGAACCTCTTACTACGGGGTTCATCATGAGGACCTAGATGGATAGCAGAAACATAGAGCCAATAAATAGTAGAAATGCAACGGATTAATCCCAACATTCAAATTTTTATTATTTTTTAATTTATTATGAACGTTAAAAAAAAAATTAATAAAAGAGTGTTAAAAAAAAAAAAAAATAGTATTAAAATTAAAATTAAAATGTATATTATTATATTTACTATTATTACCATTATTCTAAAAAAAAGGAAAGAAAGGAAAATAACTAGAACAATAACTTTAAAAAAATATTTATATATATATATATATATATATATATATAAGAACTAGAATATAAAGAGTAAAATAAAAAGAGGGAAATTTGATTATTTAATTTAAAATAATTTGAATTTTTCTATTATTAAAATAGTTTTATTTTTTTGTTAATATATTATCATTTGCTATTAAAATAATAATAAAAAGCGATGGGATCCAACAACGACTAACCTTCCTATCATCATCCTTATTTAGGGTCTTAGACCTTTTCTCAATCTCAATGCCCTCCCTAAACTTACGGTGAAGGAAGTGGTTAATCTTAGCAATAAGCTGAGAATCCTCAATACTAATGTGATGCTTAGTCTTCCCTGCATGTTAGACCAGATATGAGGAGCGGGTCCTACAGTGTTTTATGTCAACTGCATGTTCTTGAATCCTTTGATTGATGTAATGACCAATTTGCCCAATGTAAGGAGTCTTGCAAGAACATGGGATCAAATACACACCTTTCATGTCTTTCAGATTCACTGGGTCTTTGACTGTTCTTAGGGAGCTTTGAATAGTGTTCAAGGGTTTGAAGGTGGAAGAAACATCATGTTTCCTAAGAACCCGAGAAATCTTCTCTATAGTCCCTTAAATAAAGGGGAGCAGAACATTGAAAGCAAATAATCTAGGTACATTCTTAACCCCCAGAACTTTGCATGCTTTTCAAAAATTGTTGATACCTGTCGATCTGCTATAACCATTTAATTCAAAAACATTAACGAGTTGGTTTTTCATCCTCAATGTGATTTTCATGAGAAACCTGCAAAGCACGAGTAGCTAGAGTGTTTAGAACCCCCAGTTTCTGTGCTGGATAGTGATGAGAGTTAACATGAAGATATTGATAGTGTGTGTTTTCTTACGAAAACCCTGGTGAGAGAAAGAACCATAAGATTTCTTAGAGATAAGAACGTCAAGGAAGGGAAGGCTACCATCAATCTCAGATTCCAGGGTAAATTTTATGGATCTTGATTGATTGTTAAGATGTTGAAGAAAAAGATCTAACTAGATGAGACCATGAGACCATATGATGAAGGTATCATCAACAACCTTTTCCAGATCTTTGGTTGAAAAAGGGTTGAGGCCAAGGTTGTTGATTCAAAATACTCTATGAACAGGTTAGCCACCATAGGGGAGAGAGGAGAACCCATTGATCTGAAATTGATTGCTAGTTAATGTTGTGGTAGTATCATTTCCAGATATAAAATTTTCTTTGATTTGGTTTTCTTATCCATAAAGAGTTTATCCATGAGCATGTGATTGTCAATTCATTTAACTTGGTGAAATTTAGTGTTTTGCATGAACTTAAAAGCATGAATTTAAATGGTTGAATAGAAGCATATAAAAACACAACAAGCACAAATAACAGAGCTCAATACACAATTTTTTGTTGAAGGAGTTCACCCCTCCTGGGCTACATCTCCTTGGTCCAGCATCATAGTGTGGGCCTTTGTATTAGCTTCAATAGCGCTCAAATTAATGTTACATGCATCCAATGCTCTTGGAACCTACTCCATTGAGTTTAAAACATTCAAATATATAAGAAATGACTAATCTTTTACTCAATTTGGTTACCAGCTGCTCTGGGAATGGCCTCCAACACCTGGTGGCCTTAGGCTTAAAAAATCTTCAAGTGACCAAACACATCTGTAGATGACCTATTTTTCCTCTGCAACCTGCTCCAATGAGTTCCTAGCATGCAAATTTGCCAAAATGACTATTCATTTTCAAAATTTGGTTGAGTATTGAGTAAGTTATGGCTCAAACAATTTTTCCTAGAAAACCTCCGCTAAATCTGGAGAGACTCCAGTTAAATCCGCCAAGTTTGGTGGCAGTTCTAGATTTGGTGGCTCCGCATAAATTCCACTAACTTAGTCAAATGTTTAATTAAATTCTAAATGCCATTAATTAATATTAAGCATGATTAATGCACTAAGCACATTTCGTTGGCCCTTGGTCGCGTGCTTCAGGTCAAATGGGGTGGGGGCTGGCCCGCAAGGGTTGGCTCCTACCACCCCACCATCGGACTTAACTACACTTTAAATAGGATTCCATGGCAAATAATTTCAAAGTACCTACCATGGTTCAATGTTAGAGCATGGAATTTGAGTGGGGGAGGTCACGGGTTCAAAACTTGCCTCCACCCATCCCATTGCATTTTACCATAATATTTGTGCCAATATATATATTCAAACTTTTGAATATATCCGAACTATGTGGAGTTTATATGTATGCGGATTTAGATTTAAGTTTACGTTTTACCGTAATATATGCGCCAATATATATATTCCAACTTTTGAATATATGCGAACTATGCAGAGTTTATATGTATCCAGATTTAGATTTAAGTTTATGGTGAATTTGAATTTAATTAAAATTAATATATTTAAAATATATATCTATATATATATATATAATTTCAAATTTCACATTCTTTGAGCCAAATTGGTGAATCTGAAGATGACGCTTGTCACGGTGTCATTGGCTGAAACTGGAGAATATTCTCTGCATGTTGACTGGGCATCCAGTCAACTCTAGTCAAACTTTGACTTTTTGACCAAACTTTCAGAAGCTCTGACTTTTGCATACGATGTCAGTTTTTTGAACCATTCACTGCGTTGGAATCCTGGCAACGAAGTCTATCTGGTCATTCAGGTCTGAAACAATTCCGAGCACTCTCAATTTTTAGCTAAAATACTGATCCCTAATTATTCCTCCCCACTAGAAGCCTTTTGGACCCCAAAAACTCTCTTGATCACTGATTATGTTGATAAGGGGATTGTTCCCTCATCCTTCAGTCTTTATCCATTGAAATTTTCCTAATTTCATCATTTGGAGCTTTTCATAAAAAGTCAATTTTTTCCTTGATTCCGATGGCCATCTATTGTTGTCTTTGACACCGTCATGTTGCAATATTTCTAAATTTGCAGAAAAAAATCTAATTTTGTAGAAAACATCTTGTTCCTAACTTGGTCAATAATCAAAGGAAACTTGGAATCTTTCTCAGCTTGCACATTGTCTCTATGGAGATTTTTAGTTGCTTTTTCCTTGTACTTGAGTCGCCTCTTGCCCAACTTTCTTCACCATTTTAATGTGCCCTTTGGAAACCAGCAACATGAACATTTGTGAAACTCATGCCTTCTTTGCCAAGCTTCTTTGTCCTCTTCTCTTTGACCTTTGCAACTTCTTGCACCGACACCTTGTTTTCAACACTGCTCAACACCAATGTTGGCTGTTGCAAATGTTTTTCACCTTCATTCAAAGGAAACCTGTTATCATTCTGAAACAACTCATTACAAATATAAGAATCTTTATGAAAAGTATGATTCAAAACATCTCTTTGTTTGATCATCAACAATGTCAAGTTCTGACTTGCATTCACTGGCCTCTTCATTTTCCCTGCATTAACTAAAGAAATGTTTAGTTTCTTGTGATGAGCTCTCACAATATACTTCACCCCATCTTTAAGAAAATGATATTTGTGCTCATAGTAATGAAACATTGCTTTCCTGTCATACAAATATGGACTTCCCAAGATAATTCTAGAAATGTCAAGTGGAACCACGTCTAACTCGACTCCATCAACAAAGTTTACAGTAATAACAAATATAAAAATGCATTTCCTTGAAACCTATAAATTGGCATTCTTAACTATCCAACCCAAAGGGTATGGTTTATGATGTGGTATGGTTTCAAGTTTAAGCTCTTTAACTAAGTCTTCTAAAATCAGGTTTGCTTGTGATCCACTATCAAAGAGTGCATAAATCTTGGTATGATTTGAGATTATTCTGACAGTGAACAACTCTTCCCTTTTGTCTTCATTTGGAGTGTTTGTTATAGACATATTTGAGCACATCAACCCCAAACTTATATGTCAATAAAATAGGGCTCATCAACCCCTAAAAGAGTTGTTTCATACCCTAAAGGAACATAGTCATCTGAATACATCATTCCCCAAAAGTTCCATCTGAGAAACCATCCAGAAATGGCCTAAATTAAACCATACTGACTGCTCCACTGGCAAAGTGCAATGCATACTGAGTGGTACACTGCCAGGGTGCGATGCATACTGATTAGGCCTTCTATAGGGTGCGATGGGCGAGGATGGACAAATGTCCGAGACAGTTTGCTAGGTGGTTGCTCATGGAATCTTCTAGAAACTTCTCCTGTGCCACTTGCCTCTCTGAATTCGCCCAAGGATGAATAAGGGATCTAAGAAATCTCCAAATGGAACCAATTGTAACAAGTGGAATGACACTAATCAAACCCCATGGATGACTCACACCCTTGCACACATCTATAAATGGATCTCCAATTCAAGAGATCTGGAGGCTGGAATATTGTGAATTGCAAGGAAGTGCTGATAGTTTGTAATTGAGGAAAGAGCATTGTATTGTTGGTGTGATCTTGCTATTTCATGAGGTGAAGAGGGATTGAAGCTAGGAGGATGATGCTGGATCAGACAACTGGGTTGTAATTCTCCCTTGTATTAATAAAGTTCTTCAAGTTTTCTTCCATATGATTGTGCAATTGTGAATGTCATCATTTGTGAATGCTATCATTTGTTCATTATATATCTGATTCTATAATGTTTATGTTGTAATAGATCACGATGCTTTGACAGTTCTTTGTTGCTGTACTTGTGCAGGTACTCTCCAAGCGTGTTAAGTACGGGGAGGAGTTGCAGGATCTGTCAAAGGGGAGAGAGAGCAAGCAAGGGATTAAGCAGAAGTTCCAGGTTGGTTCCATTATCTTTCTCTTATCTGTTACACATAGAAGAAATCGTTGAATTTCTTTAAACTGTTGTTTCTAGGGTAGCTGCCAAACCTAGAGGGCTATCATTCTATAGGAATACCAGTTTTCCCAGAAACAAATTGGTGACTCCGCTGGGGAAATGAACAGATGTTTGTTTGTTGTTATTGTTTGTTTTATAAACTATAGACAGAGTCTGAAGTCAGCCAGGTAGCCTTCGAACTACTCTTGCTCTGCAATTGCATAGTAGATGAATGTTGTTTCAGTCAATCTCTGGTTTAGTTTATGAATTAAACATTTGACTTACAATCACATCTACCTACCCTTTTGGTAGCTCAGTAACCTCTCAAAACATTCCACTATACTTTGCTCTTTATTGTTCATCAAAACCCAGCTTAACTCATTGAAAACAGCTGCACATCTGAGCCAAAATCCATTTCAGTTGTGCACCCTGGACCATCGCACTGTCTTCCACTGTAACTCAGTATGCATCGCACCTCCCGAGTGTAGTAAGTGCAATGCATCTCTATTTCTGTGAAGCACAAGTGCGATGACTAATTAAACTCTTTTTCCATTCTAGAAATTGAGGGTTTTTTACCTGGTTTTCAGTTTTGTTTAGTTGTTTTGCTGCAAATGAACAGTGCCTCTTTATTGAAACTTACTTGCATCACTTAGATCAGCCTCAATTACATTAGGATTAGTAAGTGTTTTTGTGTATTTGTTCATCATTTACAATCCCTTGTCAGAAAGTTGTTTAAATCGATTTGTCGCTTTGATGCAAAAAGTGTCATAATTATCGTTTTGTGTTGAAAAAAGAAGTGTCGTGAATTCTTCCTTCCCTTGATAATTGATTGAACCTTTCTTCATGTATTTGGTTTGATTTTTTTATATTCGAAGTGTCAAAAGCATTTTTTATTCAAAATTGAAAAGTGTCGTTGAGTCTTCCTTTCTCTTTTGAAGAAGAAATTGTCGAAAATGTCATTTTGAATGAAATATTTCAAATATTTGCTGCATTTAGTTTTCCTTTTTGGCATTTTTCACATTAAGGAGAACGAAAACAAATACATGCATTTGCATTTAGCATTTTTGGTGTGTGCGAAAATATGATTTAGGGAAATGCACTAGTGTGTGCTCTGTGCTCTTTGCTCTTTTAAGCACTGTAATTTTTTTTCCCTAGTAGCTAGGATTTTCATTGCTCAAAATAAACAAAGATTGTTTATCATTGTAGATTGCATTTTAGGAATTTCAAAACATCATCACACGGTGAACCATTAAAAGGCGAACTCTAAACAATATCAAATTTAAAATAAATTTCAATGACCCTAATAACGCTTTGGAACTTAATGCAACATATCTAGAGGTCTAGGCTAGAGATGTGTTCCGACGTCGTTAAAACTAGCGGCTATCGTTTTCATTGAAGGTTGGGTGATTCCTCCTCCTTGATGCGACAAGTGCTAGCACGGACTTGTGCTCCCCGAACCGTCACGTATATATTGGGAGACCAAAATAGGCTTAAATCCTTTATCCATAGGAAGCTGAGTCTGCCGCCTTATTGATCGAAATGCACTGAACACAACATTCGGGAAGATTGACTGCTATACATAAGTCCTTCGTAATTTCTCTTTAATTTATCACCAAGGTGTATATTGCAGTTTTGCAATTGGTTTGGTAATCCCTCTATCTAGATTTTCCAGAGTAGTCACTTTCATTCCTTTTCGACTCTTTAAAAGAAAAGGTCCATCTGAGCACTTGTCCTTTCAGGCTCATTAAAAATCAAAGGAGACTAGAGTCATCTTTAGCTTTTTCTCAACTCTTAAAAACTAAAAAATCAAAGTTGTGTCCAAGTGTCATTAAAATTAATTAACTACGAATAACATCCCTATTCCTTAGTTGATCTTAGGTTGAGACATATGGCGACGAATCTGGAGTCCACTGATCAAGGAATCCCTTTTGAGGGGAATCCTAGTCCTTTTCCTTCTTGGGGAAATATTGGTGCTCCTTATATGGCTACATTATCCCTTCCGAGACTTACCATTGGCCTGCTAGTATGGCTGTTTTCAACCTCTGTGGTTCAAAATGCCGTGATTTCTCCGCAATCAAGTACACCTCCAGTTGAACCTGAAATTAACCCTTTGCCTTCTTCCTCATTTGTTTCTCCCTCCCCTTCTTCCTCTTCGCTTGGTGAAAGTAGTGATACTAGTAACCAGGTGGCTGAGAAGAAGAAGAAAGGGAAGGAGAAGAAGAAGAAGCCAATTCAGCAAGGGGGAAACCAAGCAACCATTGCTTTGAATGCATCATCTAATGAAAATTCGTCCATTAAACTTCCCAAAGCTAAATATCCATGCATAATTTGTGCAGGAGACCATTTTCATCGAGATTGTCCTTACTTTCCTTGGATCTTGAAAGAATGGTCTTCCCGTTCACACCATCCCATGTCATCAACCTCTGGAGATCATGTTGGTAACACACCATCAACTAGTGATAGTAAAGTTCATGGACGGAAGGGAAAGGTCAGGATTCCATGTAGGTTATGTGAAGGTAATCAGTCCCTTCACCTTTGTCCCTTTTGGATGAAGCCAAAACAGTGTTGGATAACTGTCCTGCTTCACCACATCGACTTCCATCTAGTTACAGAAAACTCTCCCTAAGTCCTTCACTAGTTAAAAAACCGACTGACTTAAATCAACCGTCGGTCGAAACCACTCTCTCTAAAAGTGAATTTAATGAGTCTATACCCGACCAAAGTCAGTAGGTCAAGGTAACAGTTGACCCTATTTCACCTTCAGCTAATCGTACCTTTCCCGAAGAGAATGGAAGTGATACCGTGCAAATTGTTTTTGTTACTTCAGATTCTAATGAGCTTGGGGGAAATCCACCTGTTCCATCAAGATACGAGGAAAACCCTCCAGTTCTCGTAACTCAAGGGGTTAATTCTCCCATTTCTTTGGTACCCCCTCCAAGTAGTCTAGTCACTTCCTTTGATTGGAATCGATAAGCAAGATCCCACCTTCCTTCTTATGTGCCTTTCCAGATCATAGTACAAGTTTGTAAAATGATCATGTCTGGCACTATTATAGATGAAGGTGCATCAGTGAGTATCCTTTCCTCAACTGCTTGGAAAGCGCTTGGTTCGCCACTGCTTATTCCTGTTACGCAGAATTTGTTGGGCTTTAACAAAGGAACCAGTCGACCATTAGGGATCCTTCCTAAGTTACCTATTACTTTGGGAGGGAAAACCATTCATCTGAACGTGATGGTAGTCCCAGGACCTTTAGATTACAATTTACTTCTTGGGCATGACTATGTTTATAACATGGAAGCTATTGTTTCAACACTCTTCCGAGTGATGTGTTTCCTGCATGAAGGCAAAATTGTCACCGTTGACTAGCTTTCATTTCCCAGTCCAAGCATAGCTCCAAGTCAATCATCATCCCTAAATGGTCCATTTGCATCAATGGTATCAATTGAACCTTCATTCCATCCACCTGATAGCCATAAGTAGTCTGGTGAATGTAATGAATCTTGGGGGGAATGCACCTAGTAGTAAAGATAAGTTTCCCAGTAGATTATATGATTGGTCTATCATACCATTCACCTTTGTCTATTCTGGATGAAGCCAAAGAAGTGTTGTATAACCATCTTGCTTCACCGCAGCAATTTCCATCTAGTTGTAGAAGACTCTCCCTTTCATCATGCTGAGGGCATCCAAACCAATTTTTCAAGCATAGTTCTTCATTTCGAGCTTGTGTAAAAATGAAACTGAATCCAAGCATAGTTTCTTCATTTCGAGCTTATGTAAAAATGAAATGGAATCCAAGCATAGTTTTTCATTTCAAGCTTGTGTAAAAATGAAACCGAATCCAAGCATAGTTCCCCGTGGTTCAAGCTTGTCAAAAAATGAACCCATTTCAACAGTTTTAACGCTTGTGATTGCCATTCTATCAGCCTTTTGAACCTTGGTTGTGTACATCCCATCGCCACCATCATTTTGGCCGATCATATGCTTTTGCTTGATTGTTTTACCTTTTTGAGGAACAGTTGCAGTGAGTGGTCTTAGTAGCCAGCCTCTTCACAGAAATCAACATGTTTTGAGAAGTTCCAAAATCACTGGAACCAGTTGCTACCCTAGACACCAATCGTTCCTCAAAATAGAGTCCTCTTTAAACCCTTTTCAGACTCATTAAATGTGAAAATATTGTCGAGCGCTTGGCTTTTCGAGCTCGTTAAAGTGATTGGAAATGTCATCCCTCTTGTATTATTTTATCCTTTTTCGGACTTGAGGGATTACTTTACGAAAAATAACTTATGGAGTTTTCTTTTAGTCCCTTTTCAAACTCTCTAAACATGAAAAGGATCGAGTTATCCTTGTCGTTAAACTCGTTAAAACAATAACGACAAACTTTTCCATCTAGACGAGACCGAGTTTCACTGTCGCTAGACTCGTTAAAACATAGTGAAAGGTTTGCCCGAAGGGTGAATTATAGAAAAAGCATATGTTATCCTCCTCAAGCTTGACAAAAATAAAGAGGTACTGGTCAGCAATGACTGAGGAAAAAGGGAAAAAAACTTGAATAATTTATGGTAGCAAGTCGCTCTTGAACATGACACTTTCACTTCATCACCATTATTGAGTTGGGTTGGGTTATTCTGTTCACCGGTCATCTCACCATTGGTCTTTCAGACTATCCATCTTTTGGGGTTAACGCTACCAATTCATCTCAGTGTCACCGTCATGTTCAAGAGAAGTCATTCAATTGAGAAACCATAATCCAGTTAATGTCTCATACACTGCAATACCTCCAACCTTCATTTTTTCATGACCACCATTCCTGAAACTTGTGTCGTCAATTCATTTTCACCTCCAGAAACCATTTGCTTCATTTCGTGTCATAGATGTGGGATACATCAAGGCCCTCCTACGCCGAGTTGCTTCTTTTTGACATCAGCTCATTATCCAAGAAGTTGACTTAGAAACAACCCTTTCAGTGCTTTGAAGCTTGCATACATCAATGGCAATTTTCTCACTTTCGGCGATAGGTTGACATCAATGGCCTTCGATCGAAATATTTTGCGTGGTGTTCGACATCGAATCATATATTCACGCCACGTGAATTGTACTGTAGTACCTTGAGGATCATTATCATTATCGGTGATTCCTCTCGCATCTATTAACAACTTACATCATTGGCTGGTAATCAGGCGATGTCTTTCCATGTTCGACTTCAGAACATCTCTTCACATGGATTGACTTGTACATCGAGCGAAGATTGAACGAGTTTGAAGACCTCGGATCTAGTTTCATCCATCCGGGCTGCGATATATTTAGGGACATAAAAACATCAAATGTACAAAGGCTCTACACAGATGGTCATCCTAACCATGGATGATGACTCTATATCTGAAGAATCACCAGTCTGTATCTGCAGATGACTATCTGATCTATGTACATGAAATGAATTTATAAAGCTGAGCATGGGAATGCCTCCCTCAGCTAGATCATGAAAATTATATTATGATGATATATTGTATTGTAACTTATGCAGGTCACCTTCCAGTTCGAAACTTCGGATCCTCATGATAAAGCATTTCACCCGACATCAATATTTACGACTTCATGCTTTAGGGGGCAACTGTTATAGACATATTTGGGCACATCAACCCCAAACTTATATGTTGATAAACTAGTGCTCATCAACCCCTAAAGGAGTTGTTTCATACCCTAAACGAACATAGTCATCTGAATACATCATCCCCCAAAAATTCCATCTGAGAAACCATCCAGAAATGGCCTAAATTAAACCATACCGACGTCTCCACTGGCAAAGTGTGATGCATACTGAGTGGTACACTGCCAGGGTGTGATGCATACTCATTAGGCCTTCTATAGGGTGTGATGGGCGAGGATGGACAAATGTCCGAGACAGTTTGCAAGGTGGTTGCTCATGGAATCTTCTAAAAACTTCTCCTGTGCCACTTGCCTCTCTGAATTTACCCAAGGATGAATAAGGGATCTAAGAAATCTCGAAATGGAACCAATTGTAACAAGTGGAATGACACTAATCAAACCCCATGGATGACTCACACCCTTGCACAAATGTATAAATGGATCTCCAATTCAAGAGATCTGGAGGCTGGAATATTGTGAATTACAAGGAAGTGCTGATATTTTGTAATTGAGGAAAGAGAATTGTATTTTTGGTGTGATATTGCTATGTCATGAGGTGAAGAGGGATTGAAGCTGGGAGGATTATGCTGGATCAGACAATTGGGTTGTAATTCTCCCTTCAATTAATAAAGTTCTTCAAGTTTTCTTCCATATGATTGTGCAATTATGAATGTTATCATTTGTGAATGCTATCATTTGTTCATTATATATCTGATTCTGTAATGTTTATGTTGTAATAGATCACGATGCTTTGACGGTTCTTTATTGCTGTACTTGTGTAGGTACTCTCCAAGCATGTTAAGTACGGGGAGGAGTTGCAGGATCTGTCAAAGGGGAGAGAGAGCAAGCAAGGGATTAAGCGGAAGTTCCAGGTTGGTTCCATTATCTTTCTCTTATCTGTTACACATAGAAGAAATCGTTGAATTGCTTTAAACTGTTGTTTCTAGGGTAGCTGCCAAACCTAGAGGGCTAGCAATCTATAGGAATACTAGTTTTCCCATAAATAGCGTTGTTGTGACTATATGAGGAACTAGTACTTTCAACATGTTGAGCTTTCAAACCCATAGCTGTAATTTTTGTCTCATCTTTTGAATCTGACCTTAAGTCTTTTTCAGCGATAACAACAGTTTTTCCTTTCTCTTTGGCTTTCATGTCTTCCTTAAGAGAAGGTTATATTTACCTTTGATATTGGTATTCTCGCTATTGATTTTCCCCTTCCCCTTCTCTACTCGATTGGATTATCATGTAGAACACCAAATAAATTTAATACCAAGTGAAGGAATCAAGATGCTAGAATATATAAAAATATCATGCCTCCACTCAATTTTTCCTCTTGAATGTATCGTATTTTCAGTCTGGACATTACTTGAGTTAAGTCATTTTCCCAAACAAGGAGGAAGAACTAATAGATATCCAAGCATTGTGGTTGTCACAATCCCTGTCATTTCACTACTTAGTCTTTTCAAGTCATGAATACACTCTCACAAAAGGTCTTATTTATGTACATTGACCCAAAAAAAGGGAAAAAAAACAAGACTTGACAAGAACAAGCAACACAAAATCGAGAAAGAAAATTGTATACATGAAAGAACGTAGCCCAGGGTTGCTACTGTAAGTAGTGTTTAGGATCTCGATTATTGATGGGAAGAGGGTTAGTCCTTTCATCTAAATATTTGAACTTGTAAGAATTATGGCCAATGTTTTCAATGATGGTTTACGATCCAATCCATAGACCTTGAAATTTGGTTTTCTTTCCTTTCTCTTCATGGGATTTGTCTCACTTCAATACTAGGTCACCCACACTGAATGTTTTGTTCCCTGCAGACTTCTTATCAAACCAATGCTTGATTAAGTTTTGACGTATGGAAAACATTTCTTTTTCTTTGATCCTTTCTTCCTCAAGCGTAATAAGAGTATTTATCCAACTCTGAACAAGGAGACATGGTTTGCGTTGAGATCCCTAAGAAAGCTACAAGGCCAAAAGGTCTAGTTTCAATGGAAGGACAACCTATTTTATGTATACAAATAAATAAGGGGAGGTTTCCAGAGAGGGTTTGGGAGTGACAAGGTCAACCCATAATGCACTCCCCAAAGAATTATGCTAGTTCTTTTGTTTAGAGAAGAAGTTTTTCTTGATAATACAAATTAAGTTCTTGTTGGTGGACCCAGCCAAATCATTTCCCCATGGCTAGTAGTTTGATGCATGCATTAAAACAATACCATTTTCTAATTCAAACCCATAAAGCTTTAACAAGGAAAAATAATTTGCATTATCAAAGACAAGTGATGTAGGAATGCTAAACCTGGTTATGATGTTATGTTTAAGAAATTGGATGACTTCCTGATCATTAAGTTGTCTTAGTGAAATTACTTCAGTCCAACAAGTGAAATAATATATGCAATTAACATGCATCAGTGTTGCTTCGATGAATGAGGAAATTAATTTGTGCATAGTGAGAGATGAACGGTTTGATAATCTGTGTGTAGTTAGAGATGAACTTGAGTAGGAAATTAATCCTTCCCAAGAAAGATTTCATTGCTTTCATTAGAGGAATTTTGATGTCTAAAATAGGCCAAAGAAAAGTGTACAACCAAAATAAAATTTATAAGAAACAATAGGATTGAATATGATGAATTCAACCATGGGGGATGATTCACCACTTTTGGAGTAAAAAAAGTAAAAATATTAAAAGATAAAAATAAAGAAACGACTTTTTCAACTCGTATTTTCAACTTATCTCCCTACAATTTTACTCAAATTTCAATTAGGAGCACTCATTGGATGCAAAATTTAATTCCTCATCCAAGGGTACCCATGTCACATACTTTCGACGGAACCTACTACACAAAAAAGTTGGAAATACATGAAAAAGATGTGATTGCAATCACTTTTTTTCATGTATTTCCCACTTTTTGTGTATTAGGGTCCATCGAAAGTATGCAACATGGGTACTCCTTGGATGAGTAATTAAATTATGCATCTAAAGAGTGCTCCCGCTTGAAATGTGAGTAAAAACATAGGGAGATAACTTGAAAATACAAGTTGAAAAAGTAGTTTTTTATTTCTTCACTCAAATTTGATGATGTAATGTAATCTTATTTTATGATTTCCACTATTGATTTATAATATTCCTAACTAGGACTATTTTATATCTCAAAAATTATTGTTCACAGGAAAGGAAATTTGAGCAATAGTTCAGACCCTTTTTGGATGGACCTTGATTCCACTCATAGCAATGATATGTCCTAAGAGATTACCTTCAGACACACTAAAGATGATCATTTTTAGATTCAATGATTTTCCATACTTGCAACATCGCTAAAAAATCTGCTTTAGATGATGAATATGATTATATCTTTTCTTACAAAATATTGTTACATCATCAAAGTAGACAACTACACTCTATCCAATCAATCCACAAAATGTGATGTCCATGGCCCATTTAAATGTAGCACCAACATCGATAAGTCCAAATTCCATGCGCTTAAAAGAAAAATTTCCATACTTTGTCTTGAAGGTGGTCTTTAGTCTATATGGTTCTGCTACTAGCATTTGATTATATCCAAAAAACCCATCTAGTAGCAAGAACATCTCCAACCCAGATACTATCTAGAGTATCTACTTTATTCATGGCGTGGGGGAATTGTCTTTCTCTGAAGCCCGGTTGAGGTTGTAAAAGTAAACCTGTAGGCATATCTCACAAAATATTTTATAATAGGAAATAGGTTGGAAACCAATGTAGAATGTCAAACTTTGAAGATGATTCGAGCATCCAACAACTTCATTAATTCTTTATGAATCAAAGGTTCACGCGTCGAATGAAATTTCCTTAATTTTTGTTGAAATAGTTTCACCCCTTGTTTAATAGGAATGCCATGTTGGATGATATGTGTATCATATGTCTTCAAATCATCATACATACATGCAAATGCATCTCGATACTATTTGAAATGGAGAATAAAATCCTGTCATTCTCGCACAAAAAAACATGTATCGAGGCTCACATACTTTGGATCTTCTCTGGTCCCTAGATTGACTTGTTCATGTGATAATGTTGAGCTATGAGTCTTTATGTTCACTGGTCCTCTATAATGGTTTTATAGGTCATATAATTTCTCAATAGACCCCACACCTTTTGGCATTGGATTCCATTTATATGCTTGAGCTACTTCCTTCAAAGCCTTCTCATGCTCATCTTCTTCAATATTCGCATCTATGAACACATCTGCATTGGACATGAAGTGCAGTATATGTGTTAGAAATTTATATATTACGGAGAAATGGAACACATAAAATATTGCAGAAATATAAACATAGAAAAAGCATAAAACAAGAGAGACACAGATATACGTGGTTCACCCAGTTTGGGCTACGTCCACCTCGAATAGCTAGTCCTTCCTTTCTATTATCCAGCAAAATGAAGAGACACAACCTACAATAGATCCACTATAATATCCTCTCTTTTCTCTCACAGTCTCACCTCTCTGCTTCTCACTTAGAGAATGCACATCTATTACACAGCCTCAAATACAATGCCCTCATACAAAGAGAGGGGTTGCCTTCTAGGGCAAAAAACCCTAAACTAAACATAAGTTCTACCGTCAGATCATCCGCCTAATGAACGGCCCAGATTGACTAGAAATTACTATACTTTTACAAGGCAATTTTACATCTGTTTTTAGCTTCGGGGGCGCTGCCCCCGAAACCCCCTGCCAGGGGGGGCCTCCCCAAAGGTCATAGCCGCCCCCCATAGACCCCCCCCTACAGCGAATATTTTAAGGGCGGCGTTGCCGCCCACATTTCGAACTGGGGTCCAATGTGGCAATACCTTTGAATACAAAAGATAATTAGGCTCCACACCCAACAATCTCCCACTTGGAGACAAATTATAGAAACTCCACCGCTGCTTCATTTGCTGGACAATGACTCCTCTTTGGACCTGGCTGTTTCTCATCTTCATCGTCATCCTTGAAGACCAATTGAACTAAGCATATTCTCAGTTTCTCCCTGGTTACAACTTGTGTTAGCATATCTACATGATTCTGGCTAGTGTGTATCCTTTCCAGCTTCAACTCTCCATCTTCCAACACTGATCATATGAAATGGTACTTGAGCTGTATGTGTTTAGTCCTAGAAAGAAATGTTGAGTTCTTTGCAAGATGAATGGCAGTTTGGCTATCACTGTATAACGTGCCCATATCATTATCCTTACCCAATTCACCCATAAACCTTTGTAACCAAATCATTTCTTTACTAGCCTCTGTAGCAGCAACATATTCTGCTTCTGTTGTTGAAAGTGCAACAACACTTTGGATTTTTGAAACCCAACTGACAGTTGTTCCACCAACAGTAAATACATATCATGTAGTGCTCCTCATGTTATCTCTGTCACCTGCCATATCTGCATCAACATATCCCTGTAGAGAGATGTTTGAACCACCAAAGCATAATGCTTGATTTCTAGTACCTTTCAAATATCTGAGAATCCATTTCACTGCCATCCAATGTTCCTTTCCTGGATTGTTCATGTACCTACTTACAACTCCCATTGCACGTGCAATATCAGGCCTTGTGCAGACCATTGCATACATTAAGCTTCCAATTGCTGATGCATATGGAATTTTAGACATATAATCCATGTCTTCTTGGGTCTTTGGGCACATTTCCTTCCTACGTTTGAAATGGCTAGCAAAAGTACTAACTGGTTTTTCATTGTGCATATTAAATCTTTTCAACACCTTTTGTATGTACTCATTCTGAGACAATGTTAATCTGTGATTTTTCCTGTCTCTAGTGATTAACCAAGGATTTGTTTTGCAGCTCCCAAATCCTTCATTGCAAATGAATTTTCCAGTTTTCTTTTGAGAACATTTATTTCCTGCATGTTAGACCCTGCAACAAGCATGTCATCTACATACAATAACAATATAATATAGCTGCTATCATTTTGATTTTTCAGATAAACACAATGATCAAAGTGACATCTAGTATAACCTTGTTCAGACATAAACTTGTCAAATTTTAGATACCACTGCCTTGGATCCTGTTTTAAGCCATACAAGCTCTTCTTCAACCTGCACACTAGTTTGTCCTTCCCTTTCACTTCATATCCTTGTGGCTACTGCATATATATCTCTTCCTCCAAATCCCCATGGAGAAAGGTTGTCCTTACATCTAACTGCTCAAGATGCAAATCTTCAACTACTACTAGACTTAAAATAGTTCTGATTGAAGTCATTTTAACAATAGGAGAGAATATTTTATCAAAATCAATACCTTTCTTCTGTGCAAACCCCTTCACCACAAGTCGAGCTTTGTACCTCTGTTTTCATCCATCTTCTTCCTTCAGCCTGTAAACCCATTTATTCTTCAATGTAGTTTTTCCTGCAGGCAACCTGACTAAGTCCCATGTTTGGTTATGCATTAAGGAGTCCATCTCTTCTTCCATGGCTACCTCCCACTTCTTCCTGCTTTAAACCTGTATTGCTTCTTCATAACATTCAGGTTCACCAGAATCAGTCAACAATAAATAATATAATGAAGGAGAGTATTGTTCAGGGGGTCTACTTATCCTGGTAGATCTTATATCACCACTTTCAGCTGTTTGGGGTGCCTGTTGCTGTTGTGGTGGTTGTTGTTGTTGTGGTTGTTGATTATTATTATTTTCAGACACCTTTACTTTTTCAGTGATTTCATCAAGAACTGCATATTCCTTGTTTTCTTTTTTCTGTTCCTTTTCCTGCAACTGATTCTTATACAAGACCTTTTCATTGAATATTACATCTCTGCTCCTAATGATTTTGTGATTTTCATAATCATATAAGCGATAACCAAAATCATTAACACCATATCCAATAAAGGTACATTTCTTTGACTTTGCCTCAAGCTTTGTTCTATTCTCTTTATCAATATGGATAAAGGCCTCACAACCAAAAGCTTTAAAAAGGAGTAGTTTACCTTTCTACCTGTTCGTGCTTCCTCTAAAACACCACCATCCAAGGAACTTGAAGGCCCTTTGTTTATTAGATAAATAGCAGTATCTACAACATCTGCCCAAAACTGTAAAGGCAATCCTGCATGCAATCTCATGCACCTTGCACACTCCATGATTGTTCTGTTCATCCTTTCTGACACACCATTTTCTTGTGGTGTTCTTGGAACTGTCTTCTCTCTATGAATTCCATGCTCTGAAAAGTACCTATCAAAATCTTTGCTGCAATATTCACCTCCATTGTCTGATCTAAGACACTTCAATTTCTTTCCTACCTCAATCTCAACCAAAGCTTTCCATTTCTTGAAAGTATCAAATACATCAGATTTATTCTTAATACAATAAATCCAAGTTTTCCTAGTTGCATCATCAATAAAAGTAACATAATAACGAGAGCCACCAAGAGATGATACCTGAGCAGGTCCCCATACATCTGTATGCACAAGATCTAATTTTTCG
This sequence comes from Pinus tabuliformis, assembly GCA_031772625.1. Lineage (NCBI taxonomy): Eukaryota > Viridiplantae > Streptophyta > Pinopsida > Pinales > Pinaceae > Pinus > Pinus tabuliformis. The sequence goes on along the minus strand of CM062819.1, from coordinate 101,908,224 downwards.
CTCTTCTTTTCTTTCCCAACTCTGAGAAATCTGACTCTCTTCTGTTTTCCATAAATGCAATTCTCACAGAAGTCCAAATCAACATTCTTCAAACCCGGCAACAAATTCCTTGAGTGAAGAATCTTCATCCCCTTTTCACTCATGTGTCCGAGCCTATGATGCCATAATGCTGCATCTGCTCCTTTGGAAGTTAAAGCATTAACAGAGTTAGAAGTACCATTGCATAAATACAATGTACCAACCTTTTCACCTTTTTCTATTACTAGGGCTCCTTTGGTGACCTTCCAAGCTTTATCTGTGAAAGTTGTCACACAACCTTCACTGCCTAACTACCCTGTTGAAATCAGATTTTTCTTTAGATCTGGAACATCCCTTACCTCCTTTAAAAGCCATTGGTTTCCATTCTACTGTTTTACAAGACCCTTACGCATTTAGCCAATTTTATAGGGTTTATCATCACCCAAATGAACTTGTCCAAAATCTCCTTGAAAATAGTCATGAAAGTATTTCTTATCAGGTGTGGCATGGAATGAGGCCCCTAAATCTACCACCCAGGAATCAATAATATTTTTGAAAGAAAGAATCAAAGCATCTTGTAACACCTCACCTCTCACATTTGCTTCATGATTGTTTTCTTGCTGTGCATCTCCTTATTTTCCCTTCCGAGATCTACAGTCTTTCTTTAGGTGTCCTTTCTTTCCACATTTCCAGCACAGTATCCCCGATCTGGACTTGGATCTGCCTTTCCTTGATTTACTGTGATATCCTGAGCTCTTTCCTCTTTCCATTTTCCTTCCCCTAGACTCTACACTCAAAGCATTACCCGATGTCTCACCAGAGCTTTTCCGTCGCATTTCCTTGCTAAGGATAGCACCGACAACATCATCAAAATTTAAAGTACTAGATCCAGAAACAGAGTTACTAATGGCCATTACTAAACCATTCCAACTTTCTGGTAGTGAGCACAAGAATAACAGAGCTCTAACTTCATCATCAAAGTTTACCCCTATAGAACATAATTGACTTGTAACAATATTAAAATCATTTAAATGGTCTGCAACAGATCCATCTTCTGACATCTACATATTAAATAATCGTTTCATAAGAAATACTGTGTTTGAGGCCGAGGGTTTTTCATATAGTTTCTCCAATGCCTTAATCAAACCCTCTGTTGTTGTTTCCTTCGAAATGTTGAAGGCGACGAATGCTGCGAGGCACAACCGTACTGTTCCGAGTGCCTTTCTATCGAGAAGGTTCCATTCTTCATCTGTCATACCCGTCGGCATCTTTGATTTTCCGCCCAATGGTAGGTATAGATCTTTCTGATACAAATAATCTTCCATCTGCATCTTCCACAGTGAGAAGTTTTGGCCGTTAAATTTCTTGACCCTAAACTTACCATCTTCCACCATTGCTCCCACTCGAACGAGGAACCCTTCTTTCCTGCGAGTTTATCAGCCAAATAGACCTTCGGCTCTGATACCAGTTATTAGAAATTTATATATTACGGAGCAATGGAACACATAAAATATTGCAGAAATATAAACACAGAAAACGCATAAAACAAGAGAGACACAGATATACGTGGTTTACCCAGTTTGCATTACGTCCATCCCGAACAGCCAGTCCTTCCTTTCTATTATCCAGCAAAATGAAGAGACACAACCTACAGCAGATCCACTGTAATATCCTTTGTTTTCTCTCACAGTCTCACCTCTCTGCTTCTCGCTCAGAGAATACACATCTATTACACAACCTCAAATACAATGCCCTCATACAAAGAGAGGGGTTTCCTTCTAGGGAAAAAAACCTAAACTAAACATAAGTTCTACCATCAGATCATCTGCCTAATGAATGGCCCAGATTGACTAGAAATTACTATACTTTTACAAGGAAATTTTACATCTGTATTTAGCTTCGGGGGCGTTGCCCCCGAAACCCCCCGCCAGGGGGGGGGGCTCCCCAAAGGTCGCAACCGCCCCCCTTTGGACCCCCCCTACAGCGAATATTTTATGGGTGGCGTTGGCGCCCCCATTTCGAACTAGGGTCCAATGTGGCGATACCTTTGAATACAAAAGATAATCAAGCTCCACACCCAACAATCTCCCACTTGGAGACTGACTATAGAAACTCCACCGCTGCTTCATTTGTTGGACAATGACTCCTCTTTGGACCAGGCTATTTCTCATCTTCATCGTCATCCTTGAAGACCAATTGAAACTGAGCATATTCTCATTTTCTCCCTAGTTACAACTTTTGTTAGCATATCTGCAGGATTCTGGCTAGTGTGTATCTTTTCCAGCTTCAACTCTCCATCTTCCAACACTGATCGTATGAAATGGTACTTGATCTGTATGTGTTTATTCTTGGAATGAAATGCTAAGTTCTTTGCAAGATGAATGGCACTTTGGCTATCACTGTATAACGTGCCCATATCATTCTCCTTACCCAATGCACCCATAAACCTTTGTAACCAAATCATTTCTTTACTAGCCTCTGTAGCAGCAACATACTCTGCTTCTGTTGTTGAAAGTGCAACAACACTTTGGATTTTTGAAACCCAACTGACAGCTGTTCCACCAACAGTAAATACATATCATGTAGTTCTCCTCCTATTATCTCTGTCACCTGCCATATCTGCATCAACATATCCCTGTAGAGAAATGTTTGAACCACCAAAGCATAATGCTTGATTTGTGGTACCTTTCAAATATCTAAGAATCCATTTCACTACCATCCAATTTTCCTTTCCTGGATTGTGCATGTACCTGCTTACAACTCCCACTGCATGTGCAATATCAGGCCTTGTGTATACCATTGCATACATTAAGCTTCCAACTGTTGATGCATATGGAACTTTAGACATATAATCCATGTCTTCTTGGGTCTTTGGGCACATTTCCTTACTAAATTTGAAATGGCTAGCAAAAGGTGTACTAACTGGTTTTGCATTGTGCATATTAAATCTTTTCAACACCTTTTGTATGTACTCATTCTGAGACAATGTTAATTTGCGATTTTTCCTGTCTCTAATGATTCTCATACCAAGGATTTGTTTTGCAACTCCCAAATCCTTCATTGCAAATGAATTTGCCAGTTTTCTTTTGAGCACATTTATTTCCTGCATGTTAGACCCTGCAACAAGAATGTCATCTACATACAATAAAAATATAATATAGCTACCATCATTTTTCTTTTTCAGATAAACACAATGATCAGAGTGACATCTAGTATAACCTTGTTCAGACATAAACTTGTCAAATTTTAGATACCTGATCCAGGTGGATATTGGTGGCCACCTGCCAAGTCCACCTGGACCCCCACCATTGTCTTTCTCAGCATTTTCAGTTTCCTTAATTGTAGCACAACTTACTATTTTTAGCAGTTTTTTGGGTCCTGAACTTCCAGAGCTGTTTTGAGGCCCTAAACGACGTTTTTTGGGGAATCCGAGGGCAACACGAGTCCATGGAATGGACTGGTGTTGCCCGTTCCAACAATGATAGTGCTCGGATAGATCTTTCTAATGAGCTATTGTACGCGTCAAACGGAGATCATATGCCAAAGTTACGACCCTGGGAAGTTGATGTACCAACTTACCCCCAAACGGGGCCCACAGTTTGGCGTTTCATCTCCTAGGGTTAGGTTTTGGAATGTTAAGGGTTTTTCCATTGTTTCTCAATAATAAATAGGCCTTCGAGCCTCATTGTAACACAGTTCAGAGGCATGTAGCCATCACATCTCTTCTCAGAGATAAGCTACCATCGCCCTAGCTAGTTTATTTCCATTTCTGTTTGTAAGCATATTTCAGTATTTTCCATTAATGAAATGAAGTATTATTTCCGCTGCATCTTTGTGTATATGGTTATCTCTGTAATTTGTTGCGTTCCTGTTTAAATCCGGATCAGTGGTATCAGAGCGGTCTGCTTTTTCTCTGTTTTTCTTTGCATGTCCCCAACAAGGTCGGGATATAAGGAGTTAGGGCTTGAACTGGTTGAACCTTTGCAAGACCAGCCTCGCAAATCCCGACGGCCTCCCATGGCGGACGAGAAGAAAGACGAGGGGGCAGGAGATCCCATCAAAATCTTGCTCGAAGAAGCGCTCGAGCGACAACGGAACGCGATGATGGACAGCTTTGCGCAGATCCTTCAGCGGCTACCCAGAAGCGGCGCATCGGCTTCCAGCAGCTCCTCTGGAAACGCCACACCCTTTAAGGTACAAGTTAATTTTGAAATCCCCATATTCGAGGGTCAGATAGACGCCAATGCCGTAGATAAATGGTTAAATCTGCTAGAGGGTTATTTTTCTGTTCATGAATTTTCGAGTCGGGAAAAGATTGTTTTTGCTCTTCTCAAAGCAGCCCCCCACGTCAAGGACTGGTGGGAAACCTACTGCGAGCAGAAGGATGAAAGTACTGGCTCACTATTTTCAGCCGCACCCACCTGGGATTCGTTCCGGGATGCCATCAAGGAGCAGTACTACCCTGTCGGAAGCTATGAGGATGAATACATAAAGTGGACCACGCTGCGGCAGGGAAGGGACCAAGACGTGCCGGAGTTCACCAATCTTTTCCATACCCTTCGCACAAAGTTGGGTATCAAGGATTCGGAGCAACATTTGATACTCAAATACCGTGGCTGCCTGCACAAGTACATCCAGGAAGAAATACAGTTCCTAAACATCCCCTCGCTCGGCGCAGCATACCGGTATGCCGTCAAGGTCGAGCAGAAGTTTAAACAAAAGAAGCGAGACTTTGGATCTGCGAATCCAAAGCAGGGGAAAGGTGCCCCTAAACCACAGAACAAAGGACAAAGCCAAGGCGGGACAGCCCAAGACAACCAGCCGAAGCTGCAAGCAAAGAGCAACGCCGCGAAGCCGAGAAAGGACACTGGAAAATGGTGCGAGTTCCATAAGAGCTCCACTCACAACACAAGTGAGTGTCGGGCCAAGCAGTCACTGGTGGCTGAGCTAAAGGTTTCAGAATCAGATGCATGTTCCGACTCTGAGTCAGAACCCGATAAGGGGTATGAAAAAGGGAAGCAGATCATTGATGCGGATCCCAGCGCCACTGTTGCTACCGCAAAGATCCAGAAAAATGAACCCGAAGATCCAGAGGAGGAGGAGCGTCTCTTCCACTCCCAGATGTGGGTAAAGGGCTCCCCGATACAGTTCATTGTTGATAGCGGGAGTCAAAAGAACCTCATTTCGGCAGAGGTCGTGAAGCGGTTGGGCTTACCGACCACAGCACATCCACAACCATACACCATTGGGTGGCTTCACCAAGGGCGAGATCTTCGCGTGAGCCAGCAGTGTCGCCTTCCATACAACATCAAGCCCTTCACGGATGAGGTATTGTGTGACATTGCTCCCCTTGAAGTTTGTGATGTATTACTAGGACAACCATACTTGTGGAAGCGACATGCTGTGTATGAATCAAGGCCCCGTGCTGTTATTATTACATTGGGAAATAAGTTGTTCAGGATACCAGAGGTAGCACCACCTGCCGCCATCTCTTTGATTACTGCAAAACAATGCAGTAAGATCATTTCCAAAACCAGGAAATTTGTTTTCCTGATGATACGCCCTCAAGGGAAGAAGAAGACAGTGGCCGCGGCCTCCAAACGGGGTCCCTCTGCACGGCAGCTACAGATGGACAAGATTGTGGAGGAGTACGAAGACATCTTCACCTCCCCGGCAGGGGTTCCTCTGCACTGTCAAGTCAAGCACTCCATCGATCTGACCCCAGGTGCGCCGCTACCCAATGGACCAATTTATCGGCGCTCCGTTCTGGAGAACAATGAAATCAAGAGGCAGATTCAGGAGCTCCTGCAGAAAGGTCACATCCGTCCGAGTTCTTCGCCCTGTGGGAGCCCGATAGTGTTGGTACAGAAGAAGGATGGGACGTGGAGACTCTGTATTGACTATCGGGCGCTGAACAAGATCACTGTCCGTAATAGGTACCCGATCCCGCGGATTGATGACCTCCTAGACCAACTAAAGGGGGCGAAATATTTCAGCAAGATCGATCTGAAGTCAGGATATCACCAGGTACCAATTGAACCCTCAGATGTGTGGAAGACTGCCTTCAAATCCAAGGAGGGCCTCTTCGAATGGTTGGTCATGCCTTTCGGATTGACGAATGCTCCTGCAACCTTTATGAGGCTAATGGATGACATCTTGCGGCCATTCACCAACTCCTTTGTAGTAGTATACTTGGATGACATTCTGATCTTCAGCCAGAGTTGGGAAGAGCACCTCCACCACATCCGACAGGTTCTCCAAACACTGCGGCAACACAAGCTATGTGCCAATTTGGAGAAATGCACTTTTGGCATGACCGAGGTTCAGTATCTGGGATACATCATTGATGAACAAGGGGTGCATGTCGATCCAGCCAAGGTCCAAGTCATTCGGGATTGGCCCTCTCCAACCACTCTAACAGAGCTCCGCAGCTTTCTAGGTCTTGCCAACTTCTACCGCAGGTTTGTGTTGGGATTTTCTCATATTTCTTGGCCCTTGAGTCAAGTCACCAAGGGCGGGGCGAAAGCAAAATTCTTTTGGTCTGAATCTCAACAGAAGGCATTCAGGGAGTTGAAGGATCGCCTCTGCACGGCACCAGTGCTCGCGTTACCAGATTTACAACAACCATTTGAGGTCGAGACAGATGCCTCTGACTATGCTATTGGGGCAGTCCTTACTCAACATGGACATCCAGTGGCATATCACAGTGAAACACTTTCAGACACAGTCCGGAAGTACCCCACTTATGATAAAGAGATGTATTCCATTGTACAGGCCTGCCGACAATGGAAGCATTACATTTTGGGGAAGGAAACGGTCATCCACACAGACCACCGACCTCTGCAGTTCATACAGACCCAAGGGAAATTGCAGAATGATCGCCATCAGAAGTGGTCTACATACCTGCAACAGTTTCACTTGAATATCAAGTATAAAAAGGGCAGCACCAATAATGTTGCAGATTGCCTCAGTCGACCACCGATCATGGCGCTAACCACCGTGCTCAACTCTTGCGGGCACGAGACTTCTGATTGGCCACTTCTCTACAAAAGCGACCCAGAATTCGGCCACACATACCAGACACTCTTGGAGGGTCGGCAGGTTGCAGATTTTCACCTCCAAGATGCCCTATTATGCCACCTCGGTCACCTTTGTGTTCCTTCAAGCGAGCGTGCCAAGATGATTTGGGAAGCACACTACAGTCGGGCTGCTGGGCATTTCGGGGTCGAGAAAACAGTGGCAGTACTGCAAAACTATTTCTATTGGCCGAATCTTCGACAGGATGTTGGGAAGTACATCCGATCATGTACTGCCTGTGCCATTGCCAAACCGACCATTAAGAAGCAAGGCCTCTATACCCCGTTGCCTACCCCTAGTCGACCTTGGGAATCCATCTCCATGGATTACATGTCAGGCCTTCCTTCCACTAAGCATGGAAATGACTGTGTTTTTGTGGTCGTCGACAGGTTCTCAAAGATGGCCATTATGATGGCCTGCAAGAAGAATATCACAGCAGAAGCCACTGCTAAACTCTTCTTTGAACGAGTGTGGGTGCACTTTGGGATCCCACAGTCTATCATCTCAGATCGGGACAGTCGGTTTCTCAGCACCTTTTGGTCCAGTCTCTGGTCAATGCTGGACACCAAACTCACGAAGTCCACAGCCTTCCATCCTCAAACTGATGGCCAGACAGAGGTTGTCAATAGGATGATTGTGCACATTCTGCGCATGTATAACTCAAAGCATCCACGCACATGGGACGAGAGCCTCCCCTACGTTCAACACAGCTACAACCGAGCTCTTCACAGCTCCACTGGCCATAGCCCTTTTCAGGTGGGTTTGGGATTCCAGCCACTATGCCCCATTGATGTGGCCATGCCACTTGCAGCTACTCACATGAATTCAGCTCATGTCCAGTCCGAAACAGATAAGGCCACCAGCTTCATTGAGCGCATCCAACATATTCGCCAGCAGGTCCATGACATTCTTGAGAAATCAAATGCCAAGTACAAGCAGCGACATGATCAACATCGGGTGCCACACAAGTTTCAGGTGGGCGACAAAGTCTGGTTGCATTTGCAAAAGGAACGCCTTACTGGAGCCTATCGGAAATTGAGACCACTCCGATATGGTCCTTACACCATTACTAAGGCTATGGGAGACAATGCATTTGAGCTCAGCATTCCCCCATTCCTTGGCCTGCACCCAGTATTCAATGTGGACCGCCTTCGGCCATACTTTCCACCATTGCTAGACACATCCGACATTGCAGAACAGCTCAAACCCACAGAATTAAATCCAGATTGCATGGAACAAGCTGCAACTGATCGGATCATGGACACACAGATCAAGAACACTCGCCAACAGAATATCCAACTGTATCGAGTTGTCAAAGCGGGCCAACTCCTTCAGCAGGGCAAGTGGCTCACCAGGGAACAAGTTCAGCAGAAGTTTCCTCATCTCATGGAGGAGCTCAACGCAATGGGGACCATTGCTTCCTAAGGGGGGAGGAATGATCCAGGTGGATATTGGTGGCCACCTGCCAAGTCCACCTGGACCCCCACCATTGTCTTTCTCAGCATTTTCAGTTTCCTTAATTGTAGCACAACTTACTATTTTTAGCAGTTTTTCGGGTCCTGAACTTCCAGAGCCGTTTTGAGGCCCTAAACGACGTTTTTTGGGGAATCTGGGGGCAACGACGTTTTTTGCCCGTTCCAACAATGATAGTGGTCGGATAGATCTTTCTAATGAGCTATTGTACGCGTCAAACGGAGATCATATGCCAAAGTTACGACCCCGGGAAGTTGATGTACCAACTTACCCCAAACGGGGCCCACAGTTTGGCGTTTCATCTCCTAGGGTTAGGTTTTGGAATGTTAAGGGTTTTTCCATTGTTTCTCAATAATAAATAGGCCTTCGAGCCTCATTGTAACACAGCTCAGAGGCATGTAGCCATCACATCTCTTCTCAGAGATAAGCTACCATCGCCCTAGCTAGTTTATTTCCATTTCTGTTTGTAAGCATATTTCAGTATTTTCCATTAATGAAATGAAGTATTATTTCCACTGCATCTTTGTGTATATGGTTATCTCTGTAATTTGTTGCGTTCCTGTTTAAATCCGGATCAATACCACTGCCTTGGAGCCTGTTTTAAGCCATACAAGCTCTTCTTCAACCTGCACACTAGTTTCTCCTTCCCTTTCACTTCATATCCTTGTGGCTGCTACATATATATCTCTTCCTCCAAATCCCCATGGAGAAAGACTATATTTACATCTAACTGCTCAAGATGCAAATCTTCAACTGCTACTAGACTTAAAATAGTTCCGATTGAAGTCATTTTAACAACAGGAGAGAATATTTCATCAAAATCAATACCTTTCTTCTGTGCAAACCCCTTCACCACAAGTCTAGCTTTGTACCTCTGTTTTCCTCCATCTTCTTCCTTCAGCCTGTAAACCCATTTATTCTTCAATGTAGTTTTTCCTGCAGGCAACCTGACTAAGTCCCAAGTCTGGTTATGCATTAAGGAGTCCATCTCTTCTTCCATGGCTACCTCCCACTTCTTCCTGCTTTCAACCTTTATTGCTTCTTCATAACATTTGGGTTAACCAGAATCAATCACAATAAATAATATAATGAAGGAGAGTATCATTCAAGGGGTCTACTTATCCTGGTAGATCTTCTAACACCACTTTCAAGTGTTTGGGGTGCCTGTTGCTGTTGTGGTGGTTGTTGTTGTTGTGGTTGTTGATTATTATTATTTTCAGGCACCTTTACTTTTTTAGTGATTTCATCAAGAACTGTGTATTCCTTGTTTTCTTTTTTTTGTTCCTTTTCCTGCTACTAATTCATATATAAGACCTTTTCATTGAATATTACATCTCTGCTCCTAATGATTTTGTGATTTTCATAATCATATAAGCGATAACCAAAATCATTAACACCATATCCAATAAAGGTACATTTCTTTGACCTTGCCTCAAGCTTTGTTCTATTTTCTTTATCAATATGGACAAAGGCCTCACAACCAAAAGGCTTTAAAAAGGAGTAGTTTACCTTTTTACCTGTCCATGCTTCCTTTGGAACACCACTATCCAAGGAACTTGAAGGCCCTCTATTTATTAGATAAATAGCAGTGTCTATAGCATCTGCCCAAAACTGTAAAGGCAATCCTGCATGCAATCTCATGCACCTAGCGCGCTCCATGATTGTTCTATTCATCCTTTCTGACACAAAATTTCTTGTGGTGTTCTTGGAACTGTCTTCTCTCTGCGAATTCCATGCTCTGAATAGTACCTATCAAACTCTTTGCTGCAATATTCACCTCCATTGTATGATCTAAGACACTTCAATTTCTTTCATGTCTCAATCTCAAACAAAGCTTTCCATTTCTTGAAAGTATCAAATACATTAGATTTATTCTTAATACAATAAATCCAAGTTTTTCTAGTTGCATCATCAATAAAAGTAACATAATAACGAGAGCCACCGAGAGATGATACCTGAGCAGGTCCCCATACATCTGTATGCACAAGCTCTATTTTTTCACTCTTCTTTTCTTTCCCAACTCTGAGAAATCTGACTCTCTTCTGTTTTCCATAAATTCAATTCTCACAGAAGTCCAAATCAACATTCTTCAAACCCGGCAACAAATTCCTTGAGTGCAGAATCTTCATCGCCTTTTCATTCATGTGTCCAAGCCCATGATGCCATAATGCTGCATCTACTCCTTTGGAAGTTAAAGCATTAACAGAGTTAGAAATACCATTGCATAAATACAATGTACCAACCTTTTCGCCTTTTGCTATTACCATGGCTCCTTTGTTGACCTTCCAAGCTTTATCTGTGAAAGTTGTCACACAACCTTTACTGCCTAACTGCCCTGTTGACATCGGATTTTTCTTTAGATATGGAACATGCCTTACCTCCTTTAGTAGCCATTGGTTTCCATTCTGTTGTTTTACAAGACCCTTACCCAGTCCAACAATTTTACAGGGTTTATCATCACCCAAACGAACTTGTCCAAAATCTCCTTGAACATAGTCATGAAAGTATTTCTTATCAGGTGTGGCATGGAATGAGGCCCCTGAATCTACCACCTAGGAATCAGTAATATTTTCGAAAGAAAGAATCAAAGCATCTTGTAACACCTCACCTGTCACATTTGCTTCATGATTATTTTCTTGCTGTGCATCTCCTTCTTTTCCCTTCCGAGATCTACAGTCTTTCTTTAGGTGTCCTTTCTTTCCACATTTCCAGCACACTATCCGCGATCTGGACTTGGATCTGCCTTTCCTTGATTTACTACGATATCCAGAGCTCTTTCCTCTTTCCATTTTCCTTCCCCTAGACCCTGCACCCAAAGCATTACCCGATGTCTCACCGGAGCTTTTCCGTCGCATTTCCTCGCTAAGGATAGCACCGACAACATCATCAAACTTTAAAGTACTAGATCCAAAAACAGAGTTACTAATGGCCATTACTAAACCATTCCAACTTTCTGGTAATGAGCACAAGAATAACAAAGCTCTAACTTCATCATCAAAGTTTACCCCTACAGAACTTAACTGACTTGTAATAGTATTAAAATCATTTAAATGGTCTGCAACAGATCCACCTTCCGACATCTTCATATTAAATAACCGTTTCATAAGAAATACCTTGTTTGAGGCCGAGGGTTTTTCATATAGTTTCTCCAACGCCTTAATCAAACCCTTTGTCGTTGTTTCCTTCGAAATGTTGAAGGCGACCGACACTACGAGGCACAACCATACTGTTCTGAGTGCCTTTCTATCAAGAAGGTTCCATTCTTCATCTGTCATACCCATCGGCATCTTTGATTTTCCGCCTAATGGTAGGTATAGATCTTTCTGATACAGATAATCTTCCATCTGCATATTCCACAACGAGAAGTTTTGGCTGTTAAATTTCTCGATCCTAAACTTACGATCTTCCACCATTGCTCCCACTTGAATGACGAACCCTTCTTTCCTGCGAGTTTATCAGCCAAATAGACCTTCGGCTTTGATACCAGTTGTTAGAAATTTATATATTACGGAGAAATGGAAAACATAAAATATTGCAGAAATATAAACACAGACAATGCATAGAACAAGAGAGACAAAGATATACGTGGTTCACCCAGTTTGGGCTACATCCACCCCGAACAACCAGTCCTTCCTTTCTATTGTCCAGCAAAATGAAGAGACACAACCTACAGCTAATCCGCTATAATATCCTCTATTTTCTCTCACAGTCTCACCTCTCTGCTTCTTGCTCAGAGAATACACATCTATTACATAGCCTCAAATACAATGCCCTCATACAAGGAGAGGGGTTGCCTTCTAGGGCAAAAAACCCTAAACTAAACATAAGTTCTACCGTCAGATCATCCGCCTAATGAATGACCTAGATTGACTAGAAATTACTATACTTTTACAAGGCAATTTTACATCTGTTTTTAGCTTCGGGGGCACTGCCCCTGAAACCCCCCGCCAGGTGGGGACTCCCCAAAGGTCGCAGCCACCCCCCCTAGACCCCCCTGCAGCGAATATTTTACGGGTGGCGTTGCCGCCCCCATTTCGAACTGGGGTCCAATGTGGCGATACCTTTGAATACAGAAGATAATTAGGCTCCACACCCAACAATATGTTGGTCATGATTAAATACACAAAATTTAGTGACATTGTTGGGCACATATGGCTTATAAATAATTTCAATAGAAAAATCATCATTTAATGGTGACATTCGAGTAGCTGCATTGGCTAATGTGTCTGTGGCAACAATACGAAATATAGGAACAAAACTAATATTAAATGCTTTAAAATATGAAATAAGTCGTCATACCTCTTGTTGGTAGTTTTTCAATTTAGGTTAAACATAGTGACTGGTATTCCATATTTGAGGGGTATCACTATTTGAATCACCAATTACCTTAAGTTCTTCTACCTTGAGTTCTATGGCCTTATTTAACCCCAAAATTAGGGCTTCATATTCAACAATGTTATTTATGCACTCAAACTCCAAGTGGTGTTAAAAGATATACCTTTTATTCCAAGGGTTAATAAGAATACAACCAGCTCTAGACCTGTCCTTGGTCCTAGAACCATCAAAGTATATAAGGTCCAAATATCAGTAGCTACTGATATAGTTCCTATACTAGTAGTATGTACATCTATATTACAAAGTTCATTTGCACCAGTTGGACTTTAAGAAAGGAGCTCCAACTGTGTATTAGATGGTGTTATCACTCAGGTTGTCCTTCTGGTCAGCTCAAAAGGATACGGCCGAGGTAACCACAGACCAATATTTGGACTGCAGGTTCTAGCTCACCTGCAATCAGAGAGCGCTCTCTCTTTTTGATTTAGCTTTGTTGATAAGGTTTTTAGGCTAGTTATTGAGTTCGAGGGGTTTTGTTTTGATTTTTGGTGGGAAGGAAGATGCTTTCAAGTAAAGAGGCAGGGATAGCATGAAAGTTTTAGAACCATTGGGCGTGGAGTCAAGGAGTAGGACTGCTGGTGCGTTTTCTTGGTCACAAGAGGGAATTATGGAGCAAGACAGTTGCATATGAAACAATCATTCAAGGTAAAAGAGATGGATTAAAGGCTAAGGAATGAGGGGAAATTAAGAATCTCTCATTCAGGTTAGCAGAAGGAAGATAAATGAGCCCTATCTAGGAGCAGCTAAGAATTCCTAGATAACAGTCATTCATATGTGAAATAGATCAAACATGAGCCATAACAGAATTCATATTTATGCCTAAATCAAGAGGAAAACATTAAGAAGCCACAGAAACTGAGCATAGAGTGCAGCTAAGCAAATTCTAAACCAATCCTTTGTTCTATGACTTGAGCCTATGTGAAATTGAAATAACAGAGGTAAGGAACACTTATTGATTCATATTGTAGCACAAGAATTCCACATTCAATTCTTCAAACCATTAGACACAGAGCAGACAGTCATTCCTCCAAAGCTTTTCATCAATCTTTGATTAAGTAAAACATCTTAGATATCCATTGCGAGTCTCTAATGAAGATTATCAACCAACCAACCCTTTTTACAATGCAGAGGGTCATATAAATAGGGAAAATTATCCAAAATTAATCTATTACAGCCGACCTAAACAGGTCTAAAAGAAAATGATTACTTTAACCTAATCTTATCCAGAAATAAATGCATGAAAATATCTTTGAGCTGCGCTGAGGGCAGCTGTATCAAACTGAGTTAATGTTTGTCCTGGGTGGCTCGGTGCAGTCCTTCTGTAATAACTGTAATTTGTCTTTTATCTCCACCTCTAACTTGGTTCTGGTGTTGTTCGGTGCCATTAATGTGCACTAATCCCGACCAGATAAGCTTTTAAATGGCCTTAACTGCTTTGCTGACTTTGATGGAGGTCTTTAATTTTTACTTGTTTTGATGTTGCTGAACTGATACTCTTTACCGCTTCCTGATACTCTTTGACATGAAACTGGGCTTTATCTCTCCTCTGATATTTTTTGAATTGTCCCATCGACCTTTCATGGCAGTTTTCTTGGCCCTCTGTTTCTTCAAAAATTGTGTTTTCCCCTTTCTGAATGATGCGCGAAGAAATTCATGTCATTCTACGCCTTTCGGGCCTACTAGAAGCTGAGCGGTGAGGGGCTTTCCATTTCGGCCTATTTCCCGTAGCCATGCGCGATTAGGCGTTAATCGCGCATGAAAAACTGCCTCAAATTCTGATTCTGGGCTTCCTAGGCTACGATTTGCGCCTTTCACGCTTTTTTTTATGGTGACGTCAGGATGACGTCAGTGAGGGGTCCCAGTACGGCGGTTACGTGGCAGGATGACGTCAGAAGGGTGATGTCAGCAGTACGGCGGGTGACGTGGCAGTGACACGGTGGCAGAGACGTGGCAGGATGACGTCACTCGGTGGAGGCGGTATCCGGTTTCATGGCGCACCGCCTTTCCACATAGGTGGTATTGGAGGAGGGGGCTAGGCCATAGCCGAGAGGGTGACGTGTGGTGGGAGTATGGTAGGAAAACCACCGATCTCCCGGGCGCTAACCTTCGATAGCTTTGGAGGGGAAAGGACCAGCCCACCGTTGATCTGCGGCGCGGATGATCAGACGGTCAGCGGCACAGATGAGGCGGCGGAGGGATAATGGACGAGGCCCGCGGCGCATTTGAATAATTTATTAAATGGCGGGGGGGTTTAAACATTAGAAAAGTGGGTTTACGAGGTTATAAGCAAGCGGGGTAGATATTTACATGTAAAACTTGAGGATAAGGGAGGAATATGGGTGTTGTAGGGTTAGGGTTAAGGGGGAATGGTTGTTAGCATGACCAGGTGTCAGACTAACTCCAGTTAGGACACGGATGGGTTAGCAGGAGCCCCAGATGGACTACTGCCTCCCGGACTTAGAAGAATATGGCTATAGTGCCAAGGGGAGGATTATTTAATATTTTTGGGATTTTATATATTTTTGCATAGTAGGGGATAGGGAAATGATTTTTTAGGGAGCTAAATAATAAAGTTAGTAGTTAATACGGAAATGACAAGAAAGCACTAAGTATGTGGATCTTAGGCTATCAAGGGGGGAAACGTGACTCATAGAGGAAGAATGGAAATCCTTGAGTGAAGCAGATCTTCACCAAGGCAAATGATATGGAAAATAATGAAACTAAGAGGAATCAAGCAGATCTTGACCTCTTTAGGGAAATTAGTGAGTGATTTGGGAAATAGAAGAAGGGGGAGTTAGACATGCCTCGCTTGACTTGCTCAAAATGAAAACTGCCTTGTACCAGTGATCTGAAGTACAATATCACTTTGAAACACAAAATTGATCACAAATCAACATTTTGCAACCTCAAAACTACCTACCCAGCCTACTTACCTAGCATTTTTTCTTCTTTTTGGTTTGGGTGCACTTAGACTTGCAGACCCTGCTTTACAATTTTTCTTTTGACTGCCCTCCTATCTAAAACTATCCTTATTTCTGCCAAGGGCCCAGATTAAGCAGTTGGGCTCCTTTGATTCTCTACCTATCTACAAATCTGCCAAGATTAAGCTGTTTGGATAGATATCAATTCTCTACATTCTAAAACAAGAATTTGAAACCTAGGGAAGCCAAGATTTAGCTGTTTGGACTTCCCTTAATAGAACATTCTTCAAAATGGTTAAGTCATCAAAATTGGAATACAGCAGTGGCATTTAGACTGGCACACTTTCATGGTCTCTTCTTTGACCTCTTTCTGGAAATATGGAGCATTTCAGCATGCAAAGTATGACATATTTGGAATGTAAAATTGTCAATCATGAAAGATGAACACCTGTTGCAACAGGAGGCTAACAGTGGCTCCACTTGGGGATGGCTTTTCCTTGTGAAAAGCCAAGAACAGCAAGTCAGACTGCCTTGATCTTCTATTGTTGCTGTAGATTAAAAAACTTCTTTATGTTGGCTGCTAAGAGTGTGAAACTTTGAAATATGAACAACCCTCTACTCAACTGAATTGTTATGAAAAATGAAGCACTGCCTGCTTTCTTATGTGTGCTTGATATTATATATAATGTTGCTTGAGATTTGCCATGAATTGCTATGATATGATAGCGTTACTCTTGTTGTTTCGCTGAGATTAATGCAGAGATGGAGCCTTAAAAATGGAATACTTGCATTAGCTGTGTCTTAGCAAGCTTTACTGCTGCTCCTCTAATACTCAGACTACTTATACAAAAAATAAAAACAAAGTGCGGATATATAAAAATATCAATGTACAAAGAGATATGTACAGAGCTACATTGTATCCCTTTAAAAGGGATCATGGTAATGTTTTAACATTCGGCCATTAACAGGGCCTTCTTCAGCGGTGCTGCCCTCTACAGATTTGAGAAAATATGTGTTATTTCCCTGAACAACAGAAATAACAAATGGCCCTTTCCATAAAAAATCAAATTTTGCATGTTTTCCCTTGTCTTCTCTTCGTGAGTCCCACCTTAGAACTTTGTTGCCAACACAGAAATCTTCCGCTTTAGCTCTCTTATCAAACATATTTTTGAGATTTTCTTGCAAAATTTGAGCTCTGTCATAGACCTGCTCTCTAGTTTTCTGAAGATGAATGGTCTAATTGATTCTTCGTTGAATGTCATTTGGTTCAGCCTGGATCTCCTGTAACAGTTTGATAGTAGGGATGCCCAAAGATGAAGGAAACCTGGCCTCCATGCCATATACTAGCTCATAAGGGCTCATCCCAATGGATTTCTTTGTTGAAAGTCTGTCTGCCCATAGGGCGTTTGTGAGCTTTTTATGCCAGTTCTTCTTGTTTTCTTCTAAGATCTTCTTGATAATATTAATGAGACTTTTATTTGAGGATTTGGCCAAGCCATTACCTTGAGGGTAATAGGCTGTAGAGTGGCCCAAGGTAATGTGAAATTTATGGCAAAAGTTGATCATCCTTTTGGATTTGAAAGCAGCGACGTTGTCGGTAATGATCTTCTCAGGGCAACCAAATCTAGAAAGGATATTGCACTCAAGGAATTGAATAATGATGGTGTCATTGGCTTGTCTGCATGGGATGGCGTCAACCCACCTAGTGAAATAGTCGGTGGCTGTTAGAATCCACTTGTGCTGGCCTGAGGAGGAGGGATGGATTTCTCTAATGAAGTCAAGACCCCATTGTTGAAAAGGTTTTTCAGTTGAGATGGGTTTAAGGGGCAGGGGCAACAACTTTCTTTTGCCCTCAAATATTTCGCATTTGTGACATGAAATGGCAAATTTCTTTACATCTGCAAAAAGAGAGGGCCAATAGAAACCAGCCCTTAGAATTTTATCAACAATGGACTTCCAATATACATGTCCTCCACAGTCACCTGCATGGAATTATTTCATGACACTATTAGTTTCACTCATAGTTAAACAATTAAGCAATATACCTTCATGATTTTTCCAAAATAAAGCACCATCTATGACACAAAACTTTGAAGCCTTCATTCTTAAAAATCTTTTCTTAGTTCTGGACAATCCTTGGGGAGCAAACAGGTTTAACAATACAAAGCATATATCAGCATACCATGGGGATTGCAAAAAGGTTTCACTGATCTGTGGAGTCGCCAGCTCCTGTTCATTGTCCAATTGGTTAATGTCTAAGGCTTGAAAGTTTGTTTCGGACATCAGTTTGGCTAAACCTTGTCCCTTTATGAGCTTGGTTGGTTTTATTTCTATGTCATACTCAAGGATGTTTGTAATCCATTTTCCTCTTTTGCCCTCTAATCCCTCTTGGGTTAATATGTCTTTTAAAATAGCATTTGGAACATAGGCAATCACATATGAATATAAAATGTACACTCTGAAATCTTTGATTGCTTTAACAAGGGCATAGGCCTGATTTTCCATGATTTGGTAGTTCAAAGGGGCATCTCTTAAGGCTCGACTGGAAAATGCAATTGGCTTTTCATTTCCCTGATCATCCTTTTGCAAAAAGACAGCAGCTATGGTGTGATCAGATGCAAAAGAAAATATGACAAAGTCCCTATCAAATTGTGGACTTGTGAGGACAGGAGCTTGGGTTAAGGTAGATTTTATACTCTCAAAGGCTTGTTTGGTTTCAAGAGACCATCTTACCTTGGCATCCTTTTTTAACATGTTGCTTAACAGTCTTATCAGCTCAGCTAGATTTGGAATAAATCTCCTTAGGAAGTTGATCTTCCCAAGGAATGCTTGCAACTCTTTTATGTTTCTTGGATATGGAATTTGGAGGATGGCTTGGATTCTTTCAGGATCAATTCTAATCCCATCTTTTGATATGATATGGCCAAGAAGTTTGCCTTCTTCAAGGCTGAAGAGGGATTTCTTGGGGTTCAAGGAAATGCCATATTTCCTACATGTCATGAATATTTGCCTCAAATGTTTTAGGTGCTCTTGATCAGATTTGGAGAAAGGGGTTAAGTCATCGAGGTAGACAACTAGGAAATCATGTATTTCTTTGGCAAATACAATGTCCATTTCTCTTTGAAAGGTAGCACCAGCGTTTTTAAGTCCAAAAGGCATCTTCACATACTTAAATGTTCCCCACGATGTGGTAAAGGCTGTCTTGTCTTGGTCATCCGGGTGAACCAGTATTTGATTGAAACCTAAAAAGCCATCTAGCAAAGAAATTCTAGATGACCCCACTACTCTCTGTAGAATATGATCCATTTTGGGCAAGGGGTAGTGGTCTTTTAGGGAGACTTGATTTAAATTTCTTAGGTCTACACACAGCCTAATCTCACCTGTATTTTTTCTTGTGGGAACAAGGTTGGATACCCATTCAGAGAATCTGATGGGTGCTATGATACCTGCTTCAAACATTCTTTTCACTTCCTTTTCAATCAAAGGGAGAAGAATAGGATTGATTCTCCTCAGTTTCTGTTTGAAGGGCTTTTGGTTTGGTTTTAAAGGAATGGTGTGTTGGATCACTGAGGTGTCATAGGACTTCAAGTCCTCATAACTCCAAGCAAATACATCTTGGAATTCTTTGAACAAATCAACATATTTGGGCTTCTGATCGGGTGGCAAATTTTTGGATAATTTGATCATTTTGGGCTTCTCTGCTGTCCCGATGTTATGTTCTTCTATAGCAGCGTTTAGGGGTTGCATTTTTGGTTTCTTGGGAACATCATTAGCATCAAACATGTCTTCCAATGGAGTGAGGCCGGCAGGGAGAAAGTTATCTTTCAGATCAACGATCTCGGCCTCTGTTTCTGCTATTTCCTCCAAATGCATCTGTTTCAGCTCTTTTATGTTTGTATTGTCAAAAACAGTTGGGTTCAACATTCGTTTGGCTGTTATAGGTGTTACAGCCTGCTGATTTTCATTTGTTTGTTGTTGTTCATCCGTCATAGCATCTATGTCAATGTTAATATTTGAAAACTCATGCTCAAGAGTGAGGAATTTGTTAATCTGGGCATCATTTTCGAACACTTGCCAATCTTTAACGTTATTTGGGATGGCAGGCCTATGTTTTATCTCAACAGTAAAATGATGATTTGGCTCAAAGGGAAGCTTGCATGTACTAGCAAAAGTAGCTAGGCTGTGTGCATGAATGTTATGATTTCTTGAAATCTTGGCCAGCTTGGATTCAGTGAATGTATTGAGTATACTAGTGGCAGCAGTCGTATAGGCCCTCATTCTATTGTCATTGGTAACAAAATTACCTTTCATCTGTTGTATGATTAAGTCAGAGTCACGTAAAATGGATACTTTTGCAGCTCCTAGAGCTTTGAGCAGTTTAAGGCCTAACAGGAGAGCCTCATACTCTGCCATGTTATTGGTGCATTTGAAATTTAGTCTGTAGGCATGGCCTTCTGCATGACTGTTATTGTGTATTATGAATCTAGACACTTGCCCCTGCTCCTAGCTTGTTAACAGAGCCATAAAACTCTAAATACCATGTGATTTCTTGCTTGTGGTTAATATCAAGAGTTTCAATCATTCTTGCAGTGGACAGATTTGAATTTTCTGTTTAGGGAGGTTCTTCTTGTAAGCTAGTTGCCTTGATTGTTTTGACAGTTTTATCAGTATGGGCAACCGATTATTCATTGATGTGTGTGTTTAGTTCTAAAGCCAACGACTTGTCATCAATGGGAGGACTTGTTTCATCATTAAATAAAATAAAAGAATCCATATCAGAATGGATTGAGTGAATAGGAAAATTTTGGGGCTTGTCCTCACTAGTTACCACATACTTCATCAGTGTTTCTCTATATAGTCTCTTTGGTTGCCCAAAGACAGATATAGTGGCATAAGAGAGGTCTAATTGGAGGGACCCTTGGAGTTTTTCTCCCCAAGATCTTGACAATAGCATGCCGTACTTTGGTGGAATGTCAACAACCACCACATCCATGAGGATTGTCTTGTTGGGATATTGGACTAAGGAGACACACAAGTCTTTGATGAGGCCTAAACACTTGACTTGACTTGAGTCAAAGGAGAATAGATCTTTGTAGGGTCTTGTAACATCAAGGTTCAACTTTTCCATTACAGCTTTGGGCATAAGGTTGTGTGAGGCACCTGAGTCAAACATGGCATTGTGAAATATTTTTTCATGTATGTGCAAACTGACATAAAAAGGTAGAACAGATCCATATGTTGATTTTCCATTAACTTCTGGACCGAACAGTAGTTCAGGTTGATCATCAAGAACATTCACATCATCCTTAACCTCTGGCATTTGAAGTGATCTTTGAATTTGTTGCCTATACACATCATGTTTAGCAAGTTCAGATAAGGGGATGGATATCTTCAATTTACCTATTTCTGCCTCTAAGTCAAATGATTTTTCAGATTGGGTTTTAGTATTGTGAGAGGCAGGTTTCCCTTTTTCCATTGGAGTATCAGCAATTTGGTCTTGTTTATCAGCGTTATGGGAAGGGATTGATTGCGGTTTTTCTATTTTAGGAGGGCTTTTTGGAATGTTGTTCAAATTCTTTTCCGAGGAAGGAGGTGGCAGAGGCTGATCAATAGAAGGCTGTATTTCTGTTATGTCCTCTACAGTCACTTGATGCGGGTTTGGGACAGATATATCAGTTGGTTCTGTTATGACAACCTTGCCTTTAGTCTTGTTGGGTTGTTTTCCATCCTTTGGTTTGCTAGGTTCAGGAATGTCAATGGTCCTAGTTCTCAGCTTATATTGTTTGTGGACCTCATACACAGCAGTATCATAGCCTTGTTTAAAATCAAAAGATTCACCAGACTTAGTCTGAAATTGATTAAAGTCCTGCTCATCTTGGTCTTGTTGAGTTAGGAAAATTTGTTGCTCAGCCCTTGAATCCACCAAATTCATGTGAGTGTCCTCTGGGGGTTCACTAGATGTAAAGGCTTCCGCATAATTTTCATGAAAAGGGGGCCTTACGTCATGGTCTAGGCTAGACCTGCCAGCATTTGTGTTCTGCGTTTTCCTAAAATTTGGGTTCCTTATGGTATTGGACTATTGTCCTTCCCACAATGATTTCCTCTCAACACTTTCTACTCTATCTCCCAGCCTTTTCATGCCACTGATAATAGCATCAAGTTTCTGATCTAAGGCTGAGGGTTCTTCTTTGAAGGTGGTTCTTCTCTCCATTCTAGCTCTATTTCTTTTGGCAATTAGATTGGCCTATACGCTAACAGCAACATTTTTCATGTCTGCAAGGGTTTGAGGAGCTCTTTCTTTTAACTGGTAGGTCATGCCTGGGTCGAATCCATCAGGGAATTTATACAAGGCAAGGTCAGGTGGAGGTCTTAGGTTCTGTGGTATTGCATTATAGACATTGTTGAATCTTGCACAGTAATCTAGGACAGACTCTTGAGGGCCTCATTTTATTGTATCGTATTCAGCTAGTATGTGCAAGGGGTCTTTCTTTTTCTCCCATCTGTTGGTAAAGGATTGGTAAAGCTCATCCGGATTGGTTATGGAATTTGCAGCAAGTGCTCTAAACCAAGTTCTTACATCACCTGTTAAACTTTGGACAAAAATTTTCATTCTCACGCTATCATCATCTATTTCGTAGTTCTCAAAATAGTCTTGCATTTTATTTGTATGCTGAAGGGCTGTGCAAGGACCAGTTCCATCAAAATATGTGATTTTAGTTTGATAATGCTGAGGCATAGCCCCAGGGTTTGTAGGTGATTGCAGGGGTGCATATCTATTAGCCATATTCATAGGGATAAGTGGAACAACAGGAACAACAGGGACAACTGGAACAGCTGTGACAACAGTAGTGGTAATGGGAGTATGTGCAGTGAATGGAGGTGTGGAAGGAGTGCTTTGGGAAGTAGATGATGAACAAGGGGAAGCAGGGGTTGAACGAAATAAAACTTTGACAGGGGTTGGAACACTGCTTGGGTGAACTGCTTCAGGACTATTATCAGCAAAATCTTCTCTTTGTTCTTGCTTCCTAAGGGTCTTTGGGATTAAGTTCGGATTTTAAAAAGAAGCTGGGGGATTTGGGTCTGGATTTGACCTAGTATAACGAGAATTCTTTTTAGGAGCCAGATTCTAAATTTGTTTTGGTATTTTCTGTGAATGTTTTTAGAATTAGCAAGGAACTGATAAAATTTTTGGAACATCTATCTGCAGTTTAAAACTAGCATGAAGATTGACTGAAGCAGCATTTATTTACTCCTGTAAATGTAAAGCAAGAACAGTTTCAAAGGCTTCCTGGCCGACATTCAGACTTCATCTGTAGTTTTAAGGAATAGACAACACTTGAACAACTGATTTTTGTTCCCATGGAGTTTTCCAACTTGATTTGTGAAATTAACTGAGGATGTTCCCCAATGGAGTCGCCATTATGTTATCACTCAGGTTGTCCTTCTGGTCAGCTCAAAAGGATACGACTGAGGTAACCACAGACCAATCTTTGGACTGCAGGTTCTAGCCCACCTGCAATCAGAGAGGGCTCTCTCTTTCTGATTTAGCTTTGTTGATAAGGTTTTTAGGCTAGTTATTGAGTTCGAGGGCTTTTGTTTTGATTTTTGGTGGAAAGGATGATGCTTTCAAGTAAAGAGGTAGGGATAGCATGAAAGTTTTAGAACCATTGGGCGTGGAGTCAAGGAGTAGGACTGTTGGTGCGTTTTCTTGGTCACAAGAGGGAATTCTAGAGCAAGACAGCTGCATATGAAACAATCATTCAAGGTAAAAGAGATGGATTAAAGGCTAAGGAATGAGGGGCAATTAAGAATCTCTCATTCAGGTTAGCAGAAGGAAGATAAATGAGCCCTATCTAGGAGCAGCTAAGAATTCCTAGATAACAGTCATTCATATGTGAAATAGATCAAACATGAGCCATAATAGAATTCGTATTTATGCCTAAATCAAGAGGAAAACATTAAGAAGCCATAGAAACTGAGCATAGATTGTAGCTAAGAAAATTCTAAACCAATCCTTTGTTTTATGACTTGAGCCTATGTGAAATTGAAATAACAGAGGTAAGGAACACTTATTGATTCATATTGCAGCACAAGAATTCCACATTCAATTCTTCAAACCATTAGACACAGAGCAGACAGTCATTCCTCCAAAGCTTTTCAGCAATCTTTGATTAAGTAAAACATCTCAGATATCCAGTGCGAGTCTCTAATGAAGATTATCAACTAACCAACCCTTTTTACAATGCAGAGGGTCGTATAAATGGGGAAAACTATCCAAAATTAATCTATTACAGCCGACCTAAATAAGTCTGAAAGAAAATGATTACTTTAACCTAATCTTATCCAGAAATAAATGCATGAAAATATCTTTGAGCTACGCTGAGGGCAGCTGTATCATACTAAGTTAATGTCTGTCCTGGGTGGCTCCGTGCAGTCCTTCTATAATAACTGTGATTTGTCTTTTATCTCCACCTCTAACTTGGTTCTGCTGCTGTTCAGCACCATTAATGTGCACTAATTCCGACCAGATAAGATTTTAAATGGCCTTAACTGCTTTGCTGGCTTTGATGGAGGTCTTTAATTTTTACCTGCTTTGATGTTGCTGAACTGATACTCTTTGCTGCTTCCTGATACTCTTTGACATGAAACTGGGCTTTATCTCTCCTCTGATAATTTTTGAACTGTCCCATCGACCTTTCATGGCAGTTGTTCAGCCCTCTGTTTCTTCAAAAATTGTGTCTGCCCCTTTCTGAATGATGCGCAAAGAAATTCATGTCATTCTGTGCCTTTCGAACCTGCTGGAAGCTGAGCGGTGAGGGGATTTCCATTTCGGCCTATTTCCCATAGCCATGCGCGATTAGGTGCTAATCGTGCATGAAAAACTGCCTCAGATTCTGATTCCGGGCTTCCTAGGCTGCAATTTGTGCCTTTCATGCTTTTTTTGACGGCGACGTCAGCATGACGTCAATGGGGGGTCCCAGTACGGCGGTGACGTGGCAGGATGATGTTAGCAAGGTGACGTCAGTAGTACGGCGGGTGACATGGTAGTGACACGGTGGCAGAGACGTGGCAGGATGATTTGGCAGTACGGTGGCAGGAGGCCGATGCAGTTTGATGATGTGGCAGGATGACGTCACTCGGCGGAGGCAGTATCCGGTTTCATGGTGCACCGCCTTTCCGCATAGGTGGTATTGGAGGAGGGGGCTCCGCCATAGCCGAGAGTGTGACGCGTGGTGGGAGTACGGCGGGAAAACCGCCAATCTCCCGGGCGCTAACCTTCGACAGCTTCGGAGGGGAAAGGACCCACCCACCGTTGATCTGCGGCACGGGTGATCGGGCAGTCGGCGGCACAGATGACGCGGCGGAGGGATAATGGACGGGGCCCGCGGCGCATTTGAATAATTTATTAAATGGCGGGGGGGTTTAAACATTAGAAAAGTGAGTTTATGGGGTTATAAGCGAGTGGGGTAGATATTTACATGTAAAACTTTAGGATAAGGGCGGAATATGGGTGTTGTAGGGTTAGGGTTAAGGGGGAATGGTTGTTAGCATGACCAGGTGTTAGACTAACTCCAGTTAGGACACGGATGGGTTAGTAGGAGCCCCAGATGGACTACTGCCTCCCAGACTTAGAAGAATATGGTTATAGTGCCAAGGGGAGGATTATTTAATATTTTTGGGATTTTATATATTTTTGCATAGTAGGGGATAGGGAAATGGTTTTTTAGGGAGCTAAATAATAGAATTAGTAGTTAATACGAAAATGACAAGAAAGCACTAAGTATGTGGATCTTAGGCTATCAATGGGGGGAAAGTGACTCATAGAGGAAGAATGGAAATCCTTGAGTGAAGCAGATCTTCACCAAGGCAAATGATATGGAAAATAATGAAACTAAGAGGAATCAAGCAGATCTTGACCTCTTTAGGGAAATTAGTGAGTGATTTGGGAAATAGAAGAAGGGTGAGTTAGACATGCCTCGCTTGACTTGCTCCAAATGAAAACTGCCTTGTACTGGTGATCTGAAGTACAATATTGCTTTGAAACACAAAATTGATAACAAATCAACATTCTGCAACCTCAAAACTACCTACCCAGCCTACTTACCTAACATTTTTTCTTCTTTTTGGTTTGGGTGCACTTAGACTTGCAAACCCTGCTTTACAATTTTTCTTTTGACTGCCCTCCTATCTAAAACTATCCTTATTTCTGCCAAGGGCCCAGATTAAGCAGTTGGGCTCCTTTGATTCTCTACCTATCTACAAATCTGCCAAGATTAAGCTGTTTGGATAGATATCAATTCTCTACATTCTAAAACAAGAATTTGAAACCTAGGGAAGCCAAGATTTAGCTGTTTGGACTTCCCTTAACAGAACATTCTTCAAAATGGTTAAGTCATCAAAATTGGAATACAGCAGTGGCATTTAGACTGGCACACTTTCATGGTCTCTTCTTTGACCTCTTTCTGGAAATATGGAGCATTGCAGCATGCAAAGTATGACATATTTGGCATGTAAAATTGTCAATCATGAAAGATGAACACCTGTTGCAACAGGAGGCTAACAGATGGTACAGGTGAAGGTTGCGCTTGATAGAACCTATGATCAACTTCTAGAAAACAATTTTCAAAGATAATACATGCAAAGATGATTGGCTCCTTATGTCCCTCAAGTGTCGTCATGGTGTATTTCATGTAAGGCTCATTTTCCACTTGAATATGATTGTTTCTACCCTTATAAGAAAGCCATAAATATGTCAAGTCTATCGATAAATACCCTTGTAATTTTTTGGGCCAATCCCTACTCAATGTTGGGTGTGTTATATTATTTCCACTACTAGTTGGATGTGCGGGAGGGGGGGTGACAACCCCCACTGTTCGTTATATCGGGCACAACAAGGGGGTCACATGGGGGGCACAGCCCCCCTTGTCAAGGGGTTTCATGGGGGTAGTAATCCCCCTATATAGGGTCCTAGGCAACGCCCCGAGAAATTGTTTTTGGACCCTATATTAGGTGGGTGGACCTACCTATGGTTTTGTGCATGGGTTTCGCACATGGTTTTGGCATGATGGCTTTCTTCCCATGGTATTTTGTAGATCCGTTCAAGGGAACTACAATTATGTTCTAATCCAGGGTTAATGGATTGGCGTTTATGAATGCTTCAGAATGTATATATATGTATTGTAAAATTGAAAGGAATATAATGAAAAACCAATCTGGTAGTCCCGATTTCAGGATCCGGAGGAAATCTTTATGTATTTGTTTTATATTCTCTCCATTGCTTATTTTCTGCTTTTAGAAATCGTATGGAAGTAATTTCTATACAGGGTTAAAACCTACATTTGGTATCAGAGCTATTTTGGCTTCAAGGGGATACCTTTGCTGCTAAGGGGTTTTTCTCAGGCCTGTGGTAAACCCTATTTAGTGGGATATTTGCGAGATTGATTCTTGTGGTGAAAGAAGATGGTGAGTTGTGGAAAGATAGAGATAGAAAAATTTAATGGTCAAAGTTTTGAGTTATGGAAGCTCAAGATGGAGGATCTGCTAGTGGCTAAAGATCAGTGGATCGTAGTAGATCCGGGTACTTAACTAATGACAATGTCAATTGAAAATTGGGTGAAGCTAGATTGTAAGGCAAAGAGCACAATATTGTTGTGTATCTTAGGTTCAGTATTGTTGAATGTATTAAGGGAAACTATGGTGAAGTATTTGTGGGTCAAGCTAGGGATTTTGTACCAATCTAAGTCTCTAGTGAACAACTTGTTCCTGCAAAAAACGTTGTATAACATAAGGATGAAGGATGGAGACTCGGTGACAGAGCATATGAATTCCTTTAATACTATGGTAAGACATTTGTTATCTGTTGATATAAAAATTTCAGATGAAGATAAGTGCATCAGTTTTTTGTGTTCTCTACTAGATTCATGGGATAGTCTATTTGTTTCTATATATAGCAATACAACTACCTTGAAGTTTGATGAAATAGTCTCTTCCTTGTTGTCGAAGGAGATGAAATGGAAAACTATGGAGAGCTAGAATGGAGATGCTTTGTTTGTACAAGGATGGTCCAAGAACAGAAACAAAAATAATTCCTCGAGTAGGAGATATAAATCTAGAGGGAGATCTAAATCTCTTGGAAAACCTGTAAAGGTATGTTGGAAATGCAAAAAGGAAGGGAACTACAAAAAGCACTTGAGATATAAAGATATTGAGAAAGGAAAGGGATCTGATGATGCTCCTTCTGTAGAGGAAAAAACCACCTTAGATGAAGGTGGGGATGTGTACTTGTCTTCTTATTCAAGTACACATGTAGATCACGAGGCATGGTTGATTGACGCAAGTGCATACTTTCACTTCAATCTCATAGGGAGTGGTTATGTGAGTATGAGAAATATGATGGCAGTGTTGTATTATTAGGGGATGACAGGAATTTTGGAATCGTCAGACGTGGAAAATTCAAGTTGAAGTTTCAAGGTGGAAGGATTAGAACATTTCCGGGTGTTCTTCATATTCCCGCATTGGCCAGAAACCTGATTTTTGTAAGCAAGATGAATGATGCAGGTGTAAAACTAGTTTTTGAGAAAGATACCTGCAAGATGGTTTAGGGAGCACTAGTATTAATGCAGGGAGTTCAGATTGGAAATCTTTACAAGCTTTTGGGTAGTACTTTTATTGATGGATGCAACAATTCTGTGGTTCCTGAAAGTGGACCTGAAACTAGTGGTCCCGTGAGAAAAGAGCATGCTATGGAATCAAAGGCTTGGACATATTGGAGGGAAGGGATTTGAATATTTATGGTATAAGGTATGTCTAATTTATCTCTTGATTTCGATTTCTGTGAACATCGTGTATATGGGAAGTAGAATTGGGTGCGTTTCCCCTCTAGTTCTAAGAGAGTGAAAGGGATATTAGAGCATGTGCACAGTGATGTGTTTGGACCTGTGTCGGTTCCATCACTGGGTAAGTCTATGTACTATGTATCATTTATAGATGAATTCTCAAGGAATACATAGAGATATTTCCTCAAGACATAGATAGACATAGATGTATCATTTATTGATGTGCAGTATCACTTTGTGAGGGACATGGTTGAGGATAAAAAGGTGTTGCTGGTAAAGGTGGACACCTTCAAGAATGTTGTAGATGCATTGACAAAGTCTGTGATCACTAAGAATTTTTCTTGGTGTAGAGAAAAAATGGGCACTATAGGTCTGGACCAATGACTAAGGTCTCCTGTGACCCCCTGCGTGGAAAAGATAACAACAAGTGGGAGAATGTTGGGTGCATGTTATATTCTTTCCACGACTCGTTGCATGCACGGGGGGTCATAGGAGGGGTGAAAGCCCCCCCTCTTTTGTTGCTCTGGGCGCAACAAGGGGGTCACAGGGGGGGCGCAGCCCTCCCTGTCGGGGGGTTTCACACATGGTTTTGGGCATGATGGTTTCTACCCATGGTATTTTGTAGATCCAGTCAAGGGAACTATGGTTATGCTCTAATCTAAGGTTAATGTATTGCGATTTATGAATGCTTCAACATGTATATATATGTATTGTAACATTGAAAGGAATATAATGAAAAATCAATTTGGTAGTCCCAGTTTTGCGATCCAGGGGAAATCTTTGTGCATTTCTTTTATATTCTCGCCATTGTTTGTTTTCTATTTTTAGAATTCGTATGCAGGTAATTTATGTACAGGGTTAAAACCTACACTCAAAAGCAAACCATAGGCTTTAGGAATGTCCAAAATAACAATATTAACGAATTGGTGAACTCTATGGTCTCATGACAAACATATGATGACATTATTAAATTCACTGATTTCCTGGGCTAATGATCTGTGCATCGATATTTTCCAATTTAGCATTAATTTTCTTAGCAACAGATAGTGGCATGAAGTTTGCAAATGCACCAAAATCAATGAGACAATTATGAACATTATAGTTAAATATTTCGAAAGCTAAAAGAAAAGGGGGGAGAAGAGTGTTAGTATTCAAATTAACAACATTAACTACACACTCGAGAATGCCACGAGACTTGCTGAACATAACTTGATAAGCAGAAACTACGTTACCTAATGGAGGTTGTAATGCAAGTGCTTGGATGATCAGTTCATGCTGCCTTGTTATCTTTGCGAGCTCAAAGATTGAAATATTGGCACGATCTCTTTTCATATCCTCAACAATATTATAATCAATCCTTTCATTTCTAACAGGTTGTGTTGAAGTATATGGTGGTGAAGTTGAATCTTTTGTTGTTTTTGGAAGTGTTCTTAGGAGGAGGAGCGCTTCCATACTTATTTCGCAAACTTTGAGTAGATTTAGTAGGCAATCGAATCCTTCACAATAATTGTTTTTTAAACTCTTTCTTAGAAATTGTTCCTAATTTACTCCTCAAATTATATTTCTTAATTATTTGCTGAGGAGGAGCTTCACTCACTGGTCGTTCATCAACACTTTGTTTATTAGTGTTATATATGATACCAAATGTATTGACTAAATGCACAACATGTGAACTTTCATTGGTCATGGTAGATTCATTTTTTTCTTATGTCTGCTCAGACTGCTCCTCTACTAATAAAGTATCTATAGTGCTTGTCATCATAGCAGTCATGTTGTGGTTCCATTGCGACATGTTTTCTCCGAAATGCCTCTCCTAATGGAAAGTACAACTATTTTTCATGCCCAAGCTTTCAACATTAAACACAACATTGGAACACTGAGCATATTTATCTAGTTGAAAATTGTTATTATTCTTAAAGAAAGGAAGCTTTAAAGACTTACTATTGGTAGTGGCCTCACTCGACTTCATCTTTAGTTTAGATACTTCATTAGTGAGAAAATTCAAAGATTCATCCAAGCTTTCCATGTAAAAAGGAATTTCTCTTTGGATTTAGTGGAATGGGTTTGATTTTTCTTACCAGTGTCTTTGGAGTCTTTAGAATATTCATTATCATTAATAGCCAATAGAACGCAAGTCTTCTTCAATAACAATCGCTTATGCAAAGTTGAAAGCAAATGTATCCTTTGCAGCTCTTTTAACAAACACAAAAATATTAGTAGGCAAGGTAGTTGTGTAGTAATATTTAGTGATAGTATTATGTGGTTGAACATATGTGGGGAATTTATTCAACAAGTGTGTAAATCTTTGATTAAAATTCTTCACTTTTTCCTTTTCCCCCATCTTAACATTCCTGAGTTATTTGAGCAACATAGCAGGGGTTTTATCATCAACAAATTTATCCAAGAACAAATTCTTGAACTCCCTCCAATTATAGATTGAATTAAGCGGAAGATTTTGGAACCATAATGATACTCTACCTTCTATAGTATACATAAAAAATCTACAATAAACTTCATCAAAATGTACCTTAAGCATTCACAAATGCATGTAAAAGTCATTAATATGTTCCTCAACTTTCGTCCTCTTATCAGGATCAAAATATGAAAGTAGTTTTTCTAGATGTTTAGGCATGCGATGAAACTTTCCTAGAAGAGAAAGAGGTCATTGAGCTATCCAATCCAAATGTTCATAAGCCATGTCTTCTTCTTCCTCCTCTTCTTCCTCTGAATCCAAAGATTCTTCTCCTTCACCATTCAAATCCTCATTACAATCGGGCTCTTCTTCTTGTCTCGATTGTTCTTCCTTAGAAAAATAAAAATCCTCCCCATCTCCTTCCAAATCCTCCTCAATAGGTGTAAGGTCCCCTTTTTGATGTGTTCTTTTAGTAGGATCAACTAATTCTTTAAGGGTTGCAATAACCAAATATTCGATTGAAGAAACCAATTCACAGTGACGAGTCATTTCTTTCTTTATAGGCTTATGTGGAAGAATAGAAGTGACAGGATATAAGTTGAGAGATCTTACAAACTAATGTGTAATAGGTTGGATTGTTCGGAGTTGATTGTAGGTGACTTCAAAATCCTATTCTGGACTTCGATGAGAGTAATCCCCTATCTTAGGAATGTGAATTGGAGTTAAACTCATATCGTTATTATCTTGCATGGAAGGTTCATTGTTAGGATGTGGTGAATTGTCAGCCATATAAAGTATGCCCTCCTTCTAGCACGATAATGTTGACAGTGTTGGATCTCTCCAACATATAGGGGGTCTCCCTGATATAATTCCCAATGAGACCTCATGATGCAGGAGCATCCGGACACCTCAATGAAAGAAAATTAGAGAAAGAGGACAGGTGGACAAACACATAGACAGCCAGGCCAACCACAACTGAATTCTGTTCAAGAAACTAATTTTAGTTAAAAAAAACAGTTAAAACTGAATGTAGGTGTAATAAGAACTGAAGGATTCTTGAGTAAATCAAGAAGAAAAAGAAAGAAAACACCCTGCGCGTGTGAGAGAGGGCAAAATGTGATTGCCAAAGAAATCTGGATTAAGGCTGAAATGCCTTAAAACTGTAAAATGAGTTTGTAAAATAATGAAAATTCATCTTTGTGAAAAAAAAAAAGACGAGAAAACCCTGTGCGTGAGAGAGAGGACAAAATGTAGTTGCCTGAGAAATTCTGGATTAAGGCTGAAATGCCTTAAATTGTAACCTGAGATTGTAAATAATAAAAAATGTGTTTGTGTGAATTTGTACGCAATTGCTTCATTGTGAGTTTATCTCTGCGTATCCGTGTATCTTTTGTTTGAATCGTTTGCTTATTATTAGGTTTCCTGATGTGCTGAAGCACAGGCTGGAATCTCTGCAATCGGCCTTTGATTCTGCAATGCGCATGCAGTCGTATGAGTCTTATTTTCAGGGGGTTTATCCTGTTAAATGTAATCAAGATCGATATGTGGTTGAGAACGTTTTATAAGGGTAAGTACGAGAGCTTAGGCTTGATACGAAGCCGAGAAGAGGATTTCTGCAACGAGCAGCGATTGCGATTGATAAGGGTAAGTACGAGTAGCGATTACGTTTTATAAGGTTAAGAACGAGAGTTTAGGCTTGATAAGAGTAAGTACTGAACTATACATACATGCATAGATTGTAATTGCAAATAGTATTCATAATAATGTCATCGAGTGAAGTTGGAGGAGGGGAGCAGAGGTATTTCTGCCATCAGTGTGAAACTGTAATAACACCCATTCGAGAGGAGGTGGAACTCATATGCCCTCTCTGCCATGGAGGGTTTGTTGAGGAAATGGAGGGTCACGTTAACCCAGTCCACGTCAATTTGGCCGGACGAGGAGAAGGTGATTTGTTGAACAGAAGAGGCTCTAATCCATCTGGTAGGCAAGCACTGGAAAGTAGTGATGAGGAGGATGAAGAACCCGTGGTAGTCAAGAGCGTGGGCGGATGAAGAACGATGACAATGTCATCAGGGGTTGTCGCCTGGTCTGTTCTAGGTTTGTCCTGGCGTGGGCCTTCCTTAGTTAAAATGAAGCAAGAGACATCAGAATGCAGTGGCGGATAGCCTTTTTGGGCCCATAACCCACAGGTCCCAGGATCGAGCTTGTGAAAATACTGAAAATGAAGACCACCCAGACTTCGTTTTCATCAAGTGGTATCAGAGCGGGAAAGATTTCCTGCGGAGAGGAAGAAAGAAGGTACGAAGGAAACAAGAGGTACAATTTTTATTCTTTTTAATTTATTTTATGAAGGTGAGAAGATTGCAGCAAACCTAGAGCAGGAGTGCTCAATGGGTTCGAGAGGAGAGAACCGCGGAGATGCCGAGAGGACTAAGCTCAGGAGCGAAGCTTGGTAGGGCATCTGGTAGCAAGGAAGACTTGCTATTGCAGAGGTTTGGTTGCAGCTCACAGAAGGCAGTTCCACTGACGAAGTGAAACAGTGGATAGAATTGCGAATTGTGAAGGAAACGCATATGACCAGGAGGTCATAATTTTGTACCTCGGGAGCATATGACCAGGAGGTCATAATTTTTGTACCTCGGGAGTCTGATGCAGGAGCATCCGGACACCTCAATGAAAGAAAATTAGAGAAAGAGGACAGGTGGACAAACACATAGACAGCCAGGCCAACCACAACTGAATTCTGTTCAAGAAACTAATTTTAGTTAAAAAAAACAGTTAAAACTGAATGTAGGTGTAATAAGAACTGAAGGATTCTTGAGTAAATCAAGAAGAAAAAGAAAGAAAACACCCTGCGCGTGTGAGAGAGGGCAAAATGTGATTTCCAAAGAAATCTGGATTAAGGCTGAAATGCCTTAAAACTGTAAAATAATTTTGTAAAATAATGAAAATTCATCTTTGTGAAAAAAAAAAAAAAAAAAAAGACGAGAAAACCCTGTGTGTGAGAGAGAGGATAAAATGTAATTGCCTGAGAAATTCTGGATTAAGGCTGAAATGCCTTAAATTGTAACCTGAGATTGTAAATAATAAAAAATGTGTTTGTGTGAATTTGTACGCAATTGTTTCATTGTGAGTTTATCTCTGCGTATCCGTGTATCTTTTGTTTGAATCGTTTGCTTATCATTAGGTTTCCTGATGTGCTGAAGCACAGGCTGGAATCTCTGAAATCGGCCTTTGATTCTGCAATGCGCATGCAGTCGTATGAGTCTTATTTTAAGGGGGTTTATCCTGTTAAATGTAATCAAGATGGATATGTGGTTGAGAACGTTTTATAAGGGTAAGTACGAGAGCTTAGGCTTGATACGAAGCCGAGAAGAGGATTTCTGCAATGAGCAGCGATTGCGATTGATAAGGGTAAGTACGAGTAGCGATTACGTTTTATAAGGTTAAGAACGAGAGTTTAGGCTTGATAAGAGTAAGTACTGAACTATACATACATGCATAGATTGTAATTGCAAATAGTATTCATAATAATGTCATCGGGTGAAGTTGGAGGAGGGGAGCAGAGGTATTTCTGCCATCAGTGTGAAACTGTAATAACACCCATTCGAGAGGAGGCAGAACTCATATGCCCTCTCTGCCATGGAGGGTTTGTTGAGGAAATGGAGGGTCACGTTAACCCAGTCCACGTCAATTTGGCCGGACGAGGAGAAGGTGATTTGTTGAACAAAAGAGGCTCTAATCCATCTGGTAGGCAAGCACTTGAAAGTAGTGATGACGAAAATGAAGAACCCGTGGTAGTCAAGAGCGTGGGCGGATGAAGAACGATGACAATGTCGTCAGGGGTTGTCGCCTGGTTTGTGCTAGGTTTGTCCTAGCGTGGGCCTTCCTTAGTTAAAATGAAGCAAGAGACATCAGACTGCAGTGGCGGATAGCCTTTTCGGGCGCATAACCCACAGGTCCCAGGATCGAGCTTGTGAAAATACTGAAAATGAAGACCACCCAGTCTTCGTTTTCATCACCTCACACCATTTGATATAGGAGCGCCATATGGAAATGTGGCCTGGTTGCCATATGCTTAAATATTTTCCTTGGCTGCAGCTGTTAGCTTGAGAAAGAAACACACATGTACTTTTGAATGAGCAAGTAAGTATGCCTTGTGAAATGTTTAATTGTAATATGTATCTAGGTTCTTTCACCAGAAGAGAAGAGAAAGTGAGCCTTTAGAAGAAAAGTATTAGTACTATTCCAATAAAGACACACACATACATATGAAAGAATCATTAATTTTCTAATGAAGTAGTTCACATGCACATAATGATCATTAAAACAATTACGACACACATTCAACAAGATGAGCACAAAATTCAATGAAATAGTTCAATTTCCTTAGTGCTATTCCAATATACATGCATGCTCATACATATGAAAGAATTGTTAATTGTATAGCGAAGTAGTTCACATGGACATAATGATAGTTAAAACAATTACAACACACGTTCAACCAGATGAGCACCAAAGTCAATGAAATATTTCAATTTCTTTAGTACATATGAACAACACGCATACCACAAACATAAAAATAATATTCTTATTACATTCATGATATATGCATGAAAGTCTGTTGGCTCAATTATTGGGAATCACAATTTCCATTAGAGAAAAACCCGCAGGTGTTAGTTAACGATCACATCGCCAGAGATAAGGATCCACAAGAGCTGGTTAATCCATGTCATGAAACACATGGGGAGCATTGGTTTATCCATTTTCCAACAATCTCTCCCCCAATGCGAGTTGGGTGTGTATCGAACTCATGACATATGCTCTGATACAACTTATTGGGAATCATGATTGTCGTTAGACCAAAACCCACAGGTGTTAGACAATGATCACATTTCCATAATTAAGGATCCATGAGAGGCGATTAGTCCATGTCATGAAACACGTGGGGAGCGTTGGTTTATCCAATGTCCAACATCAATGAGCTTTGAATATTAAGCAGAAGTTCAAGGATAAATTGATGCAATGAGACACCACTAACTCCAATAGTGGAGCATCAGGCCAATACATTCTCTCTAAAAGAACAATCTTTCTCTCTAATGCCTAGGTGGACAAGCCAAGGTGAAAAGTCCTTTTCTTGAGTAATGAGACTTATTTTATAACAAGAGGAATGACCTTTCATATTCCTCATTACTCTTGGACTTCCCTCACGACTCTTGGACTTCTAATGTGACGTTTTGTATTTCATGAGACTTTTGGACTTTTCCTACAGACTCTTTTTTTCATATATGACTCTTGGACTTCCACATATTTACATTTACAATATTTTTCAAAATTACTTGATCATGTGACTACAACATGACAAGTCATAGACATTGATGACCTAGACTCATAGCAACTTGTAACATGGATTTCTTTGAGAAGTGATGACACTGCCACTATTTCTTCATTACTTGTAAAAAATATTGCATTGTAATTTCCTCCTACCATCCAAAGGGTATTTACAAAACATGGAGTCTTCATGATTCAATTTGATTATCCAAATCCATCATTCCTTCAACTGTCGCAACAAGGTTCCTTTGTGCCTTTTGTCTTCGAGATGATTATATGGGCAACCTTTCTTGACAAATCTCCTCATAGATATTTTCCATGCCTCATTGAACAGCTACAGGTATAGATCACTCATGGAAAGTAAACATTAGCTCAAAAATCTCTTACTCTTTCATGATTCATGCAAATTCTCTAACTATGCCTCAGTAACACGCAAAGGAGAGAGAGAGAGAGAGAGATGTCCTTTGGGCATAGAGCACACTTATAGGAGACAAAGGAGGGCTTCACTACTCAGTGAGATTGTGCTACACACAACTATGGAAGAGGAGGAGGCTTGATGGGTACAGGTCACAGTCGCAAGAGGCAAGGGAGTGAGATTTTCCACTAAAATTGCGCCATGCCCTCGGGAGGAGAGCCAAGACCATAATGAGGGAACAAGGCACACTTGTAAGGCATAAAGGAGGGCATCACTTCCCACTGGAATTGCATAGTGCACTCAATTGGGAGATAGTGGCTTGACTAGCGCTGGAAGAAGAGACAAATAGTAAAAAAGGAGGGTCTACTGACTAGAAGTGCGTTGTGTGCAAGAGGGAGAGAGAGGACTTAGGTTGGTGCAGGTCACAGTTCTAGTTGAAAAGGAGTGTCTCCATTATGCCATAGAAGTGTGCAGTACACTCTTCCTAGCCTAAGGGCATGCTTGCAAAGCCACAAAATTAGCTAAGTACAGAATGGTGAAACATGGAAAAACACAATGAGTTAGTGGAGAAATCAAGAATAACACATATGAACTCATAAGAAAAACTTATACAAGACCCACAACTAAGAAATATACATCAAAATTCCAATTTACAAACCATCTCCAAGTGCAACAAATAAAGTATCTGCAATTGCGACCAATAAGTGTTGTTTGTGAGTAGGAAGTGTATTATGACTCCAAAATGCACTATTTCTATTCTTGATGATCCAATGACACTGAGGAAGGAACACAAATACTTGAAACATGTGTAAAAAAATAAAATGACACTTGATGACTAAAAGAGACACTTCACGTGACAATAGGTAGGCTCCAAAATTCGTATATAACAAAATTTTGGAGGGTGTTGTAGCAATGACAACAAAGACTAAGAAATAACCCAAAAAGGATCAACCCAATTTGAGTGCCATGAACCATTCATAGTCCCTATTCAAGATGGTAGCAAAGGTTGACATCAATCCATATCAAGGTGAGATTGATTCTTTTAATTTAAATCATTTAATGCAATAGTTAGAGGTTCATTTTAGTTTTCACCACATAAAGGAAGAATAAAAAAATTCATTTGCATGTCTAAAATTAGAGGGCCAATCCCTAACTTGGTGGAAAAGCCACACAAAAATCTTGAGACTAGAGTGATATCCTTTGATAACTAAGTGGAAGGATTTAAAACCTATCATAAATTCATAGTTATACCCAATCAGGTATGTAGAGGAAAAGTGGATCCAATTTCATTACTTTAGGAAGAGACAAGGGTAGAGTGTGCAAGAGTACACCACCAAATTTAGGAATATGGAAATAAGTTGGATATCTCCTCAAACCACCATATGTACTCCTCTAGGATTTAGGGGGTCTACATAACCATATGCAAAAGAAAATGGCGTTTTTCTGATCCAGGTGGATGTTGGTGGCCACCCACCTATCCCACTTGGACCTCCATGACTGTCTCTTTCATATTTTCAATTTCCGTAATTGTAGCACAATTTACTATTTTTAGCAGTTTTTCGGGTCCTCAACTTCCGGAGCCGTTTTGAGGCCCTAAATGATGTCTTTTGGGAAAACTAAGAGCAACATGGGTCCGTCGGCTGATGTTGCTCTTCCCAAAGTTGTATTTCTCAGATAGATCTTTCTAACAAGATACTGTGCACGTCAAACGAAGATCGTATGCCAAAGTTACGACCCCAGGAAGTTGATGTACCAATTTACCCAAATGGGGCCCACAATTTGGCGTTTCATCTTCTAGGGTTTAGTTTTTGGATGTTTATGGATTTCCATTGTTTCTCAACAATAAATAGGCCTTCAAGCCTCATTGTGATACAGTTGAGATGCATGTAGCCACCACATCTCTTCTCAGAGATAAGCTACCATCGCCCTAGCTGGTTTATTTCCATTTATGTTTGTAAGCATATTGCAGTATTTTACATTAATGAAATGAAGTATTATTTCCGTTGCATCTATGTGTTCATGGTTATCTCTGTAATTTGTTGTGTTCCTTTTTAAATCTGGATAATTTTCAAACCTAAAATGATGGATGAGGCTTGTGTATAGGCAGGATACTTGGAGAACATAAGCTAGAAGAAAGGGAAATTAAGTGGGTCAAGGAACAAGGAGCACGAGGAAGCTTCCAAGTATGGGGACAAGAAGTAGAATGTAGGAAAAGAAAAATAGATAGTAGCCATAACATGCCCTTGCAAAGATCTCAACAACCATTGCAACCACTATAATGTTTATGGTCATACATAGGAGAAGTGTTGGAAGTTTCATCCAGGGCTCAACATGAAGAATTGAAAAAAAGATGCTAGAAAGAAAAATTTCATGGCCACTGAATCGAGAAACCAAGTGAAAATCAACTCAGACATGGATGAGAAGATTATCTATACATTAGTTCGTAAAAAGATGAATTTGACCAGCGTTCAACAACAAGAAGAGAAGGAAATGACTAGACACTTCCATAAATGATACAAGTTAGGAAGATAAAAAATGATGCTCCTATTAAACTTAAGATCACAAGAGAATCTCATATTAACAAATCTAGTCAAGAAACTAGGACTAGAGACTCATGACCATCCTAGCCCAAATCCATTGGGATGGGTTCATGAGGAAGCAAATATAAATGTAACTAAACACTATAGAATCAAATTTTCTATCAGTGTTGATTTTATTAATGAACTAGAGTTGGATGTAGTTCCACT
Source organism: Pinus tabuliformis (assembly GCA_031772625.1). Classification (NCBI taxonomy): domain Eukaryota; kingdom Viridiplantae; phylum Streptophyta; class Pinopsida; order Pinales; family Pinaceae; genus Pinus; species Pinus tabuliformis. Next base: position 101,868,601 of record CM062819.1, on the reverse strand, counting down.
TGATGTATGTGGAGTTGTATTTTGGAGTCCCTATATGTACATGCAAGATGAATATTCATGTGAAGAACCAATCAATACCACCTCATCAAGGACGAATAATTACATTATTGAACTCAAATTGGTTAATGGTCATCCAAAACTGCCACATTGTTCAAGTCAAAATGGATAGTGGTAAACCATAAACCATGAATATCAATGGAATATGATTAGTGGATAACCAAGAAAACAACCAAATTAAGTAAGGATGGTTAGTGGTTAGCCAAAAAAATCGCCACATAAAGAATCCAAAGCTCAAGCTTGGATCCTTCTAATACATAATCATTGAAAAACCTCTCAACTTGCATCTGACAGGGAGAAATATCAAATCTCATGCTTCAAGATTCAAAGTCAATCAAAATTCATCAAACTTTGAGAATTCTAGCATAGAAACTAGTTTCATCAACAATAATCATTCCAGTTATTCATTGGGAATGTTCAAACATGCTAGTTGTTCACTTCCATACATCCATATATTGGCATTTTTTAGGATGTCTTCATCGATACTTAGGAAATTTTAGATTGAAGATGATAAAATTTATTGGTGCAATTATTTTGACTAGTGATTCGGGGAGGGGAGGGGGTGGATGATCAGGGAATGTTAGATTGTAGTCCATGGAAAATCATAAATTCTAAGTTGTAAGCCTTATATTTAATGAGGTACTTTCACAATACACTAATGAGTTGTCAATGAGATCTAGATGTAGAATGGTAAATTTAATGTGCCTCAAATTTATATAGTGGTATCAATACAAGAAAAAAGAGAACGACATTAAGCCTTTTCTGCCAATATTGTCTTGTCTTATTTGTACTCCAATTCTTAACAATGATTTATAAGTTGGTTGTGGTTTGGGAAATAAAAGCACAATAGGCTACTACCCAATCTCCTAGTCATATGATTGAGTAAGAGGACATAAATAATTTAACTTCAATAGTGAACCACTTAAATATGTTCAAGAGGTGGCTCATTATTTTCAAAAGTAGTTACACTATCCTTAAACACATGCTTTGGGTCTAACTTATCACTTTAAGTAGTGACATGGCTAGGATGGGAGTACACAATCTGAAGGTTTAAAATGATGAATTGATGAGGATTGAGCGTCTCTGCTAGCCATACAATTTAAGCCCTCCTTATAGTCCCAAATTTTGTTTTCATTTGCAAAGTGCCCTTCCCAACAATATGGGTTCTCCGTATATCGTGTCTTAGTTAGTGAATGCAAGGTTAACTATATATAATCTAGTTAATGCTTCTAGAAAAGAAAATTTATTCAAGACAAAGTAGAAACACACACACACACACAAATGAACATAAAATAAATGTCGAGAATTCTATTATGAAATCATTTTTCACAACCTTGCATTTGCCATTTCAAAACAAATCTTTCAAAAAAAAATCAAGAATGTAAATTAATCATATATATCTATATCTATCTATCTATATATATATATGAACTACTTCTAGTTCCTTGTTATTAGAGCCACTATCAATTTGTATTTGTTTTGTGATAGACCTCTCTCTCTCTCTCTCGATAATATATATATATATATATATATATATATATATATATATATATATATATCACAAAACTAAGACAAATTGATAGTGACACTAATAACAAGGCACTAGAAGTAGTTCTCAACACCCATCACCCCAATCAAAGCTGTTATTCAAAATTGGCCTTGACAGCTGGATTCTTGTCATTAAAATTCATAAAATATTTTACAAAGTTCCAATAGCAAAAAGTTCCTCTTATTATCTAATTGATTCATTTTTATACTTTTTCTCATAATTTCCATGTAAACTCTTAGAATTCCTTGTATATAATTGTGACTATTTATCTTCTTTCTCAATAATTATGTTTCCATGTACAATTACATTCTTTTAGCTTCCCTTAAGCTCCCCAAAGGGATGTGAAGTGTCAAAATATTGAAAACTAATAATAAATTTATAATCTTCATTTTGAAAGATAGTGAGCCCACATTACCTATCCATTACTTTGAAAGTTTCATGTTCATTGTTTTCTTTTAATATGACATTTCATTATTTATATGGTCGATTTCCTTACTTGCACAAGTTATGTTTTTGTTGGGTGCATGCAAGACATTAATTAATTTTATCATCATTTCAACATAATAATAATAATGTTTGATAATAATGAATCAATTCATATTTATATCAATAATTGCAATAATTGTTACATGTTTTGATTCTAACATCCAATAAAACACTGGAAAATATTGAAGTTACTTCATAAAAAAAACAACATATCCACTAAACTTTAAAATTTGTTTTACTAAAAAAAATCTAAACAATATTATTCACTTACTTTATCAAACAATATTGGCTATAAAGACCAATATTACATATTAAATTATTTAAACAAAGTTAAATTCAAAATAATGATGAATAGATTTTTTTGCCCAAAAAATTAAGTACAATTGGAAATAGTAAAATCTCATCCAGTATAAGTGATATATCAATTACCATAAATAAGATTAAATAATTATTAAATGAGAATTTTACTCTTAAGAAATTTTAATATTAACTTTTAACTCTTTAAAAATCAACATATATTCTAATAAAATACACCCCTAATCATTTGATATATATTAAATAAATTTATTTATTATTATTATTTTCAAATAATTTATCTCTCTTACCATCCAAGGAAGAGTCTAGAAAAACTTTTGACTACACATTGTTTTAATATCAAATTGCCAAAATTAAATATTACCACATAATTGATTCATAGACTAGATTTAATGTACAATGTTTATATTTTCATGAACCATATTGGTAGTAGATGCGTGAATGAAATCATAAACAAAATTATATCTATATATATAAATATAGAGGTAATGCTTTATCCCGTGCACTGATTGAAAAAGAGCAGGCTCGGAAAATAATATGTCTTATATTTTCTTGATGTGAGTTGTGAACAAATTAGTGTTGATTATATTTTCATACGGGTGGTGGAAAGATAATACCTCATTGCATTAGTTATTTATATCATTCATTTATCTAAATTTTCACTCATGAATATATGCATTTTCCTCGACAACCAATTTTATTTTACAAATATTAAAAACTAAAAATCAATAACTTTATTTTGCAAATATTAAAGATATACATATTTTTATAAATATAAAATTAATTATTTATTCATTAAATAATATATTAATATAATTGATAATATAATGTTGAAATTACATTCTTTCCTAAATAATATTTATTTATTTCATCTAATTTTATCTATATTTATATTATATTTTATATAAAACAATAATATATATGAGAATGTATAAATAACTATAAATATTATCTGAAAAAAATAACTTATTACTATAAGTAATATCAAAATCATATATAATTAAACATTAATAGCTATATTATTTATGTTTACCATTATTATACAATGATATTGACATAATTTTTATCAATATTTTTTTGTTTCTTTTTAAAGGAAAAAAATATTTGTTAATATAACAATTTGTTTTATTCACCATACATTTTATGGATACAATTTCTGATTTATAAAGTCCCATTATTTAGGGAATCGATACACTCCATAAAAGGGTTGTGGCCTTTTGGGAGACAAAAGCCAATGCCTGGCTTTCTCCCACACTACAAAAACAAAAACCACTCCTCCAAATCCAATTCCTAGACCTATTACCAAAGCCATCAATGACATCTTTTCATCCACTCTACTAAGCCATCCCATTACAGGGTTACCACTCATAGTACTACTATTTTCTTCTCTCCTTGGTCTTTTATTTTCATTGCATGTATCTAAAGGACACCCATACAAACACTTATTTCTTTGAAATGAAGTAACATTAAAAGTAGAAAATTGTGTCCCTATTGGGATTGGGCCACAGACGTTGTTAGATGAAACATCAAAAACACCCAACTCATGCAATATAGAGAGCTCTTAAGGAATCTCTCCACTTAAATTATTCTTAGCCAAATCTAACTGCTCCAAAGCAGAGATTAACCCTTCTAGTTGATTCCTTGATAGATTCAATAGTCGCAAGCTGCTCATACCTCCAATGCTTGTGGGCATTTCTCCATTGACATCATTGCTAGACAGATCAAATATAGTGTCTATGGGCAACACATATGATAGTGTATATTCACCTCCTTTAATGTCAAATACCATTTTATAAGAAAATATTGTTTCATCTGAAATATTTGCATAGTACGCAAATCCGAATTGAGTTGAAATTACTCCATCCATGGGAGCAGATTCATTGATTGTAAATCCAGAGAGTTTCTGAAGTTGAGATGGTATTTTTCCATTGAACCTATTGTTGGATAAATCCAACACATGCAACTTCGTGAGATTTGTAATACATTGAGGAATAGCACCACTAAGATTATTATAAGCAACACTTAAAATTTTCAAGTCATGAGAATACGCAAGGTAGAAAGGAAGTTCGCCCATTAATCTATTTTTCCTTCAATCAGGAAGTCTAGGTTGAGTACAACTGCCAATGATGTGAGCAAAGTCCCAGAAATTTGATTGGAGTGAGCAGAGAAAACTTTCATAGAAGTGCAATTGCCAATAGCTTTAGAGATTGGCCCTTCCAGATTATTTTGTGATAGATCCAAAACCTGAAATGAAAACAAACCATTTATACTATAAAGTATACTTCCAGTGAAATTATTGAATTCCAAATGTAAGTATTCCAAGGAATGAAGTTTTCCTACACTTTTTGGAATTACACTGGTTAAATAATTATTTGATAAATCAAGAAATTGCAATCTTTTTAAATTGGTAATTATACTGGTTAAATAATTATTTGATAAATCAAGAAATTGCAATCTTTTTAAATTGGTAATGGATTTAGCGATACTTCCTATAAAATTATTCGAACTAAGATCCAGTGAAGTTAAGTGACTCAAATTAGCAATAGCTTTAGGTAACTTCCCTGTAAGGTTATTGAATCTAAGCTGTAGATAGGAAAGGGGATGGCGGAATAAGATATCCGGTACAAAACCTTTTAATCTAAATTTAACTAATCTTAAAGTTTCCTAGCTCTGCCGGAATAAAACCCGCAATTTTACTAGAAAACCTGCCCCTGAACAGTTCTGTAAGGGAAGAGCGGTTTCCAAGAGACGGAGGAATAATAAGTCCAAGTACTCAAGGTTCTGTAGCAACCCCAATTCTCCTGGAACAGAACCTGATAAAAGATTATATGCCAAACCAATTGTTTGGAGAGCTTTAAGTTGCCCAAACTCTGGCGGAATTCTCCCTCTCAATTTATTGAAAGGAAGTGTCAACGTGCGCAGTAAAGAGAGAAAAAGGTCTATGGGAACAACTCTTCTGCAGCCGATACCATTCCACGAGCATATGTTGGCAGAGTTGTGGGCCGTCCAGTTGGACAACAATCCATGTGGGTCAGCCGTTATGGCGTTTCTGAAGGAGAGAAGAGCTTCCACATCCCTTTTCTCGTGGCGGGCCATGGAGCTTCCAGATTCCTGCAACATTGACATGCATCATTCATAACATTGATGACCGTCATCTACAACAACAGAGACCTCTGCCATTACAAAGCACAGCAGCTTTAGGAAAACAGCGATATGATACATATGAATTATGTTCTGGAAATGTGGATATATATATATATATATATATATATATAACTATTACTACTTCTATTATCGGACAAAGCCGTGTGTAGGATTCCAGCCAGCTGGAAAATTGAAAGACGGTAACAAATTGGCGTATGAAGTGGGGCATAGAGACGAAGAAAGCGTTGGTAAAAGCAACCTCATAGCGAGTACAGGAGGTATTGAACAAGACAAGAAAAATCATGGAATTCACACTTGTAATCTGAATTAAAGAAAAATGAGGATCGTCAAATATCACGATGGGTATAATATTTTTTAAAGTCTTCGTTTCACTTTCTATGTTTGGAAGTTTTTCTAAACTTTCGCTCTCTTTACAACTTTATTTTTAAATGGTATTTCACACTACAAAATAAAAAGTTATAGTTGGTGATAGTATGGTTTCAAACTATCATAATAGAAGTTATGGTTGGTGTCAATATGATCTTTCAAACTAAACAAAAATGGTGATTGTGAAATATCACAATGTTGTTATGACTCCATTATTTTTCGAAGTCTTCCTTCTATATTCTATCTTTTGAAGTTTCTGTAAACTATCACTCTCTTTACAACTCTACTTTTAGAAGGTATTTTACAAGACAAAATAAAAGTCACGGTTGGTGATAATATGATCTTTCAAACTATCACAATTAGGATGTATTTCACAAGACAAAATAAGTCATGGTTGGTGTCAATATGGTATTTCAAACTAAAGAAAAATGAGGATTGTGAAACCTCATGATGTTCTTATGATTCCACTATCTTTTAAAGTCTTTCCTCTATTTTTTGAAAATTTTGTAAACTTTCATTCTCTTTACAACTCTACTTTTAGAAGGTATTTCACAAGACAAAATAAAAGTCATGGTTGGTGACGATATGATCTCCTCTATTTTTTGAAATTTTTGTAAACTTTCACTATCTTTACAACTCTACTTTTAGAAGGTATTTCACAAGATAAAATAAAAGTCATGGTTGGTGACAATATGATCTTTCAAACTTTCACTATCTTTACAACTCTACTTTTAGAAGGTATTTCACAAGACAAAATAAAAGTCACGATGGGTGATAATGTGATCTTTCAAACTATCACAATTAGGATGTATTTCACAAGACAAAATAAAAGTCATGGTTGGTGTCAATACAATATTTCAAACTAAAGAAAAATGAGGATTCTGAAATCTCACGATGTTCTTATGATTCCACTATCTTTTAAAGTCTTTCCTCTATTTTTTGAATTTTTTGTAAACTTTCACTCTCTTTACAACTCCACCTTTAGAAGGTATTTCACAAGACAAAATAAAAGTCATGGTTGGTGACAATATGATCTTTCAAACTTTCACTCCACAACTCTACTTTTAGAAGGTATTTCACAAGACAAAATAAAAGTCATGGTTGGTGAAAATATGATCTTTCAAACTATCAAAATTAGGATGTATTTCACTAGACAAAATAAAACTCATGGCTGGCATCAATATGATCTTTCAAACTAAAAAAAAATGAGGATTGTGAAATATCATGAAGTTCTTATGGCTCCACTATCTTTTAAAGTCTTCCCTCCAATTTCTATCTCACTGTCTTTTAAATTCTTCCCTCCACTTTCTATCTTTTGAAGTTTCTATAAACTTTCACTCTCTTTACAACTCTACTTTTAAAGCTTTCACAAGACAAAATAAAAGTCATGGTTGGTGACAATATGATCTTCCAAACTATCGCAATTAGGATGCATTTCACTAGACAAAATAAAAATCATGGTTGGTGTCAATATGATCTTTCAAAATAAAGAGAAACGAAGATCGTGAAATATCGCGATGTTCTTATGACTCCACTATCTTTTAAGGTCTTCCCTTCACTTTCTATCTTTTGAAGTTGTAACACCCTCCTCCAAATCTACCCAAGCAACTGGACAACCAGGGTGAACAGATGACAAGAGGCCACTATGATATGATTCGACCTCCTAAGTCACATTAAGGAAGTGGGACCAATGGAAACACACCATACATACATCCAACATCAGCATTAGGACCCTCAGGAACCAACCCAACCTTTCTGCCAACCAGCCCTTGGGTCCCGCCGAAATTTTGGACTACTTGACCTCTGGACGCTCCCATGCTATGGGCATGCCAGCGTCCAGGGACCTTTGGGTGCTCTCTCAAGCTTACAAGTCAGCTTCCATGGACTATTTTTCTTAGTTCTGTGCTAGCGTCCCTACGATTTAAGACACATTTTTAGGCCCAGAGCCCAGGTCACTTCCCATAATTAAACGACACCTTCAGAACAGTGAGATAACAAGGAAATGATAGTATAATTGCAATCACTTGAATGAGACCTTGACTGGACCCCTACTAGCCGTGACAGACATTTCATCAAACATATCACGAATACGTAATCTACAGGTATAAATAACATATCTGAGCATATGGGTCTCATAATTATTTGAGATTCACTATGAGGCATTGTTTCCTTATCTCTTTAGCTGCAGTTTCATCCATTAGACCATAGATACATTGTTCATTCATATACAAGTAAAAACATGATGGGATCCATACATAGCGACTGTCATAATACATATTCATAACCATCATAATAACAAAATAAATACCAAGGATACAATAGCCATAGAATCCACATATAAACTAATATAATACTCATGAGATAACAAGGAGAAATAACCTCATAGTAATGATACAAAATCCAACCCGTATGAGACTACCACGTTCCAACCGACCGTGGAATGACTGAGCCAAATATCTCTTCAACCATTCACCCCCATGCCATATTACAAGCATGAATGTGGGACCTCAGAAAACACATCAATCCAAAACCATCCAGGGCTTCCAGAGGCCATCCACCTCAACCCATACAACAGTGATTCCATCTCACGATCGGGCATCACAAAACCATCATCAAATAGGTCTCTACCCAAGCCTCCCAGGGCTCCAAAGTGTTTGTTCCAACCCGACTTCTAGGACTAGTAGCTCAACCAAGAGATTATTCTAGGCTTTCAGAGTGTTTGTCCAACCAGGGCTTCCAGGACTATTAACTTAACCGACCAAGGGATTCCAGAGCATTTGTCTAACTAAGTCTTCTAGGACTAGTAACTCAACCTAAGCTATTACAAGGTGTTGTTGATGGTGCTGGACCCACCAACCTGTAAGTGGATCTCCCCGGTAAGAAGTCCCAATCATATGTCAAATCGTTTGGTGTAGGAGTCTCAGCAATGGGTTGTATGGTAATGCCTTGACCGCAATGTCGCATATAGGCAACTAAGATAACTTTGTCAGTAGCAAGGGTGTGACTAATGCAGTGAGTCAAGGAGGATGTATGAGAGGTTCTAGCACAAAAAGAGGAGATGAGGATGAAGGTGAGTTCCAGGTTGAAAGGGATCAGTCCCAACTCAGCTAGAAACACACAACACCAAAGACATGCACAGCTTCCGGCGGAGCAGTCCACTCAGATGTAGAATTCACATGATACAAGGTAAGATAACACGTACAACACTCACATATTAGTCCGAGACAAGTGCAATGGTTGTTGCAGCAAGGTTCATGTGAAAGATCTGTCTGGTGTCCGGCAGAGCAGTTGACACGAACGAGACATAATTAACAACATATACAACGCATTAACAAAAATATTCATATAATTCCATACAAATCAATTCATACACAAATACGTAAGTTAAACAACATATATCATTAAGGCAACTAGTACAGTCCAAGTACAATAACAACATATGCATGAAAATGTGTTGGCTCTTATTATATCAAGAAGTGTAAGTCACAATCATACAATACATCCATGTAAACCTGCCAGCCCCAACAATGGAACGTTATAGCCATATCTGCCTCCTCCTCTAAAGAGATGAACTAGCTCCATGCAGTGGAGAAGCTAAGGCATGTTACAATATTGTTTAAGCTCTTTCCAAGATAGTCTTATCTGAAGTTTCGCTGTGCAAAAGCCTATACAATGAGTTATAAGGGACTATTTATAGCAAAGGGTGGGGTGACCCTTGATATTCCCCTTTTTGACGGTTCACCTACCCTCATGACTATTCACCTACTCTATGACTGTTACATCCAACCATTGACACTTGACTTACACTTGAAATGACTTAACATTACAATTCACATGTACACATGTGAGACAACATGGCTTGAGAAAGCCTTGCAAGACATCATTGGCACTCGGTCCACTGTGATGAGACCAACTCTTTGACATGCTTGTGATGGTGAAGGTGGTGAGCTAATGCTAACCTTGGTCGTCCATGATGGTGTGCATGCACCTCATGGTGACATCTTGCTGAAGGGAACTCTTGCCTCTATTGCAACCGTGCATTGGTTTAGCCCCTTCATCCAACTCATCTCCTAACATGTGCATGGGCTTCTTGGGTACGGTTGAATTGGAAACACACTGATGCATAGTGTTTGTGCTGATATTCAAGTGTGTGCTAGTGGTCATGCGCATCAACTTGCCGAAGTACACGTTCAGCCCGAGTTGGACTTGCTCCCTGTCTTTGCCTTCGTGAGTCTGTTGAATGGGTTGGATTGCATGCGTGCGTTGAACGACATGCATGCTGTTGAATCCCTTGCATGTGATCAACAACACTACTCACCATGTTTGCTCTATGTCAGCTGCTAGGATGGATCCTTAACTTGTACGGACACAGTTTCATCCGTGAGTGCATGTTGCGCCCATTGTTGTTCTTGTTCCTGCTAGAACTCATTCGTCTGTCTGTGTAGCTTCATGTTCTTCCTGAGTTGCTATTTCAGCACATGAAAATCCTTCGTTGTTCCATCTTCTGCCTTCGCGCGATCTTCATGTCGCGCCGTCACCTCATAGCCTGAGTCTCCAAAGTTGCTTTCATCATTGATGGATCTTCTTGAGCTTGCAACCTTATTCCACCTCCATGTTGTCAACAACTCTCCTCTTGCATTCGTTGCATTTGATATGTTGTCTTCAGCTACTTTTCATGATGCTACTCGATGTGATGCTACTGTTGTCATATCTTGATGTCCTTTTCTATGAACGACTTGTGTAGAAATTTCTACAAATCAGCTAGCTCTGATACCATGTAGAAATTCTGATTGTAGATTAACCTGATAATGCAATATAAATAAAGAAAAATACTTTAATATACTTCTATAAGCAATTAGCGGAAGCTTAAAAGATTTCAGAAAGATTAAGCGGAACACATATAATCAGAGAAGAAACAATGCACATGAAACACAGAAGAATACTCAGGGGAAAGCCTCAACTAAAAACCCCACTATCTGTATTATCATTACAAGTTGGAAATATCTCAGAAATACACAAAATACCTTCTCCTCTGCCCTCCTGATCTCCTATTTCCTAGTGCGTTTTCTCCTGGTTGATCCTCCTATTACCAAGTTTAACACTGATCACTCACATTGATCTCACACCCTGTAAAACTGCGTAATCCTCTTGTGCATTAATCCTTCTGCATGCATGAGTTTCCTTTAGGAGAAAACATGCAACTGATAGTACATTTTCCTTGACATTTAGCTCAACTAGGTATTTCTCAAAATAGACATGCATGAGCTTCTGATGAGGGAATCTTTAGTTATCTGGAGTACACTGGTTGAGTGCATGCATGCATCAACTGATAGATAACTCACAATTAGTTCCTCAAACAATTTGGAACTAATTTAACTGGACTTAACTCAATAAACTGAGCTAACTAATTACAACTCAAATATAACTCAATATTATCTCCTTAATTAAGGGATAATCTAATTAATTTAAGGGATAATTGTTGCATGACTTCAGAAAGACTTCCAACTTGAATTTATCCAACTAATTAACTCAAGATGAATTAATTAATTATTTTTCAAGCAACTGGTTTGACTAAATTCGAATTTTAATTCACAATTTTAATTCAAGGACAAATTAAAATTGGAATATTCTAGATTCTATTTTTATCATTTCTTTTTGCTATTTTCAACAACTTGATGTCTTCGTGGGTAGGCAAATCCATGGACACTTGATCGACTGCATCCCCAGGCATTCTCTGAACAGTTTCTTCATCTCTGCTCTCCTGGAAACCATTGTACCTATACTGATGAGAGGTAGATGAACACCTGCAATACCTGGAGACATGGAAACACTCATGGAAGGAAATCTGTTAGTTGAAAACCAGAATGAACATGAGAAATGACTTGTAACATACCTGGGTGATTGATCATGAAGGTTGCGCAATTTCGGCTGGGAGGTCGGGAGACCGACTGCCAAGATTGCACAAGGCACAGTCTCGGCTACTGGGAGATTGATTGACTGTTGGAACTTCACAATGCATAGTTCATTCTGGTTGCTGACTGTTGGGACTGTGCAATGCACAATTCCAGCTAGGAAGGACTATTGGCCCAGGGACAAATTTGCGCAATTTCTTAGGCCAAGCAGCCACTATCCTCAAAAAATGCGCAAAACAATCCTAGAGGCCAGTGTTGGGTAGGAATGTAAAAATATGGAGAGGAAGGTGAGCCTTCCTTTCCTAGATTGCATAATGCAGCCTTGGTGAAGGTAGAGCTCGGGCCAAGGATGGTCGTCTCGCCAACGGGAATCTGAAAGCAAGTAAGTAAATGAATGCATGGTGACACTGAGTGATAGCAGAAGTGATTAACAGTGCATGAAAAACATGAATGAAAGATTCAGCAAATAGATGAACATGCATGTTGGTGAGGCAGTTCGCCAGTTGGGCAAACGTTCGTGCAAAACAGTTTCATGCTCGTGACAGCAGTGAGATAGCAACAAAAACTGAAACAGAGCTCGAACAAGCTAGTATACATGTAAATGGCAGCAAGCGTTCAAAGAAATCAAGCAAACAGTAATCATACAAGCAAAAACCCAAAAGCAACAGAAATGCAACATAAGGCATGGGAAGTTGGCTTACCCCAAAACAGTTGAGCTGAATGTGCCAACCGCTCCTAGATGTGATGTGGGATGTCAGAGCTGCAAGTTCGATGTGATGAATGAGCTCTGCAGTGTCCGATTGATGAGTTTTGATAACATCGAGGTTGTGACGCGCATGCCACAAATCAAGGGGAAGCGACACTTGGTGGGAGGTTTCTGAATTGCTCCTTGCATGTAACCTCCAACTGCTAATCATAGATCCCTGAGAAAAGGGATTCCTTTGCATGTTGCCTTAGGAGAAGTAGCCTATGCAAGAAAGTATGTTTTTCTTGGTTCTGGAGCGAACTGGTCAACTTAGCTGCACATGCAAGAGGTTTTTCGACTACTTGAAGGAAATGCACATTTCTTGCTCGGAGCTAGGCTGACTGCCCAGGAGATTTGCGCAATTTCTGGGTAGAGCAGATGACTATTGCCTAAATTTGTGCAAATTCTGGGCTGAGCAGCTTTGTTGGGGAAGTTTGTGCAAATCCTGTTGGTAGTGTTGACTGGCAAGATTATGCAATCCTGGAGCCCAACAGGCTGCCATACAGGATTGCGCAATTTCTAGAGGGAAGGTTGGTTGCCCTCCAGAAATGCACAATTTTCAAGGGGAAGTTGCTCAGCCTGCAACTGGACCAAGTCCAGGTGAGTAGCCTGTGAAGGGAAAGGATCAAACTATGATCCACAGGTTTCATTTGTGCAAGAAAGACACTGAAGCTTGAGTACTTGACGAAGCAAGGAAAGGTGTTGTGTAAGGTTGGTAGGGAGGCTCCAAAACAGGCTAAGGAAAAATTTTGGAGGGTGGTTGTAGCCGCTACAACACTTGGCGACACACTGGTAGAACTCCAGCTCTCTGAATGGACCTTGTTCGTGAAAAGCAAGTCTAACACCTCCGGAAGTATTGTTCATCTCTCATCTCATCTTGGCTTCACACTAGCTTGATTGTAAGATGTAGCATCTGCCAAACTCTTGGTCGATTGACACACATTCCAAGCCAAGGCAACACAGTTGTTTCGATTTGGGTTGAGGGGTATATAGGTGCACAAGCAGTATAGTCGTCAGAGTCTAAGTTTCATCTCTGGTGTTGCTCCATTTCCAACAGGCCTGGATAGTACCCCGGTAGAGTCACATAGGAACACAAGCATGGCTTTGCTGCTAGCGAGCCTGGTCAGTACCCCAGCGGAGTTACTTGCACCACCTCCCTGTTCAGGAAGCCTTTCTCTTCTTTTGCCTTATTCATTTTTCATTTGAATTTTTTTACTTTTTATTTTTTTCATTTTCCACTGTGCATAGCAGTTATTCATTTCAGAGGCAGAAGAGGGATCCTGACTTATTGAGAGAAGAAGAGGTTGTTCCAATAGAGAAGTAATTTATTGTATATCTGACATGCCTATTAAGGTTTTCCCCCTCACCTAACTCTACTTGACTGAGCTGACAAGGGTTAACCCAAAAAAACCTGACTAGAGAGGGTGACACTAGTTAGTGCGCAAGCGTTATGTTTTCGCCAAGGTACACTTTGAACAGTACATATTTTCCTTTGACGTATCACGGACTAAGAGTAACAAGTCCATCATATAGAGGCAAGATGACAGATAACCAAGTAGTGGTAGTTGTACAAGCCCTCTTTTACTTTACCTAGCTCGCTTCAAGAGTCATACTGTTGTGGGGAAAAATGCCTATGCAGGATGATCCTATCCACCTAAGGTGTGACAGTGCCTTAGCAACAAACGAGTACAGCTATACTGGTTTCTACCTTTATGAAATGTGAAAGAAGGGAGATCAATGGACTTACCGGTGTCTTCCGTTTGTCCCTCGATCCGATCTCTCTTCTCTTTGGGAGTTCACAGCTACTTGCCTTCCTGCTTATCTAGCTTCAACTTCCTGCAAGATCACAAGAGAACAGCTACTTGCGACAAGAGAAGAACTTTACTCAAAGACAGATGTTCACATTCATAACTAGTTTAGGATTAGAAATAAACCAAATAAACTAATACATTCATACATCAAAATACATCAGCATATAGGAGAAACCAAGATAGCTTTATTGATGAATAACAAGGTTCAGGAAGAGATACAACCCAAAGGGCTCCAATCCAGCATCTCCTTCCCAGCAAATGGAATTCCTCTCTTTTCCCCCTTCAAAGCATTAAGCACCCAATGATTCCAGTCTCAAACCAACAGTAATTCTTTGCAATAACAAAATTCCAACCTCTAGATCTCATGGAGGAGAGATCCATATATAGATGTTTGTAGAGAGGATGAGTCAGCTTGAGATCTGACTAGTGTCCTCTCCCTCTGTCAGTTCTTGAGTCCACTTGGAGGTTCTTGCTTCCACTTGGAGATTTGGAACCTCTTACTCATCACCATTCGAATTCCCTGAGGCAAGTGTCATTTTGGAAGCTTCCTGGGTTTTGACACCTTGAGAAATGAGCCTGCCACTTGTCCATTCTCGTTCAGCGCAGGTAGCCAGTGTTCCAGTTGACATTCAACGCAGGTAGCCAGTGTTGGCTTTGACATTCAGCGCAAACAGCTAGTGTAGCCACTAAAATGATCCTGATTTGACTTGTTTTGAGCAGTTTTCAGGTGGAGAACTTCTGTGAATTGCTGTGGTTTGTTAGCCTTGTTCCTCTAGGGGTAGGAACAACATGTTTAGGGACTTTGGATCCCTTAGATTATGGACATTTCATGCTTAATGTTGTAAGGCACAAAAATGTCTATAACAGTTGCCCCCTAAAGTATGAGGCTGTTTATCGGGCGAAATGATTTATCAGGGGGATCCGAAGTTCATCCAATGTTGGGAGGAGACCTGTAACATAATACAATACAATATATTATTTTTCATACTGCTTTCATGATCTAGCTGAGGCGGGCATTCCCATGCTCAGCTTTATAAATTCATTTTTCTGTACATAGAACAGACAATCGTCTGATGGTAGACTGATAATTTTGATGAAATTATCATCCTTTGAGTAGGATGATTATCTGCTACAATGATGTACATGTCAATGTCTTTATCTTTCTTGAATATATATATCGCAGCCCAGATGGATGAAACTAGATCCGGGGTCTTCAAACTCGTTCAATCTTCACTCTAAGTACAAGTCGATCCATGTGAGAATTGTTCTGAAGTCGAACATGGAAAGACCTCGCTTGATTACCGGTCAATGATGTAAACTGTTAACAAGCGCGAGAGGAATCACTGATAATGATAATGACCCTCAAGGTACTGCAGTACAATTCACGTGGTGTGAATAAAGGACTTGGCGTCGAACACCACGCAAAATCTTTCGGTCGAAGGTCATTGATGTATACCTATCGCCGGAAGTGAGAAACTTGCCATTGTGGCATGCAAGCTTCAAAGTACTGAAGGGGTTGTTCCTAGATCAACTTCTTGGATAATGAGATGATGTTGACAAGAAGCGATCCGTCAAAGGAGGGCCTTAATGAATCCCACATCAGTGACATGGAACGGAGCTAATGATTTTAATGGAGGTGAAAACGATCTGTGACATATGATTCAGGGTGGCGGTCATGAAAGGATGAAGGATAATGTATGGCAGTGGATGGGAGAGGGTTGACTTTTTCTGAACAACTTCTCTTGAGCACATGGCGACACTGATGCGATGGATCGGTAGCATTACCCCAAATATGGATGGTATGGCGAGACCATGGATGTGACCGGTGAATGAAACAACCCAACCCGATTGTGGTACGGAGGAAAAGTGTCATGTTCAAGAGCGACTTGCTACCATCAAAGTTTTCTTTAGTTCCTCCCAATTTTTCCCCAGTCATTACTGACCAGTACCTCTTTATTTTTGTCAAGCTTGAGGAGGATAACATATGCTTGTTCTATAACCTGCCCTTCGGGCAAGCCCATCGCTATGTTTTAACGAGCCTAGCAATAGTGAAACTCGTTCTCGTCTAAAGACAAGTTTGTCGCTATTTAATGATTTTAACGAGTCTAACGACAAGGATAACTCGGTTCTTTTCATTTTTAGAGAGTCTGAAAAGATACATAAAGTCAACTCCAAAATTCCTTTTTCGTCATCTAATCCCTTAAGTCCGAAAAAGTATAAAACAATACAGAAGGGATGAGTTTTCGATAGTTTTAACGAGCCGAATAAAACAAGCGCTCGATCTTTTTGTGCAATAATCCCTCAGGTCCAAAAATATTAAAATCTAGAGGAGGGATAGCTCTTCCGGTCGCTTTAACGAGCTGGAAGGCCAAAACTCGGAAATCTTTTCATATTTTACGAGTCAGTTGAAAAGAGCTTAAAGAAGACTCGTCTTTTGAGGAACGAGTGATAAACAGGGTTAGCAGCTAATTCCAGGTACAGGTTGGAATTTTCCAATCACGGCAGCGTCACAAGGATGGCTAGGTGAAATCACTCTTCGCAGCTGTTCCTCAAAATGGGTGTTCCTCAAAATGGGTAAACAATCATATGGTAAACGATCGGCCAAATGAAAAGTGGAGGTGATGGTGCAAACACGACCAAGGCTTTAATGGCTAATGATATTACATTCACAGTGGTTATTTACCAGGATAGTTCATTTTTTAACGAGCTTAAACGCGGGTGGAAACATTTGCTCGATTTTACGTTTATTTTTTAACGAGCATGAATTACGTGCTAAAACTGCTCGGATCTTGCGTTTATTTTTTAACGAGCATGAACTTTGTGCTAAAACTGCTCGATCTTGCGTTTATTTTTTAACGAGCATGAACTGTGTGCTAAAACTGCTCGATGATAAGTTTGCATGCCCCCAGCATAATAACGCAAATCGAGGTGCATGCATATTGGTCACTATTTAAGCATAGTAACGCTTGAGGTACAACCCATTACGGGGTTGCGCCAGTGGAATTTCGTCATAATCCATTAACTCGTAGGCTCCTTTTTCTAACACTCGTTTAACAATATAGGGGCCCATCCATAAAGAATTAAATTTACCCGCTCCCAATTTATCAGATTCTTGGTCATAAAGCAAGACCAAGTCACCTTCTGAGAAGACACGGGGTTTGACATTTTTGTCGAACTGCGCCTTGACTCGTTTCTTATGGGCCTTATTAGCCAAAGCGGCATCACGACGGGTTTCATCCAAATGGATTAATTGCAAGAAACGAGCCTCTTCTTCCGAAGTTCCGGGGAGGAGATCAATTGCGAGTTTAAGAGACGAGATTTCACACTGGATTGGCAAGACTGCTTCCAGGCCATACACCAGTTGGAAAGGTGTGAACCCGGTCGCGTTCTTTACCGATGTTCGGTAAACCCACAAGGCTGAGTACATGATTAGGTGCCACCTTCTTTTGTGAACCCCGATCATCCTTTGCAACATACGCTTCAGGACCTTGTTGATTGCTTCAACTTGTCCGTTGGCTTGCGGATAATACGGGGTAGAGCTGTCGTGAGATAGCCCTAGCTTGGCAGCTAATTCAACCATCATGTGATTGCGAAAATGCGACCCATGATCTGTAACTATGGCCTGCGTTACGCCGAACCTGGCGACTACATAATTGAAAAAGAAAAGGGCAGCTGTTTCACCAGTGTTATCTAATGTAGGCATCGCCTCGGCCCATTTGGTAAAATAGTCAACGGCGACTATAATATACCCATGCCCCCCGGTCGAGGTGGGGTTACATTGCATGAAATCGATGCCCCATTTGGCGAAAGGCCCAACAGCAACTATTGGCTGTAAAGGTGCGGGTGGTCTTCTGGTTTTGCTATCGAAAATTTGACAAGCATGGCAACTTCTGACTGCGGTTATGCAATCTTTGAACATGGTTGGCCAGAAGTATCCTGCTCGTAAGATTTTCTGTGCTGTAGCATATCCAAATTGATGCCCCCCACACGCGCCTGAATGACATTCATTCAGAGCTTTTTCGGCCTCTTCATGGGTGAGGCACCTCCTCAGAACTGTATCGATACCACGACGGTAAAGCGTATCACCGACGATCATGTAGTCTTTTGCTTGGTATCGTATACGTTTCTGTTCTGAGTGAGAGGTGTCAGGCCTGAATTTTTGGGTTTGGAGATAAATTATTATATCTCCATACCACTCATTGCTTGCAGATATCAGAAACAAACTTTCGTCCACGATTGACTCTTCTGATGTTTCATCGTTGGACGACGATGGGAGATCGCACAATAATTCTGCGAAGACTAAAGCTTTCTTTGATTTGGATTTTACAAATTCCAGATCAAACTCTTGAAGGATCGCTATCCATTTTGAATACTTGCCCCCCAGCAACTGTCGCGACAATATATAAGTCATGGGGTTGCAATCTGATAGAATGGTAGTTTTCCGAAAGAGGACATAATGTCAAAATCTTTGTATCGCTTGAACAGTAGCTAGTGCTAGCTTTTCAACATAAGAATATTTGCTTTCAGTATCATTCAAGTTTTTACTTAAATAATATATAGGATGTTCAGTTCCATCGAATTCTTGAACTAAAACCATCGCAATGGTCGTATCCGCTGTAGCCAGATACAGGTTAAAATCTCTTTGATAGTCCGGGGCATACATTAATGATGCTTTTACTAGAGAATCTTTCAGAGCATCAAAGGAAGCTTGCGCCACCTGGTCCCGGACGAAAGGTACATCCTTTTTCAAAAGACGAGTATAACCTTTAGCAAGTTCTGCGTAATTTTGAATGAACCTCCTCAGAAAGTTTTCTTTCCCTTGGAGTTTCTAAATCTGAAGCAAATTTGAAGGTGGAGGCAAATTGATGATTGCCTGAACCTTACAAGGGTCAAGATGAATCCCATCCTTAGAGACTACAAAGCCAGGTAAACGACCAGAACCAACGCAAAATACACATTTGTGTGGATTGAGTCTTATCTTGTTGTGTTGGCAACGTAGAAATATCGCTCTTAAATGCTGCGGATGATCAGTCCGCTTTCGCGAATGAGCCGGAAGGTCGTCGAGATAAGGTTGAACGATGTTCTTGATGTCATGGAAGGCATAATTCATTGCCCTCTGAAACGTCGCCCCTGCATTCTTTAAACCAAAGGGTAATTTTCGATAAGCGAATGTGCCCCACAGACAGATGAATGCAGTCTTTGACTAGTCCTGTGGGCGGATATTTATTTGATTATACCCGGAAAATCCATCCATAAATGAAAAGATTTCACATCCGGCGCATTCATCAATTATCTGGTCGATGAAGGGTGTAAGGTAGTTGTCCTTTGGACAAGCTTGGTTTACATCCCTATAATCGACACACACTCTAATTGTCCCTTGTTTCTTCATAACAGGGACAATATTCGATACCCAATCAGTTAGAGGAACCGGGTAGATGAAACCAGCATGGAGGAGCTTTTCAACTTCTTCTTTAATGGCAGCGACTTTCTTGGGGTGCACCTGCCGAAGCCGTTGTCTTACTGGTTTGACATCAGGATACATCTTAATTTCATGTTCAACGATACTCGAGTCAATGCCTGGCATTTCATCATATGACCAAGCAAAGACATCTCTAAACTCGCGAAAAAGAGCGTTATATATTTCCAGTTCTGAAGGGGAACGACCTTTGCCGACATAAATATTCTCTACAACATTTGTCTTAGTCGAGATATTTATGGCTATAGTCTCTTCAATATTGGATAAGTTTCGCTCGGAATCCACCGTATTTACAGTATTTGATAGGAATTCAAAAACTGAAGGGTGATAGAGGTCATGTTGAGTATCTTCTTCATATTCCGGAAGAAGGGAACGATGGTGGCAATCATTCCATGGTGCCCCCTCAATCAACATAGATTGTAGAATTCCTTCGTCAGTCCCATGTACTTTCGACCAAGGATCTAATGGGGTACCATATTCTCTAGACCTATCTACCCAAACGCTTGACGAGCGTTGATATGGGTTCGCCTCCCATGCCCGAAACATTAATTGCTACAATATTTCTATAGGGCTTGGAGGCAAAACCATTGCATGATCCATGTCGATATCGTCTTCTGAGATCTTCGTGGAAGATATCATGTTGCAGGCTCTTACCAATGCTACTTCCCCTATATAGAATGGAGGTGGAAGTGCAAAAGTTCCCATTAATGTGGGGTCTTCCAGTAGGCCTACTCCGATGTCTTGAAGCGAATGGTTGCTTCCATGGATCATGGGAATGCTTCCTGTAACTTGTGAACCATTAGGGAGGAAGTCTTGTTGGTCGACGATCGTAATCCCTCCTTCAAACGGGAATGCGATCTTCCTAAAATAAGTCGACACAACAGCTGCTATGGCATAGATCCATGGTCTTCCCAGTAGGATGTTGTAGTCAAGATTCCCATCGATGAATTCAACATCTATTTCTACTGTTTTTCCTCCCAGTTCCACCTTCAAGTTATTAGGGATACCGCACGGGGTATATGTCCTTCCGTCGAATGCTTTTAATGTCGTCGAAGATCGCGACAAGGTTGGAGATCCTAAAGTTTTCCAGCAACTCATCGACATAATACATGTGGATGCCCCCTCATCAATAATTGTTCGGTGAACAGTTTTGTTGAGGGCTTTCACTTGAATAAGGAAAGCTAGTTGAGCTGGTAACTGAGGATCGTATCCTTTGTGATCAAAGGATACAAGATTGGAATCCTTAGGATCAACCCCACCAATAGCCGATAACAAAGCCTGCCTTTGGGATGGGCAATTTGTAGTACTTCAAGAGTCGACATAGCGGATGGCGATTGGGCCAAATCTTCCACTATGTTATAATGTTGCGCCGCTCTGGCGCGAGGATTAAATGTCGACTTGTGTACTACTGCCTTTGGC
Source organism: Pinus tabuliformis (assembly GCA_031772625.1). Lineage (NCBI taxonomy): Eukaryota > Viridiplantae > Streptophyta > Pinopsida > Pinales > Pinaceae > Pinus > Pinus tabuliformis. The sequence continues at coordinate 101,847,300 of CM062819.1, read as the reverse complement.
GGTTTTATTGTTAATTCGGGAATGATGGGCAGTACAACTTCTGTCGAAGTTGTTGTCGAACTACTGGGTCGATCTTTACCTTTGTCGTTCGACAGCTGCGGATTCCCATAATCTTTGTTCCTTGTCGAAATCAAAGCATCATTCTGCTATTTTGAAACCGACAACATGAGCACTTGCGACGGGGAAGAATTTCCACTATCAACCAGATTTTGACTTGGATTGGGAAATGGATCAGTTAACACAGCTGAGGTCTGCGAACTTTTAAAGAATCTCTTAAGCTCAGCTTTGTACGGACATTTGTTTGTCCAATGATCCTCATCACATATTTGACATGGATTTTTCCTATTTCCAGGAGGGTCTGAAGAGGTTTTTCCAGGGGATGACTCACCCTGTTTCTTCTTCTTCCCTTTGTTTTGCTTTTTCTTGCTTCCTGGTTGTTTGGATTCTTTGCCCTTATCTGCTGATACGACATTTACTTCCTAAGCAAGAATCTCTTCTTTTACATTTTGATCTGAATTCTTACGGGCTTTCTTAGATGAAGCCTTTGTCGATTTCGCGTTTGCCGTGCCAATCACACCATCACCGGCATGAGAGTCACTATTTGATTTAGGAGGAGGAGGAATTGAGAATTTCGGTCTAGGGGCGTCAGGTATTTTGTCGTAGAGCATGCCAGATTGAGTATAGACTAAGTCTAGATACTACGCACGAGAAATAACTTGCTCCTCTGTTACGACTCCCCCCTTGGCCACATCTTCTGTTATAGCAGGAAGTAACGACTTTATAAGCCATTCAGCTAACAGCTGATCGGGAACGTATGTTTTCACCATCCTACGACGATGACGCCACTCATGTATATGATCGGATATATGAGTGGCAGTTGTCTGCTTGAAGTTGGTTAATATTTCTGTTCCCGTTTCATACCTTATCGGTAATTGAAAATGGGTTAAGAAAGTCGTGGCTAGGGAGCTAAAATTGTCGAACGAGGCTCTAGGTAATTCAATATACCATTTTGTCGCTGGACCCGTTAACGTCCTCTGGAAAAGGTGAAGCCTTATCAAATCATCATTCAGGGTGTTTGATGAACACCACAGATGAAAAGTCATCACGTGATTCGATGGGTCTTCACCTGGATTTCCATAGAATTTAGGAATTTCAGATGGAAGTTTGTGAGGAATCGCTGGCCACCAAGGGGCGTAACCAATCGGATCGTTTGTTAACCGGTGTAAATCGGGTAACTCTAAAGTTGCCACGAATGGTAACTGTTGATTCAAGTTAGGTGAAGCATACCCAGGGTACGATGGAATCGCTTGAGCAGTGGGCCTTTGCATACCAGCATAATGTAATTGATGTTGGTATGACTGATACGGTTGGTGGACTTGACCACTGTAAAGCGGTTGGTTTTGACCGTTTTGAATATACGGTTGTCCACTGTTCGCAAAGATCTGCTGCTCAGAACCTTGGTACACTTGCTGGAATTGTGGTTGTTGGTATTGCACCAGCCACGGTTGTGAAGCCATGTTCTGTTGTGCTATACTAACCGTTGGACCAAGGTGTGGGGTAATTGTACCCATTTGGACCTGTGTCACCCCACCAGTTGGCGATTGTGGTTGTGTCCCAGGGTCAAGGGGCTGTTGCATTACAACCTGAGAAATATGAGGTTGACATACGACAGGCAACGTTTGAACTTGCGACACTGTCACAATAGCCGGTGTGGTCGGGATGTTCGACATAGGTACACACTGTTGCATAGAATATACAACCCTTGGTTGTTGAGGTAGCATAGGTACCCAACCACTTGATGTAATTCCAGTATAACCTAAATACTGTTGTGAACCCCCGTATGGATACCCTCCTGGAGGGGGTAATGAAAGGGCATACTGCCCCCCATACGGTAGCAATCCAGAACTCAAGGGGATTGTTTGTCCTTGTGGACTGGATTGCCCAAATTGACCTCCAAATGGATCAATCTGGCGAGTCTCAACATAAGATTTGCCGGATATTATTCCGGATGAACAAACTGGAACAGACCACACTATCGAAATAGTCCCTTGGTGGACTCCTTCTAGCGGTTGTGAGCTAGTCGGGATAGATGGTATGCCGGCAAACATTTTCGGAGTGACGGCAGGGGCTTCTGCTGTCGCTGTGTCATTTGACACAGTCCTAGATGTTGACGGTTGTTCAGACATTTTGAGTCTATCCAATAGATTGCCTAGTGATTCTACAGGAACTTCCACTTGTGGTAGACTAACTTCTGATGTAGAAGGAAACAGAGTGACCCCTACTCCAAAATGGGTTGGAGTACTTGCTTGCGGATCCTCTACAATTTCCTCTATCGCAATCAAACCAGGTGGAAGAGGAAGACCGTCAGGTCCGTAAAATATTTCTGGTGCCGAAGAAGGGGTTGAATCGACAGCGACAGTTGTTTGAGGAGTAAGACTCTTTGAACCGGTTACAGATGGAACTGGTTCAGTAACGCAAGTATTTGCTCTCAGACTAGGATCAGTGTTACTATCCCTCTGTGGCTGTTGAACTTCTTCTACAGAGGCAGGGTTTCCAGAAATGTTTGGAGTAACCGGAATCTCAGATGTTGTTTGAACACTTGTTCTAACCTTGATAGGAGATTTTGAACCGGTTAAACGAGTTCGCTTTGTCCGTACTGTTTTCGATTCCGGAGACAAAGACGGTTGACTCGTAAGCCTCCGCGAATGACGGGGTTTCAATTGACTTTCTTCCACGATTGCGGATTACACGATCAACCAAAATACAAAAGGGGAAAGTGTGTTTCCGAATTAAATGAATTTTTAGATGCTTTTAGACACAACTTGCTTTTTCACTTTTAAAGAGTCGAGAAAAAGCTAAAGATGACTCTAGTCTCCTTCGATGTTTTAACGAGCCCGAAGTGACAAATGCTCGGATGGACTTTTTCTGTTATAGAGTCTGAAAAAGGCCAAAAGAAACTGCTCTGGAGTTCTAGGCAGAGGGTGTGCCAAACTTTTCGCAAAACCGCAGAATACTTTTTAGGGTACGGGCGGTCGATCTTCCTGAATGCTGTGTTCAGTGCATTGCGATCAGTAGGGTGGCCGACACGGCTTCCTAAGGATAAAGGTTTTATGCCTATAGGGGTCCCCCAATATATACGCGACGGTACGTGGAAGCACAATCCGTACTGGCGCTATCGTCTCTCAGGAGGAATCACCCACCATCCATGAGATCGACAGTCACCAGGCTTAACGACGCCGGAACACGTCTCTAGCCTAGACCTCTATGTTGTGCGTTATGTTACAAAGCGTTGTTAAGTTCATTCAATTTATTTTAGGTTGATCTCTTTAAAGTTTGCCTTTCAAGGTTCACCACGAGATGTATGATACAAATTCCTAAATGCAGTCTAAAGATGATAAGCAAGCTTTATATCTTTTCAACTTTGAAAATCCTAGCTACTAAGGGAAAAGAAAGACACCGTCTTTTCTCAAAGAGCAATCAGCACACTCTAATTCACTTTTCCTAAATCCAACATGCAAACTATCAAATGCAAATGCACAATGCAGGTGTTTGTTTTCCGCTTTCTTAGTATTGATGCCTACAAAGAAAGCTTTTTGCACAACTTTGAATTTGCTTTTAAATGACCAATACAAACAAGTTTACTTTTTCGAAATCAGAGAGGGTAGAAGAGATTACAACACTTAACAATTTTCGAAATGAATACTTGTTTTGACACTTAAAAGAGACAAACTCAAACCAATAAGCAAAAGTAAATGTATAATCAATCTGCAAACAGCCAATGAACTCTCTTCTAAGATCACAATCAACAGATCTGAATCAAGGGCTACAGGATGACTATTTCACTCATGCAAAGGAAGACTATAAATGACGCCACAAACACATAAAAACAATCACAGTCTTTTTGTACAAAAGGAGGTGGAATCTAAGCAGAGAAAATGAGTTATCAGACTGGTACCTATGCTGGTTACAGGCTGCAAAAATCAGAGATCAAAACAAGGCAAAACAGAGCAGAGAACCCCAGCTGCACAAGGACAAACTGGTTCAGCGCAACCTCAACACAGGGGTTTTGACATTCAGCACAGGTAGCCTTCACGGGACCTGCGTTGAAATGCATAATCCCTTCACTGGGTCTGCGCTGAAGGAGAAACTCTCGTTTCCCACAGGTTCTGGGTCACAAATTGCTATTTAATTCACTGTTTCAGGCCAAATAAAAGCAACAAGCAAGGTACAATCAAAGGGATGCTTTGAGGGAGTACTAAGATCTATCACAAGGATCATCAAATCATTTGTGAATCCATTGTTCAGATCATAGACAAGTCCAGCAGTTGGATCAAAGCAGCAACTTTCTACTTTGCATCCGGGAAAGATGCAGTTCGATTGTTGTTGTCAAGTCTATGATGCAAACAATGATAGAAACACAAATAAAATGACTAAACAAATGTCCCCAGCGGAGTCGCCAATTTGTTGTGGGGAAAAATGCCTATGCAGGATGATCCTATCCACCTAAGGTGTGACAGTGCCTTAGCAACAAACGAGTACAGCTATACTGGTTTCTACCTTTATGAAATGTGAAAGAAGGGAGATCAATGGACTTACTGGTGTCTTCCGTTTGTCCCTCGATCCGATCTCTCTTCTCTTTGGGAGTTCACAGCTACTTGCCTTCCTGCTTATCCAGCTTCAACTTCCTGCAAGATCACAAGAGAACAGCTACTTGCGACAAGAGAAGAACTCTACTCAAAGACAGATGTTCACATTCATAACTAGTTTAGGATTAGAAATAAACCAAATACACTAATACATTCATACATCAAAATACATCAGCATATAGGAGAAACCAAGATATCTTTATTGATGAATAACAAGGTTCAGGAAGAGATACAACCCAAAGGGCTCCAATCCAGCATCTCCTTCCCAGCAAATGGAATTCCTCTCTTTTCCCCCTTCAAAGCATTAAGCACCCAATGATTCCAGTCTCAAACCAACAACAATTCTTTGCAATAACAAAATTCCAGCCTCTAGATCTCATGGAGGAGAGATCCATATATAGATGTTTGGAGAGAGGATGAGTCAGCTTGAGATCTGACTAGTGTCCTCTCCCTCTGTCAGTTCTTGAGTCCACTTGGAGGTTCTTGCTTCCACTTGGAGATTTGGAACCTCTTACTCGTCACCAGTCGAATTCCCTGAGGCAAGTGTCATTTTGGAAGCTTCCTGGGTTTTGACACCTTGAGAAATGAGCCTGCCACTTGTCCATTCTCGTTCAGCGCAGGTAGCCAGTGTTCCAGTTGACATTCAACGTAGGTAGCCAGTGTTGGCTTTGACATTCAGTGCAAACAGCTAGTGTAGCCACTGAAATGATCCTGATTTGACTTGTTTTGAGCAGTTTTTAGGTGGAGAACTTCTGTGAATTGCTGTGGTTTGTTAGCCTTGTTCCTCTAGGGGTAGGAACAACATGTTTAGGGACTTTGGATCCCTTAGATTATGGACATTTCATGCTTAATGCTGTAAGTCACAAAAATGTCTATAACACATACATGGTTTCATACAAAACTAACGTATGAAAAAAACAAGCGAACGAACTAACAATCAACAAAGCAAAGCAAGAGAAAAAGAAAAAATGAAAGCAAAGCAAGTAATCAAACAAGCAAGTGGGAAAACAAACAAATAAGAAAGTAAGCAAACAAGCATGCAAGCAAACAAATCAAAAGCAAACACTACTCCTACTCCTAAGCTAACAGTGCATGGGTCATCTCACGTAAAGTGATAATTCCAATGCAGCCCTCAGCGCATTGGTTGACCCATGTTGGTGAAGGCATGATTCGTGAACAAGACATCTATGCGAACCAGCAAACAAGAAAGATGTAACAGTGAATACAAACACACTCCAAGCTTACAAGTGACCACAAAACACAGATGAGCGAAAGTGCATGACATGCATTCTGTGGTGCTACCATGGTGTTGTGCTACACCACGTGCAGATGTTGAGTGTATGCATTCTCTTGACTGTGACATGCAAGCAAGCATGAGAAAGGTAGACCAATTGTGTTGTGCATGTGTGCTTGCTGTGTAATATTCCTCCAACGGATGAGTGAAGGGATCGTGTAGTTCGAGTGGAGGAAGTGAAATCTGGGTGTTTGGTTGATCTTCTATGCAAAGTAGAGATTGATGAGGAGCCTTGAGTGTTTCAACAATTTCCTGACCGGAAGTGAAACCAACCTCAAGACAATGAGGGCTTGACATAACCATCAGCTCGCTCTGAAGTGCCTCGATAGTATGGGGGTTTCGACCTCATTGGCAGATAGATCATCGTAGATTAGTGCCTTGGATAGATTAACAACGATTGAATCAACATCGTGATTGGATGAGGAAGTGAATAAATCACGACAACAAAGATCAGCAAAATTCGAGATGTTCGTTGAAATCCTCATGATTGGATGAATCGAGCGGAGGGGTAGATGAGAAGCAAAGATGTTCACCCTCCGTGTTTTCAAGAAAGATAGATGACAGATTGGACAGACATTCTGATGAAGATGTGTCCTCTCCGCACTGTGATGACAGACTGACATCCGAGGTGTCCTGTGAATGATCAGAAGTAGAAGCATTCGGAAATGAGTTTTCACAAGAGAAATCAGCAGTGGTAGAATCACAAGGGATGTCAGGATGAAGCGAATGAGGCGTGGCTGGAAGGGAGTCAGCCTTCACCGCGGGCTCTTCTTTAGATTCCCACACACACTCATCATGAATGATTGCGCAGGTTGGCTACATAACACCAACTCCGTCAACAACTTGATCCTTTTTCGCAACAGGTGAGGAGTCCGGAATGGGAGAACACTAGACAGTACAATCCGAAGGATCAATGGAACACAAGGACGGAGGTTGAGGGAAAGAGTCCATGTGACAACCAACAGGCTTGCTAGCCAAATCTACGTAAATCTCAAGAGCTGGTGGGGTGGGAGGATGTGACAGTTTAATCGAGGTGTGTGCAGGATTTCCCACATCACTTCGCGTGGTGGAGTTGTTCGATGAGGTGAAGGTGGACAGTCAATTGTGACAGAAACTATGCCTGCATGTGATTGTGAAGCTCCATCATTGAAGTGCGTTGAGCGGGGTTCAAATATGTGACGAAGATACTGAAATATTCCATCAAGAAATTCCCAATCAATATCATCTTCTAGGAATTGGTATGCAAGATTACAGAATCGTGTGTGAAACTGTTAAACGAATTCATCGGGTGCTTTTCATAATTTCAAAAAAAAATTGTTGAGTGCTTTACGGTCATAGTGATTGAAAGCACGATCTATCTCTGCAACTAGATGAGCAAGAGAATGAATTGATTTTTTGGGCAGCATAGCACACCAGTGCATTGGGTGCCCTCAAAACGTGTAGATGAACAACGCGCAGCTTATGTATTCTTCAAAGAAATTATGTCTTTCACATGAGCCTACAACGCTGATCGCGTGCCTTACCAAGGCAACATAGCCTCCACCATCAAAAGTTTTATGAGACAAGTTATCCGAGAGTTGTTTCGAGATGATGAAATCATTTCAATTAGACATACGTCTCGGAAGAGCAGCTCGGTAGTGAACCATGATATATGTGTAGAGATTCAAAATAGATGTGAGGACTCAACTTGTCATCCGGCCCTCCTTCTAGCACCAAAATGTTGATGGTGTTGGACTCGCCAACATGTAAGGGGATCTCCCCGGTAAGAAGTCCCAATCAGACCTCAGACCATTTGGTGTAGGAGTCGTAGTAGTGGGTCGTATGGTAATGCCTTGACTGCGGTGTCGCTCAGAGGCAAGTAAGATAACTCTGTCAGTAGAAAGAGTGTGACTAATGCAGTGAGTCAAGGAGGATGTATGAGAGGTTCTAACACAAAAAGGGGAGTTGAGGGTGAAGGTGAGTTCCAGGTTAAAAGGGATAAATCCCAACTCGGCTAGAAATGCACAACACCAAAAGGACATGCACAACTTCTGGCGGAGCAGTCCACTCGGATGTAGCAGTCAAATCATACAAGGTAAGATAACACACACAACACTCACGAATCAGTCCAAGACGAGTGCAATAGTTGTTACAACAAGGTTCATGTGAAAGATATGTCTGGTGTCCGATAGAGTAGTTGACATGGACAGGACAACATTAACAACATATACAATGCATTAACAAAAAGATTCATATAATTTCATACAAATCAGTTCATACAAAAATACGCAAGTTAAACAACATATATCATTAAGGCAACCGGAACAGTCCACCTACAATAACAACATATGCATGAAATTGTGTTGGCTCTTATTATATAAAGAAGTGTAAGTCACAATCATACAATACATCCATGTAAACCTGCTAGCCCCAACAGTGGAACATTACAGCTACATCCACCTGCTTCTCCAAAGAGATGAACTAGCTCTATGCAGTGGAGAAGCCAAGGTGCATTACAATATTGTCCAAGCTCTTTCCAAGATAGTCTTATCAGAAGCTTGGCTAACCAAAAGTGTATACAATGAGTTATGAGGGACTATTTATAGCAAAGGGTGGGGTGACCCTTGACATTCCCATTTGTGACGGTTCACCTACCCTCATGACTCTTCACCTACTCTATGATTGTTACATCCAACCATTGACACTTGACATGACTCAACATTACAATGCACATGTACTCATGTGAGACAACATGGCTTGAGCAAGCCTTGCAAGACATCACTGACAGTCATTCCACTATGATGAGACCAACTCTTTGACATGCTTGTGATGGTGAAGGTGGTGAGCTGATGCCAAGCTTAGTCATTTGTGATGGTGTGCATGCACCTCATGGTGACACCTTGCTGAAGCGAACTCTTACCTTTGTTGCAACTGGTGCATTGGTTCGGCCCCTTCATCCAACTTGTCTTCAAACACGCGCATGGGCTTCTTGGGTACAGTTGAACTGGCAACACTGTGATGCATAGTGCCCTTGCTGATCTTCAAGTGTGTTCTAGTGGTCATGTGCATCAACTTGCCGAAGTACAGGTTTAGCCCCAGTTGGACTTGCTTCCTGTCTTCACCTTGGTATGTGTGTTGAATGGGTTGGATTGCATGTGTGCGCTCAACCACATGCATGTTGTTGAATCCCTTGCATGCAATCAACAACACTACTCACCATGTTTGATCTGTATGAGCTGTTGGGATGGATCCTTAACTTGTACGGGCGCAATTTCATCTGTGAGTTCGTTTTGCGCCCACTGTTGTTCTTGTTCCTGCTGCAACTCATTCGTATGTCTGTGCAGCTTCATGTTCTTCCTGAGTTGTTGTTTCAGCACATTCAACTCCTTCTTTGTTCCATCTTCTGCCTTCCCACGATATTTGTGTCGCGCCGTCACCTCATAGCCCGAGTCTCCAAAGTTGCTTTCATCATTAATCGAACTGCTTGAGCTTGCAACATTGTTCCGACTCCGTGTTGTCAACAACTCTCCTCTTGCATTCATTTCATTTGGCATGTTGTATTCAGTTGTTGTTCATGATGATGCTCGTTGTGATGTTGCTGCTGTCATATCTTGATGTCCTTGTCTACGAAGAACTTGATGTCTTCGTGGGTAGGTAAGTCCATGGACACTTGATCGACTGCATCCCCAAGCGTGCTCTGAATGGTGTCTTCATCTCTTCTCTCCTGGAAACCATTTTACATGTACTGATGAGAGGCAGATGAACACTTGCAATACCTGGAGACATGGCAACACTCATGGAAAGCAATCTATCAGTTGAAAACTAGAATGAACATGAGAACTGACTTGTAACATACCTGGGTGAATGATCATTAAGGTTGCACAATTTCGGCCAGGAGGTCGGGAGACCGACTGCCAAGACTGTACAAGGCACAGTCCAGGTTGCTGGAAGACTGACTGACTACTAGAAATTCACAAAGCATGGTCTAGTCTGGTTGTTGACTGTTGGGACTGCACAATGCATAATTCCAGTTGGGAAGGACTACTGGCTTAGGGACAGATTTGCGTAATTTCTTGGGCCAAGCAGCCACTGTCCTCCAGAAATGCACAAAACAATCTTGGAGGCCAGTGCTAGGTAGGAATGCACAAATCTGGAGAGGAAGGTGAGCCTTCCTTTCCCAGATTGCGTAATGCAGCCTTGGTGAAGGCAGAGCCCGGGCCAAGGTTGGCCCGACTCGCTGACGGGCAAATGAAAGCAAGTAAGTCAATGAATGCATGGCGACACTAAGTGATAGCATAAGTGATTAACAATGCATGCAAAACATGAATGAAAGATTCAACAAACATATCAACATGCATGTGGGTGAGGTAGTTCACCGATTGGGCGAATGTCCGTGCAAAATAGTTTCATGCATGCAACAACAATGAGATAGCAACAAAAACTAAAACAAAGCTGGAACAATCTAGTATACATGTAAACGACAAAGAATTCAAAGAAATCAAACAAATAGTACTCATACAAGTGACAACCCAAAAAGTTACAGATATGCAACACAAGGCATGGGAAGTGGGCTTATCCCAAAATAGTTGAGTTGAATGTGCTGGCTACTCCTAGATGTGATGTGGGATGTCAGCGCTACAAGGTTGATGTGAGGAATGAGCTCTGCAACATCCGGTTGATGAGTTTTGATAACATCGAGGTTGTGACACGCATGCCACAAATCTAGGGGAGGCGGCACTTGGTGGGAAGTTTCTGAATTTATCCTTGCATGTAACCTCCAACTGCTAATCATAGATCCCTGAGACAAGGAATGCCTTTGCATGCTACCTTAGGAGAAGCAGCCTATGCATGCAAGTCTGTTTTGTTCGGTCCTGGAGGGAACCAGTCAACTCAGTTGCACATGCAAGAGGTTGTTCGACTGCTTGAAGGAAATGCGCATTTTTGGCTGGGAGCTGGGTTGACTGCCCAGGAGATTTACACAATTTCTAGGCAGAGCAGCTGACAGATTTGAGAAATTTCTGGGTTGAGCAGCCCTGCTAGGGAAATTTGCGCAAATCCTGCTAGGAGTGTTGACTAACAGGATTGCGCAATCTTGGAGCCCAGCAGGCTTCCAGACAGGATTGTGTAATTTCTGGAGGGAAGGCTAGTTTCCCTCCAGAACTGCACAATTTTCAAGGGGAAGATGCTCACCCTGTAGCTGGACAAAGCCTGGGTGAGCAACCTGTGAAGGGAAAGGATCAAAATCTGATCAACAGGTTACCTTTGTGCAAGAAAGACATTGAAGCTTGAGGTTTACGAAGTAAGGCAAGGTGTTGTGTAAGGTTGGTAGGGAGGCTCCAAAATAGGTTAAGGAAAAAATTTGGAGGGTGGTTGTCAATGCTACAACATGCGTCCAGAGCGTTTGTCCAACCAAGGGTCCAGGAACTAATAACTCAATCCACGCTAAAGGAAACATAGGAACCAACCAGAAGAACAAAGAAATGAACCCACAACACCATAGTTATCTAGGAAATGGTAAGGCTAGGCAAATCCACTATCAATCTCGGCCATCCTCCATGCCAATGACAGATCATGACCAATGAACCACATGCATGTGCCATGCATGCCAAAAATAGTGGGGAAAACATACATGAAACTTGGTACTTGCAAGAAAACCCCGATACAGTTGTTGATCTCATTGTCCTCCTAAGCTTCCCTACTCTTCCTTTGCCTTCTTGCTCCAAAACTCCAAGTATGCCACACTCCTCCAAGAGTGCTTCAAGAAACTCTAAGTATCCAAGAGTATGAGAGAGAGAGAATAGAAGGGAGCTCCACCAAAACTTGTCAAAATCTTACCTACTGATCCTCAGAAGCCTTTTTATTAAAAAGGCGTCTATTTTCTTTATTTTCCATTATTTTCCTTCATTTTCCTCGTCACATGCAACTTGTGACCTTTCACCTTCCTTTTTCTCCTAATTTCCATTATTTTCATAAATAAAATGCCAATAAATGCCTCATGCCTTTCCAAAGTCTCTAAAGTTCATTGAGAGATTTTATTTTATTTAAAAATGTATTTCAATAATTAAAAAAAATAAAAAAATTGATCATGTTCTAGGTCCCTTCATAGATATTCAAAAAAACATTTAATTCTTTGGGATAAATTTCTCAATTGTAGAGAAAGTTCATAGGATTCCTCTATGATTTCAAGTTTCTTATTAATATTCATAGTGACATATATCCTAATTCTTGTTAACAATTGTCCTACTTTCCTGATCCTTTGGGGTGTGTCAGTTGTTGTTGTCTCTTTTGGTGCCTGAATAGATAATGGAGTCATAAATTGGGGTGTTGTATTAAGAGCTTCTTCAACCTCATGTATTTATTTCTTCAATCTTAAATTTTTATCATCTTTCTTTTCTATAGAATTGGCATATCTCGTAATTTCCAAATGACTAGAAAATACGCCATAATGGTCAAATCCTTGGATGGATTCAATGTAAATATAATTAAAAGGTTTTAATAATTCAACAAATTATGTAAAATGGGCATAATTTCTTGTGGTAGTTTCTCCCCTAGTAAAAGGGAGTGTAATGAATTTCCCTTTATTTTTCCTCTCAAATAAGATCAACCATAGGTGGTATTATTTGCATACTTCGGCAACAAAGTAATTATCAAGGTCGAACTTAGGGAGAAATAAGTGTTTTCCTAGAAATACATATATTATGATGAGATTATTGTCCTCTCACAACTCATATCTCCATTTTCCTATTAGAAACACTGCTACTTCATCCGAAATCTTGTTTGGCTCTTGCCTTATCAACATATAGTTAAATTCTCAAACAGAATGATCTTGGACTTGATAACGGAATGAGGCTTTGTGCTTCCACAAGATAATATACCAAAATTGAGTTGGTTTCGTATGAGGGTTCATATTTTTTTTACGAGGTAGATGGTGGAAGATATTGCAAGAAGCCATTACCAAGTAGGACATCATGTACAAGTTGTGGGTCTTTGGGAAATCGACCATACTTGTTTATAGGATTTGACGCTCCTTATATGGTATCAAGCAAGGTCCTACAACAATGTATGAAATGGATAGTTTTTTTGCTTCCTTCAGGATTGAATCAATGTCATTCTAATCCTACAGTTTACACTTAGAGACGAGGCATTAATCTACTTATTCTAATTTTGTACATGGATGATTTCACCCTCATATGGGGTTCTTCATCTATGATTTAGAGTGTTACTAAGCCTTAATGGAACAATTTGCAATGATTGGCCATGGTTTGCTACATTACTTTCTTGGATTATAGGTTCAAGAGTCTTTAGAAGGGATTGTTCTCTTCCAACAAAATATGCTCTTTAGCACTTTGGAATGAAGAGTTCTAAGCCTGTGACTACTTTTATGTCATGCGTTACTCTTACACCAGTTACACCTCACCATAAGTGGGTCCTACATTAGGCTGACAATTGGTTGGAAATCTACTCTATTTCATTCACACTTGAATTGACATTACTTATGTAATAGGGTTCGTTTCTCAGTTCTCCCAAGATCCTCATAAGAGTCATTCAATATACTATTAGTTCTCTTGAGTTTGGGGTTTCATGGATTCTAACTATGTTGGATCATTTGATGATGGAAAGTCCATCTCTAGTTTTGTTTTATGTTTTGGTTCCATTCATATTGCTTGGTCCTATAAGAAATAGACAACAATTTCATTATGCAAAAGCTGAGCATTGATTTATACTTCTTGCAAATAAAAATGTTCTTTAGTCTTGATAATTGTTGACTAAGTTTGACATTTAGCAACATTATGGTATGACCCATAATTACTAAGTCATAATATTGACCTTTACAACAAAGCTTACTTACAAATTAAAAATTTTCATGGAATGAATTTTTATAATTAAATATATTATTTATATCTTTTTAACTTATATTAACACTTTTTATAATAAATAATAACAAATATTATAATTATAATGATATTTTAATTATTTGGTATAATTTTTAAATCAAAATTATGAATTAATGATAATTCACATATGTAAATCATTTAATTTATATAATTGCGATATTCCCATGTACAAATTCTCCGATTGATTTTCCACCCACCCACCAGCGTTGTAATTTCAAACCACCGTGGCAATCTAAAAAGAGAACTTGGACAAGCCCAGTGCCAGTTTTGAATGTTGACTATTCTTTAAAAACTTTTAATTGTATTTGAATTTGACTGCAAAATCTTCCATGTTTCCGAGCCATACATCGTTCGTAGATTTTATGACAAGAACGTATGGCTTGATTTCTCAACTTCAACAACGCGTTGGAGTTTCAAACAGAAACGACCGTGACATCTTCTTTACGCGTTCTTACAAGCCCAGTCGCAACTTTGAATGATGACTGTTTTTAAAAACCTTTAACGGTCTGTGGTTGACCGGCAAAATTCCAGTCATATTTCCCAGCCATACGGCATTCCTAGTTTTAATTTTTAGGGCAATCACTTATGGCTTGATTTCTGAACTCCCGACAGCTGGTTGGGATTGAGGTCATGCGAACTCTAACAATGGAAGGTGTTAGATTGGCCTCTTTTGCCGCCTCCCTTGTGTTTATGATGTGCATGCATACATCTTTCAAAAATATACACGCACTACAAAATCCCAGCACACCATCTTCGATGAGTTCTCCAAGCCCAAGAAGAATATTGAAAGTAGGTGTGCCTTGGAAGAAGGTGTTCACGGAATTCGTTTCAGTTGAAAAGAACGGAACAAACTCCACTTTTGGGGGATTCTGCGTGAAGGTGTTTGAGGAATCCATCAAATTACTCGATTATTCCGTCCATTACATCCCATATCCCAACACCACCTACGATAATATCATTCAACAAATTGTGCTTAAGGTATTCATTGCGGGAGCTTACATTGTTTTTTCTGTTTTCGTTCTTGGGGGTAATAGCAGTAGTAGCAAACATTCTCACATGTTTGATGTTAGTCTTTATTTTGTTTTGTCTCTTGATCAGAATGTGGATGCAGCAGTAGGAGACTTCACCATCACATCAAGACGTTCTCAAGAAGTACTGTTTACACAACCTTTCTTAGATTCTGGTTTAGTGGCAGTTGTTCCATTGAAAGATAAGGATACCATTAGTTTTGGCTGGGCTTTTACGAAACCTTTCAGCACTGAAATGTGGCTACTAGTGGCGGGGTTCTTCATCTCTGGAGGGATAGTGGTCTACGTTTTGGAGCGTAGAAACAATCGGCAGTTCCGAGGGCAGCGTAGCAAGCAATTCCAAAGCATATTACGGTAAGGAACAACTTTTATGGTGATGTCCGTTTTTTGTATATCCGTCAATTAGACAGGACAAAGCAACTATGGCAACGATGGAACGGATTCGAGAACACATTAAATTAAGCGATGTTTGTTTGGGTGCAGGTTCAGTTTTACAACTTGGTTCACTAATCAGGGTGGGTTGTTTTCTTTCCATATCACAAAGTCTTTGTTTTCTCTCCGTTTTTTCTGTTTAGTGTTGGTTATTTTTAAATGGGGAAAATATCAAAAACCAAACATTCAAACACACAGAGGCAATGCTCTGTTTCCACTGTTCCAGGATCTTTGCACAGGGAACCTCTTAAAACAAAATGACTCATAACAGAGTATTACACAGCCATAAAAACATTTCTATTGCTTAAAATATAAAGCCTCATAAAAACATTCATCCTCTTTGCTGAGAGGGATTCACAAAAAAACAATATTAAACAAAAACTCTGTTTTCACCCTGAGAAATTACTGAGCTGGGTTTACTGCTGTAAATCCCCTTTTACATTCACTGCAGTGAAAAACAGTTTACTGCTGTAAAATAAAATTTACATATGCATACAAATGCGCTCCACCATTTTCCTTATACACTTCTGTACAAAACCACACATGGTTTTTCTTACACCTCTGTTTCACAAAAATGCCACACAAAACATTACAACACTGTTCTTGTCTTTTTACACACTGCTGTGTGTTTCACCTTTTACTGCACCATCATTTTACAATGCTTCACAAAAAAAAGATTCAACCCACGAGCTCTTTTCATTTGGCTCACACTATTCTTTTCTTCATGCACTGTTGTGCATTTTCTTCTCTTACACTACGCCCTTCTCTTCACCTTCTCTTTACAATGAGCAATACCAACAAAAACAAATAATACATGCGCTTCCCTGTTTTTTTTACACTGCTCTGCAATATTTTCTACATGCATCATACATTGGGCAACAAACTGGCATATGCGTTCTTCATCTTCCCATGCACTACGGTGCATTTTACAACTTACCATATATTTTTTTTTTCTGAATATGACTACTTCTATTAACTGTGTAAAACATATATACAAAAAGATAACATAGGGCAAGGTTTAAGATTTCTCAGTCTCTTTGGCCTTGCCCACATTGCAGCACCCGCGAGCTCTATTACATGACACTGATAAACTGTCCATGGCTGGACTGAACAGAAGAAACACATAAACATATTGACACTTGGACACAGACATATAACACTGAACACATACATTGGACACTTGGACAGGAAGGCCGACATATGGAAATTGAGACAAAAATCCAAAAATACCATAGCAACATCATTCTTCATTCGTAGACTGGAGCTGCTCTTTAATTCGGCATCCGAAGTGAAGCGTGTTCTCAGAATCCGAGAGCTGGATGATTTTGTGAGGACTGTCATTTCTGGCAAGTTCCCTTGGACCTGGCCAGGGAGCCGCATGCACCAGGGAATCAGCAACATAATCCAAATTGAAATCTAAGTCCTCCATTTTCTGTTTTCCTTTGCTCAAATCTGGCGGATGAAGGTTTACGGGAGCCGAGGGGCCTGCGTCTGGATTCATATGGAGGCCTGGTCTTTCCAGTTTCCTCTCTCCTGCAGTATACGGAACAGACCATCCCATCCCCGGTACAAGCACAGGCTGAACTCCTCCGCTCTCTCCACCCATGGGCAGGCAGGCAATAGGGGATTCATCCCTGCTGTTGTGCTGCTTTTGTTGCTGAGGCTCCAAATCATGTTCAACTTCAATTGTCACAATCAGAGAGGAATTAACATGCGGACAGGGGAGGCGATACCTGAGAATTGGAAGCTCCCTGCGACTGTCTCCCTCAGCTGGGCTACTCTCCCTCTGCCCTCCCACTTCGTCGTTGCTGTCCTGAAACCAACGAGGATGGGAGGTGACCTCAATTGAGGAAGAGGGGGAGTGATGGTCATCTCTCGGCGGAGCGCGTCCCTGAATTCCTCCTCTCCTGCTACCCATTCGCAGCCTGTCTCGCGGCATGCTGTCACCGTCAATGCTCTGGATAGTCGCCCAAATCAACGCTGCTCCCAGTGGCAGGTCCGAATGCGGCCTCCAATCTCGCTCAGGAACCAGAACCAGTCCTGAGGGCTCGTTCCACGAGCGGGCGACCAGTGCCCCTTGCCAGAACGCACTCCTAATTCCTAAATCTTCCTCACAGACCTTACCAACCCAGTGACAGAGCAAATGCATCTGGCGTACCCAATGACCCTGCAAATTCACCTCGCTAACAGCAAGGAATGTCAACCAAACGTTCAACAGAGAACTCACCGTCTTTTTCCCTGTGCTCTCCGCCGTCTCACCTTTGCCAGGTTCCCACCTCGGCTCTGCTTTCACCTTGCGGCGAGCACAGAGGAGGGTCACCGAACCAGGCGCGCTTGTAACCTGCAAACCCGCCATACTCTTCCACTTAACCTCCTTCCTCCCTCGCATGCTTACCTGCTTCCCTCGAGCCGAGAGGACTGGCATTAATGCCATCCCCTTGCCAGCCTCCGCCTTATTTACTCCCCTTGAATTTCTTGCAACGTGGTACCGTCCCACCTTGAGGTCTTGACACCCGGCCACGTGATGGCCCGTGCCACTCTTGCTTGTCTTAATCACCCGCATCCGGGTCAATGAGATCCTTCTTCGCTTGAGATATACAGTCATGATTGAGCTTATTATCTTTGGAGTTGTTCAGAGAGCCCGTGAAATATGAGATGGCTTGTGAGGCTCCTTTGTTGGCTAATATGTCTGCCACCTTATTCGCTGTCCTTCTTACATGCTTGAACTCTATACTTTGAGTGGTGTGTAGTTTCTCCTCCAATGATTCTAATCTGCTTAATAGTCTCCAGCTCACTGCCACCTTGGCTGCCGGTGATCCGGCTTGGAGTCTTTGGGCAGCGTTGATTAGAATTAAAGAATCCCCTTCTATTTCCAAAGGGAAATAGTTGTGCTGTTCTGCAATGCATACTCCTTTCCATAAAGCTTCTAGTTCGGCTACATTATTGGTATCTTTACCTAAAGCTCCATAGAAGATCTGGATTATTTCCCCTGCGTGGTTACGAAAGAGTCCTCCATAACCTGCCAGACCAGGATTTCCTTTGGCCGCCCCATCAAAATTCATCTTGTAGGACTCAAACCCAGGGGGGGACCAGCTGGAGGGAGAGGAGCTGCTGATGGTGGATCTGACATCATCTTTTTGGATCATTGAGAGCTTTATGTTCCAAGCCTTCAGGATCTTGCTTTCTAATGGAGTGGTTGGCATGTCCGTATCTGACCATGCTTTGAGGGACAGAGTTTCTTGCAACTGATTAGTGAGGATAGTCCATAAGGCTTCCAATGACCGAGAAGCGTTATTAAAGATTCTGTGATTCCGTTCTTTCCAGAGAAGCCAGTAAATGAAGCCTGGTAGGAGTCTCCACAGGTGATTTAGCAGCGGGCTTTTGTAGGGAGAGGGGTTCCAATTCCTTAAATTTTCTGTTATATCCTCTGTCTTGACATCTGTTTTCATGTGACAGCTCTCTACTTTTCCCCAGATTGTCTTGGCTAGCAAGCAGGTCTCCATAAGATGTCCTATCGTTTCAGAGGCAGTGTTACAGTTCGGACATCTAGATGGCCCTACAAAACCTCGTTTTGTCAGATTATCCCACGTTAATATTCTTCGTTTGCTGAGTAGCCATAGAAATGTGGAAATTTTGGGCCATATTTCTGGTCTCCAGATCTTTTCCCATATCGGATCCTTGAATGGTTGGTTTCCATTATGTCTGAGCTGATGGGCTTCTTGAGTTGTGAATGTGCCTTTGTGTTTATGTCCCCATCGAAGTCTATCAAGTTGAGGAGAGAATCTGATTTTCCTGTATGAGAGTTCTTCCTCTATTTCTTCATAAGTTTCGCTTTGCCAATTATCTTGCCAAAGGCTGGCCTTTTTCCAGGTTCTGAAGTCCATGCTTTCAGAATGCTGCCAAAACTGATTAACTTGTGTGAGTCCTGTTTGTTGCATTTTCTCTTGCAATAGAGGCTTGTGAAAGATTGTATTCAGTGGGGGAAGCTGCTGCCACGAGTCCTCCCAGAATTTTGCTGAGTTTCCAGAGTGCACCTCCCAAAAGCAATGTTCTTGTATAAATTTGCTGTGTGGTTTAGCGGCATTCCATATGGGAGAACCTTGTATAGTGGAGTTAATTCTAATTAGATCATTCCATTGGCTACCTGGTGCGTACTTGGCTTGCCACAATTTGGCCCATAGGGCATTTGGCTTGGTGAGCCAATTCCACCACAGGCGGGCTCCCATGATTTCATTGCTATGCATCGGGTCTCTAAGTCCTAGTCCCCCTTCTGATTTGGGTTTGCATACTTCAGACCATTTGACCAGTGCCCACTTTCTGTTGAGACCCGAAGAGCCCCAGAGAAAATTGCGCTGGAGATTACGGATTGATTTGAGGACCCATTTAGGTGCAGCTAAAAGAGAAAAGAGATATATCGGCAAGGCTTGGAGAACCGACTTGATTAATATGAGCCTACTTGCTGTGTTGAGAGCTCGATACGTCCAGAGTGAGAGTTTTGATTCAAATTTGTCTATAAGTGACTTCCAGGAGGAGTGGTTGATGGCTGCCGCAACGAGAGGGGCTCCAAGATAAGTTGACGGAAGTTTAGAAATTTTAAACTGCAGAATTCTAGCAATATTTCTTTGAGTGGAGAGGGGTGTATTGAAGAAAAACAGATGTGATTTCGAAGAGTTGATGGAGGTTCCCGAGGCGTTTGAGAAGATAGAGAGCAGAGACTTAAAAACTGAGGCTTCCTTGGAGGATGGATGGCCAAAAAGCAGGGTATCATCAACAAATTGTTGATGGGAGTGAGGAGGAGAGCCATGGACTGTGATTCCTTTTAGCATTTGAGTGGATATAGCTGCCTTCAACAATCTGCCTAGCCCCTCTGCCATAAGAACAAAGAGAAAAGGCGACAATGGATCCCCTTGCCTAATGCCCCTTGATGGCCGAAAAGGTTGTGAAGGAGAGCCGTTTAACAAAACTGAAAAGCTTGGGGAGGAGATTAAGTTGTAGACCCATCGTGTCCAAGTATGACTGAAGCCAAAAGCGATGAGCATTTTTTGAATATAGTTCCAACTAAGCTTGTCAAAAGCTTTTGATAAATCTAACTTGAGGAGCATACCTGGTTTGTTGAGAATCTTGAGAGAGTGAATCACTTCATTAGAGAGAGCGATCCCGTCCATAATTTGCCGTCCCTCAACATATCCTGTTTGTTCCGGGGAGATGAGCAAGGGTAGCAGCGGTTTGAGTCGGTTTGCAATGACTTTTGATATAAGCTTATATATGACATTGCATAATGCAATTGGTCTGAAGCTTTCAGGCTTGCTTGGTTCTGCACATTTTGGAACAAGTGCTATAAAGGTGGTATTGAGAGCTGGGAGGATCCAGTGCATGCTTCGCGATTCTTCCACTAGCTCCCAAACTTCTTCTTTAAGTAGATCCCAGAATGCATGGTAGAAGTTTGCTGTGAACCCGTCCGGCCCTGGGGCTTTGCCATCTTTGAGCTGGTTCATTGCTTCCTCAATTTCTTTTAGGGATGTATGCTGGAGTAATTTGTTGTTGTGCTCCTCAGTTATGATTCGAGGAATGTGCTGAGTGATGGCTTTAATCTCTGCATCTTTGTTTCCTTCTGGCTCTTTGAGAATATCTTGAAAGTAATGTGTTAACTCTTTTTCCATGTCTTCATGGCTTTCTACCCTTTCGCCCTGCGGATTGTTGATGAAGGTGATGTTATTGTGCATGCGCCTCTGAACAGCAGTTCTATGAAAAAATTTTGTGTTTTTTTCACCTTCTTTTAGCCAATTGATTCGAGATTTCTGTTGCCATAGTATTTCTTCTTGCTTTCTTCGTTCTTCTAATTTATGCCAAAGGATCTGCTCTTGCTGTGACTGCTCCTCTGTACGGCCTTCTTCAATAATGGTTTGCTGTAGATTCTCCATTTGTTTTTCCAGTCTTTGTCGATCCTCCTGTATGTTGCCGAATTGGGTTTTGTTCCAATTTTTGAGAACCTGTTTAAGGTTTTTCAATTTTTGTTGAAATTGAAACATTTTGGCCCCTTCTGGAGGTCTATAAGCTTTCCAGGCGTCCTCCACAATCTGCCGGAATTTTGTATTAGTGAGCCAAAAAGCTTCGAAGCGGAAGGGTCGATTGCATCTTACACCCGGCCTCGACCAGTGGAGCACAATGGGCCAGTGATCAGATCCTCCGTGTGGTAATATTGACGCATTGAAGTCTCCGCCCAAGTGGATTGCATTATCTGAAAGGAGGAATCGGTCAAGTCTAGAGGCGATGTGATTGACCCCGCTGCGCTTGTTGGTCCAGGTAAAGATCCCATTGGAAGTAGGAATATCCATTAAATGATTGTCCTGAATAAAGTCTCTGAACCCTTTGCTGTCAGTTTCCAATCGTGATCTTCCCCCTGTTTTCTCCTCCAGCGATTGAATGATGTTGAAGTCTCCACCGCTTATCCAGAGCGGGAATTGTCTATTCTCATTCAAACTGGACAGTGTATTCAACAAATCCAATTTGTGTTGATTATTTTGCGGGAAGTAGACATTGGTTAAATGGCCATGGATCTGAGTTCCTATAAGATGGAAGGAAGCTTGTATGAGAAAGTGTGCAGCATGGAAGTCGTAAAGATTAAGGATTTTTGGGTTCCATAATATTGCTAATCCTCCTGATGCACCTGAAGCCCCGACTGACATTAGATTACTGCCTGCCCATATTTTGTTTCGGACCTTGTCCATATCTATTGTGCTTTTTTTTGTTTCTTGAAGAAAAACTAGCGACGGTTTTTCTTTCTGAATCAAGTTTTTGATCATCCTACTTTTTGAGGGACTGTTTAGTCCTCTTACATTCCATGAGACTAGCTTCATGGTAAATGTGATGCGGGTTTGTAGAACCTTGTCAGCTTAGGGAATCGCCCTGATTCCACAAGCAATTCTCCTACAGCAATGGTTCTTTGCAAGTCCGTCTTGCGCCCTCTCTTTTTGTTTTCTTTGAGAATCTTCTTTGCGTCCCATGGACTTCCACCTTGTATACCTAGATGTTTGTTGTGCTGAACTTTGGTTAAGACTCCTTCCAGTCGTTCAATTTGCCATGGAGGAATGGAGTTGTATTCTTTTTGCTTACAAGCTGTTTCAAGTTTTAAAATGTCTATGCCTTCTATGATAATGTTCTCCGGATCCTGATCCATGTTGCTGGGTGTATTCTGTTCCTCCTCTTCGGTTAAGGTATGTAGACTTAGAGCTATAGCTGCATCCATGTCCATATCAGATTCTGGATGCTTAGAATCTATATGAGCTTTCCCTTTACCTTCCAAAGGGTCAGCAGGCATTGGATCATCCTTAGGGCTATCTTCTGGAAGAGATTGGGATGAGTGCTCAGAGCTGATTTTAGCTGCTGAAGTATTTGCAATGGGAGCCTGGGAGGAAGAGGGTTGGGGGTTGGAGTGCAGAGTCTCGCTGTTGTGAGGATCCTGGTTGGCAAGAGGCGAGAACTTGTTCTTAGCATCAAATCTGAAGGGGGTCTCATGGGTTCCTTGATGCTTTTTGGGATGTCTACGGCGGTTGGGTATTGAGATGAAGCCTTCTGAATCTGTTTGAGGTTCAGAAGGATGGGCTTTGGAGAATTGATTTAGAGGGCAATCCCTAAAAAGATGCCCATGGGCATGACACTTACGGCAACGAAAAGGAATATGCTCATAATCTAGAGTTTGTTCCCATTCAAAATCTTCGTGAAGGAGACTTACCGAGTCTGCCAAAGTCTTGGTCAGGTGCATTTTGACGCAGATCCGGGCATATGAGGTAAACTTGCGTTTCTTTGTCTCCTCTGCTACTTTGATGAAGGTTCCTAATCTGTTGCCAATGTCGGCAAGCGTGTCCTCCTTCCAATATTCCACTGGGAGACCGTACATTCTGATCCAAACCGGAGCCCAACTGAAGTCTTCCTTGTTTGGGTCAAATCGAGGCTTCCATTCTGTAAGATAAAGTCCAGAAGAGTTGAAAAAATAAGGGCCGCCTTCGAATACCTTGGTCTTATCTTCCAGGCAGTTAAATATGGCTGTGAAAAAGCCCTTTGGTCCTAGTTGCAGTGTTACCTGTCCCTTGGGTTTCCATTTGGATTCTATCCAGCCATTCAGGGCGCGTTCTGTCGGCCAGAATCCCAAGAATTTGCCTATCAGAGCGTGGTCTTGCATGTACTGTATTTCTTCATTGATCCGGTGACTGGGCAGTTCAATCTTGATGCGCTCTGTCGATTTGGGAATGCAGGTAGCCGAAGTCGCCTTTGGCTGTGACGCAGAGCCTTCTGGAGCCTGTTCTGTGGCCGAATCCGTGGCTGCCACCTTGTCTGCAGGGATTTCGTACTCATGAGTTTTCCTATTCTTTTTCTCGCGATTGGTTTCAGGAGGGGGCGGCGGCGCATTTTTTTCTATTCCGCTGAAGGTATCATTCGAGGGAGGGGAGGCAGAGCCTTCCCCTCCTGCAGGCGCAGCCATCGAGGTGTGTCACTCGTAGACCGGCCTCTGGCCTTGCAAAGCCTGGGTTGTTCCTGTAAGTTTCAGAGATGGCGGCGGCAGGGGCCTGTACATCCGTGAGGTTGCAGAGCTCTAGCTAAAAACCTAGATCGACACTCAAAAAAGAATACTAGCTCACAACTTACCATATATTAACCTACGCTACCTCCATTTCTTTTTAACACACAACGTGTGTATTTTTTTTAATGTAAATCACATGTGAAGACAGAAATAGTCAACACACGAAATCGCTGCCCATACTTCCACTATATAAAAACATTAAAATTAAAATTGCGCCTACCATCTACGTACAGACATTAAATTCCATCTCGTTTCCTCCACGGCGGTCAACCAAGCTTTTAATTTACTCCACGCAACATTTAATTTGATGCAGGCCCGTGCACCTTGAAGGATCGACGGCTGACAACACGCAACCAGATCGGACGATGGAGATTGATATCGGAAGGCCTTACCTGTCTGAGCGATAGCTCCCGAGAAAATGACGTCGGCTGATGTCAGGTGTGTGACACGCGTCTGCACCAAATCCCATCGGAGCCAAGCATACGGAAACCGCTTTTCCTTGGATGGCGGTGCGATATGTTCTGGGCAGTTTTGTGGTTTCAATGCGGTGGTTTTGGGGTTATATACGGCTGCTGAGTTGGCTGCCATTGCTGACCCTGTCCGCCTGCAGTTGGAATTAACATTCCAACACTCCCCTTTAATTTCAACTGCTGGGCATTCAATCTTACCCAAACACTTCCTCTCATAGAGGGATTCACCAACTGCTGTTACAAAGACATCTTCCTCACATAGAGGGGTTCACCAATCTTCCTCGCATAGAGGGATTCACCAACTGCTTCTGATGCAGTTCCACAAACAACAAAATAGTCTTCCTCTTAATAGAGGGATTAACCTGAAACTGTGCTTAAGAGCACCTTCCTCATGACAGAGGGATTCACCATAACAATGTGCTGAAGAGCACCTTCCTCTTGACAGAGGGATTCACCAATGACAATGTGCTAAAAAGCACCCTCCTCTTTAACAGAGGGTTTCACCAAATGACTGCTTCAAATGCAGTTCCAAAACAAACAATCATTGCACTGCTGTGTGTGCAAACTCATTACAATGTTCTCTTATGCTGATGCATATTCTCTGCTGCACTATTGTGCCATCTTCTTTACTGCGTCTACCCCACACTGCTGTGTCTACACTTGCATTTCAGATGCAAACAACACACTCACTGCACTTACATTTACTGTTGTAAAGAAAAAAAATTTCTTTTACATGTGCTGCTGTCCATTACTTCTTGCTGCTACATTTTTCATATTCACTGCTGTCCATACCCATGACCATAGACTGTCATCCCTGGGTTTTTATTTGCTGCTGCGTTGCCTCTGCAATTTGCACTGTGGCTGCCTTTTGTTTCATCATACTGCTGTGCCCATACTCTTGGCACTTCATTCTCCACAAAAAAAATAACACAGGCTGCTGCCTTTTCTTATGCACCCTTGCTTCACACAATCTTAGTCTTCATTTTTTTTACACAATGCACTACTGTGCAATTCCTTTGGCTTTCTGCTGCCACACACATTCTTATACATCCAGTGTGCATTAAAAATCTGTTGTCCTTGTTTTTCTTTATGCATTTCTTTGCATGTTGCATTGCATATAAAAAAAACATTACATTTTTTTTACTGTTGTGTGAAAGAATTTCATTGCATTCTCAGCCACTTGGCATTTACGTTCTGCTGCGTTTTGCCTTCTTCTCATTTTCTTCTCACTGCTTTGCATTTTCATTCCCAATAGAAAACATTTCAATCTGTTGTGTATTGTACTCACCCTGCTGTGAGTATGTTCTCTCACATTACATAGAAGGAAACTACATTCCATTGCTATGCATTTCAATGCATGTGCACCACAAAAAAAATTTAAACTGCTATTCATTCTAATCCATGTGCTCCATAAAAAAAATTCCAAACTACTGTTTTATGTTCTGTCTTCCCACTGCTGTGAGGGTTTCCATGCTTTGCATTTTTCTCTTATCTCGCTGCTGCTCTTTTCATTTCAGCGCTGCCATCTTTTCTTCTTTATGCATTTCTGTGCATATTGCATAAAAACAAAGCAAAAAAAACATTGCTGATTTCATCACTGCTGCATATTACCTTTTAGAGGGATTAACAAAGATTTCATTTGCAACTGATGCGCTGCAATACATCCTCCATCAGCAAATGATTGTTAATACAGTTCAGCAACCAAAAATTACAAGCTCCCCTTTAATGTGTGCTTGTCTTCTTTTAGCAGACTCTTCTCAAAACAAATTTAGATCCACTGGGGAGTTCAAGGGGTTTTCAGATTGTATTACCTTCCTTCTCCATAGTTGTGTAACTTTCTTCTTTTGCATGGGTCTAGCTTGCATAGGAGCCCATGTTAAGTTACAGTCTCGTGCCATATGCCCAATGTTATGACACTTGAAACATTCAACATTGTTCATGAATAATATTTCATGATTTCTTCTTGCAAAATTGTTTCTTGGAGATTTTCGGGGACCACAACATTTATCTTTATGAAATGCTCTACAATCTTTTGCCATATGACCAAAGTTTGAGCAAGCATAACAATAACCATAAAATGAACTTTGGTACCTGGGAGATGGAGATTTTCTTGATGTACTTCTGAAGCCTTGCTGCCTTGAGATCATTTGATGATCACCATTGCCTCTTGCCTTCTTGCCATCAGCTACATTTCTTCTTGAAGCTGGTTCTCTTCTTGGAGCAGGATTTCTTCTATTGCAGCCTTCATCTTTCTCCTTGCCTTTGCTGGAACTAGGAGCTTCACAACTTCTTTCTGGCTTCTTCACATCTCC
Source organism: Pinus tabuliformis (assembly GCA_031772625.1). Classification (NCBI taxonomy): domain Eukaryota; kingdom Viridiplantae; phylum Streptophyta; class Pinopsida; order Pinales; family Pinaceae; genus Pinus; species Pinus tabuliformis. Next base: position 101,820,666 of record CM062819.1, on the reverse strand, counting down.
TTTGCTTAAAGCATCCTCATCCTTGTTTGAGGGTTCAGCTACATACCCAAGTCCTGATTTATCAGATGGAGATCTGTGATAGCTGAGCATGTCATCCAAAGCTTGAGAGCTCTTCATGATCTTGTTCATCCCTTCAACCTTCTTCTTGAGGAGGACAATTTCTTCTTCCAATCTTTCACACTCATTATTCTTCTTTGCTAGTTGTCCCTCAGTTTCTTCCTTGCTACGAGTAGCTTCAGCTGTTACTACTTTGAAGGAGATAATATCAGTGTTCATTTTGGAGATTTCTTCATCTTTTGCTTGACTGCTTTTCATTTTCTTTTCTGCTCCTTGTGCCTGCTTCCTGGCTTCTTGTAGTTCGGACTTAAGGGAGGAGACCTCTACCTTGTATTGTCCAATCTCTTCCACAAGCTTATTCACTCTCTTGTGTCTTTGTTCAAGTTCACTTGTCAAGACATCTGCTTGCTTCTTTGCACTATTCAGCTGATTTGTCATGGATATGACTTCTTCATGATGTTTCCTCTTGCATTGATCAAACTCCTTCTTGAGCTTGGCAAGCTCTTCATCCCTTTCTTTTACTTGAAGCTTGATGAGGTCAAGCTTTTCATTCTCAGCTTCTATGATGGGTTCTTCTTGACTCATTGTCATGGTCAGTGCTCCCTTTGCATGAAGGTCATGCAGTCTGTCCCATATATCCTTTGCTGATGTATATCTTCCTAGATTCCTCTTCACAGAATCAGGGAGTCCATCCAAGATAGTCTTTGCTGCTTGTGCATCATACTCCATGGATTCTTTATCCATTTTGCTATCATCAATCACTGACTCCCAGACTTCAATCCCCTCAGACATTAGGAAAGCCCTCATCATTATTTCCCATACATCAAAGTTTCCATCAAACTTTGGAACCTCAAATACAATGCTTTCAAACAGATTGCCCTCTAGTTTAGTAGAGAAGGGAGATACATTTTTAGCAGGCTTGGATGCTTTCTTCTTTCACCTTGCCATTCTTAACTAGTCTTCAAATACTTGACTGTGTTTTTTTAATCACTGACTATTTCTATAACAGTAACACAAGGGAAAGCTTGAGGAATACCTTAATCCTTTTGGCTGAGATTTCACACTGCTAGAGAGCCTTCACTGCTGCAACAAAAGTCCTTCCTTCAGCATCTTTGAGCCTTCAAAGAGCCTGGACTAGCTCTGATACCACTGTTGGGTATTTTTAAATGGGGAAAATACCAAAAACCAAACATTCAAACACACAGAGGCAATGCTCTGTTTCCACTGTTCCAAGATCTTTGCACAGGGAACCTCTTAAAACAAAATGACTCATAACAGAGTATTACACAGCCATAAAAACATTTCTATTGCTTAAAATATAAAGCCTCATAAAAACATTCATCCTCTTTGCTGAGAGGGATTCACAAAAAAACAATATTAAACAAAAACTCTGTTTTCACCCTGAGAAATTACTGAGCTGGGTTTACTGCTGTAAATCCCCTTTTACATTCACTGCAGTGAAAAACACTTTACTGTTGTAAAATAAAATTTACATATGCATACAAATGCGCTCCACCATTTTCCTTATACACTTCTGTACAAAACCACACATGGTTTTTCTTACACCTCTGTTTCACAAAAATGCCACACAAAACATTACAACACTGTTCTTGTCTTTTTACACACTGCTGTGTGTTTCACCTTTTACTGCACCATCATTTTACAATGCTTCACAAAAAAAAGATTCAACCCACGAGCTCTTTTCATTTGGCTCACACTATTCTTTTCTTCATGCACTGCTGTGCATTTTCTTCTCTTACACTACGCCCTTCTCTTTACCTTCTCTTTACAATGAGCAATACCAACAAAAACAAATAATACATGCGCTCCCCTGTTTTTTTTACACTGCTCTGCAATATTTTCTACATGCATCATACATTGGGCAACAAACTGGCATATGCGTTCTTCATCTTCCCATGCACTACGGTGCATTTTACAACTTACCATATATTAACCTACGCTGCCTCCATTTCTTTTTAACACACAACGTGTATATTTTTTTTAATGTAAATCACATGTGAAGACAGAAATAGTCAACACACGAAATCGCTGCCCATACTTCCACTATATAAAAACATTAAAATTAAAATTGCGCCTACCATCTACGTACAGACATTAAATTCCATGTCGTTTCCTCCACGGCGGTCAACCAAGCTTTTAATTTACTCCACGCAACATTTAATTTGATGCAGGCCCGTGCACCTTGAAGGATCGACGGCTGACAACACGCAACCAGATCGGACGATGGAGATTGATATCGGAAGGCCTTACCTGTCTGAGCGATAGCTCCCGAGAAAATGACGTCGGCTGATGTCAGGTGTGTGACACGCGTCTGCACCAAATCCCATCGGAGCCAAGCATACGGAAACCGCTTTTCCTTGGATGGCGGTGCGATATGTTCTGGGCAGTTTTGTGGTTTCAATGCGGTGGTTTTGGGGTTATATACGGCTACTGAGTTGGCTGCCATCGCTGACCCTGTCCGCCTGCAGTTGGAATTAACATTCCAACATTTAGAATATTTATAGAACATTTACAGAAACATTGATTTGAGGATTTGAGATAGCAGATGATATTCGGACCTTAATGGGGAGCATAGTGCTTGTGGCCTGGCTTTTTGTTACTGGAATTGTACAATCGTGCTATACAGCAAATTTATCGGCTATCCTAACAGCCCCACGTTTAGAACCAACCCTTAGCGACATCAACAGTATAGTGGCTAGCAGTGTAAAAATTGGGTTTCAGGTGGAATCTCGAGTCATAAATGGATTTGCGGAATACTACGGAGTCCCTCAGTATAGACGAGTGCGTTTAGTCCAAGCTGAATATTATGATGCTTTGTCTAGAGGTGATGTGGGTGCTGTCGTGGATGAACGTCCATACATGGAATCTCTTGTGGCAAAACACTGTAATCGCCTCGCAATCGCTGGCCAAACGTTCACCATTCAAAACTGGGGATTTTTAAGTGATTACTATTGGGATCTGTAATTTAATTAATGTGTCTCAAGCATTCAAGGTATTAACTATTCATGACGCTTTTAATTTTATTTGTGGATACTGATGAAATGATTTGGGCAGGCGTTTGGTCACATGCATGATCAGCTGGTAAGAGACATTTCTATAAGAATACTGCAGCTATCAGAAAACGGCGATCTATTCAGATTGCAACAACAATGGTTAGGTTACTATGAAAGTAATTGCAACAAATATAGTGATCAGTCGGGAAGGAGCCAACTTTAGGTTCAACACTTCTGGGGTCTTTTCGTCATAGCAGGGTTGGTATCAGCCATAGTGCTCTTGTTTTACATTGTGCGAAGGAAACGGAATAATTGTATAGTGGCGTCACCAACTTCCCCTCACGCTAAAGGGTCATCTGGCCCAACTCTTCCTGAACATTACGGAGATGGCAGTGGAGGCTTTATTCTCCACAACGACCATGGTAGAACCTCGGAACCTATGAAAAAATTTCAAATTATGAGGAGAACAAAATCGGTCGGTAATGCCATCCCATTGGTTGGAATCTGTTGATGGAGATAATTACATTCAATTAGCATGCAGTTTACTAAATGTCAGTGATGTAGTCATGTATATATTTAACGTAAGATTAACCTATCTATTCTTAGCTAGCTGTTTTGGATCTTTATAATTATGTAACTTTTAAGAAATTGAATAAAACAATTTAGTGAGTAGTATCATATTGCGTTGTGGGTCTTCATTTGTCCATCTACCATATGAATCACATTCCTATCTTATGAATTACATTCCAAACAAGACTGCTCATGAAACGCAACCTAGTGGGGTTGCTTCCTAGATTGACAGTATGTTGGAAATAATAATCCCAACCACCGCAATAAACATCTTGATAGCAGTCATACTTTGTCAGAGGTATTTTTGGCAGGTTGTGTTTCTGTTTGAAGATGGAAGGATTGAAGCCAAAACAGAAGTACCCCGTGAACCATTCCGCAACACAGCAAAGACTTTAAGGCATTTAATGTATTTTGGTGAATAGATATGGGCAAGCATTCATTCCGCAACTATTGCCCACACTCCAAGAGGAGGTTGAAGCCAAAATAAGAAGATGGAAGGACTGAAGCCAGAACAGAAGTACCGCGCGAACCATTCCGCAACACAGAAAAGAACTTAAGGCATTTAATATATTTTGGTAAATAGATATGGGCAAGCATTCATTCCGCGACTATTGCCCACACTCCAAACACCTGCACGATTACAACAACAATAAGTATGTAAAAGTCATTTTGCAAGGAAGAGAGAAAGAGAGTGAGAGTCTCTGAAGAGAAAATGGTGGAGCAAATTTTGGTGGCCGCCTGGAAAACAATAGTCACTCTAAACCTTTGTTTTACTTGGTGAATAAGCCGCAGTCCCATGTGAATATATTTTCATAATTTAGAATTCAATACTAAGTTATTATTGTGTTGCTCTAAACTTATTCTGTTCTACTTTATGTTTTTTGCCGTGAGTAAACATTGTGTTTTTAAGTCTCTCTACAACTTCACTAAACAATTTATTGTTTACTCTGCCTCTCAGCATAAATTCAAATCTATTTTTTGTAACAATAAACAAATTGGGTTTGCATATTTCGACTTCAGGATGGCTAAATTCTCGTCAGCCTGTATGAGACCACAAATTTTAGTGCTTTCTCGCCATTCTTGCGGCTGACGGACCTATAACTAACGAATCCCCAAATTTCACCATGCTAGGAACAGGCCAAATAACCCCCCAAATTTCACCATGCTAGGAACAGGACAAATAACGCACCTAACCACGCTCTACTGCAATCTGACCACTTCAAAATCGACACAAATGCAGAGACCCCGGTCTCCCTTCATTCCAGACCACAAACTCGAGACTGAACACATGAACCAATCCGCTATCCATACCAGATGCACATCCTTCGTTATGTGAACCCTCTTTGGAAATCAACAGTCGTGACCATGCTGCAGAGATCAACGGGGTTCATCAGCCAAGCTCCACTCTATAACTCCAACCTGACCCTAAATTTCATTCGCCATCAAGCCAACTTGGTCAAACTGATTACGTCGACTATGGTCGGGTTCGATTAACCCGACTGCTATTAGAACCGACTAACAGAAGTCCTAACTACTCTTGGCTCAACTCCTTCATTTTGCATGCGTCCGCGTTTGGGTTTCGGTGCAGATGACTGAACGTGGCACTAGGCTCAGACTCCGAATGTTGAGGTGATTGTCCAAGAATCGAATAGCCTCGATTTAGCCCCAATAAACTCTCGCTAACTCATGTTGGAAGCATTCTGGCTCGACCTTCATCCTTCCTATAAACAATCTGTTGGTACAGGTGCACAGGAAACTTAAATAAACTTAACACAGCAGAACAATCAAGCACATAAGAGACAGTTTTTAACGTGGTTCACCCAACCAATCTGGGCTACGTCCACCAAACATAGGCATCAGGAATTTATTAATCAAATTGGAGATTACATAATGAAAACCTCATAAAACTCTCACCCTCTCAGCAAACCATCCGAATGGTTGCCTGTTATATAGCATAGAGAATCTAACACCCTCATTAACTCCCTCACATCAAATATAGGAGGCATTAACTCCCTCCCAACAACCTGGAGTTAATCTAGGACCTGAATTCTATTGTTGTCATCAACTGAGATTTTTCCTATTTTTCTATAAACAGAAAATCTCAACAATCTCCACCTTGACAACAATTCGCCTGATGCCCTATTATTATTATTTTATCTTTTCTGCAAGCCAAGAGAAGCCAAACACCAGCGTAGCTTCTCCAACAAAACTGGTTTCGTGAACATGTCTGCATAGTTCTCCTTTGTATGCACCTTTTCAAGAGAGACTCCCCTTTCAGTGATAACTTGTCTTACAAAATGGTACTTAATTGGAATATGCTTTGATTTGCTATGATATGCCAGATTCTTAGCCAAATGTATTGCACTTTGACTATCACAAAGTAACCTGATGTTGTCTTGTAACCTACCAAACTCACCAAGCAAACCTTTCAACCAAACCGCCTCTTTGCAAGCATGAGAAGCAGCAATGTATTCTGCTTCAGTAGTGGACAAAGCAACAATATTCTGTAGCTTTGACATCCAGTTGATAACTCCACCTGCAAGAGTAAAGACGTACCCTGAAGTTGACCTTCTCTTATCCAAATCACCTGCAAAATCGGAATCAACATACCCGCAAACAAATTCACTACTCTTATTGTAAGAAATACAATAACTACTTGTGCCTCTCAAATACCGAAGCACCCATTTCACTGCTGACCAGTGTTCTTTACCCGGATTTTCCATGTACCTGCTGACAACCCCAACTGCATGTGAAATATCTGGTCGAGTACAAACCATCGCATACATTAAACACCCTACTACATTGGCATATGGAATTCGAAACATATAACCCTTTTCTTCATCTGTATTGGGACATAAACTTGAAGAAAGCTTAAAATGGGAAGCTAAAGGGACTGACACAGGCTTCACAGGGACTGACACAGGCTTCACATTATTCATACCAAACCTCAAAAGTATTTTCTCAATATACTTTTGTTGTGATAGCCATAGCTTACCATTGCTCCTGTCTCCGAAAATCTCCATGCCCAAAATCTGTCTTGCTGCTCCTAGATCTTTCATATCAAACGTCCTTGCCATCTGAGTCTTCAACCTGTTGATTTCTTCAATGCTTTTGCTTGCTAAAAGCATATCATCAACATACAACACCAAGATAATGAATATGCCATTATTCAACTGTTTAAAATAAACACAATGATCATATTCACTTCTAACATATTTCTGACTCAACATGAAAGAATCAAACTTCTTATACCACTACCAAGGCGACTACTTCAGGCCATATAATGACTTCTTGAGCCTGCAGACAAATTTCTCATTGCGATGGTGAACAAACCCTTCCGGTTGTTCCATATATATTTCCTCATCTAAGTCTCCATGTAGAAATGCAGTCTTAACATCTAATTGCTGCAACTCTAAATCAAACAAAGCCACTAATGCTAACACAATTCTAATTGAAACAATTTTAACCACTGGTGAAAATATCTCATGAAAGTCTATGCCAGCTTTCTGAGAAAACCCTTTTGCAACCAGCCTCGCTTTGTACCTGTCTTCCGTATCATTCACACCCCGTTTCACCTTGAACACCCACTTGCATCCCACAGTTTTCCTGCCTTTAGGAAGTTCAACCAGATCCCACGTGCCATTCTTACCTAAGGCCATCATTTCTTCCTTCATGGTTGCTTTCCATTTGTCACTATTTGAACCTTCTACCGCTTCCTGATAACACAAAGGTTCATCATCATTAGCGATCAAAGCAACTGAAGTAACATGATCATCATACCTTCTCGGAGGATGTTTGATCCTTGTAGACCTCCTTAAGAATGTTTCTGGTGCTTCCACAATTGGCTGTCTATCATCTGTAGGAACTTCTTCATGATCGCCACCTGAGACCTGTTCATGACCTCCATCTGAAGCCTGTTCAAAATCTGATTCTGAAACCTGTTCATGACTAGAATATGAACTATGGTCGTTATGACTATCATTAGAAATGTTGTCAAACTGAATGTGCTGGAAATCAAATACATCATCCTATTTCAATCTTCTATCTACATCTAACTGTACAAGAGAGGTTTCATTAAACTTTACATCTCTGTTGATGATGATTTTGCGGGTAGTAGGATCCCACAATCTATATCCCTTTGTTCCAACACCATACCCAACAAAGATATACCTTTTAGACTTTGGATCTAACTTAGTTCACTGATGTTTAGGCACTAGAGCATATGCATCACAACCAAACACTCTGAGTTTAGAATAGTCACAATGGTGTCCTTTCCATAGCTCTTGCGGAATCTTGTAGTCTATAGCCGTTGATGGAGATCGGTTTATCACATAACAAGTTGTTGCCACTGCTTCCATCCACAACTCCTTCTGCAACTCGGCGTTACTCAGCATACTCCTTGCTCTCTCTAGAAGAGTCATGTTCATGCGTTCAGCAACACCATTTTGCTGAGGAGTATAAACCGTGGTCTTATGCCTCTCGATCCCTGCATCTTTGCAATAGCTATCAAACTCCTTGGAAGTAAACTCACCACCATTGTCAGTTCGTACACATTTTATTGTTCTACCAGTACTGTTTTCTACCAATGCTCTAAACTGCTTGAAAACTGATAACACATCAGACTTTCTTTTCAACATGTAGACCCAAACCTTCCTATAAAAGTCATCAATGAATGATACAAAATAAGACGAACCACCATATGAAGTTGTAGGGGCTGGTCCCCAAACATCTGAATGGATATAATCAAGTATGCCTTTACTAGTATGTTTGCCTGTTTTAAACTTTTGTTTACTTTGTTTACCAAACAGACAATGCTTACAGAAATCCAATTTTCCAGATTTTAGATTAGGAAGCAACTTTCGGTCAGCCAAAATTTTCAATCCTCTTTCACTCATATGCCCCAATCTTTGATGCCATAAGTGAATGGAACTACTGTCATGTTCAGACACAGACACATGATCTGACCCAGTTCTACCTTCTAACTGAAATAGATTTCCTACTTTCTTAGCTTTCATAACTAGTAAGACGCCTTTGTAAATTTCCATTACTCCACCTTGAATTACAGTTTTATATCCATTTGAATCAAGTGCTCCTAATGAAATCAAATTTTTCCTTAAGTCTGGTACATGCCTCACATCAGTTAACATTTTGGTTGTGCCATCAAACATTTGTAGTTGTACACTTCCTATTCCAACAATACTGCACGTGACATCATTACCCATGTACACGACTCCATCATCAACTGATCTATATGTTTTAAACCAATCTCTATGTATACACATGTGGTTAGATGCCCTGGAATCTAACAACCAATGTTGATCATGTTTTGAAACATTAACAGACAATACCTCATCACTCATACCTGAACCAGATACTGAACCTGTATCTGTGGTGTTGGCTTCCTTCTTTTCTGTCGAAGAGCCTTCTTTAGCAGCCTGCTTACGCTTCCAGCAATCCTTTTTCAGATGTCCAGCCTTGCCACAATGCCAGCACTTCACCTTTGGCTTCTTTCCTTTGGACTTTGAGCGAGAGTCGCTATGCTTTCCCTCAGAGTGTCTCTATCTTGAGCGACCTCTGGCCATCATTACCTCTGATGTAGAGGTGTCTGCATTCGACCTCTTCCTCGTCTCCTCAGCCAACAAGGCTCCAACAACATCGTCAAACTCAAGGATTTCTAATGTACTAAAGCTTATGGAAGTAACAAAGTGATCCCAGGATTCAGGCAAAGAACATAATAGAGTTATTGCCTTATCCTCTGAATCAAATTTCACATCTAGACTGTCTAATTGCACCAGTAAAGTATTAAAAACATTCAGGTGATCAGCAATTGAGGTACCTTCTTTCATCCGCAAACCGTAAAGCTGTCGTTTCAGGAGAATCCGATTTGTCAAAGATTTTGTCATATAGAGCTTCTCAAGCTTCGACCACAAGCCTGCGGCGGTTTTCTCTGACACAATGTTGAACAGAACATCGTCCGCCAGACATAACCAAATTGCGCTCAGAGCTCTATCATCCATCTCATCCCATTCATCCACCGTCATGGAAGGAGGTCTTTTGTTTTTCCCCAACAGTGCTTTCGCCACACCTTGTTGAACCAGCAGATCGTGCATCTTTACCTTCCAGATCTCAAAATTATTCTTGCCATTAAATTTCTCAATTTCAAACCGGGCACTTTGAGTTTTTGCCATTTGTATCAACAAAAAACACAATAATCTCCAATATCCAACCAGCAATAAAAAAAAAAATGCCTATGCCTTTCTGCCTTTGCCTTTAAAACAAAAACTGCCCTTTGCACTTATATTAAAAAAAAACTTTCTGCCATATGCACTTCTCAAAATAAGTAAGAGACGTCCTTTAAAAAAAAACTTCAATATCCCAGCACATAAATATTGACTGCGCATAAACATTCCCACATACAACTGGCACTGCGTTTAAAAAAAAAAAAAAATTGACTGCGCACTCTTAATATTTATAATGTTTCAAGATGCCTCCGTTACAATCTTGCAGGAGCGTGACAGGTTGTTTGTTTAAAGGCAAGCACACATTATCCAACTCTCTTTGACAATTTCCAGCGCGAGCTCAGAAATAAACTTCAAGTTCAGCATTCAGAAAACATAACCCACACATAACCAGATTACAATTTCGCTTTGCAGTTTTAAAAACAATTACGGTTCTGTGTATCTTAAATCTGATTATGTGATAAACATCGTTTTCATTCAAAATATCAACGCAACCACTACCACTACTATTCTGGATCTGCATCCATGTTTCCACATGTACTTTGTATCAACCATTTTTCACTGAATGATTCCTTCGTTTTTCAACAGAGATAGTGCGTTACAGTGGAGCTACCATTTTCAAGACGTGGCCAGTTTGTTCACGCATTCTTTGAAACGCGATTCTTTATGAGCGCGACAGCAGCATCATACACAGGTTACGCACCAGCTCCAAATGTGATACGCACCAGCTCAGCACTTTACACTAACACGCAGGTCTGGTCAGCGCTCCACTCATACCAGCACGAAAAACCGATTTCCGTGATAAATCGATCTCTTCGTGTCCACGCAACCCAGCAACCTATACGCAGGTCTCCACGCAGCAACAGTCACGACCATGCCTCCAGCAATGTACAGGCCTCCACGCCCGCAAACGATCCACGCAGCAGCAAACGATCCACGCACCAGCACGCAGGTCTGGTCTGTCTGTCTTCCGCGCAGCAGTGATATTCACCCTCCACACTCAGTCATACGCACCTCCAGCACGCACCTCCAACATGCAATCTCAGCACCTCCAACATTGCTCTGATACCAATTGTTGGTACAGGTGCACAGGAAACTTAAATAAACTTAACACAGCAGAACAATCAAGCACATAAGAGAGTTTTTAACGTGGTTCACCCAACCAATCTGGGCTACGTCCACCAAACATAGGCATCAGGAATTTATTAATCAAATTGGAGATTACATAATGAAAACCTCATAAAACTCTCACCCTCTCAGCAAACCATCCGAATGGTTGCCTGTTATATAGCATAGAGAATCTAACACCCTCATTAACTCCCTCACATCAAATATAGGAGGCATTAACTCCCTCCCAACAACCTGGAGTTAATCTAGGACCTGAATTCTATTGTTATCATCAGCTGAGATTTTTCCTATTTTGCTACAAACAGAAAATCTCAACACAATCATGGCTGCGAAGGACTCTAGCTGGGATTTATCCCCTTTAACAATACGAGGCAACCAGGAACACATGAGATTTGCGTAAAACAAACAACACAGGTTCCATTAAAACCCAAAGGAATACTTAATTAAAATAAAATATAATACTTAACAAATTACATGATTACATTTGGCCTCGTAGGGATAACGACCCTCATCTTGGTTTTAACTAAAAATTACATGATTACATTTGGGCTCGTAGGGATAACGACCCTCAGCCTGGCTTCACATTGTTCTCGCCACTTCACTCGGCCTAATTTTACAACTGATTAGCTACCCCATGACATTTTGTAGGTGGCCTAAAAATCAAGTAAAACAAACCTTTTACAGCTCGCTTCTAAAGGCTTCTGAACAATTAGAAAATACATCCTCTAGAAAATCATGTTCCAAAATCATTGGGTGGGTTTATACCCATATATCAACAAGTTTCATATAACATAAGTTAGTGTGAATCTCAATATTAAAAATGGTATTAAATGTATTTTTAAATATATATATGTTTAATTTATATATTAATTTTTTTATCAATAATAATAATAGTTGTAATTTAGTTAATTTTTATGTTTTTTTTAGCAATTTAAGATGTATGATGAAATAAATGTTTTGATGTTTATTATGAAATGATGCCTATTGAGGTTTACAATTTATTTCTATGAAATATTTTTGGACAAAATCACATGCAGATTATAAAGTCTACGTTTTTCGAACCACTTACTACGGGGTTCATCATGAAGACTTGGATGGATAGCTGAAACATAGAACCAATAAATAGTAGAAATGCAACGGATTAATCCCAACATTCTAATTTTTATTATTTTTTAATTTATTATGAATGTTATAAAAATAAAGAAAATTAATAAAAGAGTGTTAAAAATAAAAAAATAGTACTAAAATTAGAATTAAAATGCATATTATTATATTTACTATTATTACCATTATTCTAAAAAAGGGAAAGAAAGGAAAATAACTAGAACAATAACTTTAAAAAAATATTAATATATATATATATTTTTCTAACAACTAGAATATAAAGAGTAAAATAAAAAGAGGGAAATTTAATTATTTAATATAAAATAATTTGAATTTTTCTATTATTAAAATAGTTTTATTTTTTGTTAATATATTATCATGTTCTATTAAAATAATAATAATAAAGCGATGGGATCCAACAATGACTAACCTTCCTATCATCTTCCTTATTTAGGGTCTTAGACCTTTTCTCAATCTCAATGCCCTCCCTAAACTTACAATGAAGGAAGTGGTTAATCTTAGCAATAACCTGAGTATCCTCAATACTAATGTGGTGCTTAGTCTTCCCTGCATGTTCGACCAGATATGAGGAGCGGGTCCTACAGTGTGTTATGTCAACTGCATGTTCTTGAACCCTTTGATTGATGTAACGACCAGTTTCCCCAATGTAAGGAGTCTCGCAAGAACATGGGATCAAATACACACCTTTCATGTCTTTCGGATTCACTGGGTCTTTGACTGTTCTTAGGGAGCTTTGAATAGTGTTCAAGGGTTTGAAGGTGGAAGAAACATCATGTTTCCTAAGAACCCGAGAAATCTTCTCTATAGTCCCTTAAATAAAGGGGAGCAGAACATTGAAAGCAAATAATCTAGGTACATTCTTAACCCCCAGAACTTTGCATGCTTTTCAAAAATCGTTGATACCTATCAATCTGCTATAACCATTTAATTCAAAAACATTAACGAGTTGGTTTTCCTCATCCTCAATGTGATTTTCATCAGAAACCTGTAAAGCACGAGTAGCTAGAGTGTTTAGAACCCCCAGTTTCTGTGCTGGGTAGTGATGAGAGTTAACATGAAGATATTGATAGTGTGTATTTTCTTACGAAAACCCTGGTGAGAGAAAGAACCATAAGATTTCTTAGAGATAAGAACGTCAAGGAAGGGAAGGCTACCATCAATCTCAGATTCCAGGGTAAATTTTATGGATCTTGATTGATTGTTAAGATGCTGAAGAAAAAGATCTAACTAGATGATACCATGAGACCATACGATGAAGGTATCATCAACAACCTTTTCCAGATCTTTGGTTGAAAAAGGGTTGAGGCCAAGGTTGTTGATTCAAAATACTCTATGAATAGGTTAGCCACCATAAGGGAGAGAGGAGAACCCATTGATCTGAAATTGATTGCTAGTTAATGTTGTGGTAGTATCATTTCCAGATATAAAACTTTCTTTGATTTGGTTTTCTTATCCATAAAGAGTTTATCCATGAGCATGTGATTGTCAATTCATTTAACTTGGTGAAATTTAGTGTTTTGCATGAACTTAAAAGCATGAATTTAAATGGTTGAATAGAAGCATATAAAAACACAACAAGCACAAATAACAGAGCTCAATACACAATTTTTTGTTGAAGGAGTTCACCCCTCCTGGGCTACATCTCCTTGGTCCAGCTTCATAGTGTGGGCCTTTGTATTAGCTTCAATAGTGCTCAAATTGATGTTACATGCATCCAATGCTCTTGGAACCTATTCCATTGAGTTTAAAACATTCAAATATATCAGAAATGACTAATCTTTTACTCAATTTGGTTACCAGCTGCTTTGGGAATGGCCTCCAACACCTGGTGGCCCTAGGCTTAACAAATCTTCAAGTGACCAAACACATCTGTAGATGACCTATTTTGCCTCTGCAACCTGCTCCAATGAGTTCCTAGCATGCAAATTTGCCAAAAATGACTATTCATTTTCAAAATTTGGTTGAGTATTGAGTAAGTTATGGCTCAAACAGTTTTTCCCAGAAAACCTCCGCTAAATCTAGAGAGACTCCAGTTAAATCCGCCATGTTTGTTGGCAGTTCTAGATTTGGTGGCTCCGCATAAATTCCACTAACTTAATCAACTGTTTAATTAAATTCTAAACGCCATTAATTAATATTAAGCATGATTTATGCGCTAAGCACATTTCATTGGCCCTTAGTCGCGTGCTTCAAGTCACATGGGGTGGGGGCTGGCCCGCAAGGGTTGGCTCCTACCACCCCACCGTCGGACTTAACTACACTTTAAATAGGATTCCGTGGCAAATAATTTCAAAGTACCTACCATGGTTCAATGTTAGAGCATGGAATTTGAGTGGGGGAGGTCACGGGTTCAAAACTTGCCTCCACCCATCCCATTGCATTTTACCATAATATTTGTGCCAATATATATATTCAAACTTTTGAATATATTCGAACTATGTGGAGTTTATATGTATGCGGATTTAGATTTAAGTTTACATTTTACCATAATATATGCGCCAATATATATATTCCAACTTTTGAATATATGCAAACTATGTAGAGTTTATATGTATCCAGATTTAGATTTAAGTTTACGGTGAATTTGAATTTAATTAAAATTAATATATTTAATATATATATCTATATATCTATATATATATATATATATATATATATATATATATATATATATATATATATATAATATATATATATATATATATATAGATATATATATATATATATATATATCTATATATATATATATATATATATATAATTTCAAATTTCACCTTCTTTGAGCCAAATTGGTGAATCTGAAGATGACACTTGTCACAGTGTCATTGGCTGAAACTGGAGAATATTCTCTTCATGTTGACTGGGCATCCAGTCAATTCTAGTCAAACTTTGACTTTTTGACCAAACTTTCAGAAGCTCTGACTTTTGCATACGATGTCAGTTTTTTGAACCGTTCACTGCGTTGGAATCCTGGCAACGAACTCTATCCGGTCATTCAGGTCTGAAACAATTCCAAGCACTTTCAATTTTTAGCTAAAATAATGATCCCTAATCATTCCTCCCCACTAGAAGCCTTTTGGACCCCAAAAACTCTCTTGATCACTGATTATGTTGATAAGGGGACTGTTCCCTCATCCTTCCAGTCTTTATCCATTGAAATTTTCCTAATTTCATCATTTGGAGCTTCTCATAAAAAGTCAATTTTTTCCTTGATTCCGATGGCCATCTGTTGTTGTCTTTGACACCGTCATGTTGCAATATTTCTAAATTTGCAGAAAAAAAATCTAATTTTGTAGAAAACATCTCGTTCCTACCTTGGTCAATAATCAAAGGAAACTTGGAATCTTTCTCACCTTGCACATTGTCTCTATGGCGATTTTTAGTTGCTTTTTCCTTTTACTTGAGTCACCTCTTGCCCAAGTTTCTTCACCATTTTAATGTGCCCTTTGGAAACCAGCAACATGAACATTTGTGAAACCCATGCCTTCTTTCCCAAGCTTCTTTGTCCTCTTCTCTTTGACCTTTGCAACTTCTTGCACCAACACCTTGTTTTCAACACCGCTCAACACCAATGTTGGCTGTTGCAAATGTTTTTCACCTTCATTCAAAGGAAACCTGTTATCATTCTGAAACAACTCATTACAAATATAAGCATCTTTATGAAAAGTATGATTCAAAACATCTCTTTGTTTGATCATCAACAATGTCAAGTTCTGACTTGCATTCACTGGCCTCTTCATTTGCCTTGCATTAACTAAAGAAATGTTTAGTTTCTTGTGATGAGGTCTCACAATATACTTCACCCCATCTTTAAGAAAATGATATTTGTGCTCATAGTAATGAAACACTGCTTTCCTGTCATACAAATATGGACTTCCCAAGATAATTCCAGAAATGTCAAGTGGAACCACGTCTAACTCGACTTCATCAACAAAGTTTACAGTAATAACAAATCTAAAAATGCATTTCCTTGAAACCTATAAATTGGCATCCTTAACTATCCAACCCAAAGGGTATGGTTTATGATGTGGTATGGTTTCAAGTTTAAGCTCTTTAACTAAGTCTTCTAAAATCAGGTTTGCTTGTGATCCACTATCAAAGAGTGCATAAATCTTGGTATGATTTGAGATTACTATGACAGTGAACAACTCTTCCCTTTTGTCTTCATTTGGAGTGTTTGTTATAGACATATTTGAGCACATCAACCCCAAACTTATATGTCGATAAACTAGGGCTCATCAACCCCTAAAAGAGTTGTTTCATACCCTAAAGGAACATAGTCATCTGAATACATCATTCCCCAAAAGTTCCATCTGAGAAACCATCTAGAAATGGCCTAAATTAAACCATACTGACTGCTCCACTGGCAAAGTGCAATGCATACTGAGTGGTACACTGCCAGGGTGCGATGCATACTGATTAGGCCTTCTATAGGGTGCGATGGGCAAGGATGGACAAATGTCCAAGACAGTTTGCTAGGTGGTTGCTCATGGAATCTTCTAAAAACTTCTCCTGTGCCACTTGCCTCTCTGAATTCGCCCAATGATGAATAAGGGATCTAAGAAATCTCGAAATGGAACCAATTGTAACAAGTGGAATGACACTAATCAAACCCCATGGATGACTCACACCCTTGGACACATCTATAAATGGATCTCCAATTCAAGAGATCTGGAGGCTGGAATATTGTCAATTGCAAGGAAATGCTGATAGTTTGTAATTGAGGAAAGAGCATTGTATTGTTGGTGTGATCTTGCTATGCCATGAGGTGAAGAGGGATTGACGCTAGGAGGATGATGCTGGATCAGACAACTGGGTTGTAATTCTCCCTTGTATTAATAAAGTTCTTCAAGTTTTCTTCCATATGATTGTGCAATTGTGAATGTCATCATTTGTGAATGCTATCATTTGTTCATTATATATCTGAATCTGTAATGTTTATGTTGTAATAGATCATGATGCTTTGACAGTTCTTTGTTGCTGTACTTGTGCAGGTACTCTCCAAGCGTGTTAAGTACGGGGAGGAGTTGTAGGATCTGTCAAAGGGGAGAGAGAGCAAGCAAGGGATTAAGCAAAAGTTCCAGGTTGGTTCCATTATCTTTCTCTTATCTGTTACACATAGAAGAAATCGTTGAATTGCTTTAAACTGTTGTTTCTAGGGTAGCTGCCAAACCTAGAGGGCTAGCATTCTATAGGAATACTAGTTTTCCCAGAAACAAATTGGCGACTCCGCTGGGGAAATGAACAGATGTTTGTTTGTTGTTATTGTTTGTTTTATAAACTATAGACAGAGTCTGAAGTCAGCCAGGTAGCCTTCGAACTACTCTTGCTCTGCAATTGCATAGTAGATGAATGTTGCTTCAGTCAATCTCTGGTTTAGTTTATGAATTAAACATTTAACTTACAATCACATCTAGCTGCCCTTTTGGTAGCTCAATAACCTCTCAAAACATTCCACTATATTTTTCTCTTTATTGTTCATCAAAACCCAGCTTAACTCATTGAAAACAGCTGCACATCTGAGCCAAAACCCATTTCAGTTGCGCTCCCTGGACCATCGCACTGTCTTCCACTGTAACTCAGTATGCATTGCACCTCCCGAGTGTAGTAAGTGCAATGCATCTCTGTTTCTGTGAAGCACAAGTGCGATGACTAATTAAACTCTTTTTCCATTCTAGAAATTGAGGGTTTTTTACCTTGTTTTCAGTTTTCTTTAGTTGTTCTGCTGCAAATGAACAATGCCTCTTTACTGAAACTTACTTGCATCACTTAGATCAGCCTAAATTACATTAGGATTAGTAAGTTTTTTTGTGTATTTGTTCATCATTTACAATCCCTTGTCAGAAAGTTGTTTAAATCGATTTGTCGCTTTGATACAAAAAGTGTCATAATTGTCGTTTTGTGTCGAAAAAAGAAGTGCCGTGAATTCTTCCTTCCCTTGATAATTGATTGAACTTTTCTTCATGTATTTGGTTTGATTTGTTTATATTCGAAGTGTCAAAATCATTTTTTATTCAAAATTGAAAAGTGTCGTTGAGTCTTCCTTTCTTTTTTGAAGAAGAAATTGTCGAAAATGTCATTTTGAATGAAATATTTCAAATCTTTGCTGCATTTAGTTTTCCTTTTTGGCATTTTTCACATTAAGGAGAACGAAAACAAATACATGCATTTGCATTTAGCATTTTTGGTATGTGCGAAAATATGATTTAGGGAAATGCACTAGTGTGTGCTCTGTGCTCTTTGCTCTTTTAAGCACTGTAATTTTTTTTCCCTAGTAGCTAGGATTTTCATTGCTCAAAATAAACAAAGATTGTTTATCATTGTAGATTGCATTTTAGGAATTTCAAAACATCATCACACGGTGAACCATTAAAAGGCAAACTCTAAACACAATCAACTTTAAAATAAATTTCAATGACCCTAATAACGCTTTGGAACTTAATGCAACATATCTAGAGGTCTAGGCTAGAGACGTGTTCTGACGTCGTTAAAACTAGCGGCTATCGTTTTCATTGAAGTTTGGGTAATTCCTCCTCCTTGATGCGACAAGTGCTAGCATGGACTTGTGCTCCCCAAACCGTCACGTATATATTGGGAGACCACAATAGGCTTAAATCCTTTATCCATAGGAAGCTGAGTCTGCCGCCTTATTGATCGCAATGCACTAAACACAGCATTCGGGAAGATTAACTGCTGTACATAAGTCCTTGGTAATTTCTCTTTAATTTATCACCAAGGTGTATATTGCAGTTTTGCGATTGGTTTGGTAATCCCTCTATCTAGATTTTCCAGAGTAGTCACTTTCGTTCATTTTCGACTCTTTAGAAGAAAAGGTCCATTTGAACACTTATCCTTTCAGGCTCATTAAAAATCAAAGGAGACTAGAGTCATCTTTAGCTTTTTCTCGACTCTTAAAAACTAAAAAATCAAAGTTGTGTCTAAGTGTCATTAAAATTAATTAACTACGAATAACATCCCTATTCCTTAGTTGTTCTTAGGTTGAGACATATGGCGACGAATCTGGAGTCCACTGATCAAGCAATCCCTTTTGAGGGGAATCCTAGTCCTTTTCCTTCTTGGGGAAATATTGGTGCTACTTATATGGCTACATTATCCCTTCCGAGACTTACCATTGGCCTGCCAGTATGGCTGTTTTCAACCTCTTTGGTTCAAAATGCCGTGATTTCTCCGCAAACAAGTACACCTCCAGTTGAACCTGAAATTAACCCTTTGCCTTCTTCCTCGTTTGTTTCTCCCTCCCATTCTTCCTCTTCGCTTGGTGAAAGTAGTGATACTAGTAACCAGGTGGCTGAGAATAAGAAGAAAGGGAAGGAGAAGAAGAAGAAGCCAATTCAGCAAGGGGGAAACCAAGCAACCATTGCTTTAAATGCATCATCTAATGAAAATCAGTCCATTAAACTTCCCAAAGCTAAATATCCATGCATAATTTGTGCAGGAGACCATTTTCATCGAGATTGTCCTCACTTTCCTTGGATCTTGAAAGAATGGTCTCCCCGTTCACACCATATCGTGTCATCAACCTCTGGAGATCATGTTGGTAACACACCATCAACTAGTGATAGTAAAGTTCATGGACAGAAGGGAAAGGTCAGGATTCCATGTAGGTTATGTGAAGGTAATCAGTCCCTTCACCTTTTTCCCTTTTGGATGAAGCCAAAAAAGTGTTGGATAACCGTCCTGCTTCACCACAGCGATTTCCATCTAGTTACAGAAAACTCTCCCTAAGTCCTTCACTAGTTGAAAAACCGACTGACTTAAATCAACCGTCGGTCGAAACCACTCTCTCTGAAAGTGAATCTAATGAGTCTATACCCGACCAAAGTCAATAGGTCAAGGTAACAGTTGACCCTATTTCACCTTCAGCTAATCGTACCTTTCCCGAAGAGAGTGGAAGTGATACCCTACAAATTCTTTTTGTTACTTCATATTCTAATGAGCTTGGGGGCAATCCACCTGTTCCATCAAGATATGAGGAAAACCCTCCAGTTCTTGTAACTCAAGGGGTTAATTCCCATTTCTTTGGTACCCCCTCCAAGTAGTCTAGTCACTTCCTTTGATTGGAATCGACTAGCAAGATCCCACCTTCCTTCTTATGTACCTTTCCAGATCATAGTACAAGTTTGTAAAATGATCATGTTTGGCACTATTATAGATGAAGGTGCATCAGTGAGTATCCTTTCCTCAAATTCTTGGAAAGCGCTTGGTTCGCCACTGCTTATGCCTGTTACGCAGAATTTGTTGGGCTTTAACAAAGGAACCAGTCGACCATTAGGGATCCTTCCTAAGTTACCTATTACTTTGGGAGGGAAAACCATTCATCTGAACATGATGGTAGTCCCAGGACCTTTAGATTACAATTTACTTCTTGGGCATGACTATGTTTATAACATGGAAGCTATTGTTTCAACACTCTTCCGAGTGATGTGTTTCCCGCATGAAGGCAAAATTGTCACTGTTGACCAGCTTTCATTTCCCAGTCCAAGCATAGCTCCAAGTCAATCATCATCCCTAAACGGTCCATTTGTATCAATGGTATCAATTGAACCTTCATTCCATCCACCTGATAGCCATAAGTAGTCTGGTGAATGTAATGAATCTTGGGGGAAATGCACCTAGTAGTAAAGATATGTTTCCCTGTAGATTATATGATTGGTCTATCATACCATTCACCTTTGTCTATTCTGGATGAAGCCAAAGAAGTGTTCTATAACCATCCTGCTTCACCGCAGCAATTTCCATCTAGTTATAGAAGACTCTCCCTTTCATCATGCTGGGGGCATCCAAACCAATTTTTCAAGCATAGTTCTTCATTTCGAGCTTGTGTAAAAATGAAACTGAATCCAAGCATAGTTTCTTCATTTCGAGCTTATGTAAAAATGAAATGGAATCCAAGCATAGTTTTTCATTTCAAGCTTGTGTAAAAATGAAACCGAATCCAAGCATAGTTCCCCGTGGTTCAAGCTTGTCAAAAAATGAACCCATTTTCAACAGTTTTAACCCTTGTGATTGCCATTCTATCAGCCTTTTGAACCTTGGTTGTGTACATCCCATCGCCACCATCCTTTTGGCCGATCATACCTTTCGCTTGATTGTTTTACCTTTTTGAGGAACAATTGCAATGAGTGGTCTTATTAGCCAGCCTCTTCACAGAAATCAACATGTTTTGAGAAGTTCCAAAATCACTGGAACCAGTTGCTACCCTAGACACCAATCGTTCCTCAAAATAGAGTCGTCTTTAAACCCTTTTCAGACTCGTTAAATATGAAAATATTGTCGAGCGCTTGGCCTTTCCAGCTCGTTAAAGTGATTGGAAATGTCATCCCTCCTGTATTATTTTATCCTTTTTCAGACTTGAGGGATTACTTTACGAAAAATAACTTATGGAGTTTTCTTTTCGTCCCTTTTCAAACTCTCTAAACATGAAAAGGACTGAGTTATCCTTGTCATTAAACTCGTTAAAACAATAACGACAAACTTTTCCATCTAGACGAGACCGAGTTTCACTGTCCCTAGACTCGTTAAAACATAGTGAAAGGTTTGCCCGAAGGGTGAATTTTAGCAAAAGCATATGTTATCCTCCTCAAGCTTGACAAAAATAAAGAGGTACTGGTCAGCAATGACTGGGGAAAAAGGGAAAAAAACTTGAAGAATTTATGGTAGCAAGTCGCTCTTGAACATGACACTTTCACTTCATCACCATTATTGAGTTGGGTTGGGTTATTCTGTTCACCGGTCATCTCACCATTGGTCTTTCAGACCATCCATCTTTTGGTGTTAACGCTACCAATTCATCTTAGTGTCACCGACATGTTCAAGAGAAGTCATTCAATTGAGAAACCATAATCCAGTTAATGTCTCATACACTGCAATACCTCCAACCTTCATTTTTTCGTGACCACCATTCCTGAACCTTGTGTCGTCAGTTCGTCTTCACCTCCAGAAACCATTTGCTTCATTTCGTGTCGTAGATGTGGGATACATCAAGGCCCTCCTACGCCGAGTTGCTTCTTGTCGACATTAGCTCATTATCCAAGAATTTGACTTAGAAACAACCCTTTCAGTGCTTTGAAGCTTGCATACATCAATGGCAAGTTTCTCACTTCCGGCGATAGGTTGACATCAATGGCCTTCGACCGAAAGATTTTGTGTGGTGTTCGACATCGAATCATATATTCACACCACGTGAATTGTACTGTAGTACCTTGAGGATCATTATCATTATCGGTGATTCCTCTTGCATCTGTTAACAGCTTACATCATTGGCTGGTAATCAGGCGATGTCTTTCCATGTTCGACTTCAGAACATCTCTTCACATGGATTGACTTGTACATCGAGCGAAGATTGAACGAGTTTGAAGACCCCGGATCTAGTTTCATCCATCCAGGCTGTGATATATTTAGGGACATAAAAACATCAAATGTACAAAGGCTCTACACAGATGGTCATCCTAACCATGGATGATGACTCTATATCTGAAGAATCACCAGTCTGTATCTACAGATGACTATCTGATCTATGTACATGAAATGAATTTATAAAGCTGAGCATGGGAATGCCTCCCTCAGCTAGATCATGAAAATTATATTATGATGATATATTGTATTGTAACTTATGCAGGTCACCTTCCAGTTCGAAACTTTGGATCCTCATGATAAAGCATTTCACCCGACATCAATATTTACGACTTCATGCTTTAGGGGGAAACTGTTATAGACATATTTGGGCACATCAACCCCAAACTTATATGTTGATAAACTAGGGCTCATCAACCCCTAAAAGAGTTGTTTCATACCCTAAAGGAACATAGTCATCTAAATACATCATTCCCCAAAAGTTCCATCTGAGAAACCATCCAGAAATGGCCTAAATTAAACCATACTGACTGCTCCACTGGCAAAGTGTGATGCATACTGAGTGGTACACTGCCAGGGTGTGATACATACTCATTAGGCCTTCTATAGGGTGCGATGGGCAAGGATGGACAAATGTCCGAGACAGTTTGCAAGGTGGTTGCTCATGGAATCTTCTAAAAACTTCTCTTGTGCCACTTGCCTCTCTGAACTCGCCCAAGGATGAATAAGGGATCTAAGAAATCTTGAAATGGAACCAATTGTAACAAGTGGAATGACACTAATCAAACCCCATGGATGACTCACACCCTTGCACACATCTATAAATGGATCTCCAATTCAAGAGATCTGGAGGCTGGAATATTGTGAATTGCAAGGAAGTGCTGATATTTTGTAATTGAGGAAATAGCATTATATTTTTGGTGTGATCTTGCTATGTCATGAGGCGAAGAGGGATTGAAGCTGGGAGGATGATGCTGGATCAGACAACTGGGTTGTAATTCTCCCTTCAATTAATAAAGTTCTTCAAGTTTTCTTCCATATGATTGTGCAATTGTGAATGCTATCATTTGTGAATGCTATCATTTGTTCATTATATATCTGATTCTATAATGTTTATGTTGTAATAGATCACGATGCTTTGACGGTTCTTTGTTGCTTTACTTGTGCAGGTACTCTCCAAGCGTGTTAAGTATGGGGAGGAGTTGCAGGATCTGTCAAAGGGGAGAGAGAGCAAGCAAGGGATTAAGCGGAAGTTCCAGGTTGGTTCCATTATCTTTCTCTTATCTGTTACACATAGAAGAAATCGTTGAATTGCTTTAAACTGTTGTTTCTAGGGTAGCTACCAAACCTAGAGGGCTAGCAATCTATAGGAATACTAGTTTTCCCAGAAATAGTGTTGTTTTGACTATACGAGGAACTAGTACTTTCAACATGTTGAGCTTTCAAACCCATAGCTGTAATTTTTGTCTCATCTTTTGAATCTGACATTAAGTCTTTTTCAGCGATAACAACAATTTTTCCTTTCTCTTTGGCTTTCATGTCTTCCTTAAGAGAAGGTTATATTTACCTTTGATATTGGTATTCTCGCTATTGATTTTCCCCTTCCCCTTCTCTACTCGATTGGATTATCATGTAGAACACCAAATAAATTTAATACCAAGTGAAGGAATCAAGATGCTAGAATAGATAAAAATATCATGCCTCCACTCAAGTTTTCCTCTTGAATGTATCGTATTTTCGGTCTGGACATTACTTGAGTTAAGTCATTTTCCCAAACAAGGAGGAAGAACTAATAGATATCCAAGCATTGTGGTTGTCACAATCCCTGTCATTTCACTACTTAGTCTTTTCAAGTCATGAATACACTCTCACAAAAGGTCTTATTTATGTACATTGAACCAAAAAAAGGGAAAAAAAACAAGACTTGATAGGAACAAGCAACACAAAATCAAGAAAGAAAATTGTACACATGAAAGAACGTAGCCCAGGGTTGCTACTGTAAGTAGTGTTTAGGATCTCAATTATTAATGGGAAGAGGGTTAGTCCTTTCATCTAAATATTTGAACTTGTAAGAATTATGGCCAATATTTTCAATGATGGTTTACGATCCAATCCATAGACCTTGAAATTTGGTGTTCTTTCCTTTCTCTTCATGGGATTTGTCTCACTTCAATACTAGGTCACCCACACTGAATGTTTTGTTCCCTGCAGACTTCTTATCAAACCAATGCTTGATTCAGTTTTGACGTATGGAAAATGTTTCTTTTTCTTTGATCCTTTCTTCCTCAAGCGTAATAAGAGTATTTATCCAACTCTGAACAAGGAGACATGGTTTGCCTTGAGATCCCTAAGAAGGCTACAAGGCCAGAAGGTCTAGTTTCAATGGAAGGACAACCTATTTTATGTATACAAATAAATAAGGGGAGGTTTCCAGAGAGGGTTTGGGAGTGACAAGGTCAACCCATAATGCACTCCCCAAAGAATTATGCTAGTTCTTTTGTTTAGAGAAGAAGTTTTTCTTGATAATACAAATTAAGTTCTTGTTGGTGGACCCAGCCAAATCATTTCCCCATGGCTAGTAGTTCGATGCATGCATTAAAACAATACCATTTTCTAATTCAAACCCATAAAGCTTTAACAAGGAAAAATAATTTGCATTATCAAAGACAAGTGATGTAGGAATGCTAAACCTGGTTATGATGTTATGTTTAAGAAATTGGATGACTTCCTGATCATTAAGTTGTCTTAGTGAAATTACTTCAGTCCAACAAGTGAAATAATATGTTGTAATTAACATGCATCAGTGTTGCTTCGATGAATGAGGAAATTAATTTGTGCATAGTGAGAGATGAACGGTTTGATAATCTGTGTGTAGTTAGAGATGAACTTGAGTAGGAAATTAATCCTTCCCAAGAAAGATTTCATTGCTTTCATTAGAGGAATTTTGATGTCTAAAATAGGCCAAAGAAAAGTGTACAACCAAAATAAAAAATTATAAGAAACAATAGGATTGAATATGATGAATTCAACCATGGGGATGATTCACCACTTTTGGAGTAAAAAAAGTAAAAATATTAAAAGATAAAAATAAAGAAACAACTTTTTCAACTCGTATTTTCAACTTATCTCCGTACAATTTTACTCAAATTTCAATTAGGAGCACTCATTGGATGCAAAATTTAATTCCTCATCCAAGGGTACCCATGTTACATACTTTCGATGGAACCTACTACACAAAAAAGTGGGAAATACATGAAAAAGATGTGATTGCAATCACTTTTTTTCATGTATTTCCCACTTTTTGTGTATTAGGGTCCATCGAAAGTATGCAACATGGGTACTCCTTGGATGAGTAATTAAATTATGCATCTAAAGAGTGCTCCCGCTTGAAATGTGAGTAAAAACATAGGGAGATAACTTGAAAATACGAGTTGAAAAAGTAGTTTTTTATTTCTTCACTCTAAAATTTGATGATGTAATGTAATCTTATTTTATGATTTCCACTATTGATTTATAATATTCCTAACTAGGACTATTTTATATCTCAAAAATTCTTGTTCACAGGAAAATAAATTTGAGCAATAGTTTAGACCCTTTTTGGATGGACCTTGATTCCACTCATAGCAATGATATGTCCTAAGAGATTACCTTCAGACACACTAAAGATGATCATTTTTAGATTCAATGATTTTCCATACTTGCAACATCGCTAAAAAATCTGCTTTAGATGATGAATATGATTATATATTTTCTTACAAAATATTGTTACATCATCAAAGTAGACAACTACACTCTATCCAATCAATCCACAAAATGTGATGTCCATGACCCATTTAAATGTAGCACCAACATCGATAAGTCCAAATTCCATGCGCTTAAAAGAAAAATTTCCATACTTTGTCTTGAAGGTGGTCTTTAGTCTATATGGTTCTGCTACTAGCATTTTATTATATCCAAAAAACCCATCTAGTAGCAAGAACATCTCCAACCCAGATACTATCTAGAGTATGTACTTTATTCATGGCGTGGGGGAATTGTCTTTCTCTGAAGCCCGGTTGAGGTTGTAAAAGTAAACCCATAGGCATATCTCACCAAATATTTTATAATAGGAAATAGGTTGGAAACCCATGTAGAATGTCAAACTTTGAAGATGATTCGAGCATCCAACAACTTCATTAATTCCTTCTGAATCAAAGGTTCACGCGTCGAATGCAATTTCCTTAATCTTTGTTGAAATAGTTTCACCCCTTGTTTAATAGGAATGCCATGTTGGATGATATGTGTATCATATGTCTTCAAATCATCATACATACATGCAAATGCATCTCGATACTATTTGAAATGGAGAATAAAATCCTGTCATTCTCGCGCAGAAAAACATGTATCGAGGCTCACATAATTTGGATCTTCTTTGGTCCCTAGATTGACTTGTTCATGTGATAATGTTGAGCTATGAGTGTTTGTGTTCACTGGTCTTCTATAATGGTTTTATAGGTCATATAATTTCTCAATAGACCCCACACCTTTTGGCATTGGATTCCATTTAGATGCTTGAGCTACTTCCTTCAAAGCCTTCTCATGTTCATCTTCTTAAATATTTGCATCTATGAACACATCTGCATTGGACATGAAGTGCAGTATATATGTTAGAAATTTATATATTACGGAGAAATGGAACACATAAAATATTGTAGAAATATAAACACAGAAAAAGCATAAAACAAGAGAGACACAGATATACGTGGTTCACCCAGTTTGGGCTACGTCCACCTCGAACAGCTAGTCCTTCCTTTCTATTATCCAGCAAAATGAAGAGACACAACCTACAGCAGATCCACTATAATATCCTTTGTTTTCTCTCACAGTCTCACCTCTCTGCTTCTCACTCAGAGAATACACATCTATTACACAGCCTCAAATAAAATGCCCTCATACAAAGAGAGGAGTTGCCTTCTAGGGAAAAAAACCCTAAACTAAACATAAGTTCTACTGTCAGATCATCCGCCTAATGAATGGCCCAGATTGACTAGAAATTACTATACTTTTACAAGGCAATTTTACATCTGTTTTTAGCTTCGGGGGCGCTGCCCCCGAAACCCCCCGCCAGGGAGGGGCTCCCCAAAGGTCGCAACCGTCCCCCTTGGACCCCCCCTGCACCGAATATTTTACGGGTGGCGTTGGCGCCCCCATTTCGAACTAGGGTCCAATGTGGCAATACCTTTGAATACAAAAGATAATCAGGCTCCACACCCAACAATCTCCCACTTGGAGACTGATTATAGAAACTCCACCACTGCTTCTTTTGCTGGACAATGACTCCTCTTTGGACCTGGCTTTTTCTCATCTTCATCGTCATCCTTGAAGACCAATTGAAACTGAGCATATTCTCATTTTCTCCCTAGTTACAACTTTTGTTAGCAGATCTGCAGGATTCTGGCTAGTGTGTATCTTTTCCAGCTTCAACTCTCCATCTTCCAACACTGATCGTATGAAATGGTACTTGAGCTATATGTGTTTATTCTTGGAATGAAATGCTAAGTTCTTTGCAAGATGAATGGCACTTTGGCTATCACTGTATAACGTGCCCATATCATGCTCCTTACCCAATGCACCCATAAACCTTTGTAACCAAATCATTTCTTTACTAGCCTCTGTAGCAGCAACATACTCTGCTTCTGTTGTTGAAAGTGCAACAACACTTTGGATTTTTGAAACCCAATTGACAGCTGTTCCACCAACAGTAAATACATATCATGTAGTTATCTTCCTATTATCTCTTTCACCTGCCATAACTGTATCAACATATCCCTGTAGAGAAATGTTTGAACCACCAAAGCATAATGCTTGATTTGTGGTACCTTTCAAATATCTGAGAATCCATTTCACTACCATCCAATGTTCCTTTCCTGGATTGTTCATGTACCTGCTTACAACTCCCACTGCATGTGCAATATCAGGCCTTGTGTAGACCATTGCATACATTAAGCTTCCAACTGTTGATGCATATGGAACTTTAGACATATAATCCATGTCTTCTTGGGTCTTTTGGCACATTTCCTTACTAAGTTTGAAATGGCTAGCAAAAGGTGTACTAACTGGTTTTGCATTGTGCATATTAAATCTTTTCAACACCTTTTGTATGTACTCATTCTGAGACAATGTTAATTTGCGATTTTTCCTGTCTCTAATGATTCTCATACCAAGGATTTGTTTTGCAGCTCCCAAATCCTTCATTGCAAATGAATTTGCCAGTTTTCTTTTGAGCACATTTATTTCCTGCATGTTAGACCCTGCAACAAGCATGTCATCTACATACAATAACAATATAATATAGCTGCTATCATTTTGCTTTTTCAGATAAACACAATGATCAGAGTGACATCTAGTATAACCTTGTTCAGACATAAACTTGTCAAATTTTAGATACCACTGCCTTGGAGCCTGTTTTAAGCCATACAAGCTCTTCTTCAACCTGCACACTAGTTTCTCCTTCCCTTTCACTTCATATCCTTGTGGTTGCTGCATATATATCTCTTCCTCCAAATCCCCATGGAGAAAGGCTGTCCTTACATCTAACTGCTCAAGATGCAAATCTTCAACTGCTAGTAGACTTAAAATAGTTCTGATTGAAGTCATTTTAACAATAGGAGAGAATATTTTATCAAAATCAATACCTTTCATATGTGCAAACCCCTTCACCACAAGTCTAGCTTTGTACCTCTGTTTTCATCCATCTTCTTCCTTCAGCCTGTAAACCCATTTATTCTTCAATGTAGTTTTTCTTGCAGGCAACCTGACTAAGTCCCAAGTTTGGTTATGCATTAAGGAGTCCATCTCTTCTTCCATGGCTACCTCCCACTTCTTCCTGCTTTAAACCTGCATTGCTTCTTCATAACATTCAGGTTCACCAGAATCAGTCAACAATAAATAATATAATGAAGGAGAGTATCGTTCAGGGGGTCTACTTATCCTAGTAGATCTTCTATCACCACTTTCAGGTGTTTGGGGTGCCTGTTGCTGTTGTGGTGGTTGTTGTTGTTGAGGTTGTTGATTATTATTATTTTCAGACACCTTTACTTTTTCAGTGATTTCATCAAGAACTGCATATTCCTTGTTTTCTTTTTTTCTGTTCCTTTTCCTACAACTGATTCTTATACAAGACCTTTTCATTAAATATTACATCTCTGCTCCTAATGATTTTGTGATTTTCATAATCATATAAGCGATAACCAAAATCATTAACACCATATCCAATAAAGGTACATTTCTTTGACTTTGCCTCAAGCTTTGTTCTATTTTCTTTATCAATACGGACAAAGGCCTCACAACCAAAAGCTTTAAAAAGGAGTAGCTTGCCTTTTTACCTGTCCATGCTTCCTCTAAAACACCACCATCCAAGGAACTTGAAGGCCCTCTGTTTATTAGATAAATAGCAGTATCTACAACATCTGCCCAAAACTGTAAAGGCAATCCCGCATGCAATCTCATGCACCTTGCACACTCCATGATTTTTCTGTTCATCCTTTTTGACACACCATTTTCTTGTGGTGTTCTTGGAACTGTCTTCTCTCTGTGAATTCCATGCTCTGAAAAGTACCTATCAAACTCTTTGCTGCAATATTCACCTCCATTGTCTGATCTAAGACACTTCAATTTCTTTCCTACCTCAATCTCAACCAAAGCTTTCCATTTCTTGAAAGTATCAAATACATCAGATTTATTCTTAATACAATAAATCCAAGTTTTCCTAGTTGCATCATCAATAAAAGTAACATAATAACGAGAGCCACCGAGAGATGATACCTGAGCAGGTCCCCATACATCTGTATGCACAAGCTCTAATTTTTCTCTCTTCTTTTCTTTCCCAACTCCGAGAAATCTGACTCTCTTCTGTTTTCCATAAATGCAATTCTCAAAGAAGTCCAAATCAACATTCTTCAAACCCGGCAACAAATTCCTTGAGTGAAGAATCTTCATCCCCTTTTCACTCATGTGTCCGAGCCTATGATGCCATAATGCTGCATCTGCTCCTTTGGAAGTTAAAGCATTAACAGAGTTAGAAGTACCATTGCATAAATACAATGTACCAACCTTTTCGACTTTTGCTATTACTAGGGCTCCTTTGGTGACCTTCCAAGCTTTATCTGTGAAAGTTGTCACACAACCTTCACCGCCTAACTGCCCTATTGAAATCAAATTTTTCTTTAGATCTGGAACATGCCTTACCTCCTTTAGTAGCCATTGGTTTCCATTCTGCTATTTTACAAGACCCTTACGGATTCCAACAATTTTATAGGGTTTATCATCACCCAAATGAACTTGTCCAAAATCTCCTTGAAAATAGTCATGAAAGTATTTCTTATCAGGTGTGGCATGGAATGAGGCCCCTAAATCTACCACCCAGGAATCAGTAATATTTTCGAAAGAAAGAATCAAAGCATCT
This sequence comes from Pinus tabuliformis, assembly GCA_031772625.1. Lineage (NCBI taxonomy): Eukaryota > Viridiplantae > Streptophyta > Pinopsida > Pinales > Pinaceae > Pinus > Pinus tabuliformis. The sequence goes on along the minus strand of CM062819.1, from coordinate 101,789,716 downwards.
TGTAACACCTCACCACTCACATTTGCTTCATGATTGTTTTCTTGCTGTGCATCTCCTTCTTTTCCCTTCCGAGATCTACAGTCTTTCTTTAGGTGTCCTTTCTTTCCACATTTCCAGCACACTATCCCCGATCTGGACTTGGATCTGCCTTTCCCTGATTTACTGCGATATCCTGAGCTCTTTCCTCTTTCCATTTTCCTTCCCCTAGACTCTACAATCAAAGCATTACCTGATGTCTCACCAGAGCTTTTCCGTCACATTTCCTCACTAAGGATAACACCGACAACATCATCAAACTTTAAAGTACTAGATCCAGAAACAGAGTTACTAATGGCCATTACTAAACCATTCCAACTTTCTGGTAATGAGCACAAGAATAACAGAGCTCTAACTTCATCATCAAAGTTTACCCCTACAGAACATAACTAACTTGTAACAATATTAAAATCATTTAAATGGTCTGCAACAGATCCATCTTCTGACATCTTCATATTAAATAACCGTTTCATAAGAAATACCTTGTTTGAGGCCGAGGGTTTTTCATATAGTTTGTCCAACGCCTTAATCAAACCCTTTGTCGTTGTTTCCTTCGAAATGTTGAAGGAGACCGATGTTGTGAGGCATAACTGTACTGTTCCGAGTGCCTTTCTATCGAGAAGATTCCATTCTTCATCTGTCATACCCATCGGCATCTTTGATTTTCCAACCAATGGTAGGTATAGATCTTTCTGATACAAATAATCTTCCATCTGCATCTTCCATAGTGAGAAGTTTTGGCCGTTAAATTTCTCGACCCTAAACTTACCATCTTCCACCATTGCTCCCACTCGAATGAGGAACCCTTCTTTCCTGCGAGTTTATCAGCCAAATAGACCTTCGGCTCTGATACCAGTTATTAGAAATTTATATATTACGGAGCAATGGAACACATAAAATATTGCAGAAATATAAACACAGAAAATGCAAAAAACAAGAGAGACACAGATATACGTGGTTCACCCAGTTCCACCCTGAACAGCCAGTCCTTCCTTTCTATTATCCAGCAAAATGAAGAGACACAACCTACAGCAGATCCACTGTAATATCCTTTGTTTTCTCTCACAGTCTCACCTCTCTGCTTCTCGCTCAGAGAATACACATCTATTACACAACCTCAAATACAATGCCCTCATACAAAGAGAGGGGTTTCCTTCTAGGGAAAAAAACCTAAACTAAACATAAGTTCTACCATCAGATCATCCGCCTAATGAACGGCCCAGATTGACTAGAAATTACTATACTTTTAGAAGGCAATTTTACATCTGTTTTTAGCTTCGGGGGCGCTGCACCCAAAACCTCCCGCCAGGGGGGGGCTCCCCAAAGGTCGCAACCGCCCCCCTTGGACCCCCCCTGCACCGAATATTTTACGGGTGGCGTTGGCACCCCCATTTCGAACTAGGGTCCAATGTGGCGATACCTTTGAATACAAAAGATAACCAGGCTCCACACCCAACAATCTCCCACTTGGAGACTGATTATAGAAACTCCACCACTGCTTCTTTTGCTGGACAATGACTCCTCTTTGGACCTGGCTGTTTCTCATCTTCATCTTCATCCTTGAAGACCAATTGAAACTGAGCATATTCTCATTTTCTCCCTAGTTACAACTTTTGTTAGCATATCTGCAGGATTCTAGCTAGTGTGTATCTTTTCCAGCTTCAACTCTCCATCTTCCAACACTGATCGTATGAAATGGTACTTGAGCTATATGTGTTTATTCTTGGAATGAAATGCTAAGTTCTTTGCAAGATGAATGGCACTTTGGCTATCACTGTGTAACGTGCCCATATCATGCTCCTTACCCAATGCACCCATAAACCTTTGTAACCAAATCATTTCTTTACTAGCCTCTGTAGCAGCAACATACTCCGCTTCTGTTGTTGAAAGTGCAACAACACTTTGGATTTTTGAAACCAAACTGACAGTTGTTCCACCAACAGTAAATACATATCATGTAGTTCTCTTCCTATTATCTCTTTCACCTGCCATAATTGCATCAACATATCCCTGTAGAGAAATGTTTGAACCACCAAAGCATAATGCTTGATTTGTGGTACCTTTCAAATATCTGAGAATCCATTTCACTACCATCCAATGTTCCTTTCCTGGATTGTTCATGTACCTGCTTACAACTCCCACTGCATGTGCAATATCAGGCCTTGTGTAGACCATTGCATACATTAAGCTTCCAACTGTTGATGCATATGGAACTTTAGACATATAATCCATGTCTTCTTGGGTCTTTGGGCACATTTCCTTACTAAGTTTGAAATGGCTAGCAAAAGGTGTACTAACTGGTTTTGCATTGTGCATATTAAATCTTTTCAACACCTTTTGTATGTACTCATTCTGAGACAATGTTAATTTGAGATTTTTCCTGTCTCTAATGATTCTCATACCAAGGATTTGTTTTGCAGCTCCCAAATCCTTCATTGCAAATGAATTTGCCAGTTTCCTTTTGAGCACATTTATTTCCTGCATGTTAGACCCTGCAACAAGAATGTCATCTACATACAATAATAATATAATATAGCTGCCATCATTTTTCTTTTTCAGATAAACACAATGATCAGAGTGACATCTAGTATAACCTTGTTCAGACATAAACTTGTCAAATTTTAGATACCACTGCCTTGGAGCCTGTTTTAAGCCATACAAGCTCTTCTTCAACCTGCACACTAGTTTCTCCTTGCCTTTCACTTCATATACTTGTGGCTGCTGCATATATATCTCTTCCTCCAAATCCCCATGGAGAAAGGCTATCTTTACATCTTATTACTCAAGATGAAAATCTTCAACTACTACTAGACTTAAAATAGTTCTGATTGAAGTCATTTTAACAACAGGAGAGAATATTTCATCAAAATTAATACCTTTCTTCTATGCAAACCCCTTCACCACAAGTCTAGCTTTGTACCTCTGTTTTCCTCCATCTTCTTCCTTCAGCCTGTAAACCCATTTATTCTTCAATGTAGTTTTTCCTGTAGGCATCCTGACTAAGTCCCAAGTCTGGTTATGCATTAAGGAGTCCATCTCTTCTTCCATGGCTACCTCCCACTTCTTCCTGCTTTCAAACTGCATTGCTTCTTCATAACATTCGGGTTAACCAGAATCAGTCAACAATAAATAATATAATGAAGGAGAGTATCATTCAGGGGGTCTACTTGTCCTGGTAGATCTTCTAACACCACTTTCAGGTGTTTGGAGTGCCTGTTGCTGTTGTGGTGGTTGCTGTTGTTGTGGTTGTTGATTATTATTATTTTCAGGCACCTTTACTTTTTCAGTGATTTCATCAAGAACTGCGTATTCCTTGTTTTCTTTTTTTTGTTCCTTTTCCTGCAACTAATTCTTATATAAGACCTTTTCATTGAATATTATATCTCTGCTCCTAATGATTTTGTGATTTTCATAATCATATAAGCGATGACCAAAATCATTAACACCATATCCAATAAAGGTACATTTCTTTGACTTTGCCTCAAGCTTTGTTCTATTTTCTTTATCAATATGGACAAAGGCCTCACAACCAAAAGGCTTTAAAAATGAGTAGTTTACCTTTTTACCTGTCCATGCTTCCTCTGGAACACCACCATCCAAGGAACTTGAAGGCCCTCTGTTTATTAGATAAATAGCAGTGTCTACAGCATCTGCCCAAAACTGTAAAGGCAATCCTGCATGCAATCTCATGCACCTAGCGCGCTCCATGATTGTTCTACTCATCCTTTCTGACACACAATTTTCTTGTGGTGTTCTTGGAACTGTCTTCTCTCTACCAATTCCATGCTCTAAATAGTACCTATCAAACTCTTTGCTGCAATATTCACCTCCATTGTCTGATCTAAGACACTTCAATTTATTTCATGTCTCAATCTCAACCAAAGCTTTCCATTTCTTGAAAGTATCAAATACATTAGATTTATTCTTAATACAATAAATCCAAGTTTTTCTAGTTGCATCATCAATAAAAGTAACATAATAACGAGAGCCACCGAGAGATGATACCTGAGCAAGCCCCCATACATTTGTATGCACAAGCTCTATTTTTTCGCTCTCCTTTTCTTTCCCAACTTTGAGAAATCTGACTCTCTTCTGTTTTCCATAAATGCAATTCTCACAGAAGTCCAAACCAACTTTCTTCAAACCCGGCAACAAATTCCTTGAGTGCAGAATCTTCATCCCCTTTTCATTCATGTGTCCAAGCCTATGATGCCATAATGCTGCATCTGCTCCTTTGGAAGTTAAAGCATTAAAAGAGTTAGAAATACCATTGCATAAATACAATGTACCAACCTTTTCGCCTTTTGCTATTACCATGGCTCCTTTGTTGACCTTCCAAGCTTTATCTGTGAAAGTTGTCACACAACCTTCACCACCTAACTGCCCTATTGAAATCAGATTTTTCTTTAGATATGGAACATGCCTTACCTCCTTTAGTAGCCATTGGTTTCCATTCTGCTATTTTACAAGACCCTTACCCAGTCCAACAATTTTACAGGGTTTATCATCACCCAAACGAACTTGTCCGAAATCTCCTTGAACATAGTCATGAAAGTATTTCTTATCAAGTGTGGCATGGAATGAGGCCCCTGAATCTACCACCTAGGAATCAGTAATATTTTCGAAAGAAAGAATCAAAGCATCTTGTAACACCTCACCTGTCACATTTGCTTCATGATTGTTTTCTTGCTATGCATCTCCTTCTTTTCCCTTCCGAGATCTACAGTCTTTCTTTAGGTGTCCTTTCTTTCCACATTTCCAGCACACTATCCCCGATCTGGACTTGGATCTGCCTTTCCTTGATTTACTGCGATATCCTGAGCTCTTTCCTCTTTCCATTTTCCTTCCCCTAGACTCTGCACCCAAAGCATTAACCGATGTCTCACCGGAGCGTTTCCGTCGCATTTCCTCGCTAAGGATAGCATTGACAACATCATCAAACTTTAAAGTACTAGATCCAGAAACAGAGTTACTAATGGCCATTACTAAACCATTCCAACTTTTTGGTAATGAGCACAAGAATAACAAAGCTCTAACTTCATCATCAAAGTTTACCCCTACAGAACATAACTAACTTGTAATAGTATTAAAATCATTTAAATGGTCTGCAACAGATCCACCTTCCGACATCTTCATATTAAATAACCGTTTCATAAGAAATACCTTGTTTGAGGCCAAGGGTTTTTCATATAGTTTCTCCAACACCTTAATCAAACCCTCTGTCGTTGTTTCCTTCGAAATGTTGAAGGCGACCGACGCTGCGAGGCACAACCGTACTGTTCTGAGTGCCTTTCTATCGAGAAGGTTCCATTCTTCATCTGTCATACCCATCGGCATCTTTGATTTTCTGCCTAATGGTAGGTATAGATCTTTCTGATACAGATAATCTTCCATCTGCATATTCCACAACGAGAAGTTTTGGCCGTTAAATTTCTCGATCCTAAACTTACCATCTTTCGCCATTGCTCCCACTTGAACGAGGAACCCTTCTTTCCTGCGAGTTTATCAGCCAAATAGACCTTCGACTTTGATACCAGTTGTTAGAAATTTATATATTACGGAGAAATGGAACACATAAAATATTGCAGAAATATAAACACAGAAAATGCATAGAACAAGAGAGACACAGATATATGTGGTTCACCCAGTTTGGGCTACATCCACCCCGAACAACTAGTCCTTCCTTTCTATTATCCAGCAAAATGAAGAGACACAACCTACAGCTGATCCGTTGTAATATCCTCTATTTTCTCTCACAGTCTCACCTCTTTGCTTCTTGCTCAAAGAATACACATCTATTACACACCCTCAAATACAATGCCCTCATACAAAGAGAGGGGTTGCCTTCTAGGGAAAAAAACCCTGACTAAACATAAGTTCTACCGTCAGATCATCCGCCTAATGAATGACCTAGATTGACTATAAATTACTATACTTTTACAAGGCAATTTTACATCTATTTTTAGCTTCGGGGGCGCTGCCCCCGAAACCCCCGCCACGGGGGGGACTCCCCAAAGGTCGCAGTCGCCCCCCTTAGACCCCCCCTGCAGCGAATATTTTACGGGTGGCGTTGCCGCCTCCATTTCGAACTGGGTCCAATGTGGCGATACCTTTGAATACAGAAGATAATTAGGCTCCACACCCAACAATATGTTGGTCATGATTAAATACACAAAATTTAGTGACATTGTTGGGCACATATGGCTTATAAATAATTTCAATAGAAAAATCATCATTTAATGGTGACATTCGAGTAGCTACATTGGCTAATGTGTCTGTGGCAACAATACGAAATATAGGAACAAAACTAATATTAAATGCTTTAAAATATGAAATAAGTCGTCATACCTCTTGTTGGTAGTTTTTCAATTTAGGTTAAACATAGTGACTGGTATTCCATATTTGAGAGTTAACACTATTTGAATCACCAATTACCTTAAGTTCTTCTACCTTGAGTTCTATGGCCTTCCTTAACCCCAAAATTAGTGCTTCATACTCAACAATGTTATATATGCACTCAAACTCCAAGTGGTGTTAAAAGATATACCTTTTATTCCAAGGGTTAATAAGAATAAAACCAGCTCTAGACTCGTCCTTGGTCCTAGAACCATCAAAGTATATAAGGTCCAAATATCAGTAGCTATTGATATAGTTCCTATACTAGTAGTATGTACATCTATATTACAAAGTTCATTTGCACCAGTTGGACTTTAAGGAAGGAACTCCAACTGTGTATTAGATGGTGTTATCACTCAGGTTGTCCTTCTGGTTAGCTCAAAAGGATACGGCCGAGGTAACCACAGACCAATCTTTGGACTGCAGGTTCTAGCCCACCTGCAATTAGAGAGGGATCTCTCTTTCTGATTTAGCTTTGTTGATAAGTTTTTTAGGCTAGTTATTGAGTTCGAGGGGTTTTGTTTTGATTTTTGGTGGGAAGGAAGATGCTTTCAAGTAAAGAGGCAGGGATAGCATGAAAGTTTTAGAACCATTGGGCGTGGAGTCAAGGAGCAGGACTGCTGGTGCGTTTTCTTGGTCACAAGAGGGAATTATGGAGCAAGACAGCTGCATATGAAACAATCATTCAAGGTAAAAGAAATGGATTAAAGGCTAAGGAATGAGGGGCAATTAAGAATCTCTCATTCAGGTTAGCAGAAGGAAGATAAATGAGCCCTATCTAGGAGCAGCTAAGAATTCCTAGATAACAGTCATTCATATGTGAAATAGATCAAACATGAGCCATAACAGAATTCATATTTATGCCTAAATCAAGAGGAAAACATTAAGAAGCCACAAAAACTGAGCATAGAGTGAAGCTAAGCAAATTCTAAACCAATCCTTTGTTCTATGACTTGAGCCTATGTGAAATTGAAATAACAGAGGTAAGGAACACTTATTGATTCATATTGTAGCACAAGAATTCCACATTCAATTCTTCAAACCATTAGACACAGAGCAAACAGTCATTCCTCCAAAGCTTTTCAGCAATCTTTGATTAAGTAAAACATCTCAGATATCCAGTGCGAGTCTCTAATGAAGATTATCAACCAACCAACCCTTTTTACAATGCAGAGGGTCGTATAAATAGGGAAAATTATCCAAAATTAATCTATTACAGCCGACCTAAACAGGTCTGAAAGAAAATGATTACTTTAACCTAATCTTATCCAGAAATAAATGCATGAAAATATCTTTGAGCTGCGCTGAGGGCAGCTGTATCAAACTGAGTTAATGTCTGTCCTGGGTGGCTCGGTGCAGTCCTTCTGTAATAACTGTGATTTGTCTTTTATCTCCACCTCTAACTTGGTTCTGCTGCTGTTCGGTGCCATTAATGTGCACTAATCCCGACCAGATAAGCTTTTAAATGGCCTTAACTGCTTTGCTGACTTTGATGGAGGTCTTTAATTTTCACCTGCTTTGATGTTGCTGAACTGATACTCTTTGCCGCTTCCTGATACTCTTTGACATGAAACTGGGCTTTATCTCTCCTCTGATATTTTTTGAACTGTCCCATCGACCTTTCATGGCAGCCGTTCGACCCTCTGTTTCTTCAAAAATTGTGTTTTCCCCTTTCTAAATGATGCGCGAAGAAATTCATGTCATTTTGCTCCTTTCAGGCCTGCTGGAAGCTGAGCGGTGAGGGGCTTTCCATTTCAGCCTATTTCCCATAGCCATGCGCGATTAGGCGCTAATCGCGCATGAAAAACTGCCTCAGATTCTGATTCCGGGCTTCCTAGGCTGCGATTTGCGCCTTTCGCGCTTTTTTTGACGATGACGTCAACATGACATCAGCGGGGGGTCCCCGTACGGCGGTGACGTGGCAGGATGACGTCAGCAGTACGGCGGGTGACGTGGTAGTGACACGGTGGCAGAGACGTGGCAGGATGATTTGGCAGTACAGTGGCACGAGGCCGATGCAGTTTCATGACGTGGCAGGATGACGTCACTCGGCGGAGGCGGTATCCGGTTTCATGGCGCACCGCCTTTCTGCATAGGTGGTATTGGAGGAGGGGGCTCCACCACAGCCGAGAGGGTGATGCATGGTGGGAGTACGGCGGGAAAACCACCGATCTCCCGGGCGCTAACCTTTGACAGCTTTGAAGGGGAAAGGACCCGCCCACCGTTGATCTGCGGCGCGGGTGATCGGACGGTCAGCGGCACAGATGAGGCGACGGAGGGATAATGGACGGGGCCTGTGACGCATTTGAATAATTTATTAAATGGCGTGGGGGTTTAAACATTAGAAAAGTGGGTTTATGGGGTTATAAGCGAGCGGGGTAGAAATTTACATGTAAAACTTTAGGATAAGGGCGGAATATGGGTGCCTTAGGGTTAGGGTTAAGGGGGAATGGTTGTTAGCATGACCAGGTGTTAGACTAACTCCAGTTAGGACACGGATGGGTTAGCAGGAGCCCCCAGATGGACTACTGCCTCCTGGACTTAGAAGAATATGGCTATAGTGCCAAGGGGATGATTATTTAATATTTTTTGGATTTTATATATTTTTGCATAGTAGGGGATAGGGAAATGATTTTTTAGGGAGCTAAATAATAGAGTTAGTAGTTAATACAGAAATGACAAGAAAGCACTAAGTATGTGGATCTTAGGCTATCAAGGGGGGGAAAAGTGACTCATAGAGGAAGAATGGAAATCCTTGAGTGAAGCAGATCTTCACCAAGGCAAATGATATGGAAAATAATGAAACTAAAAGGAATCAAGCAGATATTGACCTCTTTAGGGAAATTAGTGAGTGATTTGGGAAATAGAAGAAGGGGGAGTTAGACATGCCTCGCTTGACTTGCTCCAAATGAAAACTGCCTTGTACCGGTGATCTGAAGTACAATATCACTTTGAAACACAAAATTGAACACAAATCGACATTCTGCAACCTCAAAACTACCTACCCAGCCTACTTACCTAGCATTTTTTCTTCTTTTTGGTTTGGGTGCACTCAGACTTGCAGACCCTGCTTTACAATTTTTCTTTTGACTGCCCTCCTATCTAAAACTATCTTTATTTCTGCCAAGGGCTCAGATTAAGCAGTTGGGCTCCTTTGATTCTCTACCTATCTACAAATCTGCCAAGATTAAGCTGTTTGGATAGATATCAATTCTCTACATTCTAAAACAAGAAATTGAAACCTAGGGAAGCCAAGATTTAGCTCTTTGGACTTCCCTTAATAGAACATTCTTCAAAATGGTTAAGTCATCAAAATTGGAATACAGCAGTGGCATTTAGATTGACACACTTTCATGGTCTCTTCTTTGACCTCTTTCTCGAAATATGGAGCATTGCAGCATGCAAAGTATGACATATTTGGCATGTAAAATTGTCAATCATGAAAGATGAACACCTATTGCAACAGGAGGCTAACAGTGGCTCCACTTGGGGATGGCTTGTCCTTGTGAAAAGCCAAGAACAGCAGGTCAGACTGCCTTGATCTTCTATTGTTGTTGTAGATTAAAAAACTTCTTTATGTTGGCTGCTAAGAGTGTGAAACTTTGAAATATGAACAGCCCTCTACTCAACTGAATTGTTATGAAAAATGAAGCACTGCCTGCTTTCTTCTGCGTGCTTGATATTATATATAATGTTGCTTGAGCATTGCCATGAATTGCTATGATATGACAGTGTTACTCTTGCTGTTTCGCTGAGATTAATGCAGAGATAGAGCCTTAAAAATGGAATACTTGCATTAGCTGTGTCTTAGCAAGCTTTACTGCTGCTCCTCTAATACTCAGACTGCTTATACAAAAAATAAAAACAAAGTGCTGATATATACAAATATCAATGTACAAAGAGATATGTACAGAGCTGCATTGTATCCCTTTAAAAGGGATCATGGTAATGTTTTAACATTCGGCCATTAACAGGGCCTTCTTCAGCAGTGCTGCCCTCTACAGATTTGAGAAAATATGTGTTATTTCCCTGAACAGCAGAAATAACAAATGGCCCTTTCCATAAAAAATCAAATTTTGCATGTTTTCCCTTGTCTTCTCTTCGTGAGTCCCACCTTAGAACTTTGTTGCCAACACAGAAATCTTCCGCCTTAGCTCTCTTATCAAACATCTTTTTGAGCTTTTCTTGCAAAATTTGAGCTCTGTCATAGACCTGCTCTCTGGTTTGCTGAAGATGAATGGTCTGATTGATTCTTCGTTGAATGTCATTTGGTTCAGCCTGGATCTCCTGTAACAGTTTCATAGTAGGGATGCCCAAAGATGAAAGAAACCTGGCCTCCACGCCATATACTAGCTCATAAGGGCTCATCCCAATGGATTTCTTTGTTGAAAGTCTGTCTGCCCATAAGGCGTTTGTGAGCTTTTTATGCCAGTTCTTCTTGTTTTCTTCTAAGATCTTCTTGATAATATTAATGAGACTTTTATTTGAGGATTCGGCCAAGCCATTACCTTGAGGGTAATAGGCTGTAGAGTGGCCCAAGGTAATGTGAAATTTATGGCAAAAGTTGATCATCCTTTTGGATTTGAAAGCAGCGGCGTTGTCGGTAATGATCTTCTCAGGGCAGCCAAATCTAGAAAGGATATTGCACTCAAGGAATTGAATAATGATGGTGTCATTGGCTTGTCTGCATGGGATGGCCTCAATCCACTTAGTGAAATAGTCGGTGGCTGTTAGAATCCACTTGTGCTGGCCTGAGGAGGAGGGATGGATTTCTCCAATGAAGTCAAGACCCCATTGTTGAAAAGGCTTTTCAGTTGAGATGGGTTTAAGTGGCATGGGAAACAGCTTTCTTTTGCCCTCAAAGATTTGGCATTTGTGACATGAAATGGAAAATTTCTTTACATCTGCAAAAAGAGAGGGCCAATAGAAACCAGCCCTTAGAATTTTATCAGCAGTGGACTTCCAATATAGATGTCCTCCACAGTCACCTGCATGGAATTCTTTCATGACACTATTAGTTTCACTCATAGTTAAACAATTAAGCAATATACCTTCATGATTTTTCCAAAATAAAGCACCATCTATGACACAAAACTTTGAAGCCTTCATTCTTAAAAATCTTTTCTTAGTTCTGGACAATCCTAGGGGAGCAAATAGGTTTAATAACACAAAGCATATATCAGCATACCATGGGGATTGCAAAAAGGTTTCACTGATCTGTGGAGTTGCCAGCTCCTGTTCATTGTCGAATTGGTTAATGTCTAAGGCTTGAAAGTTTGTTTCGGACATCAGTTTGGCTAAACCTTGTCCCTTTATGAGCTTGGTTGGTTTTATTTCTATGTCATACTCAAGGATGTTTGGAATCCATTTGCCTCTTTTTCCCTCTAATCCCTCTTGGGTTAATATGTCTTTTACAACAGCATTTGGGACATAGGCAATCACATGTGAATATAAAATGTACACTATGAAATCTTTGATTGCTTTAACAAGGGCATAGGCCTGCTTTTCCATGATTTGGTAGTTCAAAGGGGCATCTCTTAAGGCTCGGCTGAAAAATGCAATTGGCTTTTCATTTCCCTGATCATCCTTTTGCAAAAGGACAACAACTATGGTGTGATCAGATGCAAAAGAAAATATGATAAAGTCCCTATCAAATTGTGGACTTGTGAGGACAGGAGCTTGGGTTAAGGCAGATTTTATATTCTCAAAGGCTTGTTTGGTTTCAAGAGACCATCTTACCTTGGCATCCTTTTTTGACATGTTGCTTAACAGTCTTATCAGCTCAGCTAGATTTGGAATAAATCTCCTTAGGAAGTTGATCTTCCCAAGGAATGCTTGCAACTCTTTTATGTTTCTTGGATATGGAATTTGGAGGATGGCTTGGATTCTTTCAGGATCAATTCTAATCCCATCTTTTGATATGATATGGCCAAGAAGTTTGCCTTCTTCAAGGCCGAAGAGGGATTTCTTGGGGTTCAAGGAAATGCCATATTTCCTACATGTCATGAATATTTGCCTCAAATGTTTTCGGTGCTCTTGATCAGATTTGGAGAAAGGGGTTAAGTCATCGAGGTAGACAACTAGGAAATCATGTATTTCTTTGGAAAATGCAATGTCCATCGCTCTTTGAAAGGTAGCACCAGCGTTTTTAAGTCCGAAAGGCATCTTCACATGCTTAAATGTTCCCCACGGTGTGGTAAAGGCTGTCTTGTCTTGGTCATCTGGGTGAACCAGTATTTGATTGAAACCTGAAAATCCATCTAGCAAAGAAATTCTAGATTACCCCACTACTCTCTGTAGAATATGATCCATTTTGGGCAAGGGGTAGTGGTCTTTTAGGGAGACTTGATTTAAATTTCTTAGGTCTACACACAGCCTAATCTCACCTGTCTTTTTTCTTGTGGGAACAAAGTTGGATACCCATTCAGAGAATCTGATGGGTGCTATGATACCTGCTTCAAACATTCTTTTCACTTCCTTTCCAATCAAAGGGAGAAGCATAGGATTGATTCTCCTCAGTTTCTGTTTGAAGGGCTTTTAGTTTGGTTTTAAAGGAATGGTGTGTTGGATCACTGAGGTGTCATAGGACTTCAAGTCCTCATAACTCCAAGAAAATACATCTTCGAATTCTTTGAACAAATCAACATATTTGGGCTTCTGATCGGGTGGTAAATTTTTGGATAAATTGATCATTTTGGGCTTCTTTGTTGTCCCGATGTTATGTTCTTCTATAGCAGTGTTTAGGGGTTGCATTTTTGGTTTCTTGGGAACATCATTAGCATCAAACATGTCTTCCAATGGAGTGAGGCCAGCAGGGAGAAAGTTATCTTTCAGATCAACGATCTCGGCCTCTGTTTCTGCTATTTCCTCCAAATACATCTGTTTCAACTCTTTTATGTTTGTATTGTAAAAAACAGTTGGGTTCAACATTCGTTTGGCTGTTATAGGTGTTACAGCCTGTTGATTTTTATTTGTTTGCTGTTGTTCATCTGTCATAGCATCTATGCCAATGTTAATATTTGAAAACTCATGCTCAAGAGTGAGGAAGTTGTTAATCTGAGCATCATTTTCGAACACTTTCCAATCTTTAACGTTATTTGGGATGGCAGGCCTATGTTTTATCTCAGAAGTAAAATGATGATTTGGCTCAAAGGGAAGCTTGCATGTACTAGAAAAAGTAGCTAGGCTGTGTGCATGAATGTTATGATTTCTTGAAATCTTGGCCAGCTTGGATTCAGTGAATGTATTGAGTATACTAGTGGCAGCAGTCCTATAGGCCCTCATTCTATTGTCATTGGTAACAAAGTTACCTTTCATCTGTTGTATGATTAAGTCAGAGTCACTTAAAATGGATACTTTTGCAGCTCCTAGAGCTTTGAGCAGTTTAAGGCCTAACAGGAGAGCCTCATACTCTGCCATGTTATTGGTGCATTTGAAATTTAGTCTGTAGGCATGGCCTTCTGCATGATTGTTATGTGTATTGTGAATCCAGACACCTGCCCCTGCTCCTAGCTTGTTAACGGAGCCATCAAACTCTAAATACCATGTGATTTCTTGCTTGTGGTTAATATCAAGAGTTTCAGTCATTCTTGCAGTGGACAGATTTGAATTTTCTGTTTGGGGAGGTTCTTCTTGTAAGCTGGTTGCCTTGATTGTTTTGACAGTTTTATCAGTATGGGCAACCGATTCTTCATTGATGTGCATGTTTAGTTCTAAAGCCAATGGCTTGTCATCAATGGGAGGACTTGTTTCATCATTAAATAAAATAAAAGAATCCATATCAGAATGGATTGAGTGAATAGGAAAATTTTGGGGCTTGTCCTCACTAGTTACCACATACTTCATCAGTGTTTCTCTATATAGTCTCTTTGGTTGCCCAAAGACAGATATAGTGGCATAAGAGAGGTCTAATTGGAGGGACCCTTGGAGTTTTGCTCCCCAAGATCTTGACAATAGCATGTCGTACTTTGGTGGAATGTCAGCAACCACCACATCCATGAGGATTGTCTTGTTAAGATATTGGACTAAGGAGACACACAAGTCTTTGATGAGGCCTAAACACTTGACTTGACTTGAGTCAAAGGAGAATAGATCTTTGTAGGGTCTTGTAACATCAAGGTTCAACTTTTCCATTACAGCTTTGGGCATAAGGTTGTGTGAGGCACTTGAGTCAAACATGGCATTGTGCAAGACTTTGTCAAGTATGTGCAAACTGACATAAAAAGGTAGAACAGATCCATATGTTGATTTTCCATTAACTTCTTGACCGAACAGTAGTTCAGGTTGATCATCAAGAACATTGACATCATCCTTAACCTCTGGCGTTTGAAGTGATCTTTGAATTTGTTTCCTATACACATCATGTTTAGCAATTTCAGATAAGGGGATGGATATCTTCAATTTACCTATTTTTGCCTCTAAGTCAAATGATTTTTCAGATTGGGTTTTAGTATTGTGAAAGGCAGGTTTCCCTTTTTCCATTGGAGTATCAGCAATTTGGTCTTGTTTATCAGCGTTATGGGAAGGGATTGATTGCGGTTTTTCTATTTTAGGAGGGCTTTTTGGAATGTTATTCAAATTCTTTTCCGAGGAAGGAGGTGGCAGAGGCTGATCAATAGAAGGCTGTATTTCTGTTATGTCCTCTACAGTCACTTGATGCGGGTTTGGGACAGATATATCAGTTGGTTATGTTATGACAGCCTTGCCTTTAGTCTTGTTGGGCTGTTTGCCATCCTTTGGTTTGCTAGGTTCAGGAATGTCAATGGTCCTAGTTCTCAGCTTATATTGTTTGTGGACCTCATTCATAGCAATATCATAGCCTTGTTTAAAATCAAAAGACTCACCAGACTTAGTCTGAAATTGATTAAAGTCCTGCTCATCTTGGTCTTGTTGAGTTAGGAAAATTTGTTGCTCAGCCCTTGAATCCACCAAGTTCATGTGAGTGTCCTCTGGGGGTTCACTAGATGTAGAGGCTTCCGCATAATTTTCATGAAAAGGGGGCCTTACGTCATGGTCTGGGCTAGACCTGCCAGCATTTGTGTTCTGCGTTTTCCTAAAATTTGGGTTCCTCATGGTATTGGATTGTTGTCCTTCCCACGATGATTTCCTCTCAACACTTTCTACTCTGTCTCCCAGCCTTTGCATGCCACTGATAATAGCATCAAGTTTCTAATCTAAGGCTGAGGGTTCTTCTTTGAAGGTGGTTCTTCTCTCCATTCTAGCTCTGTTTCTTTTGGCAATTAGATTGGCCTCTACGCTAACAGCAACATTTTGCATGTCTGCAAGGGTTTGAGGAGCTCTTTCTTTTAACTGGTAGGTCATATCTGGGTCGAA
Organism: Pinus tabuliformis; assembly: GCA_031772625.1. NCBI lineage: Eukaryota > Viridiplantae > Streptophyta > Pinopsida > Pinales > Pinaceae > Pinus > Pinus tabuliformis. The sequence continues at coordinate 101,773,951 of CM062819.1, read as the reverse complement.
TCCATCAGGGAATTTGTACAAGGCAAGGTCAGGTGGAGGTCTTAGTTTCTGTGGTATTGCATTATAGACATTGTTGAATCTTGCACAGTAATCTAGGATAGACTCTTGAGGGCCTCTTTTTATTGTATCGTATTCAGCTAGTATGTGCAAGGGGTCTTTCTTTTTCTCCCATCTGTTGGTAAAGGATTGGTAAAGATCATCCGGATTGGTTATGGAATTTGCAGCAAGTTCTCTGAACCAAGTTCTTACATCACCTGTTAAATTTTGGACAAAAATTTTCATTCTCACACTATCATCATCTATTTCGTAGTTCTCAAAATAGTCTTGCATTTTCTTTGTATGTTGAAGGGTTGTGCAAGGACTAGTTCCATCAAAATATGTGATTTTAGTTTGATAATCCTAAGGCATAGCCCCAGGGTTTGCAGGTAATTGCAGGGGTGCATATCTATTAGCCATATTCACAGGGATAAGTGGAACAACAGGAACAACAGGGACAACTGGAACAGCTGTAACAACAGTAGTGGTAATGGGAGTATGTGCAGTGAATGGAGGTGTGGAAGGAGTGCTTTGGGAAGTAGATGATGAACAAGGGGAAGCAGGGGTTGAATGAAATAAAACTTTGACAGGGGTTGGAACACTGCTTGGGTGAACTGCTTCAGGACTATTATCAGCAAAATCTTCTCTTTGTTCTTGCTTCCTAAGGATCTTTGGGATTAAGTTCGGATTTTCAAAAGCAGCTGGGGGATTTGGGTCTGGATTTGACCTAGTATAACGAGAATTCTTTTTGGGAGCCAGATTCTGAATTTGTTTTGGTATTTTCTGTGAATGTTTTTAGAATTAGCAAGGAACTGATCAAATTTTTGGAACAGCTATCTGCAGTTTAAAACTAGCATGAAGATTGATTGAAGCAGCATTTATTTACTCCTGTAAATGCAAAGCAAGAACAGTTTCAAAGGCTTCCTGGCTGACATTCAGACTTCATCTATAGTTTTAAGGAATAGACAGCACTTGAATAACTGATTTTTGTTCCCATGGAGTTTTCCAACTTGATTTGTGAAATTAACTGAGGATGTTCCCCAGTGGAGTCGCCATTATGTTATCACTTAGGTTGTCCTTCTAGTAACCACAGACCAATCTTTGGACTGCAGGTTCTAGCCCACCTGCAATCAGAGAGGACTCTCTCTTTCTGATTTAGCTTTGTTGATAAGGTTTTTAGGCTAGTTATTGAGTTCGAGGGGTTTTGTTTTGATTTTTGGTGGGAAGGAAGATGCTTTCAAGTAAAGAGGCAGGGATAGCATGAAAGTTTTAGAACCATTGGGCGTGGAGTCAAGGAGTAGGACTGCTGGTGCATTTTCTTGGTCAAAAGAGGGAATTATGGAGCAAGACAGCTGCAAATGAAACAATCATTCAAGGTAAAAGAGATGGATTAAAGGCTAAGGAATGAGGGGCAATTAAGAATCTCTCATTCATGTTAGCAAAAGGAAGATAAATGAGCCCTATCTAGGAGCAGCTAAGAATTCCTAGATAACAGTCATTCATATGTGAAATAGATCAAACATGAGCCATAACAGAATTCATATTTATGCCTAAATCAAGAGGAAAACATTAAGAAGCCACAGAAACTGAGCATAGAGTGTAGCTAAGCAAATTCTAAACCAATCCTTTGTTCTATGACTTGAGCCTATGTGAAATTGAAATAACAGAGGTAAGGAACACTTATTGATTCATATTGCAGCACAAGAATTCCACATTCAATTCTTCAAACCATTAGACATAGAGCAGACAGTCATTCCTCCAAAGCTTTTCAGCAATCTTTGATTAAGTAAAACATCTCAGATATCCAGTGCGAGTCTCTAATGAAGATTATCAACCAACCAACCCTTTTTACAATGCAGAGGGTCATATAAATAGGGAAAATTATCCAAAATTAATCTATTACAGCCGACCTAAACAGGTCTGAAAGAAAATGATTACTTTAACCTAATCTTATCCAGAAATAAATGCATGAAAATATCTTTGAGCTGCGCTGAGGGCAGCTGTATCAAACTGAGTTAATGTCTGTCCTAGGTGGCTCGGTGCAGTCCTTCTGTAATAACTGTGATTTGTCTTTTATCTCCACCTCTAACTTGGTTCTGCTGCTGTTCGGTGCCATTAATGTGCACTAATCCCGACCAAATAAGCTTTTAAATGGCCTTAACTACTTTGCTGACTTTGATGGAGGTCTTTAATTTTTACCTGCTTTGATGTTGCTGAACTGATACTCTTTACCACTTCCTGATACTCTTTGACATGAAACTGGGCTTTATCTCTCCTCTGATATTTTTTGAACTGTCCCATCGACCTTTCATGGCAGCTATTTGACCCTCTGTTTCTTCAAAAATTGTGTTTGCCCCTTTCTAAATGATGCGCGAAGAAATTCATGTCATTTTGCTCCTTCCAGGCCTACTGGAAGCTGAGCGGTGAGGGGCTTTCCATTTCGGCCTATTTCCCGTAGCCATGCGCGATTAGGCGCTAATCACACATGAAAAACTGCCTCAGATTCTGATTCTGGGCTTCCTAGGCTGCAATTTGCGCCTTTCGCGCTTTTTTTGACGGTGACGTCAGCATGACGTTAGCGGGGGGTCCCAGTACGGCGGTGATGTGGCAGGATGACGCCAGCAGTACGGTGGGTGACATGGTAGTGACACGGTGGTAGAGACATGTCAGTATGATTTGGCAGTACGGTGGCAGGAGGCCAACACAGTTTGATGACGTGGCAGGATGACGTCACTCGGTGGAGGCAGTATCCGGTTTCATGGAGCACCGCCTTTCCGCATAGGTGGTATTGGAGGAGGGGGCTTCGCCACAGCCGAGAGGGTGACACGTGGCGGGAGTACGGTGGAAAACCGCCAATCTCCTAGGCGCTAACCTTCGACAGCTTCGGAGGGGAAAGGACCCACCCACCGTTGATCTACGGCGCGGGTGATCGGACGATCGGCGACACAGATGAGGCGGCGGAGGGATAATGGACGGGGCCCGCGGCGCATTTGAATAATTTATTAAATGGCGGGGGGGTTTAAACATTAGAAAAGTGGGTTTACGGGATTATAAGCGAGCGGGGTAGATATTTACATTTAAAACTTTAGGATAAGGGCGGAATATGGGTGTTGTAGGGTTAGGGTTAAGGGGAAATGGTTGTTAGCATGACCAGGTGTCAGACTAACACCAGTTAGGACACGGATGGGTTAGCAGGAGCCCCAGATGGACTACTGCCTCCTGGACTTAGAAGAATATGGCTATAGTGCCAAGGGGAGGATTATTTAATATTTTTGGGATTTTATATATTTTTGCATAGTAGGGGATAGGGAAATGATTTTTTAGGGAGCTAAATAATAGAGTTAGTAGTTAATACGGAAATGACAAGAAAGCACTAAGTATGTGGATCTTAGGCCATCAAGGGGGGGAAAAGTGACTCATAGAGGAAGAATGGAAATCCTTGAGTGAAGCAGATCTTCACCAAGGCAAATGATATGGAAAATAATGAAACTAAGAGGAATCAAGCAGATCTTGACCTCTTTAGGGAAATTAGTGAGTGATTTGGGAAATAGAAGAAGGGGGAGTTAGACATGCCTCGCTTGACTTGCTCCAAATGAAAACTGCCTTGTACCGGTGATTTGAAGTACAATATCACTTTGAAACACAAAATTGATCACAAATCAACATTCTGCAACCTCAAAGTTACCTACCCAGCCTACTTATCTAGCATTTTTTCTTCTTTTTGGTTTGGGTGCACTTAGACTTGCAGACCCTGCTTTACAATTTTTCTTTTGACTGCCCTCCTATCTAAAACTATCCTTATTTCTGCCAAGGGCCAGATTAAGCAGTTGGGTTCCTTTGATTCTCTACCTATCTACAAATCTACCAAGATTAAGTTGTTTGGACAAATATCAATTCTCTACATTCTAAAACAAGAAATTGAAACCTAGGGAAGCCAAGATTTAGCTGTTTGGACTTCCCTTAACAGAACATTCTTCAAAATGGTTAAGTCATCAAAACTGGAATACAGCAGTGGCATTTAGACTGGCACACTTTCATGGTCTCTTCTTTGACCTCTTTCTGGAAATATGGAGCATTGCAGCATGCAAAGTATGACATATTTGGCATGTAAAATTGTCAATCATGAAAGATGAACACCTGTTGCAACAGGAGGCTAACAGATGGTACAGGTGAAGGTTGCGCTTGATAGAACCTATGATCAACTTCTAGAAAACAATTTTCAAAGATAATACATGCAAAGATGATTGGCTCCTTATGTCCCTCAAGTGTCGTCATGGTGTATTTCATGTAAGGCTCATTTTCCACTTGAATATGATTGTTTCTACCCTTATAAGAAAGCCATAAATATGTCAAGTCTATTGATAAATACCCTTGTAATTTTTTGGGCCAATCCCTACTCAGTGTTGGGTGTGTTATATTATTTGCACTACTAGTTGGATGTGCGGGAGGGGGGGTGACAACCCCCACTGTTCGTTGCATCGGGCACAACAAGGGGGTCACATGGGGGGTGCAGCCCCCCTTGTCAAGGGGTTTCAGGGGGGCAGTAACCCCCCTATACGGGGTCCTAGGCAACGCCCCGGGAAATTTTTTTTGGACCCTATATTAGGTGGGTGGACCTACCTATGGTTTTGTGCATGGGTTTCGCACATGGTTTTGGCATGATGGCTTTCTTCCCATGGTATTTTGTAGATCCGTTCAAGGGAACTACAATTATGTTCTAATCCAAGGTTAACGGATTGGGGTTTATGAATGCTTCAGAATGTATATATATGTATTGTAAAATTGAAAGGAATATAATGAAAAACCAATCTGGTAATCCTGATTTCGGGATCCGGGGGAAATATCTATGTATTTGTTTTATATTCTCTCCATTGCTTATTTTCTGCTTTTAGAAATCGTATGGAAGTAATTTCTATACAGGGTTAAAACCTACATTTGGTATCAGAGCTATTTTGGCTTCAAGGGGATACCTTTGCTGCTGAGGGGTTTTTCTCAGGCCTGTGGTAGACCGTATTTAGTGGGATATTTGCGAGATCGATTCTTGTGGTGAAAGAAGATGGTGAGCTGTGGAAAGATAGAGATAAAAAAATTTAATGGTCAAAGGTTTGAGTTATGGAAGCTCAAGATGGAGGATCCGCTAGTGGCTAAAGATCAGTGGATCGTAGTAGATCCCGGTACTTAACTAATGACAATGTCAATTGAAAATTGGGTGAAGCTAGATCGTAAGGCAAAGAGCACAATATTGTTGTGTATCTCAGGTTCAGTATTGTTGAATGTATTAAGGGAAACTATGGTGAAGTATTTGTGGGTCAAGTTAGGGATTTTGTACCAATCTAAGTCTCTAGTGAACAAATTGTTCCTGCAAAAAACGTTGTATAACATAAGGATGAAGGATGGAGACTTGGTGACAGAGCATATGAATTCCTTTAATACTATGGTAAGACATTTGTTATCTGTTGATATAAAAATTTCAGATGAAGATAAGTGCATCAGTTTGTTGTGTTCTCTACTAGACTCACGGGATAGTCTAGTTGTTTCTATATATAGCAATACAACTACCTTGAAGTTTGATGAAATAGTCTCTTCCTTGTTGTCGAAGGAGATGAAATGGAAAAATATGGAGAACTAGAATGGAGATGCTTTGTTTGTACAAGGATAGTCCAAGAACAAAAACAAAAATAAATCCTCGAGTAGGAGATATAAAGCTAGAGGGAGATCTAAATCTCCTGGAAAACCTGTAAAGGTATGTTGGAAATGCAAAAAGGAAGGGAACTACAAAAAGCACTTGAGATATAAAGATATTGAGAAAGGAAAGGGATCTGATGATGCTCCTTCTCCAGAGGAAAAAACCACCTTAGATGAAAGTGGGGATGTGTACTTGGTTTCTTATTCATGTACACATGTAGATCACGAGGCATGGTTGCTTGACGCAAGTGCATACTTTCACTTCAATCTCATAGGGAGTGGTTATGTGAGTATGAGAAATATGATGCTTGTGTTGTATTATTAGGGGATGACAGGAAGTTTTGAATCGTCAGACGTGGAAAATTCAAGTTGAAGTTTCAAGGTGGAAGGATTAGAACATTTCCGGGTGTTCTTCATATTCCCGCATTGGCCAGAAACCTAATTTTTGTAAGCAAGATGAATGATGCAAGTGTAAAACTAGTTTTTGAGAAAGATACCTGCAAGATGGTTTAGGGAGCACTAGTATTAATGCTGGGAGTTCAGATTGGAAATCTGTACAAGCTTCTAGGTAGTACTTTTATTGATGGATGCAACAATTTTGTGGTTCCTGAAAGTGGACCTGAAACTAGTGGTCCCGTGAGAAAAGAGCATGCTATGGAATCAAAGGCTTGGACATATTGGAGAGAAGGGATTTGAATATTTATGGCATAAGGTATGTCTAATTTCTCTCTGGATTTTGATTTCTGTGAACATCGTGTATATGGGAAGCATAATTGGGTGCGTTTCCCCTCTAGTTCTAAGAGAGTCAAAGGGATATTAGAGCTTGTGCACAGTGATGTGTTTGGACCTGTGTCAGTTCCATCACTGGGTAAGTCTATGTACTATGTATCATTTATAGATGAATTCTCAAGGAATACATAGAGATATTTCCTCAAGACATAGATAGACATAGATGTATTATTTATTGATGTGCAGTATCACTTTGTGAGGAACATGGTTGAGGATAAAAAGGTTTTGCTGGTAAAGGTAGACACCTTCAAGAATGTTGTAGATGCATTGACAAAGTCTGTGATCACAAGAATTTTTCTTGGTGTAGAGAAAAAATGGGCATTGTAGGTCTGGACTAATGACTAAGGTCTCCTGTGACCCCCTGTGTGGAAAAGATAACAACAAGTGGGAGAATGTTGGGTGCATGTTATATTCTTTCCATGACTCGTTGCATGCACGGGGGGTCATAGGAGGGGTGAAATCCCCCCCTCTTTTGTTGCTATGGGCGCAACAAGGGGGTCACAGGGGGGGCGCAGCCCTCCCTGTCGGGGGGTTTCACACATGGTTTTGGGCATGATGGTTTCTACCCATGGTATTTTGTAGATCCAGTCAAGGGAACTATGGTTATGCTCTAATCTAGGGTTAATGTATTGCGATTTATGAATGCTTCAACATGTATATGTATGTATTGTAACATTGAAAGGAACATAATGAAAAATCAATTTGGTAGTCCCAGTTTTGCGATCCAGGGAAAATCTTTGTGCATTTCTTTTATATTCTCGCCATTGTTTGTTTCTATTTTTAGAATTCGTATGTAGGTAATTTATGTACAGGGTTAAAACCTACACTCAAAAGAAAACCATAGGCTTTAGGAATGTCCAAAATAACAATATTAACGAATTGGTGAACTCTATGGTCTCATGACAAATATATGATGACATTATTAAATTCACTGATTTCCTGGGCTAATGATCTGTGCATCGATATTTTCCAATTTAGCATTAATTTTCTTAGCAATAGATAGTGGCATGAAGTTTGTAAATGCACCAAAATCAATGAGACAATTATGAACATTATAGTTAAATATTTCGAACGCTAAGAGAAAATGGGGGAGAAGAGTGTTAGTATTCAAATTAACAACATTAACTACAGACTCGAGAATGCCACGAGACTTGTTGAACATAACTTGATAAGCAGAAACTACGTTACCTAATGGAGGTTGTAATGCAAGTGCTTGGATGATCAGTTCATGCTGCCTTGTTATCTTTGCGAGCTCAAAGATTGAAATATTGGCACGATCTCTTTTCATATCCTCAACAATATTATAATCAATCCTTTCATTTCTAACAGGTTGTGTTGAAGTATATGGTGGTGAAGTTGAATCTTTTGTTGTTTTTGGAAGTGTTCTTAGGAGGAGGAGCACTTCCATACTTATTTCGCAAACTTTGAGTAGATTTAGTAGGCAGCCGAATCCTTCACAATAATTTTTTTTTAAACTATTTCTTAGAAATTGTTCCTAATTTACTCAAATTATATTTCTTAATTATTTGCTGAGGAGGAGCTTCACTCACTGGTCATTCATCAACACTTTGTTTATTAGTGTTATATATGATACCAAATGTATTGACTAAATGCACAACACGTGAACTTTCATTGGTCATGGTAGATTCATTTTTTTCTTATGTCTGCTCAGACTGCTCGTCTACTAATAAAGTCTCTATAATTTTTGTCATCATAGCAGTCATGTTGTGGTTCCATTGGGACATGTTTTCTCCGAAATGCCTCTCCTAATAGAAAGTACAACTGTTTTCCATGCCCAATCTTTCAACATTAAAGACAAAATTGGAACATTGAGCATATTTATCTAGTTGAAAATTGTTATTATTCTTAAAGAAAGGAAGCTTTAAAGACTTACTATTGGTAGTGGCCTCACTCGACTTCATCTTTAGTTTAGATACTTCATTAGTGAGCAAATTCAAAGATTCATCCAAGCTTTCCATGTAAAAAGGAATTTCTCTTTGGCTTTAGTGGAAGGGGTTTGATATTTCTTACTGGTGTCTTTGGAGTCTTTAGAATATTCGTGATCATTAATAGCCAATAGAACGCAAGTCTTCTTCAATAACAATCGCTTATGCAAAGTTGAAAGCCAATGTATCCTTTGCAGCTCTTTTAACAAACACAAAAATATTAGTAGGCAAGGTAGTTGTGTAGTAATATTTCGTGATAGTATTATGTGGTTGAACATATGTGGGGAATTTATTCAACAAGTGTGTAAATCTTTGATTAAAATTCTTCACTTTTTCCCTTTCCCCCATCTTAACATTCCTGAGTTATTTGAGCAACATAGCAGTGGTTTTATCATCAACAAATTTATCCAAGAACAAATTCTTGAACTCCCTCCAATTATAGATTGAATTAAGCGGAAGATTTTGGAACCATAATGATACTCTACCTTCTATAGTATACATAAAAAATCTACAATAAACTTCATCAAAATGTACCTCAAGCATTCACAAATGCATGTAAAAGTCATTAATATGTTACTCAACTTTCGTCCTCTTATGAGGATCAAAATATGAAAGTAGTTTTTCTAGATGTTTAGGCATGCGATGAAACTTTCCTAGAAGAGAAAGAGGTCATTGAGCTATCCAATCCAAATGTTCATAAGCCATGTCTTCTTCTTCCTCCTCTTCTTCCTCTGAATCCAAAGATTCTTCTCCTTCACCATTCAAATCCTCATTACAATCGGGCTCTTCTTCTTGTCTCGATTGTTCTTCGTTAGAAAATTAAAAATCCTCCCCATCTCCTTCCAAATCCTCCTCAATAGGTGTAAGGTCCCCTTTTTGATGTGTTCTTTTAGTAGGATCAACTAATTCTTTAAGGGTTGCAATAACCAAATGTTCGATTGAAGAAACCAATACACAGTGACGAGTCATTTCTTTCTTTATAGGCTTATGTGGAAGAATAGAAGTGACAGGAAGTAAGTCGAGAGATCTTACAAACTAATGTGTAATAGGTTGGATTGTTTGGAGTTGATTGTAGGTGACTTCAAAATCCTATTTTGGACTTCGATGAGAGTAATCCCCTATCTTAGGAATGTGAATTTGAGTTAAACTCATATCGTTGTTATCTTGCATGTAAGTTTCATTGTTAGGATGTGGTGAATTGTCAGCCATATAAAGTATGCCCTCCTTCTAGCACGATAGTGTTGACAGTGTTGGATCTCTCCAACATATAGGGGGTCTCCATGATATAATTCCCAATGAGACCTCACACCATTTGATATAGGAGTGCCATATGGAAATGTGGCCTGGTTGCCATATGCTTAAATATTTTCCTTGGCTGCAGCTGTTAGCTTGAGAAAGAAACACACATGTACTTTTAAATGAGCAAGTATGCCTTGTGAAATGTTTAATTGTAATATGTATCCAGGTTCTTTCACCAAAAGAGAAGAGAAAGTGAGCCTTTAGAAGAAAAGTATTAGTACTATTCCAATAAAGACACACACATACATATGAAAGAATCATTAATTTTCTAATGAAGTAGTTCACATGGACATAATGATCATTAAAACAATTACAACACACATTCAACAAGATGAGCACAAAATTCAATGAAATAGTTCAATTTCCTTAGTGCTATTCCAATATACATGCATGCTCATACATATGAAAGAATTGTTAATTGTATAGCGAAGTAGTTCACATGGACATAATGATAGTTAAAACAATTACAACACACGTTCAACAAGATGAGCACCAAAGTCAATGAAATATTTCAATTTTCTTAGTACATATGAACAACACACATACCACAAACATAAAAATAATATTCTTATTACATTCATGATATATGCATGAAACTCTGTTGGCTCAATTATTGGGAATCACAATTTCCATTAGAGAAAAACCCGCAGGTGTTAGTTAACGATCACATCGCCAGAGATAAGGATCCACAAGAGCTGGTTAATCCATGTCATGAAACACATGGGGAGCATTGGTTTATCCATTTTTTAACAATCTCTCCCCCAATGCGAGCTGGGTGTGTATCGAACTCATGACATATGCTATGATACAACTTATTGGGAATCATGATTGTCGTTAGACCAAAACCCACAGGTGTTAGACAATGATCACATTGCCATAATTAAGGATCCATGAGAGGCGATTAGTCCATGTCATGAAACATGTGGGGATCGTTGGTTTATCCAATGTCCAACATCAATGAGCTTTGAATATTAAGGAGAAGTTCAAGGATAAATTGATGCAATGAGACACCACTAACTCCAATAGTGGAGCATCAGGCCAATACATTCTCTCTAAAAGAACAATCTTTCTCTCTAATGCCTAGGTGGATAAGCCAAGATGAAAAGTCCTTTTCTTGAGTAATGAGACTTATTTTATAACAAGAGGAATGACCTTTCATATTCCTCATTACTCTTGGACTTCCCTCACGACTCTTCGACTTCTAATGTGACGTTTTTTCTTTCATGAGACTTTTGGACTTTTCCTACAGACTCCTTTTTTCATATATGACTCTTGGACTTCCACATATTTACATTTACAATATTTTTCAAAATTACTTGATCGTGTGACTACAACATGACAAGTCATAGACATTGATGACCTAGACTCATAGCAACTTGTAACATGGAGTTCTTTGAGAAGTGATGACACTGCCACTATTTCTTCATTACTTGTAAAAAATATTGCATTGTAATTTCCTCCTACCATCCAAAGGGTATTTACAAAACATGGAGTCTTCATGATTCAATTTGATTATCCAAATCCATCATTCCTTCAGCTTTCGCAACAAGGTTCCTTTGTGCCTTTTGTCTTCGAGATGATTATATGGGCAACCTTTCTTGACAAATCTCCTCATAGATATTTTCCATGCCTCATTGAACAGCTACAGGTATAGATCACTCATGGAAAGTAAACATTAGCTCAAAAATCTCTTACTCTTTCATGATTCATGTAAATTCTCTAACTATGCCTTAGTAACACGCAAAGGAGAGAGAGAGAGAGATATTTCCTTTGGGCATAGAGCACACTTATAGGAGACAAAGGAGGGCTTCACTACTCAGTGAGATTGTGCTACACACAACTATGGAAGAGGAGGAGGCTTGATGGGTATAGGTCACAGTGGCAAGAGGCAAGGGAGTGAGATTTTCCACTAAAATTGTGCCATGCCCTCGGGAGGAGAGCCAAGACCATAATGAGGGAACAAGGCACACTTGTAAGGCATAAAGGAGGGCATCACTTCCCACTGGAATTGCATAGTGCACTCAATTGGGAGACAGTGGCTTGACTAGCGCTGGAAGAAGAGACAAATAGTAGAAAAGGAGGGTCTATTGACTAGAAGTGTGTTGTGTGCAAGAGGGAGAGAGAGGACTTAGGTTGGTGCAGGTCACAGTTCTAGTTGAAAAGGAGTGTCTCCATTATGCCATAGAAGTGTGCAGTACACTCTTCCTAGCCTAAGGGCACGCTTGCAAAGCCACAAAATTAGCTAAGTACATAATGGTGAAACATGGAAAAACAGAATGAGTTAGTGGAGAAATCAAGAATAACACATATCAACTCATAAGAAAAACTTATACAAGACCCACAACTAAGAAATATACATCAAAATTCCAATTTACAAACCATCTCCAAGTGCAACAAATAAAGTATGCGCAATTGCGACCAATAAGTGTTGTTTGTGACTAGGAAGTGTATTATGACTCCAAAGTGCACTATTGCTATTCTTGATGATCCAGTGACACCGAGGAAGAAACACAAATACTTGAAACATGTGTAAAAAAATAAAATGACACTTGATGACCAAAAGAGACACTTCACGTGACAATAGGTAGGCTCCAAAATTCGTATATAAAAAAATTTTGGAGGGTGTTGTAGCAACGACAACAAAGACTAAGAAATAACCCAAAAGGGATCAACCCAATTTGAGTGTCATGAACCATTCATAGTCCCTATTCAAGATGGTAGCAAAGGTTGACATCAATCCATATCAAGGTGAGATTGATTCTTTTAATTTAAATCATTTAATGCAATAGTTAGAGGTTCATTTTAGTTTTCACCACATAAAGGAAGAATAAAAAATTTCATTTGCATGTCTAAAATTAGAGGGCCAATCCCTAACTTGGTGGAAAAGCCACACAAAAATCTTGAGACTAGAGTGATATCCTTTGATAACTAAGTGGAAGGATTTAAAACCTATCATAAATTCATAGTTATACCCTATCAGGTATGTAGAGGAAAAGTTGATCCAATTTCATTACTTTAGGAAGAGACAAGGGTAGAGTGTGCAAGAGTACACCACCAAATTTAGGAATGTGGAAATAAGTTGGATATCTCCTCAAACCACCATATGTACTCCTCTAGGATTTAGGGGGTCTACATAACCATATGCAAAAGAAAATGGCGTTTTTCTGATCCAGGTGGATGTTGGTGGCCACCCACCTATCCCACTTGGACCTCCATGATTGTCTCTTTCATATTTTCAATTTCCGTAATTGTAGCACAATTTACTATTTTTAGCAGTTTTTCGGGTCCTCAACTTCCGGAGCCGTTTTGCGGCCCTAAATGACGTCTTTTGGGAAAACTAAGAGCAACATGGGTCTGTCGACTGATGTTGCTCTTCCCAAAGTTGTAGTTCTCGGATAGATCTTTCTAACAAGATACTGTGTGCGTCAAACGAAGATCGTATGCCAAAGTTATGACCCCAGGAAGTTGATGTACTAATTTACCCAAATGGGGCCCACAGTTTGGTGTTTCATATTATAAGGTTCAGTTTTTGGATGTTTAGGAATTTCCATTGTTTCTCAACAATAAATAGGCCTTCAAGCGTCATTGTGATACAGTTCAGATGCATGTAGCCACCACATCTCTTCTCAGAGATAAGCTACCATCGCCCTAGCTAGTTTATTTCCATTTATGTTTGTAAGCATATTGCAGTATTTTACATTAATGAAATGAAGTATTATTTCCGTTGCATCTATGTGTTCATGGTTATCTCTGTAATTTTTGGCGTTCCTGTTTAAATCTGGATAATTTTCAAACCTAAAATGATGGATGAGGCTTATGGATAGGCAAGATACTTGGAGAACATAAGCTAGAAGAAACGGACATTAAGTGGGTCAAAGAACAAGGAGCACGAGGAAGCTTCCAAGTATGGGGAGAAGAAGTAGAAAGTAGGAAAAGAAAAATAGATAGTAGCCATAACATGCCCTTGCAAAGATCTCAACAACCATTGCAATCACTATAATATTTATGGTCATACATAGGAGAAGTGTTGGAAGTTTCATCGAGGGATCAACATGAAGAATTGAAAGAAAGATGCTAGAAAGAAAAATTTCATGGCCACTGAATCGAGAAACCAAGTGAAAATCAACTCAGACATGGATGAGAAGATTATCTATACATTAGTTCGTAAAAAGATGAATTTGACCAGCCTTCAACAATAAGAAGAGAAGGAAATGACTAGACACTTCCATAAATGATACAAGTTAGGAAGATAAAAAATGATGCTCCTATTAAAGTTAAGATCACAAGAGAATCTCATATTAACAAATCTAGTCAAGAAACTAGGACTAGAGACTCATGACCATCCTAGCCCAAATCCATTGGGATGGGTTAACGAGGAAGCAAATATAAATGTAACTAAACACTATAGAATCAAATTTTCTATCAGTGTTGATTTTATTAATGAAGTAGAGTTGGATGTAGTTCCACTTGATGTATGTGGAGTTGTGTTTTGGAGTCCCTATATGTACATGCAAGATGAATATTCATGTGAAGAACCAATCAATACCACCTCATCAAGGACGAATAATTACATTATTGAACTCAAATTGGTTAATGGTCATCCAAAACTGCCACATTGTTCAAGTCAAAATGAATAGTGGTAAACCATAAACCATGAATATCAATGGAAGATGATTAGTGGATAACCAAGAAAACAACCAAATTAAGTAAAGATGGTTAGTGGTTAGCCAACAAAATCGCCACATAAAGAATCCAAAGCTCAAGCTTGGATCCTTCTAATACATAATCATTGAAAAACCTCTCAACTTGCATCTGACAGGGAGAAATATCAAATCTCATGCTTCAAGATTCAGATTCAATCAAAATTCATCAAACTTTGAGAATTCTAGCATAGAAACTAGTTTCCTCAACAATAATCATTCCAGTTATTCATTGGGAATGTTCAAACATGTTAGTTGTTCACTTTCATACATCCATATATTGGCATTTTTTAGGATGTCTTCATCGATACTTAGGAAATTTTAGATTGAAGATGACAAAATTTATTGGTGCAATTATTTTGACTAGTGATTCGGGGAGGGGAGGGGGTGTGTAATGCCCCACTTAAATCTTATCCTACAAATTTTGTTAATATTTACATTATCTGAAAATATTGAGAAATATTGGTCTAATATAAATTTATGATTTCCATTATTCAAATTCCCCACTTACCTTCTCAAATTGAATATTATGTAGGATATGGTCTCCTTCCATTATTTCAAAATATATGTATTCATGTCACATTCCCCAATGTACCCTCACATTTACTTGTGAGAAGACATAGTCCTCTCCATCTTATCATCAATATATATTTATTCATTTCACATTCCCCAATGTACCCTCACATTTACTTGTGAGAAGACATAGTCCTCTCCATCTTATCATCAATATATATTTATTCATTTCACATTCCCCAATGTACCCTCACATTTACTAAGGAGAAGACATGGTCCTCTCCATGTAATTACACTTCACATTCCCAAATGTACTTTTCAGATTTACTTCGGAGAATACATGATCCTTTCCCATTAAATTCTCAATTTTATATTCATGTCATAATTCCAAATGTACTCCTAGCTTACTTGGGAGAAGAGAAGTCAACTAAGGATGGATGAGAAGTTAATGACATTAATGAGAGGTGGTTGAGATGGAGAAAGGAAAGAGGGTATAAAAAGGGAAGGGGGAAGGAAGAAAAGGGGGGTTGGAGTCTTGCTTAGGATTGTGGGGGTTGGTTGTGATTGTTTGGCCTTGTTATGATTTTGGGAGACCTTGGAAACCTGTGGAGGTTTCTTGGGTTTGAGTGGAGGAAAGTATCATTATCTAGTTTTGCACATTCTTCTTGAGGACACACTATATCTGGTTGGACTTGGGCACGGAGGGCTAGGGAACCTGTGGAGGTTTCCTGGGCTAGGAATTTGTTTCCTAGTTGGCTGGGAGGCAAATCCGGTTGGGTCGGTCAGAAGGAGTGTTCAGCTGGAGCTATAAGACAAAGGTATCATCATCAACCACCGGAACAGGTATTTTTCCATGGACTACTCTTGTCAAGTTGCTATCAATGGAATTCTCACCTTAACTTATGTTCTTTATGATAAAATGATAAGATGTTAAATGTTTAAAGCTATGTGAGAATACCAACAAGTTCTTTTAATTTTAACTTTTAAACCAACGGGAAAATAGATCTGTTAGTGTATAATAGGTTGAGGCTCTCATAATAGGAAAGAGGGCCTTACACATGGTATCAGAGCTTTGGTTCAAAATCTGGACCCAAGGCCCTTTAAACCTACAATTTATACTTTCAACAAGTCTCCACTGCTCATTTTGGGCATGAATGCGCCGAGAATCAAACACGAGCTAGTAGTAGTGAATACCACTGCCTGTAGCTAGAGCAGCCCATATGAGAAAGCCCATTTTGTATGCATATAATTTAGTACTTAGCTTGTGGTGGAAATCCTACATGTTTTTGAAAACTAACTCCCTTCATTTCACTCACATTGAAAACAATAAGCATAATTTAATAACTCTTCACGCTAAGTATCTTAGCGGTCATAAGATATCCAAGCTTCCCTAAATATCCAACTGAAATTCCAATGGCATTACCATTTTTCCATAGCAGCCGAACGAACAATTTGTCCCATCATTTTCTCTTCTAGCCCTGTCTTATGCAGCTTGAGACATCTTTATCAAAATCAGGTATAAATATCTGTCTCTTGCTTTCGTCATATGGAAGTTCAAAAACTATTTAGCAAAAAGACTTAATCAAAAGAGTTGCATGGCTCAACCTTGCAGGGCCAAGGTCATTCTTTGTCCTCTCCTTTTATCTTTTCTGGGCTTTCTGCTATCGCGCCTCTGGCGGGTTTCCTTCTGCATACATTGCAGATTTGGCGTTCAATTCGCGTCAAAGTAGTCGACTATGTTTCCCCATCGCTTTCTGTTTAGTAGCCATGGTTATATGAAGCAAATTTGAACTGAATCCGAGCATCATGGTAGGAATATCTGTGGCAGACTTCACCTTTGTAGTTGCCTAATATAGCAGATACCTTGAATTTCGCCTATATGCAAGTTCAGATTGATACTCGCGGAAACTTCAGTAAGAAAATCTGGACAACTCTTCATTTATTTTAAGAATTTCTCAATTTCTTCAAAGCATCAAAATCAAGATTTAACAGTCGACCTCATGACCGGTGAGTTTGGAGGCAAAATGCTACGAGACAGCCACGGCTGAGCTGTTGTGGACGCGAAACCCTTTTGCTCTGCTCCAGGAAAAGGGCGCAGGGAACCAAAGCCTGTCTGCTGAGAGTATAAACCAAGGTGGGTGGAGACATTTTCCTCATTTACCGGTTTCGATCCTTTGACATCCTCTTTCCCGTTACCAAGGTAAACGTTTTCTCCACGGCCTACGGCAGCGTTGCCGATTCCTTTCTCGTTCAAATGTTTGCTAAAAAGGCTAAAAGCCTGCGAAAAATTCATTTTATTACCCTCAGCAGGGGCGGATGCAGCGGGACTCGTCATTTGCTCAATAGTGAGAGGTTCTTGTTTTGCCTGTGCAGTGACGGGATTTTCATCCGTTTGAGACTCGTTTTTCACAGAGCCCTTCTCGATCCCCAGGAAATCCATCGCTACGAAGAGGGCTATATATTGGTGGATCCCTGGTGGGAGAAGGGGGCGCTGAGCGAGAACCTGCTATGGTAGCGGCAGTTCTAGCTCCACCAAATTCATCATTATTCGAAGGAAGCAACTCTAGTAACCTTCTTTAATCCTATGATTTTACGAACACGCCGAGTCGAACAAATGTGTGCTGTGAATTAGTCAATGTTTATCCATAACCAAGCCCGCTAAATGTATTTTCACTATAACTGAAGTTTGATATATCATATATTTTGGATGTCTAAAAAGACAGGCGTTAATCACAATTTCCTTTAGTCAAAACCTCCATAGAACTATAAATAAAGCAACATATTATCTTTACAATCTGTTTAATAGAAGCAATTTGCCGAAATATTCAATCCACTGAAAACAATGACCCTATCTTTTCTCTTGTTTTTACAGCCATACCACGCATACTCATTGACAGGCCACAAAGCAGGATTCTTTCTTGAAAATTGACGGCCCTCTGGGGTACCAAGAGTTGTATTGAAACTTGCTGTCAGTTTATTTTCAATTCTTTTCGTTATTTGTCAATTTGAAAACCACTGAGCCCCACATTTCCTTGAGAAACTAAAAATGGCCCTCTCAGGTACTCCCGCGTTATGTCACGTCTTCTGAGCCAACATGACTGATTCTGGCAGCAGAACAAAAATTTCCGAACAATGCACTGTATCAGTTACAGACATCTGAGCTAACTATGGACAGAATAGAGATGTTTCACTTGTAGTTGGTTTCAAGACTTAAGCTTCTCTGAGCGTCTATTAGCCATCACGTCAGTTCCTTACAGATCCTAATTATTCCAAGCTATAGCACATTTGCACAATTATCTTTGGGGGCAAACCAGCTGAGAGGCAGGCTCCACCTCTATCATTGTGAGATTTATGCACAATAAAGAAAGATATAGGGGGTTTGAGAAGTATTTTTGGACAGATTTAGTCCAGCATCCCACACTCGTGTTTCTCATGACTCAGAAGTTAGAACTAGTACTGTACCCTATATATTTAGATTAATGAGGAGACTTAGTCTTACAGATATGACTTACAATGTTTCCGACATTTTGAGTCAAGACTTTTCTATGTTAAAAACCGATCTGGAAATTATGGCAAGTTGTCTCCAGTGCCCCCACACTTTGAACTTTGATAGAATTCAATGGGTTCTCGTAGCTCACTCTTAATAACTGGAAAAAAATTACTAACCAAGAATTTGTAACCTTGGGTTGACCAAAACCAAAGCGAACTCGAGTTTCCCATTGTCTGGCTGGAGAATGAATGGGGAAGTGGTAAATTTAACATCATGTTTGCCTCCAGGAAATTCTCATCCAGGTCTTGCTATACACTCGTATCCTTCTGATGGAACTGGAAGGTCTTACCCAGTCCCGACTTCAGCATCTGGACCTACATACAATTGCGATCCTTACAGAGGGTCAGTAATTACGTCAGCTCCTGCTATTTCATACCCAAATGCTACACAACCGACATTCCCATATGGAGGATTTTCTTTTGGTTCAAAGTTTTCAATGACTTCCACATCTTTCTCAGGAGGGCCAACATTGTATGGAGATTCCTTGGGAACACCATGTTTTTCTGCAGTTCCCTCTCAGCTTGTTACTGCAGGTGCAGTTTCGGCTCCAGGTGCGAGGCCCTATGTGATGGGTCTCACTGATGTTTCTGGCATGGAAGGCCCTCGCAAATGGCCAAGACCAATTCTTGATTTAAATGCAAGTCCTCGAACAGTTGGTTTAGAAGTTAGAGATTCTAAGCAATTTGCTATTTTTGACAGTCGTGTTTCAACAGAGAGTCATACAAGATCATTTACTCAGACAACAGCTTCAACAGTAATGCTGTTGAAGAGAAAAGAACCTGAAGGAGGCTGGGATTCACATTCTGTTGGATACATCCAGTCTCCATGGCAGTAACCTTTTTCTCATTTTTTAAGCCATCCTATGGAGGAGTTTGCCACAACTTCTGATTATCATTTGGTAATTTTCACATGGCTGTGGTTTGTAAGGGATCAACATTTTCCACATCATTATATCTCACTCAGAGGATATAGATGTGACCACTTGTTGTATGGAACTTGTATGGCGGTTGCTTCATGATCTAAATCATCCTGCTTCTGATCTCTAAAAAAAAAAAAAAAAAAGGAGAAAATAAATAAATAAATAAATAAAATTTGGAAACAAAATTAATGTAGTGTTCTATGGTACTTACATCTCTTGGATTGAATGATGTCTATTTTCCCATATACCAAGTATCACTGGCCATGATCGAAGTAATAGGGCTCAGCAATTACTCAGGAAGCTCACCAACTTCACTCATCTCGCTGGAATGCTGTGAAGCTTTTCCCAAACTTGGCATGACTTGGTGAAATTTAGTCAAACTCGCTAGACTTCTGATACTCGCCAGACATGGTCAAGCTTGCTCAAGAATCAGTCAAAACTGTAGTGATTTTTTTTCTATTTGTAATTTCGATTCTCTTATCTAGTTTGTGCTTGAGTTTATACTGCTTAAGAGCAATTTAAGAATATGGCTATAATTTCAAAAAAGAGAACAGATAAAATACAAAATGAATATTACCACAATTAAAAGATACACATAAAAGATAAAAAAATACCAGCGCTAAAAATATTTTGGTGGCATATGAAGGAGAAAATAGAAACACTGTTGAGCTGTGATACACAATGAAATGGAAATATTATTCTCATGCGATACGCCACAAATATGGAAACTTTGCTTCGGTGTGATACATCATGAAAATAGAAACTTTAATATAATACAAAACACTGAAGATAGTTTATTTCTTGACATTCAATACGCTACGAAGATAGAAAATTTTGTGGTCATGGCAAAAGTAAGTCCAAGTGCGATACTCACAAGAGGCAAGTTTCTTCGGAATACAAAAAACTAAGGAGGGGGCTGGAGTTTATGTTCTAGAATAGAATGCCCTTTAATGTGAATTTGGCCACCAGGAATCAAGACTAGCTGAAGAGGCAGAGCATTGAGATTGGCAGAGTGATGGCAAATTGGAAGATATAGAAGTGAGATTGATTGCATTATTAACCACATCAAAGTTATTCGAGACTAGCATAGATGCATTTTAACTACGAAACTATTAAGGACTGAAGGGGCATCAAAAGACTTGTGGCACAAACTTCAACAGTTTGTGCTCTCACTCAATGTGTAATGAATCCAGGGTAAAGATGAATCTATTCTAATTTATTTAAGGTGTTTAAACATATCATTGTAACCGAAAAGGGAGGGGAGGTCTCTTACACACAACACCTGAATGTTGGCAGAGAGTTCGGATTTAAGATAATCAAGAAAGCTAACTTCAAAAATCCCTTGAAAAGAGATCATATATGGGGTCCTCAGGCTGTTAATGGTAGTCATTATTTTTTTGTATCTAATGTGTATTGAACCAGGGTCAGTTAGTAGGGAGAATCCTATCTTTTGACAAGGTAGATGTGAGTATTATATATTATTTCTTGGGTTGATAGGCTGGTTCTGGACACAGTTCAAGTGTTAGCATGAATCTGGGTATCCAGGAATGTTGATTCCTATTATTCCTTGCAAAGTAATGATTATGGAATCCACAAAGTAGTTCATATTTTCCCATTACTTAGACTTATGGTGTATTGACCCAAGCGTATTAAAATCTACTCTATCCCTTGGGTGGATTGAGAACCATATATCATTTCTTCCTCGAGTGTAACCTGGCCCTTCTATTTAGGGGCGAATTAGTGAGCCTTATAATTTGCTCTCCTCCCCACCTCTAGAGAGTGCCATGGGTCATGAGATAGCTGTGAACACAAAATCATGAACTTGTAAACTGTTAGTAACATGGGAAGAACATGGCTCGTTCTGAGCCCTAAACTTTACTAACTCAAAATCAAAACAAAAATCGTGGCCTAACTCGTTTCCATAATTGGTGAAATGGTTTTTAGTATCTGCTGGTTTATTGGTAATTAAAATTTCATATCATAGTATTTATCATCAGTTGTGATCTCTGTTTTAGAAACAGGTTTCAATTTTGTGGCTTTGTTGGTAATAGGATGGAGATGTAGTCACAATTACTATGATGTTGTTTCCTAATGGCGGAAAAACTATTGTCTGACCAATATCCATTAGTCAGACATGCTCATGAAGATGTATAGTGTGGCAGTAGGTTCTGGTTTAATTGTTATGATCATCAATGAATACAGTGGTCATGGCAAATTTTTTTTGTAAGCCCAGAAACTTGCAGAAAGCATCACTTTAGACAAACTGAATTCAGAAGCTTATTCTTCAATGGACTTTATTTCCCTGCGTGGTCTGTGTCTGTTTATGACTACCTGCATAAATATCAGGCTACTGTATTTTAATCTTTGGTTGATGTCCATCCTCTGCCTCCGGAATGTCAATAATGTGTGTTCTACTTATGGTGTTGTAGGGTGTTGTTCTCTGCAGCCTGCTTGATCTGTATTGATGTATGGTTTTGGACCCTTTACCTGATCTTCGTCATATGCTTCAGAGCCTCTGATGATTTACCTTACACTGATGTCTGTGTAGATCCTTTCCTCTTTCATTTGCTTATCCTTGCAGGTTATTGATTTTGAGCCTTTAACTGAGATCCATCTTTTGCTTTGTAACTTTGTGGAATGTTGCCCTCTGCAATATGCTTATCCTTTGCTGAAGAACTGCCGAGATTTAGAGTGGGAGCACAGTTCTATCCTTTTTCCTTGGCCTGTTATCAAGCTCAAGGGGCCACATTTGTTCCTCTTTATAACCCCTTTTTTTCAACTTTCTGACATGAGGGATATCAGTGATCATTCATATAGATAGTTCATTACCCCCTTTTATGTTGAAGATTAAATCATATTGCAGTAGCGACTGTAGAGTGTGCCTTGTTAATGAAAGGGATTCATACACAAACAATTTTCTAGTTTTCTAGAGCAGGAAGAAACTTAATATGCAAAATAGCACTTGGAAACTTGCACGTGATAGACCATAAAAGCTAAATAAAGAACCTGAGTACAGCCAAAGCTACATACAAATTGGATGGATATGTAGAGATTCATTGCCAAGCATTTTACCCCAGGCAGCATTATTAGCTGATATAGTTAACGGATGGGACTTCATTCTGTTTCTGCTGTCAGGTCTCTGTTGCTAGTAATAGTCCATGACAAAATAAATTGTTTCTTTGGGTCCAATCGTGCTTTCCAGACTCTAGAGTCTCTCGGTTCTTCTTTCTGTAAGGAAACTGGAGCTAAAAGTAGTTCAATTTCTACTGGACTCTGTTAAGTGTTACTATCTATAGGAGCTAGCTCGCATTCTTGCAATTTCGAATATTATTGATTTTTATTGTTTTTGACAAATTCTAGTTCAAACCTCCATCACCATGGGAGCAGTTGTCTTCCAGTTAATTAATCTCATCATTAGACAGTTCTTGCACGGTGACAATATCCTTACAAGATTATATTTATCTTCAAGCTGTTCTCCAAACAACCATCTTCAAGTGATTAACTGTCTTCATGCCATGAAGATGATTTGGTCTTTTGTTGGCTAGACTAAGACGACTACAGTTAGGGGATATCACCTAGGCTTGGACACATCTTCGGATTCGAGGAGTCTGCTGTATATGGTATGTTATATTGACCCAATTGTCTAAGGCCGATCTTCAAAGAAGTTAGGGAGCCTTTCGTAGTTTTTTTTTTTTCTTTCCAGCTTCTTTACATTTAAAGGCTCCCATATATAGCATGACTTGTTGACCCAACGCGCTTAGGCTCATCTCCAAAGAAGCTAGGAGTCCTTTGTGATTATCCCAGCGTCATTGCATTTGAATAGTGTTTCCCTCGTACCTTCATGGCTTCAAAAGAGAGAAAGAGGCTTTATATTAAAACAGATCTTCAACATACTTCTACTACAAGTTGGTTCTATGTTGATGTTATGCCTGTGTCAAATACTTTTTTTACAAACAGAGTTAGATTCTCCCTTTGAATAATAATAATAATAATAAGTCATGGTCAAGTCAGACACGAAATTTGTTTATGAGACCCCTTGTTTCTGAGACAAGGGATCCGCCTCCTTGCAGTGATTTGACTACTAAAGTCGGTGGAGGTTTACCTTCTCTACTCCCCTCTAGATTTGAATCTATGACCTGTTACAAGGAAATACCTGTTCTTAACCATTAAGCCCACCAAGGCCATTATAAGCTTTATCTTTGTACAAATTTTAATCTTAACATTGCATGCATATGATGATATTTATCTACTTCTCCATGAGAAGTGCTAATTTATGGTTAAATTGTTCATTATCTACCCTTACAATATCTTCTTAGATTAAAACAGAGTTCCTTACTTGTCAACCTGATCTTTGTAAAACATATTGCAGTGGTCGTTGAAGTTTGAAAAATTCACACGATATTAGACGGTAGCAGAAAAAAGGGGTGTAATTTCTATGTGTTTTAATGCTCAATTAGAAAAGGTACAAGTCATGAGAATTTCTTGATTTGAAAGGCTTTGAGGGATTAGATTGAAGTTTAACTGGTCATTTGTAATGTACCACTTTAGCTAGATTGAAACTCACAGAACATTCTATGAAAATTTAAACTTCATTAGCTGTGCATTTTAAGAGAAACATAATGCGTAAGTGCTTATGATTTATACGAAACTTGATTAAATGGGAAATAGACTTATGTTGTGCTTCCTGATGCATCGTTACTGTGGAAGTGGTGATGTGATGGTGCAATGGTTTGCTCAATACAATTAAAATACCTGAAATAGTCACTTTTTATCACAAAGTAGCTTTATGAATCTGACAAAACAATATTGTTATTTTAGTTGCACCATCTAAAATCTAAAACCGCATTTTCATCATGATTTTGACTTATAATAGTAGCAAATTTTTACTAAAATACAGATGAGAACTATCAATTTATAGCTTACTCAGAAATGGGATTGTAACATCCTTTTATCAAGCAATGTGGTTGTTTCCACTGAGTCTACGATTTTATCTGGAAACTTTGATGATTGCATTATGTGTTTGCCTATGGAAGTTTCAAACCTTTGAACCAAGCTTTGCAGTTTTAAGGAAATATGATAAATAGTCAATCAGGTAAATCGATTTTCACTAGAATGCATCAATCTAGCATGGTGAGATTCAATGTAACGGTTGCTTCTAATCCATACATATTAAGCCTAGTCTTGTAACTAAGTATGCTTTGTCATGTTATTTGTTATTAAGACGAAGAAATCTAGAAAGTAATCAAGAAATTAGTTAATAATGAATAGGTACAGGTAACAAGGAAAAACAATAAAACCAGCAAGCAAACAATCCAAAGAAAAATGGTCTGACATGATGTAATCTAAGGTTGAGGAAAAGAGGATGCCAACAATTATTGCATGGTGCATAACAGATGGAGGCCTTACAAAGATGGTCTAGTGGGGTAGAATTTTCTAGTGAAAATATAGATTGAATACTATGGGCTTGTGTAAGGCTTACTTTGACAGTTGTTTTTAATGATCTTAAATTGAATGAGAAGATCAATTCGTAGAGAATTTGGGATTTTAGAATGGAAGCTTATTTAGTCAATAAAAGACTAGTGAAAATATTAGGATACACTTTTACCCTTATTCTAGTGTTGAATAAAAATATCGTGAAAAGTAATGTGTTGCTAGTTTTGGATAAAAAGACCCTCAACTTTCTTCGCAACTTTGTGGTCACTGGCCACTTATGAAAGGAGTAGGCATCTTTAGAAATGTGGTGCCATTTAGAGGAAATACTAATAGCAACAAGGAAAAGGAAATTATTCCGTTCATTTAATTATTTTTCAATTGTCTGGTCATATTGTGAGCTGCAATATATATCACAAGATTGTTTTAGTACTAGTAAACAATGATTAAATATATAATAAATTTGAACCTTTTGACATTTACAGGACATTCCTCTCAATTTACAAAAAAAAATAAAGTATGAAAATCATGTTGGAAACAGTTCTGAAGTTTGGAGTTTTTATTTTATTTTCAAGATTAATTAAATGGGTTTGGAAGATTGGGACTTATCTATTCACTAAGGTTTTAAAGAAATTATATGCATAAAACTTATACTAACACCTCCTAGTGGAATTGATAGTGCACTAATTTGTTTCTTGCTATTATCTTGGTTTTGGTACCACCTTATAGCATATACGGGTTCAAATTCTATTTTCCATGATGGACAGTTGAATCTGTTTCAACTCTAATTGTTATTGAGGGGTTCCACGAGGATGACACATGAGCGTTTATGATGCCCATTTTAACATAGATAGCCACATATGTTAAGGTTCTATTGTGCAGTTCCATGTTGTTATTTATGAACATTATATACATTTGATTGGACACTTGAAAATCAATTGATGGATTTGGTATTGATGATGGAAATGTTGGATGTATAACCAAATGTATGACTTACTTGGTTACAATTTATCTAGTGCATGACTTGTCAAAGTTATTATTGCATCATATAGGCTTATATAGATATGATTTATCTAATCGATGACTTAGTGAAATTATGATTTATCTGATGTAAGATTTAATTCCAGTATGAACAACAAAAATTGACAAGTGGACACTGGGCTTAATAAACATGATGTTTAAGATCATGTATCTATATCTATTTTGTGGTTATATATATGCATGGATGAGAACTAAACTACAGATTGGAAAGAACCATATGATAGCCAAGATCTACTATTCCATTGGGGAAGGTCGAGACAACCAATGAGGAAAGGTACGATGTACATTGTTCTATTGCATTTGGTATCTACTTGATATACACTCTTATGACACGAGTAAAATGCAAATGACAGGTGGCAAGACGACCTGACTGGATTATTCGATGACAAGTCCAACCAGCTCTGTAGTGTGGTCCGTGCTTTGAAGGAGGGGTGGAGGTGTTTCCCACCGTGTATCCTCCGAAACCTGGAATTGTGGGGAGGACAGCTGAACGCTCCCCCTAGACGTGCGATGACGATTGCCAGTTGCCTGCTGGGGAAGTTAGGTCGATGTATTCGACGCTCCCACCATGTCGGTTTTATCAGTGGTTAGTATGGTCGTTGCCACTAATAAAGCAGCAGAGGACGGATAGGGTGGGAACGGAAGTAGGCCAGGGTGGATAGGAAGATATAGATCAGTTGGAGACTCTTGATGGGAAGTAATGTCATTGTCTGACTTATCGAATTTTAATGCTATAACTCTCTCTGGTTTGCTATGCTTTCAAACTCCTTGTATCTTTTCATTCTAACTTCGGGACGAAGTTTTCTGAAGGAGGGGTGTATGTAATGCCCCACTTAAATCTTATCCTACAAATTTTGTTAATATTTACATTATCTGAAAATATTGAGAAATATTGGTCTAATATAAATTTATGATTTCCATTATTCAAATTCCCCACTTACCTTCTCAAATTGAATATTATGTAGGATATGGTCTCCTTCCATTATTTCAAAATATATGTATTCATGTCACATTCCCCAATGTACCCTCACATTTACTTGTGAGAAGACATAGTCCTCTCCATCTTATCATCAATATATATTTATTCATTTCACATTCCCCAATGTACCCTCACATTTACTTGTGAGAAGACATAGTCCTCTCCATCTTATCATCAATATATATTTATTCATTTCACATTCCCCAATGTACCCTCACATTTACTAAGGAGAAGACATGGTCCTCTCCATGTAATTACACTTCACATTCCCAAATGTACTTTTCAGATTTACTTGGGAGAATACATGATCCTTTCCCATTAAATTCTCAATTTTATATTCATGTCACAATTCCAAATGTACTCCTAGCTTACTTGGGAGAAGAGAAGTCAACTAAGGATGGATGAGAAGTTAATGACATTAATGAGAGGTGGTTGAGATGGAGAAAGGAAAGAGGGTATAAAAAGGGAAGGGGGAAGGAAGAAAAGGGGGGTTGGAGTCTTGCTTAGGATTGTGGGGGTTGGTTGTGATTGTTTGGCCTTGTTATGATTTTGGGAGACCTTGGAAACCTGTGGAGGTTTCTTGGGTTTGAGTGGAGGAAAGTATCATTATCTAGTTTTGCACATTCTTCTTGAGGACACACTATATCTGGTTGGACTTGGGCACGAAGGGCTAGGGAACCTGTGGAGGTTTCCTAGGCTAGGAATTTGTTTCCTAGTTGGCTGGGAGGAAAATCCGGTTGGGTCGGTGAAAAGGAGTGTTCAGCTGGAGCTATAAGACAAAGGTATCATCATCAACCGCCGGAACAGGTATTTTTCCATGGACTACTCTTGTCAAGTTGATATCAATGGAATGCTCACCTTAACTTATGTTGTTTATGATAAAATGATAAGATGTTAAATGTTTAAAGCTATGTGAGAATACCAACAAGTTCTTTTAATTTTAACTTTTAAACCAGCGGGAAAATAGATCTGTTAGTGTATAATAGGTTGAGGCTCTCATAATAGAAAAGAGGGCCTTACAGTGTGGATGATCAGGGAATGTTATATTGTAGTCCACGGAAAATCATAAATTCTAAGTTGTAAGCCTTATATTTAATGAGGTTCTTTCACAATACACTAATTAGTTGTCAATGAGATCTAGATGTAGAATGGTAAATTTAATGTGCTACAAATTTATATAGTGGTATCAATACAAGAAAAAAGAGAACGACATTAAGCCTTTTCTGCCAATATTGTCTTGTCTTATTTGTACTCCAATTCTTAACAATGATTTATAAGTTGGTTGTGGTTTGGGAAATAAAAGCACAATAGGCTACTACCCAATCTCCTAGTCATATGATTGAGTAAGAGGACATAAATAATTTAACTTCAATAGTGAACCACTTAAATATGTTTAAGAGGTGGCTCATTATTTTCAAAAGTAGTTACACTATCCTTAAACACATTCTTTGGGTCTAACTTATCACTTTAGGTAGTGACATGGCTAGGATGGGAGTACACAATCTTAAGGTTTAAAATGATGAATTGATGAGGATTGAGCGTCTCTGCTAGCCATACAATTTAAGCCCTCCTTATAGTCCCAAATTTTGTTGTCATTTGCAAATTGCCCTTCCCAACAATATGGGTTCTCCGTATATCGTGTCTTAGTTAGTGAATGCAAGGTTAACTATATATAATCTAGTTAATGCTTCTAGAAAAGAAAATTTATTCAAGACAAAGTAGAAACACACACACACAAATGAACATAAAATAAATGTCGAGAATTCTATTATGAAATCATTTTTCACAACCTTGCATTTGCCATTTCAAAACAAATCTTTCAAAAAAAAAATCAAGAATGTAAATTAATCATATATATCTACATATATGTATCTATATCTATCTATCTATATATATATATGAACTACTTCTAGTGCCTTGTTATTAGAGCCACTATCAATTTATATTTGTTTTGTGATAGACCTCTCTCTCTCTCTCTCTCTCTCTCTCTCTCGATAATATCTATATATATATATATATATATATATATATATATATATATATATCACAAAACGAAGACAAATTGATAGTGACACTAATAACAAGGCACTAGAAGTAGTTCTCAACACCCATCACCCCAATCAAAGCTGTTATTCAAAATTGGCCTTGACAGCTGGATTCTTTTCATTAAAATTCGTAAAATATTTTACAAAGTTCCAATAGCAAAAAGTTCCTCTTATTATCTAATTGATTCATTTTTATACTTTTTCTCATAATTTCCATGTAAACTCTTAGAATTCCTTGTATATAATTGTGACTATTTATCTTCTTTCTCAATAATTATGTTTCCATGTACAATTACATTCTTTTAGCTTCCCTTAAGCTCCCCAAAGGGATGTGAAGTGTCAAAATATTGAAAACTAATAATAAATTTATAATCTTCCTTTTGAAAGATAGTGAGCCCACATTACCTATCCATTACTATGAAAGTTTCATGTTCATTGTTTTCTTTTAATATGACATTTCATTATTTATATGGTCGATTTCCTTACTTGCACAAGTTATGTTTTTGTTGGGTGCATGCAAGACATTAATTAATTTTATTATCATTTCAACATTATAATAATAATGTTTGATAATAATGAATCAATTCATATTTATATCAATAATTGCAATAATTGTTACATGTTTTGATTCTAACATCCAATAAAACACTAGAAAATATTGAAGTTACTTCATAAAAAAAACAACATATCCACTAAACTTTAAAATTTGTTTTACTAAAAAAAATCTAAACATTATTATTCACTTACTTTATCAAACAATATTGGCTATAAAGACCAATATTACATATTAAATTATTTAAACAAAGTTAAATTCAAAATAATGATGAATAGATTTTTTCGCCCAAAAAATTAAGTACAATTGGAAATAGTAAAATTTCATTCAGTATAAGTGATATATCAATTACAATAAATAAGATTCAATAATTATTAAATGAGAATTTTACTCTTAAGAAATTTTAAATTTAACTTTTAACTCTTTAAAAATCAACATATATTCTAATAAAATACACCCCTAATCATTTGATATATATTAAATAAATTTATTTATTATTATTATTTTCAAATAATTTATCTCTCTTACCATCCAAGGAAGAATCTAGAAAAACTTTTGACTACAAATTGTTTTAATATCAAATTGCCAAAATTAAATATTACCACATAATTGATTCATAGACTAGATTTAATGTACAATGTTTATATTTGCATGAACCATATTGGTAGTAATGCGTGAATGAAATCATAAACAAAACTATATATATATATATATATATAGAGGTAATGCTTTATCCCGTGCACTGATTGAAAAAGAGCAGGCTGGGAAAATAATATGTGTTATATTTTCTTGATGTGAGTTGTGAACAAATTAGTGTTGATTATATTTTCATACCGGTGGTGGAAAGATAATACCTCATTGCATTAGTTATTCATATCATTCATTTATCTAAATTTTCACTCATGAATATATGCATTTTCCTCGACAACCAATTTTATTTTACAAATATTAAAAACTAAAAATCAATAACTTTATTTTGCAAATATTAAAGATATACATATTTTTATAAATATAAAATTAATTATTTATTCATTAAATAATATATTAATATAATTGATAATATAATTTTTGAAATTACATTCTTTCCTAAATAATATTTATTTATTTCATCTAATTTTATCTATATTTATATTATATTTTATATAAAACAATAATATATATGAGAATGTATAAATAACTATAAATATTATTTGAAAAAAATAACTTATTACTATAAGTAATATCAAAATCATATATAATTAAACACTAATAGCTATTATTTATGTTTACCATTATTATATAATGATATTGACATAATTTTTATCAATATTTTTTTGTTTCTTTATAAAGGAAAAAAATATTTGTTAATATAACAATTTGTTTTATTCACCATACATTTTATGGATACAATTTCTGATTTACAAAGTCCCATTATTTAGGGAATCGATACACTCCATAAAAGGGTTGTGGCCTTTTGGGAGACAAAAGCCAATGCCGGGCTTTCTCCTACACTACAAAAACAAAAACCACTCCTCCAAATCCAATTCCTAGACCTATTACCAAAGCCATCAATGACATCTTTTCATCCACTCTACTAAGCCATCTCATTACAGGGTTACCACTCATAGTACTACTATTTTCTTCTCTCCTTGGTCTTTTATTTTCATTGCATGTATCTAAAGGACACCCATACAAACACTTATTTCTTTGAAATGAAGTAACATTAAAAGTAGAAAATTGTGTCCCTATTGGGATTGGGCCACAGAGGTTGTTAGATGAAACATCAAAAACACCCAACTCATGCAATATAGAGAGCTCTTAAGGAATCTCTCCACTTAAATTATTCTTAGCCAAATCTAACTGCTCCAAAGCAGAGATGCAGGGATTAACCCTTCTAGTTGATTCCTTGATAGATTCAATAGTCGCAAGCTGCTTATACCTCATGCTTGTGGGCATTTCTCCATTGACATCATTGCTAGACAGATCAAATATATTGTCTATGGGCAACACATATGATAGTGTATATTCACCTCCTTTAATGTCAAATACCATTTTATGAGAAAATATTGTTTCATCTGAAATATTTGCATAGTACGCAAATCCGAATTGAGTTGAAATTACTCCATCCATGGGCGCAGATTCATTGATTGTAAATCCAGAGAGTTTCTGAAGTTGAGATGGTATTTTTCCATTGAATCTATTGTTGGATAAATCCAACACATGCAACTTCGTGAGATTTGTAATACATTGAGGAATAACACCACTAAGATTATTATAAGCAACACTTAAAATTTTCAAGTCATGAAAATATGCAAGGTAGAAAGGAAGTTCGCCCATCAATCTATTTTTCCTTAAATCCGGAAGTCTAGGTTGGGTACAACTGGCCAATGATGTGAGCAAAGTCCCAGAAATTTGATTGGAGTGAGCAGAGAAAACTTTCATAAAAGTGCAATTGCCAATACCTTTAGAGATTGGTCCTTCCAGATTATTTTGTGATAGATCCAAAACCTGAAATGAAAACAAACCATTTATACTATAAGGTATACTTCCAGTTAAATTATTGGATTCCAAATGTAAGTATTCCAAGGAATGAAGTTTTCCTACACTTTTTGGAATTATACCGGTTAAATAATTATTTGATAAATCAAGAAATTGCAATCTTTTTAAATTGGTAATGGATTTAGGGATACTTCCTATAAAATTATTCGAACTAAGATCCAGTGAAGTTAAGTGACTCAAATTAGCAATAGCTTTAGGTAACTTCCCTGTAAGGTTATTGAATCTAAGCTGTAGATAGGAAAGGGGAAGGCGGAATAAGATATCCGGTACAAAACCTTTTAATCTAAATTTAACAAATCTTAAAGTTTCCTAGCTCTGCTGGAATAGAACCCGCAATTTTACTAGAAAACCTGCCCCTGAACAGTTCTGTAAGGGAAGAGCAGTTTCCAAGAGACGGAGGAATAATAAGTCCAAGTACTCAAGGTTCTGTAGCAACCCCAATTCTCCTGGAACAGAACCTGATAAAAGATTATATGCCAAGCCAATTGTTTGGAGAGCTTTAAGTTGCCCAAACTCTGGCGGAATTCTCCCTCTCAATTTATTGAAAGGAAGTGTCAACGTGCGCAGTAAAGAGATATTACCCAGAGAAGGCAAAAGCGTCCCTTCTAGGCCTGAGAGAAAAAGGTCTATGGGAACAACTCTTCTGCAGCCGATACCATTCCACGAGCATATGTTGGCAGAGTTGTGGGCCGTCCAGTTGGACAACAATCCATGTGGGTCAGCCGTTATGGCGTTTCTGAAGGAGAGAAGAGCTTCCACATCCCTTTTCTCGTGGCAGGCCATGGAGCTTCCAGATTCCTGCAACATTGACATGCACATTCATTACATAATGAGAATGAGGTTGCAGTGAATTTAATGGACCAGCATACACATATTGATGACCGTCATCTACAACAACAGAGACCTCATATGATACATATGAATTATGTTCTGGAAATGTGGATAGATATATATATATATATATATATATAACTATTACTACTTCTATTATCGGACAAAGCCGTGTGTAGGATTCCAGCCAGCTAGAAAATTGAAAGACGGTAAGAAATTGGCGTATGAAGTGGGGCATAGAGACGAAGAAAGCGTTGGTAAAAGCAACCTCATAGCGAGTACAGGAGGTATTGAACCAGACAGAAGAAAAATCATGGAATTCACACTTATAATCTGAATTAAAGAAAAATGAGGATCGTCAAATATCACGATGGGTATAATATTTTTTAAAGTCTTCCTTTCACTTTCTATGTTTGGAAGTTTTTCTAAACTTTCACTCTCTTTACAACTTTATTTTTAATTGGTATTTCACACTGCAAAATAAAAAGTTATAGTTGGTGATAATATGGTTTCAAACTATCATAATTAGGATATATTTTATTAGATAAAATAGAAGTTATGGTTGGTGTCAATATGATCTTTCAAACTAAACAAAAATAGTGATTGTGAAATATCACAATGTTGTTATGACTCTACTATTTTTCGAAGTCTTCCTTCTATATTCTATCTTTTGAAGTTTCTGTAAACTATCACTCTCTTTACAACTCTACTTTTAGAAGGTATTTCACAAGACAAAATAAAAGTCACGGTTGGTGATAATATGATCTTTCAAACTATCACAATTAGGATGTATTTCACAAGACAAAATAAGTCATGGTTGGTGTCAATATGGTATTTCAAACTAAAGAAAAATGAGGATTGTGAAACCTCATGATGTTTTTATGATTCCACTATCTTTTAAAGTCTTTCCTCTATTTTTTGAAAATTTTGTAAACTTTCATTCTCTTTACAACTCTACTTTTAGAAGGTATTTCACAAGACAAAATAAAAGTCATGGTTGGTGACAATATGATCTCCTCTATTTTTTGAAATTTTTGTAAACTTTCACTCTCTTTACAACTCTACTTTTAGAAGGTATTTCACAAGACAAAATAAAAGTCATGGTTGGTGACAATATGATCTTTCAAACTTTCACTATCTTTACAACTCTACTTTTAGAAGGTATTTCACAAGACAAAATAAAAATCACGATGGGTGATAATGTGATCTTTCAAACTATCACAATTAGGATGTATTTCACAAGACAAAATAAAAGTCATGGTTGGTGTCAATACAATATTTCAAACTAAAGAAAAATGAGGATTCTGAAATCTCACGATGTTCTTATGATTCCACTATCTTCTAAAGTCTTTCCTCTATTTTTTGAATTTTTTGTAAACTTTCACTCTCTTTACAACTCCACCTTTAGAAGGTATTTCACAAGACAAAATAAAAGTCATGGTTGGTGACAATATGATCTTTCAAACTTTCACTCTCTTCACAACTCTACATTTAGAAGGTATTTCACAAGACAAAATAAAAGTCATGGTTGGTGAAAAATATGATCTTTCAAACTATCAAAATTAGGATGTATTTCACTAGACAAAATAAAAGTCATGGTTGGCATCAATATGATCTTTCAAACTAAAAAAAAAGGAGGATTGTGAAATATCACGAAGTTCTTATGGCTCCACTATCTTTTAAAGTCTTCCCTCCAATTTCTATCTCACTGTCTTTTAAATTCTTCCCTCCACTTTCTATCTTTTGAAGTTTTTGTAAACTTTCACTCTCTTTACAACTCTACTTTTAAAGCTTTCACAAGACAAAATAAAAGTCATGGTTGGTGACAATATGATCTTTCAAACTATCACAATTAGGATGCATTTCCCTAGACAAACTAAAAATCATGGTTGGTGTCAATATGATCTTTCAAAATAAAGAGAAACGAAGATCGTGAAATATCGTGATGTTCTTATGACTCCACTATCTTTTAAGGTCTTCCCTTCACTTTCTATCTTTTGAAGTTGTAACACCCTCCTCCAAATCTACCCAAGCAACTGGACAACCAGGGTGAACAGATGACAAGAGGCCACTATGATATGATTCGACCTCCTAAGTCACATTAAGGAAGTGGGACCAATGGAAACACACCATACATACATCCAACATCAGCATTAGGACCCTCAGGAACCAACCCAACCTTTCTGCCAACCAGCCCTTGGGTCCCGCCGAAATTTTGGACTACTTGACCTCTCGACGCTGCCATGCTATGGGCATGCCAGCGTCCAGGGACCTTTGGGTGCTCTCTCAAGCTTGCAAGTCAGCTTCCATGGACTATTTTTCTTAGTTCTGTGCTAGCGTCCCTGGGATTTAAGACACATTTTTAGGCCCAGAGCCCAGGTCACTTCCCATAATTAAACGACACCTTCAGAAAAGTAAGATAACAAGGAAATGACAGTATAATTGCAATCTATTGTATGAGACCTTGACTGGACCCCTACTAGCCGTGACAGACATTTTGTCAAACATATCACGAATACGTAATCTACAGGTATAAATAACATATCTGAGCATATGGGTCTCATAATTATTTGAGATTCACTATGAGGCATTGTTTCCTTATCTCTTTAGCTGCAGTTTCATCCATTAGGCCATAGATACATTGTTCATTCATATAAAAGTAAAAACATGATGGGATCCATACATAGCGACTGTCATAATACATATTCATAACCATCATAATAACAAA
Source organism: Pinus tabuliformis (assembly GCA_031772625.1). NCBI lineage: Eukaryota > Viridiplantae > Streptophyta > Pinopsida > Pinales > Pinaceae > Pinus > Pinus tabuliformis. Next base: position 101,738,369 of record CM062819.1, on the reverse strand, counting down.
AAAAATACCAAGGATACAATAGCCATAGAATCCACATATAAACCAATATAATACTCATGAGATAACAAGGAGAAAGAACCTCATATTAATGATACAAAATCCAACCTGTATGGGACTACCACGTTCCAACCGACCGTGGAATGACTGAGCCAAATATCTCTTCAGCCATTCACCCCCATGCCATATTACAAGCATGAATGTGGGATCTCAGAGAACACATCAATCCAAAACCATCAAGGGCTTCCAGAGGCCATCCACCTCAACCCATACAACAGTGATTCCATCTCACGATCGAGCATCACAAAACCATCATCAAATAGGTCTCTACCCAAGCCTCCCAGGGCTCCAAAGTGTTTGTTCCAACCCGACTTCTAGGACTAGTAGCTCAACCAAGAGATTATTCTAGGCTTTCAGAGTGTTTGTCCAACCAGGGCTTCCAGGACTATTAACTTAACCGACCAAGGGATTCCAGAGCATTTGTCTAACTAAGTCTTCTAGGACTAGTAACTCAACCTAAGCTATTACAAGGCATTGTTGACGGTGTTGGACCCACCAACTTGTAAGGGGATCTCCCCAGTAAGAAGTCCCAATCATATGTCAGATCGTTTGGTGTAGGAGTCTCAGCAATGGGTTGTATGGTAATGCCTTGACCGCAATGTCGCATATAGGCAACTAAGATAACTTTGTCAGTAGCAAGGGTGTGACTGATGCAGTGAGTCAAGGAGGATGTATGAGAGGTTCTAGCACAAAAAGAGGAGATGAGGATGAAGGTGAGTTCCAGGTTGAAAGGGATCAGTCCCAACTCAGCTAGAAACACACAACACCAAAGACATGCACAGCTTCCGGCAGAGCAGTCCACTCAGATGTAGAATTCACATGATACAAGGTAAGATAACACGTACAACACTCACAGATTAGTCCGAGACAAGTGCAATGGTTGTTACAGCAAGGTTCATGTGAAAGATCTGTCTGGTGTCCGGCAGAGCAGTTGACATGAACGAGACATAATTAACAACATATACAACGCATTAACAAAAATATTCATATAATTCCATACAAATCAATTCATACACAAATACGTAAGTTAAACAACATATATCATTAAGGCAACCAGTACAGTACAGTCCAAGTACAATAACAACATATGCATGAAAATTTGTTGGCTCTTATTATATCAAGAAGTGTAAGTCACAATCATACAATACATCCATGTAAACCTGCCAGCCCCAACAATGGAACGTTATAGCCATATCTGCCTCCTCCTCTAAAGAGATGAACTAGCTCCATGCAGTGGAGAAGCCAAGGCACGTTACAATATTGTTTAAGCTCTTTCCAAGATAGTCTTATCTGAAGTTTCGCTGACCAAAAGCCTATACAATGAGTTATAAGGGACTATTTATAGCAAAGGGTGGGGTGACCCTTGATATTCCCCTTTTTGACGGTTCACCTACCCTCATGACTATTCACCTACTCTATGACTGTTACATCCAACCATTGACACTTGACTTACACTTGACATGACTTAACATTACAATGCACATGTACACATGTGAGACAACATGGCTTGAGAAAGCCTTGCAAGACATCATTGACACTCGGTCCACTGTGATGAGACCAACTCTTTGACATGCTTGTGATGGTGAAGGTGGTGAGCTAATGCCAACCTTGGTTGTCCGTGATGGTGTGCATGCACCTCATGGTGACATCTTGCTGAAGGGAACTCTTGCCTCTATTGCAACCGTGCATTGGTTTAGCCCCTTCATCCAAATCATCTCCTAACATGTGCATGGGCTTCTTGGGTACGGTTGAACTGGAAACACACTGATGCATAGTGTTTGTGCTGATATTCAAGTGTGTGCTACTGGTCATGCACATCAACTTGCCGAAGTACAAGTTCAGCCTGAGTTGGACTTGCTCCCTATCTTTGCCTTCGTGAGTCTGTTGAATGGGTTGGATTGCATGCGTGCGTTGAACGACATGCATGCTGTTGAATCCCTTGCATGTGATCAACAACACTGCTCACCATGTTTGCTCTATGTCAGCTACTAGGATGGATCCTTAACTTGTACGGACGCAGTTTCATCCATGAGTGCATGTTGTGCCCATTGTTGTTCTTGTTCCTGCTACAACTCATTCGTCTATCTGTGTAGCTTCATGTTCTTCTTGAGTTGCTATTTCAGCACATGAAAATCCTTCGTTGTTCCATCTTCTGCCTTCACGCAATCTTCATGTCGCGCCGTCACCTCATAGCCTGAGTCTCCAAAGTTGCTTTCATCATTGATGGATCTTCTTGAGCTTGCAACCTTCTTCCGCCTCCATGTTGTCAACAACTCTCCTCTTGCATTCGTTGCATTTGATATGTTGTCTTCAACTACTTTTCATGATGCTACTCGATGTGATGCTACTGTTTTCATATCTTGATGTCCTTTTCTATGAACAACTTGTGTAGAAATTTCTACAAATCAGATAGCTCTGATACCATGTAGAAATTCTGATTGTAGATTAACCTGATAATGCAATATAACTAAAGAAGAATACTTTAATATACTTCTACAAGCAATTAGCGGAAAATTAAAAGATTTCAGCAAGATTAAGCGGAACACATATAATCAGAGAAGAAACAATGCACATGAAACACAGAAGAATACTCAGGGGAAAGCCTCAACTAAAAACCCCACTATCTGCATTATCATTACAAGTTGGAAATATCTCAGAAATACACAAAATACCTTCTCCTCTGCCCTCCTGATCTCCTATTTCCTAGTGCGTTTTCTCCTAGTTGATCCTCCTATTACCAAGTTTAACACTGATCACTCACACTGATCTCACACCCTGTAAAACTGCGTAATCCTCTTGTGCATTAATCCTTCTGCATACATGAGTTTCCTTTAGGAGAAAACATGCAACCGATAGTACATTGTCCTTGACATTTAGCTCAACTGGGTATTTCTCAAAATAGACATGCATGAGCTTCTGATGAGGGAATCTTTAGTTATCTGGAGTACACTGGTTGAGTGCATGCATGCATCAACTGACAGATAATTCACAATTAGTTCCTCAAACAATTTGGAACTAATTTAACTGGACTTAACTCAATAAACTGAGCTAACTAATTACAACTCAAATATAACTCAATCTTATCTCCTTAATTAAGGGATAATCTCCTTAATTTAAGGGATAATTGTTGCATGACTTCAGAAAGACTTCCAACTTGAATTTATCCAACTAATTAACTCAAGACGAATTAATTAATTATTTTTCAAGCAACTGGTGAGACTAAATTCGAATTTTAATTCACAATTTTAATTCAAAGACAAATTAAAATTGGAATATTCTAGATTCTATTTTTATCATTTCTTTTTGCTATTTTCAACAACTTGATGTCTTCGTGGGTAGGCAAGTCCATGGACACTTGGTCGACTGCATCCCCAGGCATTCTCTGAACAGTTTCTTCATCTCTGCTCTCCTGGAAACCATTGTACCTATACTGATGAGAGGTAGATGAACACCTGCAATACCTGGAGACATGGAAACACTCATGGAAGGCAATCTGTCAGTTGAAAACCAGAATGAACATGAGAAATGACTTGTAACATACCTGGGTGATTGATCATGAACGTTGCGCAATTTCGGCTGGGAGGTCGGGAGACCGACTGCCAAGATTGCACAAGGCACAGTCTCGGCTACTGGGAGATTGATTGACTGTTGGAACTGCACAATGCATAGTTCATTCTAGTTGCTAACTGTTGGGACTATGCAATGCGCAATTCCAGCTAGGAAGGACTATTGGCCCAGGGACAAATTTGCACAATTTCTTAGGCCAAGCAGCCACTGTCCTCAAAAAATGTGCAAAAAAATCCTAGAGGCCAGTGTTGGGTAGGAATGTAAAAATATGGAGAGGAAGGTGAGCCTTCCTTTCCCAGATTGCGTAATGCAGCCTTGGTGAAGGTAGAGCTCGAGCCAAGGATGGTCGTCTCGCCAACGGGAAACTGAAAGCAAGTAAGTAAATGAATGCATGGTGACACTGAATGATAGCAGAAGTGATTAACAGTGCATGCAAAACATGAATGAAAGATTCAGCAAATAGATGAACATGCATGTTGGTGAGGCAGTTCGCCAGTTGGGCAGACGTTCATGCAAAACAGTTTCATGCCTGCGACAACAGTGAGATAGCAACGAAAACTGAAACAGAGCTCGAACGAGCTAGTATACATGTAAATGGCAGCAAGCGTTCAAAGAAATCAAGCAAACAGTAATCATACAAGCAAAAACCCAAAAGCAACAGAAATGCAACATAATGCATGGGAAGTTGGCTTACCCCAAAACAGTTGAGCTGAATGTGCCGACCACTCCTAGATGTGATGTGGGATGTCAGAGATGCAAGGTCGATGTGATGAATGAGCTCTGTGGTGTCCGGTTGATGAGTTTTGATAACATCGAGGTTGTGACGCGCATGCCACAAATCAAGGGGAAGCGACACTTGGTGGGAGGTTTCTGAATTGCTCCTTGCATGTAACCTCCAACTGCTAATCATAGATCCCTGAGAAAAGGGATTCCTTTGCATGTTGTCTTAGGAGAAGTAGCCTATGCAAGCAAGTATGTTTTTCTTGGTTCTGGAGCGAACTGGTCAACTCAGCTACACATGCAAGAGGTTTTTCGATTACTTGAAGGAAATGCACATTTCTTGCTCGGAGCTAGGCTGACTGCCCAGGAGATTTGCGCAATTTCTGGGTAGAGCAGCTGACTATTGCCTAAATTTGTGCAAATTCTGGGCTGAGCAGCTCTGTTGGGGAAGTTTGTGCAAATCCTGTTGGGAGTGTTTACTAGCAAGATTGTGCAATCATGGAGCCCAACAGGCTGCCATACAGGATTGCGCAATTTCTAGAGGGAAGGTTGGTTGCCCTCCAGAAATGCACAATTTTCAAGGGGAAGTTGCTCAGCCTGCAACTGGACCAAGTCCAGGTGAGTAGCCTGTCAAGGGAAAGGATCAAACTGTGATCGACAGGTTTCCTTTGTGCAAGAAAGACACTGAAGCTTGAGGACTTGACGAAGCAAGGAAAGGTGTTGTGTAAGGTTGGTAGGGAGGCTCCAAAACAGGCTAAGGAAAAATTTTGGAGGGTGGTTGTAGCCGCTACAACACTTGGCGACACACTGGTAGAACTCCAGCTCTCTGAATGGACCTTGTTCGTGAAAAGCAAGTCTAACACCTCCGGAAGTATTGTTCAGCTCTCATCTCGTCTTGGCTTCACACTAGCTTGATTGTAAGATGTAGCATCTGCCAAACTCTTGGTCGATTGACACACATTCCAAGCCAAGGCAACACAGTTGTTTCGATTGGGTTGAGGGGTATATAGGTGCACAAGCAGTATAGTCGTCAGAGTCTAAGTTTCATCTCTGGTGTTGCTCCATTTCCAACAGGCCTGGACAGTACCCCGGTGGAGTCACATAGGAACACAAGCATGGCTTTGCTGCCAGCGTGCCTGGTCAGTACCCCAGCGGAGTTACTTGCACCACCTCCCTGTTCAGGAAGCCTTTCTCTTCTTTTTCCTTATTCATTTTTCATTTGAATTTTTTGAATTTTCATTTTTTTCATTTTCCACTGTGCATAGCACTTATTCATTTCAGAGGCAGAAGAGGGATCCCGACTTATTGAGAGAAGAAGAGGTTGTTCCAACAGAGAAGTAATTTATTGTATATCTGACATGCCTATTAAGGTTTTCCCCCTCACCTAACTCTACTTGATTGAGCTGACAAGGGTTAACCCAAAAAAAACTAACTAGAGAGGGTGACACTAGTTAGCGCGCAAGCGTTATGTTTTCGCCAAGGTACACTTTGAACAGTACATATTTTCCTTTGACGTATCACAGACTAAGAGTAACAAGTTCATCATATAGAGGCAGGATGACAGATAACCAAGTAGTGGTAGTTGTACAAGCCCTCTTGTACTTTACCTAGCTCGCTTCAAGAGTCATACATGGTTTCATACAAAACTAACCTATGAGAAAAACAAGCAAACGAACTAACAATCAACAAAGCAAAGCAAGAGAAAAAGAAAAAATGAAAGCAAAGCAAGTAATCAAACAAGCAAGTGGGAAAACAAACAAATAAGCAAGTAAGCAAACAAGCATGCAAGCAAACAAATCAAAAGCAAACACTACTCCTACTCCTAAGCTAACAGTGCATGGGTCATCTCACGTAAAGTGATAATTCCAATGCAGCCATCAGCACATTGGTTGACCCATGTTGGTGAAGGCATGATTCGTGAACAAGACATCTATGCGAACCAGCAAACAAGAAAGATGTAACAGTGAATACAAACACACTCCAAGCTTACAAGTGACCACAAAACACAGATGAGTGAAAGTGCATGACATGCATTCTGTGGTGCTACCATGGTGTTGTGCTACACCACGTGCAAATGTTGAGTGTATGCATTCTCTTGACTGTGACATGCAAGCAAGCATGAGAAAGGTAGACCACTTGTGTTGTGCATGTGTGCTTGCCGTGTAAGATTCCTCCAACGCATGAGCGATGGGATCGTGTAGTTCGAGTGGAGGAAGTGAAATCTGGGTGTTTGGTTGATCTTCTATGCAAAGTAGAGAGTGATGAGGAGCCTTGAGTGTTTTAACAATTTCCTGACCGGAAGAGAAACCAACCTCAGGACAGTGAGGGCTTGACATAACCATCAGCTCGCACTGAAGTGCCTCGATAGTCTGGGGGGTTTCGAACTCATTGGCAAATAGATCATCGTAGATTAGTGCCTTGGATAGATTAACAACGATTGAATCAACATCGTGATCGGATGAGGAATAATAAATCACGACAACAAAGATCAGCAAAATTCGAGATGTTCGTTGAAATCCTCATGATTGGATGAATCGAGTGGAGGGGTAGATGAGAAGCAAAGATGTTCACCCTCCGTGTTTTCAAGAAAGATAGATAACAGATTGGACAGACATTCTGATGAAGATGTGTCCTCTCCACACTGTAATGATAGACTGACATCCGAGGTGTCCTGTGAATGATCAAAAGTAGAAGCATTCGGAAATGAGTTTTCACAAGAGAAATCAGCAGTGGCAGAATCACAAGGGATGTCAGGATGAAGCGAATGAGGCGTGGCTGGAAGGGAGTCATCCTTCACCGCGGGCTCTTCTTTAGATTAGCACACACACTCATCATGAATGATTGCGCAGGTTGGCTACATAACACCAACTCCGTCAACAACTTGATCCTTGTTCGCAACAGGTGAGGAGTCTGGAATGGGAGAACACTAGACAGTACAATCCGAAGGATCAACGGAACACAAGGACGAAGGTTGAGGGAAAGAGTCCATGTGACAACCAACAGGCTTGCTAGCCAAATCTACGTAAATCTCAAGAGCTGGTGGGGTGGGAGGATGTGACAGTTTAACCGAGGTGTGTGCAGGATTTCCCACATCACTTCGCATGGTGGAGTTGTTCGATGAGGTGAATGTGGACAGTCAATTGTGACAGAAACTATGCCTGCATGTGATTGTGAAGCTCCATCACTGAAGTGTGCTAAGCGGGGTTCGAATATGTGAAGAAGATACTCAAATCTTCCATCAAGAAATTCCCAATCAATATCATCTTCTAGGAATTGGTATGCAAGATTACAGAATCGTGTGTGAAACTGTTCAACGGATTCATCGGGTGCTTTTCATAATTTCAAAAAAAAATTGTTGAGTGCTTTACGGTCATAGTGATTGAAAGCATGGTCTATCTCTACGACTAGATGAGCAAGAGAATGAATTGATTTTTTGGGCAGCATAGCACACCGGTGCATTGGGTGCCCTCAAAGCGTGTAGATGAACAACGCGCAGCTCATGTATTCTTCAAAGAATCCATGTCTTTCACATGAGCCTACAACACTGATCGTGTGCCTTACCAAGGCAACATAGCCTCCACCATCAAAAGTTTTATGAGACAAGTTATCTGAGAGTTGTTTCGAGATGATGAAATCATTTCCATTAGACATACGTCTCGGAAGAGCAGCTCGGTAGTGAACCATGATATATGTGTAGAGATTCAAAATAGATGTGAGGACTCAACTTGTCATCTGGCCTTCCTTCTAGCACCAAAACGTTGATGGTGTTGGACTCGCCAACATGTAAGGGGATCTCCCCGGTAAGAAGTCCCAATTAGACCTCAGACCATTTGGTGTAGGAGTCCTAGTAGTGGGTCGTATGGTAATGCCTTGACTGCGATGTCGCGCAAAGGCAAGTAAGATAACTCTGTCAGTAGAAAGAGTGTGACTAATGCAGTGTGTCAAGGAGGATGTATGAGAGGTTCTAACACAAAAAGGGGAGTTGAGGGTGACGGTGAGTTCCAGGTTAAAAGGGATAAATCCCAACTCGGCTAGAAATGCACAACACCAAAAGGACATGCACAACTTCTGGCGGAGCAGTCCACTCGGATGTAGCAGTCAAATCATACAAGGTAAGATAACACATACAACACTCACGAATCAGTCCAAGATGCGTGCAATAGTTGTTACAACAAGGTTCATGTGAAAGATATGTCTGGTGTCCGACAGAGCAGTCGACATGCACAGGACAACATTAACAACATATACAATGCATTAACAAAAAGATTCATATAATTGCATACAAATCAGTTCATACAAAAATATGTAAGTTAAACAACATATATCATTAAGGCAACCGGAACAGTCCAACTACAATAACAACATATGCATGAAATTGTGTTGGCTCTTATTATATAAAGAAGTGTAAGTCACAATCATACAATACATCCATGTAAACCTGCTAGCCCCAACAGTGGAAGATTACAGCTACATCCGCCTGCTTCTCCAAAGAGATGAACTAGCTCTATGCAGTGGAGAAGCCAAGGTGCATTACAATATTGTCCAAGCTCTTTCCAAGATAGTCTTATCAGAAGCTTGGCTAACCAAAAGCGTATATAATGAGTTATGAGGGACTATTTATAGCAAAGGGTGGGGTGACCCTTAACATTCCCATTTGTGACGGTTCACCTACCCTCATGACTCTTCACCTACTCTATGATTGTTACATCCAACCATTGACACTTGACATGACTCAACATTACAATGCACATGTACTCATGTGAGACAACATGGCTTGAGCAAGCCTTGCAAGACATCACTGACAGTCATTCCACTATGATGAGACCAACTCTTTGACATGCTTGTGATGGTGAAGGTGGTGAGCTAATGCCAAGCTTAGTCATTTGTGATGGTGTGCATGCACCTCATGGTGACACCTTGCTGAAGCGAACTCTTACCTCTGTTGCAACCGGTGCATTGGTTCAGCCCCTTCATCCAACTTGTCTTCAAACACGCGCATGGGCTTCTTGGGTACAGTTGAACTGGCAACACACTGATGCATAGTGCTCGTGCTGATATTCAAGTGTGTTCTAGTGGTCATGTGCATCAACTTGCCAAAGTACAGGTTTAGCCATAGTTGGACTTGCTTCCTGTCTTCACCTTGGTATGTGTGTTGAATGGGTTGGATTGCATGCGTGTGCTCAACGACATGCATGTTGTTGAATCCCTTGCATGCAATCAACAACACTACTCACCATGTCTGATCTGTATGAGCTGTTGGGATGGATCCTTAACTTGTACGGGCGCAATTTCATCTGTGAGTTCGTTTTGCGCCCACTGTTGTTCTTGTTCCCGCTGCAACTCATTCGTATGTCTGTGCAGCTTCATGTTCTTCCTGAGTTGTTGTTTCAACACATGCAACTCCTTCTTTGTTCCATGTTCTGCCTTCGCACGATATTTGTGTCGCGCCGTCACCTCATAGCTGAGTCTCCAAAGTTGCTTTCATCATTAATGGAACTGCTTGAGCTTGCAACATTGTTCCGACTCCGTGTTGTCAACAACTCTCCTCTTGCATTCATTTCATTTGGCATGTTGTATTCAGCTGTTATTCATGATGCTGCTCGCTGTGATGTTGCTGCTGTCATATCTTGATGTCCTTGTCTACGAAGAACTTGATGTCTTCGTGGGTAGGTAAGTCCATGGACACTTGATCGACTGCATCCCTAAGCGTGCTCTGAATGGTGTCTTCATCTCTTCTCTCCTGGAAACCATTGTACATGTACTGATGAGAGGCAGATGAACACTTGCAATACCTGGAGACATGGCAACACTCATGGAAAGCAATCTATCAGTTGAAAACTAGAATGAACATGAGAACTGACTTGTAACATACCTGGGTGAATGATCATGAAGGTTGCACAATTTCGGCCAGGAGGTCGGGAGACCGACTGCCAAGACTGTACAAGGCACAGTCCAGGTTGCTGGAAGACTGACTGACTACTAGAAATTCACAATGCACGGTCTAGTCTAGTTGTTGACTGTTGGGACTGCACAATGCACAATTCCAGTTGGGAAGGACTACTGGCTTAGGGATAGATTTGCGTAATTTCTTGGGCCAAGCAGCCACTATCCTCCAGAAATGCACAAAGCAATCTTGGAGGCCAGTGCTAGGTAGGAATGCACAAATCTGGAGAGGAAGGTGAGCCTTCCTTTCCCAGATTGCGTAATGCAGCCTTGGTGAAGGTAGAGCCCGGGCCAAGGTTGGCCCGACTCGCTGACGGCCAAATGAAAGCAAGTAAGTCAATGAATGCATGGCGACACTAAGTGATAGCATAAGTGATTAACAATGCATGCAAAACATGAATGAAAGATTCAACAAACATATCAACATGCATGTGGGTGAGGTAGTTCACCGATTGGGCGAATGTCCGTGCAAAATAGTTTCATGCATGCAACAACAGTGAGATAGCAACAAAAACTAAAACAAAGCTGGAACAATCTAGTATACATGTAAACGACAAAGAATTCAAAGAAATCAAACAAATAGTACTCATACAAGTGACAACCCAAAAAGTGACAGATATGCAACACAAGGCATGGGAAGTGGGCTTATCCCAAAATAGTTGAGTTGAATGTGCTGGCTACTCCTAGATGTGATGTGGGATGTCAGAGCTACAAGGTTGATGTGAGGAATGAGCTCTGCAACATCCGGTTGATGAGTTTTGATAACATCGAGGATGTGACACGCATGCCACAAATCTAGGGGAGGCGGCACTTGGTGGGAAGTTTCTGAATTTATCCTTGCATGTAACCTCCAACTGCTAATCATATATCCCTGAGACAAGGGATGCCTTTGCATGCTACCTTAGGAGAAGCAGCCTATGCATGCAAGTCTGTTTTGCTCGGTCCTGGAGGGAACCAGTCAACTCAGTTGCACATGCAAGAGGTTGTTCGACTGCTTGAAGGAAATGCGCATTTCTGGCTGGGACCTGGGCTGACTGCCCAGGAGATTTGCACAATTTCTAGGCAGAGCAGCTGACAGATTTGAGAAAATTCTGGGTTGAGTAGCCCTGCTAAGGAAATTTTCGCAAATCCTGCTGGGAGTGTTGACTGACAGGATTGCGCAATCTTGGAGCCCAGCAGGCTTCCAGACAGGATTGTGCAATTTCTGGAGGGAAGGCTAGTTTCCCTCCAGAAATCCACAATTTTCAAGGGGAAGATGCTCACCCTGTAGTTGGACAAAGCCAGGGTGAGCAGCCTGTGAAGGGAAAGGGTCAAAATCTGATCAATAGGTTGCCTTTGTGCAAGAAAGACATTGAAGCTTGAGGTTTACAAAGTAAGGTAAGGTGTTGTGTAAGGTTGTTAGGGAGGCTCCAAAACAGGTTAAGGAAAAAATTTGGAGGGTGGTTGTCAATGCCACAACATGCGTCCAGAGCGTTTGTCCAACCAAGGGTCCAGGAACTAATAACTCAATCCAAGCTAAAGGAAACATAGGAACCAACCAGAAGAACAAAGAAATGAGCCCACAACACCATAGTTATCTAGGAAATGGTAAGGCTAGGCAAATCCACTATCAATCTCAGCCATCATCCATGCCAATGACAGATCATGACCAATGAACCACATGCATGTGCCATGCATGCCAAAAATAGCGGGGAAAACATACATGCAACTCGGTACCTACAAGAAAACCCCGATACAGTTGTTGATCTCATTGTCCTCCTGAGCTTCCCTACTCTTCCTTTGCCTTCTTGCTCCAAAACTCCAAGTATGCCACACTCCTCCAAGAGTGCTTCAAGAAACTCTAAGTATCCAAGAGTATGAGAGAGAGAGAATAGAAGGGAGCTCCACCAAAACTTGTCAAAATCTTACCTACTGATCCTCAAAAGCCTTTTTATTAAAAAGGTGTCTATTTTCTTTATTTTCCATTATTTTCCTTCATTTTCCTCGTCACATGCAACCTGTGACCTTTCACCTTCCTTTTTCTCCTAATTTCCATTATTTTCATAAATAAAATGCCAATAAATGCCTCATGCCTTTCCAAAGTCTCTAAAGTTCATTGAGAGATTTTATTTTATTTAAAAATGTATTTCAATAATTAAAAAAAAAATAAAAAAAATTGATCATGTTCTAGGTCCCTTCATAGATATTCAAAAAAACATTTAATTCTTTGGGATAAATTTCTCAATTGTAGAGAAAGTTCATAGGATTCCTCTATGATTTCAAGTTTCTTATTAATATTCATAGTGACATATATCCTAATTCTTGTTAACAATTTTGCTACTTTCCTGATCCTTTGGGGTGTGTCAGTTGTTGTTGTCTCTTTTGGTGCCTGAATAGATAATGGAGTCATAAATTGGGGTGTTGTATTAAGAGCTTCTTCAACCTCATGTATTTATTTCTTCAATCTTAAATTTTTATCATCTTGCTTTTCTATAGAATAGGCATATCTCATAATTTCCAAATGACTAGAAAATACACCATAATGGTCAAATCCTTGGATGGATTTGACATAAATATAATTAGAAGGTTTTAATAATTTAACAAATTATCTAAAATGGGCATAATTTCTTGTGGTAGTTTCTCCCATAGTAAAAGGGAGTGTAATGAATTTCCCTTTATTTTTCCTCTCAAATAAGATCAACCATAGGTGTTATTATTTGCATACTTCAGCAACAAAGTAATTATCAAGGTCAAACTTAGGGAGAAATAAGTGCTTTCTTAGAAACACATATATTATGATGAGAGTATTGTCCTCTTAAACTCATATCTCCATTTTCCTATTAGAAACTCTGCTACTTCATCCAAAATCTTGTTTGGCTCTTGCCTTATCAACATAAGTTAAATTCTCAAACAAAATGATCTTGGACTTGATAATGGAATGAGGCTTTGTGCTTCCACAAGATAATATACCAAAATTGAGTTGGTTTCGTATGAGGGTTCATATTTTTTTTACGAGGTAGATGGTGGAAGATATTGCATGAAGCCATTACCAAGTAGGACATCATGTACAATTTGTGGGTCTTTGGGAAATCGACCATACTTGTTTGTAGGATTTGACGCTCCTTATATGGTATCAAACAAGGTCCTACAACAATGTATGAAATGGATAGTTTTTTGCTTCCTTCAGGATTGAATCAATGTCATTCTAATCCTACAATTTACACTTAGAGACGAGGCATTAATCTACTTATTCTATTTTTGTACATGGATGATTTCATCCTCATATGGGGTTCTTCATCTATGATTTAGAGTGTTACTAAGCCTTAATGGAACAATTTGCAATGATTGGCCATGGTTTGCTACATTAATTTCTTGGATTATAGGTTCAAGAGTCTTTAGAAGGGATTGTTCTCTTCCAACAAAATAAGCTATTTAGCACTTTGGAATGAAGAGTTCTAAGCCTGTGATTACTTTTATGTCATGTGTTACTCTTACACCAGTTACACCTCACCATAAGTGGGTCCTACATTGTGCTGACAATTGGTTGGAAATCTACTCTATTTCATTCACACTTGAATTGACATTACTTATGTAATAGGGTTCGTTTCTCAGTTCTCCCAAGATCCTCATAAGAGTCATTCAATATACTATTAGTTCTCTTGAGTTTGGGGTTTCATGGATTCTAACTATGTTGGATCATTTGATGATGGAAAGTCCATCTCTAGTTTTGTTTTATGTTTTGGTTCCATTCATATTGCTTGGTCCTATAAGAAATAGACAATAATTTCATTATGCAAAAGCTGAGCATTGATTTGTACTTCTTGCAAATGAAAATGTTCTATAGTCTTGATAATTATTGACCGAGTTTGACATTTAGCAAGATCATGGTATAACCCATAATTACTAAGTCATAATATTGACCTTTACAACAAAACTTACTTACAAATTAAAAAAATTTATAACAAAATGAAATAAATTTCCATAATTAACTATATTATTTATATCTTTTTAACTTATATTAATTCTTTTTATAATAAATAATAATAATAATAAATATTATAACTATAATGCTATTTATATTATTATTTTGTATAATTTTTAAATTATAATTATAAATTAATGATAATTCACAATGTCAAATCATTTAATTTATATAATTGCGATATTCCAATGTACAATTCTCCGATTGATTTTCCACCCACCCAACAGCGTTGTAATTTCAAACCACCGTGGCAATCTAAAAAGAGAACTTGGACAAGCCCAGTGCCAGTTTTGAATATTGACTATTCTTTAAAAACTTTTAATTGTATTTGAATTTGACTGCAAAATCTTCCATGTTTCCGAGCCATACATGATTCGTAGATTTTATGACAAGAATGTATGACTTGATTTTTCAACTTCAACAACGCGTTGGAGTCAGGCTTGGAATTTCAAATTCTTTTTGCCTTTCAAATTAAAATTTGATGACTTTTTGTATTTTTTTACCTTTCGTTTTACGTTTTAACTAAATATGTGAGTGTCAGGGAAAACTCTATTTTAATAATTTTTGTAAATTTATTCCACAGCACACAATAAGTCATCAAATGGAGGCTGATAATCACTGTTGTTTATAATGATTCTTGTTAGATTGAAACTGCAGATTTGTAGTCTATCAAATTTATAGCTCAGATTTATGGTGGGCCCATTTAAACAATAAAATCTTTGCAAAAAACTTACAATCCATGGACTATAAATAAATTATCTAGTGAGATTATAAATAAATCTTGGACCCATACCTACAACCAAACCTGAGATCTGCATAGTGACCATGGCAAGAGAAAAGGGTAATGAATCTCAACTTCCTTAAGAAACCTCTTCCCCCTATTATAGTTAAAAAAATCAAATCTCTGGGCCCATGCCCTGCAACCGACCTAATAAACAAAAGAAATCATGCAATAGTTGTTTGATCTCCGTGTTCTGTGTGACAGGACAAGATTCTAACATTGATACTTGAATATATCTCTATATCGCAGACAGTCTCTCATTCCAAGAACCCTCTAATAGGGTTTAACTGTATGCCTTACCTCAGTGTGGCATAATCATGGTTTTGGAAAATTCTAATTGCTTCTCGTTTCCACATCTCATGGATGAATGCATGCCAACCGAGGTCAGTTGCTTCCTTGCATGGGATAACGCATTTTAGTTTAATTCTATTATAAATTTTGGAATATTTCAAAAAACACTAATGCATATAAGTTAATTTAATAGTTTCTTTTTTCAAATAACATTTTTATACACCAAAAAAAATCTATATAAATTTATATATCAGTTTCAATGTATATTTATGAGTATTAAATCACATCATATTTATTGGAAGGGGTGGTTTAATTAATAGATAAAATGGTTTTTTTCTAAATAATTTTTAATTTTTTTCAAATTTTAAAGATATTTTTTAAAATTATTAGTGGCATTTTTTAAATATTTTTTTAATTTTGTCTATAATTTGGAAGAGATTTTTAAAAATTATAAGTTCAAGTTGTTTAAGCAGCAAAGTTAGAGTGTTTCACTAGTTTTTTAGAACACTAAATCCATTTATGCATAGAAAAATGCATTTTAAACAATAAAAAGTAACAATTCTACTTAAAATTATATTACCCAAAACACCATTTCAACGATGACTTAAATTTCATCATTTTATTAATATCCTTTATATTTATATTTTCAAAATATTCTAAAATCTATAATAATATTAAAAAACCAGAATATTTTACGATTTACCATCCAATTAAAAACAAATAACCGATAAAAAATCACAGTTTTTTTTCCTCTCCATTTTAATTAAATTATATTTATAGTTCCATAGAGTTAGAGAATTTTTCGTGGCAGAACTCTCTTTGAGATGTTTGGTCCTCTGCCAAGCACACAAAAATTTAAAAATTGAGTGAATCCGTTGAAACTTACCACAAAGTCCTAACTGAGTAATTCAATTTCGACTAAAATTTCATACGCTTAGAAAAAGTTTCACCTCAAAGTCCTAATTGATTAATTCAATTTGGACTAAAGTTTCAGTACGCTGAATTTTTCTTTTCATGGTGGGAGTCGGGACTCTGTTGGAATGTTCAACCCTATTTTCAAAAGCAATCAAAATTTTAGAGTTTTAATATTAAGAGTTATTTTTATTTTGAAATATTTTAAAATGTGATATAAAGCAGCCCAATCAAACAATTAATTTTATTATTATCATTAAAATTCCCAAAATAATTAAAATCAAATCAAATTCAAATTCCAAAAACATTCCAAAATCAAATCCAAACAAAACAAGAGTGAAAACTTTAATTAAGTTCATGGAAACTTCCGGGATGATGTTTAAAACCTAACTTATTAAAAATTAGACGAAACCCATCTGATTCAAAATAAGAAGTTTAAATGATCCTTTCATCAAAATGCCGTAGGCCTGTTTAACACACCAATATAGTGCACGAAAAATCAATTTCACAGCGCAGTACTCATTGTTGGAACTTGGAGCGCTTTTAGGAAAAACTGAACAAAACAATTTGACAGCGTACTACTCATGGGGTCCGTGGGGAAACTGAACAGTGCTCTCTGGTTAAAAAATACGATATGATACGCGAGAAAATCGATACACAGTCTATCAAAGAATAAGATGAAACACGGACTCTCCAACATTACAGAAGTATTTATCACTGGTAGAAATAAATCTTAACCTCAAAATCTATTAGGCGTGAAGTGGATATATGAACTTTGTCAAGGGATCCTATGAACTTTTCAAAATACAACTAAAAGCACTACAAATACATCAATTCAAATTCTTGTTATTAAAAAAATATCACATGTTACATGTGATATTGTGAAAAAATGAAAAAATCGCTTTCCGTACTTACCCTGTTTGCTACCCTGTTTGCTGGTTCTTTGTTTATAACTTGACATCCATGATCCACCTCTGAACTCCAGTGAACCCTCCGAGATTAGAACCTGAGCTTCACCAGACCCTGGAGGAATACGCACTGCAGAGCCTGGAAGAATACGCACTGCAGTCTACGGCAGCGACACTAGTGAATAGCAGTAGCAGATTGCAATTTGCAAGTCTCGTTTTAATTTTGAGCGGCTATGAGCGGCGCCGGGCAGATGGTAGCTGGATTATTCAATGGTAAGTACCCTGTAGTACGCAGTGGGATGGTGATGCAGTTAAAGCTTTTTATTTTACACTGTGTGCAGCTGCCAGCGTAACGCTTTGTGTACCAGGGCTACTGCAGCACTGCTGGTCCGGTGGTGACGTGGTCCAGACTCCATACTCCGGGTGGTGATGTGGTCCCATACTCCCATTACGGATATTATAGATTTTTACGTTTCCTTTACGAAACTAGACGTCAAAATGACGGGTTGAAAAAGTATACCGCACGTCTAACCTCACGTGGAAGATTTTTTCCCTGCGGTCAAATACGTTCTGAAATAAAAAATACGTCCTGTGGGACGTGAAATTCCAGGGCTGGTTGGAGTTTCAAACAGAAACGACCGTGACATCTTCTTTACGCGTTCTTACAAGCCCAGTGGCAACTTTGAATGATGACTGTTTTTAAAAACCTTTAACGGTCTGTGGTTGACCGGCAAAATTCCAGTCTTGTTTCCCAGCCATACGGCATTCCTAGTTTTAATTTTTAGGGCAATCACTTATGGCTTGATTTCTGAACTCCCCACAGCTGGTTGGGATTGAGGTCATGCGAACTCTAACAATGCAAGGTGTTAGATTGGCCTCTTTTGCCGCCTCCCTTGTGTTTATGATGTGCATGCATACATCTTTCAAAAATATACACGCACTACAAAATCACAGCACACCATCTTCGATGAGTTCTCCAAGCCCAAGAAGAATATTGAAAGTAGGTGTGCCTTGGAAGAAGGTGTTCACGGAATTCGTTTCAGTTGAAAAGAACGGAACAAACTCCACTGTTGGGGGATTCTGCGTGAAGGTGTTTGAGGAATCCATCAAATTACTCGATTATTCCGTCCATTACATCCCATATCCCAACACCACCTACGATAATATCATTCAACAAATTGTGCTTAAGGTATTCATTGCGGGAGCTTACATTGTTTTTTCTGTTTTCGTTCTTGGGGGTAATAGCAGTAGCAGCAAACATTCTCACATGTTTGATGTTAGTCTTTATTTTGTTTTGTCTCTTGATCGGAATGTGGATGCAGCAGTAGGAGACTTCACCATCATATCAAGACGTTCTCAAGAAGTACTGTTTACACAACCTTTCTTAGATTCTGGTTTAGTGGCAGTTGTTCCATTGAAAGATAAGGATACCATTAGTTTTGGCTGGGCTTTTACGAAACCTTTCAGCACTGAAATGTGGCTACTAGTAGCGGGGTTCTTCATCTCTGGAGGGATAGTGGTCTACGTTTTGGAGCGTAGAAACAATCGGCAGTTCCGAGGGCAGCGTAGCAAGCAATTCCAAAGCATATTACGGTAAAGAACAACTTTTATGGTGATGTCCGTTTTTTGTATATCCGTCAATTAGACAGGACAAAGCAACTATGACAACGATGGAATGGACTCGAGAACACATTAAATTAAGCGATGTTTGTTTGGGTGCAGGTTCAGTTTTACAACTTGGTTCACTAATCAGGGTGAGTTGTTTTTTTTCCATATCACAAAGACTTTGTTTTCTCTCCGTTTTTTCTGTTTAGAATATTTATAGAACATTTACAGAAACATTGATTTGAGGATTTGAGATAGCAGATGATATTCGGACGTTAATGGGGCGCATAGTGCTTGTGGCCTGGCTTTTTGTTACCGGAATTGTACAATCGTGCTATACAGCAAATTTATTGGCTATCCTAACAGCCCCACGTTTAGAACCAACCCTTAGCGACATCAACAGTATAGTGGCTAGCAGTGTAAAAATTGGGTTTCAGGTGGAATCTCGAGTCATAAATGGATTTGCGGAATACTACGGAGTCCCTCAGTATAGATGAGTACGTTTAGTCGAAGCTGAATATTATGATGCTTTGTCTAGAGGTGATGTGGGTGCTGTCGTGGACGAACGTCCATACATGGAATCTCTTGTGGCAAAACACTGTAATCGCCTCGCAATCGCTGGCCAAACGTTCACCATTCAAAACTGGGGATTTGTAAGTGATTACTATTGGGATCTGTAATTTAATTAATGTGTCTCAAGCATTCAAGGTATTAACTATTCATGACGCTTTTAATTTTATTTGTGGATACTGATGAGATGATTTGGGCAGGCGTTTGATCGCATGCATGATCAGCTGGTAAGAGACATTTCTATAAGAATACTGCAGCTATCAGAAAACGGCGATTTATTCAGATTGCAACAACAATGGTTAGGTTACTATGAAAGTAATTGTTGAAATATTAATTTCAACTGCGCGCTGTTTTGCAAAACCACGCAGACTTCCCCGCACCACCTTTTGTCAAATGTGGTATTTCGTGGAGAGGCTCCGATCACCCCCACTTGTTGCCACAGTGTACGTTTTCAAAACCGCCCATCCCCCGGAAAGTAAAGTTCGTGCAAGTGGAATTGATGACAGCCATTCGATTAAATCAATGGTTGTGTACAGGCCTGAAATTGGAGATTGCGCAAAGTTCTTTTGACGGCCAGTGAATTAATTTTGAAGTACCGTCGATCAGAAATTTAATATATATCGCCATGCTGAAAATTTAATGTGATTCATAGATTTTAGGTAAAGCATTTAATTTTGTTTTTAATTCATGAATGCTTTTACGGCACAAGTAAAAAAAAGACATATAGGTTATGTTTTGTTTTAGTAGTTGACTTTTGTAATGGAATGAAACTGCGAACAAAAAAAAGAGCCTTTTGTTATTGAAATGTACAGCATTGCATAAGAAAAGTATTGTTGATTGTAATGTAATGAGAGTGGAATGGGCAGCAGCGCCTGTGAAAGTTTTTTTTGTGGTGTTGTTGATTGTAATGTAATGAGAGTGGAATGCGCAGCAGCGTGTGTGAAAGTTTTTTTTTTTTGGTTCATTTGAATATGAAATGAAATTTTTGTAATAGGCAGGAGAGAAATTTTTGCAATACGCATGACCGTATGATGAAATTTTTACAGCAGTAAATCTATGTAAGAATTTCTTATTTTATAGCAGTGAATGTAAAAGTTTTTTCACATAGCAGTGAATGAGAATTTTACAAGCAGTGTAAAATTATTTGCAAAAGACACAGAGTATTTTTTTATGTTTTTGGTGAATCCCTCTAAGAAAGAGGAAGAAATATGTAACAGGCAGTATTTATCAATGAATATAAAGTTTTTATGGGTGTGAAAAATCTCTGTTCTCAGAAAACAATTTAGCTTCCCCGTGTTAAAGATCCTATGGAGAAAACAGAGCATTGTTCTCTATTCTTTTGTGTTTGAAATTACCAGAAATTTCTAACATGGTATCGGAGCAGATCCAGGCTCTTTGAAGGTGTCAAAGAAGCTGAAGGAAGGAGTTTTTTCTTTGCTGCAACAATTTCTCCAGCAGAGTGAAGTCTCAGGCAAAAGAATCCAAGGTATTTCTCAAAGTTTTTTTTGTGTCGCTGTTTTTAAATACACAGTCAAATATTTGAAGCATAGCTAAGAGTGCAAGGAATGGCCAGCACCAACGCTAGTATGGGTATTTTTAATACTCAGCTCCCACAGTTTAATGGGAAAAACTATGACTATTGGGCAATAACCATGAGAGCCCTGTTTGCTTCACAAGATTTATGCGAATTAGTTGAAGATGGGTTTGAAGAACCAACAGATGAAAATGAGTTTAACAGATTAAATCGGGCAGAGAAAGATCTGTTGAAGAGCAATAGGAAGAAGGATTCAAAAGCCCTTGTATTTTTATATCAAGCAGTGCATGAGAGTGTGTTTCCAAAGATAGCAACAGCCAAGACATCCAAAGAAGCATGGCAAACTCTCAAGACAGCCTATCAAGGCATGGAGAAAGTGAAAACAGTAAAACTACAGTTGTTGAAGAAAGATTTTGAGAATCTGTGCATGAAGGAGTCAGACAATATTGACTCATTCTTCACACATGTAATTGGTCTGGTCACACAGATAAGGACTCATGGAGAGATTCTTGAAGAAAGGAAGATTGTGAAGAAAATATTGAGAGTCCTACCCTCAAGGTTCCATCTGATTGTCACCACCATAGAAGAGACAAAGGATCTTTCAAACTTTTCAGTTGATGAACTTCATGCATCACTGATAACACATGAGCAGAGGTTGAGTAGAAATGAAAACTCATCTCTAGAGCAAGCCTTCAAGACCCAGATCTCATTTGGAAGAGGAAGAGGTCAAGGCAGAGGAAACAAGAGAGGAAGAGGCAGAAGCCAAAACAGAGGTGGAAGAAACAGTCCAGCAAACACTCAAGGAAGAGGCAGCAATCCAAATCAGAACCAAGGCCAAGGCAGCAGCCAACAAAGTGGACAACATCATGCTCAAGGACAAAGGTATGAAAAATCCAATGTCCAATGTTATTACTGTAAAAAATATGGGCATTATGCCAATGAATGTAGGAAGAAGCAGCATGATATGAATAATAGATCTAGTGTAAATATTACTATAGAAAATATCAGCCAAGATAATGTGTTGTTAGCTTGTAATATGGCTGAAACAAACAGTGAAGATATATGGTTTCTAGATTCCGGTTGTAGTAACCATATGACAGGAAACATAGCCCTGTTTTCTGCTTTAGATCAAAATGTGAAATCACAAGTCACACTTGGGACTGATAGTAAAATTTCTGTTATGGGAAAAGGAGAAGTAAAAATATTTACAAAGAAAGGTGAAAAGAAAACCATAGCAGATGTCTATTATGTTCCTGGAATGAAGTGTAACCTCTTAAGTATTGGACAGCTTGTTCAAAAGGGGTACAATGTTTTCTTTGTGAATGATGTATGTACCATCATGGATAGAGCACCCAACAAAAGATGTATTGTTGAAGTAAAGATGATAAGGAACAGGATGTTCCCTCTTAGAATAAGGGCAGATTTGAAAAATAAAGAAGTAATAGTAGCAGTGACACAAGAGGCTTTCCAAAGCGAACCAAAGGATGAAAATTGGTTGTGGCATTTGAGATTTGGACATCTCAACTTTGGAGGTCTTAACTTGTTGAGTAGAAAATGAATGGTAAGAGGATTACCATTGATAGAGAAACCGGACAGCCTTTGTGAAGGTTGCATCTTGGGGAAACAACACAGAGAAAGTTTTCCATCAGGGAAAAGCATAAGAGCAAAAGCACCCTTAGAAATTGTTCACTCAGATTTATGTGGACCGATGCAAACCCCATCACTAGTAGGCAGCCAATATTTTCTAGCATTCATTGATGATTTCACCAGAAAGACTTGGGTTTATTTCCTGAAGAACAAAAGTGAAGTGTTTGAAAAATTTCGAAATTTCAAAGCACTTGTGGAAAACCAAAGCGGGCTGCATATCAAAGTCTTTAGGACTGATAGAGGAGGTGAGTATATCTCAAGGAATCTCTACAATTTTGTAGAGAAAATGGAATACACAAGCAGTTTACAGCTAGGTACACCCCGCAGCAAAATGGAGTTGCTGAAAAAAAGAATAGGAGCATCATGGATATGGCGAGGAGCATGTTAAAGGCAAAGCATTTTCCAAATGATTATTGGGCTGAAGCTGTACACTGTGCAGTATATATTTTGAATAGGTGTCCTACAAAAGCAGTGATGAACAAAGTGCTGAAAGAAGCATAGAGTGGGAGAAAGCAAGGAGTCATGTTATAGACATTTTTGTGCCTTGCAGCATTGAGCATGAAATCTCCATAATCTAAGGGATCCAAAGTCCCTAAACATGTTGTTCCTACCCCTAGAGGAACAAGGCTAACAAACCACAACAATTCACAAAAGTTCTCCATCTGAAACTGCTCAAAAACAAGTCAATTCAGGATCATGTCAACTACTCCACTAACCATCTGCGCTGAATGTCAATGGCTCCACTGACTACCTGCGCTGAATGTCAACTCCAACACTAGCTACCTACGCTGAGCGAGATTGGACAAGTGGCAGACTCATTCCTCAAGGTGTCAGAACCCAGGAAGCTTCCAAAATGACACTTGCCTCAGGGAATTCGACTGGTGATGAATAAGAGGTTCCAAATCTCCAAGTGGAATCAAGAACCTCCAAGTGGACTCAAGAACTGACAGAGGGAGAGGACACTAGTCAGATCTCAAGCTGACTCATCCTCTCTCCAAACATCTATATATGGATCTCTCCTCCATGAGATCTAGAGGCTGGAATTTTGTTATTGCAAAGAATTGCTGTTGGTTTGAGACTGGAATCATTGGGTGTTTAATGCTTTGAAGGGGTTGAAGATAGGAATTCCATTTGCTGGGAAGGAGATGCTGGATTGGAGCCCTCTAGGTTGTATCTCTTCCCGAACCTTGTTATTCATCAATAAAGCTATCTTGGTTTCTCCTATATGCTAATGTATTTTGATGTATGAATGTATTAGTGTATTTGGTTTATTTCTAATCCTAAACTAGTTATGAATGTGAACATCTGTCTTTGTGTAGTGTTCTTCTCTTGTCTCAAGTAGCTATTCTCTTGTCGCAAGTAGCTGTTCTCTTGTGATCTTGCAGGAAGTTGTAGTTGGATAAGAAAGAAGGCAAGTAGCTGTGAACACCCAAAGAGAAGGGAGATTGGATCGAGGGACAAATGGAAGACACCGGTAAGTCTATTGATCTCTCTTCTTTCACATTTCATAAAGGAAGAAACCAGTATAGTTGTACTCGTTTGTTGCTAAGGCACTGTCACACCTTAGGTGGATAGGATCGTCCTGCATAGGCATTTTTCCCCACAACAAATTGGCGACCACACTGGGGAGATTTGTTTAGTCATTTTTATTTGTGTTTATATCATTGTTTGCATCATAGACTTGACAGCAACAATCGAACTGCATTTTTCCCGGATGCAAAGTAGAAAGTTGCTGCTTTGATCCAGTTGCTGGACTTGTCTATGATCTGAACAATGGATTCACGAATGATTTGATGATCCTTGTGATAGATCTTAGTAGCTTTCAAAGCATCCCCTTGATTATACCTTGCTTGTGTTTCTGATTTGGCCTGAAACTGTTGATTTTTGAGCAATTTGTGACCCAGAACCCAGGAGAAACGAGAGTTTCTCCTTCAGCGCAACTGCTGTGAAGGCAGTCTGCATTTCAACGCAGGTCCCGTGAAGGTTACCTGCGCTGAATGTCAAATCCTCAGTGTTGAGGTTGCGCTGAACCAGTTTGGCCTTGTGCAGCTGGGGTTCTCTGCTCTCTGTTGCCCTATTTTGATCTCTGTTTTTGCAGCCTTTAACCAACATAGGTACCAGTCAGATAACTCCTTTTCTTTGCTTGAATTCCACCTCCTTTTGTACAAAAAGACTGTGAGTGTTTTTATGTGTTTTGTGGCGTCATTTACAGTTTTCCTTTGCATGAGTAAAATAGTCATCCTGTAGCCTTTGATTCAGATATGATTGATTGTGACCTTAGAAGAGAGTTCATTGGCTGTTTGCAGATTGATTATAGATTTACTTTTGCTTATTGGTTTGAATTTGTCTCTTTTAAGTGTCAAAACAAGTCTTTATTTCGAAAATCGTTAAGTAGTGTAATCTCTTCTGCCCTCTCTGATTTCCAAAAAGTGAACTTGTTTGTATTGATCATTTAAAAGCAAATTCAAAGTTGTACAAAAAAGCTTTCTTTGTAGGCATCAATACTAAGAAAGCGAAAAACAAACACCTGCATTGTGCATTTTGCATTTGATGGTTTGCATGTTGGATTTAGGAAAAGTGCATTAGAGTGTGCTGATTGCTCTTTGAGAAAAGATGGTGTCTTTCTTTTCCCTTAGTAGCTAGGATTTTCAAAGTTGAAAAGATATAAAGCTTGCTTATCATCTTTAGACTGCATTTAGGAATTTGTATCATACATCTCGTGGTGAACCTTGAAAGACAAACTTTAAAAAGATCAACCTAAAATAAATTGAATGAACTTAACAACGCTTTGTAACATAACGCACAACATAGAGGTCTAGGCTAGAGACGTGTTCCGGCGTCGTTAAGCCTAGTGACTGTCGATCTCGTGGAAGGTGGGTGATTCCTCCTGAGGGACGATAGCGCTAGTACGGATTGTGCTCCCACGTACCGTCGCGTATATATTGGGAGACCCCTATAGGCATATATCCTTTATCCTTAGGAAGTCGTGTCGGCCGCCCTACTGATCGGAATGCAGTGAACACAGCATTCACGAAGATCGACCGCCCGTACCTTAAAAAGTATTCTGCGTTTTTGCGAAAAGTTTGGCACACCCTCTGCCTAGAACTCCAGAGCAGTTCCTTTTGGCCTTTTTCAGACTCTATAACAGAAAAAGTCCATCCGAGCATTTGTCACTTCGGGCTCATTAAAACATCGAAGGAGACTAGAGTCATCTTTAGCTTTTTCTCAACTCTTTAAAACTGAAAAAGCAAGTTGTGTCTAAAGCGTCGTTAAAATTTATTTTAAATGGAACAATCACCCTTTAATTCCTGCATTGATATTTAGGTTGAAAAAATGGAGCACACCAACCAAGGAATTCCCCTTGGTGGAAATCCTAGTCCCTTCTCCTCTTGGGGAGATGTTGGTGCGCCCCACATGGCCACATTGTCGCTTCCAGGACTGACAATTGGCCTGCCAGTTTGGCTCTTTTCAACCAATGTCGTTCAGAACACCACCATTCCTGAACAGTCGAGTCAACAGTTAGATCAGACCAGAGTTGCCAACCAGCCTTCTACCTCATCTAACTCTTCCTCTCCTCCTTCCTCTTCGCTTGACGGAACTGGTAAAACAAAAAACCAAGTTCCTAAGGAGAAGAAGGAAAAGAAAAAGAAAGAGAAGAAGAAGAAGGAGCCAAAAGCGACTGGGGGCAAATGAGAGTCGTCTGACAAAAATCCACACACAGCACTGACAAGGCCTAAATCGCCATGTGTCATATGCAAGGGAGACCATTTCCACAGAGATTGTCCCTGTATCCCTCGAATACTAAGGGATTGGTCTCCCCGTTTGCACAATTCGGTAGCATCAACCTCTGATAACCATGTTGACTGCTCACTGTCAACTAGTGAAAGTGAAGTCACAGGACAGAGAGGGAAATCTAGATTTCCCTGCAAACTGTGTGAAGGCGACCACGCCATCCACCGTTGTCCCTTGTTAGACGAGGCTAAAAGAGTTCTAGAAGATCGCCCGATTTTACGAGCACAACTTCCTCCTGGATATCAAAAACTCCTGCCAAGTCCTTCACTAGTTGAGAACCCGGCTGACCCGCCCAGGTGGTCAGCCGAAGCACCTATCATTGAAGATGAACCGTCTGGATCCATGCCTGACGAAAGTCAACAGGTTGATACGGCAGTTGACCCGGTTTTGCCTTCAGAGGCTCTATCTTCGAATGTTACCATCACAGAGGAGAATAAAGACGACACCGTCCAAATTCTCTTCATTAACACTGACTCTGATAAACAAGGGGGCAATGCCCCCATTCCTTTGTCGCAGGAAGGAAGTTCCTCAGACCGATATCCAGCCGTTTATTCGGTCCCACCACCAAGCAACCTCGTTGTGTCCTTTGACTGGAACCAACTAGGCAGACCCCGGTTGCCAGCAAGCATACCATTCAGAATTATCGTTCAAATATACAGAATGGTAATGGTTGGAACTATCATTGATGAGGGGGCATCTGTGAGTATCCTTTCCTCTATTGCTTGGAAAGCACTTGGTTCGCCAGCGCTTTTACCTGAAATGAGAAATCTATCAGGTTTTGATAAAGGAACCAGTCGACCTTTAGGGATTCTCCCCAATGTGCCTATAACATTGAAAGGGAAGACGGTTCAAATGAACGTGATGGTCGTTCAAGGACCCTTGGATTATAACCTACTCCTTGGACGAGACTATATATATTGCATGAGAGCTATAGTCTCCTCACTCTTTAGAGTAATGTGTTTTCCGCATGAAGGAAGAATGGTCAAGCTCGTGGACCAACTTTCATTTCCCGGATCACGCATCGCAAATAGTCATATACCATCCCTAAATGGTCTCTTCACGCAAGAAGTGTTTCAACCCACGGTCCGTCCTCCTGATGAGCGCGAGTAATCCGGGAGGATATGACTGGAACCTAGGGGGCATGCGTCCTGGTCCGCTTCGGCAGGAAAACATTGGGTATAGAGTAGGTTTCCGCGGGAGAATATGACTAGTCTGTACCCCGTCCGTCTAGGAAGAGGGTTACTCTAGAATAAGATTCTTTTGTCAAAGTTATGTGAGTTGGCGGCCTACGTCGCTCACCTTTGTCTACTTCGGTAGACATTGCCGAGGAAGTGTTTTGTTTGAAAGATTAACGAGACAATCTTTGGGTAACCTGAAAAGAGGTAGGCCTCTCTCGGTGAAACGAATGTTTTGACGGAAATGAAGTAGAGGTAACCTTGAAATCGTACTTTATGCCTGGGGGCATGCAAACCTTTTGGAGTGCAAGCAAGGGGCGGCTATTTATTTTTTAAATTTTTAGGACCTCTAACCCTTTAAACTCGTAGGATTAGTCGTTTCCAAACTTGCGTAAAGAAAGGATAAGGAGCAAAGCTTAGTGAGATGAAGCTCCATAAAAAATAGAATCTTGATGAGACACTCTGATCATATGACTGGGTAATCGAGCAGTTTTAGCATAAAGTTCATGCTCGTTAAAAAATAAACGCAAGATCCGAGCAGTTTTAGCGCATAGTTCATGCTCGTTAAAAAATAAACATAAGATCGAGCAAATGTTTCCACCCGCGTTTAAGCTCGTTAAAAAATGAACTATCCCGGTAAATAACCACTGTGAATGTAATATCATCAGCCATTAAAACCTTGGTCGTGTTTGCACCATCACCTCCACTTTTCATTTGGCCGATCATTCACCTCCATATGATTGTTTACCCATTTTGAGGAACAGCTGCGAAGAGTGATTTCACCTAGCCATCCTTGTGACACTGCCGTGATTGGAAAATTCCAACCTGTACCTGGAATCTGCTGTTAACCTTGTTTATCACTCGTTCCTCAAAAGACGAGTCTTCTTTAAGCTCTTTTCAATTGACTCGTAAAATATGAAAAGATTGCCGAGTCCTTGGCCTTCTAGTTCGTTAAAGGACAGGAAGAGCTATTCCTCCTCTAGATTTTAATCTTTTTGGACCTGAGGGATTATTGCACAAAAAGATCGAGCGCTTGTTTTGTTCAGCTCGTTAAAACTATCGAAAACTCATCCCTTCTGTATTGTTTTATACTTTTTTGGACTTAAGGGATTAGATGACGAAAAATGAATTTTGGAGTTGACTTTATGTACCTTTTCAGACTCTCTAAAAATGAAAAGGACCGAGTTATCCTTGTCGTTAGACTCGTTAAAATCATTAAATAGCGACAAACTTGTCTTTAGACGAGAACGAGTTTCACTATCGCTAAGCTCGTTAAAACATAGTGATGGGCTTACCCGAAGGGCAGGTTATAGAACAAGCATATGTTATCCTCCTCAAGCTTGACAAAAATAAAGAGGTACTGGTCAGCAATGACTGGGGAAAAATTAGGAGAAACTAAAGAAAACTTTGATGGTAGCAAGTCCCTCTTGAACATGACACTTTTCCTCCGTACCACAATCGGGTTGGGTTGTTTCATTCACCGGTCACATCACCATGGTCTCGCCATACCATCCATATTTGGGGTAATGCTACCGATCCATCGCATAAGTGTCGCCATATGTTCAAGAGAAGTCGTTCAGAAAGAGTCAACCGTGTCCCATCCACTGCCATACATTATCCTTCATCCATTCATGACTGCCATCCTGAATCATATGTCACAGATCGTTTTCACCTCCATTAAAATCATTAGCTCTGTTCCGTGTCACTGATGTGGGATTCATTAAGGCCCTCCTGTGACGGATCACTTCTTGTCGACATCAGCTCATTATCCAAGAAGTTGATCTAGGAACAACCCCTTCAGTACTTTGAAACTTGCATGCCACAATGGCAAGTTTCTCACTTCCAGCGACAGGTATAAATCAATGACCTTCGACCGTAAGATTTTGCGTGGTGTTCGACGCCAAGTCCTTTATTCACACCACGCGAATTGTACTGCAGTACCTTGAGGGTCATTATCATTATCGGTGATTCCCCTCGCGCTTGTTAACGATTTACATCATTGACCGGTAATCAAGCGATGTCTTTCCATGTTCGACTTCAGAACAATTCTCACATGGATCGACTTGTACTTAGAGTGAAGATCGAGCGAGTTTGAAGACCCAAGATCTAGTTTCATCCATCCGGGCTGCGATATATATTCAGGAAAGATAAAGACATTGACATGTACATCATTGCAGCAGATAATCATCCTACTCAAAGGATGATAATTTCATCAAAATTATCAGTCTATCATCAGACGATTGTCTATTCTATGTACAGAAAAATGAATTTATAAAGCTGAGCATGGAAATGCCCGCCTCAGCTAGATCATGAAAGCAGTATGAAAAATAATGTATTGTATTGTATTGTATTGTATTACAGGTCTCCTCCCAGCATTGGATGAACTTCGGATTCCCCTGATAAAGCATTTCGCCCGATAAACAGCCTCATACTTTAGGGGGCAACTGTTATAGACATTTTTGTGCCTTGCAGCATTGAGCATGAAATGTCCATAATCTAAGGGATCCAAAGTCCCTAAACATGTTGTTCCTACCCCTAGAGGAACAAGGCTAACAAACCACAGCAATTCACAAAAGTTCTCCACCTGAAACTGCTCAAAGACAAGTCAATTCAGGATCATGTCAACTGCTCCACTGACCATCTGCGCTGAATGTCAATGGCTCCACTGACTACCTGCGCTGAATGTCAACTCCAACACTGGCTACCTGCGCTGAGCGAGATTGGACAAGTGGTAGACTCATTCCTCAAGGTGTCAGAACCCAGGAAGCTTCCAAAATGACACTTGCCTCAGGGAATTCGACTGGTGATGAGTAAGAGGTTCCAAATCTCCAAGTGGAAGCAAGAACCTCCAAGTGGACTCAAGAACTGACAGAGGGAGAGGACACTAGTCAGATCTCAAGCTGACTCATCCTCTCTCCAAACATCTATATATGGATCTCTCCTCCATGAGATCTAGAGGCTGGAATTTTGTTATTGCAAAGAATTGCTGTTGGTTTGAGACTGGAATCATTGGGTGTTTAATGCTTTGAAGGGGCTGAAGATAGGAATTCCATTTGCTGGGAAGGAGATGCTGGATTGGAGCCCTCTGGGTTGTATCTCTTCCTGAACCTTGTTATTCATCAATAAAGCTATCTTGGTTTCTCCTATACGTTGATGTATTTTGATGTATGAATGTATTAGTGTATTTGGTTTATTTCTAATCCTAAACTAGTTATGAATGTGAACATCTGTCTTTGTGTAGTGTTCTTCTCTTGTCTCAAGTAGCTGTTCTCTTGTCGCAAGTAGATGTTCTCTTGTGATCTTGCAGGAAGTTGTAGCTGGATAAGCAAGAAGGCAAGTAACTGTGAACACCCAAAGAGAAGGGAGATTGGATCGAGGGACAAACGGAAGACATCGGTAAGTCTATTGATCTCTCTTCTTTCACATTTCATAAAGGAAGAAACCAGTATAGCTGTACTCGTTTGTTGCTAAGGCACTGTCACACCTTAGGTGGATAGGATCGTCCTGCATAGGCATTTTTCCCCACAACAAGTCACCCACATGAAAGTTTTTGGATGTGTGGCTTATGCACACATTCCATATCAGCTAAGGAGGAAGTTGGACAACAAAGTGGAGAAATGTATTTTCATTGGATACAGTGAGGAATCCAAGGCTTACAGGTTGTATATCCCATCCACCAAGAAGTTTTTTGTAAGCGGAGATGTTTAGTTCATTGAGGAGGAAGCTTGGGATGGAAGCATAGAGAAAACAGTGAATGTTAAAAACTATTTGTCTCATGATGAAGATGATGAGGAAATGGCTGAAATACATCCCCAAACAACAACACCAACACAAGGACAGCAAGAGACACCCTTGAGGAGAAATGAGAGTGCTTCTCCTAGCACACCACAAGGAGGAAATTTAAGTGCTTCTTCAAGCACTTGTACACCAAATGAAAGAGGTAAGAAATTCGGAAATTTAAGTGATATTTATGATGAAGGAATGAATTCCTTGTTTGCTTTGTATTGTCATGTTGATGACCCTATTCATTTCGAAGATGCAATTAAAGATAAGAAATGGATAGAAGCTATGGATGAGGAGATGAATGCCATAGAAAGAAACAAGACATGGGATTTAGTTGAGCTACCAAAAGGTAAAGAAGTCATTGGAGTTAAATGGGTCTACAAGACCAAAAGTAATGTTGAAGGCAAGATAGAAAGGCACAAGGCAAGACTGGTTGTCAAGGGATACAAGCAGCAGTATGGGAGAGACTATGAGGAGACTTTCGCACCGGTTGCAAGAATGGAAACCGTGAGAGCAGTGCTGTCCTTAGCAGCACACAACAAATGGAAAGTTTACCAAATTAACATGAAGTGAGCATTCCTAAATGGAGTGTTAATGGAAGAGGTTTACATTAAACAACCTCTAGGCTATGAAAAGAAAGGCCAAGAGTACAAAGTGTGCAGATTGAAGAAAGCTCTTTATGGGCTGAAGCAAGCGCCAAGAGCATGGTACAGTGGGATAGATCCCTATCTACTGGAAAATGAATTTGCAAAGTGTGAGGGAGAACCCACCCTCTACATTAAAGAAAAGAATGGTAAAATGCTAATTGTTGTGTTATATGTTGATGATGTTATCTTCACAGGTAATGATGAATATCTCATTGAAAATTTCAAAGCAGTCCTGAAAGAGGAATTTGAAATGACTGACATGGGTTTGCTGAGATACTTCTTACGAATAGAAGTAGATCAAAATGAAAATGGGATTTTTATCTCACAAGCAAAATATGTTAATGAAGTGTTGGAGAGATTTAATATGCAGGACAACAAGGCAGCAATCACTCCCACAGTGATGGGATTAAAACTCAGCAAAGAGGACAGTAGCAAGGACTTTGATCCTAGTTTGTACAAAAGAATAATTTGCAGCCTCATGTATTTAACTGCAACTAGGCCGGATATAATGTTTACTGTTAGTTTAATTTCCAGATTCATGGAGAGGCCAAAAGAAGCACATTGGCAGGCAGCAAAAAGGATTCTGAGGTATGTTAAAGGTACTAAAAGGTTTGGCATTTTATATACTGTCTCAGAATGTTCAGATTTAGTTGGATACACTGATAGTGATTGGGCTGGAAGTGTAGATGATCAGAAAAGCACATCCGGTTATGTTTTTCACATGGGTTCAGGAGCCATTTCATGGGCTTCTAAGAAACAACCTATTGTAGCATTGTCTACAGCAGAGGCAGAGTATGTGGCAGCTACAGCAGCAGCATGTCAAGCAGTTTGGATGAGAAGAATGTTAAGGAGCTTAGGCCAAGAGCAGGCAAAAGGAACAGTGATTTTTTGTGACAATAGCTCAGCTATTGCATTATCCAAGAATTCGATGTTTCATAAGAGAACGAAACACATTGACACAAGGTTTCATTACATCAGGGAATTGGTGAACAATGGTGAAATTGTTTTACAACATTGCAGGACTCAGGAGCAGGTTGCAAACATTCTGACCAAGCCATTGGATCAGAAAAGTTTTGAGTTTTTGAGGAAATGTCTGGGTATGACTGATAACCCAGCAGTTGAAATTAAAGGGGAGTGTTGAAATATTAATTTCAACTGCGCATTTATTGCAGCGCTGTTTTGCAAAACCACCCAGACTTCCCCGCACCACCTTTTGCCAAACGTGGTATTTCGTGGGGAGGCTCCGATCACCCCGACTTGCTGCCACGCGTCCAGTGTACGTTTTCAAAACCGCCCATCCCCCGGAACGTAATGTTCGTGCAAGTGGAGCCTCTGGGGAATTGATGATAGCCATTCGATTAAATCAATGGTTGCGTACAGGCCTGAAATTGGAGATTACGCAAAGTTCTTTTGACCGCCAGTAAATTAATTTTGAAGTACCTTCGATCAGAAATTTAATATATATCGCCATGCTGAGAATTTAATGTGATTCATAGATTTTAGGTAAAGAATTTAATTTTGTTTTTAATTCATGAATGTTTTTACAACACAAGTAAAAAAAAGACATATAGGTTATGTTTTGTTTTAGTAGTTGACTTTTATAATGGAATGAAACTGCGAACAAAAAAAAGAGTCTTTTGTTATTGAAATGCACAGCAGTGCATAAGAAAAATGTTGTTGATTGTAATGTAATGAGAGTGGAATGCGCAACAGCGCGTGTGAAAGTTTTTTTGTAGTTCATTTGAATATGAAATGAAATTTTTGTAATACGCAGGAGAGAAATTTTTGTAATACGCATGAGCGTATGATGAAATTTTTACAGCAGTAAATCTATGTAAGAATTTCTTATTTTATAGCAGTGAATGTAAAAGTTTTTTCACATAGCAGTGAATGAGAATTTTACACAGCAGTGTAAAATTATTTGCAAAAGAGACAGAGTAATTTTTTAAGTTTTTGGTGAATCCCTCTGAGAGAGAGGAAGAAATATGTGACAGACAGTATTTATCAATAAATATAAAGTTTTTATGGGTGTGAAAAATCTCTGTTCTCAGAAAACAATTTAGCTTCTCTGTGTTAAAGATCCTGTGGAGAAAACAGAGCATTATTCTCTGTTCTTTTTTGTTTGAAATTATCAGAAATTTCCAACATGGTAATTTCAAACAGTAATTGCAACAAATATAGTGATCAGTCGGGAAGGAGCCAACTTCAGGTTCAACACTTCGGGGGTCTTTTCGTCATAGCAGGGTTGGTATCAGCCATAGTGCTATTGTTTTACATTGTGCGAAGGAAGCAGAATAGTTGTATGGTGGCGTCACCAACTTCCCCTCACGCTGAAGGGTCATCTGGCCCAACTCTTCCTGAACATTACGGAGATGGCGGTGGAGGCTTTATTCTCCACAACGACCATGGCGGAACCTCGGAACCTATGAAAAAATTTCAAATTATGAGGAGAACAAAACCGCTCGATAATGCCATCCCATTGGTTGGAATCTGTTGATGGAGATAATTACATTCAATTAGCATGCAGTGTACTAAATGTCAGTGATGTAGTCATGTATATATTTAACGTAAGATTAACCTATCTATTCTTAGCTAGCTATTTTGGATCTTTATAATTATGTAACTTTTAAGAAATTGGATAAAACAATTTAGTGAGTAGTATCATATTGCGTTGTGGGTCTTCATTTGTCCATCTACCATATGAATCACATTCCTATCTTATGAATTACATTCCAAACAAGACTGCTCCGCATGAAACACAACCTAGTGGGGTTGCTTCCTAGATTGACAATATGTGGTAGAACATGTCTTAGTATTAGTTCTTGGCTTTACATTTTGTTTCAATATAATAAAATTTGGGTGGGTGTGATTAGATTTTGTTTATTTATTAAAATATGTTTTGAATATAATAATAAGTTATCTTAAATTGAAAATATGGAGAAAAAAATAAAAGTTAGGAAAATGGAATAACAAGAAAAAAGGAAAAAAATCAAAATCAAAAAATTAAATAAAAAAGAAATAAAACTAAAAACAAAATCATTACCAACTAATAGAAATGGAAGTTACTAAACAATCCATAATAAGACCTCAACCAATCACATTAGGAATAAATAGATTTATATAATAATAAAAATAGCAAAGAATTATTTCCCAATGTTAAACTATGGATAAGCAGTGTAAATTTTTGGTCAAAGACAAACTAATACACAGTCAAAGTAAAACTAAATATGTAATACCCGTGTTCTTTTAGCTTGAAAATTTCAGTTTTTTATTTGCCATTATTTATGTGAATGTAATTATTATTGTTTTTCTTATTTATTAGGTTATTCATTTTTGTTTTTCTTATTTATTAGGTTATTTATTTTCTTATTTTTTATTTTATTTTATGTTATTTATTTTATTATGCTAATAGATATGTTTATTTTGGAACATGGTTTTTAAAATTTTAATTTAATTATTTATAATTATGAGATGAGTTGAGATTTATTTTAAAAATAGGTATTTTTTTTTTTTAATTTTTTATTTATTGAATTCAATAAAAAAAAACTATATAAATGTTGGAAATAATAATCCCAAACACCGTAATAAACATCTTGATAGCAGTCATACTTGTCAGAGGTATTTTTGGCAGGTTGCGTTTCTGTTTGAAGCTGGAAGGATTGAAGCCAAAACAGAAGTACCCTGTGAACCATTCCGTAACACAACAAAGACTTTAAGGCATTTAATGTATTTTGGTGAATAGATATGGGCAAGCATTCATTCCGCGACTATTTCCCACACTCCAAGAGGAGGCTGAAGCCAAAATAAGAAGATGGAAGGACTGAAGCCAGAACAGAAGTACCGCGCGAACCATTCCGCAACACAGAAAAGAACATAAGGCATTTAATGTATTTTGGTAAATAGATATGGGCAAGCATTCATTCCGCGACTATTGCCTACACTCACCATTCTGCAACACAACGAAGAATTTAAGGCATTTAATGTATTTTGGTAAATAGATATGGGCAAGCATTCATTCCGCGACTATTGCCCACACTCCAAACACCTGCGCAATTACTGTCCACACTCAACAACAGCAATAAGTATGTAAAATTCATTTTGCAAGGAAGAGAGAAAGAGAGCGAGAGTCTCTGAAGAGAAAATGGTGGAGCAAATTTTAGTGGCCGCCTGGAAAACAATAGTTACTGTAAACCTTTGTTTTACTTGGTGAATAAGCCGCAATCCCATGTGAATATATTTTCATAATTTAGAATTCAATACTAAGTTATTATTGTGTTGCTCTAAACTTATTCTATTCTACTTTATTTTTTAAGTCTCTCTACAACTTCACTAAACAATTTATTGTTTACTCTGCCTCTCAGCATAAATTCAAATCTATTTTTTGTAACAATAAACAAATTGGGTTTGCATATTTCGACTTCCGGATGGCTAAATTCTCGTCAGCCTATATGAGCCCACAAATTTTAGTGCTTTCTCGCCATTCTTGCGGTGACGGACCTATAACTAACGAATCCCCAAATTTCACCATGCTAGGAACAGGCCAAATAACCCCCCAAATTTCACGATGCTAGGAACAGGACAAATAACGCACCTGACCACGCTTTACTGCAATCCGACCACTTCAAAATCGACACAAATGCAGAGACCCCAATCTCCCTTCATTCCAGACCACAAACTCGAGATTGAACACATGAACCAATCCGCTATCCATACCAGATGCACATCCTTCGTTATGTGAACCCTTTCTGGAAATCAACAGTCGTGACCATGCTGCAGAGATCAACGGGGTTCATCAGCCAAGCTCCACTCTATAACTCCAACCTAACCCTAAATTTCATTCGCCATCGAGCCAACTTGGTCAAACTGATTACGTCGACTATGGTCGGGTCCGATTAACCCGACTGCTGTTAGAACCGAATAACAGAAGTCCTAACTACTCTTGGCTCAACTCCTTCATTTTGCATGCGTCCGCGTTTGGGTTTTGGTGCAGATGACTGAACTTGGCACTAGGCTCAGACTCCGAATGTTGATGTGATTGTCCAAGAATCGAATAGCCTCGATTTAGCCCCAATAAACTATCGCTAACTCATGCTGGAAGCATTCTGGCTCGACCTTCATCCGTCCTATAAAAAAATCATGGCTGCGAAGGACTCTAGCTGGGATTTATCCCCTTTAACAATATGAGGCAACCAGGAACACATGAGATTTGCGTAAAACAAACAACACAGATTCCATTAAAACCCAAAGGAATACTTAATTAAAATAAAATAAAATATAATACTTAACTAAAAATTACATGATTACATTTGGCCTCGTAGGGATAACGACCCTCAGCGTGGCCTTAACTAAAAATTACATGATTACATTTGGCCTCGTAGGGATAACGACCCTCAGCCTGGCTTCACATTGTTCTCGCCACTTCACTCGGCCTAATTTTACAACTGATTAGCTACCCCATGACATTTTGTAGGTGGCCTAAAAATCAAGTAAAACAAACCTTTTACAGCTCGCTTCTAAAGGCTTCTGAACAATTAGAAAATACATCCTCTAGATAATCATGTTCCAAAATCATTGGGTGGGTTTATACCCATATATCAACAAGTTTCATATAACATAAGTTAGGGTGAATCTCAATATTAAAAATGGTATTAAATGTATTTTTAAATATATATATGTTTAATTTATGTATTAATTCTTTTATCAATAATAATAATAGTTGTAATTTAGTTAATTTTTGTGTTTTTTTTTTAGCAATTTAAGATGTATGATGAAATAAATGTTTTGATGTTTATTATGAAATGATGCCTATTGAGGTTTACAATTTCTTTCTATGAAATATTTTTGGACAAAATCACATGCAGATTATAAAGTCTAAGTTTTTCGAACCACTTACTACGGGGTTCATCATGAAGACTTGGATGGATAGCTGAAACATAGAGCCAATAAATAGTAGAAATGCAACGGATTAATCCCAACATTCAAATTTTTATTATTTTTTAATTTATTATGAATGTTAAAAAAAAAAAAATTAATAAAAGAGTGTTAAAAATAAAAAATAGTACTAAAATTAGAATTAAAATGTATATTATTATATTTACTATTATTACCATTATTCTAAAAAAGGGAAAGAAAGGAAAATAACTAGAACAATAACTTAATATATATATATATATATATATATATATATATATATATATATATATTTCTAACAACTAGAATATAAAGAGTAAAATAAAAAGAGGGAAATTTAATTATTTAATATAAAATAATTTGAATTTTTCTATTATTAAAATAGTTTTATTTTTTGTTAATATATTATCATTTGCTATTAAAATAATAATAATAAAGCGATGGGATCCAACAATGACTAACCTTCCTATCATCTTCCTTATTTAGGGTCTTAGACCTTTTCTCAATCTCAAAGCCCTCCCTAAACTTACAGTGAAGGAAGTGGTTAATCTTAGCAATAACCTGAGAATCCTCAATACTAATGTGGTGCTTAGTCTTCCCTGCATGTTCGACCAGATATGAGGAGCAGGTCCTACTATGTTTTATGTCAACTGCATGTTCTTGAACCCTTTGATTGATGTAACGACCAGTTTCCCCAATGTAAGGAGTCTCACAAGAACATGGGATCAAATACACACCTTTCATGTCTTTCGAATTCACTAGGTCTTTGACTGTTCTTAGGGAGCTTTGAATAGTGTTCAAGGGTTTGAAGGTGGAAGAAGCATCATGTTTCCTAAGAACCCAAGAAATATTCTTTATAGTCCCTTAAATAAAGGGGAGCAGAACATTGAAAGCAAATAATCTAGGTACATTCTTAACCCCCAGAACTTTGCATGCTTTTCAAAAATCATTGATACCTATCGATCTGCTATAACCATTTAATTCAAAAACATTAACGAGTTGGTTTTTCTCATCCTCAATGTGATTTTCATCAGAAACCTGCAAAGCACGAGTAGCTAGAGTGTTTAGAACCCCCAGTTTCTGTGGTAGATAGTGATGAGAGTTAACATGAAGAAATTGATATCGTGTGTTTTCTTACGAAAACCCTGGTGAGAGAAAGAACCATAAGATTTCTTAGAGATAAGAACGTCAAGGAAGGGAAGGCTACCATCAATCTCAGATTCCAAGGTAAATTTTATGGATCTTGATTGATTGTTAAGGTGCTGAAGAAAAAGATCTAACTAGATGAGACCGTGAGACCATACGATGAAGGTATCATCAACAACCTTTTCCAGACCTTTGGTTGAAAATGGTTGAGGCCAAGGTTGTTGATTCAAAATACTCTATGAACAGGTTAGCCACCATAAGGGAGAGAGGAGAACCCATTGATCTGAAATTGATTGCTAGTTAATGTTGTGCTAGTATCATTTCCAGATATAAAATTTTCTTTGATTTGGTTTTCTTATCCATAAAGAGTTTATCCATGAGCATGTGATTGTCAATTCATTTAACTTGGTGAAATTTAGTGTTTTGCATGAACTTAAAAGAATGAATTTAAATGGCTGAATAGAAGCATATAAAAACACAACAAGCACAAATAACAAAGCTCAATACACAATTTTTTGTTGAAGGAGTTCACCCCTCCTAGGCTACATCTCCTTGGTCCAGCATCATAGTGTGGGCCTTTGTATTAGCTTCAATAGTGCTCAAATTAATGTTACACACATCCAATGCTCTTGGAACCTATTCCATTGAGTTTAAAACATTCAAATATATCAGAAATGACTAATTTTTTACTCAATTTGGTTACCAGCTGCTCTGGGAATGTCCTCCAACACCTGGTGGCCCTAGGCCTAAAAAATCTTCAAGTGACGAAACACATCTGTAAATGACCTATTTTGCCTCTGCAACCTGCTCCAATGAGTTCCTAACATGCAAATTTGCCAAAAATGACTATTCATTTTCAAAATTTGGTTGAGAATTGAGTAAGTTATGGCTCAAACAGTTTTTCCCAGAAAACCTCCGCTAAATCTGGAGAGACTCCAATTAAATCCGCCAAGTTTGGTGGCAAGTCCAGATTTGGTGGCTCCGCATAAATTCCACCAACTTAATCAACTGTTTAATTAAATTCTAAACACCATTAATTAATATTAAGCATGATTAATGCACTAAGCACATTTCATTGGCCCTTAGTCACATGCTTCAGGTCACATGGGGTGGGGGCTAGCCCGCAAGGGTTGGCTCCTACCACCCCACCGTCGGACTTAACTACACTTTAAATAGGATTCCGTGGCAAATAATTTCAAAGTACCTACCATGGTTCAATGTTAGAGCATGGAATTTGAGTGGGCGAGGTCACGGGTTCAAAACTTGCCTCCACCCATCCCATTGCATTTTACCATAATATTTGCGCCAATATATATATATATATATTCAAACTTTTGAATATATTTGAACTATGTGGATTTTATATGTATGCGGATTTAGATTTAAGTTTACGTTTTACCATAATATATGCGCCAATATATATATTCCAACTTTTGAATATGAGCCAAATTGGTGAATCTGAAGATGACGCTTGTCACAGTGTCATTGGCTGAAATTGGAGAATATTCTCTGCATGTTGATTGGGAATCTAGTCAACTCTAGTCAAACTTTGACTTTTTGACCAAACTTTCAGAAGCTCTGACTTTTGCATATGATGTCAGTTTTTGAACCGTTCACTGCGTTGGAATCCTGGCGATGAACTCTATCCGGTCATTCAGGTCTAAAGCAATTCCGAGCACTTTCAATTTTTAGCTAAAATACTGATCCCTAATTATTCCTCCCCACTAGAAGCCTTTTGGACCCCAAAAACTCTCTTGATCATTGATTATGTTGATAAGGGGACTGTTCCCTCCTCCTTCCAGTCTTTATCCATTGAAATTTTCCTAATCTCATCATTTGGAGCTTTTCATAAAAATTCAATTTTTTTCCTTGATTCCGATGGCCATCTATTGTTGTGTTTGACACCGTCATGTTGCAATATTTCTAAATTTGCAGAAAAAAATCTAATTTTGTAGAAAACATCTCGTTCCTACCTTGGTCAATAATCAAAGGAAACTTGGAATCTTTCTCACCTTGCACTTTGTCTCTATGGCGATTTTTAGTTGCTTTTTCCTTGTACCTGAGTCGACTCTTGCCCAAGTTTCTTCACCATTTTAATGTGCCCTTTGGAAACCAGCAATGAACATTTGTGAAACCCATGCCTTCTTTGCCAAGCTTCTTTGTCCTCTTCTCTTTGACCTTTGCAACTTCTTGCACCGACACCTTGTTTTCAACACCGCTCAACACCAATGTTGGCTGTTGCAAATGTTTTTCACCTTCATTCAAAGGAAACCTGTTGTCATTCTGAAACAACTCATTACAAATATAAGCATCTTTATGAAAAGTATGATTCAAAACATCTCTTTGTTTGATCATCAACAATGTCAAGTTCTGACTTGCATTCACTGGCCTCTTCATTTGCCCTGCATTAACTAAAGAAATGTTTAGTTTCTTGTGATGAGCTCTCACAATATACTTCACCCCATCTTTAAGAAAATGATATTTGTGCTCATAGTAATGAAACACTGCTTTCCTGTCATACAAATATAGACTTCCCAAGATAATTCCAGAAATTTCAAGTGGAACCACGTCTAACTCGACTCCATCAACAAAGTTTACAGCAATAACAAATCTAAAAATGCATTTCCTTGAAACCTATAAATTGGCATCCTTAACTATCCAACCCAAAGGGTATGGTTTATGATGTGGTATGGTTTCAAGTTTAAGCTCTTTAACTAAGTCTTCTAAAATCAGGTTTGCTTGTGATCCACTATCAAAGAGTGCATAAATCTTGGTATGATTTGAGATTACTCTGACAGTGAACAACTCTTCCCTTTTGTCTTCATTTGGAGTGTTTGTTATAGACATATTTGAACACATCAACCCCAAACTTATATGTCAATAAACTAGGGCTCATCAACCCCTAAAAGAGTTGTTTCATACCCTAAAGGAACATAGTCATCTGAATACATCATTCCCCAAAAATTCCATCTGAGAAACCATCCAAAAATGGCCTAAATTAAACCATACTAACTGCTCCACTAGCAAAGTGCGATGCATACTGAGTGGTACACTGCCAGGGTGCGATGAATACTGATTAGGCCTTCTATAGGGTGCGATGGGCGAGGATGGACAAATGTCCGAGACAGTTTGCTAGGTGGTTGCTCATGGAATCTTCTAGAAACTTCTCCTGTGCCACTTGCCTCTCTGAATTCGCCCAAGGATGAATAAGGGATCTAAGAAATCTCCAAATGGAACCAATTGTAACAAGTGGAATGACATTAATCAAACCCCATGGATGACTCACACCCTTGCACACATCTATAAATGGCTCTCCAATTCAAGAGATCTAGAGGCTGGAATATTGTGAATTGCAAGGAAATGCTGATATTTTGTAATTGAGGAAAGAGCATTGTATTGTTGGTGTGATCTTGCTATGTCATGAGGTTAAGAGGGATTGAAGCTAGGAGGATGATGCTGGATCAGACAACTGGGTTGTAATTCTCCCTTCTATTAATAAAGTTCTTCAAGTTTTCTTCCATATGATTGTGCAATTGTGAATGTTATCATTTGTGAATGCTATCATTTGTTCATTATATATCTGATTCTGTAATGTTTATGTTGTAATAGATCACGATGCTTTGACAGTTCTTTGTTGCTGTACTTGTGCAGGTACTCTCCAAGCATGTTAAGTACGGGGAGGAGTTGCAGGATCTGTCAAAGGGGAGAGAGAGAAAGCAAGGGATTAAGCAGAAGTTCCAGGTTGGTTCCATTATCTTTCTCTTATCTGTTACACATAGAAGAAATCATTGAATTGCTTTAAACTGTTGTTTCTAGGGTAGCTGCCAAACCTAGAGGGCTAGCATTCTATAGGAATACTAGTTTTCCCAGAAAAAAATTGGTGACTCCGCTGGGGAAATGAACAGATGTTTGTTTGTTGTTATTGTTTGTTTTATAAACTATAGACAGAGTCTGAAGTCAGCCAGGTAGCCTTCGAACTACTCTTGCTCTGCAATTGCATAGTAGATGAATGCTGCTTCAGTCAATCTCTGGTTTAGTTTATGAATTAAACATTTGACTTACAAGCACATCTAGATACCCTTTTGGTAGCTCAGTAACCTCTCAAGACATTCCACTATACTTTTCTCTTTATTGTTCATCAAAACCCAGCTTAACTCATTGAAAACAGTTGCACATCTGAGCCAAAACCCATTTCAGTTGCGCTCCCTGGACCATCGCAATGTCTTCCACTGTAACTCAGTATGCATCACACCTCCCGAATGTAGTAAGTGCGATGCATCTCTGTTTCTGTGAAGCCCAAGTGCGATGACTGATTGAACTCTTTTTCCATTCTAGAAATTGAGGATGTTTTACCTTGTTTTTAGTTTTGTTTAGTTGTTTTGCTGCAAATGAACAGTGCCTCTTTACTGAAACTTACTTGCATCACTTAGATCAGCCTCAATTACATTAGTATTAGTAAGTGTTTTTGTGTATTTGTTCATCATTTACAATCCCTTGTTAGAAAGTTGTTTAAATCGATTTGTCGCTTTGATACAAAAAGTGTCATAATTGTCGTTTTGTGTCGAAAAGAGAAGTGTCGTGAATTCTTCCTTCCCTTGATAATTGATTGAACTTTTCTTCATGTATTTGGTTTGATTTGTTTATATTCGAAGTGTCAAAATCATTTTTTATTCAAAATTGAAAAGTTTCGTTGAGTCTTCCTTTCTCTTTTGAAGAAGAAATTGTCGAAAATGTCATTTTGAATGAAATATTTCAAATCTTTGTTGCATTTAGTTTTCCTCTTTGGCATTTTTCACATTAAGGAGAATGAAAACAAATACATGCATTTGCATTTAGCATTTTTGGTGTGTGCGAAAATATGATTTAGGGAAATGCACTAGTGTGTGCTCTGTGCTCTTTGCTCTTTTAAGCACTGTAATTTTTTTTCCCTAGTAGCTAGGATTTTCATTGCTCAAAATAAACAAAGATTGTTTATCATTGTAGATTGCATTTTAGGAATTTCAAAACATCATCACACGGTGAACCATTAAAAGGAAAACTCTAAACACAATCAACTTTAAAATAAATTTCAATGACCCTAACAACGCTTTGGAACTTAACGCAACATATCTAGAGGTCTAGGCTAGAGACGTGTTCCGACGTCGTTAAAACTAGTGGCTATCATTTTCATTGAAGGTTGGGTGATTCCTCCTCCTTGATACGACAAGTGCTAGCACGGACTTGTGTTCCCCGAACCGTCACGTATATATTGGGAGACCACAATAGGCTTAAATCCTTTATCCATAGGAAGCTGAGTCTGCCGCTTTATTGATCGCAATGCACTAAACACAACATTCGGGAAGATTGGCTGTTGTACATAAGTCCTTGGTAATTTCTCTTTAATTTAACACCAAGGTGTATATTGCAGTTTTGCGATTGGTTTGGTAATCCCTCTGTCTAGATTTTCCAGAGTAGTCACTTTCGTTCCTTTTCGACTCTTTAAAATAAAAGGTCCATCTGAGCACTTGTCATTTCAG
Organism: Pinus tabuliformis; assembly: GCA_031772625.1. Classification (NCBI taxonomy): domain Eukaryota; kingdom Viridiplantae; phylum Streptophyta; class Pinopsida; order Pinales; family Pinaceae; genus Pinus; species Pinus tabuliformis. Next base: position 101,693,904 of record CM062819.1, on the reverse strand, counting down.
GCGCATTAAAAATCAAAGGAGACTAGAGTCATCTTTAGCTTTTTCTCGACTCTTAAAAACTAAGAAATCAAAGTTGTGTCTAAGTGTCATTAAAATTAATTAACTACGAATAACATCCCTATTCCTTAGTTGATCTTAGGTTGAGACATATGGTGACGAATCTGGAGTCCACTGATCAAGGAATCCCTTTTGAGGGGAATCCTAGTCCTTTTCCTTCTTGGGGAAATATTGGTGCTCCTTATATGGCTACATTATCCCTTCCGAGACTTACCATTGGCCTGCCAGTATGGCTGTTTTCAACCTCTGTGGTTCAAAATGCTGTGATTTCTCCGCAATCGAGTACACCTCTAGTTGAACTTGAAATTAACCCTTTGCCTTCTTCCTCGTTTGTTTCTCCCTCCCCTTCTTCCTCTTCGCTTGGTGAAAGTAGTGATACTAGTAACCAGGTGGCTGAGAAGAAGAAGAAAGGGAAGGAGAAGAAGAAGAAGCCAATTCAGCAAGGGGGCAACCAAGCAACCATTGCTTTGAATGCATCATCTAATGAAAATCCGTCCATTAAACTTCCCAAAGCTAAATATCCATGCATAATTTGTGCAGGAGACCATTTTCATCGAGATTGTCCTCACTTTCCTTGGATCTTGAAAGAATGGTCTCCCCGTTCACACCATCTCGTGTCATCAAGCTCTGGAGATCATGTTGGTAACACACCATCAACTAGTGATAGTAAAGTTCATGGATGGAAGGGAAAAGTCAGGATTCCATGTAGGTTATGTGAAGGTAATCATTCCCTTCACCTTTTTCCCTTTTGGATGAAGCCAAAACAGTGTTGGATAACCGTCCTGATTCACCACATCGACTTCCATCTAGTTACAAAAAACTCTCCCTAAGTCCTTCACTAGTTAAAAAACCGACTGACTTAAATCAACCGTCGGTCGAAACCACTCTCTCTAAAAGTGAATCTAATGAGTCTATACCCGACCAAAGTCAATAGGTCAAGGTAACAGTTGACCCTATTTTACCTTCAGCTAATCATACCTTTCCCGAAGAGAGTGGAAGTGATACCGTGCAAATTCTTTTTGTTACTTCAGATTCTAATGAGCTTGGGGGAAATCCACCTGTTCCATCAAGATAGGAGGAAAACCCTCCAGTTCTCGTAACTCAAGGGGTTAATTCTCCCGTTTCTTTGGTACCCCCTCCAAGTAGTCTAGTCACTTCCTTTGATTGGAATCGACTAGCAAGATCCCACCTTCCTTCTTATGTACCTTTCCAGATCATAGTACAAGTTTGTAAAATGATCATGTCTGGCACTATTATAGATGAAGGTGCATCAGTGAGTATCCTTTCCTCAACTGCTTGGAAAGCGCTTGGTTCGCCACTGCTTATGCCTGTTACGCAGAATTTGTTGGGCTTTAACAAAGGAACTAGTCGACCATTAGGGATCCTTCCTAAGTTACCTATTACTTTGGGAGGGAAAACCATTCATATGAACGTGATGGTAGTCCCAGGACCTTTAGATTACAATTTACTTCTTGGGCGTGACTATGTTTATAACATGGAAGCTATTGTTTCAACACTTTTCCGAGTGATGTGTTTCCCACATGAAGGCAAAATTGTCACCGTTGACCAGCTTTCATTTCCCAGTCCAATCATAGCTCCAAGTCAATCATCATCCCTAAACGGTCCATTTGCATCAATGGTATCAATTGAACCTTCATTCCATCCACCTGATAGCCATAAGTAGTCTGGTGAATGTAATGAATCTTGGGGGGAATGCACCTAGTAGTAAAGATAAGTTTCCCTGTAGATTATATGATTGGTCTATCATACCATTCACCTTTGTCTATTCTGGATGAAGCCAAAGAAGTGTTGTATAACCATCTTTCTTCACCGCAGCAATTTCCATCTAGTTACATAAGACTCTCCCTTTCATCATGCTGGGGGCATCCAAACCAATTTTTCAAGCATAGTTCTTCATTTCGAGCTTGTGTAAAAATGAAACTAAATCCAAGCATAGTTTCTTCATTTCGAGCTTATGTAAAAATGAAATGGAATCCAAGCATAGTTTTTTGTTTCAAGCTTGTGTAAAAATGAAACCGAATCCAAGCATAGTTCCCTGTGGTTCAAGCTTGTCAAAAAGTGAACCCATTTTCAACAGTTTTAACCCTTGTGATTGCCATTCTATCAGCCTTTTGGACCTTGGTTGTGTACATCCCATCGCCACCATCCTTTTGGCCGACCATACGCTTTCGCTTGATTGTTTTACCTTTTTTAGGAACAAATGCAATGAGTGGTCTTATTAGCCAGCCTCTTCACAAAAATCAACATGTTTTGAGAACTTCCAAAATCACCGGAACCAGTTGCTACCCTAGACACCAATCGTTCCTCAAAATAGAGTCCTCTTTAAACCCTTTTCAGACTCGTTAAATATGAAAATATTGTCGAGCGCTTGGCCTTTCCAGCTCGTTAAAGTGATTGGAAATGTCATCCCTCCTGTATTATTTTATCCTTTTTTAGACTTGAGGGATTACATTACGAAAAATAACTTATGGAGTTTTCTTTTAGTCCCTTTTCAAACACTCTAAACATGAAAAGGACCGAGTTATCCTTGTCGTTAAACTCGTTAAAACAATAACGACAAACTTGTCCATCTAGACGAGACCGAGTTTCACTGTCGCTAGACTCGTTAAAACATAGTGAATGGTTTGCCCGAAGGGTGAATTATAGAAAAAGCATATGTTATCCTCCTCAAGCTTGACAAAAATAAAGAGGTACTGGTCAGCAATGACTGGGGAAAAAGGGAAAAAAACTTGAAGAATTTATGGTAGCAAGTCGCTCTTGAACATGACACTTTCACTTCATCACCATTATTGAGTTGGGTTGGGTTATTCTGTTCACCAGTCATCTCACCATTGGTCTTTCATACCATCCATCTTTTGGGGTTAACGCTACCAATTCATCTCAGTGTCATCGACATGTTCAAGAGAAGTCATTCAGTTGAGAAACCACAATCCAGTTAATGTCTCATACACTGCAATACCTCCAACCTTCATTTTTTCATGACCACCATTCCTGAACCTTGTGTCGTCAGTTCGTTTTCACCTCCAAAAATCATTTGCTTCATTTCGTGTCGTAGATGTGGGATACATCAAGACCCTCCTACGACGAGTCGCTTCTTGTCGACATCAGCTCATTATCCAAGAAGTTGACTTAGAAACAACCCTTTCAGTGCTTTGAAGCTTGCATACATCAATGGCAAGTTTCTCACTTCCGGCGATAGGTTGACATCAATGGCCTTCGACCGAAAGATTTTGCGTGGTGTTTGACATCGAATCATATATTCACACCACGTGAATTGTATTGTAGTACCTTGAGGATCATTATCATTATCGGTGATTCCTCTCGCATCTGTTAATAGCTTACATCATTGGCTGGTAATCAGACGATGTCTTGTTCAGAACATCTCTTCACATGGATTGACTTGTACATTGAGCGAAGATTGAACGAGTTTGAAGACCCCGGATCTAGTTTCATCCATCTGGGCTGCAATATATTTAGGGACATAAAAACATCAAATGTACAAAGGCTCTACACAGATGGTCATCCTAACCATGGATGATGACTCTATATCTGAAGAATCACCAATCTGTATCTGCAGATGACTATCTAATCTATGTACATGAAATGAATTTATAAAGCTGAGCATGGGAATGCCTCCCTCAGCTAGATCATGAAAATTATATTATGATGATGTATTGTATTGTAACTTATGCAGGTCACCTTCCAGTTCGAAACTTCAGATCCTCATGATAAAGCATTTCACTTGACATCAATATTTACGACTTCATGCTTTAGGGGGCAACTATTATAGACATATTTGGGCACATCAACCCCAAACTTATATGTCGATAAACTAGGGCTCATCAACCCCTAAAAGAGTTGTTTCATACCCTAAAGGAACATAGTCATCTGAATACATCATTCCCCAAAAGTTCCATTTGAGAAACCATCCAGAAATGGCCTAAATTAAACCATACTAACTGCTCCACTGGCAAAGTGTGATGCATACTGAGTGGTACACTGCCAGGGTGTGATGCATACTGATTAGGCCTTCTATAGGGTGCGATGGGCGAGGATGGACAAATGTCCGAGACAGTTTGCTAGGTGGTTGCTCATGGAATCTTCTAGAAACTTCTCCTGTGCCACTTGCCTCTCTAAATTCACCTAAGGATGAATAAGGGATCTAAGAAATCTCGAAATGGAACCAATTGTAACAAGTGGAATGACACTAATCAAACCCCATGGATGACTCACACCCTTGCACACATCTATAAATGGATCTCCAATTCAAGAGATCTGGAGGCTGGAATATTGTGAATTGCAAGGAAGTGCTGATATTTTGTAATTGAGGAAAGAGCATTGTATTTTTGGTGTGATCTTGCTATGTCATGAGGTGAAGAGGGATTGAAGCTGGGAGGATGATGTTGGATCAAACAACTGGGTTGTAATTCTCCCTTCTATTAATAAAGTTCTTCAAGTTTTCTTCCATATGATTGTGCAATTGTGAATGTTATCATTTGTGAATGCTATCATTTGTTCATTATATATCTGATTCTGTAATGTTTATGTTGTAATAGATCACGATGCTTTGACAGTTCTTTGTTGCTGTACTTGTGCAGGTACTCTCCAAGCATGTTAAGTACGGGGAGGAGTTGCAGGATCTGTCAAAGGGGAGAGAGAGCAAGCAAGGGATTAAGCGGAAGTTCCAGGTTGGTTCCATTATCTTTCTCTTATCTGTTACACATAGAAGAAATCGTTGAATTGCTTTAAACTGTTGTTTCTAGGGTAGCTGCCAAACCTAGAGGGCTAGCAATTTATAGGAATACTAGTTTTCCCAGAAATAGTGTTGTTGTGACTATACGAGGAACTAGTACTTTCAACATGTTGAGCTTTCAAACCCATAGTTGTAATTTTTGTCTCATCTTTTGAATCTGACCTTAAGTCTTTTTCATCTATAACAACAGTTTTTCCTTTCTCTTTGGATTTCATGTCTTCCTTAAGAGAAGGTTATATTTACCTTTGATATTGGTATTCTCGCTATTGATTTTCCCCTTCCCCTTCTCTACTCGATTGGATTATCATGTAGAACACCAAATAAATTTAATACCAAGTGAAGGAATCAAGATGCTAGAATAGATAAAAATATCATGCCTCCACTCAAGTTTTCCTCTTGAATGTATCGTATTTTCAGTCTGGACATTACTTGAGTTAAGTCATTTTCCCAAACAAGGACGAAGAACTAATAGATATCCAAGCATTGTGGTTGTCACAATCCCTGTCATTTCACTACTTAGTCTTTTCAAGTCATGAATACACTCTCACAAAAGGTCTTATTTATGTACATTGACCCAAAAAAAGGGAAAAAAAACAAGACTTGACAGGAACAAGCAACACAAAATTGAGAAAGAAAATTTTACACATGAAAGAACGTAGCCTAGGGTTGCTACTGTAAGTAGTGTTTAGGATCTCGATTATTGATGGGAAGAGGGTTAGTCCTTTCATCTAAATATTTGAACTTGTAAGAATTATGGCCAATATTTTCAATGATGGTTTACAATCCAATCCATAGACCTTGAAATTTGGTGTTCTTTCCTTTCTCTTCATGGGATTTGTCTCACTTCAATACTAGGTCACCCACACTGAATGTTTTGTTCCCTGCAGACTTCTTATCAAACCAATGCTTGACTTAGTTTTGACGTATGGAAAACATTTCTTTTTCTTTGATCCTTTCTTCCTCAAACGTAATAAGAGTATTTATCCAACTCTGAACAAGGAGACATGGTTTGCCCATAGATCCCTAAGAAAGCTACAAGGCCAGAAGGTCTAGTTTCAATGGAAGGACAACCTATTTTATGTATACAAATAAATAAGGGGAGGTTTCCAGAGAGGGTTTGGGAGTGACAAGGTCAACCCATAATGCATTCCCCAAAGAATTATGCTAGTTCTTTTGTTTAGAGAAGAAGTTTTTCTTGATAATACAAATTAAGTTCTTGTTGGTGGACCCAGCCAAATCATTTCCCCATGGCTAGTAGTTTGATGCATGCATTAAAACAATACCATTTTCTAATTCAAACCCATAAAGCTTTAACAAGGAAAAATAATTTGCATTATCAAAGACAAGTGATGTAGGAATGCTAAAACTGGTTATGATGTTCTGTTTAAGAAATTGGATGACTTCCTAATCATTAAGTTGTCTGAGTGAAATTACTTCAGTCCAACAAGTGAAATAATATGTTGAAATTAACATGCATCAGTGTTGCTTCGATGAATGAGGAAATTAATTTGTGCATAGTGAGATATGAACGGTTTGATAATCTATGTGTAGTTAGAGATGAACTTGATTAGGAAATTAATCCTTCCCAAGAAAGATTTCATTGCTTTCATTAGAGGAATTTTGATGTCTAAAATAGGCCAAAGAAAAGTTTACAACCAAAATAAAATTTATAAGAAACAATAGGATTGAATATGATGAATTCAACCATGGGGGATGATTCACCACTTTTGGAGTAAAAAAAGTAAAAATATTAAAAGATAAAAATAAAGAAACGACTTTTTCAACTCGTATTTTCAACTTATCTCCCTAAAATTTTACTCAAATTTAAATTAGGAGCACTCATTGGATGCAAAATTTAATTCCACATCCAAGGGTACCCATGTTACATACTTTCGATGGAACCTACTACACAAAAAAGTGGGAAACACATGAAAAAGATGTGATTGCAATCACGTTTTTTCATGTATTTCCCACTTTTTGTGTATTAGGGTCCATCGAAAGTATGCAACATGGGTACTCCTTGGATGAGTAATTAAATTATGCATCTAAAGAGTGCTCCCGCTTGAAATGTGAGTAAAAACATAGGGAGATAACTTGAAAATACGAGTTGAAAAAGTAGTTTTTTATTTCTTCACTCTAAAATTTGATGATGTAATGTAATCTTATTTTATGATTTCCACTATTGATTTATAATATTCCTAAGTAGGACTATTTTATATCTAAAAAATTCTTGTTCACAGGAAAAGAAATTTGAGCAATAGTTCAGACCCTTTTTGGATGGACCTTGATTCCACTCATAGCAATGATATGTCCTAAGAGATTACCTTCAGACACACTTGTTATCGCTCAGGTTGTTCCCTGCCTCCTGAAGGGCATATGGCCGAGGTAACCACTAACCAGTCTTTTAGCTGCAGTTCCTAGCCTACCTGCAACCAGAGAGGGCTCTCTCTTTGTAATTTAGCTTTGTTTTTGGAGTATTTTAGGCTAGTTATCATGCACAAGTTTTTGTTTTAAGTTTGTTGGATGGTGAATTCAGGCAGAGCTAGGATGCAAGTCTAAGATAGTCTATTCTATTGGACTATGGAGTCTATGGTGGTGTACAGTTGAAAGTGTTTCCTGGGTAAAGGCAATACTACAGAGTGAGATAGGCAGTTCTGGAACAATTTTCAAATCTGGAAATTGGTGGTATGAAGTCAGGGAATGAAAGGCAATCAAGAATCTTTCATTAGGCTGGCAGAGGGAAAGTGTATGAATGTTATTCAGGAGCAATTAAGAATTCCTAAACAATATTCAAAATGAAAGGAATTAGTGCAAACATGAGCAATTAAGAATTCATATTTGTGACTAATCCTGTAGAAAACATAATTAATAGCAGAGATTGAGCATAGGGTGCATTTAAACAAATCCTGGGCTATTCTTCTTCTCTGTTACTAAGATTATGAAACATAGATGACATTTTACAAACACAGAAAACATAAAACAGAGTTTAGAATAACTTATTGTTCCATAGAGTGACACAGGAATCCTGTAGCAGGTCCCAGACCATCATTTCCACATTCAAACAACGCAGAAACCATGAACTTCAACAACCATTTGTATTAGAGAGTCTCAGAAATTACAGCGTAGCTTAGAAAGAAAATCACCAACCCCAAATACATTCTATGGGGAGGTATTTATACAAAAATGGGACACAAAATATCTTATGGATGAGTCCTCATGCAATAACTTTGTTCACCAACTCTTCAAAAAGAAGTAAATGAAAGAGATAAATGCTGCAATAATTGTTGGTGCGCTAGCTGTCCACTTTGTCAGAGAAATTTGACGTTTTGGACCAACTGAATCGGCTGAAGCTGCATCTTTAATCTGCGGCTTTTGTGTTTGCTATCCTGGAGCTTTGCTGACTCACTGCCTCGCTGTGTTGGCCTTTGCATCCATACTTGGTCTTTCATAAAATTGTTGTAACCACACTTTGACTTATTTTGCCTGCTGTCTTCATGCTTTAACCGGCTGCCTGCGTATCCAAATTTGCTGACCTGTAGATGACCAAAATCTGAAGCTGATCAAAAGAGGGTAAAGGACCGAAATCATCTTGGCAAAATCTCCAGCATTGCTTGCCACCAATCCTCTTTAGGCAGCTGATGTCTTTGTATCTTTACGAGTGTTTCATCAGCTTCAGTGTATATGTAAAAGTTGGGTCGAACCTCAAACAGGTGATTTATCTCATGTTCAATGTAAAATAGATTTTCTAGCTTATCATAAAGACTTTGTGCAGTAGGAGGCCCTGTTTCCTCTAAGGTGCTTGAGGATGCTGTAATTTGATTGGAAACATAATTATTTACTCTGTTAATATAGTGTTCACAAGATAGCAGTCTTCCAGTGCTGGTTAATAGGCTGGGCAACCCTCTGCTTTGCAATGCTGCCATTTTTAGCTTGAAGTCATCTATTTCTGCTTGCATTTCTTGGCACTTCCTTTCTAGTGTTTGCACAAAACTTCTTAGGGTTAACACCTTCTTTGCTATCAGAATAGTATCTGTTCTGCTACTGATGTCTAATGCTGCCAATTCCTCTTTGGTATGAGTGTTCAGGAAGTGAATCATTTTATTGGCCTGCTTAGGCATATTTCCCAATGCTGCTCTAGCCCTTTGATTCTCAAATTGAGCTAGGCCTATTAATTCTATCTATTCATATATGGCCTGAATTGATCGCCATTGGTCAGTGATTGACTGGCCAATTTTGGCCCACAAAATCTTCTTGATGTCAGCTAGAGTTTTGTCTAAAGTAAGCTCCTTCTCTAAGGCTTTTATTTTGTCATTCAAGGCCTTTATTTCCCTTGTTTTTTCAACTACTACCATCTTGGATTTATCGTAGCTCACTTCCAGTTTGGCCAACTTTTCTTTGGCCTCTTTTACCTCTGTGACCTGACCTTCTAGCTCTTTGACAGCTTTCATCATTTCTTCCATGCTCATGCTAGATTCTGGTGCTGTTGGTGTTGCTGCTGCTGTAGCATCTGTAGTTGATGTAGCTGCAGCGGATGCTGGAATAGCAAGAGGGATTGCTGCTGCTTGTGTGGGAGGATCAGTGGCAACTGTTGGAGCTGTTACTAGTAGCTGGGAGGTCGACTCTCCCTGCTTGCCTTACACTGCTTTCTCCAACTCTTCCTCCATCTGAATTATTCTTTGGTTCATCTTCATTAGCAGATCCATGGTATCTTCAGCTTCTTTCTCTTGCACAAGTTCTGCAGTTTGAGCATGCATGGTTGCAGGTATTCTCTATTGTTTTCTTAGTGCAGCAATATCTTCCTCCTTTTTCTTTATGAGGGCCTGGATGCCTTTGGCATCCTTCTTAGGATCATGTCCTAGTTCCACAATGATCTCCTCCAATGTATTTATTCTATTATCTTTGGCCGAGGAAGAAATTCTCTCCAAATCTAATTAGGTATTTGTGTTTTTCAATGATTCCTTTAGTTGATGAGCCAACATGGCCTTGTCTGCTAGGGTGGCATAGACCATTTCACCCGTTTTCTTGTGTAGCTCTATCTGGTCCATTGGGTGAATGTACTTGGAGAGGACCTCTAAGCTTGTTATATAATCTGTAGCTGTCTGGCGCTGTGGTATCTTGGGCTTAAAATGACTCAGAATCATCTTTTCCTCCTTGAAGTCATAAGCTGCCATTAATCTCTGCCGTTTGGAGGGTGTTGTCTTGAGGAATTGATCATATAGTTGTACTCTTAACAACTCATTTTGAGCTTTGATCTCCATGAAAGTTCCTTTAATGCCAGGTGGTTGCTTGCTTTGTTGCCTTGAAGAAGACACCTCCATACCATGCTGCCTCTCTTGCTCTTGCTGGAATGAGCTAGTAGGTGTTTGCTGGCCAGTTTCTCTTCCACTTCTCAGGCTTTCTATGACTCCTTCACTTATCTCTTCCTCAACTTGATGGTCAAATCTCTATCTTTTGGCTTCTGGTTGTTGTGTTGAGCCACTATCTAGTGTATTTTCTTCCCTATCTCGCTTCTTGCCTCTTTCTTCATTGGCAGGAGTTTGCAATGCTGGGATCTATGGAGGCTCAGTCTGTTATGGAGGGGCTTGCCCTTGACTTTGCTCCCTTAAGGTGGTTGGTTGTTCTGTCATTTTTTCCTGTTCTGCATCCATTGGCTCCTTGCCTTTTGCTGTACCTGTTGCTGGTGTAGACCTTTGTTGGGCAGCTTGGGAAGCTGCAGCAGTTGATGGGCCTTCTCCGACTTGTTGTGGCAGTTTGAATGTTACCTGCTCAAAAGAATCCAAGTCAAGAGTTTTTTCCAAATCCTTAACATTTTGCTCCATTATTTCTTCTTGGGTGAACTCTTCAACTAGTGTACCTTGCACCCACTCATCTTTATTAGAAAACAGTTCAATCTGTGGGATTTTACAATGCTCATAGGCTGACAGCCTATATTTTATTTTTCTGGCATTAATAAAGCCATCTGGGTCATAAGGGACCCACCAAAAACTCCTTTTCAACTTGAGTTTCTCCCCCAATATTTGGTCAGCATCTTGCCAACCTTCTTTCTTGTTCATGACAAAGGGGCCTAGTTGGTCTTTGAATTTCAGGCGAGCCTTCTTTTTGGCATTGTGAAAATGGGTTAAATCTGAATTGATGAGTTGCCTGTAATACTCCAAGGCAAACAGTCTCATTGGTACGTATCTTGGGAGCCTGTAGGGACAGAGCTCACAGCCATAGATCCTAATGACAGTGTGATTCTGGTAAAAGTATCAGTCACCTATTTTGTAGTTCTCTGAAAGCTGCAATATTTTCTGCATGTCATAGGATAACCTAGCAGGAGGAGTTCTCATTAGGAGACAAGAGACTGGATAGACAAACAGGTCAATAAACTCACAGTAAGAGTAGGGGGAGTTCTTGACTTCATGAAAGACTGAGGTCCAGAAAATCACAGACCTCTTTTCTCCTTTAGAGTCCAATCTTTTGATGGGGCATTGGAAACAATCTGGCTGATAATACATGAATAGATGGTAGATGTAAGAAGAGTATTTGAAGACTCCCTCCCTATCCAGTCTTACTAGTTGGTCATGTATCTTGTTGGAGATGAATTTGGCATAATTATACTTGACAGCAGGGGGCTGCCCTAGGCTATATGCAGATAGCAAGACCAATATGGTTAGATCAATGTGTTCATTTGTCTTGAAGCCCAATACATAAGATATCATATCTACTAGCAATTTGCCCACTTCATTGAAACATTCATAGAGGAAAGGAGGTGGCCCTGTAGGTTGGCGGTCTGCTCTCATGAAAACTTTGGCAATTCGGGCTATCTCTGACCTGGAGAGCTTAGGACCTTCATCAAGCAGGAATTTCATAGAGAGAGGCATCAGAAGCTGAGTTTGCTTGAAGTTTAGCATCTGGTTGATTGAGTCAGGATTTATTTGGAAGAGGGTGCTCCCGGATGGAGACTTGACTGCTCTTTGTGTTGGGTCATAATTTTCACAGCAGAGGTGAATAATTTCAGGGAAAACATTGACAGAAGGGAGGAAGTAGATGGGCAAGTTTGATTCCCAAATGCCATAGATATCACTATTGTTCAGGTAACTGTTTCTCAGCTGACAGAAGGTCTGCAAGTGGTTTCTCTCCCAACCAGGTCTTGAATTAGGTGGTCCCTATTAGCCAAAGGCAATGCTTCAAGTTCCTTGTGAGGTGCATTGAGAGGAGTGATGTTTAAGGCTGCTGGAGTGGCCATGTTGAATGCTCTGTGTCTGTAATTTTGAAATTTGAATTGGTGCAACAACTAAACAGTGAGAATTGCCTCTGAAGCTTTGTGAGGGAACTGGCAGATTAGACTTTGCTATAAATGTAGCCCCATTGTGTAATTCTTATGGTAAAAGAGCAGATTCTGCAGAGCTCAGACAGTTTTTTTTTTAAGTGAACTCATTGGCTTGACAGGCTCTGTGGGTAGACTGCAGAGGGAATGGGATTTATTTCTAGCCACAGGAGTGAGATTTTACAGAGGGTTTTGACAAAGGAACTAAATGTTTGGATAGTTCGTAGACTTTGCCGGCAGAAAATGGCCTTAAAATGTATTTTAACAGTGAATTTGCAGAGGAGGGCAAATTTGTCGGGTTGGTCTTGAAGAGGGGGTTGACCAGTGAGTTTATAGGTGGGATTTCAGGTGCCGGAGTACATTTTAGTGCGAATTTGTAGATATTCAATCTATTTCAATGGAGAAAGTGCAGAAAAACAGGGTTTATGGTCACTAGCGGGTAAATACCTGTTTTTTAATGGCAGAGAGGGCGACTGATAGGTACAATGCTGAGCTGAGGGGTTGAAATTGCAGGTAGAAGTCACTTGGTCGATCGAATTTGAGTTCGGGCGGTAATTCGTCGAAAATTACATGCAGAGCGCTCCCAAGTTGACCAATAGAAATAAAACAAAATAGTCGTTTTCACGACTTTTTATTAATTTTGGGCATTTTTAGCACTTTTGGCGCTTTTCGGAGATGACGTCAGCATGACGTAATTTGGCGCGTAGTGGGTACGGAAGATGACGTGGCAGTCAACGTGTATGGTGACATGGCGGATGACACGTTGGCAGGGTGGTGACGTGAGTGGGTGATGTGGCAACGGTACAGGGCAGCGGCAGGCTGACGCAGACGTGACGTCATAGGTGACGGGGAGCTGACATCAGGGGGCAGGTGGCGGGTGGTTTCCGGTTTTCCTCGCACCGCTTATGGCCCGGGGCGGTATTGGAGAGGGGACCTCTGATCACGCCAGGAGATCGACGCGTGGTGGGGGTACAGCAGCAATACCGCCCATCCCCCGGACGCTAATCTCTGGCAGATCGGGGCGCCCAAAATGGCTGCCCACCGTTGGATGCTGGGCACGGGATCGGACGACATTCAGGGGACGATCAGTGGCGAGCAACTCTGGACGCGGGACCCGCCTTTTATTTAAATGTGTAATAATGCACCGGGGTAATGAACTTTGGTTGCGGCATGTTATATGGTTTACAGGGGTTATGCGGGTGGGCATTCGTTTACCCAAATATTTAAACAAAATGCTTTTTATACAAGGGCGAAGGGGTTAAGGTATAGCTTAGGCAGGAGGGGGTTTGTATGGTTATCTATTTAACCTGTAGTTAAATAAACTCCGAAGTATTTAGGACGCGGAAGGGCTAATACAAGTCCCAAATGGACCTAGTATTCCCCAAACTAGGGTTATATGGCTATAGTGCCAAGGGGTGGGGATACTTACATTTTTTGGGGTTTTTAATATAGTTTTTTGTATTATAGGGATGGGAAAGTGATTTTAAGGGAGCTAAATAATAAAATTAGAGGTTAATATGACCTTATGAATTGAAATTGTATGGGTGAATGCTAAGTATGTCGACTGAAAACTCAGACATAAGAAGATGAAAGGAGTATGGAGTAATGATTTTTACACAAGAAATGTGGCTTCTTTCCACTAAGTGGAGTCAAGACTCAACTCAGCATTTATCATGAAATGAAGTGAAACAGGACCCTTGGGCAGATCCCAAGCTCCTTGAGGGGATGTTAGTCAAAGATTTGTGGGAAATGAAGGGGAAATTAGTCATGCTTCCATTGTTATGCCACCAAACAACTACCATGGTACCAATGCCATTTATGAGACAAGTCTTTCTTGATAAGACAAAGTGGTCATAAACCTTCTTTTGCAATCTCAAACTACCTACCCAACCTAATACACCTAACATTTTTTCTTCCTTTGAATTGGGTGCATTTGGACTAGCAAACCCTGATTGTCCTTTTTTCTTTTTGACTGCCCTTCTATCTAAATCTACCCTTATCTCTTCCAAGGGCCTAGATTAAATAGTTGGGCTCCTTAATTTCTCTATCTATCTACTCATCTGCCAAGGTTAAACTACTTGGACATATATTCTTTCTCTATTCTACAACAGCAAATTTAAATATGGAATGGTCCAGTTTGAACTGTTGGGCCATCCATCAAATGTGATAAACAACAGCATTTTCACATTGTGAACTTGCAAATAAGATAGCAATTGCATTTGACTGACCACTTTCCTGGTCTTTTGGTTTGGGGTTCATTTCTATCATTTTTTCTGACCAATTTATTCTTTTTTCCCTTTGATTATTCTTTTAGGGCATATCCTCTTTACATTTTTTAATTTTCTTTATCTGAGTAGAAAATATGGAACCTTTGCAGCATGAAAAGATGAACATATTTGGCACTTCCCTGGTCAATCATGAAAAATGAAACCTATTGGTATAGGAACCTAACAAAACTAAAGATGATCATTTTTAGATTCAACGATTTTCCATACTTGCAACATCACTAAAAAATCTGCTTTAGATGACGAATATGATTATATATTTTCTTACAAAATATTGTTACATCATCAAAGTAGACAACTACACTCTATCCAATCAATCCACAAAATGTGATGTCCATGGCCCATTTAAATGTAGCACCAACATCGATAAGTCCAAATTCCATGCGCTTAAAAGAAAAATTTCCATACTTTGTCTTGAAGGTGGTCTTTAGTCTATATGGTTCTGCTACTAGCATTTGATTATATCCAAAAAACCCATCTAGTAGCAAGAACATCTCCAACCCATATACTATCTAGAGTATCTACTTTATTCATGGTGTGGGGGAATTGTCTTTCTCTGAAGCCCGGTTGAGGTTGTAAAAGTAAACCCATAGGCATATCTCACCAAATATTTTATAATAGGAAATAGGTTGGAAACCCATGTAGAATGTCAAACTTTGAAAATGATTCGAGCATCCAACAACTTCATTAATTCTTTCTGAATCAAAGGTTCATGCGTCGAATGCAATTTCCTTAATTTTTGTTGAAATAGTTTCACCCCTTGTTTAATAGGAATGCCATGTTGGATGATATGTGTATCATATGTCTTCAAATCATCATACATACATGCAAATGCATCTCGATACTATTTGAAATGGAGAATAAAATCCTGTCATTCTCGTGCAGAAAAACATGTATCGAGGCTCACATTCTTTGGATCTTCTTTGGTCCGTAGATTGACTTGTTCATGTGATAATGTTGAGCTATGAGTCTTTGTGTTCATTGGTCCTCTATAATGGTTTTATAGGTCATATAATTTCTCAATAGACCCCACACATTTTGGCATTGGATTCCATTTAGATGCTTGAGCTACTTCCTTCAAAGCCTTCTCATGCTCATCTTCTTCAATATTCGCATCTATGAACACATCTGCATTGGACATGAAGTGCAGTATATGTGTTAGAAATTTATATATTACGGAGAAATGGAACACATAAAATATTGCAGAAATATAAACACAAAAAAATCATAAAACAAGAGAGACACAGATATACGTGGTTCACCCAGTTTGGGCTACGTCCACCTCAAACAGCCAGTCCTTCCTTTCTATTATCCAGCAAAATGAAGAGACACAACCTACAGCAGATCCACTATAATATCCTCTGTTTTCTCTCACAGTCTCACCTCTCTGCTTCTCACTCAGAGAATACAAATCTATTACACAACCTCAAATACAATGCCCTCATACAAAGAGAGGGGTTGCCTTCTAGGGCAAAAAACCCTAAACTAAACATAAGTTCTACCGTCAGATCATCCGCCTAATGAATGGCCCAGATTGACTAGAAATTACTATACTTTTACAAGGCAATTTTACATTTGTTTTTAGCTTCGGGGGCGCTACCCCCGAAACCCCCGCCAGGGGGGGGGCTCCCCAAAGGTCGCAGCCGCCCCCCCTGGACCCCCACTACAGTGAATATTTTACGCCCATTTCAAACTGGGGTCCAATGTGGTAATACCTTTGAATACAAAAGATAATTAGGCTCCACACCCAACAATCTCCCACTTGGAGACAAATTATAGAAACTCCACCGTTGCTTCATTTGCTGGACAATGACTCCTCTTCGGACCTGGCTGTTTCTCATCTTCATCATCATCCTTGAAGACCAATTGAAACTGAGCATATTCTCATTTTCTCCCTGGTTACAACTTTTGTTAGCATATCTACAGGATTCTGGCTAGTGTGTATATTTTCCAACTTCAACTCTCTATCTTCCAACACTGATCATATGAAATGGTACTTGAGCTATATGTGTTTATTCTTGGAATGAAATGCTGAGTTCTTTGCAAGATGAATGGCACTTTGGCTATCACTGTATAACGTGCCCATATCATTATCCTTACCCAATTCACCCATAAACCTTTGTAACCAAATCATTTCTTTACTAGCCTCTGTAGCAGAAACATACTCTACTTTTGTTGTTGAAAGTGGAACAACACTTTGGATTTTTGAAACCCAACTGACAGCTGTTCCACCAACAATAAATACATATCATGTAGTTCTCCTCCTATTATCTCTGTCACCTGCCATATCTGCATCAACATATCCCTGTAGAGAGATGTTTGAACCACCAAAGCATAATGCTTGATTTGTGGTACCTTTCAAATATCTGAGAATCCATTTCATTACCATCCAATGTTCATTTCCTGGATTGTTCATGTACCTGCTTACAACTCCCACTGCATGTGCAATATCAGGCCTTGCGTAGACCATTGCATACATTAAGCTTCCAACTGCTGATGCATATGGAACTTTAGACATATAATCCATGTATTCTTGGGTCTTTGGGCACATTTCCTTCCTAAGTTTGAAATGGCTAGCAAAAGGTGTACTAACTGGTTTTGCATTGTGCATATTAAATATTTTCAACACCTTTTGTATGTACTCATTCTGAGACAATATTAATTTGCGATTTTTCCTGTCTCTAGTGATTCTCATACCAAGGATTTGTTTTGCAGCTCCCAAATCCTTCATTGCAAATGAATTTGCTAGTTTTCTTTTGAGCACATTTATTTCCTGCATGTTAGACCCTGCAACAAGCATGTCATCTACATACAATAACAATATAATATAGCTGCCATCATTTTTCTTTTTCAGATAAACACAATGATCAGAGTGACATCTAGTATAACCTTGTTCAGAGATAAACTTGTCAAATTTTAGATACACTACCTTGGAACCTGTTTTAAGCCATACAAGCTCTTCTTCAACCTGCACACTAGTTTCTCCTTCCCTTTCACTTCATATCCTTGTGGCTGCTGCATATATATCTCTTCCTCCAAATCCCCATGGAGAAAGGTTGTCTTTACATCTAACTGCTCAAGATGCAAATCTTCAACTGCTACTAGACTTAAAATAGTTCTGATTGAAGTCATTTTAACAACAGGAGAGAATATTTTATCAAAATCAATGCCTTTCTTCTGTGCAAACCCCTTCACCACAAGTCTAGCTTTGTACCTCTGTTTTCATCCATCTTCTTCCTTCAGCCTGTAAACCCATTTATTCTTCAATGTAGTTTTTCCTGCAGGCAACCTGACTAAGTCCCAAGTTTGGTTATGCATTAAGGAGTCCATCTCTTCTTCCATGGATGCCTCCCACTTCTTCCTACTTTAAACCTGCATTGCTTCTTCATAACATTCGGGTTCACTAGAATCAATCAACAATAAATAATATAATGAAGGAGAGTATCGTTCAGGGGGTGTACTTATCCTAGTAGATCTTCTATCACCACGTTCAGGTGTTTGGGGTGCCTATTGCTGTTATGGTGGTTGTTGTTGTTGTGGTTGTTGATTATTATTATTTTCAGGCACCTTTACTTTTTCAGTGATTTCATCAAGAACTGCGTATTCCTTGTTTTCTTTTTTCTGTTCCTTTTCCTGCAACTGATTCTTATACAAGACCTTTTCATTGAATATTACATCTCTGCTCCTAATGATTTTGTGATTTTCATAATCATATAAGCGATAACCAAAATCATTAACACCATATCCAATAAAGGTACATTTCTGTGACTTTGCCTCAAGCTTTGTTCTATTTTCTTTATCAATATGGACAAAGGCCTCACAACCAAAAGCTTTAAAAAGGAGTAGTTTACCTTTTTACCTGTCCATGCTTCCTCTAGAACACCACCATCCAAGGAACTTGAAGGCCCTCTGTTTATTAGACAAATAGCAGTATCTACAACATCTGCCCAAAACTGTAAAGGCAATCCTGCATGCAATCTCATGCACCTTGCACGCTCCATGATTGTTCTGTTCATCCTTTCTAACACACCATTTTCTTGTGGTGTTCTTGGAACTGTCTTCTCTCTGTGAATTCCATGCTCTGAAAAGTACCTATCAAACTCTTTGCTGCAATATTCACCTCCATTGTCTGATCTAAGACACTTCAATTTCTTTCCTATCTCAATCTCAACCAAAGCTTTCCATTTCTTGAAAGTATCAAATACATCAGATTTATTCTTAATACAATAAATCCAAGTTTTCCTAGTTGCATCATCAATAAAAGTAACATAATAATGAGAGCCACTGAGAGATGATACCTGAGCAGGTCCCCATACATCTGTATGCACAAGCTCTAATTTTTCACTCTTCTTTTCTTTCCCAACTCTGAGAAATCTGACTCTCTTCTGTTTTCCATAAATGCAATTCTCACAGAAGTCCAAATCAACATTCTTCAAACCCGGCAACAAATTCCTTGAGTGAAGAATCTTCATCCCCTTTTCACTCATGTGTCCGAGCTTATGATGCCATAATGCTGCATCTACTCCTTTGGAAGTTAAAGCATTAACAGAGTTAGAAATACCATTGCATAAATACAATGTACCAACCTTTTCGCCTTTTGCTATTACTAGGGCTCCTTTGGTGACCTTCCAAGATTTATATGTGAAATTTGTCACACAACCTTCACCACCTAACTGCCCTGTTGAAATTAGATTTTTCTTTAGATATGGAACATGCCTTACCTCCTTTAGTAGCCATTGGTTTCCATTCTGCTGTTTTACAAGACCCTTACCCATTCCAACAATTTTACAGGGTTTATCATCACCCAAATGAACTTGTCCAAAATCTCCTTGAACATAGTCATGAAAGTATTTCTTATCAGGTGTGGCATGGAATGAGGCCCCTGAATCTACCACCCATGAATCAGTAATATTTTCGAAAGAAAGAATCAAAGAATCTTGTAACACCTCACCTCTCACATTTCCTTCATGATTGTTTTCTTGTTGTGCATCTCCTTCTTTTCCCTTCCGAGATCTACAGTATTTCTTTAGGTGTCCTTTCTTTCCACATTTCTATCACAGTATCCCTGATATGGACTTGGATATGCCTTTCCTTGATTTACTGTGATATCCTCAGCTCTTTCCTCTTTCCATTTTCCTTCCCCTAGACTCTACACTCAAAGCATTACTCGATGTCTCACCAAAGCTTTTTCGTCGCATTTCCTCACTAAGGATAGCACCGACAACATCATCAAACTTTAAAGTACTAGATCCAGGAACAGAGTACTAATGGCCATTACTAAACCATTCCAACTTTCTGCTAATGAGCACAAGAATAACAGAGCTCTAACTTCATCATCAAAGTTTACCCCTACAAAACATAACTGACTTGTAACAATATTAAAATCATTTAAATGGTCTACAACAGATCCATCTTCTGACATCTTCATATTAAATAACCGTTTCATAAGAAATACCTTGTTTGAGGCTGAGGGTTTTTCATATAGTTTCTCCAACGCCTTAATCAAACCCTCTGTCGTTGTTTCCTTCGAAATGTTGAAGGAGACCGACATTGCGAGGCACAACCGTACTGTTCCGAGTCCCTTTCTATCGAGAAGGTTCCATTCTTCATCTGTCATACCCGTCGGCATCTTTGATTTTTCGCCTAGTGGTAGGTATAGATCTTTCTGATACAGATAATCTTCCATCTGCATCTTCCACAGCGAGAAATTTTGGCCGTTAAATTTCTCGACCCTAAACTTACCATCTTCCGCCATTGCTCCCACTCAAACGAGGAACCCTTCTTTCCTGCGACTTTATCAGCCAAATAGACCTTCGGCTCTGATACTAGTTATTAGAAATTTATATATTACGGAGTAATGGAACACATAAAATATTGCAGAAATATAAAAAACAGAAAATGCATAAAACAAGAGAGACACAGATATACGTGGTTCACCCAGTTTGCGCTACGTCCACCTCGAATAGCCAGTCCTTCCTTTCTATTATCTAGCAAAATGAAGAGACACAACCTACAGCAGATCCGTTGTAATATCCTCTGTTTTCTCTCACAGTCTCACCTCTCTGCTTCTCGCTCTGAGAATACGCATCTATTACACAACCTCAAATACAATGCCCTCATACAAAGAGAGGGGTTTCCTTCTAGGGAAAAAAACCCTAAACTAAACATAAGTTCTACCGTCAGATCATCCGCCTAATGAATGGCCCAGATTGACTAGAAATTACTATACTTTTACAAGGCAATTTTACATCTGTTTTTAGCTTCGGGGGCGCTGCCCCCGAAACCCCCCGCTAGCGAATATTTTACGAGCGGCGTTGCCGCCCCCATTTCGAACTGGGGTCCAATGTGGCGATACCTTTGAATACAAAAGATAATCAGGCTCCACACCCAACAATCTCCCACTTGGAGACTGATTATAGAAACTCCACCACTGCTTCATTTGCTGGACAATGACTCCTCTTTGGACCTGACTGTTTCTCATCTTCATCGTCATCCTTGAAGACCAATTGAAACTGAGCATATTCTAAGTTTCTCCCTAGTTACAACTTTTGTTAGCATATCTGCAGGATTCTGGCTAGTGTGTATCTTTTCCAGCTTCAACTCTCCATCTTCCAACACTGATCGTATGAAATGGTACTTGAGCTGTATGTGTTTATTCTTGGAATGAAATGATGAGTTCTTTGCAAGATGAATGGCACTTTGGCTATCACTATATAACATGCCCATATCATGCTCCTTACCCTATGCACCCATAAACCTTTGTAACCAAATCATTTCTTTACTAGCCTCTGTAGCAGCAACATACTCTGCTTCCGTTATTGAAAGTGCAACAACACTTTGGATTTTTGAAACCCAACTGACAGCTGTTCCACCAACAATAAATACATATCATGTAGTTCTCCTCCTATTATCTCTGTCACCTGCCATATCTGCATCAACATATCCCTGTAGAGAAATGTTTGAACCACCAAAGCATAATGCTTGATTTGTGGTACCTTTCAAATATCTGAGAATCCATTTCATTACCATCCAATGTTCATTTCCTGGATTGTTCATGTACCTGCTTACAACTCCCACTGCATGTGCAATATCAGGCCTTGCGTAGACCATTGCATACATTAAGCTTCCAACTGCTGATGCATATGGACCTTTAGACATATAATCCATGTATTCTTGGGTCTTTGGGAAAATTTCCTTACTAAGTTTGAAATGGCTAGCAAAAGGTGTACTAACTGGTTTTGCATTGTGCATATTAAATATTTTCAACACCTTTTGTATGTACTCATTCTGAGACAATGTTAATTTGCGATTTTTCCTGTCTCTAGTGATTCTCATACCAAGGATTTGTTTTTCAGCTCCCAAATCCTTCATTGCAAATGAATTTGCCAGTTTTCTTTTGAGCACATTTATTTCCTGCATGTTAGACCCTGCAACAAGCATGTCATCTACATATAATAATAATATAATATAGCTGCCATCATTTTGCTTTTTCAGATAAACACAAGGATCAAAGTGACATCTAGTATAACCTTATTCAGACATAAACTTGTCAAATTTTAGATACCACTGCCTTGGAGCCTGTTTTAAGCCATACAAGCTCTTCTTCAACCTACACACTAGCTTCTCCTTCCCTTTCACTTCATATCCTTGTGGCTACTGCATATATATCTCTTCCTCCAAATCCCCATGGAGAAAGGCTATCTTTACATCTAACTGCTCAAGATGCAAATCTTCAACTGCTACTAGACTTAAAATAGTTCTGATTGAAGTCATTTTAACAACAGGAGAGAATATTTCATCAAAATCAATACCTTTCTTCTGTGCAAACCCCTTCACCACAAGTCTAGCTTTGTACCTCTTTTTTCCTCCATCTTCTTCCTTCAACCTGTAAACCCATTTATTCTTCAATGTAGTTTTTCCTGCAGGCAACCTGACTAAGTCCCAAGTCTGGTTATGCATTAAGGAGTCTATCTCTTCTTCCATGGCTACATCCCACTTCTTCCTGCTTTCAACCTGCATTGCTTCTTCATAACATTCGGGTTAACCAGAATCAGTCAACAATAAATAATATAATGAAGGAGAGTATCATTCAGGGGGTCTACTTATCCTGGTAGATCTTCTAACACCACTTTCAGGTGTTTCGAGTGCCTGTTGCTGTTGTGGTGGTTGCTGTTGTTGTGGTTGTTGATTATTATTATTTTCAGGCACCTTTACTTTTTCAGTGATTTCATCAAGAACTGCGTATTCCTTGTTTTCTTTTTTCTGTTCCTTTTCCTGCAACTAATTCTTATACAAGACATTTTCATTGAATATTACATCTCTGCTCCTAATGATTTTGTGATTTTCATAATCATATAAGCGATAACCAAAATCATTAACACCATATCCAATAAAGGTACATTTCTTTGACTTTGCCTCAAGCTTTGTTCTATTTTCTTTATCAATATGGTCAAAGGCCTCACAACCAAAAGGCTTTAAAAAGGAGTAGTTTACCTTTTTACCTGTCCATGCTTCCTCAGGAACACCACCATCCAAGGAACTTGAAGGCCCTCTGTTTATTAGATAAATAGCAGTGTCTATAGCATCTGCCCAAAACTGTAAAGGCAATCCTGCAAGCAATCTCATGCACCTAGCATGCTCCATGATTGTTCTATTCATCCTTTCTGACACACCATTTTCTTGTGGTGTTCTTGGAACTGTCTTCTCTCTGCGAATTCCATGCTCTGAACAGTACCTATCAAACTCTTTTCTGCAATATTCACCTCCATTGTCTGATCTAAGACACTTCAATTTCTTTCATGTCTCAATCTCAACCAAAGCTTTCCATTTCTTGAAAGTATCAAATACATTAGATTTATTCTTAATACAATAAATCCAAGTTTTTCTACTTGCATCATCAATAAGAGTAACATAATAACGAGAGCCACCGAGAGATGATACCTGAGCAGGTCCCCATACATCTGTATGCACAAGGTCTATTTTTTCGCTCTTCTTTTCTTTCCCAACTCTGAGAAATCTGACTCTCTTCTGTTTTCCATAAATGCAATTTCTCACAGAAGTCCAAATCAACTTTCTTCAAATTCGGCAACAAATTCCTTGAGTGAAGAATCTTCATCCCCTTTTCATTCATGTGTCCAAGCCTATGATGCCATAATGCTGCATCTGCTCCTTTGGAAGTTAAAGCATTAACAGAGTTAGAAATACCATTGCATAAATACAATGTACCAACCTTTTCGCCTTTTGCTATTACCATGGCTCCTTTGGTGACCTTCCAAGCTTTATCTGTGAAAGTTGTCACACAACCTTCACCACCTAACTGCCCTGGTGAAATCAGATTTTTCTTTAGATATGGAACATGCCTTACCTCCTTTAGTAGCCATTGGTTTCCATTCTACTGTTTTACAAGACCCTTACCCAGTCCAACAATTTTACAAGGTTTATCATCACCCAAACGAACTTGTCCAAAATCTCCTTGAACATAGTCATGAAAGTATTTCTTATCAGGTGTGGCATGGAATGAGGCCCCTGAATCTACCACCTAGGAATCAGTAATATTTTCGAAAGAAAGAATCAAAGCATCTTGTAACACCTCACCTATCGCATATGCTTCATGATTGTTTTCTTGCTGTGCATCTCCTTCTTTTCCCTTCCGAGATCTACAGTCTTTCTTTAGGTGTCCTTTCTTTCCACATTTCCAACACAGTATCCCCGATCTGGACTTGGATCTGCCTTTCCTTGATTTACTGCGATATCCTAAGCTCTTTCCTCTTTCCATTTTCCTTCCCCTAGACTCTGCACTCAAAGCATTACCCGATGTCTCATCGGAGCTTTTCCATCGCATTTCCTCACTAAGGATAGCACCGACAACATCATCAAACTGTAAAGTACTAGATCCAGGAACAAAGTTACTAATGGCCATTACTAAACCATTCCAACTTTCTGGTAATGAGCACAAGAATAACAGAGCTCTAACTTCATCATCAAAGTTTACCCCTACAGAAAATAACTGACTTGTAATAGTATTAAAATCATTTAAATGGTCTGCAACAGATCCATCTTCCGACATGTTCATATTAAATAACTGTTTCATAAGAAATACCTTGTTTGAGGCCGAGGGTTTTTCATATAGTTTCTCCAATGCCTTAATCAAACCCTCTGTTGTTGTTTCCTTCGAAATGTTGAAGGCGACGAATGCTGCGAGGCACAACCGTACTGTTCCGAGTGCCTTTCTATCGAGAAGGTTCCATTCTTCATCTGTCATACCCGTCGGCATCTTTGATTTTCCACCTAATGGTAGGTATAGATCTTTCTGATACAGATAATCTTCCATCTCCATATTCCACAACGAGAAGTTTTGGCCATTAAATTTCTCGATCCTAAACTTACCATCTTCCGCCATTGCTCCCACTTGAACGAGGAACCCTTCTTTCCTGCGAGTTTATCAGCCAAATAGACCTTCAGCTTTGATACTAGTTGTTAGAAATTTATATATTATAGAGAAATGGAACACATAAAATATTGCAGAAATATAAACACAGAAAATGCATAGAACAAGAGAGACACAGATATACGTGGTTCACCCAGTTTGGGCTACATCCACCCCGAACAACCAGTCCTTCCTTTCTATTATCCAGCAAAATGAAGAGACACAACCTACAGCAGATCCAGTGTAATATCCTCTATTTTCTCTCACAGTCTCACCTCTCTACTTCTCGCTCAGAGAATACACATCTATTACACAACCTCAAATACAATGCCCTCATACAAAGAGAGGGGTTGCCTTCTAGGGCGAAAAACCCTAAACTAAATATAAGTTCTACCGTCAGATCATCCGCCTAATGAACGGCCTAGATTGACTAGAAATTACTATACTTTTACAAGGCAATTTTACATATGTTTTTAGCTTTGGGGGCGCTGCCCCCGAACCCCCCTGCCAGGGGGGGGGCTCCCCAAAGGTCGCAGCCGCCCCCCCTAGACCCCCCTTTAAGAGAATATTTTATGGGTGGCGTTGCCGCCCCCATTTCGAACTGGGGTCCAATGTGGCGATACCTTTGAATACAAAAGATAATTAGGCTCCACACCCAACAATATGTTGGTCATGATTAAATACACAAATTTAGTGACATTGTTGGGCACATATGGCTTATAAATAATTTCAATAGAAAAATCATCATTTAATGGTGACATTCGAGTAGCTGCATTGGCTAATGTGTCTGTGGCAACAATACGAAATATAGGAACAAGACTAATATTAAATGCTTTAAAATATGAAATAAGTCGTCATACCTCTTGTTGGTAGTTTTTCAATTTAGGTTAAACATAGTGACTGGTATTCCATATTTGAGAGGTAACACTATTTGAATCACCAATTACCTTAAGTTCTTCTACCTTGAGTTCTATGGCCTTCTTTAACCCTAAAATTAGTGCTTCATATTCAACAATGTTATTTATGCACTCAAACTCCAAGTGGTGTTAAAAGATATACCTTTTATTCCAAGGGTTAATAAGAATACAACCAGCTCCAGACCCGTCCTTGGTCCTAGAACCATCAAAGTATATAAGGTCCAAATATCAATAGCTACTGATATAGTTCCTATACTAGTAGTATGTACATCTATATTGCAAAGTTCATTTGCAACAGTTGGACTTTAAGGAAGGAGCTCCAACTGTGTATTAGATGGTACAGGTGAAGGTTGCGCTTGATAGAACCTATGATCAACTTCTAGAAAACAATTTTCAAAGATAATACATGCAAAGATGATTGGCTCCTTATGTCCCTCAAGTGTTGTCATGGTGTATTTCAGGTAAGGCTCATTTTCCACTTGAATATGATTGTTTCTACCCTTATAAGAAAGCCATAAATATGTCAAGTCTATCGATAAATACCCTTGTAATTTTTTGGGCCAATCCCTACTCTGTGTTGGGTGTGTGTTATATTCTTTCCACTTCTAGTTGGATGTGCAGGAGGGGGGGTGATGAACCCCACTGTTCGTTGCATCGGGCACAACAAGGGGGTCACATGGGGGGCGCAGCCCCCCTTGTCAAGGGGTTTCAAGGGGGCAGTAAACCCCCTATACGGGGTCCTGGGCAACGCCCCGGGAAATTGTTTTTTGACCCTATATTAGGTGGGTGGACCTACCTATGGTTTTGTGCATGGGTTTCGCACATGGTTTTGGCATGATGGCTTTCTTCCCATGGTATTTTGTAGATCCGTTCAAGGGAACTACAATTATGTTCTAATCCAGGGTTAATGGATTGGGGTTTATGAATGCTTCAGAATGTATATATGTATTGTAAAATTGAAAGGAATATAATGAAAAACCAATCTGGTAGTCCCGGTTTTGGGTTCCGGGGGAAATCTCTATGTATTTGTTTTATATTCTCTCCATTGCTTATCTTCTGCTTTTAGAAATCGTATGGAAGTAATTTCTATACAGGGTTAAAACCTACATTTGGTATCAGAGCTATTTCGGCTTCAAGGGGATACCTTTGCTGCTGAGGGGTTTTTCTCAGGCCTGTGGTAGACCCTATTTAGTAGGATATTTGCGAGATCGATTCTTGTGGTGAAAGAAGATGGTGAGCTGTGGAAAGATAGAGATAGAAAAATTTAATGGTCAAAGTTTTGAGTTATGGAAGCTCAAGATGGAGGATCCGCTAGTGGCTAAAGATCAGTGGATCGTAGTAGATCCGGGTACTTAACAAATGACAATGTCAGTTGAAAATTGGGCGAAGCTAGATCGTAAGGCAAAGAGCACAATATGGTTGTGTATCTTAGGTTTAGTATTGTTGAATGTATTAAGGGAAGCTATGGTGAAGTATTTGTGGGTCAAGTTAGGGATTTTGTACCAATCTAAGTCTCTAGTGAACAATTTGTTCCTACAGAAAACGTTGTATAACATAAGGATGAAGGATCGAGACTCGGTGACAGAGAATATGAATTCATTTAATACTATGGTAAGACATTTGTTATCTGTTGATATAAAAATTTCAGATGAAGATAAGTGCATCAGTTTGTTGTGTTCTCTACTAGATTCATGGGATAGTCTGGTTGTTTCTATATATAGCAATACAACTACCTTGAAGTTTGATGAAATAGTCTCTTCCTTGTTGTCGAAGGAGATGAAATGGAAAAATATGGAGAGCTAGAATGGAGATGCTTTGTTTGTACAAGGATGGTCCGAGAACAGAAACAAAAATAATTCCTCGAGTAGGAGATATAAATCTAGAGGGAGATCTAAATCTCCTGGAAAACTTGTAAAGGTATGTTGGAAATGCAAAAAGGAAGGGAACTACAAAAAGCACTTGAGATATAAAGATATTGAGAAAGGAAAGGGATCTGATGATGCTCCTTCTGCAGAGGAAAAAACCACCTTAGATGAAGGTGGGGATGTGTACTTGGCTTCTTATTCAAGTACACATGTAGATCACGAGGCATGGTTGATTGACGCAAGTGCATCCTTTCACTTCAATCCCATAGGGAGTGGTTATGTGAGTATGAGAAATATGATGGCAGTGTTGTATTATTAGGGGATGACAGGAAGTTTGGAATCGTCAAACATGGAAAATTCAAGTTGAAGTTTCAAGGTGGAAGGATTAGAACACTTTCGGGTGTTCTTCATATTCCCGCATTGGCCAGAAACCTGATTTTTGTAAGCAAGATGAATGATGCAGGTGTAAAACTAGTTTTTGAGAAAGATACCTGCAAGATGGTTTAGGGAGCACTAGTATTAATGCAGGGAGTTCAAATTGGAAATCTGTACAAGCTTCTGGGTAGTACTTTTATTGATGGATGCAACAATTCTGTGGTTCCTGAAAGTGGACCTGAAGCTAGTGGTCCCGTGAGAAAAGAGCATGCTATGGAATCAAAAGCTTGGACATATTGGAGAGAAGGGATTTGAGTATTTATGGTATAAGGTATGTCTAATTTCTCTCTGGATTTCGATTTCTGTGAACATCGTGTATATCAGAAGCAGAATTGGGTGCGTTTCCCCTCTAGTTCTAAGAGAGTGAAAGGGATATTAGAGCTGGTGCACAGTGATGTGTTTGGACCTGTGTCGGTTCCATCACTGGGTAAGTCTATGTACTATGTATCATTTATAGATGAATTCTCAAGGAATACATAGATATATTTCCTCAAGACATAGATAAACATAGATGTATCATTTATTGATGTGTAGTATCACTTTGTGAGGGACATGGTTGAGGATAAAAACGTGTTGCTGGTAAAGGTGGACACCTTCAAGAATGTTGTAGATGCATTGACAAATTCTGTGATCACTGAGAATTTTTCTTGGTGTAGAGAAAAAATGGGCATTGTAAGTCTGGACCAATGACTAAGGTCTCCTGTGACCCCCTGTGTGGAAAAGATAACAATAAGTGGGAGAATGTTGGGTGCATGTTATATTCTTTCCACGACTCGTTGCATGCACGGGGGGTCATAGGAGGGGTGAAAGCCCCCCCTCTTTTGTTTCTCTAGGTGCAACAAGGGGGTCACAAGGGGGGCGCAGCCCTCCCTGTCGGGGGGTTTCACACATGGTTTTGGGCATGATGGCTTCTACCCATGGTATTTTGTAGATCCAGTCAAGTGAACTATGGTTATGCTCTAATCTAGGGTTAATGTATTGCGATTTATGAATGCTTCAACATGTATATATATGTATTGTAACATTATAAGGAATATAATGAAAAATCAATTTGGTAGTCCCAGTTTTGCGATCCAGGGGAAATCTTTGTGCATTTCTTTTATATTCTCGCCATTGTTTGTTTTCTATTTTTGAAATTCGTATGCAGGTAATTTATGTACAGGGTTAAAACCTACACTCAAAAGCAAACCATAGGCTTTAGGAATGTCCAAAATAACAATATTAACGAATTGGTGAACTCTATGGTCTCATGACAAACATATGATGACATTATTAAATTCACTGATTTCCTGGGCTAATGATCTATGCATCGATATTTTCCAATTTAGCATTAATTTTCTTACCAACAGATAGTAGCATGAAGTTTGTAAATGCACCAAAATCAATGAGACAATTATGAACATTATAGTTAAATATTTCGAAAGCTAAGAGAAAAGGAAGGAGAAGAGTGTTAGTATTCAAATTAACAACATTAACTACAGACTCGAGAATGCCACGAGACTTGCTGAACATAACTTGGAAACTACGTTACCTAATGGAGGTTGTAATGCAAGTGCTTGGATGATCAGTTCATGCTGCCTTGTTATCTTTGCGAGCTCAAAGATTGAAATATTGGCACGATCTCTTTTCATATCCTCAACAATATTATAATCAATCCTTTCATTTCTAACAGGTTGTGTTGAAGTATATGGTGGTGAAGTTGAAGCTTTTGTTGTTTGTGGAAGTGTTCTTAGGAGGAGGAGCACTTCCATACTTATTTCGCAAACTTTGAGTAGATTTAGTAGGTAGTTGAATCCTTCACAATAATTGTTTTTTAAACTCTTTCTTAGAAATTGTTCCTAATTTACTCCTCAAATTATATTTCTTAATTATTTGCTGAGGAGGAGCTTCACTCACTGGTCGTTCATCAACACTTTGTTTATTAGTGTTATATATGATACCACATGTATTGACTAAATTCCCAACATGTGAACATTCATTGGTCATGGTAGATTCATTTTTTTCTTATGTCTGCTCAGACCGCTCCTCTACTAATAAAGTCTCTATAATGTTTGTCATCATAGCAGTCATGTTGTGGTTCCATTGGGACATGTTTTCTCCGAAATGCCTCTCCTAATGGAAAGTACAACTTTTTTCCATGCCCAAGCTTTCAACATTAAACACAACATTGGAACTCTGAGCATATTTATTTGGTTGAAAATTGTTATTATTCTTAAAGAAAGGAAGCTTTAAAGACTTACTATTGGTAGTGGCCTCACTCGACTTCAAATTTAGTTTAGATACTTCATTAGTGAGCAACTTCAAAGATTCATCCAAGCTTTCCATGTAAAAAGGAATTTCTCTTTGGCTTTAGTGGAAGGGGTTTGATTTTTCTTACCGGTGTCTTTGGAGTCTTTAGAATATTCATGATCATTAATAGCCAATAGAACGCAAGTCTTCTTCAATAACAATCGCTTATGCAAAGCTGAAAGCCAATGTATCCTTTGCAGCTCTTTTAACAAACACAAAAATATTAGTAGGCAAGGTAGTTGTGTAGTAATATTTAGTGATAGTATTATGTGGTTGAACATATGTAGGGAATTTATTCAACAAGTGTGTAAATCTTTGATTAAAATTCTTCACTTTTTCCTTTTCCCCCATCTTAACATTCCTGAGTTATTTGAGCAACATAGCAGGGGTTTTATCATCAACAAATTTATCCAGGAACAAATTCTTGAACTCCCTCCAATTATAGATTGAATTAAGCAGAAGATTTTGGAACCATAATGATACTCTACCTTCTATAGTATACATAAAAAATCTACAATAAACTTCATCAAAATGTACCTCAAGCATTCACAAATGCATGTAAAAGTCATTAATATGTTCCTCAACTTTCGTCCTCTTATCAGGATCAAAATATGAAAGTAGTTTTTCTAGATGTTTAGGCATGCGATGAAACTTTCCTAGAAGAGAAAGAGGTCATTGAGCTATCCAATCCAAATGTTCATAAGCCATGTCTTCTTCTTCCTCCTCTTCTCCCTCTGAATCTAAAGATTCTTCTCCTTCACCATTCAAATCCTCATTACAATCGGGCTCTTCTTCTTGTCTCGATTGTTCTTCGTTAGAAAATTAAAAATCCTCCCCATCTCCTTCCAAATCCTCCTCAATAGGTGTAAGGTCCCCTTTTTGATGTGTTCTTTTAGTAGGATCAACTAATTCTTTAAGGGTTGCAATAACCAAATATTCGATTGAAGAAACCAATACACAGTGACGAGTCATTTCTTTCTTTATAGGCTTATGTGGAAGAATAGAAGTGACAGGATGTAAGTTGAGAGATCTTACAAACTAATGTGTAATAGGTTGGATTGTTCAGAGTTGATTGTAGGTGACTTCAAAATCCTATTCTGGACTTCGATGAGAGTAATCCCCTATCTTAGGAATGTGAGTTGGAGTTAAACTCATATCATTATTATCTTGCATGGAAGGTTCATTGTTAGGATGTGGTGAATTGTCAGCCATATAAAGTATGCCCTCCTTCTAGCACGATAATGTTGACAGTGTTGGATCTCTCCAACATATAGGGGGTCTCCCTGATATAATTCCCAATGAGACCTCACACCATTTGGTATAGGAGCGCCATATGGAAATGTGGCCTGGTTGCCATATGCTTAAATATTTTCCTTGGCTGCAGCTGTTAGCTTGAGAAAGAAACACACATGTACTTTTGAATGAGCAAGTAAGTATGCCTTGTGAAATGTTTAATTGTAATATGTATCCAGGTTCTTTCACCAAAAGAGAAGAGAAAGTGAGCCTTTAGAAGAAAAGTATTAGTACTATTCCAATAAAGACACACACATACATATGAAAGAATCATTAATTTTCTAATGAAGTAGTTCACATGGACATAATGATCATTAAAACAATTACAACACACATTCAACAAGATGAGCACAAAATTCAGTGAAATAGTTCAATTTCCTTAGTGTTATTCCAATATACATGCATGCTCATACATATGAAAGAATTGTTAATTATATAGCGAAGTAGTTCACATGGACATAATGATAGTTAAAACAATTACAACACACGTTCAACAAGATGAGCACCAAAGTCAATGAAATATTTCTATTTCCTTAGTACATATGAACAACACACATACCACAAACATAAAAATAATATTCTTATTACATTCATGATATATGCATGAAAGTCTGTTGGCTCAATTATTGGGAATCACAATTTCCATTAGAGAAAAACCCGCAGGTGTTAGTTAACGATCACATCGCCAGAGATATGGATCCACAAGAGCTGGTTAATCCATGTCATGAAACACATGGGGAGCATTGGTTTATCCATTTTCCAACAATCTCTCCCCCAATGCGAGCTGGGTGTGTATTGAACTCGTGACATATGCTCTGATACAACTTATTGGGAATCATGATTGTCGTTAGAACAAAACCCACAGGTGTTAGACAATGATCACATTGCCATAATTAATGATCCATGAGAGGCGATTAGTCCATGTCATGAAACACATGGGGAGTGTTGGTTTATGCAATGTCCAACATCAATGAGCTTTGAATATTAAGCGGAAGTTCAAGGATAAATTGATTCAATGAGACACCACTAACTCCAATAGTGGAGCATCAGGCCAATACATTCTCTCTAAAGGAAAGAACAATCTTTCTCTCTAAAAGAACAATATTTATCTCTAATGCCTAGGTGGATAAGCCAAGGTGAAAAGTCCTTTTCTTGAGTAATGAGACTTATTTTATAACAAGAGGAATGACCTTTCATATTCCTCATTACTCTTGGACTTCCCTCACGACTCTTGGACTTCTAATGTGATGTTTTGTCTTTCATGAGACTTTTGTACTTTTCCTACAGACTCTTTTGTTCATATATGACTCTTGGACTTCCACATATTTACATTTACAATATTTTTCAAAATTACATGATCATGTGACTACAACATGACAAGTCATAGACATTGATGACCTAGACTCATAGCAACTTGTAACATGGAGTTCTTTGAGAAGTGATGACACTGCCACTATTTCTTCATTACTTGTAAAAAATCTTGCATTGTAATTTCCTCCTACCATCCAAAGGGTATTTACAAAACATGGAGTCTTCATGATTCAATTTGATCATCCAAATCCATCATTCCTTCAACTGTTGCAACAAGGTTCCTTTGTGCCTTTTGTCTTCGAGATGATTATATGGGCAACCTTTCTTGACAAATCTCCTCATAGATATTTTCCATGCCTCATTGAACAACTACAGGTATAGATCACTCATGGAAAGTAAACATTAGCTCAAAAATTTCTTACTCTTTCATGATTCATGCAAATTCTCTAACTATGCCTCAATAACACGCAAAGGAGAGAGAGAGAGATGTTCTCTGGGCATAGAGCACACTTATAGGAGACAAAGGAGGGCTTCACTACTCAGTGAGATTGTGCTACACACAACTATGGAAGAGGAGGAGGCTTGATGGGTACAGGTCACAGTCGCAAGAGGCAAGGGAGTGATATTGTCCACTAAAATTGCGCCATGCCCTAGGGAGGAGAGCCAAGACCATAATGAGGGAACAAGGCACACTTGTAAGGCATGAAGGAGGGCATCACTTTCCACTGGAATTGCATAGTGCACTCAATTGGGAGACAGTGGCTTGACTAGTGCTGGAAGAAGAGACAAATAGTAAAAAAGGAGGGTCTATTGACTAGAAGTGCGTTGTGTGCAAGAGGGAGAGAGAGGACTTAGGTTGGTGCAGGTCACAATTCTAGTTGAAAAGTAGTGTCTACATTATGCCATAGAAGTGTGCAGTACACTCTTCATAGCCTAAGGGCACGCTTGCAAAGCCACAAAATTAGCTAAGTACAGAATGGTGAAACATGGAAAAACACAATGAGTTAGTGGAGAAATCAAGAATAACACATATCAACTCATAAGAAAAACTTATACAAGACCCACAACTAAGAAATATACATCAAAATTCCAATTTACAAACCATCTCCAAGTGCAACAAATAAAGTATGCGCAATTGCGACCAATAAGTGTTGTTTGTGACTAGGAAGTGTATTATGACTCCAAAGTGCACTATTGCTATTCTTGATGATCCAATGACACTGAGGAAGGAACACAAATACTTGAAACATGTGTAAAAAAAAAATGACACTTGATGACCAAAAGAGACACTTCACGTGACAATAGGTAGGCTCCAAAATTCGTATATAACAAAATTTTGGAGGGTGTTGTAGCAACGACAAAAAAGACTAAGAAATAACCCAAAAAGGATCAACCCAATTTGAGTGCCATGAACCATTCATAGTCCCTATTCAAGATGGTAGCAAAGGTTGACATCAATCCATATCAAGGTGAGATTGATTCTTTTAATTTAAATCATTTAATGCAATAGTTAAAGGTTCATTTTAGTTTTCACCACATAAACGAAGAAAAAAAAAATTCATTTGCATGTCTAAAATTAGAGGGCCAATCCCTAACTTGGTGGAAAAGCCACACAAAAATCTTGAGACTAGAGTAATATCCTTTGATAACTAAGTGGAAGGATTTAAAACCTATCATAAATTCATAGTTATACCCTATCAGGTATGTAGAGGAAAAGTGGATCCAATTTCATTACTTTAGGAAGAGACAAGGGTAGAGTGTGCAAGAGTACACCACCAAATTTAGGAATATGGAAATAAGTTGGATATCTCCTCAAACCACCATATGTACTCCTCTAGGATTTAGGGGGTCTACATAACCATATGCAAAAGAAAATGGCGTTTTTCTGATCCAGGTGGATGTTGGTGGCCACCCACCTATCCCACTTGGACATCCACGATTGTCTCTTTCATATTTTCAATTTCCGTAATTGTAGCACAATTTACTATTTTTAGCAGTTTTTCGGGTCCTCAACTTTCGGAGCCGTTTTGAGGCCCTAAATGACGTCTTTTGGGAAAACTAGGAGCAACATGGGTCCGTCGATTGATGTTGCTCTTCCCAAAGTTGTATTTCTCAGATAGATCTTTCTAACGAGATACTGTGCGCGTCAAACGAAGATCGTATGCCAAAGTTACGACCCCAGGAAGTTGATGTACCAATTTACCCAAACGGGGCCCACAGTTTGGCGTTTCATCTTCTAGGGTTCAGTTTTTGGATGTTTAGGGATTTCCATTGTTTCTCAACAATAAATAGGCCTTCAAGCCTCATTGTGATACAGTTCAGATGCATGTAGCCACCACATCTCTTCTCAGAGATAAGCTACCATCGCCCTAGCTGGTTTATTTCCATTTATGTTTGTAAGCATATTGCAGTATTTTACATTAATGAAATGAAGTATTATTTCCATTGCATCTATGTGTTCATGGTTATCTCTGTAATTTTTTGCTTTCCTGTTTAAATCTGGATAATTTTCATACCTAAAATGATGGATGAGGCTTGTGTATAGGCAAGATACTTGGAGAACATAAGCTAGAAGAAAGGGAAAGTAAGTGGGTCAAAGAACAAGGAGCACGAGGAAGATTCCAAGTATGGGGAGAAGAAGTAGAAAGTAGGAAAAGAAAAATAGATAGTAGCCATAACATGCCCTTGCAAAGATCTCAACAACCATTACAACCACTATAATATTTATGGTCATACATAGGAGAAGTGTTGGAAGTTTCATCCAGGGCTCAACATGAAGAATTGAAAGAAAGATGCTAGAAAGAAAAATCTCATGGCCACTGAATCGAGAAACCAAGTGAAAAGCAACTCGGACATGGATGAGAATATTATCTATACATCAGTTCGTAAAAAGATGAATTTGACTAGCCTTCAACAACAAGAAGAGAAGGAAATGACTAGACTCTTCCATAAATGATACAAGTTAGGAAGATAAAAAATGATGCTCCTATTAAACTTAAGATCACAAGAGAATCTCATATTAACAAATCTAGTCAAGAAACTAGGACTAGAGACTCATGACCATCCTAGCCCAAATCCATTGGGATGGGTTAACAAGGAAGCAAATATAAATGTAACTAAACACTACAGAATCAAATTTTCTATCAGTGTTGATTTTATTAATGAAGTAGAGTTGGATGTAGTTCCACTTGATGTATGTGGAGTTGTATTTTGGAGTCCCTATATGTACATGCAAGCTGAATATTCATGTGAATAACCAATCAATACCACCTCATCAAGGATGAATAATTACATTATTGAACTCAAATTGGTTAATGGTCATCCAAAACTGCCACATTGTTCAAGTCAAAATGGATAGTGGTAAACCATAAACCATGAATATCAATGGAAGATGATTAGTGGATAACCAAGAAAATAGCCAAAATAAGTAAAGATGGTTAGTGGTTAACCAACAAAATCGCTACATAAAGAATCCAAAGCTCAAGCTTGGATCCTTCTAATACATAATCATTGAAAAACCTCTCAACTTGCATCTGACAAGGAGAAATAT
The DNA here is from genome assembly GCA_031772625.1 of Pinus tabuliformis. NCBI lineage: Eukaryota > Viridiplantae > Streptophyta > Pinopsida > Pinales > Pinaceae > Pinus > Pinus tabuliformis. The sequence goes on along the minus strand of CM062819.1, from coordinate 101,657,393 downwards.
CAAATCTCATGCTTCAAGATTCAAAGTCAATCAAAATTCATCAAACTTTGAGAATTCTAGCATAGAAACTAGTTTCCTCAACAATAATCATTCCAGTTATTCATTGGGAATGTTCAAACATGCTAGTTGTTCACTTCCATACATCCATATATTGACATTTTTTAGGATGTCTTCATCGATACTTAGGAAATTTTAGATTGAAGATGACAAAATTTACTGGTGCAATTATTTTCACTAGTGATTCGGGGAGGGGAGGGGGTGGATGATCAGGGAATGTTAGATTGTAGTCCACGGAAAATCATAAATTCTAAGTTGTAAGCCTTATATTTAATGAGGTTCTTTCACAATACACTAATGAGTTGTCAATGAGATCTAGATGTAGAATGGTAAATTTAATGTGCTACAAATTTATATAGTGGTATCAATACAAGAAAAAGGAGAACGACATTAAGCCTTTTCTGCCAATATTGTCTTGTCTTATTTGTACTCCAATTCTTAACAATGATTTATAAGTTGGTTGTCGTTTGGGAAATAAAAGCACAATAGGCTACTACCCAATCTCCTAGTCATATGATTGAGTAAGATGACATAAATAATTTAACTTCAATAGTGAACCACTTAAATATGTTCAAGAGGTGGCTCATTATTTTCAAAAGTAGTTACACTATCCTTAAACACATTCTTTGGGTCTAACTTATCACTTTAGGTAGTGACATGGCTAGGATGGGAGTACGCAATCTAAAGGTTTAAAATGATGAATTGATGAGGATTGAGCGTCTCTGCTAGCCATACCATTTAAGCCCTCCTTACAGTCCCAAATATTGTTGTCATTTGCAAAGTGCCCTTCCCAACAATATGGGATCTCCGTATATCGTGTCTTAGTTAGTGAATGCAAGGTTAACTATATATAATCTAGTTAATGCTTCTAAAAAAGAAAATTTATTCGAGACAAAGTAGAAAAACACACACACAAACACACACACACACAAATGAACATAAAATAAATGTCGAGAATTCTATTATGAAATCATTTTTCACAACCTTGCATTTGCCATTTCAAAACAAATCTTTCAAAAAAAAAATCAAGAATGTAAATTAATCATATATATCTATATATATGTATCTATATCTATCTATCTATCTATATATATATGAACTACTTCTAGTGCCTTGTTATTAGAGACACTATCAATTTGTATTTGTTTTGTGATAGACCTCTCTCTCTCTCTCTCTCTCGCGATAATATATATATATATATATATATATATATATATATATATATTATATATATATATATATAGATATAGAGAGAGAGAGAGAGAGAGAGAGAGAGAGAGAGAGAGAGAGAGAGAGAGAGAGAGAGAGAGAGAGAGATATCACAAAATGAAGACAAATTGATAGTGACACTAATAATAAGGCACTAGAAGTAGTTCTCAACACCCATCACCCCAATCAAAGCTATTATTCAAAATTGGCCTTGACAGCTGGATTCTTTTCATTAAAATTCATAAAAGATTTTACAAAATTCCAATAGCAAAAAGTTCCTCTTATTATCTAATTGATTCATTTTTATACTTTTTCTCATAATTTCCATGTAAACTCTTCGAATTCCTTGTATATAATTGTGACTATTTATCTTCTTTCTCAATAATTATGTTTCCATGTACAATTACATTCTTTTAGCTTCCCTTAAGCTCCCCAAAGGGATGTGAAGTGTCAAAATATTGAAAACTAATAATAAATTTATAATCTTCCTTTTGAAAGATAGTGAGCCCACATTACCTATCCATTACTTTGAAAGTTTCATGTTCATTGTTTTCTTTTAATATGACATTTCATTATTTATATGGTCGATTTCCTTACTTGCACAAGTTATGTTTTTGTTGGGTGCATGCAAGACATTAATTAATTTTATCATCATTTCAACATAATAATAATAATGAATCAATTCATATTTATATCAATAATTGCAATAATTGTTACATGTTTTGATTCTAACATCCAATAAAACACTGGAAAATATTGAAGTTACTTCATAAAAAAAACAACATATCCACTAAACTTTAAAAGTTGTTTTACTAAAAAAAATCTAAACATTATTATTCACTTACTTTATCAAACAATATTGGCTATAAAGACCAATATTATATATTAAATTATTTAAACAAAGTTAAATTCAAAATAATGATGAATAGAATTTTTCGACCAAAAAATTAAGTACAATTGGAAATAGTAAAATTTCATTCAGTATAAGTGATATATCAATTACAATAAATAAGATTCAATAATTATTAAATGAGAATTGTACTCTTAAGAAATTTTAAATTTAACTTTTAACTCTTTAAAAATCAACATATATTCTAATAAAATACACCCCTAATCATTTGATATATATTAAATAAATTTATTTATTATTATTATTTTCAAATAATTTATCTCTCTTACCATCCAAGGAAGAATCTAGAAAAACTTTTGACTACAAATTGTTTTAATATCAAATTGCCAAAATTAAATATTACCACATAATTGATTCATAGACTAGATTTAATGTACAATGTTTATATTTGCATGAACCATATTGGTAGTAGATGGGTGAATGAAATCATAAACAAAACTATATATATATATATATAGAGGTAATGCTTTATCCCGTGCACTGATTGAAAAACAGCAGGGTGGGAAAATAATATGTCTTATATTTTCTTGATGTGAGTTGTGAACAAATTAGTGTTGATTATATTTTCATACCGGTGGTGGAAAGATAATACCTCATTGCATTAGTTATTCATATCATTCATTTATCTAAATTTTCACTCATGAATATATGCATTTTCCTCGACAACCAATTTTATTTTACAAATATTAAAAACTAAAAATCAATAATTTTATTTTGCAAATATTAAAGATATACATATTTTTATAAATATAAAATTAATTATTTATTCATTAAATAATATATTAATATAATTGATAATATAATTTTTGAAATTACATTCTTTCCTAAATAATATTTATTTATTTCATCTAATTTTATCTATATTTATATTATATTTTATATAAAACAATAATATATATGAGAATGTATAAATAACTATAAATATTATTTGAAAAAAATAACTTATTACTATAAGTAATATCAAAATCATATATAATTAAACATTAATAGCTATTATTTATGTTTACCATTATTATATAATGATATTGACATAATTTTTATCAATATTTTTTTGTTTCTTTATAAAGGAAAAAAATATTTGTTAATATAACAATTTGTTTTATTCACCATACATTTTATGGATACAATTTCTGATTTACAAAGTCCCATTATTTAGGGAATCGATACACTCCATAAAAGGGTTGTGGCCTTTTGGGAGACAAAAGCCAATGCCTGGCTTTCTCCCACACTACAAAAACAAAAACCACTCCTCCAAATCCAATTCCTAGACCTATTACCAAAGCCATCAATGACATCTTTTCATCCACTCTACTAAGCCATCTCATTACAGGGTTACCACTCATAGTACTACTATTTTCTTCTCTCCTTGGTCTTTTATTTTCATTGCATGTATCTAAAGGACACCCATACAAACACTTATTTCTTTGAAATGAAGTAACATTAAAAGTAGAAAATTGTGTCCCTATTGGGATTGGGCCACAGAGGTTGTTAGATGAAACATCAAAAACACCCAACTCATGCAATATAGAGAGCTCTTAAGGAATCTCTCCACTTAAATTATTCTTAGCCAAATCTAACTGCTCCAAAGCAGAGATGCAGGGATTAACCCTTCTAGTTGATTCCTTGATAGATTCAATAGTCGCAAGCTGCTCATACCTCCAATGCTTGTGGGCATTTCTCCATTGACATCATTGCTAGACAGATCAAATATATTGTCTATGGGCAACACATATGATAGTGTATATTCACCTCCTTTAATGTCAAATACCATTTTATTAGAAAATATTGTTTCATCTGAAATATTTGCATAGTACGCAAATCCGAATTGAGTTGAAATTACTCCATCCATGGGCGCAGATTCATTGATTGTAAATCCACAGAGTTTCTGAAGTTGAGATGGTATTTTTCCATTGAATCTATTGTTGGATAAATCCAACACATGCAACTTCGTGAGATTTGTAATACATTGAGGAATAGCACCACTAAGATTATTATAAGCAACACTTAAAATTTTCAAGTCATGAAAATATGCAAGGTAGAAAGGAAGTTCGCCCATCAATCTATTTTTCCTTAAATCCGGAAGTCTAGGTTGGGTACAACTGGCCAATGATGTGAGCAAAGTCCCAGAAATTTGATTGGAGTGAGCAGAGAAAACTTTCATAAAAGTGCAATTGCCAATACCTTTAGAGATTGGTCCTTCCAGATTATTTTGTGATAGATCCAAAACCTGAAATGAAAACAAACCATTTATACTATAAGGTATACTTCCAGTTAAATTATTGGATTCCAAATGTAAGTATTCCAAGGAATGAAGTTTTCCTACACTTTTTGGAATTATACCAGTTAAATAATTATTTGATAAATCAAGAAATTGCAATCTTTTTAAATTGGTAATGGATTTAGGGATACTTCCTATAAAATTATTCGAACTAAGATCCAGTGAAGTTAAGTGACTCAAATTAGCAATAGCTTTAGGTAACTTCCCTGTAAGGTTATTGAATCTAAGCTGTAGATAGGAAAGGGGAAGGCGGAATAAGATATCCGGTACAAAACCTTTTAATCTAAATTTAACTAATCTTAAAGTTTCCTAGCTCTGCTGGAATAGAACCCGCAATTTTACTAGAAAACCTGCCCCTGAACAGTTCTGTAAGGGAAGAGCAGTTTCAAAGAGACGGAGGAATAATAAGTCCAAGTACTCAAGGTTCTGTAGCAACCCCAATTCTCCTGGAACAGAACCTGATAAAAGATTATATGCCAAGCCAATTGTTTGGAGAGCTTTAAGTTGCCCAAACTCTGGCGGAATTCTCCCTCTCAATTTATTGAAAGGAAGTGTCAACCAGAGAAGGCGAAAGCGTCCCTTCTAGGCCTGAGAGAAAAAGGTCTATGGGAACAACTCTTCTGCAGCCGATACCATTCCACGAGCATATGTTGGCAGAGTTGTGGGCCGTCCAGTTGGACAACAATCCATGTGGGTCTGCCGTTATGGCGTTTCTGAAGGAGAGAAGAGCTTCCACATCCCTTTTCTCGTGGCAGGCCATGGAGCTTCCAGATTCCTGCAACATTGACATGCACATTCATTACATAATGAGAATGAGGTTGCAGTGAATTTAATGGACCAGCATACACATATTGATGACCGTCATCTACAACAACAGAGACCTCATATGATACATATGAATTATGTTCTGGAAATGTGGATATATATATATATATATATATATATATATATATATATATACTATTACTACTTCTATTATCGGACAAAGCCGTGTGTAGGATTCCAGCCAGCTGGAAAATTGAAAGACGGTAAGAAATTGGCGTATGAAGTGGGGCATAGAGACGAGGAAAGCGTTGGTAAAAGCAACCTCATAGCGAGTACAGGAGGTATTGAACAAGACAGAAGAAAAATCATGGAATTCACACTTATAATTTGAATTAAAGAAAAATGAGGATCGTCAAATATCACGATGGGTATAATATTTTTTAAAGTCTTCCTTTCACTTTCTATGTTTGGAAGTTTTTCTAAACTTTCACTCTCTTTACAACTTTATTTTTAATTGGTATTTCACACTACAAAATAAAAAGTTATAGTTGGTGATAATATGGTTTCAAACTATCATAATTAGGATATATTTTATTAGATAAAATAGAAGTTATGGTTGGTGTCAATATGATCTTTCAAACTAAGCAAAAATAGTGATTGTGAAATATCACAATGTTGTTATGACTCTACTATTTTTCGAAGTCTTCCTTCTATATTCTATCTTTTGAAGTTTCTGTAAACTATCACTCTCTTTACAACTCTACTTTTAGAAGGTATTTCACAAGACAAAATAAAAGTCACGGTTGGTGATAATATGATCTTTCAAACTATCACAATTAGGATGTATTTCACAAGACAAAATAAGTCATGGTTGGTGTCAATATGGTATTTCAAACTAAAGAAAAATGAGGATTGTGAAACCTCATGATGTTCTTATGATTCCACTATCTTTTAAAGTCTTTCTTCTATTTTTTGAAAATTTTGTAAACTTTCATTCTCTTTACAACTCTACTTTTAGAAGGTATTTCACAAGACAAAATAAAAGTCATGGTTGGTGACAATATGATCTCCTCTATTTTTTGAAATTTTTGTAAACTTTCACTCTCTTTACAACTCTACTTTTAGAAGGTATTTCACAAGACAAAATAAAAGTCATGGTTGGTGACAATATGATCTTTCAAACTTTCACTATCTTTACAACTCTACTTTTAGAAGGTATTTCACAAGACAAAATAAAAGTCACGATGGGTGATAATGTGATCTTTCAAACTATCACAATTAGGATGTATTTCACAAGACAAAATAAAAGTCATGGTTGGTGTCAATACAATATTTCAAACTAAAGAAAAATGAGGATTCTGAAATCTCACGATGTTCTTATGATTCCACTATCTTCTAAAGTCTTTCCTCTATTTTTTGAAATTTTTGTAAACTTTCACTCTCTTTACAACTCCACCTTTAGAAGGTATTTCACAAGACAAAATAAAAGTCATGGTTGGTGACAATATGATCTTTCAAACTTTCACTCTCTTCACAACTCTACATTTAGAAGGTATTTCACAAGACAAAATAAAAGTCATGGTTGGTGAAAAATATGATCTTTCAAACTATCAAAATTAGGATGTATTTCACTAGACAAAATAAAAGTCATGGTTGGCATCAATATGATCTTTCAAACTAAAAAAAAATGAGGATTGTGAAATATCACGAAGTTCTTATGGCTCCACTATCTTTTAAAGTCTTCCCTCCAATTTCTATCTCACTGTCTTTTAAATTCTTCCCTCCACTTTCTATCTTTTGAAGTTTCTGTAAACTTTCACTCTCTTTACAACTCTACTTTTAAAGCTTTCACAAGACAAAATAAAAGTCATGGTTGGTGACAATATGATCTTTCAAACTATCACAATTAGGATGCATTTCCCTAGACAAACTAAAAATCATGGTTGGTGTCAATATGATCTTTCAAAATAAAGAGAAACGAAGATCGTGAAATATCGTGATGTTCTTATGACTCCACTATCTTTTAAGGTCTTCCCTTCACTTTCTATCTTTTGAAGTTGTAACACCCTCCTCCAAATCTACCCAAGCAATTGGACAACCAGGGTGAACAGATGACAAGAGGCCACTATGATATGATTCGACCTCCTAAGTCACATTAAGGAAGTGGGACCAATGGAAACACACCATACATACATCCAACATCAGCATTAGGACCCTCAGGAACCAACCCAACCTTTCTGCCAACCAGCACTTGGGTCCCGCCGAAATTTTGGACTACTTGACCTCTGGACGCTCCCATGCTATGGGCATGCCAGCATCCAGGGACCTTTGGGTGCTCTCTCAAGCTTGCAAGTCAGCTTCCATGGACTATTTTTCTTAGTTCTGTGCTAGCGTCCCTGGGATTTAAGACACATTTTTAGGCCCAGAGCCCAGGTCACTTCCCATAATTAAACGACACCTTCAGAAAAGTAAGATAACAAGGAAATGACAGTATAATTGCAATCACTTGAATGAGACCTTGACTGGACCCCTACTAGCCGTGACAGACATTTTGTCAAACATATCACGAATACGTAATCTACAGGTATAAATAACATATCTGAGCATATGGGTCTCATAATTATTTGAGATTCACTATGAGGCATTGTTTCCTTATCTCTTTAGCTGCAGTTTCATCCATTAGGCCATAGATACATTGTTCATTCATATACAAGTAAAAACATGATGGGATCCATACATAGCGACTGTCATAATACATATTCATAACCATCATAATAACAAAAAAAATACCAAGGATACAATAGCCATAGAATCCACATATAAACCAATATAATACTCATGAGATAACAAGGAGAAATAACCTCATATTAATGATACAAAATCCAACCCGTATGGGACTACCACGTTCCAACCGACCGTGGAATGACTGAGCCAAATATCTCTTCAGCCATTCACCCCCATGCCATATTACAAGCATGAATGTGGGATCTCAGAGAACACATCAATCCAAAACCATCAAGGGCTTCCAGAGGCCATCCACCTCAACCCATACAACAGTGATTCCATCTCACGATCGGGCATCACAAAACCATCATCAAATAGGTCTCTACCCAAGCCTCCCAGGGCTCCAAAGTGTTTGTTCCAACCCGACTTCTAGGACTAGTAGCTCAACCAAGAGATTATTCTAGGCTTTCAGAGTGTTTGTCCAACCAGGGCTTCCAGGACTATTAACTTAACCGACCAAGGGATTCCAGAGCATTTGTCTAACTAAGTCTTCTAGGACTAGTAACTCAACCTAAGCTATTACAAGGCGTTGTTGACGGTGCTGGACCCACCAACCTGTAAGGGGATCTCCCCGGTAAGAAGTCCCAATCATATGTCAGATCGTTTGGTGTAGGAGTCTCAACAATGGGTTGTATGGTAATGCCTTGACCGCAATGTCGCATATAGGCAACTAAGATAACTTTGTCAGTAGCAAGGGTGTGACTAATGCAGTGAGTCAAGGAGGATGTATGAGAGGTTCTAGCACAAAAAGAGGAGATGAAGATGAAGGTGAGTTCCAGGTTGAAAGGGATCAGTCCGAACTCAGCTAGAAACACACAACACCAAAAGGACATGCACAGCTTCCGGCGGAGCAGTCCACTCAGATGTAGAATTCACATGATACAAGGTAAGATAACACGTACAACACTCACAGATTAGTCCGAGACAAGTGCAACGGTTGTTACAGCAAGGTTCATGTGAAAGATTTGTCTGGTGTCCAGCAGAGCAGTTGACATGAACGAGACATAATTAACAACATATACAATGCATTAACAAAAATATTCATATAATTCCATACAAATTAATTCATACACAAATATGTAAGTTAAACAACATATATCATTAAGGCAACCAGAAGAGTCCAAGTATAATAACCAACAGTGAATTTAATGGACCAGCATACACATATTGATGACCGTCATCTACAACAACAGAGACCTCTGCCATTACAAAGCACAGCAGCTTTAGGAAAACAGCGATATGATACATATGAATTATGTTCTGGAAATGTGGATATATATATATATATATATATATATATATATATATAACTATTACTACTTCTATTATCGGACAAAGCTGCGTGTAGGATTCCAGCCAACTGGAAAATTGAAAGACGGTAAGAAATTGGCATATGAAGTGGGGCATAGAGACGAAGAAAGCGTTGGTAAAAGCAACCTCATAGCGAGTACAGGAGGTATTGAACAAGACAGAAGAAAAATGAGGATCGTCAAATATCACGATGGGTATAATATTTTTTTAAGTCTTCCTTTCACTTTCTATGTTTGGAAGTTTTTCTAAACTTTCACTCTCTTTACAACTTTATTTTTAAAAGGTATTTCACACGACAAAATAAAAAGTTATAGTTGGTGACAATATGGTTTCAAACTACCATAATTAGGATACATTTTATTAGATAAAATAGAAGTTATGGTTCTTGTCAATATGATCATTCAAACTAAACAAAAATGGTGATTGTGAAATATCACAATGTTGTTATGACTCCACTATTTTTTAAAGTCTTCCTTCTATATTCTATTTTTTGAAGTTTCTGTAAACTATCACTCTCTTTACAACTCTACTTTTAGAAGGTATTTCACAAGACAAAATAAAAGTCACAGTTGGTGATAATATGATCTTTCTAACTATCACAATTAGGATGTATTTCACAAGACAAAATAAGTCATGGTTGGTGTCAATATGATATTTCAAACTAAAGAAAAATGAGGGTTGTGAAACCTCATGATGTTCTTATGATTCCACTATCTTTTAAAGTCTTTCCTCTATTTTTTGAAAATTTTGTAAACTTTCATTCTCTTTACAACTCTACTTTTAGAAGGTATTTCACAAGACAAAATAAAAGTCATGGTTGGTGACAATATGATCTCCTCTATTTTTTGAAATTTTTGTAAACTTTCACTCTCTTTACAACTCTACTTTTAGAAGGTATTTCACAAGACAAAATAAAAGTCATGATTGGTGACAATATGATCTTTCAAACTTTCACTATCTTTACAACTCTACTTTTAGAAGGTATTTCACAAGACAAAATAAAAGTCACGATGGGTGATAATGTGATCTTTCAAACTATCACAATTAGGATGTATTTCACAAGACAAAATAAGTCATGGTTGGTGTCAACACAATATTTCAAACTAAAGAAAAATGAGGATTCTGAAATCTCACGATGTTCTTATGATTCCACTATCTTTTAAAGTCTTTCCTCTATTTTTTGAATTTTTTGTAAACTTTCACTCTCTTTACAACTCCACCTTTAGAAGGTATTTCACAAGACAAAATAAAAGTCATGGTTGGTGACAATATGATCTTTCAAACTATCAAAATTAGGATGTATTTCACTAGACAAAATAAAAGTCATGGTTGGCATCAATATGATCTTTCAAACTAAAAAAAATGAGGATTATGAAATATCACGAAGTTCTTATTGCTCCACTATCTTTTAAAGTCTTCCCTCTGATTTCTATCTCACTGTCTTTTAAATTCTTCCCTCCACTTTCTATCTTTTGAAGTTTCTGTAAACTTTCACTCTCTTTACAACTCTACTTTTAAAGCTTTCACAAGACAAAATAAAAGTCATGGTTGGTGACAATATGATCTTTCAAACTATCACAATTAGGATGCATTTCACTAGACAAAATAAAAATCATGGTTGGTGTCAATATGATCTTTGAAAATAAAGAGAAATGAAGATCGTGAAATATCGCGATGTTCTTATGACTCCACTATCTTTTAAGGTCTTCCCTTCACTTTCTATCTTTTGAAGTTGTAACACCCTCCTCCAAATCTGCCCAAGCAACTGGACAACCAGGGTGAACAGATGACAAGAGGCCACTATGATATGATTCGACCTCCTAAGTCACATTAAGGAAGTGGGACCAATGGAAACACACCATACAGACATCCAACATCAGCATTAGGACCCTCAGGAACCAACCCAACCTTTCTGCCAACCAGCCCTTGGGTCCCACCAAAATTTTGGACTACTTGACCTCTGGACGCTCCCACGCTATGGGCATGCCAGCGTCCAGGGACCTTTGGGTGCTCTCTCAAGCTTGCAAGTCAGCTTCCATGGACTATTTTTCTTAGTTCTTTGCTAGCGTCCCTAGGATTTAAGACACATTTTTAGGCCCAGAGCCCAGGTCACTTCCCATAATTAAACGACACCTTCAAAACAGTAAGATAACCAGGAAATGACAGTATAATTGCAATCACTTGAATGAGACCTTGACTGGACCCTTACTAGTCGTGACAGACATTTCGTCAAACATATCACGAATACGTAATCTACGGGTATAAATAACATATCTGAGCATATGGGTCTCATAATTATTTGAGATTCACTATGAGGCATTGTTTCCTTATCTCTTTAGCTGCAGTTTCATCCATTAGGCCATAGATACATTGTTCATTCATATACAAGTAAAAGCGTGATGGGATCCATACATAGTGACTGTCATAATACATATTCATAACCATCATAATAACAAAAGAAATACCAAGGATACAATAGCCATAGAATCCACATATAAACCAATATAATACTCATGAGATAACAAGGAGAAATAACCTCATATTAATGATACAAAATCCAACCCGTATGGGACTACCACGTTCCACCCGACCGTGGAATGACTGAGACAAATATCTCTTCAGCCATTCACCCCCATGCCATATTACAAGCATGAATGTGGGATCTCAGAGAACACATCAATCCAAAACCATCCAGGGCTTCCAGAGGCCATCCACCTCAACCCATACAACAGTGATTCCATCTCACGATCGGGCATCACAAAACCATCATCAAATAGGTCTCTACCCAAGCCTCCCAGGGCTCCAAAGTGTTTGTTCCAACTCGAATTCTAGGACTAGTAGCTCAACCAAGAGATTATTCTAGGCTTTCAGAGCGTTTTTCCAACCAGGGCTTCCAGGACTATTAACTCAACCGACCAAGGGATTCCAGAGCATTTGTCTAACTAAGTCTTCTAGGACTAGTAACTCAACCTAAGCTATTACAAGGTGTTGTTGACGGTGCTGGACCCACCAACCTGTAAGGGGATCTCCCCGGTAAGAAGTCCCAATCATATGTTAGATCGTTTGGTGTAGGAGTCTCAGCAATGGGTTGTATGGTAATGGCTTGACCACAATGTCGCATATAGGAAACTAAGATAACTTTGTCAGTATCAAGGGTGTGACTAATGCAGTGAGTCAAGGAGGATGTATGAGAGGTTCTAGCACAAAAAGAGGAGATGAGGATGAAGGTGAGTTCTAGGTTGAAAGGGATCAGTCCCAACTCAGCTAGAAACACACAACACCAAAAGGACATGCACAGCTTCCAGCGGAGCAGTCCACTCAGATGTAGAATTCACATGATACAAGGTAAGATAACACGTACAACACTCACAGATTAGTCCGAGACAAGTGCAACGGTTGTTACAGCAAGGTTCATGTGAAAGATCTGTCTGGTGTCCGGCAGAGCAGTTGACACGAACGAGACATAATTAACAACATATACAATGCATTAACAAAAATATTCATATAATTCCATACAAATCAATTCATACACAAATATGTAAGTTAAACAACATATATCATTAAGGCAACCAGAAGAGTCCAAGTATAATAACAACATATGCATGAAAATGTGTTGGCTCTCATTATATCCAGAAGTGTAAGTCACAATCATACAATACATCCATGTAAACCTGCCAGCCCCAACAATGGAACGTTACAGCCATATCTGCCTCCTCCTCTAAAGAGATGAACTAGCTCCATGCAGTGGAGAAGCCAAGGCACGTTACAATATTGTTTAAGCTCTTTCCAAGATAGTCTTATCTGAAGTTTCGCTGACCAAAAGCCTATACAATGAGTTATAAGGGACTATTTATAGCAAAGGGTGGGGTGACCCTTGACATTCCTCTTTTTGATGGTTCACCTACCCTCATGACTATTCACCTAATCTATGACTGTTACATCCAACCATTGACACTTGACTTACACTTGACATGACTCAACATTACAATGCACATGTACACATGTGAGACAACATGGCTTGAGAAAGCCTTGCAAGACATCATTGGCACTCGGTCCACTGTGATGAGACCAACTCTTTGACATGCTTGTGATGGTGAAGGTGGTGAGCTAATGCCAACCTTGGTCATCCGTGATGGTGTGCATGCACCTCATGGTGACATCTTGCTGAAGGGAACTCTTGCCTCTATTGCAACTATGCATTGGTTTAGCCCCTTCATCCAACTCGTCTCCTAACATGTGCATGGGCTTCTTGGGTACGGTTGAACTGGAAACACACTGATGTATATTGTTTGTGCTGATCTTCAGGTGTGTGCTAGTGGTCATGCGCATCAACTTGCCGAAGTACACGTTCAGCCCGAGTTGGAATTGCTCCCTGTCATTGCCTTCGTGAGTCTGTTGAATGGGTTGGATTGCATGCGTGCATTGAACGACATGCATGCTGTTGAATCCCTTGCATGTGATCAACAACACTGCTCACCATGTTTGCTCTATGTCAGCTGCTAGGATGGATCCTTAACTTGTACGGACGCAGTTTCATCTGTGAGTGCATGTTGTGCCCATTGTTGTTCTTGTCCCTGCTACAACTCATTCGTCTATCTGTGCAGCTTCATGTTCTTCCTGAGTTGCTATTTCAGCACATGAAAATCCTTCGTTGTTCCATCTTCTGCCTTCGCACGATCTTCATGTCGCGTCGTCACCTCATAGCCTAAGTCTCCAAATTTGCTTTCATCATTGATGGATCTTCTTGAGCTTGCAACCTTGTTCCGCCTCCATGTTGTCAACAACTCTCCTCTTGCATTCGTTGCATTTGATATGTTGTCTTCAGCTGCTTTTCATGATGCTACTCGATGTGATGCTACTGTTGTCATATCTTGATGTCTTTTTCTATGAACAACTTGTGTAGAAATTTCTACAAATCAGCTAGCTCTAATACCATGTAGAAATTCTGACTATAGAATAACCTGATAATGCAATATAAATAAAGAAAAATACTTTAATATACTTCTACAAGCAATTAGCGGAAGCTTAAAAGATTTCAACAAGATTAAGCGGAACACATATAATCAGAGAAGAAACAATGCACATGAAACACAGAAGAATACTCAGGGGAAAGCCTCAGCTAAAAACCCCACTATCTGTATTATCATTACAAGTTGGAAATATCTCAGAAATACACAAAATACCTTCTCCTTTGCCCTCCTGATCTCCTATTTCCTAGTGCGTTTTCTCCTGGTTGATCCTCCTATTACCAAGTTTAACATTGATCACTCACACTGATCTCACACCCTATAAAACTGCACAATCCTCCTATGCATTAATCCTTCTGCATGCATGAGTTTCCTTTAGGAGAAAACATGCAACTGATAGTACACTGTCCCTGACATTTAGCTCAACTGGGTATTTCTCAAAATAGACATGCATGAGCTTCTGATGAGGGAATCTTTAGTTATCTGGAGTACACTGGTTGAGTGCATGCATGCATCAACTGACAGATAACTCACAATTAGTTCCTCAAACAATTTGGAACTAATTTAACTGGACTTAACTCAGTAAACTGAGCTAACTAATTACAACTCAAATATAACTCAATCTTATCTCCTTAATTAAGGGATAATCTCCTTAATTTAAGGGATAATTGTTGCATGACTTCAGAAAGACTTCCAGCTTGAATTTATCCAACTAATTAACTCAAGATGAATTAATTAATTATTTTTCAAGCAACTGGTGAGACTAAATTCGAATTTTAATTCACAATTTTAATTCAAGGACAAATTAAAATTGGAATATTCTAGATTCTATTTTTATCATTTCTTTTTGCTATTTTCAACAACTTGATGTCTTCGTGGGTAGGAAAGTCCATGGACACTTGATTGACTGCATCCCCAGGCATTCTCTGAACAGTTTCTTCATCTCTGCTCTCCTGGAAACCATTGTACCTATACTGATGAGAGGTAGATGAACCTGCAATACCTGGAGACATGGAAACACTCATGGAAGGCAATCTGTCAGTCGAAAACTAGAATGAACATGAGAAATGACTTGTAACATACTTGGGTGATTGATCATGAAGGTTGCGCAATTTCGACTAGGAGGTCGGGAGACCGACTGCCAAGATTGCACAAGGCACAGTCTCGGATATTGGGAGATTGATTGACTGTTGGAACTGCACAATCCATAGTTCAGTCTGGTTGCTGACTGTCGGGACTGTGCAATGCGCAATTCCAACTAGGAAGGACTATTGGCCCAGGGACAAATTTGTGCAATTTCTTAGGCCAAGCAGCCACTGTCCTCAAAAAATGTGCAAAACAATCCTAGAGGCCAGTGTTGGGTAGGAATGCAAAAATATGGAGAGGAAGGTGAACCTTCCTTTCCCAGATTGCGTAATGCAGCCTTGGTGAAGTTAGATCTCGGGCCAAGGATGGTCGTCTCGCCAACGGGAAACTAAAAGCAAGTAAGTAAATGAATGCATGGTGACACTGAGTGATAGCAGAAGTGATTAACAGTGCATGCAAAACATGAATGAAATATTCATCAAATATATGAACATGCATGTTGGTGAGGCAGTTCACTAGTTGGGCGAACGTTCGTGCAAAACAGTTTCATGCCCGCGACAGTAGTGAGATAGCAACGAAAACTGAAACAGAGCTCAAACAAGCTAGTATACATGTAAATGGTAGCAAGTGTTCAAAGAAATCAAGCAAACAGTAATCATACAAGCAAAAACCCAAAAGCAACAGAAATGCAACATAAGGCATGGGAAGTCGGCTTACCCCAAAACAGCTAAGCTGAATGTGTCGACCGCTCCTAGATGTGATGTGGGATGTCAGAGCTGCAAGGTCGATGTGATGAATGAGATCTGCAGTGTCCAGTTGATGAGTTTTGATAACATCGAGGTTGTGATGCGCATCATGCCACAAATCAAGGGGAAGCGACACTTGGTGGGAGGTTTCTGAATTGCTCCTTGCATGTAACCTCCAACTACTAATCATAGATCCCTGAGACAAGGGATGCCTTTGCATGTTGCCTTAGGAGAAGCAGCCTATGCAAGCAAGTATGTTTTTCTTGGTTCTGGAGCGAACTGGTCAACTCAGCTGCACATGCAAGAGGTTTTTCGACTACTTGAAGGAAATGCACATTTCTTGCTCGGAGCTAGGCTGACTGCCCAGGAGATTTGCGCAATTTCTGGGTAGAGCAGCTGACTGTTGCCTAAATTTGTGCAAAGTCTGGTCTGAGTAGCTCTGTTGGGGAAGTTTGTGAAAATCCTGTTGGGAGTGTTGACTGGCAAGATTGTGTAATCCTGGAGCTCAACAGGCTGCCATACAGGATTGCGCAATTTCTAGAGGGAAGGTTGGTTGCCCTCCAGAAATGCACAATTTTCAAGGGGAAGCTGCTTAGCCTGCAACTGGACCAAGTCCAGGTGAGTAGCCTATGAAGGGAAAGGATCAAACTGTGATCCACAGGTTTCCTTTGTGCAAGAAAGACACTGAAGCTTGAGGACTTGACGAAGCAAGGAAAGGTGTTGTGTAAGGTTGGTAGGGAGGCTCCAAAATAGGCCAAGGAAAAATTTTGGAGGGTGGTTGTAGCCGCTACAACACTTGGTGACACACTGGTAGAACTCCAGCTCTCTGAATGGACCTTGTTCGTGAAAAGCAAATCTAACACCTCCAGAAGTCTTGTTCATCTCTCATCTCGTCTTGGCTTCACACTAGCTTGATTGTAAGATGTAGCATCTGCCAAACTCTTGGTCGATTGACACACATTCCAAGTCAAGGCAACACAGTTATTTCGATTTGGGTTGAGGGGTATATAGGTGCACAAGCAGTATAGTCATCAGAGTCTAATTTTCATCTCTGGTGTTGCTCCATTTCCAACAGGCCTGGACAGTACCCCTGTGTAGTCACATAGGAACACAAGCATGGCTTTGCTGCCAGCGAGCCTAGTCAGTACCCCAGCGGAGTTACTTGCACCACCTCCCTGTTCAGGAAGCATTTCTCTTCTTTTGCCTTATTCATTTTTCATTTGAATTTTTTGAGTTTTCATTTTTTTCATTTTCCACTGTGCATAGCACTTATTCATTTCAGAGGCAGAAGAGGGATCCCGACTTATTGAGAGAAGAAGAGGTTGTTCCAACAGAGAAGTAGTTTATTGTATATCTGACATGCCTATTAAGGTTTTCCCCCTCACCTAACTCTACTTGACTGAGCTGACAAGGGTTAACCCAAAAAAAACTGACTAGAGAGGGTGACACTAGTTAGCACGCAAGTGTTATGTTTTCGCCAAGGTACACTTTGAACAATACATATTTTCCTTTGACGTATCACGGACTAAGAGTAACAAGTTCATCATATAGAGGCAAGATGACAGATAACCAAGTAGTGGTAGTTGTACAAGCCCTCTTTTACTTTACCTAGCTCACTTCAAGAGTCATACATGGTTTCATACAAAACTAACCTATGAAAAAAACAAGCGAAAGAACTAACAATCAACAAAGCAAAGCAAGAGCAAAAGCAAAAATGAAAGCAAAGCAAGTAATCAAACAAGCAAGTGGGAAAACAAACAAATAAGCAAGTAAGCAAACAAGCATGCAAGCAAACAAATCAAAAGCAAACACTACTCCTACTCCTAAGCTAACAGTGCATGGGTCATCTCACGTAAAGTGATAATTCCAATGCAGCCATCAGCGCATTGGTTGACCCATGTTGGTGAAGGCATGATTCGTGAACAAGACATCTATGCGAACCAGCAAACAAGAAAGATGTAACAGTGAATACAAACACACTCCAAGCTTACAAGTGACCACAAAACACAGATGAGTGAAAGTGCATGACATGCATTCTGTGGTGCTACCATGGTGTTGTGCTACACCACGTGCAGATGTTGAGTGTATGCATTCTCTTGACTGTGACATGCAAGCAAACATGAGAAAGGTAGACCACTTGTGTTGTGCATGTGTGCTTGCTGTGTAAGATTCCTCCAACGCGTGAGTGATGGGATCGTGTAGTTCGAGTGGAGGAAGTGAAATCTGTGTGTTTGGTTGATCTTCTATGCAAAGTAGAGAGTGATGAGGAGCCTTGAGTGTTTCAACAATTTCCTGACCGGAAGTGAAACCAACCTCAGGACAGTGAGGGCTTGACATAACCATCAGCTCGGGCTGAAGTGCCTTGATAGTCTGGGGGATTTTGACCTCATTGGCAGATAGATCATCGTAGATTAGTGCCGTGGATAGATTAACAACGATTGAATCAACATCGTGATCGGATGAGGAAGTGAATAAATCACGACAACGAAGATCAGCAAAATTCGAGATGTTCATTGAAATCCTCATGATTGGATGAATCGAGCGGAGGGGTAGATGAGAAGCAAAGATGTTCACCCTCTGTGTTTTCAAGAAAGATAGATGATAGATTGGACAGACATTCTGATGAAGATGTGTCTTCTCGCACTGTAATGACAGACTTACATCCGAGGTGTCCTGTGAATGATCAGAAGTAGAAGCATTCGGAAATGAGTTTTAACAAGAGAAATCATCAGTGGCAGAATCACAAGGGATGTCAGGATGAAGCGAATGAGGCGTGGCTGGAAGGGAGTCATCCTTCACCGCGGGCTCTTCTTTAGATTCCCACACACACTCATCATGAATGATGGCGCAGGTTGGCTACATAACACCAACTCCATCAACAACTTGATCCTTGTTCGCAACAGGTGAGGAGTCTGGAATGGGAGAACACTAGACAGTACAATCCGAAGGATCAACAGAACACAAGGACGGAGGTTGAGGGAAAGAGTCCATGTGACAACCAATAGGCTTGCTAGCCAAATATACGTAAATCTCAAGAGCTGGTGGGGTGGGAGGATGTGACAGTTTAACCGAGGTGTGTACAGGATTTCCCACATCACTTCGCGTGGTGGAGTTGTTCGATGAGGTGAAGGTGGACAGTCAATTGTGATAGAAACTATGCCTGCATGTGATTGTGAAGCTCCATCACTGAAGTGCGCTGAGCGACGTTCGAATATGTGAAGAAGATACTCAAATCTTCCATCAAGAAATTCCCAATCAATATCATCTTCTAGGAATTGGTATGCAAGATTACAAAATCATGTGTGAAACTGTTCAACGGATTCATTGGGTGCTTTTCATAATTTCAAAAAAAAATTGTTGAGTGCTTTACAGTCATAGTGATTGAAAGCACGGTCTATCTATGCGACTAGATGAGCAAGAGAATGAATTGATTTTTTGGGCAGCATAGCACACCAGTGCATTGGGTGCCCTCGAAGCGTGTAGATGAACAACGCGTAGCTCATGTATTCTTCAAAGAATCCATGTCTTTCACATGAGCCTACAACGCTGATCACGTGCCTTACCAAGGCAACATAGCCTCCACCATCAAAAGTTTTATGAGACAAGTTATCCGAGAGTTGTTTCGAGATGATGAAATCATTTCCATTAGACATACGTCTCGGAAGAACAGCTCGGTAGTGAACCATGATATATGTGTAGAGATTCAAAATAGATGTGAGGACTCAACTTGTCATTTGGCCCTCCTTCTAGCACCAAAATGTTGATGGTGTTGGACTCGCCAACATGTAAGGGGATCTCCCCGGCAAGAAGTCCCAATCAGACCTCAAACCATTTGGTGTAGGAGTCCTAGTAGTGGTTCATATGGTAATGCCTTGACCGCGATGTCACACAGAGGCAAGTAAGATAACTCTGTCAGTAGAAAGAGTGTGACTAATGCAGTGAGTCAAGGAGGATGTATGAGAGGTTCTAACACAAAAAGGGGAGTTGAGGGTGAAGGTGAGTTCCAGGTTGAAAGGGATAAATCCCAACTCGGCCAAAAATGCACAACACCAAAAGGACATGCACAACTTTTGGCGGAGCAGTCCACTCGGATGTAGCAGTCAAATCATACAAGGTAAGATAACACATACAACACTCACGAATCAGTCCAAGATGAGTGCAATAGTTGTTACAACAAGGTTCATGTGAAAGATATGTCTGGTGTCCGACAGAGCAGTCGACATGGACAGGACAACATTAACAACATATACAACGCATTAACAGAAAGATTCATATAATTTCATACAAATCAGTTCATACAAAAATACGTAAGTTAAACAACATATATCATTAAGGCAACCAGAACAATCCAACTACAATAACAACATATGCATGAAATTGTGTTGGCTCTTATTATATAAATAAGTGTAAGTCATAATCATACAATACATCCATGTAAACCTGCTAGCCCCAACAGTGGAACATTACAGCCACATCCGCCTGCTTCTCCAAAGAGATGAACTAGCTCTATGCAGTGGAGAAGCCAAGGTGCGTTACAATATTGTCCAAGCTCTTTCTAAGATAGTCTTATCAGAAGCTTGGCTAACCAAAAGTGTATACAATGAGTTATGAGGAACTATTTATAGCAAAGGGTGGGGTGACCCTTGACATTCCCATTTGTGACGGTTCACCTACCCTCATGACCCTTCACCTACTCTATGATTGTTACATCCAACCATTGACACTTGACATGACTCAACATTACAATGCACATGTACTCATGTGAGACAACATGGCTTGAGCAAGCCTTGCAAGACATCACTGACAGTCATTCCACTATGATGAGACCAACTCTTTGACATGCTTGTGATGGTGAAGGTGGTGAGCTGATGCCAAGCTTAGTCATTCATGATGGTGTGCATGCACCTCATGGTGACACCTTGCTGAGGCGAACTCTTACCTCTGTTGCAACTGGTGCATTGGTTCGGTCCCTTCATCCAGCTTGTCTTCAAACACGCGCATGGGCTTCTTAGGTATAGTTGAACTGGAAACACACTGATGCATAGTGCCCATGCTGATCTTCAAGTGTGTTCTAGTGGTCATGTGCATCAACTTGCCGAAGTACAGGTTTAGCCCCAGTTGGACTTGCTTCCTGTCTTCACCTTGGTATGTGTGTTGAATGGGTTGGATTGCACGTGTGCGCTCAATGACATGCATGTTGTTGAATCCTTGCATGCAATCAACAACACTACTCACCATGTCTGATCTGTATGAGCTGTTGGGATGGATCCTTAACTTATACGGGCGCAATTTCATCTATGAGTTCGTGTTGCGCCCACTGTTGTTCTTGTTCCTGCTGCAACTCATTCGTATGTCTGTGCAGCTTCATGTTCTTCCTGAGTTTTTGTTTCAGCACATGCAACTCCTTCTTTGTTCCATCTTCTTGCCTTCGCGCGATATTTGTGTCGCACCATCACCTCATAGCCCGAGTCTCCAAAGTTGCTTTCATCATTAATGGAACTGCTTGAGCTTGCAACATTGTTCCAACTCCGTGTTGTCAACAACTCTCCTCTTGCATTCATTTCATTTGGCATGTTGTATTCAGCTGCTATTCATGATGCTGCTCACTGTGATGTTGCTGCTGTCATATCTTGATGTCCTTGTCTACGAACAACTTGATGTCTTCGTGGGTAGGTAATTCCATGGACACTTGATCGACTGCATCCCCAAGCGTGCTCTGAATGGTGTCTTCATCTCTGCTCTCCTGGAAACCATTGTACATGTACTGATGAGAGGCAGATGAACACTTGCAATACCTGGAGACATGGCAACACTCATGTAAAGCAATCTATCAGTTGAAAACTAGAATGAACATGAGAACTGACTTGTAACATACCTGGGTGAATGATCATGAAGGTTGAGCAATTTCGGCTAAGAGGTCGGGAGACCGACTGCCAAGACTGTACAAGGCACAGTCCAGGCTGCTGGAAGACTGACTGACTACTAGAAATTCACAATGCACGGTCTAGTCTTGCTGTTGACTGTTGGGACTGCACAATGCACAATTCCAGTTGGGAAGGACTACTGGCTTAGGGACAGATTTGCGTAATTTCTTGGGCCAAGCAGCCACTATCCTCCAGAAATGAACAAAACAATCTTGGAGGCCAGTGCTACGGAGGAATGCACAAATCTGGAGAGGAAGGTGAGCCTTCCTTTCCCAGATTACGTAATGCAGCCTTGTTGAAGGCAGAGCCCGGGCCAAGGTTGGCCCGACTCTCTAACAGGCAAATGAAAGCAAGTAAGTCAATGAATGCATGGCGACACTAAGTGATAGCATAAGTGATTAACAATGCATGCAAAACATGAATGAAAGATTCAACAAACATATCAACATGCATGTGGGTGAGGTAGTTCACCGATTGGGCGAATGTCCGTGCAAAATAGTTTCATGCATGCAACAACAGTGAGATAGCAACAAAAACTAAAACAAAGCTGGAACAATCTAGTATACATGTAAACGACAAAGAATTCAAAGAAATCAAACAAATAGTACCTCATACAAGTGACAACCCAAAAAGTGACAGATATGCAACACAAGGCATGGGAAGTGGGCTTATCCCAAAATAGTTGAGTTGAATGTGCTGGCTACTCCTAGATGTGATGTGGGATGTCAGAGCTACAAGGTTGAGGTGAGGAATGAGCTCTGCAACATCCGGTTGATGAGTTTGGATAACATCGAGGTTGTGACATGCATGCCACAAATCTAGGGGAAGCGACACTTGGTGGGAAGTTTCTGAATTTATCCTTGCACGTAACCTCCAACTGCTAATCATAGATCCCTGAGACAAGGGATGCCTTTGCATGCTACCTTAGGAGAAGCAGCCTATGCATGCAAGTCTGTTTTGCTCGGTCCTGGAGGGAACCAGTCAACTCAGTTGCACATGCAAGAGGTTGTTCGACTGCTTGAAGGAAATGCACATTTCTGGCTGAGAGCTGGGTTGACTGCCCAGGAGATTTACACAATTTCTAGGCAGAGTAGCTGACAGATTTGAGAAAATTCTTGGTTCAGCAGCCCTGCTAGGGAAATTTGCGCAAATCCTACTGGGAGTGTTGACTGACAGGATTGCGCAATCTTGGAGCCCAGCAGGCTTCCAGACAGGATTGTGCGATTTCTGGAGGGAAGGCTAGTTTCCCTCCAGAACTGCACAATTTTCAAGGGGAAGATGCTCACCTTGTAGTTGGACAAAGCCTGGGTGAGCAGCCTGTGAAGGGAAAGGATCAAAATCTGATCAACAGGTTGCCTTTGTGCAAGAAAGACATTGAAACTTGAGGTTTACGAAGTAAGGCAAGGTGTTGTGTAAGGTTGGTAGGGAGGCTCCAAAATAGGTTAAGGAAAAAATTTGGAGGGTGGTTGTCAATGCTACAACATGCGTCCAGAGCGTTTGTCCAACCAAGGGTCCAGGAACTAATAACTCAATCCACGCTAAAGGAAACATAGGAACCAACCAGAAGAACAAAGAAATGAACCCACAACACCATAGTTATCTAGGAAATGGTAAGGCTAGGCAAATCCACTATCAATCTCGGCCATCCTCCATGCCAATGACAGATCATGACCAATGAACCACATGCATGTGCCATGCATGCCAAAAATAGTGGGGAAAACATACATGCAACTCGGTACCTACAAGAAAACCCCGATACAGATGTTGATCTCATTGTCCTCCTCCGCTTCCCTACTCTTCCTTTGCCTTCTTGCTCCAAAACTCCAAGTATGCCACACTCCTCCAAGAGTGCTTCAAGAAACTCTAAGTATCCAAGAGTATGAGAGAGAGGGAATAGAAGGGAGCTCTACCAAAACTTGTCAAAATCTTACCTACTGATCCTCAGAAGCCTTTTTATTAAAAAGGCATCTATTTTCTTTATTTTCCATTATTTTCCTTCATTTTCCTTGTCACATGCAACCTGTGACCTTTCACCTTCCTTTTTCTCCTAATTTCCATTATTTTCATAAATAAAATGCCAATAAATGCCTCATGCCTTTCCAAAGTCTCTAAAGTTCATTGAGAGATTTTATTTTATTTAAAAATGTATTTCAATAATTAAAAAAAAAAATTTGATCATGTTCTAGGTCCCTTCATAGATATTCAAAAAAACATTTAATTCTTTGGGATAAATTTCTCAATTGTAGAGAAAGTTAATAGGATTCCTCTATGATTTCAAGTTTCTAATTAATATTCATAGTGACATATATCCTAATTCTTGTTAACAATTGTGCTACTTTCCTGATCCTTTGGGGTGTGTCAGTTGTTGTTGTCTCTTTTGGTGCCTGAATAGATAATGGAGTCATAAATCGGGGTGTTTTATTAAGAGCTTCTTCAACCTCATGTATTTATTTCTTCAATCTTAAATTTTTATCATTTTGCTTTTCTATAGAATAGGCATATCTCATAAGTTCCAAATGACTAGAAAATACACCATAATGGTCAAATTTGGATGGATTTGATATAAATATAATTAAAAGGTTTTAATAATTTAACAAATTATCTAAAATGGGCATAATTTCTTGTGGTAGTTTCTCCCATAGTAAAAGGGAGTGTAATGAATTTCCCTTTATTTTTCCTCTCAAATAAGATCAACCATAGGTGTTATTATTTGCATACTTCAGCAACAAAGTAATTATCAAGGTCGAACTTAGGGAGAAATAAGTGTTTTCATAGAAACACATATATTATGATGACAATATTGTCCTCTTAAACTCATATCTCCATTTTCCTATTAGAAACTCTGCTACTTCATCCAAAATCTTGTTTGGCTCTTGCCTTATCAACATAAGTTAAATTCTCAAACAAAATGATCTTTGACTTGATAATGGAATGAGACTTTGTGCTTCCACAAGATAATATACCAAAATTGAGTTGGTTTCGTATGAGGGTTCATATTTTTTTTACGAGGTAGATGGTGGAAGATATTGCATGAAGCCATTACCAAGTAGGACATCATGTACAATTTGTGGGTCTTTGGGAAATCGACCATACTTGTTTGTAGGATTTGACGCTCCTTATATGGTATCAAACAAGGTCCTACAACAATGTATGAAATGGATAGTTTTTTTGCTTCCTTCAGGATTGAATCAATGTCATTCTAATCCTACAATTTACACTTAGAAACGAGGCATTAATCTACTTATTCTATTTTTGTACATGGATGATTTCATCCTCATATGGGGTTCTTCATCTATGATTTAGAGTGTTACTAAGCCTTAATGGAACAATTTGCAATGATTGGCCATGGTTTGCTACATTAATTTCTTGGATTATAGGTTCAAGAGTCTTTAGAAGGGATTGTTCTCTTCCAACAAAATATGCCCTTTACCACTTTGGAATGAAGAGTTCTAAGCCTGTGACTACTTTTATGTCATGTGTTACTCTTACACCAGTTTCACCTCACCATAAGTGGGTCCTACATTGTGCTGACAATTGGTTGGAAATCTACTCTATTTCATTCACACTTGAATTGACATTACTTATGTAATAGGGTTCGTTTCTCAGTTCTCCCAAGATCCTCATAAGAGTCATTCAATATACTATTAGTTCTTTTGAGTTTGGGGTTTCATGGATTCTAACTATGTTGGATCATTTGATGATGGAAAGTCGATCTCTAGTTTTGTTTTATGTTTTGGTTCCATTCATATTGCTTGGTCCTATAAGAAATAGACAACAATTTCATTATGCAAAAGCTGAGCATTGATTTGTACTTCTTGCAAATAAAAATGTTCTTTAGTCTTGATAATTATTGACTAAATTTGACATTTAGCAAGATCATGGTATGACCCATAATTACCAAGTCATAATATTGACCTTTACAACAAAACTTACTTACAAATTAAAAATTTTCAAGGAATGAATTTCCATAATTAAATATATTATGTATATCTTTTTAACCTATATTAATTCTTTTTATAATAAATAATAACAAATATTATAATTATAATGCTATTTTAATTATTTTGTATAATTTTTAAATTAAAATTATGAATTAATGATAATTCACATCTGTAAATCATTTAATTTATATAATTGCGATATTCCAATGTACAATTCTCCGATTGATTTTCGCGATTTTCCACCCACCCACCAGCGTTGTAATTTCAAACCACCGTGGCAATCTAAAAAGAGAACTTGGACAAGCCCAGTGCCAGTTTTGAATGTTGACTATTCTTTAAAAACTTTTAATTGTATTTGAATTTGACTGCAAAATCTTCCATGTTTCCGAGCCATACACCATTCGTAGATTTTATGACAAGAACGTATGGCTTGATTTCTCAACTTCAACAACGCGTTGGAGTTTCAAACAGAAACGACCGTGACATCTTCTTTACGCGTTCTTACAAGCCCAGTCGCAACTTTGAATGATGGCTGTTTTTAAAAACCTTTAACGGTCTGTGGTTGACCGGCAAAATTCCAGTCATATTTCCCAGCCATACGGCATTCCTAGTTTTAATTTTTAGGGCAATCACTTATGGCTTGATTTCTGAACTCCCGACAGCTGGTTGGGATTGAGGTCATGCGAACTCTAACAATGGAAGGTGTTAGATTGGCCTCTTTTGCCGCCTCCCTTGTGTTTATGATGTGCATGCATACATCTTTCAAAAATATACACGCACTACAAAATCACAGCACACCATCTTCGATGAGTTCTCCAAGCCCAAGAAGAATATTGAAAGTAGGTGTGGCTTGGAAGAAGGTGTTCACGGAATTCGTTTCAGTTGAAAAGAACGGAACAAACTCCACTGTTGGGGGATTCTGCGTGAAGGTGTTTGAGGAATCCATCAAATTACTCGATTATTCCGTCCATTACATCCCATATCCCAACACCACCTACGATAATATCATTCAACAAATTGTGCTTAAGGTATTCATTGCGGGAGCTTACATTGTTTTTTCTGTTTTCATTCTTGGGGGTAATAGCAGTAGTAGCAAACATTCTCACATGTTTGATGTTAGTCTTTATTTTGTTTTGTCTCTTGATCAGAATGTGGATGCAGCAGTAGGAGACTTCACCATCACATCAAGACGTTCTCAAGAAGTACTGTTTACACAACCTTTCTTAGATTCTGGTTTAGTGGCAGTTGTTCCATTGAAAGATAAGGATACCATTAGTTTTGGCTGGGCTTTTACGAAACCTTTCAGCACTGAAATGTGGCTAGTAGTGGCGGGGTTCTTCATCTCTGGAGGGATAGTGGTCTACGTTTTGTAGCGTAGAAACAATCGGCAGTTCCGAGGGCAGCGTAGCAAGCAATTCCAAAGCATATTACGGTAAGGAACAACTTTTATGGTGATGTCCTTTTTTTGTATACCCGTCAATTAGACAGGACAAAGCAACTATGGCAACGATGAAACGGATTCGAGAACACATTAAATTTAGCGATGTTTGTTTGGGTGCAGGTTCAGTTTTACAACTTGGTTCACTAAGCAGGGTGGGTTGTTTTTTTTCCATATCACAAAGTCTTTGTTTTCTCTCCGTTTTTTCTGTTTAGAATATTTATAGAACATTTACAGAAACATTGATATGAGGATTTGAGATAGCAGATGATATTCAGACCTTAATGGGGCGCATAGTGCTTGTGGCCTGGCTTTTTGTTACTGGAATTGTACAATCGTGCTATACAGCAAATTTATCGGCTATCCTAACAGCCCCACGTTTAGAACCAACCCTTAGTGACATCAACAGTATAGTGGCTAGCAGTGTAAAAATTGGGTTTCAGGTGGAATCTCGAGTCATAAATGGATTTGCGGAATACTACGGAGTCCCTCAGTATAGACGAGTACGTTTAGTCGAAGCTGAATATTATGATGCTTTGTCTAGAGGGGATGTGGGTGCTGTCGTGGACGAACGTCCATACATGGAATCTCTTGTGACAAAACACTGTAATCGCCTCGCAATCACCATTCAAAACTGGGGATTTGTAAGTGATTACTATTGGGATCTGTAATTCAAGGTATTAACTATTCATGACGCTTTTAATTTTATTTGTGGACACTGATGAGATGATTTGGGCAGGCGTTCGATCGCATGCATGATCAGCTGGTAAGAGACATTTCTATTAGAATACTGCAGCTATCAGAAAACGGCGATCTATACAGATTGCAACAACAATGGTTAGATTACTATGAAAGTAATTGCAACAAATATAGTGATCAGTCGGGAAGGAGCCAACTTCAGGTTCAACACTTCTGGGGTCTTTTCGTCATAGCAGGGTTGGTATCAGCCATAGTGCTCTTGTTTTACATTGTGCGAAGGAAACGGAATAATTGTATAGTGGCATCACCAACTTCCCCTCACGCTGAAGGGTCATCTGGCCCAACTCTTCCTGAACATTACGGAGATGGCAGTGGAGGCTTTATTCTCCACAACGACCATGGCGGAACCTCGGAACCTATGAAAAAATTTCAAATTATGAGGAGAACAAAATCGGTCGGTAATGCCATCCCATTGGTTGGAATCTGTTGATGGAGATAATTACATTCAATTAGCATGCAGTTTACTAAATGTCAGTGATGTAGTCATGTATATATTTAACGTAAGATTAACCTATCTATTCTTAGCTTAGCTGTTTTGGATCTTTATAATTAAACTTTTAAGAAATTGAATAAAACAATTTAGTGAGTAGTATCATATTGCGTTGTGGGTCTTCATTTGTCCATCTATCATATGAATCACATTCCTATCTTATGAATTACATTCCAAACAAAACTGCTTCGCATGAAACGCAACCTAGTGGGGTTGCTTCCTAGATTGACAGTATCTGGTAGAACATGTCTTAGTATTAGTTCTTGGCTTTACATTTTGTTTCAATATAATAAAATTTGGGTGTGATTAGATTTTGTTTTATATGGATATAAATAAAGGTTATATAGTAGTATCTACAGCTTAGCGTAAATATATAAATATAAATATAGTTTAATTAAACTAAATAATATATATATATATATATATATATATATATATATTTATTTATTTATTTATTTATTTATGTGTTTTTTTTTATTTTTTATTATGGTATATAATTTTTTAAAATCGAATTTATTAAAATATGTTTTTAATATAATAATAAGTCATCTTAAATTGAAAATATGGAGAAAAAATAAAAGTTAGGAAAATGGAATAACAAGAAAAAAAGGAAAAAAATCAAAATTAAAAAATTAAATAAAAAAGAAATAGAACTAAAAACAAAAACATCACCAACTAATAGAAATGGAAGTTACCAAACAATCCATAATAATACCTCAACCAATCACATTACAAATAAATAGATTTATATAATAATAAAAATAGCAAAAAACTATTTCCCAATGTTAAACTATGGATAAGCAATGTAAATTTTTAGTCAAAGTAAAACTAAATATGTAAAAGTATTATAAGGCTTTTAGCTTGAAAATTTCAGTTTTTATTTGCCATTATTTATGTGAATGTAATTATTATTGTTTTTCTTATTTATTAGGTTATTCATTTTTGTTTTTCTTATTTATTAGGTTATTTATTTTTTTAATTTTTTATTTTATTTTATGTTATTTATTTTATTATGTTAATAGATATGTTTATTTTGGAATATGGTTTTTAAAATTTTAATTTAATTATTTATAATTATGAGATGAGTTGTGACTTACTTTAAAAATAGGTATACTTTTTTTTTGAATTTTTTATTTATTGAATTCAATAAAAAAAACTATATAAATGTTGGAAATAATAATCCCAACCACCGCAATAAACATCTTGATAGCAGTGATACTTGTCAGAGGTATTTTTGGCAGGTTGCGTTTCTGTTTGAAGGTGGAAGGACTGAAGCCAAAACAGAAGTACCCGGTGAACCATTCCGCAACACAACAAAGACTTTAAGGCATTTAATGTATTTTGGTAAATAGATATGGGCAAGCATTCATTCCGCCACTATTGTCCACACTCCAAGAGGAGGCTGAAGACAAAATAGGAAGATGGAAGGACTGAAGCCAGAACAGAAGTATTGCGCGAACCATTCCACAACACAACAAATAATTTAAGGCATTTAATGTATTTTGGTAGATAGATATGGGCAAGCATTCATTCTGCGACTATTGCCCACACTCACCATTCTGCAACAAAGCGAAGAATTTAAGGCATTTAATGTATTTTGGTAAATAGATATGGGCAAGCATTCATTCCGCGACTATTGCCTATACTCCAAACACCTGCGCGATTACTGTCCACACAACAACAACAACAATAAGTATGTAAAAGTCATTTTACAAGGAAGAGAGAAAGAGAGCGAGAGTCTCTGAAGAGAAAATGGTGGAGCAAATTTTGGTGGCCGCCTGAAAAACAATAGTTATTGTAAACCTTTGTTTTACTTGTGAATAAGCCGCAGTCTCATGTGAATATATCTTCATAATTTAGAATTCAATAATAAGTTATTATTGTATTGCTCTAAACTTATTCTGTTCTACTTTTTCTTTTTCTTTTTTTTTTTTCTTTTTTTTTTCTGAATTCAATAATAAGTTATTATTGTATTGCTCTAAACTTATTCTGTTCTACTTTTTCTTTTTCTTTTTTTTTTTTTCTTTTTTTTTTCTTTTTTTTTTTTTTTTTCCTGTGAGTAAACATTGTGTTTTTAAGTCTCTGTATAGCTTCACTAAACAATTTATTCAAATCTATTTTTTGTAACAATAAACAAATTGGGTTTGCATATTTCGACTTCCGGATGGCTAAATTCTCGTCAGCCTGTATGAGCCCACAAATTTTAGCGCTTTCTCGCCATTCTTGCAGCGACGGACCTATAACTAACGAATCCCCAAATTTCACCATGCTAGGAAGAGGCCAAATAACCCCCCAAATTTCACCATGCTAGGAACAGGACAAATAACGCACCTGACCATGCTCTACTGCAATCCGACCACTTCAAAATCGACACAAACGCAGAGACCCCAGTCTCCCTTCTTTCCAGACCACAAACTCGAGATTGAACACATGAACCAATCCGCTATCCATACCAGATGCGCATCCTTTGTTATGTGAACCCTCTCTGGAAATCAATGGTCATGACCATGCTGCAGAGGTCAACGGGGTTCATCAGCCAAGTTCCACTCTATAACTCCAACCTGACCCTGAATTTCATTAGTCTGTTGGAATATTAATTCCAACTGCAGGCAGTGTTGGCGGACGCGGACGTGGACAACGACGGCAGCAGGAAAACCACTTCAGCAAAACCTCTGACACATTTCGGACCGCTTTTGCTGTGAAGGTTGTTTCCGTGCAAATGACTCCGATGCAGTAAGATCCTGACATGCGTCCCATGTACCTTCTGCAAAACCACTGCTCCGTCGGGACATAACGCTCAGCATGAAAGGGGCTCCCGAAATCGCCGTCAATTGTCCGATTCAACTCAATGATCTCTGCCGTCCATCAATCCAACCTGCATACGAGCCTGCAAAATGACATTACGTGGAGTAAACGCTTTTGTTTGACCAGCATTTCAGAAAATATTTAATGAAGGTTAATGCTAGTCGTAGAAAGTTGGTAGAAGTATTTAAGTTTTTTTACGGTGTGCATTATTATCATATCTTTTTGTTAACATATAAAACATATACGATATGGGTTTGCACATTGTGCAATGTCATAGATTTCGTAATGCAAAAAAAAGGGGAAACATATATGTATTTGATATAAAAATTTTATATATGTGTTGACCATTTTTTTGGTGTGAAGTAAGGAGAGTATGCGTCGCACAGCAGTGCGTAGAGTGATAAGGGGCAGTGTATGTTCATATTTTGTGTGAAGAATAGTTGAGGCTTGCACAAAAGTGCAAGGGTGAATGAAAAATAATGAATGAAATGAAAAGGGCTCATAGCTGTAATGTTTTATGTTTTTATTTGCACATGGGGTGAATGAAGAACAGAACGAAGACGAAGACCAGTGAAACGCAACAGCGTAGAATGAGTCCAAGCATTTTGGTATTGTATGTGAGGGAAATGAATCGCACAGCAATGCGATCATAGAAGAACAGGGGCAGCGTGAAAATTCTTGGTTGACTCAGTGAAATGAGATGTATTTACGCACAGTAGTGCAGTGAATGCTTTTTTGAACATGAAGAGCAAGAGAGGTGCAGCAGCGCGACAATGAAGGAGTTTTTTTTTAATGAAATGTAAGGAATTACATTTACAGTAGTAAACGTAAGTAAATTTTGTTATTACAGCAGTATATGTAAAACTTTGTTTTTACAACAGTAAATGTAAATGAGAATTTTACACACAACAGTGTAAAGTCTCAGGAGGAAAACAGAGTAATATGTTTGGTTGTTTTGGAACTGCATCTAAAGCAGTGTCTGGTTGTAATCCCTCTGTGAGAGGAAGTGAAGTTCTTGGTGAATCCCCCTGTCAAGAGGAAAATGCTTTTCAGCATATACTGGTGAATCCCTCTGGTCTAGAGGAAGATGCTTTTCTCTGGTGAATCCCACTGTGTGAGGAAGACTCTTTTGTTGTTTGTGGAACTGCATCTGAAGCAGTGTTGGTGAATCCATCTATGTGAGGAAGACTCTTTTTGTAACAGCAGTTTTGTAATCCCTCTGTTAAGAGGAAGACCTTTTTTGTAACAGCCAGTCATATTGATGAATGCAAAGTTTTTTTTTGGGTGTGAAAAATTTCTGTTCTCAGAAAACAAGTTAGCTTCCCTGTGCAAAAGATCCCGTGGCAGAAAAACAGAGCATTGTCTCTGTGTTCAGTTTGTTTGTTTGTTTTTGGGATTTTACCAGAAAAATCCCCAACAGTGGTATCAGAGCATTGTTCTGCTCTATTAAATTTTGTTTGAAATTAGCAGAAATTTCCAACATGGTATCAGAGCTGATCCAGGCTCTTTGAAGGTGACAAAGAAGTTGAAGGAAGGAGTTCTTTTGCTGCAACAACTTCTCCAACAGAGTGAAGATTCAGTCAAGAAAAATTCAGGTATTCCTCAAAGTTTTCTTTGTGTTACTGCTGAAGAAACAATCAGTGTTTTAAAAACACAGTCAAGTATTTTGAAGCATAGTTAAGAATGGCAAGGTCAAAGAAGAAAGTCTCCAATCCTGCTAAAATTGTTTCTCCCTCTACTACTAAAATAGAAGACGATCTATTTGAAAGCATTCTATTTGAGGCTCCAAGGTTCAATGGGAACTTTGATATATGGGAAATAAAAATGAGGACTTTCTTAAAGTCTGAAGGAATTGAAATTTGGGAATCAGTGATTGATGATAGCAAGATGGATAGAGAATCCAAGGAGTACAATGCACAAGTAGCAAACACAATCTTGGATGGACTGCCTGATTCTATAAAGAAGAATCTAGGGGAATATTCATCAGAAAAGGATATATGGGACAGACTTCATGACCTTCACGCAAACGGAGCACTGACCATGACCATCAGTCAAGAAGAAAATTCTAAACCCATCATAGAAGCTGAAAATGAGAAGGTTGACCTCATCAAGCTTCAAGTACAAGAAAGGGATGAAGAGCTCGCCAAGCTTAAGAAGGAACTTGATCAAAGCAAAAGGAAGCATCATGAAGAAGTCATATCCATGACAAATCAATTGAATAAAGCAAAGAAGCAGGAAGATACCTTGTCAAGTCAACTTGAACAAAGGCACAAGAGAGTGAACAAACTTGTAGAAGAGATTGGACAGTACAAGGTAGAGGTCTCCTCCCTTAAGTCTCAATTACAAGAAGCCAGGAAACAGGCACAAGAATCTGAGAAGAGAATGGAAAGCATTCAAGCAAAGAATGAAGAAATGAAGTCATATATCATCTCTCTTGAAA
Source organism: Pinus tabuliformis (assembly GCA_031772625.1). Classification (NCBI taxonomy): domain Eukaryota; kingdom Viridiplantae; phylum Streptophyta; class Pinopsida; order Pinales; family Pinaceae; genus Pinus; species Pinus tabuliformis. Next base: position 101,623,483 of record CM062819.1, on the reverse strand, counting down.
TAGTAGCAGCTGAAGCTACTCGTAGCAAGGAAGAAACTGAGGAACAACTTGCAAAGAAGAATAATGAGTGTGAAAGATTGGAAGAAGAGATTGTCCTCCTCAGGAAAAAGGTTGAAGGGATGAACAAAATCATGAAGAGCTCTCAAGCCTTGGATGACATGCTCAACTATCACAGATCTCCATCTGATAAATCAGGACTCGGGTATGTAAGTGAACCCTCAAACAAGAATGAAAATGCTTTAAGCAAAGGAGATGTGAAGAAGACAGAAAGAAATGGTGATGGTCCTAGTCCAAGCAAAGGCAAGGAGAAAAATCAAGGTTACAATAGAAGAAATCCTACTCCAAGTACAAAACCAGCTCCAAGAAGAAATGTTAATGATGTCAAAGAGGCAAGAGGCAATGATTATCATCAAAGGATCTCAAGGCAGAAAGGCTTCAGAAGTACATCAAGGAAACCTCCATCTCCCAAGTACCAAAGTTCATTTTTTGGTTATTGTTATTCTTGTTCAAACTTTGGTCATATGGCAAAATACTGTAGAGCATTTCATAGAGATAGACGTTGTGGTCTTCGACAACCTCCAAGAAACAATTTTACAAGAAGAAATCATGAAATTTTATTCATGAACAATGTAGAATGTTTCAAGTGTCATAACATTGGGCATATGGCACGTGATTGTAACTTAACATGGGCTCTTACCCAAGCTAGACCCATGCAAAAGAAGAAAGTTACACAAGTATGGAGAAGGAAGGAAATACAGTCTGAAAGTCCCTTGAGCTCTCTAGTTAATCTAAGTTTCTTTTGAGAAAACTTTGCTGAAAGAAGCCAATGCATACAGTTAGGGGGAGCCTGTAATTCTTGATCATTATTGCTGAACTATATTCGTTGATGAAGAGCTTCTTATAGGGGAGAGATATGAAATTAAATCTGCCATAAAAGCAGAGAAGAAAAGGTTGCAGAATAGCTTGGAGATGCAAAGATTGGAAATGTTTCCGGAAGCAGAGAGAAAGAGGATATTACATGATTGGAGCGCCTGAGCATAGCAGTGAAAGCGATGAAGGGAAAGCTGATATGAATAGGCAGAAAAGCTTTGAATTTTTATGAAGTGTTTGGGTATCACTGAACGCCCAGCAGTTGAAATTAGAGGGGGGTGTTGGAATATTAATTCCAACTGCAGGCATGGTTGGCGGACGCGGACGTGGACAGCGACGGAAACAGGAAAACCACTTCAGCAAAACCTCTGACACATTTCGGACCGCTTCTGCTGTGAAGGCTGTTTCCGTGCAAATGACTCCGATGCAGTAAGATCCTGACACGCGTCCCATGTACCTTATGCAAAACCACTGCTCCGTTGGGACATAATGCTCAGCATGAAAGGGGCTCCCGAAATCGCCGTCAATCGTCCGATTCAACTCAACGATCTCCGCCGTCCATCAATCCAACCTGCATACGAGCCTGCAAAATGACATTACATGGAGTAAACACTTTTGTTTGACCAACATTTCAGAAAATATTTAATGAAGGTTAATGCTAGTCGTAGAAAGTTGGTAGAAGTATTTAAGTTTTTTTACGGCGTGCATTATTATCATATCTTTTTGTTAACATATAAAACATATACGATATGGGTTTGCACATTATGCAATGTCATAGATTTCGTAATGCAAAAAAAAGGGGAAACATATATGTATTTGATATAAAAAATTTATATATGTGTTGACCATTTTTTTTGGTGTGAAGTAAGGAGAGTATGCGTCGCACAGCAGTGCGTAGAGTGATAAGGGGCAGTGTATGTTCATATTTTGTGTGAAGAACAATTGAGGCTTGCACAGCAGTGCAAGGGTGAATGAAAAATAACGAATGAAATGAAAAGGGCTCGTAGCTGTAATGTTTTATGTTTTTATTTGCACATGGGGTGAATGAAGAATAGAACGAAGACGAAGACCAGTGAAACGCAGCAGCGTAGAATGAGTCCAAGCATTTTGGTATTGTATGTGAGGGAAATGAATCGCACAACAATGCGATCATAGAAGAACAGGGGCAACGTGAAAATTCTTGGTTGACTCAGTGAAATGAGATGTATTTACGCACAGTAGTACAGTGAATGCTTTGTTGAACATGAAGAGCAAGAGAGGTGCAGCAGCACGACAGTGAAGGAGTTTTTTTTAATGAAATGTAAGGAATTACATTTACAACAGTAAATGTAAGTAAATTTTGTTATTACAGCAGTATATGTAAAACTTTGTTTTTACAACAGTAAATGTAAATGAGAATTTTACACACAGCAGTGTAAAGTCTCAGGAGGAAAACAAAGTAATATTTTTGGTTGTTTTGGAACTGCATCTAAAGCAGTGTCTCCTTGTAATCCCTCTGTGAGAGGAAGTGAAGTTCTTGGTGAATCCCTCTGTTAAAGAGGAAGGTGCTTTTCAACACAGCTTCTTGGTGAATCCCTTTGTTAAAGAGGAAGGTGCTTTTCAACACAGTCTCTTGGTGAATCCCTCTGTTAAAGAGGAAGGTGCTTTTCAGCACAATCTTTTGGTGAATCCCTCTGTCAAGAGGAAGATGCTTTTCAGCATATACTGGTGAATCCCTATGGTTTAGAGGAAGATTCTTTTCTCTGGTGAATCCCTCTGTGTGAGGAAGACTCTTTTGTTGTTTGTGGAACTGCATCTGAAGCAGTGTTGGTGAATCCCTCTATGTGAGGAAGACTCTTTTTGTAACAGCAGTTTTGTAATCCCTCTGTTAAGAGGAAGACCTTTTTTGTAACAGGCAGTCATATTGATGAATGCAAAGTTTTTTTTTGGGTGTGAAAAATTTCTGTTCTCAGAAAACAAGTTAGCTTCCCTGTGCAAAAGATCCTGTGGCAGAAAAATAGAGCATTGTCTCTGTGTTCAGTTTGTTTGTTTGTTTTTGGGATTTTACCAGAAAAATCCCCAACAGTGGTATCAGAGCATTGTTCTGCTCTGTTAAATTTTGTTTGAAATTAGCAGAAATTTCCAACATAGCCATCGAGCCAACTTGGTCAAACTGATTACATCGACTATGGTCGGGTCCGATTAACCCGACTGTTGTCAGAACCGACTAACAGAAGTCCTAACTACACTTGGCTCAACTCCTTCATTTTGCATGCGTCTGCATTTGGGTTTCGGTGCAGATGACTAAACTTGGTACTAGGCTCAGACTCCGAATGCTGAGGTGATTGTCCAAGAATCGAATAGCCTCGATTTAGCAACAATAAACTCTTGCTAACTCATCTTGGAAGCATTCTGGCTTGACCTTCATCCCTCCTATAAACAATCATGGCCGCAAAGGACTCTAGCCGGGATTTATCCCCTTTAACAATACGAGGCAACCAAGAACACATGAGGTTCGCGTAAAACAAACAACACGGATTCCATTAAAACCCAAAGGAATACTTAATTAAAATAAAATATAATACTTAACTAAATATAACATGATTACATTTGGCCTCGTAGGGATAACGACCCTTAGCCTGGCTTCACATTGTTCTCGCCACTTCACTCGGCCTAATTTTACAATTGATTAGCTATGCCATGACATTTTGTAGGTGGCCTAAAAATCAAGGAAAACAAACCTTTTACAACGTGCTTCCAAAGGCTTCTAAACAATTAGAAAATACATCCTCTAGAAAATCATGTTCCAAAATCATTGGGTGGGTTTATACCCATATATCAACAAGTTTCATATAACATAAGTTATGGTGAATCTCAATATTAAGAATGGTATTAAATGTATTTTTAAATGTATAGATGTTTAATTTATATATTAATATTTTTATCAATAATAATAATAGTTGTAATTTAGTTATTTTTTGTGTTTTTTTTTTTAGCAATTTAAGATGTATGATGAAATAAATGTTTTGATGTTTATTATGGAATTATGCCTATTGAGGTTTACAATTTCTTTCTATGAAATATTTTTGGACAAGATCACATGTAGATTATAAAGTCTACATTTTTCGAACCACTTACTATGTGGTTCATCATGACCTGGATGGATAGCTGAAACATAGAGCCAATAAATAGTAGAAATGCAATGGATTAATCCCAACATTCAAATTTTTATTATTTTTTAATTTATTATTAATAAAATAGTACTAAAATTAAAATTAAAATGTATATTATTATATTTACTATTATTACCATTATTCTAAAAAAACAGAAAGAAAAGAAAATAACTAGAACAATAACTTAAAAAAAATATTAAAATAAATAAATATATATATATATATATATATATATATATATATGAACTAGAATATAAAGAGTAAAATAAAAAGAGGAAATTTAATTATTTAATATAAAATAATTTGAATTTTTTATTATTAAAATAATTTTATTTTTTGTTAATATATTATCATTTGCTATTATAATAATAATAATAAAGTGATGGGATCCAACAACGACTAACTTTCCAACCATCATCCTTATTTAGGGTCTTAGACTTTTTCTCAATCTCAATGGCCTCTCTAAACTTACGGTGATGGAAGTGGTTAATCTTAGCAATAACCTGAGAATCCTCAATACTAATGTGGTGCTTAGTCTTCCCTGCATGTTTGACTAGATATGAGGAGCAGGTCCTACAGTGCTTTATGTCAACTACATGTTCTTGAATCCTTTGATTGATGGAACGACCAATTTCCCCAATGTAGGGAGTCTCGCAAGAACATGGGATCAAATACACACCTTTCATGTCTTTCAGATTCACTGGGTCTTTGACTGTTCTTAGGGAGCTTTGAATAGTGTTCAAGGGTTTGAAGGTGGAAGAAACATCATGTTTCCTAAGAACCCGAGCAATCTTGTCTATAGTCCCTTGAATAAAGGGAAGCAGAACATTGGAAGCAAATTCTCTAGGTTCATTCTTAACCCTCAGACCTTTGCATGCTTTTCAAAAATCTTTGATACCTATCGATCTGTTATAAACATTTAATTCAAAAACATTAAGGAGATGGTTTTTCTCATCCTCAATGTGATTTTCATCAAAAACCCACAAAGCACGAGTAGCTAGAGTGTTTAGAACCCCCAGTTTCTATGTTGGATAGTGATGAGAGTTAACATGAAGATATTGATAGTGTGTGTTTTCTTACGAAAAACCTGGTGAGAGAAAGAACCATAAGATTTCTTAGAGATAAGAATGTCAAGGAAGGGAAGGCTACCATTAATCTTAGATTCCATGGTAAATTTTATGGATCTTGATTGATTGTTAAGATGCTGAAGAAAAAGATCTAACTAGATGAGACCATGAGACCATATGATGAAGGTATCATCAACAACATTTTCCAGATCTTTAGTTGAAAAAGGGTTGAGGCCAAGGCTATTAATTAAAAATACTCTATGAACAGGTTAGCCACCATAGGGGAGAGAGGAGAACCCATTGATCTGAACTTGATTGCTAGTTACTGTTGTGTTAGTATCATTTCCAGATATAAAATTTTCTTTGATTTGGTTTGCTTATCCATAAAGAGTTTATCCATGAGCATGTGATTGTCAATTCATCTAACTTGGTGAAATTTAGTGTTTTGCATGAACTTAAAAGCATGAATTTAAATGGCTGAATAGAAACATATAAAAACACAACAAGCACAAATAACAGAGCTCAATACACGTTTTTTTGTTGAAGGAGTTCACCCCTCCTGGGCTACATCTTGTTGGTCCAGCATCATAGCGTGGGCCTTTGTATTAGCTTCAATAGTGCTCAAATTAACGTTACATGCATCCAATGCTCTTGGAACCTATTCCATTGAGTTTAAAATATTCAAATCTATAAGAAATAACTATTTTTTTTACTCAATTTGGTTACCAACTGCTTTGGGAATGGCCTCCAACACCTGGTGGCCTTATGCTTAAAAAATCTTCAAGTGGCCAAACACACCTGTAGATGATCTATTTTGCCTCTGCAACCTACTCCAATGAGTTCCTAGCATGCCAATTAGCCAAAAATGACTATTCATTTTCGAAATTCAGTTGAGAATTGAGTAAGTTATGGCTCAAACAGGTTTTTCCCAGAAAATCTCTGCTAAATCTGGAGAGACTCCAGTTAAATCTGCCAAGTTTGGTGGCAGTTCCAGATTTGGTGGCTCCACATAAATTCCGCCAACTTAATCAATTGTTTAATTAAATTCTAAACACCATTAATTACTATTAAGCATGATTAACGCGTTAAGCACATTTCGTTGGCCCTTGGTCGCATGCTTGAGGTCGCATGGGGTGGGGGCTGGCCCGCAAGGGTTGGCTCTTACCACCCCGCCGTCGGAATTAACTGCACTTTAAATAGGATTCCGTGGCAAATAATTTCAAAGTACTTGCCATGGTTCAATGTTAGAGCATGGAATTTGAGTGGGGGAGGTCACGAGTTCAAAACTTGCCTCCACACATTCCATTACATTTTACCATAATATATGTGCCAATATATATATTCAAACTTTTGAATATATTCGAACTATGCGGAGTTTATATGTATGCGGATTTAGATTTAAGTTTACGTTTTACCATAATATATGCGCGAATATATATATTCAAACTTTTGAATATATGCAAACTATGCAGAGTTTATATGTATCTAGATTTAGATTTAAGTTTATGGTGAATTTGAATTTGAATTTGAATTGAATTTAATTAAAATTATATATATATATATATATATATATATATATATATATATATATATATATATATATATATATATATATATATAGTTAATAAAAAACTATATAATATAAATAATAAATATATATATATATAATATATAATAATATCTAAATACAAATAATTTCAAATTTCACCTTCTTTGAGCCAAATTAGCGAATCTAAAGATGGTGCTTGTCATAGTGTTATTGGCTGAAACTGGAGTCTAATATTATCTACATGTTGACTGGACATCTAGTCAAACTTTGACTTTTTGACCAAACTTTCAGAAGCTCTGACTTTTGCATATGATGTCGGTTTTTTGAACTGTTCGCTGCATTCGAATCCCGACGATGAACTCTATTCGGTCATTCAAGTCTGAAGCAATTCCGAGCACTTTCAATTTTTAGCTAAAATATTGATCCCTAATCATTCCTCTCCACTAGAAGCCTTTTGGACCCCAAAAACTCTCTTAATCACTAATTATGTTGATGAGGGGACTCTTCCCTCATCCTTCGAGTCTTTATCCATTGAAATTTTCCTAATTTCATCATTTGGAGCTTTTCATAAGAAGTCAATTTTTTCCTTGATTCCGATGACCATCTATTGTTGTCTATGACACCGTCATGTTGCAATATTTCTGAATTTGCAGAACAAAAATCTAATTTTGCAGAAAACATCTTGTTCCTACCTTAGTCAATAATCAAAGGAAACCTGGAATCTTTCTCACCTTGCACTTTGTCTCTATGGCGATTTTTAGTTGCTTTTGCCTTGTACTTGAGTCGACTCTTGCCCAAGTTTCTTCACCATTTTGATGTGCCTTTTGGAAACTAGGAATGAACATTTATGAAACCCATGCCTTCTTTGCCAAGCTTCTCTGTCCTCTTCTCTTTGACCTTTGCAACTTCTTGCACCGACACCTTGTTTTCAACACTGCTCAACACCAATGTTGGTTGTTGCAAATGTTTTTCACCTTCTTTCAAAGGCAACCTATTATCATTCTGAAACAACTCATTACAAATATAAGCATCTTTATGAAAAGTATGATTCAAAAAATCTCTTTGTTTGATCATCAACAATGTCAAGTTCTAACTTGCATTTACTGGCCTCTTCATTTGCCCTGCATTAACTAAAGAAATGTTCAGTTTCTTGCGATGAGCTCTCACAATATACTTCACCCCATCTTTAAGCAAATGATATTTGTGCTCATAGCAATGAAACACTGCTTTCCTGTCATACAAATATGGACTTCCCAAGATAATTCCAGAAATGTCAAGTGGAACCACATCTAACTCAACTCCATCAACAAAGTTTGCAGTAATAACAAATCTAAAAATGCATTTCCTTGAAACCTATAAATTGGCACACTTAACTATCCAACCCAAAGGGTATGGTTTATGATGTGGTATGGTTTCAAGTTTAAGCTCTTTAACTAAGTCTTCTAAATTCAGGTTTTCTTGTGATCCACTATCAAATAGTGCATAAATCTTGGTATGATTTGAGATTACTCTGACAGTGAAGAACTCTTCCCTTTTGTCTTCATTTGGAGTGTTGTTGTGACTATTTGAGGAACTAGTACTTTCAACATGTTGAGCTTTCAAACCCATAGCTGTAATTTTTTTCTCATCTTCTGAATCTGACCTTAAGTCTTTTTCATCTATAACAATAGTTTTTCCTTTCTCTTTGGCTTTCAATCTATCTGGTTTTAATTCTCGATGAAGTTGCCAACAGTGGTCTTCATCTTAGCTGGTCTTTGAACAGTTTTTGCATGTGAATTTTTCCTTCTCTTTTTTGATACTTGCATTCTTCTGTCCCTTCCATTTTCCTCCCTTCTCTTTTCCCTTACCCTCACTTTCACCTTTCTCTTCTATGTTTTGTTTTCCCCCTGCCTCAAGATGCATGTCTTGAACACATACTTCATCTAAGTTACTTGGGTTAAATATAAGGATAGTATGCTGCAAATAGGAATGTAAACCTCCAATATATTTCAAGATTGTGTCTTGTGAATTCAAGTTTACTCCCAACAATAAAGCCCTCTTCCTAAACTCCTAAGAATAATCTTGGATTGTTTGACCTTTAAGCTGCCTAAAATTCTGCCAACTCATGATTGCTTTTTGCATATAGGCTAATGGATAAAATTGTCGTTTAATGGAAGAAATGAATTCAACCCAAGAAATGGAAATCTTACCATGGATTTGCATTTCCTCTTGTGTATTTGCCTCCCACCAAACTAGTGCAGCTCCTTCTAGCCTCAGTGAAGCCAACTGGATCTTTATGTCATCTTCTTGAAGGCTCTGAATTCTGCAGTATACGTCCAACTGTCAAATTCAATTGTCTAACTTTTCTGCATTCACTTCTCCATTGTACATGGGAAGTTCGAATTTTATGTCCAATTTCAATAATGGAATTTTTCCTTTTGGGGTTTTGGAATGAGTATGGGCAGTGGTGGTAGTGGAAGATGATGCTGTGTGATATGGTGAAGATGATGAGGATGGTGGAGATGGAGGTGGATTTCCATCATTTCCTTTGGAATCCTTCTTCTCATCTTTTTTGTCCTTTGAGCTTCCTTTTCCATGTGGAGGTTTAGAACTCTCTCCAACCATTCTAATGTTCCTCTATTCATAGAGGACTTTAACCATCTCAGTCAAAGTATAGAAATCTTTCTTGAATTTCTCCTCTTCTAAAGAGGGACCTTTAGGGTCTCTTTCTCCAGACATAATGGATATGGATTAAGGCTCAGAAATTTGTACTGATTGTACCTCTTCAATCACTTTAGCCTCTTGTGCAATCTGTGCTTCTTCTATCTAAACTAATTGAGATGGAACTTGAGGTCATTCAAGTGATGCCTTAAGTGGTCCTTTGGGTGAGGATGATTCACTGGATTCTTGTGTACAGTTGGAACAAATAAGTATTATCTCTTCATGTTTAAATATTGTTTTCTCTTCATGTTATAAATATTCATATGTGTCTCTTACGAAATCTAAAAGTAAACAAGGAATGATATCATTAGAATTAGCTTAAATGCTTTCTGTTTTAACTGTTTGCTTTCTATATGTTTTCTACTAAACTGTCTTGGTCTGGGAATTCTTAATTTCTCCCCTACTTCCATAGTTTACCCCCCCCGCTTTTGGTCCATAGTAAAGGATTCTTCATTGCCCTTTGCTACTGATCATCCTTCCTTTCTTCATCTTAATCCTCGTTAAGGATTCTTCATTGCCCTTTTCCCTGGTTAGGACTATTTCATCCATTCGAACTTGCAGATTTGCTTTTGTTGTTCTAGCTTGCCCTGTGAACTCTTACCTTAGTGATAGATCAGATCCAGTTTAGCCACTCTTGATTGACTCCATAGCCCAATGGCCTGAATGCTTGCTCTGCCCATCTATTTTCTTAACTCCACCATCCAATCAAAACAAAACAAGCATGAACACTAAGAACTAGCCTAAAATTTTATTCAAAACAAAGTTAAATTATAAAGAGAGAGCCCTCTCTAGACTTAGGTTGGCTAGAACCCGAGTCTAAAAGATTAGGCTTGTGGTTACCTCAAACTATTCCTTCTTTGATAACTTCTAAGGAAAACATCTGAGTGATAACACTGCTGTTATGCATATGTTGTATATGTTGTACATGTTGCATCTATGATGTGTGCACTTGTGGTATTGTGTATACATAGCATGTCTACATGTTATTTATGCAATGTTATGTACAGGATGATACAAATAGGGTTGTGTGAATATTGCATGTGGGGTGTTGTATACATATTGTACTGTCTTCATGACGTATATGCAGCGTGTGTGCATATGGTGCTCTGTGCATGTTGGATATGCAGTCTAGTGTACAGATAATTCTATGTACATGTTGGGAATGCAATGCTATGTACAAGTGGTGTTGCGTGCATGCTGTACATGTGGTGCTATGTGCATATGGTGTGGTGTGCATGATTGTACGAGTGGTGATGTGTGCATGTGGTGTTGTGTACATGTTGTACGAGTGGCATTGTGTGTAGGAAGTGTTGTGTACATGTGATTTCGCGTACATGTCCTACGTGTGGTAATGTGTACATGTGGTATTGTGTACACATTGTACAAGTGGTGTGGTGTACATGTGGCATTGTGTACATGTTGTGCAGGTGGTGCCATGTACATGTGATGTTGTGCAGACATTGTGCAGTGGTGCGGTGTACCGGTGGTACTGTGTACATGTTGTACATATGGTACTGGAGCATGTGTGATATTGTGTGCATGCCATACATGTTGTGTTGAGGGCATATGGTATTATGTATGTGCATCATGTAGTAATGGTATTGCGATGTTTATACTCGTTGTTTTGTACTCTGTGTAGGTACATGTATTAGGTGGTATTGCACATTGGGTATAGATGGATGCACTGTGTTGTACACTGGTTGTAGGTGTATGCATTGTTCTTCAAGTGTAGGTGAATGTATTGCATGATGTTGTGTGTCAAGTGTGGTTGTATGTGTGTGATGCACACTATGCGTATGTGCACCTGGTAGAGGAGAAGGCACTGGGTGTTTGCTAGGTGTGGCAACCGATCCGGTGTCTATACAAAAGAACAAAGGTAGAAGTAAGGATCAATGAAGGATAGGTATTGGTATTGTATTTTAGTTTTATTATGCATCTGATTTATGATTCTGGTATATGATGATTACATGTGAATTATGATTCTGCTTTATGATGGTTACATGTGATTTATGATTTTGATCTATGATTGTTGTGTTTTGAGCTAACCTGATGTGATATTTTTATACGTGTTGATTTGGTCAAAGATGCTAGTTTGTCTTCTTATGATAGGAAGCGAACAGGATTCCATGTGTACCTTATTGACAAACTACCAATGAGGTATGATTTGAAGTTATTTCAATTTATTTTGAATCTAATGGAAGTTATGTTCTTGGTATAGGGAGCATGAACATGCCCAGTTGGGTGGTTGAAATCGACTGCAAGAATTAGCAACAACAGTGAAAGAAATTAGAAATGTAGCAGTATGTTGGGAGAGCACTTCAAAAGCAAGGCCATTGTGGGACACTAGTACCCAATTGTGTCCATTGATTTCCATGAGCCTGCTATGACCAGTATGATGGTTTTAAGGCAATGATATGCCTTGGTTTTTGTATCTTCTGATGTAAGAAAGCCTTGCCAAGGGATGGACTACCCAGGATGGGGGTGCCAATGGAACTTGGAAGGTGAGGGACTATGCGGAAAGGGTGATCAAATTCTCGAGGGACTGTGTAGCAAAGAAGGGAAGGTCATGGGTGGACTTGTTTTGGTCATTAGCATTGCAAGATGGAATCAGATGCACATTGCGAGTGTTCCCTTCGCAGTGGATTCTGGACTTCCTGGGAAGGAGGTGAATCCTGGTATTACTTTTAGGGTGGAGGTGTGAGCCTCTGGATTCCCTTGTTGATTGATACAAGCATCATATCCTTCATTTGTTGGTTAAGAAAATGTGTATATGTGTATATGTGTATATCATTGTAAATAATGTCATGGGTTGTGTTATAAAGCTCCAGTATGTGGTATGGTTTTTATTTGGTCATGTTGTCATAATGTTTTGCTTTTGAGCAGGTCATTCATTTTAAATACTACAAAAAGTTGTGTTATAAAGCTCCATGAGCAGCATGTTTTGTTTTCAACATTCATGTTGGTTATAAGTGTCATTGAATACAAAGGACGGTGTTCCCCCAAGGGGGAGGGTTATGTAACAACCCTGTTGAAAATTCCATGTAAAAATATATAAATACCACAGATGATGGTACTCTTATTCCAAGATGAATGGTGGGCAGGACAACCTAGTGGGTGTTACTTTAGTTGTTTATGGTTAAGGAAATTGGCAAAGGCAATGGCCAAGTCATTAAAGAGGCAAAAAGTTATTCTAGCACATTTATTTATGAAAATAATGGAAAATAGGAGAACAAGGAGGTGAAAGGTCACAGGTTGCACGTGAGGAGGAAAATGAAGGAAAATAATGGAAAATGAAGAAAATAGAGGCCTCATTAATAAAAAGGCTTCTGAGGATTAGTTGGAAAGATTCTTCCTTTTAGTGTGAACCTTTTTTCAGTTTAGTTTTGGAGCTCTCTCATTATTCTCTCTCTCCCTCATACTCTTGGAGACTTAGAGTTTTCTTGGAGCACTCTTGGTGGGTGTGGCATACTTGGATTCTTGGAGAAAGAAGGCAAAGGAAGAGAAGGAAAGCGCAAGAAGGCATCGACATCAACAGCTACATCATATTTGCTTGTAGGTACCGAGTTGCATGTATGATTTATTCACTATTTTGGCATGCATGACACATGCATGTGGTTTCTTGGTTGTGATATGTCATTCGCATGGCAGATTCCTTGAATCGATAGTGGATTTCCTAGCCTTTGCCATTTCTTGGATAGCCATGGTGATTGTGGGCTTACTTTCATTGTTTTGTTTTCATTGGTTCTCATGTTTCCTTAGCTTGGGTTGAGTTATTAGTCCTGGAAGCCCTGGCTAAACAAACACTCTGGAAGCCCTATAATAGCTTGGGTTGAGTTACTAGTCCTGGAAGCCCTGGTTGGACAAATGCTTTGGAAGCCTTGTAACAGCTTGGGTTGAGTTACTAGTCCTGGAAGCCCCGGTTGGAAAAATGCTCTAGAAGACCTTGGTGGGTTGAGTTACTAGTCCTGGAAGCCTTGGTTGGAAAAACACTCTGGAAGCCCTATATAAGTTGTGGGCTGAGTTACTAGTTCTCGAAGCCTTAGTTGGACAGATGCTTTAGAAGCCTTGTATAAGTTGTGGGTTGAGTTACTAGTTCTAGAAACCTTGGTTGGACAAATTCTATGGAAGCCCTCGAAGGCTTGGATGGAGACCAAACTGATGATGGTTTTTGGTGATGTCTGACCATGAGGTGGCATCACTATTTGATGGGTTGAGGTGGGTGGCCTCTGGAAGACCTGGATGAGTTTTGATTGATGTGTTCTCTGAGATCCCACATTCATGCTTGGAATATGGCATAGGGGTGATTGGCTGAAGAGAGACATGGCTCAGCCAATCTATGGTCGGGTCGAATGTGGTGGTCCCATCATCAGTTGGTTCATTGTATTTATTAATGAAAAAATTCATTTCCTTGATTTTCATGTGCAAATGTACTGATGTATATATGAATTTTGATGGCTAATATGTTTATTGTATTTTTGTTCCTATTATGTTGTTTATATGCACATTTACCCCAGAGGGTGTTATAGATAACATGTGTGATGTGGCCTATCACTGAGTTATTGTTAGTTAATTCAAGTTAGATGGCATGCAGTGAGTTGTGGACTAGTTGATGGCTAAAATTAGCTATCTAGTGGAGTTAAATTTTGTTTCTATTAGTTAACTAATATCTATTTCTAGAATAGAGATAGACATGAGTTTAGTTGAGTAGTTGACTTTGTGTTAGCTCAACTTACTCTCAGTTAACTATAGCAACTGCTAAATTTAGCCCTAGTAGGTCATGCAATTCGAATTGCCTATTGAGATTGAATGAAGGCACAAATGTATTTATTTATGGTACACATGTTTTTGTGTGCAAGGATTGAGGATTCATAAGAGCAATTTCTCTTGAGAATTTCTCTAGGAAATAGGGAATTATCCTATTTATAGGAGAAAATTTGCCCTAGTAAATATGTGCTCCTAACAGGCCTTATTTTCCTTAGTGTTGGGAAAGTCTTATGTAGAGTTGATCAGTATTACAGGGACCTTCACGCTTGAAGCATATTATATGTAATAGATCAGATTTCTTAGTTGATTAAATATAAGAAAGAAGGGGTTTTTCCAATTTGGGTTCCCTAGAAATATTATGTGCTCACTGCTTGATTGTGTTTATATTCATTGTTCTCTTTCCATAATTTTTTGGTAGAGAAATCTTGTGTCTTTTGTGATAATTTTTCTCTCATTAGCAGTTTTAAGGTTTCAAGGATTTTCTACATGGTATCATAGCTGAAAACAAAATTGAGACCATGTTCCTTGATCATATTCAAAGCACATTGGAGAGGAGATCAGTTGGCATATGAATTCTACAAGTGCATGAATCATGTTAGTTAATGGCTTGAGGACAGAGCATGCCCTAGAAGGGAATTCAAATTTTTGTGCATGGAAAGATAGAATGGAGGTTGTACTAGATGATAATGGAGTTTTGGAATAGATCAGAATTGATATTGCTAATCCTCCTACATTATATGCTCAACAACTAACACAATGGAGGAAGGATACTACCAAATCTAGGAGGATGACGCTACAAGGAGTTAGAGACCATATTGTTCCAAATCGTCATGGGAAGGAGACACCATTCCAGATGTGGAAGGCCCTTACTGATCTATTCGAAATCAGTAGTGATGCCAAAAAATTAACTTTGGATTACAAATTGAGGAACATTCAAATGGGAAAGAATGATGCCATTATTGCATATATATCTAGGTTTTCTCAAGTGAGGGATGAACTTGGAGGTGTTGGAGAGACAGCTCCACCAGTAGATCTTGTGATCCTTGCTCCTCTTGGGTTTCACAAATATTGGCATAATTTTAAGGATGCATTGAATGACAAAGATAAGCTCCTTGATTGGGAGAGTCCGTGGTCAGATAGTTTGCAAGACGAGATAAGGAGGAACACAAAGGATGGAATATCATCTAGCAGAGAAGATGAGGAGAACTTTGCTTTAGCTGGAAAAGGGAAGAAATCCAAGGGAAATAAGGCCCAAGGAAAAAACAAGTCTAGTCCGAATGGAGGCAAGGAAAAGTGGGATCTTAGCAAGAACAAGTGTTTTCATTGTCATGAGTTTGGACATTATGCTACAAAAATGTCCAAACAAGAAATCCAACAAGCATGATGTATCAACAGCAGGAGGAGAAGTACTCTCTTCTCAATTCGAATTGGATTTCTCTTTGATAGCTTGCATGACAAGGTAAATTCAAGGTAGTGTGTGGTACATTGACTCAAGGTATTCAACCCACATGACAGGGGATAAATAATTCTTCAACAATTTGGAGGAGAAAGACATGCAATTCCCTATCGAGCTTGGAGATGATGGCATATACATGACCAAAGGATTTGGTATAGTGAGCTTTAAGAGGGAGTCTGGCTCCCTTATCCATCTCAGGAATGTGATGTATGTTCCAGGATTGAAGAAAAACCTGGTCTTAGTAGCAGTCCTTCGAGACAAAGGGTATGATGTAGTATTCAACAAAGGGAATGCCTACCTCAAACATTCTGCTTCAGGATAGGTCAAGTAGATTGGTGTCAGGATCGAGAACCTCTAAAAATTGGAGGTTGATGCATGTGCAACCTTGAGTAGCAAGGCAGAGAGTTCTCATAGTACAAATGTGGTTGTTGAGCGAGAGCAGGATAGATATCTCAAGATGGAGCCTCATCTAGTATCTTAGTTTCAGTCTAAGCTAGTTGGTTGTTGGGTTACCTGCGAGATGATGATGAGGACCATAGGCCATGATGAGTGGAGGAAACCATTCAGTTAGAGACTTCCAATATAGGGAAATTTTAAGCCAAGTTTTAAGATGATTTGGTTAAGGGAGCTCAAAGGAGAGTTCAGTTCCCCAGAACCAAGAAGTAGACACCCATATACACATGGTACATGGCTCTTTCTAGTTCAGAGGGAGCAGTTGTAGCAACAAAGAACATGGTAGAGCTGAAGAAAGATCTAGGTGGACAAGGTTCTTCCAAGAAGCACTTCCTCGCTAAGACAGGGTGTTGAAAATGTAGCAAGGAATGACTTCTTTGACTTGTGCCTTAGTCAAAGATGCCAATTCGAATTCAATATCATAGATGCTTGAGTTAGTTGTCAGTTAACATGTGTGATGTGGCCTATCACTGAGTTATTGTCAACTAATTTGAGTTAGATGGCATGCAATGAGTTGTGGACTAGTTGATGGTTAAAATTAGTTATCTAGTGTAGTTAATTGATCTCTAGTTCTAGAATAG